>OX387347.1:18867500-20227500 GCA_947563465.1 Archips xylosteana | reverse complement strand
CTTTTTTTAAAAGTTTTTTTTTTCTTTTTTACAACATTTATTTAGTTGATTATTTAAATATTTACTTTTATGTAGTTGTATCTAGTAACCCTGTTACTTGTGAAATTAAGAAATCTTATTCTTTTTCAAACAGTAGACTCATATGTCAGAGATAAATTACATGTATACATGTGTACATAAGCTATCTGCTTTCATAACAAAGAAAGTGAGCTCCTTTGTATAAAGATTAATTTCTAATAGCGCATTTTTTCATCAACCTGTAAACCCCATACACATTACCTTATCCAACTCAACGCACACACGCTGCCACTTCACACGCAAAACTTTTGAATATTTATAAGAAAAACATTGGATTATGTAATCTGTCGTATAAATTACAAGTTGTAGTATCGTGTATGTAATAATAATAATACCTACTTCAATATAGCAGTACGACTGTAAAACTTAGAATACCTACATAGAATGGCTAGAAGCTACATGAGAATAACAGTTTGAACCAAAACCTAGAATAAATTATGATCCGCCGTCCATGTTCAAAGCAACGTCTTTAGCTAAGAAGCTAATGATGATTCAGCAGTTTTCATAATAATAATAATAATATATTTATTTCTTAGAACATGGTACAAAAGATGGTCGAATTATAATTAGTGCGTCATATCCTGCCTCTATTGGCGTAGAAATGTTACAATTAAGCACTTGTTATTCACAAAGATATTGCTAATGATTCATTATAGGTACTGTATCAGGTATCAATTTCTTCTAAATCTTATAGCTACTTAATAGTTGGCGCAATAATAGCTATTGTCTATTTACAATTACAATAACAATAAAAATACCTACACAATTTTTCAGATTACATTAAAATAATTAAGATAAATGCTTCATTAATAATTTAGGAACTCATTAATTGAATAGAAACACATGTCAAGTAACCAATCAAATAATTTTTTCTGAAATTTACTTGTATCTAGATTATATTTTAAGTAATTTGGAATCTTATTATACGATTTAATAGCCATGATATACTTATACATTTTTACTAAATATTCAACAACAAGAGTGTTTGCCTGTTTATGTGACGTGAGGGTCACCAATGTGGGGAGAGGCCACAATGGAGAAATTTCTAAATACAGATGTTATGCCCAAGGACCGAAGTTTTTTTTTTTTTTTTTTTTTTTTTTTTTTGTTTTGGCTATGCCTTACGATTGAGCCAGCGTCATGTCGATTTGACTTATTGAAAAGAATGTTCGCAGGAGTAAGAAAGGCAGTTGCTATTCCTGAAAAATAAACCAAAAACCACCTACATATGTTAGTAACTTAGTTATATAAGTAATCTCCATGCTTGACATATATACGGACATTATTTTATTGTTTATTAATACTTAAAGATCTATTTAGTATCTAACAGAGTTATCTATGAGCTAGGCTAATTATGGTTTTAGACTATGAGTTATAGAGAAAAATACATAATTAGTTAGTATATATATAAAAAAAAAAAAAAAAAAATAGAATAAATTATAATTTAAGATCATTTCGCTGACAGAATTGTGCTAGTGCAATAAATATTTCTTTTTGTTTTTGTTTAAATTGCAGAAGTTCCAAAATATGAGTTGGAAAAGAAACCTTTAATTTAATCAGTTCGTTATAGAAGGTAGTATGTTCATATTGGTCGCAAGCAAAGAAAATGTGATTAAGACAACCCTCATCCATTCCACACTCGCAGAGGGAGGAATCCCGGATGTGGATTTTGGCCAAGTGCGGGGCAGTACAACAATGCCCCAGACGCATTCGGATTATAGTTGAACAATATTCCTTAGGGATGAATAACTTAGCAAACCAGGGTTTTCTTGAGACTACAGGTTGCACAAGTGAATAGAGCCTACCCTTATTTATGCTAGACGTTTTCCAGTAGGAAGACCATGAGTGCATTAGTGTTTCGGATGATAATGTTATTACGTCATGGCAATAGTTCTTGAAAGGTACTTTGTCGCCATCCACTACAGCGGCCTTGGCTAGTTGGTCAGCTTTTTCGTTTCCAGAGACTCCTGAGTGACCCGGGACCCACACAAGAGTTACCTCATATCCTCGTGATTTGCATGTGATGAGGCAGTCTTTAATCTCATATATAATTGGATTGTGGAACTTAACTGAGAAAGGGTTTGCAAGTAAAGCTTGCAAACAGCTACGGGAATCAGAAAATATGATGGTTTTTTTCAGTTTGAAAATCAGAATGTATTTTACACTTTCTAATATTCCCATACATTCCCCAGTAAATACGGAGGTCACTGGTGGACATTTTACTTTTTGAATAATGTTATACTGAGAGTGATATATTCCCACCCCTACGCAGCCAACAGGAGATAGCTTCGAGGCGTCAGAGTAAATCGTATTCCAATCGTGCCATTCTCGATTAAGAATTTGTTGGAGGTATTCGTCAGCATGTGGGTCGTTATGACAAATATCAAAATCAAGAATGACTCGTGGCTGATAGATAATAGTGCTGTACTTGAAATCAAATAGGGGGAGATTTTTGGAGTGATGTACTGGGTCCTTTATAGATTGAAATTTCTGCAAACTTTTAACGAGGCAAGGTGAGTCTTTATGATTCCAACAGGGTGCAGATTTCAGGTCTAATAGGCGATTAAGTATGGGGTGGTGGGAGAACTGTAGGGAACGGAATAAATAGCTGTCAGCCAAAAATTGTCTACGTAAGTTTAGAGGGGGGTCAGCGCATTCTACCTGCAACGCGTTTATTGGACTTGATCTCATTGCACCTGATATAATTCTTAATGCTTTTGACTGTATGAGATCTAGTTTTCTAAGCCCTGATTTGTTACCCGGTACCAAAAGAAATGAGCCGTAGTCCAACACACTTCGGACAGTTGCATTATACACCGTGTTTTTTTTGATTTCCGTTAAATTCAACACGTTGCTCGGTACATTAACAGAAACAACCTGGTATATTGATTTTTGTTAAAATCGAAAAAAAAAATTTTTTTGTTTTTCATACATAATAAATCAATATTACAGTGAAAAAGGTCCCTTAGAGTTACACAAAAGTTAGTGTCAATTATGACAAAGTTTAAATTTCATCCATGACAGCACATGCCAACACATAGCTTAGTGGTAGATAGTTTGCTTATGATATGAAGTGTGGGGCCCTAGGTTCAAATCCCAATAACTTACTTAATAGATTTTTCTTTTTTCTTTGTTTTCTTTACTGTTATTTAACTCTGACAGATTAATGAGAAGTGAGATATCAAAAACCTTTTTTTGGTTTAAATAATTTATTTCGTTACATTTCATTCATCATCATTTCAGCCGAAAGATCGGCCTTGCGCCATTCGCATCCAACGCATTCCAGCAACCTTAAATAGGTTGTCGCTCCATCTTGTTGGAGGCCTACCTACACTGCGTCTTCCGGTCCGTGGACGCCACTCGAGAACCTTTTGTCCCCATCGGCCGTTCTACGAGCGATGTGCCCTCTTGAGTTGCCAACAGTTATCATATTGCGAAGCGAGGTGGCGGGGATGCCGCTCGGGGCCATCGGCCCCCTTTGGCAGTTTCATACGCCGGCCACTACTATGGCCGGGTCACCGGTAGTAGGGCGGGTGGCCACACTATCGTCGTCGCCTCTTCAGCCACCGCGAGATCGAGCCCGCCGGATGGGACCCCATTGGGGGAGGTCCGGCGAGCGACCGTCAGCTGGTGGCATGATGGGGAACTAGGGACGGCATCTGTAATATCATCATAATCGGTGGTTCTCAGACGGCTAGCCGTTTCGCGCGAGTTCAGATCGGCTAGTCATTTAAGAACGATCGGGACGGAGTCCTTCCCCGATCGCAGGGCCTGGAGCAGCTCCCTGGAGCGTTTGTACGGCCTCTGCCCTGGCGTCGTCTGCTTCCGGGCCCGGCTTCGCCTTCTTCCCCTTTTTAGGGGCGGTGACCTCCTGGGGCGGGCCGGTGGTGGGTGGTGCCGTTTTATTCGGCTGGGGTCATTGGCCGCCGCCATGCCTCACCGTTTGGCGCGTTACCACTCTCCACTTGCGTGGCTACGTGCCGGTTGGGGTGGTCCTAGCGTACGCGCGCGTGGCTGCACGTGCGTGGTGCGATTCCCGCCGTCCTGTGCCTCGCCTCCCTCTAGTATTCCGGGCACTTGACGCTGTTCATGGTGTGGGCTCCTTCGCAGTTTGCGCACATCGGCGGGTCGCTTCGTGGTCTCGGTCAGTCGCGGGTGGCGTGCTCGCCGCCGCAGAGGATGCAGGCTTGCGGGTGGTGGCAGTTCACCGAGCTATGCCTAAAGGCTATGCTTATTATGCCTATGCTTAAAGGCTTGGCGTTCGGTGGGTGTCCCAGCTCCTCCTGCAGTCCGCGGAAGTGCTTGGACCACTGTGGTAAGCTCTTCACATGTATAGGCGGGTACGGCTTCCCGGTCGCAACGGCAGTGGGCGTCGGTACACCTGTGAAGGCGGCGGTCGTGCTCGTGGTGGTGTCGGCGCTGGTGGCGGTTGCAGCGTCGGGCGCGACCGTGCGATGCGCTTATCTTCCTCCCCGTCGGTCCCCAGGTCCTCGCAAGTGACGCGAGATGCGGCGTCCATTGGGGATAAGTCCAGCCTCGGGATGGTCGGACGTGGATTCGACGACGGGGAGGAGGACAAACGCCTCTTTTGAGTCGCGGCGAATTCAGCGGCAGATTTGCCGGCAGCGGGAAACGCGACGGCGAAGGGATCCGTATCATCGGCATGTCCATCGTTGGCTGTGGTGCCGGGGCAACGAGCGCTGGCGAGGTTGCCGCAGTATGTGCCGGCTTTGCACTGGCTGGTGGCGGGGTGCGCAGCGCTAACTGCTCTGGCGGCGGCGCGCAGATTTTAGGCGCCGGTGTGCGGATAGCAGGCGGCGCGGCTCGTGCACGGGAATCAGTCGGCGAGCGAGGCGCGGGCGGCGCGCGAGGTGGCGCGCGGGAAGTCAATGATTTTCGGGCCTTGCGCGGGTGACGGGCGGCTTGCAGGAGGCAGGCGGCTGGCGGAAGGGGTATGTATTACAATACTGAAGTACGAAAGACCGAATGTATTAAAACATCGAATGGGTCAAAAGACCGACACGATTTTTTTCTGAAACCGTAATCTTCTCAGAATTTATTAAAACGGCATCATACAGAACCAATTAGGTTAGGTTAGGTTTGTTTTATAACAATCTTAAAAAGTTAACGGTTTCAGAAAAAAATCGTGTCGGTGTTTTGACCCATTCGATGTTTTAATACATTCGGTCTTTCGTACTTCGGTATTGTAATACACACCAGGTGGGAGGCAGGTGACGAGCTCGTCGCGGGCGACGAGCGCGCCTCGGGGGGCCATTCATTTATTACTTAAGACGATTTTTGCCAATTTTTGACCCCCTCCCCCCTATGTAAGAAAAAATAAGAATCGGCTGACCCCCTCCCCCGTTGTGTAATGTTACATAAGAATCTAAAGGAAAAAATGAATACACGTTTGATTGTTTCAATTTTTATTTTTCAAACAAACAATTTTTAGGAACGTCTCTTTTACTGTATGTAGTTACTAATATATTTTTATTTTCTGGTAATAATCAACTTCGGTTTTATTTTCGAATTTTTCTTGCCATGAAAATCGTTTACCTGTACACATATTATCCGAGCGCGCACTTTTTCAAAGTATAATCTTAACTTTGCGTTTTTTTGTGATCTTACGTAAGAACTATCAAGATGTCCCATCCTCTCGTAAGAAAAAATAAGAAATGGTCGACCCCCTCCCTCTTTAAATCGTCTTACGTAATAAATTATTGGCCCCCGGGCCACAAAATAAGTACCCGGGCGGTGAGCGCGCGGCGGCATGGCCGGCTTTCGACGTCTGACGTCTGGGATATCTTCAGTATGCTTAGTATAAGTTTTACTTCACCAAATACTTCTCGATCGCGTTTACGTAAAAAAAATCAATTACTATGGAAACATGGACAGCGCCTCCGTGCGCGCGCCTCCATGTTTCCATAGAATTGAAATTTTTATGAAAACGCGATGGAGAAGTATTTTGGTGAAGTAAAACTTATACTAAGTGTACAGTACCACTACCATGAGTTTACAGTGACGGTACTCGATAGCGACTGCGTAAATGATTTGTATGGAGTCTCCATACAAATCATTTACGCAGTCGCTATTTAGTACGGTCATTGTAAACTCATGGTAGTGGTACCGTATAGTTCCGGGTTAAACTAGCTCTCGGGTCTTCAGCTAGATCCATGACGGGTTTTCTCGTTGATGTGTATAGCTGTCCATAGAATTTCTCGACTTCTAACAATAGTTCCGGTTTAGCGTTCACGATCCTACCTTCATTCATCAGTCTTTAACCCTACGCTTGACTGTAATCTGTCACCGCTAGATGACACTATCTCATGCACAAACTTGCAATATTGCACAGTTACTCAGTATCAAATGGTTGCATTCACATCCCTTCGTCATAATTCCTGATAATCATAGCTATGAACACTTTCATTATGTGACTTTTTAAACAAAATAAACTAAATCAAAATCGGTTTAGCCGTTTGGGCATTACGGTGTCACAGGCAGATACACACGTAACTAAATAATGCTAATGCCTCTATCAGTCGTGCTTCGTCTATGCGTTGTGGGTTAAATATACTAAACAAACAGGCTATCTTACTGTCAAAATAAAAGTTGGTCACTCAATTTGAATACTCAATTTAATTAAACAAAACAGAAACTTAAAAAATAATAATAAATCATCTTGAAAATACAAATCCTTTCTACACAATAACAAAAACAGCGAATTTTCGACGCATCTCACGTAAAATATTATTAGTCTAATATTAGAATACTTTCATTAAACCTCCTATTATTGTAATATTTTATTGAAGTAGGAATCAGAACATATTTAAGCAGTATGGTCTTTGTAGACATATCGTATACCAAATACAAAATTGGCTGTTGCTGAAGAACATTTTTTCATTAATTTAATTTTGCCAACGAACGCACCAATTTTTAATACGACACAGTTTATGAAATATCGAAATAATATTTTTTGTGAATGAAGCGTCATTAAAATGTCTATTAAAAAATATCTTATCAAGAACTCGACTAAAAATATCACAGCATTTTCTAAAGTTTTTTTTAATAGATGGACGGGGATTTTAAAAATTTGCCAATGGTTAATGTACATGTTGAATAATATTTGGATTTATTTTTTAATTTGTTTCACTGTTTTGAGTTTCTAATTTGCGGTTTTGCGCCTTCATACTCTAAACAAAAATTTAATCGCGTTTGTATCTGACGATTTAGGTTGACATCAGTGGCACGCATGTCATCCCACCCACCCATCCGCACCCATCCCATCGTGCTGTATATCCAATGTGTACGCAGTGTTTCCAACGGCAAATCATCAAAATAAGCTAAATGATGAAGGGACTGTAAAAATCCAAGTACCTAATTTTCACCATTAAGCCTGGTTGAAATTCCCACGGAACCAATGAGGTGATTATTTAATATCGCCGCCCACACGTTAACTGAGAACTCGTGCTGAAAAGAAAATTCTCGGGGAAGTTTCAGGTTTCAGCTCTGACCAAAAGTGAAAATTTTTGAATTTACAATTCCCGCTCTTGTGAATTGTGCCTAATCCATCCACAATATTTTGCCAATAAAAAGCCACTAAAAGTTCGTTAGTCCGTTGGCAAAATGCAATCCGTGAAAAATTATCGTGCGGCAAGAGGCCCTGCACCTTTCGAAAATGGTACGGGTGCAGACCATACGCTTCCACAAATTCCAAAATTTGGTGTGAGATAAGTCGAAAATACGCCCCACACGCCCTGTAGATAGGATCGGGTCTTCAATGATGGTATTCATGATGCCTATCTCATCTTCTACGTTTAAGCTTATGTTCCGTTCATGGGGTGTCGGCGGAAGACCCTGTTCACTTAGACGTCTATGCAGCTGTAACGATAACAAGAATAATAAGAATACTATTGTAAAAAAAAGTAGGTATCTAAGCAATAAGATGTCGAAAACGAACAATACTCACATTAATGAACGTATGGGGGTCAGGGGCTCGTCTATCGGGGTATCGGCGTCTGTATTATCATGCCGCTTCAGCAGCATTGCCGTTGCAAAAGCCATAAACAAAATGGATATCGGCGACTTCTTCAGGAGAATAATTAAATCGTGGCATTTTCCGTTGAGATAAACACGATTATTGATACAATACCAATGTTTACGATTATGACATTCATGACATTGATGTGCCACATAATAAAAGAAAAAGTATGTATCTAATGTCGAACGAACTCGCCTCAATAATCTCCTTGTAGCAAATAGCTATGAATGGAAAACTCTTTACTGACGAAATTTAAAAGATAAATAATAAATATGACGTAGTAAAGGACCTTTTACACTGGTTCAGCAATTAAACTAAATTATTGAATATCTCAAAAATAGTAAGAGTTAAGACACTAGTTTCTTCGAGAAATTAACTCTATTTGACCTGAATAATCTTCCCCTAAAGTTAACGGAATTCAAAAAAAACACGGTGTATAATAGCCTGAGGGAGGTTGGATGTGACCCCCACCAAACCCCAGAAAGACATCTAAGAGTATTAAGGCCCCGTTCACATTTTCTGACTATGTGTTCAAAATGAAGGGTACCAGTCAGTTTGGAGTCAAGAACAACCCCGAGAAATTTAAAGTGAGAACTTATAGGAATTTCCACGCCTTGGATTGAAATGTTTACAATGGGAGTTACTCTTTTTCTGGTGAACACCACAGCAGTGCTTTTTTTCGGTGAAAGAGACAATCCATTATTTATCAGCCACGAGTTTACTGATTGAAGGGATGTAGAAATAGATTCTTTGGCAGATTCTATATTGCTGTTGGAGGAGTAAATTAGCAAATCATCGGCATATTGTAAAAAATTACAACCTGCAGTACAATCCTCCAATTCGTGTGTATATAAATTATATAATAGCGGGCTGAGTACAGATCCTTGTGGTAAACCCCGCCAGACTGTTCTAGATGGATTTATTTGTGGATCTCTTCCGCGAAAAGTAATATTTCGTTCTGAAAGAAGATTACCCACGAGATTGGCCAACCTCTCCGGAATTCTCAGCTTACGGAATTTTTCCCTGAGAATGGGGAGCTGGACGTTATCGTAAGCAGACTCCACATCCAAAAACACAGCAACAACTGACGCTCCCCTTGTGAAAGATAGTCGTATGTCAGAAGTAAATATGCTAAGGCTGTCCATCGTGCTTTTTCCCTTTCTAAAACCATATTGAGAATCTCCAAAAAGACCCCCACTCTCCATAAACCATTCTAGTCTATTTTTTATAAGGTGCTCTAAGATCTTGGGAAAGACCGAAGATAAAGCTATAGGGCGATATGATCGTGGATCAATAGGGTCTCTGGATGATTTCAGGATAGGGATGACTATTTGGGACTTCCAGGAAGAGGGCGGGTGACCTGTGAGTAATATGCAGTTTATCAGGTCGAGTAAGTATTGGAGGAAAGGTTCACCTGCTTTAGCTATAAAAGAGTATGGGATGCCATCATGTCCTGGAGTGGAGTCTTTTAGGGTTTTTAGGACATTGTTTAACTCTTGGATAGAGAACCTTTCGTCTAAAGGATTTGTTGATTCCGTGATAGGATGTTCTACAGGTAAGTCGAGGACAGCAGGTACGTAAATTGGGGCTATGTTGGCCAGAAACGACCCTGCCCATTCTTGCGAGGCAGGATACGGGCAAGAGTGAGGGTTACATGATCTTCTAAATCGTTTAATCTTGTTCCAAACTACTGTAGCAGGAGTGGTAGGGTTTAAGGATGAGCAGAATCCTTTCCAGCCATCGAACTTTTTGTTCCTAAGTAATAGTTTAGTTTCATCCATGACAGTTTTTAAATTTTGAAAATTTTCTGACGTCATATTGGCAGAATACACATGTTCGGCTTTTTTCCTGTTTTTTATTGCTTGAGTGCATTCTTTGTCCCACCACGGAGGGGAAGGTAACTTGCCCAGGGCTGAATTCTTAAGGGGGAAGACCTTATCTGCAGTAGATTTAATAGCAAAAACCATGGCGTCAGAGCAATTTTCAATTGAGTACGGAGTAACCGGGGGAAGAAGTTTAACTTCATTATTTAAGATTTTTTTATACGTATCCCAGTCGGCTCCATTAATATTGTAAATTAAAAGAGGTTTAATAATGGGTGGCCTTAATGAAGATAAAGATTGTAGACTAAGAAGGATTGGGAAGTGATCACTCCCGTACGAGCTGTCCAGGACTTCCCAGGTGATCAGTGGAGCAAGTGTAGGAGAGCATAGAGATAAATCCACTGCACTAGACGCCTGATTTGGTAAATTACGTAAAGTTGGGGATCCAGAGTTTAAAAGACAAAGATTAGTCGAATCAAGGACTTCTAGAAATAGCTCACCCAGTGAATCATTATTATCACAACCCCACAGGGTATGATGAACATTTAAGTCACCCATGATAATAGTGGGTTGCGGTAGTGATGTGATTAAATGTCTCAACTCAGTAAGAATTTGAATGGATGGACTTGGGATGTACAGGGATAAAAAAGTGATTCCCTCCACGCGGGCGCAAATTGAATGCCAGCTACTACTGTGCCGTGGAGTGGGAATGGGAGTAAATGGACAATGGTCTCTGACAAACAAGGCACATCCAGCTCGTCCATCTGCCCGGCAGTCCATCAGAGACACGTAGCTAGGTAATTTAAAATTATTTTCAGTTTTAAGCCATATTTCTGATACAGCTATTAAAACAGGATTATATTTGTTGATTAAAAAGGTTAAGTCATGTTTTTTATTGGTGATACTGCGGCAATTCCACTGTATTAAGACTTGATCCATTATTTAAGGAATATAACAACGATGAAATGAGGGGTGCTACGTGGGATAACAGAGAGGGATTTGCCAGAGGGCTAGATGGAGACAGAAATTTGACACAGGAAGAAATGATTTTTATTATTTCATTTATAAGCACTTCATTCGATTTTTCGTTAGGCCTTTCAGTAAAAACTGGTTTTGAACTTATAAATGGCTGTTTAGTAATATCTTCATGGGCTTTTTTATCATACCCTTTCCTAGAAGTCGGTGGGGAGCGGGGATTGCGGAATACCGTTTTTTTATGGGACGTGGATCCTTGAGGGGTAGGCGTGGAAGTAACGTTGGCATACGTTTTCTGTTGAACCCTAATGTGTCGGCTTGATGCTTCTGAGTAAGAAATTTGCTCGTCAGCCATAGTTTTTTTAATCGCTACCTGTCGGTTAAATTCTGGGCAAACTTTGCTATTGGCAAAGTGTCCCATACCCAATCTCTGGGGACAATTGCAGCAATAGCCCTCCTGAGAGTCGACAGTACAAGAATCTCCGGTGTGGGAATCACCGCACCGGTAGCACCTGGGAAGCGAGCGGCACTTATCCTTTGTGTGTCCAAAACGGCAACAACGAAAGCATTGTATTATCGGTAGATTATACTGTTCTACCGGAAGTGAATTGAAGCACATGAAGAGCCTATTTGGAAGGGTTTGTCCATCGAATGTGATTACAACTGTTTCTGACGGTAGCCAGCAATATGTGCCATCAGTATTATTTTTTTTGTAATTCAGTCGTCTAATTTTTATGGGGCGAGCGCCTCCGGAATTTTCAGGAACCAGAACGCGTTCCAGGACCTCTTCTGGGGACCAATCGGAAGGGATTCCTCGGACTAGGCCGAGTCTAGTCACATTGAATGAGGGTACGAAAGCTTTATATTTATTCTGTATTAAAGTCGGTGAGCTTAAAAAAGAGTTCGCGTCATCGGCAGAGTGGAAGCTAACAGACACTCTGTTGCGTCCGATTTTTCTCATACTACCTTCAATAACGTTAGGAAACTCCCTTAATCGTTTTTGGAGAAAAAGTCCAAACGATACGGGATGCAGTATAGTTCCAGAGTCAGCGGCGGTCTCTAGCCTTTGTACGTGAACCACAAAAGGTCCCTGATCTCGATCAGCGTAACGGTCACGTCCGACAGGTGTAAATGGTGATATGGGGGTTTGAGTCTGAGGTTCAGTCGGAGGGTCCGTGATTAGGTGAACCGGGGGAGTAGGAGTAGGTATCGAAGCCTTATTACACGTTCTTTGAGCTAATTCTAGTTGCGTGTCAACTTGATTCCGACTTTCATCAGAGCTTGTGGAAGACGTGGACAACGCGCCCCTTGAACGGGACCGGTCATTCGCCCTGGGATTATTTTTATTACGCTCCTTTTCACGGGCCCTCCTTTTATTTTTTTTCCCAACCATCATTGACCAAGAAAGTTCTGCCTGACTTTTCTCAAACTCTTCATGATCAGCTAGGGATATATTTTTCCCAACCACTGGGCGGGAAATTCCTCCCCCGCCAGGGTCGTCTAAGCTAGCATTCTCGCTCATGGGAATGCTGGCATAGACTACCCGCACAAACAAGGAAAAATAAAAAAACTAAACTTAACTACGGGATTAATCACCAAAACCACACAAAAACACTTACCAATACTCCCACCACCAAGGAATAGAGGAATAGCAACTATTTACAGAATGACATAAATGAAAACATTAAATAAATCTACAAAAATCGAAAACCAAAGGTATAGCGATCTTCAAACACAACCGTTCGCGATCGACACTCAACCGACTCCGGACCGAAGTTGTAAGTATGCAAGTTGTGAAAATTTGATAACGCAGTGTAGAACACGAATGACGTCACCTACTCATGCGTTGTAGCAGTTTTTTTATTTGATGACAAGGTGGCGGTAGGATCGCTACACTAGTCTTATATGTAGTTGAGTTGTACACATTTGTTTGTTCGCGTCCTTCCCTTCATATCTCGAAAAATATTGATCCTGTACGTCTCATTCGATTCAGCACAAAATATATACATAGAAAATGACACCTCACACGCCTTTTATAATTTCCCCTGTCCATTCCCCCTGGGAGGGGTTAAGACGCCTAAATTTTGATAGGACTTTTGGAGCATTTTTAGTGCCAAGATAAAGTTTTAGACAGTTTCATTGTGGTATGTTGAGATTTTGCCGCCAAACTTCCATACTCTACTCTACTCTTTCTTTACCTAAAGCATACTTACCAGTTTTAGTATTAGATATTTTCGAAAAAATGTCTATTATCGCTTAAGTGACTTGGATTTTTTCTTGTTTTTTCCAGAACTTTGCCTTTCGTCCGGTACCAGATTATCGTTGAGTTTTGGGACATCTGGATATACCTGTATAAAAGAGGTAGATAATGTTCTTTTCACTTCTCATGCTCTTAAAATGTTACTTTAGTCTCTGCATATCGGGACTAAAGCTCTTTTTTGATCTCTAGGGATTAAAGTAATTTTTCACTTCTCATGCTCTTAAAATGTTACTTTAGTCTCTGCATATCGGGACTAAAGTTCTTTTTTGATCTCTTGGGATTAAAGTAAAATTTTTTTAATTGACTATGGAAACCCCTATACTGCCAATCACGGTGTTTGTGAATGGAGGATTATCGCCATTTTCAGTAACTGGGTATAGACAATTTTAAAGCTTTCCACAGACCGAAGCGCGCTGCGGACGCACTGTAGCGCCCTGCGCTTCGGTCTGTGGAAGCCTTTAGGGCGTGGAAATAACCTCAAAATGACAACTGTATAAAAAATATTTAAAAAATAATAATTTCGTGAAACACATTAAATAATTACGAATATTAATCTATTTAATTATAAAATATTAAAGATGAATTCATTTTATTTTGCATGTAAAGAAAGATTTCCTTTAGCTTAGGTGTTTTTTTAATTTGTTTTTTTTTAAAAAACGCTGTCGGCAAAGCAGTTCCCTGCTCTATCGATAAAATAGCAATCCGCACTGTCGGCAAAGCAGTGCTGGAGTCTACGGTAGATAGAGCAGTTACGTTTGAAAGTTAATATGGCGTGACTTCAAAATAATGCGATGCCAGTTGCATTTAATAGTAAATAGAAAGTATAATTAGATATAATTTAACAAAGAAATGGCATATAGAAAATAAACTTAAAAAGTCGTTTCTTTATTTACGGGTAAGTGTTTCAGTTAACAATATATTTTGTGTGTGAACTTAGATCAATTAGGTTAATTTATTTGCCGATTCTAATGAATGAACAATTATCATTCTTACATGCATAGTCCAATTAGTTTTAACATCTTAGTCTTTTAGTTAGAATCTGTTGGCTAATTATGCAAGCATTTAAAGCGTCACTTTACAAAAAAATATAAAAGAAAAGAAAAGACAGCGGTATTTTTTTTTTGCTATTTGAATTTTGAACAGATGTCCATTGCTCGTATTGAGCATACGTTGTACAAAAGTAATTTTGTACGTCGTTTTTTTCCTCGCATTCAAAGTGAAAAGTAGAGTGTTTAACGCGGGACTAAACTACCATAATGACAACTCGAATTATAGCCTCCCTCGCTATCGCTCGGGTGGCTAAATATCTCGTGTCATTATGGCTTGTTTTAGTCCCTTGTTGAACAATCTACTATTTTTTTAATTTACTTTGGAAACTCCTAAACTGCCAATCACGGTGTTTGGGGATGGAGGATTATTGCCATTTTCAGTGACTGGGCATAGACAATTTTAAAGCTTTCCACAGACCGCAGCGCGCTGCGGACGCTCCGAAGCGCTCCGTAGCGCCCGCTCCGTAGCGCTCCGTAGCGCCCTGCGCTTCGGTCTGTGGAAGCCTTTAGGACGTGGAAATAACCTCAAAGTGACAGCTGTATAAAAATATTTAAAAAAATAATAATTTCGTGAAACACCATGAATAATTACGAATATTAATCTATTTAATTATATTAAAGATGAATTCATTTTATTATGCATACTTAGTCCAATTAGCTATGAAATAATTTTCAAGTTTGAATCTGTTGGCTAAATATGCAAACATTTAAAGCGTCACTCAACAAAAAAAACCGCGGAACAAATTTAAATTGCTATTTGAATTCTGAACAGACGTCCATTGCTCGTATATTTTACGTTGTATAAAAGTAATATTGTAGATTAGTATACCTAAAACATCGTTTTTTTCCTCGTATTCAAAGTGAAAAGTAGATTGTTTAACGCGAGACTAAACTGCCATAATGACACGCGAATTATAATAATTAAATATCTTGTGTCATTTTGGCTTGTTTTAGTCCCTTGTTGAACAATTTACTATAGCACGCCAAAAATGAAGTGCAGAAAAGGCGACAAAAATTGACTCTGTACTCAAGTGATGTCCAAGAAAAGGACAACATTATGCTTTTCGTAACGGGAGCGAAAAGGACATAAAGAGTGTACTGTACATGCTGCTACTGTGCTACCACTGCATTCGGAAGTTTCACTTGTTTTGTGAGCATATGATAATTATGACGTATCTTCACTACATAGTATAGAACAAAGTCGCTTCTCTCTGTCTGTCCCTATGTAGTACGCAACGGATTTTGATGCGGTTTTTTTAACAGATAGAGTGATTCAAGAGGAAGGTTTATATGTATAATACATGCATTACACCCGTGCGAAGCCGGAGCGGGTCGCTAGTTGTTTATCATTGATATAAGTCTAATTGTACTCACAAGAGGCTCTGGCACGGAGACAGGCAGCGACACAACGACAAAGGGAGCGTCTTCGTCGCTGTCTAGCATGGAGCTGTCAGCTGCCAGCCAACGGAACCTGCTCGGACCCCACAGTTTGAAGCCCTGCTATTTTGGTTACAGTTTAACTACATACACTCCCTACTTAACTACTGTTTCAGTTTGAGATTTTCTTTAGTAAATCCGCTTCATGATTTTTTATTGAGCTGAATTTTATTTTGCCTATCAAAAGTGGGTGGGCCTCTAAAGCATTTCAACTGCCATATTCCGTGTGTTAAAATGTGAAAATCGGCTAATAAATTTTTCGTCGATTAAAACCCCAATGAGCAATACCGCGCGCTTTGGTGTGTGGTCGTAGAATCGCAATTGATTTCAGTTCATAGATAATTATTATCCTTAGATTTTTGGAACTCACTCAATTACTTTTATATCTACATGCCACTTAATGTTTTAATTGTTTCTGTGTTTTTTACATGTTTTTTTTTTAACTTGAAATATTCGTATTTTTCGGGTCAAATGAACTTCTTTTTAACCATTGGAATCTACCTAGTAGGTACGAGTTTGCCAGTATCTTGCCTGTATAGTCAACAAAAAGTAGTATATTAGCAAAAAGCTTGCATTAAAACTTTTTTCTCCAAAAGCTCAGTTTAATTGTTGAGAGCAACTAAAATTAGCGTGCTGTCATTTTTATAATTTTGGTTTTCACATTTTTACTAAGTACTACCAAGGGGTCTCGCCACATTCATCGATGCGGAATCGGCTTAAAACTATTAAAAAAGGCTTTATGTTCAGGCAATAAGAGAAAAAAACACGTTGGTCGGCTCGGCTTAGCGGGCGGAATTGAGCCGCGCCGATCAACGTCTTTTTTGCGCTTATGCTTATACAATACAGTGACTCTTTATTGTCCACCACAAAGAAAACAATACACAAAAACAAGTACATGGAAAAAAATAAGGTAAGCAACAGGCTGCCTCATCGCTTCGAAGCGATGTTTTCCAGGCAAACTTTTAACAAAAAGCAAGGAATATATGTATTACAGCAGATGGTGCAAATACATATATAAAAACACAACATAAAACACAGATAGGTAAATAATACAGAACAATATACTTTTAAATATATAAACAGGCAATTAATTTTATGTACAAGCAGTGTAGTGCTCCTTAAGCAAGGATCTGAAGATAGGCAAGGATTCGGCACGCCTTAGGTTTAATGGTAGGCTTATTGCGCAGACATAAAGTTTTTTTGATCGGCTTAGATCGATTTTGTTTTCCATTGTGTGGGGAGACCCAGAGACCTTAAGAGAGGCAACGTGGGTATTAAATGTCACTCGCGTTCACAACCTAGTCAAGTTCAAGTACCTGGCAGAACTGTCCCGCATGCGGTTAGTGGCACAGCCTGCTTAGCATATGCTAATGCGCGCCCCGTGTGCCGGGGTGACGTACTTCCACTGTCCGGCCGATCGCATGGTATTAGCATACGTGAGGCTAGGGCACACTAAGTGCAAGTAGGATTTCTAAGTTCAAGACATTAAAAGTTGCTTACGCCTTAGGGCAGGGTTTCTTAGTGGGGTCCACGGACCCCTTAGGGATCAGTAGCATGTGTATCAGGGGTCCGCAGTAGGTCAGTTTGTAAATATATTTGTTAGGAAATTGTGTGGTGCGGGGCGCGGGGCCGGACTGTCTTTAATTACCAAAAAAATTTTTTGACAGGTGTCTGTGGAATTGTTTAAATTGTGAAAGGGGTCCGTGACTGCAAAAACTTCAAGTAACCCTGCCTTAGGGTCTCCCCATGTATCGACGCGGAATCGGCTTCAGCCGATCCGAAAAAGACGTCAATCGGCTCGGCTCAATTCGGCCCGCGTAGCCGAGCCGATCAACGTCTTTTTAGGGTTCCGTAGTCAGCTAGGAACCCTTATAGTTTCGCCATGTCTGTCCGTCTGTCTGTCTGTCCGCGGCTAAGCTCAGAGACTGTTAGTACTAGAAAATTGTAATTTGGCATGAATATATATATTAGTCACGCCGACAAAGTGGTTAAATAAAAAAAACTAAAAAAATTTTTTTTAGGGTACCTCCCATAGACGTAAAGTGGAGGTGATTTTGTTTTTCTCGACTAACCCTATAGTGTGGGGTATCGTTGGATAGGTCTTTTAAAACCATTGGGGTTTGCTTACATGATTTATGTATTCAGTGATTTGTTTGCGAAATATTCAACTTTAAAGTGAAAAATTTCATTAAAATCGACCGTCCCCCCCCCCTCTAAAATCTAAACTGTTGGGTGGAAAAATTTAAAAAAATTCAAAATGGTAGTAAATATATTAAATTTACAAGGAAAATTATAGCGGCTAAGATTGCTTGGGAATTATTTGTAGTTTAAGAGTAAATAGTAGCCTAAGGTATTAAACATACCGTCACTACTTTGAAAAACTCTTATCTCAAATCAGCATGTAAACAAAACTGAACCTTGATACGCGCGTAATAAAGTTCACTTTGCCAGATTAACGATTTTGAGATACGAGCTTTTTTCAAAGTATTGACGATACCTAACTTGGAAGATTCCGTACACATACGAAATCCTTAGAAAAATATTACTTGATTTTTTCGTAATGGCTACGGAACCCTATCTTGGGCGTGTCCGACACGCTCTTGGCCGGTTTTTATCGCTGTTATTGCGTTGACATAAAGTTTTTTCCGATCGGCTGAAGTCGTTTCCGCGTGATATGGGGAGACCCTTAGGGTGACGTAAGGCGAGCCTTTGTACTCTTTGTGTTTTGTATTATTTTTGTGTTTTATGTACAAATAAAGTATTTACATGCATACCTACATAATTTTTGTGCGAGATGGAGTAACAAACATCCAAACATTCAAATTAAAAATATTTGTAGGATATTTTCGTAAACTAATTTTATGTCAATGGCCACATAAGTTTGACAATTTTGTACATTTTGACACTGGTTAAGTAAGATTACGAAATCGATATTTGCAGCACGTTGCCATTAGTCTTGTAGTTTACAGTACCCTTGATATGTAGGTAGTTTGTATTTTAAAAGGGCCTTCGGAATTTTTGGCTCAAGGTATTGATGTAAATTTAATTTCGTGTTAGGAACGTGTGGTTATACTATTATTATGGTAGACGTACCCACTACATATTGTTTGCATTTTAGTAGGTATTGCACGCTCCGAGAGTTTACACTTATTTGAGGCCATTATACTTACGTCCCACTGCAGGGCTTCCACTCAGAATGAAATGGCTTGGGCCGAAGTTCCCAATCCAGCTAAGTGCGGATTGGGAACTTAACACACACCAGTGAATTTCTTCGCAGATGTGTGCAGGTGTATTTCCGTCAATATAAAGCTCATGGTAAATTTCAAACGTGATTTCGCACATAAATTCTGAAAAATTTACAGTCGAAGAATAAGGTGAACCCTTATCATTGCAAATGTCATGCTGACATTCCATACATCTCCCATAGAAACCATCGTGAAATTGGTTGTGAAAAGGTTCCACCCAGCTACGCGACTCAGTTTTCTTGACTGTACGTTTAACATAGTAATTCAGGAAAGAAAGTGTAAAAGTAGCCATCATATTTGACCTAGTTACAACCTAAATGATGTTTTATAAGTACGCGACTTTTATAATTATGCAAGCCATAGATTTTTTCAAGGAATAAAGCAATTCGCTAATTGGCTCTAAGTGGAGCACAGTATATTACTATGGTTGTCAGCATATTCAGACTTGCACGTTTTGCTACAGTCTATCTATATTATAAGTAGACCAGCTTTGAAAACGAAACTACCGTGAGACTGACTAATAGTGAAAAATACGGATAACTACGCCCTTACCTACCTAGTTTTAGTTAATTAACTTGAGGAACCCTATCTCTGTAATTTTTGAAGTAAAACTTCTTTAGACACGCTTGACTTGGGGAGTAAGCTGGTGAATGCGTTACGAAAAGAGGCGAACGCGTTACGAGCTCCATCGTAGGCCTCATCTTCGCTTTCCATCAGGCGTGATTGTGGTCTAACGCAAGCCTAAGTATATTGTATGAAAATTACCCTAGCGCTAGTACTAAGATAGTACACCCTGGCGCCGCACTGCTCTCTCTTGCTCCTACACCCCTCCCCCCGACACCTTCTCCCCCGCGTTCGCCTCTTTTCGTAACGCATTCACCAGCTTACTCCCCAAGTCAAGCGTGCCTAAAGAAGTTTTACTTTAAAAAGTGTCATGTAAAAATGTAAAAGAACCCTTTGCAGCCTACTTGCAGAATAAACGTTCTTATTTTTGACGACCAGATGGCCTAGTGGTTAGAGACCCTGACTATGAAGCTTGAGGTCCCGGGTTCGATTCCCGTGTCGGGCAGATATTTGTATGAAAATACGAATGTTTGTTCTCGGGTCTTGGGTGTTTAATATGTATTTAAGTATGTATCTATCTATATAAGTATGTTTATCCGTTGCCTAGTACCCATAACACAAGCTTTGCTTAGCTTACTTGGGACTAGGTCAATTGGTGTGAATTGTCCCGTGATATTTATTTATTTATTTTATTTAATTTAATTTAGCCCCACACGTTTGTCCACGCGTTTGACAGCAGCCACTGTGGCGTGTGCTCCAGGAAGAAGGGCTACGGATTAGCCTGAAACATGTCGGGTTAAACTCGATTAAGACGTGAGACCAGCTATTATAAATGTAGCTGTAAATAGTATACCTAGATTTAACTTCCTAAAATGTCAAAGATGCGTTTACTACTGTTTTTTGCCCGCATTCTTAGCGTATATCCAGAATTTTAGACGGCTATCGAAAGCTAGGTTCGACCTGCTGATAGCACCTTCAAAATGGTTCCGAAAACCTAAAAGT
Source organism: Archips xylosteana (assembly GCA_947563465.1). NCBI lineage: Eukaryota > Metazoa > Arthropoda > Insecta > Lepidoptera > Tortricidae > Archips > Archips xylosteana. The sequence goes on along the minus strand of OX387347.1, from coordinate 20,207,029 downwards.
GGAGAAAAGCCTGGCCTAGTTATCCAGTAGGTATGTCATTTAAGGCTTACGGTAATTTGTATGGGAAAATATACTTTTTCCAAGGTTTGAGTATATTTGAGTGACAATGCTAGCGTCTTACTTGATTACGGTACTTAAATCAGCACCACTCAAAAGCAGCAACCAGAAAACAGTTGATTTGTGGATTAGTCGTATTCTATCACGATTCACCAGCACAATTTAAGTGACAAGGCTAGAGTTTACATAAGCATCATAATCTTATCATAATATAGTTTATATAGGCAGTATATTCGTACTGCTAGACATATTTCTTAACTTGTTATATAGTTTTATTGCTTTGGTAAAAAACCTATCGGTCTTGCGTCTCCTTCTACTCTTCTAATAAGGAAGAGTACAGTTATAATGATAAAGCGAGTAACTTTTAACATTTTAGCATACCTAATATGTTGTCGTAAACGCTCTACAAATCTGATGTGGCGCTCGGAACAGTGCTACGTCGTAGGTCGTAGCAACGTCCGTAGCACACTATCACCACAGATGATTAAAACTTTCGTAGTATATTTGATACACTTTGAAAACAAACGAGAGTGTCAATAGAAATAAGAATTAGGATTCTGTTTTTTTTTTTAATAATTTTGGTAAGTTAAAGGGGTAGGAAGCCGTGATATAGTAGCGGTAGAATGTAGCCAATCATAATCACCAGACATTTCAATAGCACACAACAAAGCACTATTTGAACAGTTAACGTAATTGCACTTGATTGTAATTCTATGCAAATCTGCCGTGACCATAATGCATTTCCATCCAAATTAAATTAGCCATAGAACGCAAACATGAAGGGGATTTACCATTACACCTCAACTACAAACAGCACTTAGAAGCACTCAAAAGTTACGTTAAACCGTCATATAACACGTCTATGTTATCAGACACCAGAGCGGGTACTAGACCCAGCTATTGCAAACAGCTGGTTAATTTGCAGTAGCAAAACAACACCAAGCCCCCGCATCGCGGACACAACTACCAATACACTGATACACCATAAAAGCACCTATAACTACGCTCTAAGGCTCGATGTGTGAAAACACAGCTGTTTGCTTGCGGCGGTTGGACGAAGACTAGTCGAAATTTAATACGGCGGCAGAGGAAAGAGGTGGAAAGGGGCAAGGTCACTCTTAAACCACGCAACCAAGTAACTAAGCTCTTACGCGACGCGGGTGGCTATGTTGATATGTATCGGGACGCTTCGTTACCGCGTTGCGCTGTGAGAGGTCGCACGATTAGCCAAGTACACGCGACGCGATAGCACCTAATTTGGGACCACGCATTATGGTAAAACGTTCATAATGCAAACCTTGAGCCACTTAATTCACCAAATCTAGTATTACGGGCCAAATTTAACGCTTAATGAAGACTGGATTAAGTATTTCTTGAATTTGTGTCAAAGTTAAATAAATGTAAATAGTTGTTTCAGGCGTCGTTATGTAACCTTAATAGTTTATTACTGTAACGCGTTTAGGTTTTATGTTGGCTAGACGAATTGTAACGAGTACTTAGGTCGAGTAATTAGTCGATGGGAGATTGTATCTGACATAAATTAATCTTAATCTTTTGAGTAAATAAAAAATTGAGTTAACCTAAAAACGATATGTGAATTTGCTTACCATATAAGTTTACAAATAAATCCTTTTATTTATTCACATGTAGTTAACATTATTAATGTAGGTTGAATAATTATTTGAGTAGGGTAAAATACTCCAGACGGCAAGATTATTTATTTATTAATTTTAACCCAATTTCTACATTTGTGAAAACAATTGCTCTGGCCTCATGATTCCTTATGTACTTCATAAATAATAAATTAACTCTAAGAATGACTGATTAATGTACAACAAACTTACTATATAAAGTTAAAATTATTTACATACACATACAATCACGCCTCCTATCCAGCAAAAGGGTAGGCAGAGACTTTTGTTTCCACCTGCTACGATCCTGACGTATGTACATTATATCTTTCAATTCCAAAGCACTCATTAGGCTGCGTTTCCACCAGAGATGTGCGAGGATTCGTTGCGAGGGATGTGTTTGTCATGAACCAATAGAAACACTTCATTTAAAAGGTCCTAAGTGAATGAAGTGTTTCTATTGGTTCATGACAAACACATCCGTCGCAACGCATCCTCGCACAGTTCAGGTGGATACGCAGCCATAGTCTTCTCATACATACTCGCCGGGTTAAAATAATAAATAATTTCCAAAATTACTAAACTCATGACTCTTATCTAGGTCTTATGCACTATATCACTTAGAAAAAGTCAAGACTCAGGAGGCTATAGGTCAACATTGGCTACGAGTATTTCCGATAGACTTAAATAAGAATTGGATTAAACAAGTTTGACTACGAAATTACAAGGACGCAAAGGCAAAACCGTATCAACTATGTAATGTACAATCAGCAGCCGAAGCAGATGGTCAGGCTAAAAAACCGGTTGTCTGTAAAGACGGTTTACGGACGATAGTTTAACGTGACAACGTCATAACAAAACATTGATGAAATGATTGCATACTTTTGCAGATTGTGCTTTTCGCTCGCTCGTGCCGCGCTCTCGTTCCGATCGTTCATCGGCTCGAGCGTAACGGGACAATTCGTTATGTACGTTACACTGAGTCATCCTTTTTCGTGCGTGCAGCCGGCGTTCATCGATTTATTAGACGTTGTCACGTCAAAAATTAACAATGATTGTCACTTGTTTTTACACAGCGCCCAAGTTAAAACCTTATGAACCCTCATTCGTGAGAAAACAATCGAGATCATTGCGATTCAATCCGAAACCATAGATAAAGTAAAGGGTAGGTATAGCTGGACAAGCATGGTCAAATGCCCTTAGCGAAAAAAAATATTTTTTTTTACCAAATTATTAACCTTAATTATATTATGCATTGCTTTTACTAAATTTTAACCCTCAAATGCTTGTGGTTTTTGAGAAAATCGCATAAAAAGGAAAATCATTTTTTTTTTCTTTTTTATTTATTTTTAATATTAGCACATACATAACAATATATTTAAAAAACGCCAAACTGTGAAACAGTTTGTTGGCGTCACGTTCTGACAATAAGATTATTGTGCCAAGTGATGCTTACTAACTAGGTACATAACTTTACTAAAAATAAAAAGATAAAATATACAAACGAAGACTCAGTCACCATACCCATGCAGTTTTTATTACAGGGCTATCTGTATACCATATAGATATCTGTTTACCATTCGATAGTGACTGAAGCCAAACTACTGATCCGATTTCTTTGATATCTCCGGAGCCCTAAAAAGTGTCCTAATTTTTGAGTCAGTTTTGTGTCTTTTTTCATATAGTTTGCATGGCTCGTTACGGAACGGACACAAAAAAATATAGAAAAAATTAGGGTCACTTTTTTATCATCAAAATCAAAGACACGAAAGTTTCCTAATACTTACTTATAAAAAAAACTTTTCTGGGCCTTTTAAAGTGAAAATGCTTTTTTGCGAACCCTAACACTGCAGCGCAGCGACGTCGGCTGTCGAAATGAGGCATGTAGGTCACGACAAATAGCCGATTGCAACGAACGTTTGCCTCCAAATGTAACGGACCATCAGGCCTTATACTACGAAGTGCAAAAATCGAGCTTCGTATCGTGCCATTCCTCTCACGCTAATAGTATTTAATACAAGAGCGAGCAAGACGATGCGATACGAACTTCGATTTTCGAATTTCGGAGTACCCCCCCAGGCTTCCAGCGAGGCCATGGAAAATACATACGGCAGCAAAAGTCGATACTTTTATTAAAAGCTGTTTATTAACTTGCAATGTATGTAAATATGTATGTACGGGTCAAATCTTGGAAGTTGAATTTCACCCACTTCCAGTGGTCGGATCAATTTGAAATTTTGTATACTTATGTAGGTTGGATGACAATGCAAGTTCAGTCAACAAAAAGTACAGTCAGCGAAAAAGCTTGCATTAAAAATGATTTTTTTACAATACCTTCTTTTTTAGGGTTCCGTAGTCAACTAGGAACCCTTATAGTTTCGCCATGTCTGTCCGTCTGTCTGTTTGTCCGTCCGCGGCTAAGCTCAGAGACTGTTAGTACTAGAAAGCTGTAATTTGGCATGAATATATATATCAGTCACACCGACAAAGTGATTAAATAAAAAAAAGTACAAAAAAATTTTTTTGGGTACCTCCCACAGACGTAAAGTGGGGGTGATTTTTTTTTGTCGACTAATCCTATAGTGTGGGGTATCATTGGATAGGTATTTGAAAATTAATACGGGTTTTTAAAAACCATTTTTTGATACAGTGAATATTTTCGGAGATATTCACTCCGAAAGTTCAAAATATTGTGTCCCCCCCTCTAACTTTTGAGCCGCACGTCTAAAAAATATGAAAAAAATAACGTAAGTTAAACTTAATAAAAAATTTCTAGGAAAATTATTTTCAACTTAAGAGGGTTTATACCTGCTGAGCTGGCAACGTTGCATTTTTGTTAGTTTATCTCGATTATTCCATAAAAATTGAATGAAAATTAAAAATGTTTTGAATACAAATTGTTCTAATATATAAGTTGAACAATTTGTATTCAAAACATTCTTAATATTCATTCAATTTTTATGGAATAATCGAGAAAATAGTTTTTCTCGATTATTCCATAAAAATTGAATGAAAATTAAAAATGTTTTGAATACAAATTGTTCTAATATATAAGTTGAACAATTTGTATTCAAAACATTTTTAATATTCATTCAATTTTTATGGAATAATCGAGAAAAACTAACAAAAATGCAACGTTGCCAGCTCAGCAGGTATAAACCCTCTTAATCAGTTGAGTAGTTTTTAAGTTTTTGTAAAAAATATTTCTAAACTAAGATTGTAATTTAACCGCCATTGCAAGCATTTTTTTTTCTTTAAGTACCTATAAGATTACGCTAACAGTATCTTCTTTCAAATAAAAATAATATATTACATCTGAAAAACATTCAACATACACTAGTTCTTATCTAGTAGACTTCAGATTACCCAATTCGCCGATAGATGGCGCTGTACCGCCGACGTTGGGACCAAAACAACCACAAAAGATTTTTTCGTACCTGCTACGGAACCCTATCTTGGGCGTGTCCGACACGCTCTTGGCCGGTTTTTATTAAGAAAGAAAGAAGACTTATGAAGACACAAATACAAGGAAATGCACACCATCATCATCGTCCCAGCCTATTATACATCCCACTGCAGGGCACAGGCCTCCTCTCAGAATGAGAGGAGTTGGGCAGTAGTTCCCACGCGTTCCCAGTGCGGATTAGAAACTTCACACACACCATTGAATTTCTTCACAGTTGCAGGTTTCCTTACGATGTTTTCCTTCACCGTAAAGCTCATGGTAAATTTCAAATGTAATTTCGCACATAAATTGTGCGGGCCGGGATTTGTACCCACGACCCTCTGCGTGAGAAGCCATACTAGCCATAGGTCAAACCACTAGGCCACCACGGCTATAGTTTAAATGCTCACAAATTCACACAAATAAACAAAAATCACAAACATGAAAATAATAAATAAAAAAAATACAGACCTACACAATTCTGCATCCGGGTGTCCCCGGTGGGCAGGGCACAACGCTCGTAGAACTAACGGCCGATGGAGCAAAAAGGGACAAAAAGAAGACGCAGTGTAGGTAGGCCTCCATCAAGATGGAGCGACGAATCGCGTTGGATGCGGATGGCACGGGACCGATCTGTTTGGCGAGCCCTGGGGGCCTATATTCAGCAGTGGACGTCTTTCGGATGAAATGATGATGGTGACTGATGACCCCGCAAAAGTGAAAGTGTTATTTTACTTTGTTTACAAAAGTCTTGGTAGCCTAAAGCAGTGGATTTTGGGTTCGAGCTGGGGTCGTATCTCTGAGTTTTTCAGAATTTATGTGCGACATTACATTTAAAAATTGCCATTTATAGTCCAGTCCAGAAGAAATTTAATGGTGTGTGAGAAGTTCCCAATCCGCACTGGACCCGCGTGGGAACAATGACCCAAGCCCTCTCATTCTGAGAGGAAGCCTTTGCCCTGTGCTGTGCGCCGAACCTTATTCGGATAAATGACAGTAGAGGGCATCTATAGATACAACCATTGCATATTATAAATATTTAAACACCAACCACTTAAGATTATGAAATTACGATTAGTGGCATAGAGTTGTACTAGATATTTTTGACGTCACAGCAACGTACATATTTATGGCCTGACTGTTCATACCAAATTTCATCAAAATTTGTCAATTTAGCGTGAAAGAGTAACAAACACAAATGTACAAATTTCGCGTTTATAAAATAACGTCAACACTCCTTCGGAATTAACCGCTCACCCGGACAAGAGACGTCGCTACTAAGCCAACATTAGCAAGTTTGGTATGAAGTATCTTTATGTACTTTTATTCTTAAATATATAATTAAACACATATTAAACATCCAAGACTCGAGCACAATCATTCGTATTTTTCACACAAATATCTGCCCCGACCGGGAATCGAACCCAGGACCTCAAGCTTCGTAGTCAGGTTATCATTATGGCGTTTATTAGTTCTCTTAGGATTACTTGTACCATGACTGTTCACAAAAGCGCCTCGGCCATGTCGTTTAAGATGCCGCAGTATCGACTAAGCACCTATACAGATTTCCTTATTTGTAGTTAGTCGCTAATGTCTTCGTAGTCTTAGGGAACACTTTCATAAAAGCGGAGCGGAGCACGGAAAACGTAATAGAAATCTGGTAAAAAAATCACAGTACGTTGATTAATAGTAGATTGTTCAACAAGGGACTAAAACAAGCCATAATGACACAAGATATTTAGCCACCCGAGCAGAGCGAGGGTGGCTATAATTCGCGTGTCATTATGGCAGTTTAGTCTCGCGTTAAACACTCTACTTTTCACTTTGAATGCGAGGAAAAAAACGATGTTTTAGGTATACTAATCTATAATATTACTTTTATAAAACGTACGCTCAATACGAGCAATGGACGTCTGTTCGAATTCAAATAGCAATTTAAATTTGTTCCGCGGTTTTTTTTGTTGTTGAGTGACGCTTTATTTATTATTAATGTTTGCATATTTAGCAAACAGATTCAAACTTGAAAATTATTTCATAGCTAATTGGACTAAGTATGCATAATAAAATGAATTCATCTTTAATATAATTAAATAGATTAATATTCGTAATTATTCATGGTGTTTCACGAAATTATTATTTTTTAAAATATTTTTATACAGTTGTCATTTTGAGGTTAGGTATTTCCACGCACTAAAGACCGAAGCGCAGGGCGCTACGGAGCGCTACGGAGCGCTTCGGAGCGTCTGCAGCGCGCTGCGGTCTGTGGAAAGCTTTAAAATTGTCTATGCCCAGTCACTGAAAATGGCAATAATCCTCCATCCATAAACACCGTGATTGGCGGTTTAGGGGTTTCCAAAGTAAATTAAAAAAAAATACTTTAATCCCTAGAGATCAAAAAAGAGCTTTAGTCCCGATATGCAGAGACTAAAGTAACATTTTAAGAGCATGAGAAGTGAAAAATAAAAAATTGACTACGTTAAGCAACGAAACGAATGTTATTTATTACCACTAAGCTACATACCCACTTGGGTTTTAAAACAGAGCCCTTCACAATCAAATCAATGGACAGTAACGCCGCCATAGTTGAGGCCACGCACACGACCACATCTCATGTAATGACAGCGGGATTTTGACGTTGTGTTGTCGTTAAACGTCAACACAACGTCAAAATCCCGCTGTCATTACATGAGTTGTGGTTGTGTGCGTGGCCTCAACTCTGGTGGCGTTACCTATAAATAGGCTTAAATAGTTAAAGTATTGGGAATTAAATTTGGAACCTCATTTCAAGATTGCACCCATAAACCCATAACGAGCACGCTATTTACCTACCGTGGCCAACATTCATTTATTCACGTTAACATGATGTCAACTTATTTAATACCCTTTAAGATGGATGACTTTCCGATGGTCTAGAGTTAAGATTGGGTTTTTCTAGACTTTTCATAAACCTTGAGCTTATCTGGTTATTTATTACTTCCGCCATCCATCGACTTTGACGTTTTAAAAGGGGCAAGATAAGGGTTGGTATGTCCTACTATTATTATAAATATTAAAGTTTGTGAGAGTGTGTTGTTTCTACTTACTCCCTACTAAAAAAACTAGTAGCTGTCTCGTATCGGAGGCCAAGATTCACTTTGGGTCGCTGCGCCAACGGAGTAAGTAAGTAAGGTACTTTTTATCCCGATAATGCCAATGGGATCCATGTAAAATACAAGTCTAACCACTTAACACTATCTCTGAACCGGGTATTAACTAAGTAATAAATTTTGAAATGTTTCGTCACTACATAGTATAGGCACGCGGCGGACACGACGTACAAATACGCGTTCTTGAATCTACATAAGCACGACGACGCCTGTACACGCGTACGCCTACATACATCGCGCGCGCACTCTTCTGATTTCTGGCGGTTTCCGGCTATCTGCGCCTTGAGGGGTGGGGTAATTCGAATCGGTCAGTACGTCAGTACTATTATATATTCTGTGGTATAGGTAAAACAAAGTCGCTTCCCGTCTGTCTGTCCCTATGTATGCTTAGATCTTTAAAAATGCGCAACGGATTTTGATGCGGTTTTTTTTAATAGATAGAGTGATTCAAGAGGAAACGACGACGTTCAAGAGGACGTTGTAAAAAAGTAATTTTGTACGTCGTTTTTTTCCTCGCATTCAAAGTGAAAAGTAGAGTGTTTAACGCGGGACTAAACTACCATAATGACAACTCGAATTATAGCCTCCCTCGCTATCGCTCGGGTGGCTAAATATCTCGTGTCATTATGGCTTGTTTTAGTCCCTTGTTGAACAATCTACTATAAATCTAGATGGCGCTGACATTATAGCCCGAGGCTTTAAAGCAAAACAATAAGACTACAGTTGTTTCATATTACTGCAAATGTATTAATATGCAATATTTTTAAAAAATAATAAATTTGCAGTAATATGAAACATTGTAGTCTTATTGTTTTGCTTTCAAAGCCTCGAGATATAATGTGAGCGCCAGATTTAATAATTGAACTATTTTTCCGCGGTCGGTCTGTCTGTACTATGGCGATTGCTAATCCAGTTTGGTAGTAAACACTGCGATACAAAACGTCCAAAAACCCATTTGACAGCTTCATCTTACGATCGCGTTACGTCATTCCAGTTGAAGGGCAAATGATATTTAAGCAAATTGTTGGCTTATAAATATTTTTCGGGACGTTTTTATGCCGCCTAAGCTCTATCTAGTGTATAAATAATCTAAGCCAGTGAAGACATTTAATGGTGTATGAGAAGTTCACAACTACGGTCCAAGCTTTCATTCTGAGAAGCGAGTGCTATGGGATGTATATGTGTTTGAATGCGCTATGGTTTTTACCCAACGCAGTGTTTACGCCTGCTTTACAAAAAGCTGGGCGAGTGTGAACGTTGCCCTGTGCGCATATTAAGTGCAAGGTAGTGCATTGCCCTCAGGTGTCGTTGCCAAGTCGACTGTACTATACTATTGTTACGTAGAGGCAGGATTACAGGGATTGCTGCCATGAGTACAGTGAGTCAACTGAATCGTCCCACTGTGGAATATTCTCAAAGAAAATGTCACAATGACATCATATTGCTTGCCAAAGAAAAAAATGATGGATGACGCTTACTTTAGATAAACGGGCTCAATGACAAGCCCAGTCCGTACCCAAAGGGTAAAAACGGGACCCTATTACTGAGACTTCGCTGTCCTTTCGTCTGTTCGTCTGTCACCATGACCTCTACGATGAGTTTACACTAGTTCACAGTGACCGTACTCGCTAGCGACGGTGTAAATAATTTGTATGGAGAATTGTATTTCCGTAAGTGACCGCTAGAGGCGCTGTACAATTTTCCATACAAATAATTTACGCCGTAGCTAGCGAGTACGGTCACGTAAACTAGTGTTAAACTCATGGTAGAGGTACAGGCTGTATCTAATGAACCGTGATATATAGACAATTGAAATTTTCACAGATGATGTATTGAAATAATAAAAAACAGATGCCGCTATAACAACAAATACTAAAAAACAGAATAAAATAAATATTTAAGGGGGCTCCCATACAACAAAACTGATTTTATTGCTCGTTTTTGCTCGATATTGATAACGGCAACACGTAGACGCTTGAAATATTCACAGAATATTTAGTTATATATTGACTTTAAAAATAAATTATAAAATTAAAATAAAACAAATATTTAAGGGGAGGTCCCATACAACAAACGTGATTTTTTTGCTGTTTTTATAGATAACGGTACGGAACCCTTCGTGCGCGACTCTGACTCGCACTTGGCCGGTCTTAGACACAATCTTTTCTTGACATTATTTAATTAACTGATTCATGTTTTTGATAAAGGTTCGCTCTCTATGTAGCTAGCTCTAGACACGTCTAGACCAGCATGTCTTTAGGTCTTAATTTTCGGTGGTTAGAAACATTTGCATGTTAAAAGCCGAATCTAGGACATACAGTGAATACAAATGTGAAAATTATTTTTTATTTATTCTTTTGAAATATCAGAACGTGACGAGTCATGCGATTTGCCAAAATTAATTTGAATTGTTTATATTGTTGAAATTTCTAGAATGAAGAGCTTGTTAATTCTTGTGTAGGTACGATACTTTTGTAAAATTGTGGAAATTCATTGTTACTAATTACTTAATACGTTTTTTTTTGGTTATCAAGCATAGCCGCAGCTGTGCAAGGTAAGAAAAACATTTGACTACCGAGGCAATGCGTTGCGAGAAGAAAAGTGAATGAAGCAATTTTTAACCGACTTCAAAAAAAGGAGGAGGTTCTCAATTCGGTTATATGTTCTTTTTTTTAACGTGTGTTTATTTATTTATTTAATGAAGTTGGATGGTGACCATAAGAACTCCGTAGTAAAACGACATAACTCCATCAAGTTTGGTCTCGTTTGATTCGTCTTGATGAGTACTTTTTGGTAACTAGAGGCAAAAAGTTCAGTCAGTAAAGAGTGACAGTCCAGGCCATTAGAAACAACTAAAAAGCTCGCGCTCTTAAAATGTACTCGATAATGGTACATACGAGATTCACGATTACAAGGTGTTAGGTACAGCGACATCTGTTGGGTGATAGATTAACCATATTACTAACATAGTCACATTACATTGTACATCTTTTAACAATTGGGTTAGGTACATTCAATATCTTTAGTAGTGGTAAGCGCGTCTACTTATGAGCAACTTGAGGACAAGATAGGTAGTGTGTGCAATCAGCTGCGTGAGTTAGTTATGAATGTCACAAAGTCCAACGTAATGTTATTCTCAGCCAGGAACCACATCGTAACAACCTGGAACCAGCATGTGGATAAGCTTTGCGAAAAACTATGCAGCGCTGTTTTCGCACTGCGAAAGCTTAAACTACTGGTTTCCGGGAAAGCGCTAGTTGAAATCTACCATGCCTATTTTCACTCACTCCTGTCATATGGTATAATTTTATGGGGAAATTCAACTGATTCTGACAGAGTGTTTAAGATCCAGAAGCGAGCTCTGCGCACATTGGCTGGCGTAAAACCTAGGGACTCTTGTAGGGAGCTATTTAAAACATTTGGGATATTGACGCAATATTCACAGTATGTCTACGACATAATAATGTTTACTCGACGGAATATAAATTTATTTAAACGCGTCAATATCCCGGGTAGAATAACCCGCCAGACTGGACGATTGCAAGTGGTGCCGCGGCGGTTGGCGCTGCTTGATAAAAACCCGTAGGTGATTTCAAATAGTACTTACATATATTGTCAAATGTGTTTTATTTTCTTGACGTCTACTTTTATTATGGTTACAAAGATAATGTATGGACTAAACACCAACCAATTTATTACCTCCAGCATGTTTTGTAACACTTATTCTATCTAGGTACCACATCATCCTGTGTAGGTACGTCTTTCATTAAGTAATTTTTACGTCATCTCATCTGCACTAAAAGTTCAAGGCTCAAGCCCTGGGGCCTGTTGCATAACAAAGTACAACTAATATTACAAGCGGATCTCCCTTTCTAGTTAATATAACTGAAGCGAGAGTTCCGCTTGTAATATTAGTTGTACTTTGTTATGCAATTGGGCCCAGATGATGACCACTTTCATTGTATGAATTAGTTTGTGTGTCCTCACTGGAATCCAGGAGGACACGTTACCAAAAATATGACGCATTTAGTGTGTACAGTACAGAAGATACAGAGTTTACCTTGCGAACGAATCTAACCATATCACAGGGACACAACGATAGCGTGTTTTAAACTGGCCAGCGCCATCTGTGATCGCGATAAAATAGTAGATTGTTCAACAAGGGACTAAAACAAGCCATAATGACACGAGATATTTAGCCACCCGAGCCCGAAAATTTTTTTTTTTCCTCTTTGGCTAATGCAAGTTACCTAATCTTTTAGTACATACAGTAATCTTTATATAGAATATTTTATTCCTCCAAAAAAAACTTGGATAAATGTAGGAAATAAAACTTCAGTATTTTTTTTCTTGCTTTCTAGAAGAGCGACACCAACAGTTCTTTGTTAGATAATTGCTTATATAAAGGTCTGCAATATATATTTTTTTCAAAATAATCCAGTTGGTACAGTCAACAGCATAAATAAGTGATCATTTATGTACCTTGTCACTTTAACGTCATGTTTGAAATGTCATACAAAATTGTCAAACGATTGAAAACGACAAGGTACAGAAATGACCACTTATTTATGCTGTTGACCCTACTTTATACTAGAAAATGGAAAAATAAAGGATACGGTGTACCCATACCAGATAATTTAGTCAAAAAAAAGAGATTATGCACATTGCAACCTCTTTATCATTAATGATTATACTGGCAGATTCATGGACCAACATGGACAACAATTAGTGCGATAGACCATATTTTTGCCCAACTGACTAATTTTTAACTAGAGTTGTTATGAAAAGCTGGATCTACCTGCATGCCTCAATTCCAAGGAAGAACGGCCATCGCTTTAAACAGCTATTAACATACAAATTGATAATACCAATGATTTCCTGATCCGCCATGCGTGCAGCTACGACCCCCTCGAATTAAACTAAACCCCGCAATTACTCTACCAAAATTCCACAATAGTATTTAGGTAATTTACTTGCAATTAGCTACCTTATCGAGTATTAGGTAAAACAAAAATTTTGGTTATATGTAATCAACATGCAAATAAGAGACGGTGCGTGCTTATCCAGTGGCCCACATCTGGACAAGGCCGCGACCTCGTCTCCACTGTTCTGCGGCACACGACATTTTGACGCCGAAGTTTATTGAAGCAGATGACCTTATGGTAATATGGTAATTGAAATGGTAATCTTCGGTAAGACCTTTAGCCGCGGAAACTGAGTTCGGTAATGGCGCCGGCTCGTAGAGTGTGCTTAATGCTATTCAGTGTCATTTGATTTGAAAAATAGTTAGTGATGTGGAGCATTTAGGTTAGAAGGCGATGAATGAGATTATGGTCTCTGGTTTGTAGTAGATCTAATACCTACAGCTTGTAGGATACAATACCTACGGCTTGCTTGTTAATTTTGCCTATAAAATTCCAGATTACCTACTTAATTAATTAATACGAAAATTTAATTCAAACAGTATACATGACACCGTGTAGCGATCAAATTAAGAATGCAAATACCGACTTATTCTAACATACTAAATGTTTTTGTCGCGTATTTTAAGTAGAGTAATTTACGCCATGTGAGGTAAACGTCTCTGAGCTCCACACAGATCCAATACATGGCACCTTCAATCTTATGTCAAGAGAGGTGACAGATGGGTGTCATCTAGTACCTACCTACCTTACAAGTAAAACACAGCGATGATGACAATAGATCTCGGCGTTTGATTATGTCAAAGAAACACGTGCTGATAATGGGAACGTACCGCAGCACTGCTAACTTTTTGTGGTCAGAATCGTTTCATATTCTATTTGCACAGTGGGTCACGCAATATTTTACCGATTTTACTAACCTTACCTAACCTAACCTAATTTTACGAAAAATAGAAACTCGCTCCAGTGATTTAACATTGTTTAAAGGGTCTTAATCTTACCTTAAAAGTCTTATAGGACGACACGACGTAGGAAGCCCCATCCTCGAGCTCTTCCAACCTGTATTTTCTGTCGCCATCCATTCCAAAAATGAATCTAGCGCCCCTCGGTAGTTCAAGCCTTTCAGACAGTCTATCCAACAGGGCATCCATGGACGCCAAGTCCCTGCCCGGTTTAAAGCGGAATTCAACGCCTGGATGAAAAGGATCGCCATTTCTGTAGAAAGTCACGCGTCTAGCCTTCCAGAAGTTGAGGTTAGCGTAGCGGCTCGCTGGTTCCGCTCTGCCGGGGCGCGTTGTCGCTTCAGAGGCTTCGGATATGTCGTCGGGGCGCTGCGGCGGGGAGGCCGGGCGCGAGGAGCGCCAGTCGCCGGGCTCGCGCTCGTCCTCGGACGGCGGGTCGGCGGCGGCGGGCTCGGGCGCCGGCGGAGGCTCCGCCACCGGCGCGGGCTCAGCCGCAGCCTGCGAACGAGAACGCAGTCGCTGATGGCGCGGCCGGCCCACTAACCGACGCGACATCCCTCGCGACCACCCGCGCGCGGACTGGACGCCGCACGCCCTACACGCTTCCAATCAACTAATAGAGACACTTGTCTATACTATGAGCTATCTGCACCCCATTCATAAAGTCAATTCACGTTGGTCGTGTGTAAGTGATTGATAGCGGCACACACTAGGTGTCGACGGGTTAAGGGTGAAGCGTCGAGACTAATTGCGTAACTGCTACACGTTTTATGTTTACTTGGCGAAGGCTTAGAAGTGAATGGCCATGATTTGCGAGACTTAAAGCATGATTTCATTGTTTTGTAAGTTGGGCGTGATTTAGAAATGATTTGTCATATAATAACCGACCAGTCATCGATGGTTTGTGGATAAGCCTGACTTAACGAGCGAGGTGACTAAGTAAATCCAGTCACGATTGACTTAATTTAGAGCTGGCCATACGAAAGCTTTAAGTATTATGATAATGAATAATTGAAGTAGATGGCTTTATAACGATGACTGCACTGCGCTCATAATTAAGTCATTCTGAAACGCTATATGAAAAAAAAGTCGGTGTCGGCCGGCCCACGAAAATAATACAAGATTCCTTTTTAATTTATGCTATTTATAAGGACTTGTCGAACACTAGCTCTTACCTATATCTAAAGTAGTAATTAAAAAAAATGTTTTGAATTAAATATATAACATAAACGGAGTAATTTGAAGTGACATTTGGTACCTAATTATTACAAAAAATCAAAATTAATCTATTATTCTACCTGCCAGATAAGTCTAGCCATGCATGATATCGGGTATAATACAAAAAAGACAACCCTAGTTTTTAGGATACGTAAGTAACACAAAACGAAACCTAATCAATTTTTTAAAGTATTTTGATGATCCGACTATATGAATATACTTACTCTAAATGCCATGTAATAAAACTACTTACCTAAATGTAAATCAAATTGACTTTTAATATTTCTATGTATTGCAAAACAAAACTAAATTACAACGTACGATTTTCACATTCTTATACTAATAATAAGAAACTTACCACAACAGCAGCCGCCATATTTTCCTCTGACGTCATCAACAATTAACAAATGAACATCACAGCAAAAACACAAAACAATTGAATACTGCAATGATAAGGTACCCAATGACAATTGAAAAGCGGGAACGCGACGAATCCGCGAGCGAACGCGCGAGTAAGCTACCGTCAAGTGCGCTAACTGCTTTATACGGTTTCATACACTGTTGACATACTTTTGAGTGAGCAAATTAATTTATTATGCAAATACAATTTGAATGGAAGGATGTCGAGAGTCGTCCGGTTATGTTTTGTGAACGGAACCGAGTGAGGAGCGAAAGGACGCGGCGGGGCGGGCAGCGCACCCGAGTACGTAGCGTTGGCAGGGCTAGATGTGAAAATGATTTTGACGGAGGTTTAGTAGAGATTGTATTGCGAGGCTCTGAATTTAGGATGTGTTTTTCTTTTATAACTCTCTTGATCTTTTAATTTTCAGATTGGCAAAGGAAAATGATTTTTTTCCTATACCTATTTAACAGACAGTGTAAGCTAAGTATATTATGGTGAGGATGGATTGCTTAAATTGCTGACGTAAAACTACAGATATACTAACAAACGAACAGATAACAACAAGATGCTTTAAGAAAATTTTCTTTTCTATTGTATTTTGCATGTACCTATAAGTAGTAGCGTATATGTCTGCAATATCCAGTAGATGTATTTTACTTCAAATTAGAAAAACAGAGACCTGATAAAAGTGTATTACAAAAAATAATTGGGCAGTTTTATATCAGTGTTTTACGACCATTATATCGTAAGACATTACGGTATTTTTAAACAGTCGCTTACATCTTAATTTTAATAGTCAGCACACCATGCATTTATCAAGATGTTTTAAACATTCTGGAGCTTCTTGCGCCGTGCTTTTAAAGAAAAATAAATAAAAATCCTTCCACGAGCCCTGCTGAGTTAACGCACGCGGCGTCCCCCGGTCAACATAGAGCATAGCTGGCATAACTATGTAGATGTAGTCGGCTGTAGTTTTTCACCTCTCGCTCGGCGGTGTTTGCCCCTTTTTATGACTACCAATTACCGTGGTGGGTTTTCTTTATGTATCGGTAATGAGTTTGGGAAAAATTAAATACTGAACGGATTTTATGAAGGGTTATTTGCCATGAAAAATCACTAATTCGATACAGATAACCTATTCATAAATTTATATGGTTTTAAGTACGTTACCATAGCACTTTTGTGATTTATTTCTATGTCTGTTATTTAAGCAGATCTGTGGCCGCATAAACGGAGTTAGTTATATCGCCTCTATATACGCAGTATCGATACTACTTTTAAAGCTTCTCTTCTTTTAAACTTCTTATATTAAGTATACATCGTGTTTTCTTTAATATCCTTTAATTAGGTATACTAGTAGCAACTATCAGGGCAATGAACTTTTTGGCAAATATAAAGTACCTAACGCCTAAAGTAGGTAATCAACGTAGTAGTAAAGGAACGCCTGATTCAATAAAAATAGAGTTTTTGAATTTTTTTTCTTTCTCATGCATAATAAATAAATATTCCGTTCAAAATCATTGTAATAGTTCCTTCAGAGTTACAAATAGTTAGTGTCAAACATGACAGTGTTTTAAAGACGCAGTGTAGGTAGGGGTCCAACAAGATGTAGCGACGACCTAGTTAAGGTTGCACTGGTTGCAGGAAGGTTGCAGTAAGGTTGTGAATAGCGCAGTACCGATCTTTTGGCGAACTTTGAGAGAGGCCTGTGTTCAACAGTGGAAGTCTTTCGGCTGAAGAGGTCAGGTCAAAACCTGTTGAATGATCTCTTAAAGTTAATGAAAATCAAAAATAACAAGGTGTATACCTATGATTGTTCTACCTCAGTTGTAAATGGCCAATGGTTCTTAATGAAAGTGGTTATTCCTTCTTATACTCGTAATATTAGTGTAGGTAGATACCTACTAGTAATTCAAATGCATGTGCCTAGGCAAGTGCTAGTTACTTGGAAAATAAAGTTTTCATTTTAAACTCAAAGTAAGGCATCATGCAAACCTGTAGTCGATTGAGTGTTACATACGGTCAAGCAGATCGATATAATTCTTTTCGCGTGCTTGCAAAAAATATAGATTTTTGTTAGGTTGTGCTGCGTGATCGTAAGTAGGTGAATTTTTGGTACAAATGCATAAAAATGAAACTAGTTTTTCGACAGTGCTAGCAACCTGTCTAAGGGAAATCTCTTTCATAACATGTTTTTCAGTGAAATATGTCACTATTGTAAGTTACATCGTATTGTACTGGGTGTTTATTGATATGTTGGGTAATTATCGAGATATTTACTAAAACATTGACAAAGATTTTTAATCGTCTAAAATTCACCACTTAGGTAAACCTCCAGTTTCAGTACTCTCCTGTTATTTTTCAAGACATATATCTATGACACTTTCTCTGCCTATTTTGTTCAATCGAATAGAAACGGCAGCGTTGATATTTCTCATATAAATTGACAGGACCTTAACAATGAGTGGTGAATTTATTTCGAACAAATTCCAATAATACATTTAGACTTTTACGGTTGAAGTTGTGGTTCAATGAGGTGTTACCTTAGTTCATCAATGGACATCTTTCAGCTTAAGATGATGGCATATAGAGTTGATCACCGGTCGATGCATTCCGACTTATTTGATTGATGTTTTTCAATAAATTGCTTCCCGTATATACAGGGTTATTTGTAATTCACTAGCATCCTTTTAACCCTAAACTCCTACCACTTAAACAAAAGTTTTTTGTTTTACGGCTTTTGTCATAACTTAGTATTATTGGTGTAATAACGTTTTGAAAATTTGAGATTACCTCTTATTTTTACGATACTCTGTGTATTTGTATGGGAAAAACAGTGCTTCATTTTAAAAAGTCGTAAAACAAAAAACATTTGTTTGAGTGATAGGAATTCAGGGTTAAGAGGATAATGCCAGTGAATTACAAATAACCCTGTAGTGAAATCGTGAAACCAATCAACTTTCGGCAGCATTGTTTCCGGACAATTACGATCTTGGGGCTTTCAAGAAAAGGTTTTATATATTCTTTGAAGGCGGGCAACAGATTGCAGTGACTATTTGAGTTGTTGATATTCATGGGCGGTGATGATCATTCCCCATCAGATGATTCGCTTGCTCGTGTTCCTCCCTCTCATAATAAAAAAATAAAATAAACAACACTCGGGTTTATACGGTCACTGCCCTGGTATCAAAGCTTTTTAAGCCAAAGCGGCTACATTAAGCCCAAGCGGCAATCGTGTGACGTTGAGTTGTAGCTCCAAGATAGGCGGCGGAGTCAGCGGGTCATTAAGATAGCTTACGTCTTTTGAAGCTTGCCAACTCTAGCATATGATTGTAAATAATCAGTATAGCATAGATTCAGACGCTATTTTGTTGAGTTCCATGTTATGTATGTATTTTACTTCTCCGCAAAGAAGCGAGGTTTGCAAACTAACTGGGTTAGCGTCGATAATTTATTTTTTCATATAATTTTCGATCGATGATGCCTCGGAGAGGGGCAAATCACGGGTCCGGATTTTTATTTATGGCGGTGGTTCTCTTGTTTGTGGATTTAGTTGCGTTTACGTTAATTAATTTTTATTTTTTATGCGGAGGGAGAGCGGGAAAATGGCGTGAGGAAGTATACAGGGTGTAATGTAAATGGTGATACAAAATTAGTGTTTCTAACTCAGTTAATGCTGGGCAATATAATGCATTATATCAATTCGCACGCTTAATAAAAAACTGCATCAATTCGAATTATTCTCATTTCAAAACTAAACTTTACGTAGAATAAATAAGGTTTAGTTTTGAAATAAGAATAATTAAAATTGATGCAGTTTTTATTAAGCGTGCGAATTGTTAAAATTGGTCTGATTAAATTTAGGATGTTCATACTTAGTGGAGAGGAAATCGCAAACCTAATGTATGGACACATCTAATTAAATAAGACTAATTAAAAAAAAAGTGTATTTAAATGTCCAGCACGAACTGAATTAGAAACACTAATTTATATCTCTATTTAAATTTCATCCTAGATATATTTTCAACACAAAGGCAGTTATTTTGCATGACTTAACCTCACTACTTCGCGGAGGAGAAAATAAGTACCTATTCCATTTATTTTGTAAATAATTGGTCGGCCGCATTTATTTAATGCGATACAGACTGGTTTATACCAAAGCTTGTATTGAAAACGTTTACCTATTCTTGTTTTTTTTTTGTCTTATTAGGTGTGGTCGACCGGGTACAGTCAAAAATATGTATACACTTTAGTACCCTGTCTATTTTCTTCATATTTGAACTGCCATTATATAAACAGTCACAGTGGTTAAAGTGTCAAGGTACTAAAGTGTATACATATTTTTGCCCTTGACTGTACTTTTTTTTTTTTTTTTTTTTCTTTTGGCTTTCACCCTTGCTTTTTTAGCAAGGCGTATTTTGCCAGTGTCGACGTAAAGACATGACACACATGAGGAGACTGTTCGGTTTAAGAAATTTTGATTTTGGGGAAGGAATAGACAGGAGACCTAGAACAAATAACACGAGTTATGGACGGTACACAGACAACATATAAGACGATCTTACATTACAAGTTTTTTTTTTTTTTTAATTGGAGGGAAATGGTAGTTAAGCATGCTAACACGAAAGGAATGAAAAGTTTGGAAGCATAATATATTATATAAGAGAGGCATGCTACAGTAACTACAGCTTAATGTTGTGGCACTGTATGAATTTTATTAAAACTTTTAGCAAGGGAGAGTCCAAGAGAGAAAGAAGTGACAGGAAGTCGATAGGTCGCGGTACTTCCTTAGGTAACACATCATACAAGGAGTATGTTAGTTTACTGCAGTTGAAAAAAATGTGATCCAGGGTACCTTCGTCAAGACCGCATTCGCATAGGGAGTTATCCCGCACCCTAATTTTTGACAGGAATACCGGAGTGCAGACATGACCCAGACGGAGTCGACAAATAGTAGAAGTGACCCATTTATTAGCTGAGCGGAAACGGTAGAACCAAGGTTTGTGAGGTATCAGCGGTTGAATGTTTCCATAATGACGACCTTTCTGATGTCTGGAGAGGTTCCACTGGTTCTGCCAGGAATCCCTCAAGTAAGTTCGAGCGCACGTCATTAAGTCTGATGAAAAGATAATGTTATAGTCCTGGGAACCGATTTCGATGGCCTCTTTTGCCCACGTGTCCGCTTTTTCGTTGCCAACTATGCCGCAATGGCCTGGAATCCATGCAAGAGTAACTTCTAGTCCTTCCATTTCACAGCGCATTAGAGCCTCTTTAATCTTTAATAATACTGGGAATTTAGTTTTCATTTTAAAATGGTTGCCTACAATTGCTTGTAAACAGCTTTTAGCATCTGTAAAAATTATAGTTTTTGGAACATTATGTGATTCCGAAAATTTAATGGCCTCTAGAATTGCTATGGACTCCCCAGTAAAAACCGATGATTGAGCTGGGATTTTTTGGGTCAAAGCGATTTGGTATTTGGGGATCCATACCGCTGCGCCCACGCAACCATCGGAATCCACTTTGGAAGCATCTGTGTAAATGGCAAGCCGGTCTTGCCATTTTTCCAATTTTTTATTGAAATGGGTGTTAGCTGATGGACTATCCTTGTGAATACCAAAATCAAGAATAACATTCGGGGAATAGATTAAAGAGTCAAAGCTGGCCTCGAATATAGGGTTGGCGGTAGTGGAAAATAAAGGAGATGGAAGGTTTTTTAATTTGGAGTAAGAAGAGATATATCTTGGAGTTTCCTTATGTGCCCAATATATATTATTAGAAACTTCCTGGGAGAGGGCCTCCAAACGGGGGAGAAGAGGATGATTTGAAAATGAAGAAGCCTTAAAAATGAAGCGGTCCGCCAGATACTGTCTGCGGAGGGAGAGGGGAGGGTCATAGCATTCAACCTGCATGGCGTTTTTTGGAGATGATTTCATTGCTCCCAGAGCAATACGAAGGCACTTAGCTTGAATAAGGTCAAGTTTTGTAAGGGCAGATTTATTACAAGGCTCTATTACGAGTGAGCCGTAGTCTATCTGGCTACGAATTACTGCATTATAGACGAGTTTTTGGCAGTATGGGTGAGCGCCCCACCAGACTCCAGAAAGAGCCCGGAGAACATTCACCCCCCTTTCGCATTTCCCAGATATGTACTCCAAGTGTGGGACACCAGTCATTTTGGAATCCAAAAACACTCCGAGGAATTTGACCGAGTCTTTGCAAGGAATGACCTCACTCTCATAGCAGATGTCTATGTTAGGGATTATTCGACTACGCGTGAAGGTCACTGTACAGCTTTTAGACGGAGATAAAGCCAAACCTTGCTCGTCCAACCAAACCTTAAGATAACTGATCGCCTCGTTCAGTCTTGAGGCTGCCTCAGCAGTTGATTGTGTAGCGGTGTACAGCACCAAGTCATCTGCATATTGTAGGATTTCACAAAAGGGTGAGACAGAGTGTTCAATGTCCATAGTATATAGATTGTAGAGGAGGGGAGAGAGTACCGAGCCTTGAGGGAGTCCCTGCCATAGGGTACGAGGAGGGTAGAGGGTATTACCAGTTCGGATTTTAATGGTCCTTCCCATGAACAGTTTACAGACAAAATGTACTATCTTCGCAGGAATACTCAGCTGAAGCATTTTAGCTCTGAGTACCGGGAGAAGTACATTGTCGTACGCAGCGGAGATATCCAAGAAGCATCCTATAAGATGTTGTTTTTTTGAAAGGGCCAATCTAATGTCTGAAGTCAGTATGCTTAAATTGTCCATAGTACTTTTGCCTTTACGAAATCCGAACTGTGTATTAGCTAGCAAATTATCTTTCTCTACGAACCATTCCAACCTATTCTTAATCAAATGTTCAAATATTTTACATATTGAAGAGGAAAGGGCTATTGGGCGATAGGAGTTTGCATCCAGGGGGTTTTTTCCTGGTTTAAGGATTGGGATTATAATTTGTGACTTCCATTCCTCGGGGACTTCACCAGACACAAAAAAAAGGTTAAGCAGACTCAGAAGATATTCCTTTGAAAAGCGATTAAGTTTGCGGATAAAAATATATGGAATACCATCTTCACCAGGTGAGCTGTTACGAAGGTTGTCTAGTGCCAACTCAAGTTCTGTGTATGTGAAGGGCAGATCAAGAGGACCTAGCCTGACAGAAGGAGGAGAGGGGTCTATGCATGACTCCTCAGGGACTGATGGGGGAGCCAATTTATCCGCAAATTCCAACAGCCAGGAAGGGGGATTATTAGGGGCTGAGCAGTCAGGTTCAAAGGAGCCTCTAAATTTTTTAATGCTTTTCCAGACCATCGAAGGCGGGGTTCTCGGGTTCAAGCTTTCGCAGAATCCCTTCCAACCCTTCCTTTTTTTTTTATTCAGAAGACGCTTGGTGCGAGCACATATTTTTTGGAAGTTTAAGAAATCTTCAGAGAGGCCGGATGCATTGAAAGTGCGTTCAGAGTTGTTCCTTTCCTTTATTGCCGCCGTACATTCTGCATCCCACCAAGGAGGCGAAGGGATTTTGTTACAAAGATTTTTTTTTTTAGGGATGGATGCATCGGCGGCTTCTATTAGTACGGATTGGAAGTGTTGGTATTGTTCGAAGGGGTTTAAACGGTGACGGTCAACATTCTTTAAACTTTTTTCAACATGGAAGGAAAATTTAGGCCAGTCCGCTTTATCTACTCTAAATTTGAGGAGGGGTTGGGGGGCAGGTGAAGGGAGAACTGAGGTTGGCTGGGACATGATGATGGGGAAATGATCACTTCCGAATGACTGGCTCAGCACCCGATAGGATAGTGAACACGAGAGGTTGGGAGAGCAAGCTGACAAGTCCAACACTGAGTTGGGGTTTTGCCCCGGGTAAACCCGGTGAGTGGGGGATCCGTCGTTGATAACTACGACGTTAATATCATCAAACAAGTCCAAGAGGAAAGCGGAAAAAGCGTCAGAATGTGATGAGCCCCAGGAAGTGTTGTGGCTGTTAAAATCCCCTAGAATGAGAAGAGGAGGAGGAACCGAGAACAAGATGGTGGAAAGATCTGGGATTAAGTTAATATTTGGGTGTGGGATATAGATGGATAGAAAATTTATTCCCATGACCTTAGCCGCAACTGCGTTAATTTCATGAGAATGCGGTGGGAGGGGGATATGGGAAATAGAGTAGCCTCTTTTAATCAATAACGCACAGCCTGCGCGTCCATCGTCGCGGTCCTCCCGGAGGCATGTGAAGCCAGGTATCCTGAAGCGGGAGCCCGGTCTCAGCCATGTCTCCGAAATGGCCGCCACTGCGATGGAGTGCTCATTAACGAGATTGATTAAGTCAGGTTTTTTAGGGATAATGCTACGAATATTCCATTGCAGGAAGTTGGCCTGGAGGGCCATTGGAGAAGGACAATTTCTCGGCTAGTGATACCATTAAAGGGGCAACGTCGTGCGGTAAACAATCGCTCCATTTGGCGATTATATTAGTAAGCAGCTTGAACAAAAGTTCCATGAGGTCTTCATTAGGAGTCTCATCTGGCTTGCGCCAGGACGACAAAAGATGACCATTTGGGACCTCGGATCGGGGGGATGAGATGATGTCTTGGTGGGCCTGGCGGTCATAACCGGGAGTCAGGGGGGTCCTAGCTCTGGGTTTGCGGGTTATCGTTTTGCGGTATGAGACCGAAGGGGGCGATTGGGTAGGGGGGAGGGAGTGGGCGGAAGAGGGAGATTGCCAAGGGGAGTTAGATACTGGTTCAAACAAAACCTTAGCGACGTCGGCATAAGGTCGGCGAACGGTTGGGAAACGAGAAGAGGCTTCTTGATAGGAGATGTTGTGCTCCGACATTGCCATTTTAATTGACTTTTGTCTACAGTACTCGGGGCAGCGTTGGTCTGTCGCATAATGATGGCCTGAGCAGTAGAGACAGGTTACTTGCTCAGCTGCAATATTGCATCCCTCGCCGGGGTGTTTATGGGCGCATTTGAAGCATCGGGCATCGGAGCGGCATTGGGCCTGAATATGGCCGAACCTCAAGCATTTACGGCACTGGATTGTAGGTAGTACGTATATTTCAACCTTCAACGACGTGTAAAACGCAAATACTTTTTCTGGTAGTTTTTGACCTTCAAAAGTTACTACAACCGTCTGTGTTGGAACCCAAGATGGAGGACCTCCCTCCTGAGTTACTTTACGCTGAAGACGACGGGCTTTAAGGATTTTCCCTTGTCCGTCTTTGAGGTCCGTAGCATCTACAAATTCATCCATTGACCAGTCAACTGGAACGCCACGAATTAAACCCATCCTGGAAACGTTGTAAGAAGGAATAGAAGCTACGAATTTGTGTTGTGTTAGGCAAGGGTTCTCAATTATATTGTTTGCATCTAAAGCGGTCAAAAATTCCACCGAAACACGGTTCCTACCCACTGATTTTATACCATCTTTTTTGATGTTTTTAATATTGTCCTTAAAAAACGCGAGGCCAACTTTAATAGGTTGAAGTGAGATGCCAGAATTACTAGACTCTGCATCTCGGGAGATATGAACAATAAACGGGCCACTGTCTCCTGTCCCGTACCTGCGGTATCCGCCGTCTAAATCAGGATGTTTATAAATGCCGGCGACCGAGGCGTTATCGGCATCGTTACCCTGCGTCACCCTTTTTTCTCTTGGTTCAACCACCTTTTCGGTCGATGTCAGCTCCAAGGAACTAAGGTTACGCTTTCGCGCCTTGTTATGCGAAACCGTATCCCCCCTCATAGGACTGTCACCGCCCGGATCCGGGGGCTCCTCGTTTCCCTCCATATTATTGGCCTTTGGCTCTCAGCCAAACGGCCAAATGTGACGTTATATTAACAATATATTATAATTAGTATTAGTACACCACCACCAGATATTGATAATAAGAGGATTAATATTTAGATTGGGAATATAACCTAAAAATGAACTGACTCACTGCACGGTGCTTCTGTCAATCCTGACTGTACTTGTTTTACCATTTTTAATGACAGTTGTTACATCAGAATGAAAGCAATAGGACTGGTTGTCGCATTGACTTGCGAGTGAAAATAGCTTTTGATGTTTTGAACCATGCAACTGTCATTTAACGTTTGGTGGTGAAGGGATTTTTTGGTTGACAATGCCACTATACCTACGTTATTTTTATCGTCCTACCTACCCGCCTGTTTTGCAGTGTCAGCACGCTATAGCGCATATAAGGGCGCAGGCTGAAAACCAGCGCGGTGAAGAGTAATCCTCACCGCAGATGCTGAGCCTGAGCCTTTTGCCACATAATTTTGTGTAATTTATTGTATTGTATAGATCGACCGGCGTCGTCTACTTATGCATTCGCTCCCGGCTGTCAGACTCAAGACTTCTACAGGTGCCACAAACTAGGCGAAAGTCACCAAAACGCATATAATGCGTTCCCGGCAGTGATTGCGTCAAGCAGAGATTTATCGTAAAATCAGGCTGCTAATTTCCTCAGTTACACACGGTAATAGTTTATTTCTTGAAGCGTGCTTCAGTTTCAGTGCGGCACTTTGGTCTATGTTTAGGCGCTATGCAACATGAAACGGCACATGCTTACGACCGTAAAGTAAATTACTAGGTACTTATGCACAGCGAGAAAATTAAATAACAAGTTTATGGGTGAGGTTTCCAAGTACTTAGTTACTTTTTATAAAGTTCAGGCTAAACGTAGCGTAATTTTGGATAATTACAATTATGCAAAGTTACTTAGTAAATATTAAGTTTGTACCTATAGCACGGGCGTAGCCAGGTGGGGGTTGGGGGTTCAAACCCCCCCCCCGAAATATTCAAAAAATTCTTTAATCCGTATGTTAATTTAAAAAAAATCATAATATTACCTGTCATTTCATTCACTAGTGCACACGTGGAATTGCCAAGCTAGGTATTTTGAGATTAAATAAAATGGTATATATGCGACAATACACTGACGAGCAAAAATAAAGGGTCGGTTACAAAAATGACGATAACTACAAAACCCGCTGTGATAGCTTCTTCGAGTAAAGAGTTTTATTCTTAACAAGAAAAAGTTTAATTGAGAATAAAACTCTTTTCTCACCTTTTGCGAGACAATAAAAACCAAGGCTACTAGAAAAATACTCGAAATAGACCCAGAAGCACTGATTCTGACACTGACTTTGCGCCTTTCGCAGTTTTCCATTTGTCGAAATCTTTGTAAGCTTTTAAGTATTTTTCCTTCGACTTCTCTGGGAGTACATTATTAACAATTTCTAAGGCTGGCTTGCGCAGACCTGGGTTAGCTACTTAACTCCGAGCGAGGTAACTGCTAACCCAGGGTTAACAAGTGTCAAAATGTATGGAACTGTCATTCTTAACCCAGGGTTACCGATTTAATTTTTTTACCCTGAACTGTACAAGTGGTCCTAAGGCGTCTGATTTAATGGAATCAGGAGTCAAATCACTTTCGTCACTCGATATTTTCTTAATGTTTTATCTTCTTTTGCAGTTTTGATACTTAAAATTGCAGCGTATTGAAATACTCGCGGCTTTTGTTTTAAGTATTGATTTTTTTTTGTTCGGCTTGCCGTGGCGTGGCCAGCTCGATTTTCGAATAAGTTCGATTTTCAAATAAATGAGGCGCGGCGCGCGCCGCCGTCCACCTCCTCGCCGTCGGCCACCAGCAGCTGCAGCAGCCGCGCGCCGCGCGATTTTGACGAAATTAGACTTTAAATGCATAACAATAAGAACTAAGAGAAGTGAGAATCACATTACTGCCCGGCGGGTTATAATGAAATTCAGTACAACATTACACCCCGGCAAAAGACAAGGGCTATAATGATTTACTTTGAGTAAGGTTTGCATGATATATAATGAGGCATTGTCGAGCAGGTGGTGTGAAATAGTACATTACTGCAGCGGCCGCGAAATAGGGGATTGCCGGCCGAGTAGTTATAGATGGCCGAGTGTTAACGAGGCCATCTAGAGATACGAGGCCGGCAATCCCTGTTCGTGGCCAAGGCTTGTATAGAGTTTTTCTCAAACATGCATCACCATCACCACTATCATCATCATCACCATCATGATCATCATCAACATCATCATGAACATCATCGTCATCACCATCACCATCATCATCATAATCATCATCACTATCATCGTCATCATCATCATCATCATCATCATCATCATCAACATCATCATCATCATCTCATCATCACCATCATCATCATCATCAACATCATCATCACCATCTCATCATCATCATCATCATCATCTCATCATCACCATCATCATCGCCATCATCATCATCATCTTCACCATCATCATCATCATCACCATCATCATCACACCATCATTACCATCATCATCATCTTACCTTACCTTAAATAAGCGTAGTGGCAGAATGTCTTAATGAACCAAAACGCAAATATTGCTTATAGTTTTTTTTTTAATGGCTAAATGCTATGATGCCATAGACTTATAAACGTCATGGTATGAAACAATAGACGATCACTTTGCTGGCCTTGGCCAGCAAAGTTGTATGAAATTCCATTATTGACCTCTCGTCTAGGCGCCCTCCACCACCGGCTGCACCTGCACCTGCAACGTGACCCTTCGTGGCGTATTATAAGGAACATAACGTCAATATTTCATAGCATGTTTGAGAAAAACTCTTTACTAAACTCATTTTTCTCAA
This sequence comes from Archips xylosteana, assembly GCA_947563465.1. Taxonomy (NCBI): domain Eukaryota; kingdom Metazoa; phylum Arthropoda; class Insecta; order Lepidoptera; family Tortricidae; genus Archips; species Archips xylosteana. Next base: position 20,178,575 of record OX387347.1, on the reverse strand, counting down.
ACATGCTATGAAATATTGACGTTATGTTCCTTATAATACGCCACGAAGTGTCACGTTGCAGGTGCAGGTGCAGCCGGTGGTGGGGGACCGCCTAGACGAGAGGTCAATAATGGAATTTCATACAACATTGCAGGCCTAGGCCGGCAATGCGATCGTCTATTGTTTCATGTCACACAGCACCATGATGTTTATAGGTCTATGGCATCATAGCATTCAGCCATTTAAAAAAAAACTATAAGCAATATTTGCGTTTTGGTTCATTATGACATTCTGCCACTACGCTTATTTAACAAGGTAAGGTAAGATGGTGATGGTGATGGTAATGGTGATCTGCCTAGAGAAATATTTCACCATCAACATCATCATCACTCATCACTATCATCATCATTATCATCATCGTCATCATCATCATCATCATCATCATTCATCATCATCATCATCATTCATCACCATCATCATCATCATCATCATTCATCATCATCATCATCATTCATCACCATCATCATCGTCATCATCATCATCATCATCATCATTCACCACCATCATTTATTTATTTTATTTATTTATTTATTTATTTATTGCGTTTCACATTGTACATTTGATGTTACAAAATAAAATACAGCGTCAATGTGAACCCTGTAAGGGCACAGCAACAGTAGGACAGATACGCATTTCATTAATAATAATAATATGTCAGCATAATTATAAACTATTATTTAAAATATTATTAATCATTTTTACAGCTAATTAAAATTTAACAGATAAATAGTTTTACAAATACATACCTACACACACATTCGCATTTACCAATTACACCATATCACATTCAGCAATAACTATAATTTAATAAATAATAAGTTATAGATAACATTTTTTTTTTAAATCCTAGAATAAAATAAAATCAATATCAATTTTCATCAAAAAATTCTTGAACACTATAGTATGATTTCTCACTCAAAAATGCCTTTAGGCGGTGCTTAAATATGTTCATGTTATTTTCTTGTTTAATTTCTTTAGGTATCTTATTAAATATTTTAATTGACATAGCAAAGGGAGCTGCATGGATCATTTTTAATCTAGAAGCAGGAATGGCCAGTCTATTTTTTTGGCGTAAGTTTGACGGACGGCAATCACCATCATCACCATCATCATCATCAACATCATCACCATCATCATCATCACCATCATCATCATCATCATTCATCACCATCATCACCATCATCATCTTCATCATTCATCACCATCATCACCATCATCATCATCATCATCATCACCACCATCACCACCATCATAATCATCATCATCATCACCATCACCACCATCATCATCATCATCATCATCACCATCACCATCATGATGACGACAACGATGATGATGATGATGATGGTGATGGTGCATGTTTGAGAAAAGCACTATACAAGCCTCAGCCGGAACAGGGGTTGCCGGCCTCGTGTACCACTCGGCCGTCAACTTAGATACTCGGCCGGCAACCCCTTAAGTCCCGGCCTCTGCAGTAATGTACTATTACTCGAAGAAGCTATCACAGCGGGTTTTGTAGTTATCGTCATTTTTGTAACCGACCCTTTGATCAATTATAACTGAAGATACACATTGCCGAACACAATCCCCTTCAAAGAATGTCCGAACTTTTTTATTTGTTTGCATAACAATTAAAATCATCACCTACACAGAAATTTGAACCTAGTCTTTACTTTATTACAGTCGAATTTCGGTTGACACTTGACAGCTAAACTTGACAATTTCACGCAACGTTCTGAGAAAAAAGAAGGCCACTTTTATCAAAGTGGCGCTCATTTGGCTCGGACATTTTCGGGCGCGCGACTGTGGATCTAGTTATAATTGATCAAAGAACCGACCCTTTATTTTTGCTCGTCCGTGTATTTTTCCACAGAGGTAAAAGTAATAGAGGTAAATTTAATTTTAGGCAAAATTAAGCTATAGTCCGACAAGCTCGTGCGCGGCTCTCCGCGGAACCCTGTCGCAGTCAGCATTTGCCACACTTATTAAAAACCATCTCGTTAAGGACAGCAGAAGCTCCCTGCGACAAGGTTCCGCCGAGCGCCGCGCACGATCTTGTCAAGGTATAAAAATTCGTTTACTGATTCTGGAGTTTAAATCTATTGAGATGAGAAGTATTTTTAATAATCTTTACATGAGAACTAGTGGCTCAAGTTAATTTTATTACACGCGACTATACTGCTTATTACCAAGGACTTAGAAATAATTTCGCAGATAAATTCCGGAAACTCAGAGGTGCGAGCCCGAGCTCGAATTGATGAGCTTCGGCATTGTTTTTTTTTAATTTTCTTAATTTAATAATAAATAAATAAATAAATATCACGGGACAATTCACACCAATTGACCTAGTCCCAATGTAAGCTAAGCATAGCTTGTGTTATGGGTACAGGCAACAGATAAACATACTTATATAAATAGATACATACTTAAATACATATTAAACACCCAATACCCGAGAACAAATATTCGTATTATTCATACAAATATCTGCCCCGACGCGGGAATCGAACCCGTGACCTCAAGCTTCGTAGTCAGGTTCTCTACCTACTAGGCCATCTGGTCGTCATAATATTCTTGTTTAATATTTTTGTAGTGGTAGAGCCATGTTGTAGCTAGCCGCTGCATCACGAATGGGCCGGCTCGTCCGGGGCAGTACCACCCTCTCACAGAACACCGGCGTGACGCAGCAGTACTTCTGCTGCGTTTCGTAAGGTCAGTGAGAGCGCCAGGGGCCCAATACCTCTCCCTTTTTAAAGACCGGCAACAGATCAGTGACTCTATTTGAGTAGTTGATATTTATGGGCGGTGGTAATCATTTCCCATCAGCCTCCCTCTCATAATAAAATAAAAATATTATTGCGAATATAATGAATTTTGCCACTATACCCAGTAGCAAATTTTTGGGTCCTGTTTCACGAAAAACACACGTAAATAGCTTGATAACATCACAGACTAATTATTCTCTACATACCGCCCATATTTTAACAGCAAAGAAAATACTAGTTTACTTGCAGACCCAATTATTAACTCGTATTATAAAATTATAATATACAGTGGCATAACTAACTAGCTAAATTCCACGATCCCATTTAGTGCTTGCGCTAAATCTGGACCTAGATCTAAAGCGTTGGCTAAATTGCTTACTAACAACATTAAGTAAAGTTTTATAACTATTCATACATTGTTCGGTGTAGAGGTTCGTAGACCCACTACGAGGTAGCTACACGGCGTAGATGGTCTACGCATAAGTAGACTTTGTAGTGCGACACATTATGGCTGGCTAGTTTTGCCTGTGACTTCGTTCCAAATAATCTCAAGAATGTGTAGGTATACCTTGAACACAAACGGACATTATAATAAATTTAAATAAATCAGAGAGCGATTTGGCAACCAAATTTTTCATAACACAATTAATACCACCGTATTTTTTTAGAATAATATTTCAGGTCAAATAGTGTTATATTTTCTGAATAAAATGATAATTTTTATAACTAAAAATACTAAAACAATTGGGTAGTATCCGGAGTAAAAAAATAGAGAATTGTTCAACAGCTGAATTGTTGTACAAGCCATAATGACACAAGATGGTGTCTATAATTCGCGTGTCATTATGGCAGTTTAGTCTCGCGTTAAACACTCTACTTTTTTAGGTATACTAATCTACAATATTACTTTTTCACTTCTCATGCTCTTAAAATGTTACTTTAGTCTCTGCATATCGGGACTAAAGCTCTTTTTTGATCTCAAGGGATTAAAGTAAAATTTTTTTAATTGACTATGGAAACCCCTAAACTGCCAATCACGGTGTTTGTGAATGGAGGATTATCGCCATTTTCAGTAACTGGGTATAGACAATTTTAAAGCTTTCCACAGACCGAAGCGCGCTGCGGACGCACTGTAGCGCCCTGCGCTTCGGTCTGTGGAAGCCTTTAGGGCGTGGAAATAACCTCAAAATGACAACTGTATAAAAAATATTTAAAAAATAATAATTTCGTGAAACACATTGAATAATTACGAATATTAATCTATTTAATTATAAAATACTAAAGATGAATTCATTTTATTTTGCACGTAAAGAAAGATTTCCTTTAGCTTAGGTGTTTTAAATTTGTTTTTTTTTTTAAAACGCTGTCGGCAAAGCAGTTCCCTGCTCTGTCGATAAAATAGCAATCCGCACTGTCGGCAAAGCAGTGCTGGAGTGTACGGTAGATAGAGCAGTTACGTTTGAATGTTAATATGGCGTGACTTCAAAATAATGCGATGTCAGTTGCATTTAATAGTAAATAGAAAGTATAATTAGATATAATTTAACAAAGAATTGGTATATAGAAAATAAACATAAAAAGTCGTTTCTTTATTCACGGGTAAGTGTTTCAGTTAACAATATATTTTGTGTGTGAACTTAGATCAATTAGGTTAATTTATTTGCCGATTCTAATGAATGAACAATTATCATTCTTACATGCATAGTCCAATTAGTTTTAACATAGTCTTTAAGTTAGAATCTGTTGGCTAATTATGCAAGCATTTAAAGCGTCACTTTACAAAAAAATATAAAAGAAAAGAAAAGACAGCGGTATTTTTTTTGCTATTTGAATTTTGAACAGATGTCCATTGCTCGTATTGAGCATACGTTGTAAATAAGTAATTTTGTACGTCGTTTTTTTCCTCGCATTCAAAGTGAAAAGTAGAGTGTTTAACGCGGGACTAAACTACCATAATGACAACTCGAATAATAGCCTCCCTCGCTATCGCTCGGGTGGCTAAATATCTCGTGTCATTATGGCTTGTTTTAGTCCCTTGTTGAACAATCTACTATTATACAACATACGCTCAATACGAGCAATGGACGTCTGTTCAGAATTCAAATAGCAATTTAAATTTGTTCCACGGTTTTTTTTGTTTAGTGATGCTTTAAATGTTTGCATATTTAGCCAACAGATTCAAACTTATTGAAAATTATTTCATAGCTAATTGGACTAAGTATGAATTCATTTTTAATATAATTAATTAAATAGATTTAATATTCGTAATTAATTATTCATGGTGTTTCACGAAATTTTTTTTTATACAGTTGTCATTTTGAGGTTATTTCCACGCCCTAAAGGCTTCCACAGACCGAAGCGTAGGGCGCTACGGAGCGCTACGGAGCGGGCCCTACGGAGCGCTTCGGAGCGTCCGCAGCGCGCTGCGGTCTGTGGAAAGCTTTAAAATTGTCTATGCCCAGTCTCTGAAAATGGCAATAATCCTCCATCCACAAACACAGTGATTGGCAGTTTAGGGGTTTCCAAACAAATTAAAAAAAAATACTTTAATCCCTAGAGATTAAAAAAGAGCTTTAGTTCCGAAATGCAGAGACTAAAGTAACATTTTAAGAGCATGACAAGTGAAAAATAAATTAGACGCGTATTTCTCTTTTGTCAGCAAACAAATACTCGATCCCGTGGGAACATCGGGGTAAAAAGCAGTTTATATGTTATTTTTCCCGTATATAATATTACTCTATGATGTTATTCCAGTGACCTAGCTATCTACATACCTTTCATAGCCGGCCGGATAACCTTGTTGTTAGAGAACCAGACTACAAAGCTTGAGGTCAGGGGTTCGATTCCCGGTCGGGGCAGATATTTGTGCGAAAAATACGAATGTTTGTGCTCGAGTCTTGGATGTTTAATATGTATTTAAGTATGTATATTTATCTATATAAGTATGTTTATACGTTGTCTAGTATCCATAGTAGGTACAAGTTTTGCTTAGTTTGGGACTATGTCAATTAGTGTGAATTGTCCCGTGATATATATATTTTTTTTTTTAAATCCGTTTAGCCGAACAGATTAACAAACAGACACACAGTCACAAACATTGACACTAGTAGGTTGATTAAAATAAAACCTCTTACATGTATCTATTTATCATCGTCATCATTGCACCCAAACAGTCCGGTCCTGCGCCATCCGCATCCGACGCGTCTCCGCAACCTTAACCAGATCGTCGCTCCATCTTATTGGAGGCCTACCTCCTACACTACGTCTCTTGTTCGTGGACGCCATTCGAGAACCTTTTGGCCCCATCGGCCATCAGTTCTACGAGCGATGTGCCATGCCCACTGCCACTTGATACCTATTTCTAATTTATACAATACAATACAATGACTCTATCTATATTGTTCAACGCAAAGAAAACAATACAGAAAAACAAGTACATGGGAAAAAATATCAGTTATATACTGCTAACCGTTTGCTATTCGTTCACAGACTACATAAACCACTTATTCAAAGCACCTCATTAGATTAGCCATTAAAAAAACCATTCTGGGATTGGCTGCTATAGCTCAAAGGTGTCATCATTATCAGCCAATAACGGAAACCACAAACAATACAAAGCCCTGTCACTTCAAGTTAAATTTAAGGCCTCATTTAGACAGTGTGAAACATATCGGTTGCTGTACATTGCCGCCGATGCTGGATAGTTTGTAAATCCATAGCTACGCGGCCCCGCATTGTAACGAAACGGCACGATATTTCCTAATGAGCTTTACGTTGGTGTATTGTGTCGCAATGACAAGCGGTTGTCGCGGCTGTCATAACATTGCGCATCCGGTCGGTGATTGGTTGGGAGCGTGGCGAGATCCGCCCTCTGGCACGCCCAGAGGAAAATGCGTTGCTAGGCAACGGGGTTGTTGGTTTGGTTGGTAGATGGATAGGGCAGTTTGAAGACTTATTTGTTCTCAGCTATCTTGAATTAGTTAAGCATTTTAACCGCTATGATACGTCCGCGAGATACTTCCTGTCGCACGTAGGTATATTGAAGACATATTTTTAAAAAAAACGACACATTATGGTTGCAGTATGATTTCAAGCTTTTCAAATATTATTTATTTTTATTAGCAGTACGGCTGCTCACCGAATCTAAAATTATTAAAAGCGAAAAAGTTTTTCGGGTGCGCCGGTGGGATTCGAACCCACGTCTCCTGGGTATGCGCCCCAACGGGTGTTCTACCAATTGAACCACGTCGCATCCAACCGACTCCCCTGAAATTCTTAATCGCTTACATACGCCAACAGTGGCGTGTGGTAACATCCATCGCAACTATTAGAAGCTACGACTCCTACGTTCCAAATTACATTGGAAATGCGTAAGAAATGATGTACCACATCTATTTATCCAAATATTATTTGTTTTTATTAGCAGTACGGCTGCTCACCGAATCTAAGATTATTAAAAGCGAAAAAGTTTTTCGCTTTTAATAATCTTAAATTCAAGCTTTTCGTTAGGTATAGGTATGTATGCCGCTAGCGATTGTGACGCTAGTAGAATTATGAAATATAGATTTAAAGTAGCGAAAAGTAGCTTTATTAAAGCGAAAAGCTTAAAACGAAAATTATCTACATCTTTGCTGGTTTTACAACAATCGAGTAATATTTAGTCAGTCAAAACTCGATATTGAATAGTTACGTAGGTCCTGTATTATAGAAGTCTACAGCCCGCGTCGCCCGGCTCGCACTTGACTGTTTTTTTCTGAACGATTCTATTAGCAAAAGCAATACTAATGTGTTTAAAAATTTTCGAGCACTTTACACGCTCCAATTACATTTCATGGGGACTAAATAACTAGCAAGTTAAACTGTACTTAGGCACCAACCATCTTATCGCATGCAAGCATGCAGTTAAGATCACTAAGCTCAATGGATCAAGGACCATAATTGACATACTTTGGCTTAATTTAAAGCAGTAAGTAAGCCATTACCAGTTTGGAAATAACGTAAGAATTACCGTAACTAATGGGCTTACGAATCTGCTGGCCTGTTTCTAATTGGCTCAAGGTTATGTGATAAAATCTATGGATAAAAATAAAGAATTATGGCTGGCTTCCGATTTACAACGCTGGATCACGTGTGGCAGGACTTTGTTATGTTATTTCGTAATATAATATTGTAACATGATGTCGGGGTTTTATTAAGTCATCGTTCGTTTATGACAGGAGTGATTTTCTTGCGGGTGGAATGCTTGTTGCCATTGTAGCAACATGGGTACCAACCTACGTTTATTGGTTCCTTACGTATTAGATTTAAAATTGTTCAAGTACTTAGGTACTTAGATGTTTCAATTTATGTTCGGATATTTTTGAATTTCTTGGAAAAACGACTTTTATAAAAACTCTTTTTATTGAGTTATTATGCAAGTTGTTTTTAAATTAATAGATCTCTATGAAATATTTCAGTACTTACGTAGTTGTGTTAGTTTGATGCTTGTTTGAATTTACACCCCAGTCCATATTTTTCAGTATACTTACTACAATTTGTTGTTGACAAAATGTCGCCATACCTACGTTGATCAGAGTCGAAGTCTGAGTCAAAATATCTTTATTCAATTCAGGCTGTGACAAGCACTAGTCTTATGAATGTTGAAGCATCTACCACTAGTTTAGAAAAACCCTGTTGAGAAGGATTCGGCAATAAACTCAACAAGGTGTATTTTTTTCAGCGGATCTACTCTACATGTTATTAAATTACATAGTTACCTACATCTGAACTTGGTATTTAAAGCATATCTGTAGTAGTATTTTTTTAAGTATCTAATTTGTTTATTGGACTTAATTTTCTAGTGAACATTGTCAATCGTAAATCTCTGTCAATACACCGTTGATTTACACACATCCGTTTTGTAACCTGGCTGAATACCATGCGCTGCAAGCGAAAAATACGAACGCACGAAACTTCGTGCCACAATAGCGTGCTCTGAAACACGACAATATCCGTCTACATCGCCAACAAACCTTACTTACTTTAAAAGTAAGACTCAAAATAGATTAAATAGCTATAAAAACCAACGCAAACCATTACCGGCTTTCCTACCTTGTATTAAAATCTACAACGCCAAGGCAAGTTTCTCTGGCGAAAGAAAACTTATGCCAAAGCATATCAGTAGGTATTTCTAGGAACGGCTAGACGTATTAAGTGTCGTTTATGATATTTGCCCTACTTGAGTTCGAGATTTATTGTGGTTGACTGGATTGATTACTTCGTAATGATAAATTAAGTTCATTGAGACCGACGTAAGATCTGTCGTGAGATCATAGCTAAATTTGTGCCCTGAAGGGTCATACAATATGTACATACATACATACATACATATCGACGCTCGAAAACAACAAGGGCGTATCCCATAAAAAGGTCGTAACTAGATTATTACATAGCTATAATCAGCTTTTTTTTCTGCGTCGAATGGTCCGGGTCTCGTGTCTCTACGACGACAAAAAATTTCAAAATCGGGCAGTATTTTGGAAAATGGGAGTAATTTTTTTGGTCGTAACTGCCCATAAAATGACGAATTTAAACTTTTTAGAGATACGACGAGTAGAAGTTTGTATTTTTCAAAAAACATTAGTTAAGCCGTTCGAGTTTCAACACACGATAGTAGTTACGACCTTTTTGCGGGATGCATTTTTCAAACTTCATTGCTTACGACATTCTTGCAGTTCGCGTTTCTTCTAAGAACAACGAATAACCTCTAAGATACTGCAATTTCGTGGTTACCCGAAATCAATCTAAGCCTAGTTAAACCAATATTATCAGAATGAATATTTTGGAACATTTCGGTTTTTCCCGGCTTACGCCACAGGCACAAGCTCCTGTAGTCACTGCGCGGACGCAACTGAAAGGTTGTGTTTGTTTTTCCTCGACAAAATCATAAAAGATTATCAAAATTAAGGTATGTCATATAAACTTTGGATTACTCGTACCAACTAGTGAATTTCATGATACTTAAGGGCCGAGTTCATTTACCGTTAAACTGACGTACTTAAATCACCGTTCAAAATAGTGAGGTATTATGTGATTACATTAACGACTGATCATTTAAACGTCAGTTTGACGGTTGCACTTGTTGAACACGGCGTTTAGTCAATTAATTAAGGTTCATTTATCTTAAAATAACATACACGATCAATAAAACAGAAGGCCATATAAACTAGCAATTAAATTTCGTTTTGTTTTCACCCGTCGCGAGAAATGGATCGCGGCTGCAAAAAATATCTGAAATATTGGAAATAACAAATTTGTACCTAAGGAACGGACACTTACTTTTATTTTTGAAAAATTGATAAAATCAGTAATTTATTAGCCGGAACTCAAACAGGCCAAAATTAAATAATGACATAACATAAAGTCGTACTTTATATTACCAATTGAAAGCGTCATTCATAGTGATCATTTATGGCTACAACACGTCCTTTAAACTAAATAAAAACCTCAAAAAATAAAAATTACTAGTATTCTACTATTAGCTACATATTCCCAATATGGTAGCTGTGGTCCATTTCCCGTAACGAATAAAAACAAACTGAACAAAACGAAACTTAATTGTTGGCTTTCATGACCTTCTGTTTTATTGATTGTGTCTGTCACTTAAAAATAAAACTCTACATCATAAAACAACAACGCAACAACACATGTTATTTTATTTGTTTATGTTATTTTTATCGTATTTGACCGGTTCAAATCCCGACAAAAACAAGCGAATTTTCAAAAATGCATAAATGCAGTATTTATTGTTTTTTTTTAAAACGGAAAGAGTCCTTAACGTAGATTATACTATTTTTGATATTAAAGGTAGTTGCCCTGCACTAGTTCGTTTTTTTTCACCCTGTATAAGTAGGTAAGCTTATAAATAATGATAAATATGTTTAAATATAGATGAAACAGAAAATTTTATGTTACAAAAAGAACAATTGAAAGAAAAAAAACCCGCTTGCTTGTTTTCCTCCCTCTCACAATAAAAAAAAACATGTATTTGTTCATTTCATTATGTGCTTTTCAAATTGCTGAAGCCGGGAATCAAATCCTGGACCTATTAATAAAGTCCTTACTAGACCTAGGTAGGTACTAAGGATGTTTTATCTAGCTGATTGCTTAAACTTTGATAAAGCAAGTATACTTACACCAACAAACAATACCACACCAATTAATACATGTAGTAAATCGATCAAAGTCTATCTAGCGGTGTGGTCAAATACTAACGAATAATAGTTACGCTGTTGGACAGGTATCTCAGTTAAGTTTTAAGCTGACATAAGATAAGGATAAAGTAGTCCTAACGTTGGGATATAAATTGTTAATTTTACATTTTTTGTAGATGGCAGCGAAGAAAATGGATAAACAACCTGAATCACGAATTAAAAATTGTTACTACGATGATTGATCATTTAAAACACAAATTTTTAATGTTTAAATGTTAACGTATTCATATTTAACTAAGTTAAAATAAGTTTTCTTGTTAGTAATTTTTTAAAGTTCAATAAATTTTCGTTTACAAAAGCTTTATGACGTTTCATTAAATTCATTGAATTTGAAGAGGTTAAAGTTACGACATTTTTTCTAGCCATTGTCATGCATTACGAACGTGCTTACACCCCCGTTCCTTATGCGAAATTAAAACAAAAAGCGGTTACTACCATTTTGTAGTCAGCTAATTTGTTATCATTTTTTGATTCAGTACAAACATCATGTCAAGTTACGCCATTTTTGAGGTCTGTAATTTCTATAGACGATGGGCGTAACTCGATTTCTCGTAATCCTGGCTGTACCAAGGTAACAGTTTGTAAACAATATAATGCAGATTTATATTTTATAGTTATGGTCCAAAAATTACGTTCATACGACAAGCCGTTACAAAGTTATGATTTTTTTCCCGTTTTTTTTTCGGTTTTTTGGCTCTGGTGTAAAGTTGGGTTTTTAGGGTTACGCCCTTGTTGTTTTCTGTCGTCGATATAATCACGCCTCTTTCCCGTAGGGGTAGGCAGAGACCACTTCTTTCCACTTGCTACGATCCTTACATACTTGTTTCGCTTAGTTCACTTTCATTCCCTTCGTACATGCTCTTCGGTTTAGGGTACCCTTGACCTGGCCTTTTTTCAAGACGTCCCCGATTTGGTCTCGAAACGTCTGCCAAGGTCTACCCCTTCCAACATTTTCATTCACACTCGCCTTATACACTTTTTTCGTCAATCGTTCTTCATTCATTCTCTCGACATGGCCAAACCATCTCAGCATACAGCATACAATATGTGCGTTTTCAAAACTCCATACTCATCCATATGTCTAGGCAATATAGATATTTATTACCTCGACTATACACTCGACTGGTCCTGCAAATTCCAGGACCACAAAAAGTCTTAAAATAAAAAAGAAAAAAAAAAAAAAGAAAAATAAAGAAATTTATTAATTTTCACAAAAATATAAAGACAGTATGATACATAACGTACCTTCGCATACAAATTACTTAAATTCAATGAAACATAAGGCTAATCTTCCGATTCTTTCGAAACATTTTTATCAAGTTTCTTTTTTTTCTTCTTTTTCTTGTTTTTCACATCTGCATCATCAACATCTTGACTATTTGCTTCTAAAGCAGCTTCATCATTTTGCTTTTTCCGTTTATTCTTTTTTTTCCTTCCACTTTCTTCAATGTCTACAGTTTCATTGCACTCTTCCTCAACAGTATTTTTCCGCTTCTTTTTCGAAGCAACTTGACTATGCTCAGCTACTTCCAACGTTATTTCAGATTCATCGGCATTGGGTCCGTTGCCATCCCCAGTAAAAGCTTCACTGCTATCAGTTTTACTTGCATATTTCCGTTTTTTCTTCTTTTTAGGGACTTCTTCCACAACTGCATCTATTTCAGGATCAATTTCATTTGTTCCAACTTCATGATTGCGGTCTTTCTTTTTCATCTTTTTTTTAAAGGTTTCTTCACCGCCTTCGCTGACATCTTCCATAGAATTTACTTTACTCTTTTTTGTTTCTAATTTATCATCACTGTCTTTAGCATCCTCAGCATCATTATTTCTATCAAAATATTTCGGATCTTTATCTATTACAGCTAGAAAGAAACCTGATGTGTAATCACTTTCTTGCTTAGCATATAAACACCTAGTGCCCATACTGCCATACATGCCAGAACCAACATTGTTCCACTGGCCCTTCAGCAACTCTTTCACGTCTTGAACTCTCCATTTGACCCTCGAAGTTTTGACCACGTTGGTAATGACCCGTTCGTTTTCTTCAGGGAATAGTGAGCATGTACTATAAACGATTCTTTTTGCGTTAGGGAATGCGTTCATTGCGTGTTTTAAGAATTTCTCTTGTAGAGACGTTAGTTTTGCTAATCTTGCTTCTTCTATGTAGTTGTGGACGCACAGTTCCATACCTGGTGACGAATTAGACATTAATTTTCTTTATTGTTAAAGAACAGTACCTGGGCGACCGGCTCGGGCTGAAACTCGGTATCAAGCGTTTTCCCAGAGATAAGACCAAGCAAGATCAATTTTTCATCCCCGAAAACCCCCACATAGGTACCAAATTTCATCGAAATCGTTGGAGCCGTTTCCGAGATCCTGATTATATATATACAAGAATTGCTCGTTTAAAGGTATTAGATAGATATATAGATAGATGCTACCCTGATGTTAAAAAAAATAACAGATATGAAAAAGGTACTAACAGAAACGTAATTAGCAATTTTCTTTCTTATTTATGTTCATAGTTGATCGCTTTTCTTTTATATGCAAAAAAAGTTCTTACTAATTCGTTTGTAGGTACTACCGATAATAAAGGTAAACCGATATAAATTTCGTCAAAGTAAATAGCATGATAAAATAATTTAACCTCCCATTTTTGGTTTTCAGTGGTCTGTCTGGCTCACGAAAAATCAAAATATTGACTTCAATTCAACTCACGACTATAAGTACCTAAGCAACGGACCAAATACTGATTTAACGTTGATTTGAGCGAGATGAGCCGTTTATTTTTTTAGTTTTAGTTCATTCTTAGCTTTACGCTCAAAAATCGAAAGCAAGAGTCCTAGCTAAGGTATGTAGATGTGCTTTTTTCTGATTGAATTGTGTATTTCTGTAATCTCTGGAGCTTTCCGTCGACTAGGTAGGTACACATCTCAATCGACGTGTAATTACGTAGAGATACGACATCAATACGATTATTTTTTGTTAAAAATTTCATTTTCAATGCAAGCTTATTCGATAACTGTACTTTTTGTTGACTGTACTTGCATTGTCATCCAACTTACATAAGTATACCAAATTTCAAGTAAATCCGACCACTGGAAGTGGGTCAAATTCAACTTCCAAGATTTAACCCGTACATACATCACATTTACATACAATGCAAGTAAATAAAAAGCTTTTAAAAATAGCGGAGGCGCAAACACTAGCAGTTTATTATTAGGGATGTCAACCAATCAACTGACGTACTTTTTATGAGCTGTCAAAACACAATTCTCTATTCTCCCGTATGAATGGCAATAGCAACTTATGACGTCACTTGTTCGCGAACCCAATCAGCTATTAATTTGTTTTAAAGCAACAAAAAATCTAATTTTGCAGTTAATCGAAAATTAATCTGGTTTTCAGGGCTAAAATAAAGCGTTTTTTTACTGGAGTCATGTCTTTGAATTATTTTTTAATGGCGTCACCATCCCTATTGTAACTATACTATCAAGAACATCATACCTGATCCTGAACAGCTAGGGTCCAGGAGTATGTACTCCACGTCGTCATAGTCCCCTCGCCTGATCTCCAGGGCATCCTTGTGTATGGTCTCCACGCACTTTGAACCAGTCTTCGCAACGAAGTCACATAGCGTCTGATACCTTCTCTCGTTCCGTTCGACTGCGTAGATCTTACCCTGTATCACATTTACAGTGTTTTGGTTGTCCGTGAAGTAAAGCGATTGGGTAATTAAATAATTACTTTTACTTATACTTCGTTTAATTTAAGGTTTGAATTACCGGTCAAATTGTAACACACGTTTCTCGGTATTTCGAACACAAATGGACTAAAAATACCTACATGTACAATTTTACATTTATTAGCGGTATTTATTATGTTTTCAGTATGGGGCCTTTCATTTATTACGTAAGACGATTTTTGCCAATTTTCGACCCCCTCCCTCCCCTATGTAAGAAAAAATAAGAATCGGCCGACCCCCTCCCCCGCTGTGTAATATTTATTACGTAAGAATCTCAAGGAAAAAATGTATACACGTTTGGATTGTTTTAATTTGTATGTTTCAAAGAAACAATTTTTAGGAACGTCTCTTTTATTGTAGTTACTAATATTTTTTATTTTTTGGTAATAATCAACTTTGGTTTTATTTTCGAAATTTTCTTGCCATGGAAATCGTTTACCTATACGCATATTATCCGAGCGCGCGCTTTTTCAAAGTATAATCTTAACTTTGCGCTTTTTTGTGATCTTACGTAAGAACTATCAAGACCCCCTCCCACCCCCTTGTAAGAAAAAATAAGACATGGTCGACCCCCCTCCCCCCCTAAATCGTCTTACGTAATAAATGAATGGCCCCTATAGAAGTTAACACAATTTTAAATAGTTTCGTTGTTTCATTTAAAAACGTGTGCAAATTTTACCGTTAAGTTTCAAATGTTAAAATAAATGGAGTATACTTAGTATGCATACAAAACAGCCGTGGTGGCCTAGTGGTTTGACTTATGGTCTCTCAAGCAGAGGGTCGTGGGTTCGAGTCCGGGCTCGCACCTCTGAGTTTTTCGGAATTTATGTGCGTAGTTACATTTGTAATTTACCATGAGCTTTATGGTGAAGGAAAACATCGTAAGGAAACCTGCATACACCTGAGAAGAAATTTAATGGTAACTACGGCCCAAGCCCTCTCATTCTGAGAGGAGGCCTGTGCCCTGCAGTGGGACGTAGGTATACAGGCTGGGATGAGGGGATGAGTATGCATACTGGCGCCGTCAAAACTCGATTATCACTGGGTCTCCTACATTTTTAACCCCCAACACAAAAAGAGGGGTGTTATAAGTTTGACAGCTATGCGTGTATGTATGTGTGCGTGCTTGAGTGCGTGCGTGCGTGTGCGTGTGTGCGTGTGTGTGTGTACGTGTGTGTGTGTGGCATCAAGGCTCATAAACGGGTGAACCGATTTGGATGCGGTTTTTTTTATTTGAAAGCAGGATCCTTGGCCGTGGTTCTTAGACATGTTTCATCAGAATTGGTTAAGCCGTTTCAAAGTTACCAGCTCTTTTGTTGGCTGCGGAAGGGATCTTAGACACATACTGGGCATTTACTTTATTTACAAACATATTTTTTAAACATTTCAAATTTATAGTTATTTACTTGAAGTCATGGTAGGTATACTTATTGTAGGCGATAGGCTAGCAACCTGTCAGTATTATACAACTTCCTTAAAACCTAAAATAAATTTGCTAAAAGAGGCACGTAAAAAAAAAATAAAAAAAAAAACAAAAAAGCCTGTTATGTTAAGCGCTAATAGCAAGGATGATATAGACTGGATTGGCAGTCGCCATAGTACGGATCGGCCGCGGTTTGTAAAGTTCGATTATTAAATCTAGATGGTGCTGAAATATAGCCAGAGGCTTTGAAGGCAAAACAATAAGACTACAGATATTTCATATCACTGCAAATGTATTATTATGCTATATTTTTGAAAAATAATACATTTGTAGTAATATGAAACATCTGTAGTCTTATTGTTTTGCCTTCAAAGCCTCTGGCTATATTTCAGCGCCGTCTAGATTTAATAATCGAACTACAAAAACCGCGGCCGATCCGTACTATGGCGACTGCCAATCCAGTCTATATCATCCTTGCTAATAGTTAGTTTAAGTACTAGATATTTTCGAAAAAATGTCTATGAATTGGCCTGTATAAACAGATGTACCTACCTCGTTCCTCATGTAGGCTGCGAGCTGTGTGGTTTTCATCCCGGGCGCCGCGCACAAGTCCAGAGCGACGCTGCCAGGCGGGGGCGCGAGCAAGTGTACCGCCAGTGCCGTCGCCTACAAACAAGTTATAGTTAAGCTCAGTATACACAAGCAAAAAAAAACGCGCAAAGTAACTTTAAAAAAGCAGTCAAGTGCGAGTCACCGGTTTTATTTTATTAGCCTGCTTTTATGTCCCACTGTTGGGCAAACGCCTCTCCTCTGTTGCTCCACTTTTACCTATTAAAGGCGAGCTCCTGCGTGATAAAGATCTAAGTAGTACCTATATCCATAAATCTCCGGTTTGGTGGGTATTAAATATTTTGCTTGTGCCTAAAATAGCACATTCCCAAAATACCAGATGTTTTACAATACTACATTACCTATTTCTTACAATCCCATTACCAGATATCCAAAATAAGATATTCCACAAAAAAAAAATACTTCCTTTTTCGATTTTGTAATGTGGTGCAACGAGAATCTGGTAAGCTAGAAATTTGGTAAATAGGTAGGTGTGGTAGGTAGTATTTTGAAAAATCTGGTATTTAAGGAATGTGGTGGTGTGGTGTGGGAATGCATGAGCTTAATATTTCTATGTCTTACCTTATCTTGCAAAATAATTTTATTCTCCAAGTACAAGTCATGTTCATGTAGCTTCGTCCCAGCCGAGAACACAAACACAGTCTTCACATGGTAGTCTTGCGTGAAGTCATACTCCGTTAGCCCTTGTATCTGCTTGAGATAATCATCGTAAGAGCCAGACGTGCATCGTATGAACCGGTACCCTTCATCTTGGAATGCTCTGATAGCATCTGATGTTGTTAGGAGGTTTGTATTGATTCTGACGTAGCGAGGTCTGCGGACAACTTTGAGAGAGAACAGTGTCTTAAGCATATTTCTTTTTTATGATTAATAGGAAAGTGTTTGTCAACCATCGTGCCTGACGATGATATTTGAAGATGTTTCACATTCATTGATATAGTAAATTATTACTAATATATGTACAAATCTAACTTTTGTTAACTACTAATACTACTACTACTTGTGTGTTGTATACTAGCGCCATCTACTAATCATCACATAAGAAACTAATTACTACATCCTGCATCACACTATCAAAGTTTCTCAACTTGGCTGCATAAATACAACTTTCTCATCTATAGGACTTTGGTCTCCAGGCATAACATCTGCCTAAAGAGAGATCTCATTATTGCAACTACCCCCAAAAAATATAGAACATGAAGAACAAATTTCATGGCACATGTTACAAAATCCGATACAATACGTTTACTTTTAGTTTACCACTGACAGATGGCTTGCCTTCATTTCATTTCCAACTTTAACACCATACAAATAAAGTAGCTATTACAAAATCTGCAAACGTGGGTAACAGTATTCTAAAATTTGCTTTATTTGTAGGTTGTTAAAGTTGAATATGAAATGAAGGCAAACCATCTGTCAGTGGTAAACTTTATGTAATTTTACTGTAACAATTAGGGTCCAGAATTATTTTTTATCGTATGGAGAAAACCTGAAAAAAACAATAGTTTTCTACATACAAATGAAACCAGTTTTGGAAGTCTTAATAATGACTCCAAGGTGTGCTTAACATTTTGAACGCCACACATCATTTTTATTACAAATAAAATTGATTCTTATGCAGACGTGGGTAGTTTCATTTTCGTATTACCGTATTGTCTTCTGCAGCTGACATTGGCATTCAAAAGGTAAGCCTCATTAAAATACTACAAAAAATTACTCATTGCCTAAGTTAGATTGTACAACATGTTAAATTATGTTTGTAGTATTCAAATAACTATACAGGGTTATTTGTAATTCACTAGCATCCTTTTAACCCTAAACTCCTACCACTTAAACAAATGTCAATGACAGTTTTTGTCATAACTTAATATTTTTGGTGTAACGTTTTGAAAATTTGAGACTAACTCTTACTTTTACAATACTCTGTGCCGTGTAAGTCATTCATTCATTGCCCGCCACAACCGCGGCGAAGTTGTGTTAGAAGTATTTATTTGTATGGAAAAAAAAAGTGCTCCATTTTAAAGTCATAAATCAAAAAACATTTGTTTAAGTGATAGGAACTCAGGCTTAAGAGGATGTCAGTGAATCGCAAATAACCCTGTATACAAGGAAAATAAAACTCATTTTTATTATACTTCTATTTATTAAGCGGCCTAGCAATTACAGTAAATGGTAAACTATATTAATCACATTCAAATATAAATGGAACAAGCAATTAGGAATGTTCATGAACACATCTCAGTCCTGCTTAAGATTTAAACTGCTCTTTTCTCCTTCTGCAGGAGCAGGTTTGTAAGTGTGTTGATCTATCTCATTGCCATGCTCATCATATTCTTTTTCGTGGTATGCTTTGAGAGCATAAATAGCAATAATGAGGTTTACTACCACCACAGCAGAAACCACACACCACACCGTCCTTGTAAAGTTATCCACGGGATAGTAATCAGTCAGGATATGTTTCATGCCAAAGAATGCAATAAATGGCAGCGTAAACATAGCAACACTGTACAGAAACAGATTAGCTAATGCCAGTGCTGCCAGTTTTGTCTGTCTGGGGAGAAGCGGACCCTCGTTAGATGATTCCGCCATTGGGGATGATTGGGAATGATGCTATTAAATCTGAAAAATAAAAAAAACATTACCTTCAGTTTTCAAATCTTCTTGATGGTCAGCTGTGTATTTTTCAAACTGATCTTTGTATGACAAAATCGTTAGTTCAGGTTTGCTTTTCCCAGGTAGAGCCTTTTTGCCAAACAACAATTCTGCCGTAAGAACTTTCGCAAGCCAAAGATCCAAGCGCGGCTCATTAGCGACTAGGCTACAATTTTCAAAGATTTTGTCAATATCGGCGGCATGTTTGATTGTTTCAGTTATAAGTGCGTAAAGCACATTAGTTCTCTGTAAATATGTACATATTGTAAACCACCATGACTATCACGATTCAAGTAATATTTAAGTATTTAAAATCATACTCACAAAGTGGCGAAGTTTGTCGTCGTATAACAATGACTTCACACTACCACCCTCAGTAGAAACTTTCTTAAAAATATTAGCAGCAATCTTGTAATGTCTTGGTACTTTAACAGAGTGTTGAAACATTTTCTTTAACACTAAATATTAGCAAAAAACATTGTATTGCTCAACTACAATCACGAGATAAATGTCACACATAGACTTTGGTTTGAGGTTATGATATAAGCATGAACTAGTATAAGAATGGACCAATTCTATTTAAGACGAACAAAAAACCGTCATGTGTCTCTTTCTAGCACATGCAAAGTCTCACTGTGAAAAAAAGAGTGAAGCATAGACAAACACCGCCATCTTAAACGTCAGTGTGTCAAATTCTGAGTCGCCGTGGTAGCCAGCTGGATACCAACGTTGTTATAAGTTTCCCTTGTTTTTATGTGTTTTATGCCATTTTGAAGAGTGAAATTTAGTTAATTTCATATCACTATAACAATGGCTTGTGTGGCTATCGGTTGTAAGAGTAGAATGGGTGTATTAACTGTGAACCGTACCAGTTCAGCACTCAGAAGCAAGGAGTTTGAATGTAGAAAGACTCAGTATTACTGGAAATCACTTTTTATTGTTTAAAGTCACAATAGAAAAATGTGGTTAAACGGATAGATTTCGGTACAGCACAAGTGACTAGTTCTGATGCTGAATAACGAATGCCCGGCATACAAATCGGATGCCGCCGATTAATCTTGTTTCCCACCATTTTACCTGCTTGTGATTGGTTGTCGAGAAGTGTCAATATTTCAACCAATCACAAGGAGTCAACACAATTACTTTTATTCGCAATATATATTTATATTTTATATATAAAGGGATGTCGATAAATAATCATCATCATTTAATAGTCAATACTGAAATATTTATAACAACTCGGCCATCCGCTTTTCAACGAGTCCCTCGTTGTTATGAATAAGAATGATTCAAACAGAGATCAATTACAAACACGTGAAATAAAAATAAAATAAATTAGGAAAATTAAGTTACATTAGGTTACTGGCTGCAAACTTTACAGAAATAGTGTATGTTAGATAAGTAACATAAGAGGAACATCATATTTACATAGCATTTCATTTGTTTAGAGTAAATGATAATAAATCAAATGAATCCCATTACATTTAGTAAGTAATGAATAAAGCTGTAATTTATATACTACGTATAGGTACTGTACATTAAATAACCAGGTCATTATAATTACATTTAGGAACTAATTAATTCAGCTCACATAAACCTTCTAACTAGGTACTATATATTATTAGATTTACTTTTCAACCGGCTTACCTTGATTAACAATATACTTTTAATCTTTAGGGGTGTCGGTTACCTGACATCCTTAACTTACTTCACATCTTTAATATCAGCAGTATATACATTGATCCATGACTTTGACCAACAGATATAATGCCGCTTCAATGACTAAAATGTGTGGCATCCGTTACCTGACACCCCACACTAATTCATCAGTTCTTTACCCTAACTAATGAATCAGTATTTACTAGTCCATGACATTGACCAGCAAATATTTTAGCCATTTGCGATGGTACATGACACTAACCATCGATACCTAAAATCGCATTATCATTAGTAGAAGCATATTGGACATTAGTACTCGAATACAATCATTCACAAGTAATTTAAATCAGCAACCAATATTCAATTTCATAAATGTAATCGACATCTATTTATAAGTCTTAATTATATCAGTCTTCATTTTCAGATTGGCTTTCGTTACGCTCGGATTCACAATCGGTTGATACGGGTTCGTTAAAACAGACCCATGGAAATATTTTGTCAACGGCTACTACAGCCTCATACCTCTTATTAGTTTTTGTGAGAGGTGTATCCTCGACCACAAACCTATCGTTGGGGAGCACCTTCTTAATTCTGTACGGGCCCTTAAACTTAGGTTCGAGTTTCTTAGACTGCCCCTCTATACCTTTTGCAGGTCTTGCTACTCTGACTAAGTCACCTTCTTTGAACCGCACTCCCATTTTCCTATACCTATCATACCGTTTTTTGTCCTTGTCTTGTTGTGTCTTAATGAGATCACCGGCACTAGCTCTTATATCATCCAGGTTTTCCCCGACCTCAGACGTAACTTCGTTTATTATGTCATTTAGCAGACCTTCAGATGGGTTAGTTAGATTTCGACCAAAAAGAAGCTCGGCTGGAGTCTTTTTAGTGGTGGCGTGTACTGTGGTGTTAATACCCAGCTGAATGTCTGGTAAATGTTCATCCCATAAACCATTTGGTCTATCATGATTCATTGCCCCGAGCGCCGCCAAAATAGTCCGGTTATACCGTTCCACTTGGCCATTCGCTCGGGGTGTGGCAACGGCATTCAAAACGTGTTTAATCCCGCATGATTGAGTAAATGATTTAAACTTTCCACTAGTGAAGCTCGTCCCTTGATCTGTGATTAGGCGGGTTGGTACACCAAAATAACTAAAGTGTTCTCTAAATACTCTAATGCTTGTGACAGACTTCGTATTTCGCACAGCCGTGAGATCAACAAATTTAGTAAACGCATCTACGATAACCAGGATGTATGTATTGCTACGTTTGGTACGGATAAACGGACCTAGATGATCCGCATGTATGGTGTGAAACGGAATGATGGCTTTAGGAATGGGGTGTAGTTCACCGGGTTTGGCGCCACTAGGCAGCTTGTGATGTGCGCATTTAAGGCAAGCTGAGACATATTTCTTAACAAACCGTCTCATCTTCGGGAACCAATACGTAGCTTGTAAGCGAGCCAAAGTTTTGTCAAACCCGAAGTGTCCCACGTCATCATGATTAGCTTTTAACAGTTGCCATCTAGTACCACTTGGAACAACCCAACGGATAGTGTTTTCATCAATGACGCGATATACTCTTCCATTTACAAGTTTATAATTTTTAAAAATATCGATAGCATCTTTACACTTAGGGTCACCTAAGGTTTCAGCTATATTTTTAATGTCTTGGTCCGTCTGTTGTACCGTTGCAAGCCAATCGTCAGTACCAACTGACAGTACATCTAGCACGTGTTCAACGTCTGAACTACCATCTATAGCACCCCGACTAAGGGCATCTACATGAGCCATTTTGTCACCAGGACGGTATTCTATTGAACAGTCATACTCTAGGAACTGCAACCACCAACGAGCGATACGCGGAACTAAGTCGCGTTTGCTCAAAGTGGTACGTAGGGCATTGCAGTCTGTTACAATGGTGAATCTAATGCCTAGTAAATAGTGCCTGAATCTGTTTAGCGAAGCAATAATAGCGAGGGTCTCTAGTTCAAAGGAGTGCAATTTTTGCTCATCGGGAGTAGTTTGCCTACTATAATAAGCAACAGGTTTGAACACCCCAGATTTATCTTGTTGCATTAAGATGCCGGCTACCCCATTCTTGCTCGCGTCGGTGTGCAGTTGAGTTTGCACACTAGGATCATAAAGTCCTAGGACCGGCCTTTGTACCAGAATCTGTTTAAGTTTCTCAAATGATCCCAGTTCTTCGCTACCCCACCTCCAGGGAGAGTCTTTCTTCAATAGGCCTGTTAAAGGGCGTGCTATCAAGGCGAACCCTCCAACAAACCTCCTGAAGAAACTAGCGAGACCTAAAAACCTTCTAACTTCGTGAACGTTGGTTGGTGTAGGGAATCTGGATATAGCATCCGTTTTGAGCGATCCTGGTCTAACGCCTTCCGAACTGACTTCGTACCCCAGGTAGTCTACTTTGTCATAGAAAAATTTACACTTACTCATTTTGAGGGTTAGTCCGCTTTTTGCTAGTAAACGCAGCACCTCCTCTAATCGTGCCATACCTTCGTCGAATGACTTGGCAGGAATCAGAATATCGTCCATGTACACCAATGCATAAGACGAAGTGGGTGAATTGTGGATGATTTTATTCATTGTACGCTGAAATACGGATGGTGCGTTTACTAGCCCAAAAGGCATCCTGTTGTATTCGTACTGACCTTGAGGGGTAACGAAGGCAGTTTTCTCTCGAGAACCCTCAGCTATTGGGATCTGGTAGTAGCCAGACGCCAAGTCGAGAGTAACGAAGAGGGAACTTCCGGATAATAGATCTAACTGGTCCTCGATACGAGGGAGAGGGTAGTGCTCTTTCTTTGTTTTGCTATTCAGAGCACGGTAGTCAACACATAACCTCTTCTCCCCGGATTTTTTGTTGACTAGGACTATAGGACTTGCATAAGGGCTGTTGGATTCCCTAATAATGCCACTTTCTAACATTTCCTTGATCATATCTTGAACTAGTTGGCGTTCGGTAAAGGATAAGCGATACGGACGGTAAACGACCGGAGCAGGATCATCCAGCTGAATCACCATTTCAGTTTCAGTCGTAAATCCAAGATCTTTCAACCCAGTCGAGAAACAAGACTTGTATTTATCCAACAGGGACTTTAAGGACTCTTTTTGCTGTTTTGTCAAGCTTTCTCCCCAACTGATTGGTGATTCAGCTGTGGGTGATTGATCACTAACGTCTAATCTTTGAACCTGTAGGCTCTCAGATAAAGTGTGACTCCGAGTTATAAGGGTGCCTTTCTCTATAAGCAGATCATTGTTGCTAATATTCTGAATAAGAACCCTACCCGTACCCTGCGTCAATTGATACTCGCCGGGTAATAAGTAATGCTCGTGACCTACAATATTACGCACAGTTCCATTAACGTAAACCTTACCCGAAAAAAGATTGCGTGAGCTAACTAGGATTGTCCTTAATTCGCCGTATCCTATGCGCGTCTCCTCAACACATAAGAGTGGGCAAATCAGAACCGCCTCCTCACAAACCCTCTTAAAAATTACGTCCGATTCTGTCTTAACTATTTTGACCGAGGGCCTTTCGGTGAAAGTGTGGCCCAATAGTACAGGACAATTTATCAAATAGTCGTCTACTACTAAAATCTCTACGTGGTTTTCTACTACACCCTGCACCTCTATCGTAACATTAGCTTTACCAAGTGGGTTGTATGGTATGTTACCTATTCCTCTTAACAATGGCACTTCTCCTACCTTCCAATCTAGCGCTAAACGCTGAGCTTCACTGAGACGGACCAAAGTACCTTCGCTCCCTAAATCAACGAGACATTCTGAAAATGACCCGTTAATTTTGATAGGCATTCTATACTTAGCACTCGAATCACCTGTGTTTTCCACTTTCAAAATTGTTTTTGGTTTGTCGTTGGTACTTTGTTTCGTCCCCGGGCACTCAGTGTCCTTATGCCCTAACAAATTACACTTAGAGCACTGTACCTTCGGTTTTGTGCATCGAAAGAAAGGGTGACCGGTTTCTTTACAATTGTAACATACCATGCTGGACCCAGATTGCTTCGGGGTATTGAGACCTACTTTATTACTAGGAACTGTATTATTTTGTGAGCGCCTGTCTATAAATTTTCCCTTTAAGTGCTCGTTCGTGGACCTATCTACTTTAACTGTTTTCAAAAACTTAAGTACTAACTCTGGTTCTGTAAATTCCGCTCCTTGCGCACCCAATCTAACACCACGATCTTCAATACCCGCGATAATACAATCAACGGCACGCTTTCCTGATATTTCACATCGATTTAGAAGATTCATTTTGGCATAGTAGTATATCTCTAACGACTCCCCGTAGCGTACCCTTTTGTTGAGCATTTCCGTTAATAAATCAGCATAATTGTCCCTTGTTGGAAAAGATTCCTTAAGCTTTAGCTTCCATTCTGGCCAAGAAAATAAGAGTGAGGGTAGACCTTGATACCAGGTTTTAGCTACCCCCGTTAATTTTGGTAAAGCGTAGTGAATTACTTGTTTGTCACTCCAACCATAAATCTGTGCACATTCGTCAACTTTATGAAGCCACGTATCAACCGTTTGTTCCTTGCATAAAGGGTCAAAATCGGGAATTACATTGTTTAATACAGGAAACTTATCGCGATCGCTACTACTATTATTCATAACCTTAATAGCATCAATAAACTTCTCAATAAACAAATTATTATTTGACTCACGATCACGACGTGTTGCTTCACGAGACGGCATACGAAGGCGCGAAGCTCTGCGCCTAGACGAACGCCTGGACTCAGCCCGGCGCGTCTCGTGCCACCCTGGGGTACGTGACCGCGTCCTGGAGCGCCAATACCGCGAGCTTGTCCTTCTTGAACGTTGTGGCGGGGAGCGAGACCGACTAATCGTCAGACGCGACCGCCTTCCTCTCGACCGCCTGGACCGCGACCGGCGGTGGCGGCTGTCACGGCTTTCTTCGGGTGAACGCATACGCCCTCGACCACGGCTACGACTTCGTGTTGCATCACGAAGTCGTCGTGGCGGCGTTAACGTTTCGCGAGAAGCCCTTTGCTCGTTCATGCTCTGCGACCTCAACACACAAAAAGAAATACTTGTTCACAAGATTCTTATCAATCTATATATTTTTTTAAAATATTGCTGTAGGTAGTAAAAAAAAAAAACAACACAAAGGTTCCAGGTGCTTGGTAGCTAACACGATAACGTATATGCGATACGTACTTGTTACTAAGAATCCCAAAATTATAGATTAACTAATTAATGCGTAAATAGACATAAAAGAGAAAAATAAAAACCAAAATGTGTCCGTCGTATGTAATAAATGCTATCAACGAACTTTTCTTTTAGTAAATTTTGCTTTGGACTTTTGGCAATTAACATTTAAGCGCCCTCGTAGGTCTCGGTGTATCGAAAAATGTATAAGGTACTCACTATTCAAATTAGAAGGAAATGTGGGTACATTATTATATTATCCCCAAAATTTCACTTTTGTCCTTTACTTTGCTTTTATAATTGCAAACTCCGATAGTATGAATTCGCTAATGCACACTTTCTTTACACCGATTCACGAGGGTAGGTAACAAAATGGAATAAAAATGAAAAGTGAACACTTACGTTTTCTATGTACACCAGATAATTAAGCGTATCTCCAGTCCTTTTGTGGGCACTTTCAGTTGCTATCCCACTTCTGATATGTGAACCGTACCAGTTCAGCACTCAGAAGCAAGGAGTTTGAATGTAGAAAGACTCAGTATTACTGGAAATCACTTTTTATTGTTTAAAGTCACAATAGAAAAATGTGGTTAAACGGATAGATTTCGGTACAGCACAAGTGACTAGTTCTGATGCTGAATAACGAATGCCCGGCATACAAATCGGATGCCGCCGATTAATCTTGTTTCCCACCATTTTACCTGCTTGTGATTGGTTGTCGAGAAGTGTCAATATTTCAACCAATCACAAGGAGTCAACACAATTACTTTTATTCGCAATATATATTTATATTTTATATATAAAGGGATGTCGATAAATAATCATCATCATTTAATAGTCAATACTGAAATATTTATAACATAACAGACAGTGATCAAAGAATATCTTTCCATCGGTAAGTTATCGACTATCATTCTGAACTTATTGCATAGAGTAACTTATATTATGGGGTAATAGAGTCATCAGCTTTATCGCCGATCAGCGCCATCTCGTGAAACCGGAAGAAATTACATTTTTCTATATCTATAACTACAGTTACCTATACGTGCCTGTATATACGTCTTTTATGATTTATTTTTTATTGTAAATTTTTTTAACTAAAATAGGCATAAATAAAACAACACATCTAACTTCTTTAATATTTATTTACATTTAATATAATAACATAAGGCAAAGGTCGATAGGCAAAGAAATCGGTGTGTCCGGAAAACGAGGCGATGGGTCAGAGTGTATGGGGCGGGCGGAGAGATCGGAGTCCTAAATTCAATGCACAGGTCAGCGAGGGTATAGATAAATCGGCGTCCAGGTGAAAAAGCAAGGTCGTTAAATAGAAAAATCCACAAGAAAAAACAAAATACCACATTCGCGTCACGTAACGTAGACGGAATTGACAATTAGCCATGATGCTGCCGCTATGTCAACATACGTTCCGTTCCTCCCAGTTTCTGCATATTTAAATGAATTTACTATGTATTAAAGGAAACAAAAGAATTTAAAGTAACAAAAAATAATTAAATATGCGATACAATGTGTTCTGTAAATTCAGTTTATCTATTATATTTAAGTTTTGAAAATAATACTGAAATAAGTAATTGCGTCAAACGTCTCGCAAACGTTCCGTTCCTCCTAGTTTCTGCATATTTAAATGAATTTACTATGTATTAAAGGAAACAAAAGAATTTAAAGTAACAAAAAATAATTAAATATGCGATACAATGTGTTCTGTAAATTCAGTTTATCTATTATTTTTAAGTTTTGAAAATAATACTGAAATAAGGAATTGCGTTAAACGTCTCGCAAATTTGTCGCTAACGCCATCTAGCGATATAGGAAACTACCAAAGAGAGCTAATCGGCCTCCATAGAAAACGTCAAAGTATAGAAGTGAAACGACCCTGACTTATTGCGCAATGTTTAGATTATATGATCTGTTCTCAATAAATAAATTGCCGTTCTAAATATTGTGAAGTCATAAAGATCACGTAAGGCTAAGGCCAAAGATTTATTAAAATAATTAACAACAAAACATCTGTTCAGGCCGTTATGACAGCTCATGTACTTAAAATTTGATAATAGGTATGCGGTTAAATAAATCGATATTTTATGTCAGGTTCAGTTTTGTCACTTTTATTTACAACTAGCTTTTGCCCGCGGCTTCGCTCGCGTGTACCATGAGTATTCCAAAGAACCAAGATATCAAGCAAGCAAGCATACAGGCAAGCAAGCAAGCATGCAAGCATGCAAGCAAGCATGCATGCATGCAAGCAAGCAAGCAAGCGTGCAAGAAAGCGTGCAAGTAAGCGAGCAAGCAAGCCCGACTAAACTTCAGGTAGATACGGTCCTTTACAGTATTTCTTTATATACAATGTTTTTCACTAATTATTCGAAAGCGGGCACTAAAATAACCAGGTTTGTTAATAATATAAAACCTATTATTAATTTCCCCTGTCTTGCATTAGGTATAATTCAATGTTTTCTTACCTTCTACGGAAACTTGAGTAACTGGAAGCGCTGTGTACCTACTTAGCATTGATATTATACATATTGTAGTTTTTTTTTTTTATAATTTATTTACACAAAAACAAACAAAAGAAGTACAGAAATACTTATGCTAAAATACATCTGCCAAACTGCATAGCAGTTTGTTGGCAGAAAGTTTATAACTCTCACTACTTACTATAAAGGTTCCGACACTCACTTGGTCCGGTTATATTAAAAATTCAAACCCGGTGCCGGCTGCGTAGGCACAGCGCGCCACGGCCCTTTGTTATTGATTACTACTTTTAATATGAAGGTGGAATTATGCTGTGCGCTGCGCCGCACGCACCGACATCGGCAATACCAATAAAACAATGCATTATACACAATGACACAAACATACACTTCTCATAGTTAAGCCTTTTCTATGTATTTATGTATTTTGTTATGGTGTTGTGTGACCTAACCGTTAAGGAGTTATACCTTCCATCATCAGCTCATCTGAATAACCAGAAAGAATACAACTAAAGGTCTATACGTGCATATGATATTTAAAGAAACTTCATATAACTCCTAATCGTTAAGGAGTTTAACCTTCCATCATCAGCTCACCCGGATAAACTGAAAGAATACAACTATCGGTCTATACGTACTTACCTATAATATTTGAAAAAATATCCTCAACTCCGAACCGTTAAGGAGTTTTACCTTCCATCATCAGCTCATCTACATGAGATGATGTCTACCAGACACAAACACTTAAATAGCTTGAGAAAATATATGAAAAACGTAATGCGTGCCTACAAAATTTGAGGGTTGCCCTCGATTTCCCTAAGATCCCGACATCAGATCCTGATTTGGCGACAATGGAACCATCTCAGGAGTATATTGTATTCTTTCGAATAAAAAAATATTTTTTATAATCGGTCCACAATTGACCAAGAAATCGGCGAACATACCTACATAAAAAAATCCATGAAGTGGAATGCATGTAATCTCCTCCTTTTTTTGAACTCGTTTAAAAAGCCCTTTGCGGCCTATTTACAGTGTGAAATTATGAATTTTGAAATTTTAGCTTTCTAAAAACCAGTAAAACGCAAAATCCCGTTTTTTCCCGTTCCCGTAAGAATTTCGGGAAATGCTTTCTTAGTGCTCCCCTACACTCCCCAAGGAACCCACTTGCCAAATTTCGTCTTTCTACGACCCGTAAAACGAAAAATCCCGTTTTTTCCCGTTCCTGTGGGAATTTTTGAAAGTCCTCTCACAATGCTCCTCTACACTCCCCAAGCAACCTACATGCCGAATTCAGCTTTCTACAACCAGTAAAACGAAAAATCCCGTTTTTTCCCGTTCCCGTGGGAATTTTGGAAAATCCTCTCTCAATGCTCCTCTACACTCCCTAAGCAACCTACATGCCGAATTTCAGCTTTCTACGACCAGTAAAACGAAAAATCCCGTGTTTTCCTTATCCCGTGAGAATTTCCAAAAATCCTTAAAACAGTTTTTTACTATTATAATTACCTACTTCTATGTCAAACTTGAAGAGTCTAGTAATTATAGTTCATAGGATCCCGTTGAACTGAATATATAACCCGTTTTTTCCTTCTCCCGTGGGAATTTTGAAAAATCCTGAAATTAATGTTTTAACTAATATAATACCTACTTGTGTATCAAATTTGAAGAGTCTAGTTATTATAGTTACTGAGATAGGGTCACTCGGAATCGAATTTATAAATCCCATTTTTTCCCGTTCCCGTGGGAATTCCCAAAAATCCTTCCTTAGTGGATGCCTACATTGTATAAGGTATCTATGTGCAAAATTTCAAGTCTCTAGATCCAGTTGTTTGGGCTGTGCGTTGATATATCAACAGTCATTTAGTTTATTTAGACATTTCAACCCCATCGCACCCCATCCAGGGAGATGGTATTTTACGTCCGCCACGTCGGATTTTAAAACCGTTGTTGTTTTCATAACCAGCGACCCGATAAACCATAGAAACAACACCCATGTTGATTTTCAGACTTTGTTACCCCTTTCCCCCCTTTTAGGGGTTGAATTCTCAAAAAACCTGAAACACGTGTTTACTCATTTACCATTAGGAGTACTTCTGTGAAGTTTCGAATAAAATAGTCGAACTAATCTTGTTTCCCCATACAAACTTTGGACCCCCTTTTCACCCCCTTAGGGAGTGAATTTTGAAAAATCCTTTCTTAGTGCACCCCTAGACCTTATAAGGAACCTACATGCCAAATTTGGAATCTCTAGGCCCAGTGGTTTGGGCTGTGCGTTGATATGTCAGTCAGTCAGTCAGTCAGTTTCTTCTTTTATATATATAGATTAATATATGTTTTAGTTAAACTTTTTATAGGCTCTGAGAAGCACTACAAAAAAAACTAAGTAAGTTGTATTATAAAGAAAGAAAGGAAGAAAGAAAGAAAATACATTTATTTACAACAACACAAGACACATAAATATTTTTACAAAAAGAACAATACAAAAAAAAAAATATATTTTTACAAAAAGAACAATACAAAGGCTAAACAAAAAAAGTGTCATTGCGGTTGTAAATTGGACACTGGCTCAGCATTATATTATGGCTAATATAATGCTTATTGTTGATGTGTATTGTTCTCAGGTTACTTAAAGATCCTGATTTATGAAAGTTTGGCAGATAATTAATCAAAAATGTATTCTGTTTATTAGAGAAATAAAAAGAATGGTTTTATTTAGTGGTCAATAAACGATGAAAGTTCATAAGTGAAATACAATCATAAATATTATTTTATAATTATAAATTATAATTGTCGTTTCACTTTTCCCCTTATATCCATTATACTACTCGTACATAAATATACAAATAAATATAAATAGCTAGCTGTTGCCCGCGACTCCGTCTGCGAAGAATAGGGGTCGGTATAAAAAAATAGCCTACGACCTATTCTCAGACCTACCGAGTACAGACCAAAAGGTTTCATAGAAATCGGTCGAGCCGTTTCGGAGGAGTTCGATAACAAACACCGTGATACGAGATTTTTATATATGTATTGTATTCGTGAAGATTGATACGCCTTATCGGGACCTAAGTATGTTCTCGTTAAAAAAATTGTACGTTGCACGTATAATTTAGGCCATTTTAGGCGATCGGCAGATGGCGGTAAGGCTCGGGGAGGTTAATTTGCGTTTTGTCTTTGTTGTTGTTTTTGTTAATAATTATGTATCGTTTTTCGAGTTTGTCGTTATTTATTTATTTATTATTTATTTATTCATAAAAATACAAAATATAAACATGAACATGAAATAATCTTAGGTCTAGATAGTAAATTTAGTTTAGTCTAAGCTAGGTTACAAGTGTAACCTGTGTTATAGACAAAAGGAATCTAAAGAATTAAAATACAACTCGAGCATTTAACATCGCAACACAATATCTTAAAACATAATACTTAGTTGGTAATTAAACTATAATAATTTAATCAAGTGTCAAATAACAAAACAAACAAAGAACACTCGGCTACACAGCGTCACCCTCACCTTGCAATCGTCAGCAGATTTTCAGTGTCAACATAAGAAAGACCTTGCAGCCACGCAATAACCTTAACCTTGCACACTTTACGGTTTAAGTCATAAATATTTAGTACTTTATTGATTTTATTGTATAAATAAGGTCCAAGAAAGGGAAAGAATTTATGCGCGAAAGCATGAGAGGTGCTTTTGGGAACAAAAACTATGTCTTTGCGCCTTTTGTTGTTCACACCAGGGTTATACGGAGCTGAAATATGCTGTTTCATAATTAGTGATAGTATGAAAAGTTGTCGCACGGTAAGTACTTTGCAAGATTGATACAGCTCCAATGTCGGAAACAGGAAAGGCCTGAAAGTAGCGACCTTTAAGACCGCTCTTTGAGCTCTTTCTAAGGTTAGGAGCGTGGTTTTCGCTGCGCCTCCCCACGATGAAATGCAGTATGTTAGCACGGATTGACACAGAGCTGAGTAGATTTGATTTAATATTTTTTTATTCGCTACATGACGAAGTTTTTTAAATATAAACATAAGCTTTCGAATCCTGTTAGCGACTGTCTCTATGTGTTGGGTAAAATTTAGATTGGAGTCAACTATAACACCTAGATATTTAGTGGAGCTAACTTTAGTAATGACAGGACAAGTATAGCATTCGTTCTGGTTAGTAAGGGAGCATTGGTGTGCCCGAATGGAGCATGCATGACTAGTCGGTTGCTGGGAGTTTCTTAAAGAAAAGGCGACATGAACGGTTTTTCCTGGGTTCAAAGTTAATAAATTGTGATGGAGCCAACCAGTAACCAAGCTGAAACCATTCTGTGCAGAACAGTAAACATTATCCCACGAATTGCCCGAAAAAATTAGGACGGTATCATCAGCGTATGAGATCATTGTACCACGGTCTAACTCTAAGTTACACAAGTCATTAATAAAAATCAAAAAAAGTGTAGGAGCCAATATACTACCTTGAGGGACCCCAAAATCAAGCCGAAGATCGGAACTGTAGGTGGAACCAATTTTGACCCGTTGGAAGCGATTACTAAGGTAATCTCTGAAGAGATTCAACTGCGTTCCCCTAATACCTATACTTTCTAATTTTTGTAAAAGAATTGGCACTGAAACCGAATCAAAAGCTTTCGCTAGGTCCAGAAAAACACCTAGGGTTTTAAATCCTTGGTCCAAATTCGAAGAAATGAGGTCCGTAAACAGATTCACCGCATCACTAGTTGACTTTTTAGCTCTAAAGCCAAATTGCTGATCTGAAAGAATATTATTGGTTTCAAGGTAGCTAACTAATCTCTTATTTATAATTTTTTCCAGGATTTTAGAAAGAGATGGCAGTATAGAAATAGGCCTATAGTTGTTAATATTTAGTTTATCCCCCGATTTATGAATAGGTATCACAATTGCCTTCTTTAGGACATCAGGAAAAATCCCATTTGACAGACATTGCTGAAATATGTGCGTTAAAGGCTTAACTAGGATACTACTATAACGCTTTAAAGTCGCAACAGAAATATTATCACAGCCTACGGCACGACTATCATTCAAACTGCTGATAATGCAACCTACTTCAGTCTCGTCGGTATTAAACAAAACAAACGATGTTAGACATGGGTGAGTCACACTCCGCATGGCGCGAGACGTGCCTTTGTTTTTATTTAATATTTCACAAGCGAGACCTTTCCCTATGTTAGCAAAAAACGTGTTAGCACTGTTAGCAACTGCTACCGGGTTATTGTTAGTCATTAGTAAATCACTACAATGATCACGTTTGGAACTGGAATACGTGATTTTCCTGACGAACTTCCACAATTTTTTGTTATTCTGTCCATTTTCTTCAAGGATAGATTTTTCATGCAGGTTTTTTAACTTCCTCAGAAGATTGTTGCAGAAGTTTCTATATCGTTTATAAATTACAGCCAGCATTAAGTCATCAGGAAATTGTTTTGCTTTGGCATGAAGGCGATCTCGATGCCGAATACACCTAATTAATCCAGGAGTTATCCAGGGTTTAATATTTATCTGACGACGGGACAAATTGACAAAGGTAGTAGAGTCCACAACGGCATTTTGTATCGAATTTACAAGGAAATTCAGTGACTCATTGGGATCCGGCGAGGAGTAAATTTTATCAAACATAATGTTCTTTAAAGCATTTTCAAGCTTAGTGTGATTAATTTTCTCCAAAGTGTGCATAAGAGGTCTCTTTGGGAGGTTTAATTCAAGGGATAATAACACGGAATGGTGATCAGTAAGTGTCGAGTTAGTAACAAGGGTAGTAGATGGTAACATGCATTTGATCAAAAAGTGATCTAGGCAAGAGCCACTTTGGTGCGTGGGAAGTTGGTGAGCGGGTAATAGACCATGAAGTGAGCATAAGTTAAGATAATCATGACGACGTGTGTCTTGAGAATCATGTGAAATATTGATGTTCAAATCTCCCACCAATAAAATGTTATTAAATGCTGAGAGTTTTTTGAGCATCTTGTCTAACGATTGCAAAAAGTTAACAATATTGTTATTAGAGGGAGACCTGTATATAGCGATGATTGCTGTGTCCTTACCAACTCTTAAAACTAAACTATTACAATCGAAAATATGAGGTTCTTCTACAGCAATGGTAAGTTGGGGCTTATAGTATACAACAATACCTTCATTTTGAGTGTCAACATTTTTAGTACTAAACATACAGTATCCTTCTAAATCCGGTAAAAACTTATCCCGGTTTTTTAACCAACATTCTGTTAAAATAATAACATCATTACAGAGATCCAGCCTATTCAAAAGAACTTCAAGACCATCAAAGTTGCGATGTATGCTACGAATGTTTTGGGTTAATATAGTAAAAGGATGCTTGATTTTTGATAATTTACCTTTGCATTCTTCAACATCGCAAGACGAATGGTTAGAAACTTTCACTAGGTCCAACTCTTCACAGATAAATCTATCCATATAATTATTTAAATAAACCTAATTTACTACTATTTAAAGTGCTAGATAAAAATACCTTATGAGTGGCGCTCCTAGGCGCCTACATAATCAGTTGATTCGATGTATCTAGAGACAGCGTGTTTGCGTGCAGGACAGTGTTCATCGCCTGTTCTATGATTGCTGGGTTTTTTATAACGGAGGCACGTCGCACACACTGGTGCCGCTTCCCTTTTTGAGCAGTCTCTCATTTCATGGCCAATCTGACCGCAGTGGCCGCAGGTGGGGTTCCGATCTCTACAGAATTTTGCAGAGTGACCGTATTGATGACACTTAAAGCATCTGGATACATGCGTGAAATCTCTAATTGGAAAAGAAGACCAATTAATGAAGACACGTTCTTGATTTTTCAGGACATTTCGAATATTAGCAGGAATTTCCAAAATAAAATTGCAGGTCTGAGCATCTTTTTTACCTGATTTGTGACTCAGTCGAACACTACTAATAAATTGCTCACGAGAAAGTTCTGTAAGTTTCGGGGCTACGTTCTGGACATATAAATGGTCAAAAAATTCCTTCTCCTCAAGATCTTTAGGAAGACTGAACACAATCATTTTGGGCTTACGCTTGTCCTGCTCAGCCACTGTAAGTCCTGAAGAAGTAAGTTTCTCAGAGGTCTTAAGCTTTTTGATGTCTTCCTTGTTCTCCGAGCTGATGATCACGCCTCCGTTTTTAGTGTTCCAGACTCCGCGTACTTGCAATTTTAACTCCTCAGGATTGATGATCGTTTGAACGAGTGCTCTGGTTTCCTCGCTAGTCTTCTTTTTGTCTTCCGGAAAAATAGCCACAGTACTCAGTTTTGATGGGCGTATTAGATGTTGCGTTCCTTTTTTAGTCATGGACGCGTATGATAAGGTCTCCGTATTCTGTTGTTTGTTATCAAAAACTGCGGATGTTAGTATCTCAAGATGGTGGGCCAGTTCACGCTTCTCAGACATAGTTTGTAAGGACATCTGTGCAGATAAAAGTTTTTGCTTCACGGACTGGTATTGCAAAACCATTTGAGAGGTCCCGTGTCCGATCTTCCGACATAAGGTATGAATTTTCAGCTTCTGATCGGAGTTCAATTTCCCTTCAGTTGCGGTTGAGCAGATTTCAGTCAAAAACCTTTCAATGCCACTCAACCAATTCTGCAGGTCCGATGTTGCGAACACTTGAGGCTGGTCGGGCTCTGACGGTACATCTTCTTGATCACGCGGAGGCGGCGGGGCCTGGGTCTGAGGGCTTCGCGGAGTAAGACCACTACGATTGAATGGACTATTTGGGGTTGACATTATTTTTTAACACTTGACACATTATTTAACAAATAATAAAATCGAGACGCGGTTTATTAAAAATAAAGCGGAGGCACGTGCGTGTCAGTCGCGCGCGACGAATCGAATCGAATTAGATTTGACTAGTCCACACCGCCCCGCCACCTGCCAAGAGCGCCTCAGTATGCTTATTTTTAAACTCGCAGACTTCTATTTTACAACTTACAACTACTACTACTCATTCCAATATCAAACTGCTTTTCGTAATTTTTTAACTAAAGGAAAAGAGTGTAAAAATAATCATTAAAATGCTGAATAGTATGCTTGTGAGTAATTTTTCGAATCCAATTTGGTCCTTCAAATTATGACACGATACTTATTTTTGACAGCTAAAGTTTATCGATATAAAACTGGTACATCTCTAGGATATATATATATCGATTTATAAATACACTATAGTAAACTGGCTTCATTGAATTGAAAGCCAATACAGACAAACGTATATCTGTCTCTATTTGCAGAAGATGTTTTCTTTTAGAACGAGAGAGAATACCGATGGTTATATTTCGTCTTAAATATGACGTGTCTATTCTATAGTACGTCTATGGATTGCTTTAGTTATTGTTCTGAGCTATGGATATAAGCTAAGCTAGTCCAGCTACGTGAAAAACTGTCCATTATTTATTTATTCATTCACTGTCGAATTGATCTACTCGAACATTGGCAGAATGACGACAAACATAATACGCCATAGCTGTCTGTTTTTTTAACATTGAAGAAAAAACTTCAAACCATAAACAATTTACTACAGTAGTTTATTGGTTGCACGTAATCCTTATTTACAATTTATCGAAAACATAATTTGTGTTCTTAGTTCCCAGTTGTAGCATACGTAAATTATGAAAATGTTTTATGTCTAGGTAATAATAAAAATCACGCCCGTAAATTGTGTGTCAATGTTGTTTGTGTAATAATCATTGACAGTTTCATTTCGAATGGCGATTTGTCCCTCATAAAAATACCAGGAAACGCTATGATTCAACACTGGCGGTGGTTTCAATAACAATGACTAATGTGTTCGGTATAATATTTTCAGTTGAAGACTGCGACCCGGTCGCTATGTGCGTGTTATGGTTGAAAAAATCTAAAATGTCGTGGGGGTAATTCGGACAATTTGGCCATAATCAATCAAAACAATGGTTCCTGCACCGAGCTGCCCGTATACGTGGGACTACTGGACTGCCTCCCCGTCATATTACGTGGAGTTGACATGTCTGCTGCCCAACTCTGTTTATATTCCTCTGCGACCAACATGGAACGCGACCCTGCGGCACGTCAAGGAGGTTAGTACCCTGGGAGCACCCAGGCTCTTCCGCCGCGTGACTCACGCTCGCTGTTTACCGATAGTTTCGTGTCCATAAGTCAGTAAAGTAGGTTAAGCTATTGAGTAATATGTGTAGAGATAGCTGTGATTTTTAGAAAGTAGATCACATTGTTTACTAGTCTGTGCACTCGATTCGAGCGTGTGGGCTGAGTAATTGCAGTTTTTGTAAACAACTTACACCTACATTTTTAATTAGGATTTGAAACATACAAAATATTTAGGTATTTATTTACATGCAAAATAAAATCACTGATACTTTAATCTGTGTTTAAATTTTTGCTGACTTAAATTAAATTATCCTAATAAAACTTCTACAAAAAAACTTTGGTTTTATGAATTCTACACAGAAAAATTCAACATTTGATAATTATGATTAATTATGAAAATCTAACAGATTATAACAAGCATTAAATTAACATCTATTTTAGGAGCTATGGGACAAAGCAGAAGGATATCCCTTATATGGGATGCTACACGAGATGTCAGGATATGTGTTCCAATTTGTGAATTCGCTGGCTGTTCTGGAGGAGGTCTCTGTGGACGACGAGAACAAACGCCTCCGAGATATCAAACCTGTCTTTGGAGTGCTGAAGATTGTGGAGAGGTCTATGCGACCAGGGGAACAGTTCCTTAATATGCAAATAAGCCATTTGATTGGAAAAGGTAAGTGTAACTCTACAAAGGCTATAAATGCACAATTTTTTTTGTTAATAGATGAAATTTTGTTTTTATCTGGATTTTAGCAATAGCATATGGGTTACTATTTAATCCAATTTTCCCACAGGACTGGGATAAAATACTGACATCTTAACTGCTAAGTCTAAAGATTTTGCACAGATACTCTTTATACCTTGTAAATGAAGACCACTGTGCTATTTTATTATTAGGAATTCCCATCAGAATTTAATGATATCCCTTAACACATTCCCTGTCCCCGTACAAAACAATCTGACAAAGTCACATCTCCAAGTGTACTTCCACCTTGAAGCCGTGAACCCTTACTGGAAGCACTTTTCAGGAGTGATCCTGAAAAATGCTTCATGTCCCCACATTGGGGGCACCCGGAGAGGGAAGGTGTTCATAATAATAATAATATTTATTTGAATAGTTAATGTAAATTCAATTGCCAGGCCTAACATTACCTACATGCGAGTGAAGCTGGGGATATAGACTAGTTTGAATATATTTACGAGTGAGCATTTTTAATGAAACAGTAAAGACGACTAAGCATATGAGCAGGCATCGGACGGATTGGCGTCATTGTTCGCAATAATGTGGACATGACTCCAAAATTAATTAAATGAGAATGAGATTTAATTTTGATTCCTAGTAAATAAACAACACAAAGATTTCTTATAATGTAGCTTTGTTGAAATTAGCAATATTTTATTGATCAAATTTTTCTGTGGTCAGTCTATTCCTTTTTATATACACTGTGTTTATTTTGATTTCCGTTAAATTTGACACATTGTTTGCTACATTAACAGAAACTACCTGGTATATTGATTTTTGTTAAAATCGGATTTTTTTTGTTTTTCATACATAATAAATCAATATTACAGTGCAAAAGGTCCCTTAGAGTTACACAAAAGTTATTGTCAATTATGACAAAGTTTAAATTTCATCCATGACCACATATGCCAACACATAGCTCAATCTCCTTGTAGTGAATAGCTATGAATGGAAAACTCTTTACTGACGAAATTTATAAGATAAATAATAATAGGACGTAATGAAGGACCTTTTACACTGGTTCAGCCATTAAATTATTGAATATCTCAAAAATAGTAAGAGTTAAGACTAGTGTCTCCTAGAAATTAACTCTAATTGACCTGAATAATCTTCCCTTAAAGTTAACGGAAATAAAAAAAAAAACATGGTGTATTAAAACATTATTAAATTAAAATATTATCTCTAGGAGTTTAAATGTAATTAAAAAAAATAAATAATTAATTAACTTATTAATTAATTTTAGAGTCATGACCATAATATTGCAAATAATCCGTCCGATCCCTGCATATGAGTCACCTGTTTATTGAGACCAGTGCAAATAAACAATGCATTCAGTTTGAGGTTAAACGTCTTATCAAAATATACTCTAGGGCAATATGAAAGGCCCAGATATTTTACTAAAAATCAAGTCAGAAGTGGGTCATGATTTTGTCAGTTTGAATGAATTAGCATTTTAGTTACATTGTTATTTATTTACTTGTCATACTTGGAGATTACTCATAGGTGAAAGTTAATGTGTCTGTTTACCAGGGTGTAGGTTGTATAACATAATTGTACCTATTTGTATTTGTTAAAATTGGTGAAATGACTCAACTTAACTACACTATCAGTTGTCATACAGACTTTTGATGTATCTTCTAGTTAAAATATGGCCTTGATATTTATTCAAATTTAAAAAGTAGTTGTGAGACCTAAGCATAATGTGCCCAACATTTATTTAATTCTCTGGTTAGATTAGATTAGTAGTTTTTTCACTTGCCACTTTGCATCTCTCTTCTGTTTTATTAGATAAAAAAACAGACATCAATTATCAGTTGTTCAAAGGTTAACTGGAAGAGATCCCTATAACACATTTAGTACCAAGAACTCACACGGTGTGTTCTGTGTTTGTAGGCAGTTTTCGCTACAAAGCAGAAAAACGCTGGTACTGGTTACGAGCATAGCTCATAGCAATGTGTGGCAGAGAAAGTGTTAAGGGAATGGTTGGCCTTTGCATATCTGTTTCTCTTGGTATCTGTTAATTTCATGTGTTTTTTATACATACCTATTTTGTAACTTCTAACCTATTTCTTTAAAAATATCTTCTCTGCTGTCTACCAGGTCTGAATGAATTTGACAGTCTAAGAAGTTCCGAGGTCAATGACTTTCGGACTCGAACAAGATACATAGCTGAAGAGAGTTTGATCAAGAGGGCAACAGCGACAGACCTGGACCGGCTGAGGTACCAATGTCCGCCGAGACTGGCCAAGAATCACCTCGTGCCGACTACGCTGCTCAGTCATATGAACAACCACTGCTTCATCCTTACTACAAAAGTTGCTGATACTGAGGTGAGTCTTATAGCACAATAGGAGCTTCTCGAGTGGGGTCCACGGACCGGAAGACGCAGTGTAGGTATGCCTCCAACAAGATGGAGCGATGACCTGGTTAAGGTTGCGGGAACGCGTTGGATACGGATGTCGCAGGACCGATCAGCCTTGGGGGAGGCCTATGTTCAGCAGTGGACGTCTTTCAGCTGAAATGATGATGATGATGATGATAAGCTTCTCCCTAAAAGCACAAGACCTCCAGCCAAGAGGCATAAATTATAGAGCACTAGTCTTCCGTCCGCAGTTTCGCCCGCGATAAATTAATTTTAATAAAGGTATACATATAAAGGTCACTCGGTGATAATGAAGCTTTCTAACGGCATAAGAATTTTTGAAATTGGTCCAGAAGTTTTTAAGTTTATTTGTTACATAGGTACAAAAATACAAATCTTTTCTCTTTATACATATAATATTAGTGTAGATTACATGAAAACAAAACAATTCTGCATGGACATTAGTATTTTTCTTTTTAGGGTCCCGTACCCAAAGGGTAAAAACGGAAACCCTATTACTGAGGCTCCGCTGTCCGTCCGTCCGTCCGTCTGTCACCAGGCTGTATCTCGAGAACTGTGATAGCTAGAGAGTTGAAATTTTCACAGATGATGTATTTTGGTTGCCGCTATAACAACAAATACTAAAAAACGGAATAAAATAAATACTTAAGGGGGCTCCCATACAACAAACGCAATTTTTGCTCGATATTGATAACGGCAACAACAGGTAGAAGATTGAAATATTCACAGAATATTTAATTATGTATTGACTTTAAAAATAAATCATTAAATTAGAATAAAAAAAATATTTAAGGGGGGCTCCCATACAACAAACGTGATTTTTATAGATAATTGTACGGAACCCTTCGTGCGCGAGTCCGACTCGCACTTGGCCGGTTTTTTTTTAGGACTGTTATAATAATGAACTTTCCATTTTTTTGTGGAGAGTTATAGTGAAATATTAGCTCAGTCGCTTTAAAGTACAAACAAATAGTATTAATGAATTACAATAAAAAAATCGCTAATTCCATTTACTTGTACTTTATTATTAATTATTATGCAACAAGGGCTTTGTACAAGAAAAAAACACATTTTTTTTGCGTATTTTTCCTATGACAAGTTCTTTTATATAGTACTAGCTGATGCCCGCGGCTTCGCCCCCGTTCTATTTTTTCTTGAATTTATTTCATAAAAACCTTCTCTTGACAATAACAAACGCAACAAAAAAAAAAATTATCCAATTTGGTGCAGTCAAGCGGAAGTTATGCGCGTACAAATATTTCGGTGTTTAATTTTTATTTATATAGATTTATGGTATCCTATTATCTCGCTTCATTCTTTTTTCATTTAATTCTTATTTCGTCTCATTCTGCATTCGTAACTCATTTTTTATTCGTCTTGTTTGCTATCCGTCATTATCTTATTTGGTCAAATTCTGTAACTTGTCTCTCTCTTAATAAGTCTTATTGGTTTTTCGTCACGGTCTTCCTTAGACTCATTCGTCGTTCTTCTCTTTCGTTTTGTGTATCATTTACTTAATACGAACATTTATTTACCAGCATTTGGCGAATAAGTAAATGAGACAAAAAACGAAAGGGAAGAACGACGAATGAGTCCAGGGAAGACTGACGAAAAACAAATAAGACGTATTAAGAGATAGACAAGTTGCAGAATTTGACCAAAAAAGATAGGGACGGATAGTGAACAAGACGAAGACGAATACAGAATTAGACAAAAATAGTTAAAACGAAAACACGAATGAGGCGAGATAATAGGATACCGTATTTATTTTATTAACTTGACAATGATAGTACATAAGTACATAACAAACAATGTTATATTTATTCAGATTAATGCAAAAACATTGTTGCAATTATCAAATGCTAAGGGCATTCTAATATTTATCATAAACAAAACAAACTTTGTTGACCAAGATAAAACTCTAAGCACGTGTAATACATTGTAATGAAATGAGTGTATAAATGTTATTTCTTATTAATATTGTTTTGTTTCTTTATTAATTTACATACCTATTTTTAGTAGGTAGTATGACACAGTTTGTTATGGTTTTGTTTTTCCCAGGTCACATTTAATTTCAAATTGTACTTAATGCTGTACTTAGGTCTTTTTGAATTGAAAATAATGCTGGTAGAATTTAGGTTGTATTGTGACTGCAGTTCAATGTTGAGTATAAATGTCATCTGCCTTTGTTTACAGACTTATGCTTTAGTTTCAGGCTTACTTGACCTGTCTATAATATATAATTATATCATACTAGCCTTCCGTCCGCAGCTTCGCCCGCGATAAATTAATTTTCCCGTAGGAAAAGGTATTTTCCCGCGGTAAAAAGTAGCCTATGTCACTCAGGGATCTGGGGGCACGGCAGTGCCCCCGCCAAGTCGAGCAAAACAAGGGCACGGCCGTACTATCCTTTTCTCGAACCCATTCAGGCTATTTTCAACCTCCTGTAATTTTATGTTGGCTATAATGTAGCTTTCTAACGGCAAAAGAATTTTTGAAATCGGTCCAATAGTTTCGGAGACTATTCAATGCAAACAAACAATCAAATCTTTCCTCTTTATAATATTAGTATAGATTATTATCATATATCGTCACTACTTTGAAAAAATCTCGTATCTCAAATCAATATGTAAACCAAACTGAACTTTATTGCACGCTCAGTAAAGTTCAATTAGCCAGATTATCGATTTTGAGATACGAGCTTTTTTCAAATTTGTGACGATATATTATATATTAAGAAAAGAGTTTATATTACTTTAAAGGCCGGCAGCAGATTGGCGACTCTCTTTGAATTGTTGATATTTATGGGCGGTGGTGATCATTTTCCATCAGATGACCCGCTTGCTCGTTTGCCTCCCTCTCACAATAAAAAAAAATCTCTGAGTCGCTTATAAGAAATAAAGTATTTAATATAAATAATACCCAAAAAACGAGAATATATTAAGTGTATTATGTAACCATAAATTATTTTATTCATCATCGTTGTTAGCTTCTTCTGCGCCATGTTCTTCCACTAATTCCTCTTCGTCTTTTTCGCCTTCTTCCAGCCAGTTCATCATGAGATCTTTGGCTTCAGCCCTGAAATCGACATATCTGATAAGCTTTAAATAAAATTGACCGTCTTTACACTGAGGCGGTTACCACCAGTTACTGCTACGTCAACGCGCCACTCACTCGGAAAGCATAGGGCGCGTACTGCGTTACAAAAGACAAATTGTGCCTTATAGCTCGAAAATAATGATCGACAGACAGATTTTGCATTCTGCTTTTCATTACAAAGAACATCAGGCCTTAAACTCCTTGCTAGGTAAACGTATTAGCTAATAAGGTCCTTCCTGCGCGTTAGATAAAGATAAGCCCCACCTCTCTTCCGGTGTGACGACAGTCTTGTTGATCCTCTTGAGCCGTGGAAGCGCAGCCAGCATCTCCACTCGGAGCTCGTTGTCATCCTCCTCCCCTCCACCCGCATCGGCGTCTTCCTCCCCCGTACCCCCCATGTACGGACAACCCTTCATTATCAGCGTCTCCAAATTAGGCAGCACCTGGAATTGAAACACGGAACAGTTAGGATCCATAGTGGCCAATTGTTGTTACACATTGACCCAACAACTCTGGCAG
Organism: Archips xylosteana; assembly: GCA_947563465.1. Lineage (NCBI taxonomy): Eukaryota > Metazoa > Arthropoda > Insecta > Lepidoptera > Tortricidae > Archips > Archips xylosteana. The sequence goes on along the minus strand of OX387347.1, from coordinate 20,133,849 downwards.
TTTAGTCTTACCTTCAACTTCTTCACTTGTATCAATGTCGACACCTTGCAGTTCCTCAGATTAATGTACAGCAGTTTCTTATTTGCTTCGTCGAAACCGTTCAGCAACCTAATAGGATTGTTGCGTACATGCAAAATCCTCAAATTAACGAGCCTCTCTAACCCAACCAGACTTTTAATCTTATTACCCGCCAAGTACAAGCTGTCCAGATTAGGAAAGTCCAATTCTGATATTTCATCTATCATGTTGTTGCGGAAATCGAGGCATCGCATGGTGTGCATTCGATTCAGGAAGAAGAGTCTATGTATTTTGTTTTCGGCGGCTTCTAAAGTACTCAGTTCTGGTTGGAAGACATCGTGGACTGTTGTTAAGAAGTTTTTGTTCAGTATCATGACTTGGAGGTATTTCATTTTGTTTAGCGCTGCGGACTGCAACAAGTTTTTGTCAGCTTGAATGAGTACGAGAGACGGCAGTGCCGTGATAGCTTGGAGGGCGCCCAGAGTCAGATTATTGTTTGATAAGTCGAGGAATTGCAAGTATTTGAAGCTCTTAATGGCGCTGATTTCTTCTAAGCCCATATTTGTTAGGGTGGCTTTGAGATATGCGTATCTGTAACAGATATTAGTTGTTGTAAAAGCTTTATTGAATAGTGTACCTAAAAGACTGATAGTCATTTGAGAATAGAACTATTTCAGTCGTCAATTACGCTAACTTAGAAGCCATTGTCAATTGGCAATATGCTATTGCTTCGTGTTTGATTTGCACGTGAAGAAAAGAGTTTGATTACCCGTCTCCTTCGGATATCTTCCCAAGCAGACTCAACCTGACGCTGACTTCCGACCGATTTAAGCTCCTTGGTGGTGGCTTGGCAATATGCTCCTCATCGGCTACTATTTCTGGTTCTTTCTCTTCCTCCTCATGTTGCTGGACATAATATTACTTATACCTCACAACCTTCGGGGTAGTAATACATTAGGGGTTTACCATGGTTTGATAAGATCAAACCATGGTAATCTAAGAGTTTGATGTAGTTTCATTGATCAGAACTCGTAATGTACTGCTACACGAAAACGGGTGGCGTTAGGTTCTTGATTTTTGAAAACTTTGCTTAATGCAACTTTGCTTTTGCTTTGCTTAAGTCAAGACGGCGCGCGGGTAGTGCATTGTATCGCTGATTCGAGTATGTTGAGTGTGTGGGTCACGGCAAGCAAACTTAACGTCGGTGATGATAATTTGCGGTTTGAATAGATAGGTAACACTCACTTCCTCTGGAACTTCTTCACCCTGAGCAAGGTTAAATACTGATTTCAGCATATTTGAATATTTGAACAGCCAATATTTTGTAAAATATTGACACTAAGACTGATTGACAGTTTTGAGTTTGTCATCTTTGTGACTTATTTTTTTTCAAGAATGCATACTTTTTGAATTTTACTTACAATGCGTTTAAAAATATCGTTGTTTATTTTATTATAATTTTATTGCGTCTGTAAAATATTGTTTACTTTTATTATGTCTGATTTTAAATAGGTAGTTTTACAGTAACAATGAGACCGAATGTATATTTGTTGCCTTCAACTTTTTCTACTTTTGAACTTTTATTTTTCTGCTACAAAAAAAATCTATGTTAATCAGGAATAGCCTTTTTATACTTAGAAGATTTTTTAAATATTTTGGAGATTACCCCCCCTATATAAGACTTCTGATCACCGATTAAAAATCATCGTGTGCAGCTTTTACAAACGTGACTAACCTAAAATCTCTTTTCAGTTCTCGTTCACAACCAACGTGCTAGCCACATTGACGCCGCAGCAGCACATAGAGACGATACTGAGCAAGAAAGTCAACTCCCTACAACTGCGTCAGACCAACCAGGATTCGCATAGGAAATACGTCCTCAAAGTGTGTGGACGCGAGGAGTACTTGTTGGGAGAGCACCCGCTGATACAGTTTCTCTATATCCAAGAGACGCTGTCGAGGGATGGCGTGCCGCAGGTTATGATCGTGAACATGGACAAACTGCCGCTGTCTGGTAAGCTACTTTTTATTTTATAAACTGGACTCAAGCAAGGTTTAGACGAAGCCAGTAATGCTGACGCCAGTCTCCAGACAAGCCGGCGCTGGCCTGGTCCGTGTCGTTTAGATGTCTGGATTTATTCAGGTCTTTCTTTCTTCTTCAGCGCGTTTTCGCCCACCGTTGGGCATACGCCTCTCCATCCTTTCTGGTCACTGGCTTAAAAAAGGACGGTGGTTTATTCCTGCCAGTGGTAGTAGCCAGCGCTGGCTTTTCACCCGACTGTCGAGGGAGGGTTATGTTTTTCGAGCATATGTGTTTATGCATGTATCATTCTTTGGCACGCCCTGCAGCCTAAACGGCTTAATGGATTTTGAATTGTGAGGTGTCATTAGATTCGTCTCAGTTCCGCGAGTGACATAGGAAAGGAAATATATATTTTCCCGGAATTCCCATGGGAACGGGAATTATACAGGCGGGGTTTTTTCATCTAGTATTGAAATTAAAGTTATTTTGAAAAACTGTTTATACGAGGCCAATAACAAGCTAGCGCTGGCTGCCAGTGCAGCTGGCAGCCAACACTTCGTCTGAACCTGGCATTAGTACACTAGTGTACTTGCGTAGTGTTGTGTAAAAAAGTGTTCAGTGGCTTCTTAGGCCGACTGTACCTATATCTCAACTTTCTTGGACAGTACACGCTTTAAATTTAAGAGGATACGATGCGCACCATTTCTCCATACAAACGTTGTCCCCTGTTTCCTCCCTGGATAATGGCTTTAGAGCCAATTTTTTTTTACTGTGTGATCTGTATCTACCACAGCTATGCCCCATGTTTCGTTTTTTTCCATATTTCAATTAACATGAGAAATATGAGCTATCAAAAACTGAAAAAATTGCCCAATTACAACGTCATTTTCAGACACTCATCAGAAAAGAATCCCTCATATAAACAGGAAAACATAGGAAAACATAGGGGCATAGCTAAATCTGTCCTCTAATTATTTTTGAAAAAAATAATTTTATTGGTCCAGTTTTCGAGAAGAAAACAGGGGACTACGAAATGCTGTTTCGATCAATTTTACGCGTCTATTTACGGTCTGAGCTGCAGCTGTCCCGCTCTCGATGTACTTACACGGAGGGGTTCGGGCGAGACAGCGACATTTCAATAAAATACCTATTTCTCAAAAGTCTCTCAGCCATCGCATCCTCTTAATCAACAAATGTTTCGGGGATTTCCCTGCCATATTTACACTAAATATTCGTAGTGCTCGCTTATATAACTCAAAAATAATATTACAATACAATGCGATAAGGTAACTTTATTGAATTTCCTGTACATAATAACACGCGGAAATGAAAGCCAATATAACATAAAGGAAGTTTATTACTATTACTCTTTTTTATACTTACGGAATACCTTTACAAACAATTTGAAAATGTGCCTTACAAAGAATCTAATGATGGCATAGATTAAATACAAAATCGCGAACATGATCGCGATGATTATGCAAAAGACATCTAGTAGCGATGTTTGGAACCACGTGGTTTGCTCGGTAGGTAGTGCGGGCGGCGCGTCGCGGTGGCGCGCGACGTACTCTGTCCAATAGATGGCGCTATCCATTACTGGTATGGGCCGGTCGTGCCAAACTCTGGACACTCTTTTGGCATTTGTTTGCATTCTAAAAAAAAAGATAAATGTTTATTCTCTTTATGTTGGAATTATTTGACCAATTACGGTCTCCCCAAAACTATCAACGCGGAATCGGCTTCAGCCGATCGGAAAAACCTTTATGCCAACGCAATAAGAGCGAAAAGACGTCGATCAGCTCAGCTCCATTCGGCCCGCGTAGCCGAGCCAATCGACGTCTTTTTCGCTCTTATTGCGTTGACATAAAGTTTTTTCCGATCAGCTGAAGCCGATTCGGTGTAGATAGGTTTGGGGAGACCCTAAATTGATATATTTTTTATGAGTTGTCAAATTGCGATTGCTCAATTTTGTATGGCAATATTTAAGCAGGTTTTTCGTCGGAATTTTTGATTTAAAATGTATCACGGCTTTGACGTGCTACAGGAGTATCGACTCCCGTATGGAAACATTGGTCGATCTCAACTAAATAATCATTTATAATGGTGTTTAGTTAAACTAACTAATCACTTTGCTCGGTACAATGCACAGCCAAGCATCTTTCCATGCACCTTTATCATTATCATCATCATCTAAACGTATGTTTATCGTAAACATGCAATCAGGGTACTCATAGCGCCCATAAACTTACTTCTCCGACGTCAACTCTTTGATAGCTTCAACCAAATTTTCGCTATTGATTTTCTGGAAGAACAGTGTGATGCCCAAGCCACTTTCTCGTGCTGATGCTGCATTGTTGAACTGGTCTCCGAAGATCGGTACCGTCAGCAGAGGAGTTCCGCAGTGAGCCGCTTCTGACATACTTAGCATACCCCCGTGAGATATAAAAGCTAACACTTTCGGGTGACCTAGAAAATATAAATTAGATATTATTGTACGATAGAAGTTGCAAAGTCACAACCGTGACTAATGCGAATTCACGTTTTTTACCGTCTTTCATTGTTCTTTTATTTTCAGGAAAACTGGCATTTTCAATTTAAATAATACCTTTATTTACTTCTTTAAATGACGAAAATGTGGCGTTGTCTTATTCAAAATCACGAGTACTATAGTCCGACAAAGCTCGTGCGCGGCTCTCCGCAGAACCCTGTCGCAGTCAGCATTTGCCGCACTTATTAAAAATTATCTCGTTAAGGACAGCAGAGGCTCCCTGCGACAAGGTTCCGCCGAGCGCCGCGCACGAGCTTGTCAAGGTATAAGTGTCGTTATTTTTATAAGCTTTTTATTAATTTGCAATGTGTGTATGTACGGGTCAAATCTTGGAAGTTGAATTTGACCCACTTCCAGTGGTCGGATTTACTTGAAATTTGGTATACTTATGTAGGTTGGATGACAATGCAAGTACAGCCAACAAAAAGTACAGTCAGCGAAAAAGCTGGCATAAAAAAAGAAATTTTTTACAAAAACTTATTGAGTCAGTTTTCTGACTATTCTTTTCATACAGTTTATACAAAAGCTCGTCAAGTCGTATGGAAAATTAGAGACATTTTTTTAATCATCAAATCCAATAGCGCTCTTGATTCTGAGTAAGGAAACGCCAAAAAACGCATAATCGAGAAAAAGTAGCAGTTACTTTTAAATCGAAAACGCCCAAACATAAAGGTGATATTGATTGTAAACCATGACTGTAGATTTAAGCGTAAATAATTCAAGTTTCATCTCGCCCGACTAAGCTAAATTCAAATTCAAATACTTTATTTGCATAAACAAGGGTATAAATTGGTGTTACACAATATCATAGGCTCTAATCCTTGTTTTGCCATAGTATGGCGTACAAATATTTATAAATTAATAATTGTCAATTCTAATTAGATTATCATGCATAGATATTACTTGCTTTTTTTTTAACTCACAATAATTTATGGTCAAAATTTGATTAAAAGTCAATTTTGTACAAATTAAAATAATTAGGAAAAAGCAAAAATTATGTAAAAATAGGAAAGGTTATTAAAATTGATTATGAAAATCTAATAAACAAAATGTCATAAATAGTACTATAGTTTGCAATCTGTCATGAACTCGTCAATAGAGTAGTAACTGTTTTCGACCAGATGATTAAACAACTTTTTCTTAAATATAATGATAGGCAGCTCCTTAAAAGTATCGGTCAGTGCGTTGAATATCTGTACTGCCATTCCATGAACATTATTTTTAACAAGGGAAAGATTTGTCTTGGGCATAAACAATTTGTGTCTATATGCACCTCGCTTTGACTTGGCAGTTATAGTCTTAAAATAAGATGAATGTTTCCTAACAAAAACACATATTTCAAAAAATTATAAATTTTTAATTATCTAATTTATAAATTTTGTAACTTAACTGTCGTGTCTATGTGTGTGCATAAAATTGAGATCTTATTGGTTTTAACAATGCTCAATAATTCATATCTAAACGACGTAACTTTATTGCAGTCAAAGTTAAAAAAAATAATTTTTACATGTTGGGCTGCAACTGGCATATTCGTGTCCGATGTTGATTTTCCCGTAGGTTGCTAATTCATATCGTATAAGGCCTAGTTTTGGTCTGTGATTAACCGAGTGGTTGTGCCTGTATCTGTATAACTTACTTTCAATTTATTTAAAGAATTTCGATTCTTTTAACGGACTACAAAAAAACCGTAATGATTGGGTATCAATGAGTGAGGCCTATGTCCATGTCCAGCAGTGGACGTCCTACGGTTGAAATGATGATAATAAAAACAGGGGGAGGTTTTCAGTTTGTCCATCGATATCTTTTCATTTTGTAAACTTAACGACCAAATGGCCTAGTGAATGGTACGAAACATGAGGTCCCGGGTTCAATTCCGCGTCCGGGCAGATATTTGTATGAAAATACGAATGTTTGTCGTCGAGTCTTGGGTGTTTAATATGTATTTAAGTATGTATCACAACACAAGCTATGCTTACTTTGGGACTAGCTCAATTGGTGTCAATAGTCCCGTGATATTTCATCGTCATCATCATCATTTCAGCCGAAAGACGTCCACTGCTGAACATAGGCCTCCCCCAAGGCTCGCCAAACAGATTGGTCCCGTGCCATTTGCATCCAACGCGATCCCGCAACCTTAACCAGGTCGTCGCTCCATCTTGTTGGAGGTCTACCTACACTGCGTCTTCCGGTCCGTGGACGCCACTCGAGAACCTTTTTGCCCCATCTGCCATCAGTTCTACGAGCATCAGTTCTCGTGATATTTATTATTATATATTTATTTATTTTAATGACTCTTTTAACGTTAATACCTGGGCGGCTGAGCTCCGCTCGGGCTGAAACTCGGTACCAAGCGTTTTCCCAGAGATAAGACCAAGCTAGATCAATTTTTCATCCCCGAAAACCCCCACTTACCAAATTTCATCGAAATCGTTGGAGCCGTTTCTGAGATCCTATATATATAAGAATTGCTCGTTTAAAGGTATTAGATAGATAGATAGATTAATGTATGTTTTAGAGGTGGTCCGTGGAAATATTAAATTCATTTTTGTTGTTCTCTTGTCCTAGAAAACAGTCATTAGTCGGTATTCGTTTAGTTGCACACGAAAACAATAACAAAAGTAATCACGATCGGCACGGGATTACCAATTGATATAAAGATTTAAACGACTCATATGGTATTTCCACCATCTCAAATGAACAACTTACACAAGATATCAAGCTGCGGAAACCAGCTGCCAGTCAGCACGTTATCGTTTCCATCCGGTAGACTAGAGTTCTCCCATTTCCATATAACTTTTTGTGGTATCCTCTTGAACGCGTCTAAGAATTGTTGGCGCTTGTGATCTGTCATGGTGCTTGCATGTAACAGAGACCCGAAGCTTACGTATATCACTCCCTTTTCCGATGACGAAATGAATTCTTCTATGTTCTGGAAATAGTCCAAAGCTAAATGTTTTGGATGAGGATGATTAGCTTAAAAAATATATTTTTTGTTCTAATTTTAATAGATTTTTTGATCTAGTTGCATTGTCAGTCGATTTGTTCCTCAGTGCGTCCCTTTCTAACTAAAGTAGTAGGATAGAGATAAACTGTTACGTTGCAAGCGTGCATTGCGTCTGCTTTTTTTATTAGTCGTTATTGTAACTTACCTTTGGTACTGGCTTTGGTTTCTGAATGTGAATACCGCCTATCTCCAAAAGTTTTGGTGCCAAAAGACGCCCGCCGGTTATAGAGTAGTGTTGGTATGAAAAAATCATCTTCATTCTTTCATGTGACAACTTTTCTAGATCAAGCGGTTTATTCGGGAAGTACTTTGCAAACACGTCGCTTATTCTTTTCTCCAGAGTCCACTTCAAGATCGTGTGAAAGAATAAATCGATTAAAGCTGTTTCGACCTTGCGGTATAGAGACCGTTTTGTTCCTCCATTCGTAAAATAGTGGGGATTTGTGGAGATGTCATATGGGATGCCCAGCCTCGGGTAATGCTTCGGTAACAACACGTGTGAAGTGATCCCTATGATCGGAGCATCATAGTGCGTAGCCGCGTAAGCCAAACCACAATCGCTCATAAACTGTTCTACAAATATCACGTCATACTTGAGTCCTTTTGCCAAATGTTGCTTCATGTTTTCATTAGTAAGTAAATTTTCACAATCCGTTGTCGTTGAAGAGGGGCTAATTTTGAAATGCCTGTATACGTTATATATATGTAGATACGTCGAATCCATGCCCTCGTAGACAGACAAATTTTGCGTCTTGCGAACTCTCGGATCGTGAAAGCTGAGGTCGATGAACTCTAGTCCTGGTGTTGGGTGATCATCGGGGAAATTATTTACGACCGTTACGTTGTGCCCTCTGATAGCTAATTCGCGGAATAGCGTTTTTATTGCCATGTAGTGGCTGCGTAGCGGTAGGGAAATGATCGCTAAGATGTTTAATGCGCTCGTATATGATAATAGGAGTAGTAAAATTAAGAATAAAAGCGCGTGGCGAGACATGACTGGTGTTGTGAGCTCGATACGCGGGCCAGGTCAATCTACCATCGCAGTCTGCGATCGACTGACGTTCGTTGAGTAGCGTCAGTTATTTCGTGGCTGTCAAGACCTTGATTAGTTAGTAGCTTAACCGGTTTGATGTCCTACTGCAATGAATGAGACGTACACAAAAAATGCACAACTAATTGTCACTCGTTAATTATGAGTCTTATGCAATGAATGAATGAACGAAATTTTTATTTCAAGATAACATGGATCTCATCATTGTTAGTACACATACAATCTTAAAATAATGTTAGTAGTTATAAAATGGAATTAATAATTAAAAATTTAAATCAATATTTCAATTAAAAATCAGAATCAAAGTAAAATAAAACGAAATTAATAATTAAAGTCAAAAGTTTTTACTTTTCAAAATCTAAATTATCTAATTAAAATTAATCCAAATTAATTAATTAAAATTGTACAACAAAATAAATTTAAAAAATAAATTAAATTAATAATCAGAATTAAATTAAATTAACAATTAAAATTAAAATAATAATAAAACTAAATATCAAAATCGCCTGATCGAGGCACGAGGTGAACACTCGTGCGATATCCCTGTTAATTATTGTATACCTATTTTAAAATTAATGAAGTACCTACCTAACAATTGAGATTTAATTTACGATGCTAACCGCAGTTGGGACAAACGCTATTTTTAGGGTTTCGTGCCCAAAGGGTGCCGTTTGGACCCTATTACTGAGACTCCGCTGTCTTGTCTGACTGTCCGTCCGTCTGTCAGTCTGAAATTGAAATCCGATTTGAAATTTTCAACGATTATGTATTAAAATATTATTTATTTTTTATTAGCAGTACGGCTGCTCACCGAATCTAAGATTATTTAAAAGCGAAAAAGTTTTTCGGGTGCGCCGGTAGGATTCGAACCCACGTCTCCTGGGTATGCGCCCCAACACCTGCTGCCTGCCTGCTGGGTAGCTTCTAATAGTTGTGATGGATGTTACCACACGCCACTGTTGGCGTATGTAAGCGATTAAGAATTTCGGGGGAGTCGGTTGGATGCGACGTGGTTCAATTGGTAGAACACCCGTGTTGGGGCGCATACCCCGGAGACGTGGGTTCGAATCCCACCGGTGCACCCGAAAAACTTTTTCGCTTTTAAATAATCTTAGATTATGTATTACTAGCCTTCCGTCCGCAGGTTCGCCCGCGATAAATTAATTTTCCCGTAGGAAATGGTATTTTCCCGCGGTAAAAAGTAGCCTATGTCACTCAGTGATAATGTAGCTTTCTAACAGCAAAAGAATTTTTGAAATCGGTCCAGCAGTTTCGGAGCCTATTCAATGCAAACAAACAAACAATCAAATCTTTCCTCTTTATAATATTAGTATAGATTGTAGCTATAGGATAGGACAACAAATACTAAAAATAAAATAAATGTGTCATGTTTAGTTTTTTATTTTATTTATAGGCACCTCTTTTGCTCACGGTGGGATCCAAAAAGAAGCTATGTCAATTTTTTGTTGAAAAATCTATTATATAAAAATCTCGTGTCACGGTGTTTGTTATCGAACTCCTCCGAAACGGCTCGACCGAAACTTTTTTCTCTGTATTCGGTAGGTCTGAGAATAGGTCGTAGGATACTATTCTTCGCGGACGGAGTCGCGGGCAACGGCTAGTATAGGAAATAACGATGATTCTGGCCTTATACAAAGAAGGTTTGTTAGGTTTTCCTTCACCGTAAAGCTAACGGTAAATTTCAAATATATGTAATTTCGCACATAAATTCAGAAAATCTCAGAGGTACCCACGACCCTCTGATTGAGAGACCATAGGTGAAACCACTAGGCTACCACGGCTTTTATAATTCTTATTATTAATCGATATTATTTCTTTGCAGTAGGCCGTGACTCTCAGTTCCTGACAGAGACGAGAAGAAGACTGGCGTCCGAACCCTCAGGAACGATAAGAAAAAAGAAGAACCAGGAAGAATACGAGTCGTCGTGGAACATCGAGAAGAATTACATGTGCACTGTGCAAAGTGTAGGGGGGCTGAACGTCGACCCTGGCAGGCTGGTGGAGGTAAGTTTTTACAAGCTTTTATTTAACTTGATACATACAATCACGCCTCCTTCCCATCAAAGGGGTAGGCAGATACTATTTGAAGGGTACACGGCAAGAACATTACTAGTCCCTTTTTTGAAAAATAGATTTTAAATCTATAAAAATAGAGCTTGCAAAGCACTATAACTAGCATTGGATTAAATATACTGTAGTATCGTTCGTGTAAATTGAAATACTTTAGATGTATGTCATTTAATAACAATGTAGATCTGATTGAAAAAAATATACCTTGTTGAGTTTCTTGTCAACAGTCTTCTTCTCAACAGGGTTTTTTCTGAACCGGTGGTAGATTTTTCGACTTTCATATAGGAGCATCAATTTGATGCCTAAATTGAATAAAGAATTTTGACTTTGACTTTGAAATCCCGGAATTACGATTCGGTGGTTTACGCGTGGAAGTCGCGTGTAAAAGCTTGTTTAACTATGAATTGATATCAATTCACTATAGTAATAAAATAATGGCGTATAATTTCAAAAATCCGTTGTGGTTTAGTGGTTGGACCTATGGGCACTCAAACAGAACCCTAGGGACTTTTTCGGAATTTATGTGCGAAGTTATATTTGAAATTTACTGTCAGCTTTACGGCGAAGGAAAACATCTTGAGAAGAAATTCAAGAAAGAAGATTTATCTGCATATATCAATCTATACTAATATTATAAAGAGGAAAGATTTGATTGTTTGTTTGTTTGCATTGAATAGGCTCCGAAACTACTGGACCGATTTCAAAAATTCTTTTGCCGTTTGAAAGCTACATTATCACTGAGTGACATAGGCTACTTTTTACCGCGGGAAAATACCTTTTCTTACGGGAAAATTAATTTATCGCGGGCGAAGCTGCGGACGGAAGGCTAGTGGTAGATACTTTTAACACCATTATTAACCTGACTATCTAATTTCTATTACAATACAAAAAATATTCCAATCACGTAATCTATGCCCTTATCTATGCGGGAGGTAAATGACTTCGCAGAACAAGCTGATAATTCAAGTTCGATGTAAAATATTGGTATTTGTTTGTTGCCTACTTATACACTGTATAGGTACGTCATTCTTCCGCGCGAAGTCGGGAATAACATCCTCTAACTTATTTGAATCAACAGGAAAAAGAACATTTAAGTAGGTAACAATACTATTATCTATGATGTTGGTCTTGAAAACTTTCTCGTATCGTTTTGGTTTGAAACAATATTCTTTATATACATATAAACACTAGCTAATTACACAAAAACTTATCAAGATATTGGGCTTCATTAATTCCCAAATTTTAATCTGTCCTGTTCCTGAAAAAAAGCAACACAATGCAAAAAAATGAACTTTGACGCAAATTTCCGTCAAGGAAGAAGACAATATGAATTAAATAGTGTTCTACAATCTACTTAAAATCTCAGTTGCCAATCGAGGGTAAATGTCAATATTTAAAATGACGATAGCTTTCAAAATTCAATTTTAGCAAGTAATTGTGGTAAGCATATTTAACTTAAATTATTATTGAATCCGAGTTATTTTTTTATATCCCAATTGTTGTCCTGTTTTCTAATCAATAACCATTAAATTCTTAATACGTATAATTGACGTCATTCTTTTCCTTTATTTGAGTATCATCCAATTTGCGGCTTTCCCCCGATTAGTCTATCAAGTAAGGCCTATATTTGGTTTTTCCTGTTTAATTACTGCCAATTGACGAGTACGTTGACCTTTCAGGTTTGCGGTTACCGCGTAATCGGCAGCAAATATGATTTAATATATTGTGAACTGATTATTAAAAATGATCCAAGTGCAATAAAGCTGTAAAAAGAATATCAACTCTAAAAAGGATAGTATAGGGCATATGTTACGACTGCCAAACATTTTTATCTGGTACCATTATTCTGAGGTCAGGTCATGATCTTGATTTGATTACTCGTGATAATATACATACCTACAAGTAATAAAGCTGGTTGACAAATGTCTATGATGTAAATGAACTAAAACAATTACTTTGCTCACCCGCGACCTAAGGTCGCGGGTGAGCAAAGTAATTGTTTTAGTTCATTAATATGGACCTCCGCAAAGTAACGCCTGATTCAATAAATTGTCTATGATGTATGCAAGCTCAAACATTTTTACAATTTCCTACCTTCTATAATGGCAGAGCCAGTTTTTTTTTGACAATTAGTCTTTAAATCATTCAGCCAGCAACACTGCCAGACACTTTGAAAAGTTGCCATGTTAAAGTACCTAGTGTTTTTTTGTACGAATCGTGAAAAAAATCCAACTTTTCCTGGTGAAGCCATTAGTGAACCAAGAAAAGTTACATCTGGTAATTTCCGTGTGGGAATAACAACAGCTTTTTTTTTAAACCAGGTCGTATGCCAAGCGGGAATATTCCACGGTGGTAAGCCGCTATGCGAGGCCCAGAAGACCGGAGTGGCGGTGGTCTCCAACGAGGGCGTAGCGCGCTGGGACCAGGCCCTCACCTTCCCGATCAAAGTATCCAACATACCGCGCATGTCGAGACTGTGCTTCGTGATATACGAGACCAATAAGGTCAAGGGCAAGCGGCGGGCTAAAGAGGCTAATAAGGTTTGTGGTTGCTGGTTCGATTTTTATCTGACTTTTAGCCGGAATACGCATCGCGGGTCATTCACAAAATAAATTGATGACCTGATAAAGGTCGCTGGAGTGCGATGGTTACGGGCGGCGTAGGATCTATCATTGCGGCTTTCTTTGGCGGAGGCCTTAAATAAGTAGACGGTTTTGCCAAAAGAAATTGCTTTGAATCTCCAAGAAAGGCGTAATAGCTTATGATTTGACCTACGGTGTCTCATGCAGAGGTTCTCGGCTTCTAATCTGGATTTGCACCACGTGAGTTTTTCGGAGTTTATGTCCGAATACCTGAAATGTATCATGAGTTTTTTGGTAAATTGACGCATCGTGAGGAAACCTATAAACTAGCGAAGGGATTCCGTGTTGTGTGTAATGTTCCCAATCCGTACTGGATCTGCATGGGAACTACAGCCCAAGCCCTCATTCTTAGAAACCTGTGCCCTGTACATGATGATGATGCTGATGATGATAAGACAACATTATTTTATCATTCGACAGGACTTCATAAACAAGTTGGCGTGGGCGAACACGATGATATTCGACTACAAGGAGCTGTTGAAGACTGATGGTGTGACGCTGTTCATGTGGACGCATGTAGCCGACGAGACGCAAGGCGACGACTTGTTACTTCACCCGCTTGGCACTGTCGTCTCCAACCCCAATACAGACTCGTGCGCAGCGCTGCAAGTCCGCTTCTCGGAGTAAGTGCCTCTTGACGACAGACGCCTATACTCTACAGCAGTAGCTCCCAAAGCATTTGCTATTCGGATCGCGACACATTTAAATAAGTTCCTTAATTTTACCAACGGACGTCCAGGCGGGGAGAGCGTGTTCATCCATATGCGGTTATAGTATTGCAAGGCGACGACCTGTTACTTCACTTGTTTGGCACTGTCGTCTCCAACCCCAATACAGACTCGTGCGCTGCGCTGCAAGTCCGCTTCTCGGAGTAAGTGCCTCTTGACGACAGACGCCTATACTCTACAGCAGTAGCTCCCAAAGCATTTGCTATTCGGATCGCGACACATTTAAATAAGTTCCTTAATTTTACCAACGGACGTCCAGGCGGGGAGAGCGTGTTCATCCATATGCGGTTAGTATTGCAAGGCGACGACCTGTTACTTCACTTGTTTGGCACTGTCGTCTCCAACCCCAATACAGACTCGTGCGCAGCGCTGCAAGTCCGCTTCTCGGAGTAAGTGCCTCTTGACGACAGACGCCTATACTCTACAGCAGTAGCTCCCAAAGCGGATTAATATCTGGACCGCGACACATTTAAAAACATTCCTCCATTTCCATTATACCAACGGACGTCTAGGCGGGGGGAGCGTCTTCGTCCATATGTGGTTAATATTCCATTGGCTCGTACAAAGCGGTTCGTTTTTATTTTTTCTAACACGGACTGCTAGGGAATGGAATTCGCTCCTATCGTCTGTGTTACCAGATAAATACAACCCAGGGCTCTTCAAAGGTAGATTGAATTTGGCCTGCAGATGCACTTTTCATCAGGCCAGATAGAGGTCAACCACCGGTCAATTTCATGTAAAAAAAAATTAGCGAGTTCAGAGCCCAGCCTGCCTGGGTTTAGCGATGTATCTTAATCAATCACGTACCTACTTCTGTATCCTGTCAGTATTAGTTAGTTAACACGAATAAAGTATAGCTAAAAAATTACCAGATGCGCGCTAGCCAAAAAAATGTTCGAAATATTTTTTGGGAAAGATCGGTAAACAATTAAATCGATCCACATCGGACGTAAAACACTGGTTTGGTCAAGGCCAATGGATGCAAGTTATCGCGGTCAAGGTTAACAAAAAAACAATTGGTAACCAACTTGTGGTTTTCCTGTTTCCAAAAGTAATTAATTCGGATAGTCATACTATAGCGAGTCTCGTGCCTGTTTATCACCGGTTTAGTATTAAAATATGTCCCTATTTTATCATTTACATCTTTCCAGCTACGACTGCCGATTCCAAGTGATGTACCCGTCACCGGAGAAAGTGAAGGAGCGCGCGGAAGTTTTAGAGAACAGTTCCCCTGAAGTGATCGCGCGACTCTCACGCGACATGGACCAGCCCCTCTATAAGGATCCACTCTATGAGATGCACGAGCTTGAAAAGAAGGACATTTGGGCTGCCAGGTCAGTTACTATAATATTTCAGCCAAGAATACACATGACCAGTGATCGGATAATCGGATGCATACTTACCGACAGCTGACAACCACCCAAATTAGTCGTGAAACACGACCGTTTGTAGTAGGAGGCAGTGAAGTCACATAGATAATTTGTATCCTAAACTTTCAACTTAGTTGAGTTGAATCTATAGTAAAAACTCTAAATTTGTCTTTTCCGAAATCCCGGAATTTTTTCGATATAAAAGTGCATTCCATATTAGCCAACACCATAAAATAAGTCCATCCTACTTATATGTTCTGTTTTATTGTATGCGTTTGTACCGATGAAGTGCTATATTCAATTTTACTTCCTATATTTGAATCTTGGTTGCACTGCATTAGTTTTGAAAGTTTTGGCTGTTTTTTTTACTAAATTTAGGTTTTATAAATATAAAGTCACTACGAATACGAGTTAACCTTCTTATCCATAAAAAGCCAAGGCAAACTTCGAATGACCGACAAAGATAAACGAATATAAAATTAACTAAAGCTTAACATGCTCTTATGTAAATATAAGGGAATAAATCCGTGCATTTTATGTTTTATCTGTGAAATAAATAACTTTAACTCAACAGAAAATACTTCCGAGACACAGCGCCACACTTCCTTCCAAAACTGTTGCAATGCGTGGAATGGAGTGTGCAAGTGGAGTCGGCTAACGTGGCCATTATGATAGCAGACTGGCCTTTGCTGGCAGTAGAGTCAGCACTCGAACTACTGGACTATGCGTACGCTGATTCTGTCGTGAGAAACTTTGCTGTCAAATGCTTGGCTAGGATCTGGTGAGTTCCCATTGGCAACTATGTAAGAGTTATAATCCATACTGCCGCTGATTGTTGATATTTTTGACAGACTGAGGATCTGACCATGTATACGAATAGCATGGACTTAATACCTAACCAGGACTGAGTACTGCGACAAAAAATTGAGACCGAAAAAAAAAAACAAACCAGAGAGTTGCATCTCTTTCTAATTAGGGTGATCAAGTACTGGTGCGAGTGGGACACAATTCTCTAGTTTGTATGTAATCTCTCGGACCGCTGTCTCTAGTTGTCATTATTAAACTGTATGGCTTGGTAATATGGGCCACTTTTGATTGACTAATAAAAGTTAGTACTCAGTTCTTAGGTATTAAGTCCATGACGAATTGTTATGATTATTAGACATATTTGCCAAGGGATGTAGACCGTGGTCAGGAGCTCATTAACGCATTAAGTGCCGGCACCGCACATATGCGTTTTCGTGATATTCGCCCAGTGTCGCCGTCATAATTTTGCATACATTTGAACGTACATGTGCGTTTGCGGCACCTGATGAAGTCCTGGGTTTGAAAGCCGGCAGCGAATGTGTTAAGTAATAACGGTCAACATCCCATAGCAAATATATCTACTATAATTAACTATTGTAAAGTATTAATGGTGATGTGCAGTATTTACATAAAGCTTAGATTCACTTATAAAATATAGAAACACTAGCAAATGGTCACCAAAACTTACATTCATAATCTACTCTTAAATTCATATTTTTTAAATCTTGTTATCATATTAAAACAAATGATTCCAAATTAATCATTACTAATACAAAAAAATATAAATGACCACCAACCAGCTGTCGGCAGCTGTATCAGCGCCTTTACGCAAGTCAAACCTAACCATAATTCCCAAAAATTATATTTATATTTATGCCCATGACCATATGTATGTTCTCCCAACAGTGACGAGGAACTGCTGCTTTACTTGCTCCAACTGGTGCAGGCTCTGAAGCACGAGTCTTACCTGTGGTGCGATCTGGCAGTGTTTCTGCTGCAACGCTCTTTCAGCAACATGACTGTTGGACACTATCTTTTTTGGCACTTGAGGTTAGTACCAGCATGGTAGAGCTAGAAGTTAATTTGATTTTGTTACTGGCATTTTGTGTCGATTTGGCTCAGGCCTGAAATGTCCGTTTTCCTAAAATGTATCTTTCCCAAAATGTCTGCTTTTCCATAATATGTCACGTCTTTTATATCGTAAGACGTGACATTATGGAAAAGGAGACATTTTGGGAAAGATAAATTTTAGGAAAACTGACATTTCAGGCCTGAGCCGTTGATTTGAATCGGATTCCTTGGTTTGTAAATTAGATCTTTATACAAATTAATCTTATGCAATCAGACAGGAATAGGGTTTGTCAAGAAGCTTCCAGCGAATGTGTTAAAAATGTTATTTAAGTCGTTATGACAAGAACATGATACACTAATATAAACAGTCTGTTAGACCAAAATAATGTAAATGACCATAATAATATGCCCTTGCTGATTGTTACAATTCACTGTGACTTATTTTTCAAGTGTTTTTCAATTAAAAAACTCGTTACAATTGTTTACAATTTTTCAAATACAATAAACGAAGTTCGGCCATTATTCTTACTGATGATTTGTTCTTTGTAAAGTACGCCAGGACTTGGGGACTTGGGAGGATATTAAGTTAAACCCATAAAAAAACTGTTTGGAACAAACTAAGTGTAATTTGAAAGAAACAAACAGCCTAATTTTCAATTCACGGTATCATTTAATAACCAGACCCAACAGGTTAGTATCCATAATACAAGCAAATTTAGTACTAGCTACCCGCGACTAATCTGCTGACATTGTGGACTTTCAGGTCTGAGATGCACGTGCCGTCAGTGTCGATCCGGTTTGGGCTGGTGCTGGAGGCTTACTGCCGTGGCAATCAGGACCACGTGCACGGACTGCTGCGGCAGGTCACCTGTCTCGACAAGCTCAAGTGTACGTGTTACCACTATTGTTGTCAAGTAGACATACTCGTAAATCTCATTTTTCACCTCAGTTTCATCGTCGTCCCAGTATCATAATTTACATTCTATTTTAAATCTGATGATTTTATACTGAAATTGTCCTATCGAATACCTACATAAATAAAATAAAAACGAAAGGCGTAAATTAATAAATAAAACTTAGTATAAAAATAAATTAAAAATAAAGGACTTAACGGACAAAATTATCCGTTTAGTACCACTAGTAGAGCTAAATGGAATGACTGCATTAGGCAACCCACGCCTTATGTCGACGGAGCCCTATTTCTGGCCGGTCTGCCCTTCGGGCTTCTGAAGATACCTAAACCTAACGAACCTAACCTACCTATTAATGTGTAAAAATTATCTAACCGGCCCTATTTCGTGCCATAAGTATTGGGACTAAATGGATTATTTCGTCCGTTTAGTCCTATTAGTAGGTTTGAATGGTAGACCAAAACGGACTATACTGTTTTGTTTTCCAGACATATCATTTTATAATATTTATATTAGCACTTCGATGTAACTGGCCAGCACTAAACATTTAGGTGTTCTGGTATTTGGTTGTCTTGAGGTTTGATGAGACTAACACATTTTAAAATTCAGCCATATTAAGAATCCGGTGTTATGAGAAAAAATTAGGCATTCAGGATATTAGGTATTTTGACACTAAGTCCTTTTCAATTGCTAGGCTTATTGGTAAAAGGGTGAAACAAAATTAACCCGTTATGCACCCAAACCACAATTACCACCCCAGCGTTAATAAAAGGAAATTAGCACTTTTGTTTTTTTTTTACAGGGGTGAACCAGTGCGTGCGGAAAAGGAAAGAGATAACCAAAGCGCGCGCCGCTCTTCTGACGCATCTCGAGGAGCCGCATTGCAAGGAAACGCTCTGCGACTTTGTGTCGCCCCTCAACCCTGCCTTCGTTTGCAAGCAGATCAGGTATTTAAATCTTATTTTTAACCGACTGCAATTTTCTCATTGATATTCTGTATATGTAGTGTATAAGTTTGACGACCAGACCAGATGCCCTAGTCACTAGGGCCTAGTGGTTAGAGACTCTGACTATGAAGCTTGAGGTCCCGGGTTCGATTCCCGTGTCGGGGCAGATATTTGTGTGAAAAATACGAATGTTTGTTCTCGAGTTTTGGGTGTTTAATATGTATTTAAGTATGTATCTATCTATATAAGTATGTTTATCCGTTGCCTGTACTCATAACACAAGCTTTGCTAAGCTTACTTTGGGACTAGGTCAATTGGTGTGAATTGTCCCGTGATATTTATTTATTTATAAGTATTATATTTAATGTACAGTGGTGGTCATACAATTAAGAACGATTTGAAGTTTCCGATTTTTTTTTATCTAAATCATGTCATATGTCTAGTTGTGTTCCTTCTTAGAAGTAACAAGTTATGTTATAAAATAGCCACATGGATAGAGCAAACGGGATTAAGAATAATAGTGTATAATTGCTAACATTTATTTTACAAATTTTATTTGTTCTCTATACTAATAAATTCAAATAGTAATGAAGCTGGACAAATAATTAAGAACGATTTATTAAACTGCTCGAGAGTTGTTTTATATGAAACTTAGATTAAATAAATCATATTAATGTGAAGTTGGTATAGAAAAAAAAGCAATTTAATACATTTGAATTAAAATTAATAGTTAGTAGCATGTCCACGGCTTTTAATTACGGCTTTACACCGGCGAGGCATTGAATCTATCAATTTTTGACATTTCGCAAGAGAAATAGAGTTCCATTCTTCTAAGAAAACGTCGTACAGCTCTCTCAAATTGCCACACTGTCGATATGAAACCTTTTTCTTGACTTCGCACCAAAGATGCTCTATTGGGTTAAGATCTGGGCTGTTGGCTGGCCAATCTAAGACAGAAACTGATTGTGATGTGAGGAATTCCTTAACGGTGCGTGCAGTATGCTTTGGATCATTGTCGTGCTGGAATGTCCAAATA
This sequence comes from Archips xylosteana, assembly GCA_947563465.1. NCBI lineage: Eukaryota > Metazoa > Arthropoda > Insecta > Lepidoptera > Tortricidae > Archips > Archips xylosteana. The sequence goes on along the minus strand of OX387347.1, from coordinate 20,113,602 downwards.
ACCGGAAGCACGTCTTCGGCATATGGTAACATTGTTTCTTGCAGTATATTTTTGTATTGGAATTGATCCATGTTTCCTTCTATCAGCCTAACAGGTCCAACGCCATGTCCAGAAAAGCACCCCCAAATTTTCACATTTCCCCCGCCATGCTTTAATGTCACTTTTGTGTACTTTGGGTCGAATGCTTTATTCGGAGGGCGTCGTACATATCGTTTTCCATCAGAACATACCCTATTTATTTTTGTCTCGTCAGAAAAAAGAACGTTTTTCCACTGTCTGACTGTCCAGTTTTCATACCTTCTTGCAAATGCAAGTCGGGCTTGCCTATGACATCGTTTCAACATAGGCACCTTCCTTGCTATCCTTCCGTTCAACTTATTTTCTACCAAACGCCTTCGAATAGTGCGTGCAGAGATTGCTGAAGGGTTGTTTTCGCCAAAATATTCTTTTCTCAACTCATTAGACCCTTTAAAAGGATTTTGTTTTGCCAAACGAACGATATTTCGATCATCTCGACGAGATGACTTTCTCTGTCTAGGTCCACGTGGAACGTTTGAAGTAGTTTGATACGTGGAAAAATGCTTTACGGCATGGAAAACCATTGTTTTTGAACATTGCAGATAGTCGGCTATCTTTTTATACGACCAATTCTTCTCGCGAAGTTTTATTATTACTTCTCTTGTAGATTTATCACAACTTTTATTTTTCCCCATTGTTTTTATACGAAGTAATCACTTTTAAGACTTTAACAGCACGAAATGGCGCCAAAATTATATGAATAATAATCTACAACCACAGAGCCACACAGTGTTCTCTATTTAAATTTGAAAAAATAATAAACTATTCAGTGTTCTTAATTACGTGACCAGCCAGTAAGTACTAATACTAGGTTCAGATCGAATGTATAAAGTTTCTCTATTAATTTTTTAACCAACTATGTTGCATAAATGAATGTACCGGTAGTACGGAAAAGTTTCGCAATACCGAGAGAAATAAAAAAAATACGGGCAATTAGTTATACTTGTTACTTTGAAAAAATCATCTCAATAAATAATCGTTCTTAATTATATGGCCACAACTGTATATGTTTATTTATGTATATAAATATTGTATATTTGTATTGTTTTTAATATTTATTGATTAATATCTCTTCATTTCTCCTGTCTGTTGTTTCGGCCACCTACATAAACCTGTTCATATTTGTACATGTATCCAGTATTGGTTGTCTGGAAGAAATCGCTTTTGAGCGATAAGACCGCCTATTGTCTGCCTGATTTTTTATTGTTATTATTTTTTTTTTTCTGTACCTTTTTGGTGTTCAATAGAGAATATTTGTATTGTATTGTATTGTAAAGGATTAAATATAAAAAAAATTAAAACCTACACTTATTGGTGTAATTTGCCTCGCACGTCGCTGAGCTAGCGCATAACAGAACTCTGATGGAGCGGAGCCTAGGAGGGAATGCTTTTCATGACAAGATATATTGTGTGGCGCAAAGACATAGCTGATATGCACGTGCTGTACAAATATAAGTACGTTTATTGCCAGAACATAGAAAATACAATAGGTCATGGTGGTACAGGATATTCTTACGTTTTACCCTAACTAGGCATGCATGTCATGTTATGTCTTGTCTGTCATAGAATCCAAATGGGTGGATCAACTATTTCTTGTTGTTATTCTGTCCCGTCAGCGAGGGGACAAAAGTAGTACAGTTTAATCAGAAGAAATGTTGTGTCACATTAACTAACATGCTTATTTATTAGATGACCAATTGTAGAAGGGGTTTAAAACTACCACAAAAATGCATGTCTGGCAAATTTTAATCAGATAAACTTACGGTTTAAAGAGTGACCTAGGAGACCGTCACTACACCGACCGTCATAGCAACGAGTGTCAAAAAAAGTTGATCGACCCAAAGTCATTAGTCGAATCATCCTCTCGTTTCAGACTGAAAGAGTGTAAAGTGATGGACAGCAAGATGCGTCCACTGAACCTCACGTTTGAGAACGTAGATTCGTCGGGTCCCGACATCTGCATCATACTCAAGATCGGCGACGACCTCCGGCAGGATATGTTCACGTTGCAAATGCTGCGGATCATGGACAGGCTGTGGAAAAATGAGGGTTATGATTTCAGGTAAGATCGTTTTTTCATAGTAAATGCCACCACAGACGCCGACGGAGCGTGCCCAGCGCGTTGCATAACACTGAATCATATGTTAAATAAATAATTAGTTGATTGAGTTGGCGAATAAGACAAGTGACGTCATAAGTTGCTATTGCCATTCAAACTCTATGGAAGAATTGTGTTTTGACAGCTCATAAAAAGTACGTCAGTTGATTAATGGTGTCAACATCCCTATGAACGCTTCGTTTATTTCAGACTGAGCCCGTACAACTGCATATCGATGGACAACGCAGTGGGCATGATAGAAGTGGTGGGCGGCGCGGAGACCGTCGCCAACATACAGAAGTACCGCGCTCTCTTCAACGCGACCTCGCCCATCTCCAAAGCCAACTTGTACCGTGAGTTACCGGCCTAGATTAAGACGATTGTGCAACTTGTGCATGTGTCACTATGGTTCTGGTTCACTAATGTTTAACCCTTAACCTTTTCAACGCCAACGACACATATATAGGTCACAAAGTACAGTGTCAAAGTGGCCTTGACACAATGACATGAGATTCAAAGCAGGTTTACGTTTTGTCGAGGCGCGGCGGTGAAAGGGTTAAACCATTTGGCAACCCTGTCAAGATATTCGATTTTGAACCGTAATGTTGTTAATTTGAATCGGCATTGATATCTGTTTGACGGCAAATATATTGCCGGTATCAATTTAAGGGTTAATGTGGAACATAATTAACTCACTGTTCTCATTCTCCTCACTTCGTGCCATTGATACGTATATTTAAAAGCGAAAAAGTTTTTCGGGTGCGCCGGTGGGATTCGAACCCACGTCTCCTGGGTATGCGCCCCAACCTGGGTGTTCTACCAATTGAACCACGTCGCTCCCAACCGACTTCCCCGAAATTCTTAATCGCTTACATACGCCAACAGTGGCGTGCGGTAACATCCATCGCAACTATTAGAAGCTACGACTCCTACGTTCCAAATTACATTGGAAATGCGTAAGAAATGATGTACCACATCTATTTATTCAAATATTATTTATTTTATTAGCAGTACGGCTGCTTACCGAATCGATACGGCGCCGGCACCGGCGCACCCAAAAAACTTTTTCGCTTTTAAATAATCTTAGATTCGGTAAGCAGCCGTACTGCTAATAAAATAAATAATATTGATACGTATGTATGTAAGACTCTCTTCCTGTTAACCTTCGAACTATTGACAGGACATCACAAACTTGAAATCTAAAATGAACCCAAACAAATAGTCCATTAAAAATACACATACGTAAGTACACACTTGTATGTAATGAATGAATACAGTAAACTAATACGATTCAAAATAAATAGTCTACCTAAAAACTACATTTAATATACGCATACACACGAAACAGAGAACACATCTATTTAAGAGAAACTGTCAAGCCAGTACGCCCTTAAGATATATCGCAAGATGGCAAGCGACTGCGATTACTTGCAGGCTAATTGTCTAACTCCCTCGCAATCGCCATCGCGTTCATTTTGACAGTTCTTGTATGGGCTGACCATGGACTTAATACCTAACCTGGACTGAGTACTAACTTTTATTAGTCAATCAAAAGTGACCCATATTACCAAGCCATACAGTTTAATAATGGAGAGAGAGAGAGAGAGAGAGAGAGAGAGAGATGTTTATTTACACATATTCGATACACAGGAAATACAGTTGACAGGAAAAGATACAAATATAAATCATCGAATAGTATAAATGTAATGTCAACTATGTAACTATGTAATGGCAACTAGAGACAGCGGTCCGAGAGATAACAACAAACTAGAGAAACTAGAGAATTGTGTCCCACTCACACCAGTACTTGATCACCCTAATTAGAACGAGATGCAACTCTCTGGTTTGTTTTTTTTTTCGGCCTCACATTACTGAAGTCCATGGGGCTGACTATTGCTATCGGAAACAGCCAGCTGTCACAGCCATACAAAAACTGTCATTTCAATCCGATACCGTGTTTCAAAAAAGTTACACAATCACCCTGCCGATGTCACTTGGCAACCGATTCCATAGATTGACAGCGTGTACGGAGAAGGATACATACATAAACCCTTTATAAGGCCCCATTTACTGGAGCATACTACCAGAGAATCAAAAGCAGCTATCGAATGCGTACCTGACAAAGGATATTTTTAAAGCTAGTCGTATTTTCAATAATTACAATGGAAATTGTGACGTATAGTGAAAGCAATAAGGTTGAAATTCCAAATCAATGTATGTGGTCGCTAAATCGCCTCTACCTTATAAAGGGTTAAGTTAATGATTCCGTTGCAGAGTGGCTAAACCTGAAGAATCCGTCAGAAGCGGCGTTCAATAAAGCGGTAGAGGAGTTTACTATGAGTTGCGCCGGCTACTGCGTCGCTACTTACGTGCTAGGCATCGCGGACCGCCATCCCGACAACATCATGGTCAAGACGACGGGACAGGTAAAAATACACTTTTCATCACATTTGGTCGTCAATGGTGTTATTCCATGCATGTATACCGCAGGACAATACCCTAAATAGTTCCCACAAGAGTTATGGTTATGACTTTTTTAAAATTTGCAAACAAGTTGTTACGACATTTTAGACTGTAATATAATATATATCAACGTTTTATTTGCATGTTTAAAACTTAGCTATAGGCCAATTTTGTAACACAAAACTTATGTAGGTAGGGTAAATCGCCAATAACTGGCCACCTCATACTAAAAAAATGAACTCTGTTCACACATAATGGAATTAATTTTGATTAGTATAAGGCTTCGATCAACAATACAACTAGATTTCGGGACAGGTACAAAATCCAAGCTAAAATGTGTCCGCTTGAATGTGTAGCTATAGAGCGACTTATGTTTTCTGCTGAAAAGAGACAACAAATTCAAAACCGTTTTAAGATCAACCCATTTACGACCATAGCACCATTCATTAAAGTCGCAATTCTACCTTCTACTTACGATTATTGGCTTGAAACAGCTAGCAAAGCAATAAATAACACCTGCCACTTAGAAATAAAAATCATAGGTCAAATAACAGTTACTGTGAAGTCAACCTTATCGCACTACAGATAAAGTGTTTTTCAGCTTGACTGCATTGCGAGTTACATTCTTTCGTTTCCTGTCTACTTTTTCCACTTTGATTTTAACTTCGGGAGCTATGGAGTCGCTCACGACAATAAAATTATTTTAAAATGGTACCTGTGTAGAAATTCACTTGCTTGGTTGGATTAGTGTTTTTGGGTATCTATGTATTTTATAAGTACTTACTTTTATAATGCGGATAGTCAATGATAGTCACGCGACAAATACGCGAGAGTGCGCGGGGGTGACCGTGCAGTACGGCGGCGAACATCGCGAGCAACAGGGTACCGTTAACACGGCGATGGGTTCCGCGCGTTACACTTTTTATTTTATTGGCGTGATGTTTTTAGTGTATATATATTTATTTAATTTAATAATGTTGTAAGAGTCGTATAGAAAATTAACGTCCGTAAAAAATGTATATGCTAGTTTCTTTTCACATGTAAGTAGTGACGGTGCCGGCCAAAAGGTTTTGCATCATATTATAACTACAAGTTAAAAATTTTAAAAACCCCCAACACAATTATGTCACTCGTATGTTTGACATTAAGTCAATGCCCGTTATGCGTCTAAGATCCCTTTCGCAGTTAACAAAAGATCTGATAACTTTGAAACGGCTGAACCGATTTTGATGAAACATATCTATCTAAGAACCATCGCCAAGAAACCTGCTTTCTATTAAAAAAACCGCATCCAAATCGGTTAACCCGTTTAAGAGCTATGATACCACAGACAGACAGACAGACACACAAACATAGCGGTCAAACTTATAACACCCCTCTTTTTGTGTCGGGGGTTAAAAACAAATACAAATGTGACTCAGTGTCAGTCAGGGGGGTGCGGGGAGGGGGTGCGGGGGTTTCAAAGGGGGGATTAAAATTTCATTGATATTGCCGTAGGATGCACCGTTTTCAAGATATTTGACAAAAACACCGGTTCTCGTCCGATCACCGAAGTTAAGCAACGTCGGGCGCGGTCAGTACTTGGTTGGGTGACCGCCTGGTTTTTGAAGTGAAACTCTTAATGCGACTTCCAAAAAGGTCGCATTAAACGTTTACCGCTACCATGGAGGGGGTATGAAAGCATTAGTATATGTACTGCCGAAGCAAGTAATCTCGCATTGTAAACATATTATTATATGTATACTAACGGATGTTAAAAACTTCGACAGTGCGATGCAGAACTCATACTGTCTGTGCAAATTTGTATGAGATTTGATAAAAGCGCCATCTAGTGAGTAATTTAAACACATAGATGCATAAGTTAATTTAGTTCTTTAAGTTATTGCAATAAGGTTCATATTGATGTATAAGTGCCTTTTTCATTTCGATATTACGAAGTTTCACTTTTTCCGCGCGGAGGAGCTGCACGCACGATTTTTTTTAAACAGATCTACAATGTTACTAAATTACATACATCTAAAGTATTCAATACAAACAAATTTTTTAACACAGTAGATACGCAGAATGAGGGCTTGGGCCTTAGTTCCCACACGGGCCCAGTGCGGATTGGAAACTTCACACACCATTGAATCCTTCATCGTAGGGCTCATGGTAAATTACAAAATGTATAATGTAATGCACATAAATTCCGAAAAACTTTGAGGTGCGAGCCCGGTCTCAAACCCACGACCCTACTCGAGACCCTGCTCGAGAGTCCATAGGTCAAACCACTAGGCCACCACAGCACACATAATATTAAAATTAATTAAGTTTCAAATCTACTCCATGCATCTACTGTTCTATTTTACGATGTTGGCGCGCGTACTGGCCAGGTTGGCCAAACATTAAAGAATGTTTGGCCAACCTGGCCAATACGCGCGCTCAGGTCGTAGTTTAAATCAGTAATTTGCTTATTATTTGTTAGTTTAAAGCTTGAAATATACTTATTTTACATTTACTTATCGAAAGTAAGACACTCCGACATATAAATTAATTTTTCGGGCATTTTTTTTTGCAATTTTTAAGCACACATTGCGGCATCGCGAAACGTGTTTATGTTGGCTGTGCTTGGACCGAACTAAAACCAAATAAGAGCTCACTTTGAAAGTGAGCTCTTATTTTCCGGGCCGTTTTTGTTGCGCTGACCCGTTATCTAGTTGTATTGTTGATCGAAGGTATAAGGTGTTAATTACTGGCCACCCTTCAATAACCTGGCCACGTTATACTAAATTGAATTCTGTTTGTAGGGGAACAGAGTTCATTTTCAGTATGAGGGGGGCCAGATATTGGCGATTTACCCTATGTTTAATGAAACTTTATTATTGTATCCTCCTGAGTCCTGACTTGTTTTAACAAATGAAGTAGAAGTGAATCCTAGACGTGAGACGGCGGCGGCGTTGCCGTTCAGTCCGGGTCGACAAAATTACAGGTCATGTATTAATCGCACCGCCCAGGTGCTCATAACAACCGTCCCGTCAATCGCATAACATAAGATCGTGATCAAACATTTTTGACCACCTAAACAACTTAGATGTATGTGTAGGCGACCTACTACAATTTGTTAAAGCACCTGTCCTCTTCCAGCTCTTCCACATCGACTTCGGCCACTTCCTGGGGCACTTCAAGCAGAAGTTCGGTTTCAAGCGGGAGCGCGTGCCTTTCGTGCTGACGCATGACTTCATACACGTCATCAACAAGGGACAGCGCGGCAGCGGGGTCAACGAACCGCTGGATTTCAAGATATTCCGCGAACATTGCGAGACGGTTAGTAGTAAAAAAGGGTTGATTGATTCAGGCGGTAATTAATATAAGGAATCGTCATCATCATGCCAGCCTTTTTTTTTTATTATGAGAGGGAGGAAAATGGGCAAGAAGGTCATCCGCTGAGAAATCCTTACTAAATAAAAATAAAATAAATAAATATCACGGGACAATTCACACCAATTGACCTAAATATCTATCTAATCTAATCTATCTATCTAATCTATCTATCTAATCTAATACCTTTAAACAAGCAATTCTTGTATATATATAATCAGGATCTCGGAAACGGCTCCAACGATTTCGATGAAGTTTGGTATGTGGGGGTTTTCGGGGATAAAAAATTGATCTAGCTGTTTCATTTTCAGAAAATTGCTTTTACTCGTGTTTTCCGGCTATTTTTGTTTGCATTAGAATACAAAGCTAAATTTCACCGGCTTCGAGCAGATCATAATAGCACAGTAGAAATCGGGTGGTCACGGATCCAGCTGACTTCGGTTCGATTCCACGTTTTTTTTTTAAGGTTTTTAAGTTTATTTTTCATGAGAAAACGTCAAGTTTCTTCTTTTGTGGGAAAAGTTACTTTTTGGCGAGAAAAAGTATTATAGGGAACGTGCATTAACTATAGGCGGCAGCACTAATGCGACAGAAGAGACACTATGCGGACAGTAAAACAAACTTATCAAGGTAAAACATTCAAATTGATGGCACCCTTATGACACCAGTTGGCAGCACCGTCTATGTGCACGTTCCCTATTGGGAGCAAAGAACAGGAAAAATCGGTTGTCTGTAAAGTCGGTTTACGGACGATAGTTTAACGTGACTCACCCCTCCACCCCCTCCGGTGTTTTTGTCAAATATCTTGAAAACGGTGCATCCTACGGCAAAATCAATGAAATTTTCATCCCCCCTTTGGAACCCCCGAACCCCCTCCCCTGCTCCCCCCTCCTTCGCACATATATAATCAGGATCTCGGAAACGGCTCCAACGATTTCGATGAAATTTGGTATGTGGGGGTTTTCGGGGATGAAAAATTGATCTAGCTTGGTCTTATCTCTTGGAAACCGGAAAACGCTTGGTACCGAGTTTCAGCCCGAGCAGAGCTCGGTCGCCCAGGTACTTTTTTTAATTAGTAAGGATTTCCTATCGGATTTTCTATCAAAACACAACTCTCCCATAGAGTTTGAATGGCAATAGCAACTTATGACGTCACTTGTTCGCGTATTTATTTGTTTTAAAGCATCAAAAAAACCTAATTTTGCAGTTAATCGAAAATTTATCTGGTTTTCAGGGGTAAAATAATTTATTTTTTTACTGGAATTTAAAATTTTTTTACTTCGAATTATTTTTTAATGGCGTCAACATCCAGCTTAGTTCTTGGGCATTTCTATTTTTCGTTGTACCCAATTAAGAAATTGTTAACACGGAGTTAAAATTAGTCCGTTTGGTTACGCACTTTTTCAAGCCTTTACAATAAAGAAAACATAACAAATCGGACAAGTTCTACAATGCTTAACAAGAAGTGAAGAATTGTGTGGTTTGTTACGTTTTTTTTTATTGTAAAGACTTGCAAAAGTGCGTAACCAAACGGACCAATTTTAATGTATATGTCTTTAAGGTATTTTTATATGGGCCTATGCAGCCTGAAATAAAATTATTCTATTCTATTCTATAATAGTTTGTATGTTGTTGGTAGGCCTTCAAGATCCTGCGGCGGCACGGGCACCTGATACTCTCGCTTTTCTCCATGATGATCTCCACCGGCCTGCCCGAGCTCAAGTCTGAGAAGGATCTACAGTATCTGCGCGAGACTCTAGTGAGTACTGCTTTATTGTATCATTTTTTAGGGTTCTGCACCTCGAAAGGAAAAAGCGGGAACCCTTATAGGATCACTTTGTTGTCCGTCCGTCTGTCAAGACCCTTTTTCCCAGGTACGCGTGGAGGTATCAAGCTGAAATTTATATCAAATACTCAGGTCTACTGTCCCTTGGAGCTGTGAAAAAATCAAACTTCTAAGCCAGCGCAATCAAAATTTTCCAAACTCGCAAGGGAGTCATAACCTACAGGGTACTTCCCGTAAACTCAGAATCTTACGAAGCAAGGTCTTATAGCACTGATAAAGGAAAAATTGCATAAAGCATACATTTTTGAGCATACACATTTAAAGTTAACGGAAATAAAAAAAGCACTATATACGTAACGCACAGCTACTAGCTCGATGCTGTTGCCTATCGATAGGCCTCAAATAGAGCTACAGTTAGGACACTTTCATTAGTTTGTCAACTAATCTAACTAATTTGTTGTAACTACTTAGTAGACCACATTACGATTTTTAAACTAATTCGGTCGCAATTGATTATAAGGTAAAGCGATAATTATTCTTTGTCGGTAGTTGTTCTTGACAAGCATAAATATTTAATGCGTTGTTTGTTAAGTACCAAGGATAATTATTGTCAATAATACTAAAAAATAATCATTTTATTAGAATCATTTTTACCTTTATTGTTAAAGGCATGCAATAATTTAAAACAAAGAAGTTTTCCGGTTTCAATATTTTTATCGATTTGTTTGGACCTTTTTGACCGATTTTGGCAAGATTCTGTGAAGGATAGAGACGGGTGGGTGCAAAAGAAAAGGGAGGCCTATAGGCACTAATGCCCAGCAGTTGGATGTCCAATAAGCTATTTAAAAAAAAGTGTCACCAATCTCTCTATGTCAATTGACGTGTCTGATTATGGTAGCACAAACGCTTATCAAGCAACAACTTTTTTCTCAGGTACTTGATTTGTCCGAAGAGAAAGCCCTAGAGCACTTCCGCCTCAAGTTCACCGAAGCGCTCAAGAACGCGTGGACGACGTCGTTCAACTGGGCGTTCCACAATTTCGACAAGAACAATTGACAGCGGCCCGCGCCCCGGCGGCGGCCGCCGTCCAAACACTCGCCGCAGACTCTGTGAGCGTACACCGTAGATAATACGACAATTGGGCGCGCAAGTTCATTTACAAATCGATCATAGAACTAGATACTTTGCTAAGTTAAGGCTTTACACAAGTACACAGGGCTACGTAAATTGGCGTTTTGTGCCGTGTACGGACCAAACAATCAACCACCAACCAACCAACCGATCTCCAACCATCCGATCGTTACCAACGGACGTGCAGGCAGGGGGAGCGTCTTATCACCCGACTGTCGAAGGAGGGTTGTTTTTCGAGCTTATGTCTTTACGTATGTATGTATCATTTTTTGGCACGCCCTGCTGCCTAAACGGCTCAATGGATTTTGAAGTGAGGTGTCATTTAGATTCGTCTCAGTTCCGAGTGTGACATAGGGTTTATATTTTCCGGGAATTCCCATGAGAACGGAAATTATACAGGCGGGTTTTTTTTTCATCTAGTATTGAAATTAAAGTTATATTCATATGTGATTGATTAGTATTCCAATGGCCCGCACGAAGCGGTCCGCTTCATCTTTCCTAATGCGAACTGCTAAGGAATAGAATTCGCTCCCGTCGTCTGTATTTCCCGATAAATGCAACCTAGGGCTCTTCAAGGCTAAAGTGAATAGGCTGTTACTGATCAGTGAGATACTTTGGCCTCATTTGCACTTTTCATCATGATAGTGGTCAATCACGGTTCAGTTCATGAATTTGTATTGTCGTAGTGGCTTCGAGAATAAATCATCGAGTATCGACAATTTGCGTAGCCTTGTGTAGTTTCAGAAGGACGTGTGTATCAGTCATTATAGGTACTACTGTTTTACTGACTGATGATAACTTGGAAATGAAGTCGGTGTGCGACTAAAAGGGTTGAGCTTTATTTGTGTTTGCTTGAAAAAAGTAAACTAGTCCAAAACATTTCTTAAGTGGTTGAGATCTAGTTCTATGTCTTCGATGCTGTTAAGTGTAATGAATTGAGAGTGATGGAAAATGGAGCGTTTGTAAAGATTAGAATGACTTGTGCGCTTAATTCTCGAGACGAGTAGATGGAAATGTTCGCCGCAGTAATATCTAATTGCTAGGATAATGTTTAGTGAAATATTCAGAGAGTAAGGCAAAGACGCGAATCGTTAGGCAGATGCACGAGTGTTGATAGCGCACGGATACAGGAAAATTTGGTCCTTATTAGACCAAATTAATGCAAAATGAATGTACTGCGGCGAACGATATCACTAAGAGAATAGTTTGTCAAATTTTGTTACGTCCTCGAAACAGCATTTCGTTAACGTTATAAAGGCCAAGAAAGTCTTCCTGGATTTTCTAAGCACCGCTATGTTCATCGTATGCTTGATAATTGATAATTATCACTTTCGATCACGTAACAAAAGCATAATAATTATGTAGTTTAGTGGTTCAGGGGAGCCTACGGCCGCTCCCGCGGAGGCGGCGGCGGCGCGGGTCCGGCGGTCGATTTGGCTGTGATATAGACGCGCGCGCGCAGACTAGCTGAGGGATTAAACGTTTAGTGATTCATTGTTTTTTGGACTTAGTGATTAGTAGTTCAATGTGTCAAAAACGTAGGTAATTGTAAGCAGCGGCGAAACCCGAGCGTACCGTCGCTGCGGTGTTGTATTTAGGTCAATAAAAATATCAGGTATATGTTTTGTTTAGGTATAGAATTCTGGATCAAAATTTCGTTTTCGCTTAGGTTTAAGGAGTTGTACTCTAGAGAAATGTGTTTTTCGTAAAGGGATGGGAAGAGTGGCGAAGGGACGGACTGCCGCGGGCCCGCGGCTCCTCTGGACGTATCTATATTTATTCGTACGCCATTCATGTTATAAATCACGCATTTAACTTTAGGCGATTATGCTCTCATTGGCAAGTATAGACATAAGTAGCGAAAGCGTCATTTTTGCACATACTTAGCTTTTTTAAAGGTCTCTGAACTATACAGGGTGACCGATTCGCAGGTTAAAAGCTTGAAAAAAAAAACAAAAAAATTGAGTCTTATGGTCTTGGTGTGGTGTGAGTCACTCTGTATAACTTCAAACGGGATATATCATAGTTTTAGCAGTATTATATCGTCGATCATAATTTAAGTATCGATTAGAATGAGAATAAAGATTAATTTTAAGTTTTTTTTAAACATCAGGCTACCTCATGGTGTGGTGTACTAATTAGCAGGAACTCATTAATTACTCGCATTAATTCAATCTGTGTCTAGATTTTACCCTCGGCCCACACCTGTAATGTTCAATTTGATGGAAGACTTGTGCTTGCGAGAGTATTTTTATACATGAATCGGGCGCACTGCGGCCCGTTCTAACTTTGATTGTAAACTATACCACATGTTTTTATTTAAGTAATCATTAATTTATTAATAGGACAGCAAAATACACAGTGGAACCATTTATATTGGGAGCCATGATAGAATGATTTCACGGTCAATGAGATTGATGTTCCTTAGCAGGCGTTCATGGAATGTTCTACTGTTGGTCACGGCTTCAACTAGTTCGACTGTTCATGGTAAGACCTAACGTATCTGTCTAAAATGCCGTGAACTAAAGTGAAAATATGTCTATTAGACGTTCAGTATACGAAACCCTCGTCTTTAATTCTAACTGCGGCCGCTAAAACACTTCTAATTTAACTATGAAAAACTTCGCAGGTCTTGAGAAGCAATGCTTTGTTAAGGACATGATTTTGTGGTTTTTACTGTCGCTAAACCAGATCACGGCCTTTATGGGGTTAATACACAAGTCCCAAAAAAGTCCGAATTTTGTCCCGGTTTTTCATTTGCTCGTATTTTTTTGTATCGTTTTCGGGTAAAAATTAACTAATTTGGCAACACTGCCGCGCAGTTGTATATGCCTCCTGCTTACGCTTATTACCTCTGTAATGTAAAATTTCTTTATTTGGGATGTCAGGCTTTCTGCCAGGACTTTTTTGGATTTTCAAGTAATCCCTACGCGCGAGCCATTCTGTTTGAGAGAAGAGATGACCAAGTCAATGACGACGCCACCCACACGGAAATCTGAATCCTATTTGAAGTGACATATGAGTGTTATTATTTTAGCATCACTAGATATCTTGCTGTGCGAGGGTAAATTTAATTCGTTATTGGAATTTATACAGATTAGATATTGAACCTGGTAGTTTCAACCAGATAGCTCAACTTAGAACACTAAAATAATGAAATTTAGCACTGAATGGGACGCCTTAGTTTATGCAATAATGTCGATTACTGATACGAATATGCCTTACCGATGTATTTTAGGGTTTAAGTTATAAAACACTTAGCTAATTAATTGTTAATGACACATTTAAATGAGCCTGAACTATTTTACGTCGTTTTTATTGCTTGATTCGTGTTAAATCTGCATCACGTTTTGCAATTATATAGCAATTAAAAGTTAATTGGTTCAATAAGTGGAGGAACTGCCGCATTTAGCGTGTTTTTGGGAGATCTTTTCTTTATTAATATATGTTTAAGCTGAATGAGTTGAGTATGAAATAATGGGATTTAAAATTTTTGGACCTTTGACGGGGTATCGATCTAAATTATAAAGTTGGGTACTTTTAGCCTTATTTACCAGCGACAGAAAAAGTTTTAAAGGACATGAGATCATTCGATTATATTTTATTTATATTCGCTGAAGACGTAAAAGACAGACACATTCAAATTTACCTCATACATGATAACATATCAGCGTTTTTGTAGTGTTAATATGCGTGCATATTTATTGATAGGCAGGGTGAAAGAAAACACTTTACCGCCCTATTATATATTTCGAAGTATGATGTATCGGGCATTTCGCTCTGCTTAAAAATGGTTGTATTTAACTATTGGTGTTCAAATGAATACCTCAATTATACAGCATGATTTTTTTTATTATTGAATGTTTGCACTCAACCTATGAAGATAATTTGCAGTGACTTTTATAATGAAATATTTGATACAGTTATGAATTGTGGATTATTGAATTATTCGGGGTCGGGTTTCCAAGACGCTATAGATATCGTCTGGCCTGTGCAGGAATGCTGTAACATGAATACTGCGGTTGTGGTCTCGCTATATCACCAAAGCTTACGGTACTTACAAAGTACGCAACATATAGCAAAGTTTACATTTTAGGAGTATCTCAACAGGATCGATGCTTAATCGGGCGTATTTAGTTATCAGCTGCAGAATTTTGATACGTCGGTTGTATCGTTTAAGCTCAAAATATCTACCGTAGTGTAGGTAATATAATAGTCTATTGTATTACTGTCATTGAGTACCTATCAATAGTCTGATCGCATCCACTTAGAAATAATACTAGTATAAGATGTTGCTCCTTATGCCGGCATAGCACTGAGAGACTGATGATGCTGGATGCTGTCCTGTCCACTCATAAACCGACTTCAAAATATGAGGTTGTCAGTTCGACGTAATCTTTTCATTAGTCTGAGTGAACTTCAGGACGCACGCATCCAGTGTGTTAAGTCCTTAAACGTCGTATTCCAATAATAATCCAGTTGTAATAGTCTGATACGGACTGCCTTAGTTATAAACATAGCTATATGAATATTTGAATATGCTATAAAAGTATTAAATATATCATTCAATTCTAAACTTGTCACTAGGGTATTTCTGAGTGGTGTCTTAAATTAATTATGTTTTACTATTTAGTATAATGTTAGACTTTCAAAGTGCAATTCATAATAATTATCAAGTATTTAATCTCCGAAACATCACAGTTTTAATTGTCAAAAGTAGCTGATTACGTATCACTTCAAAAATATGAGATAGCTAAAGAGAATATTTTTGATTATCTTTAATTATTAACGTATTTAGCGAAGCACATGAAATCACAAGTCTTTGTTACCGAGGGTTGGTTACGTGTTATTTTTATGGTAGGTAACTATTGATAACTAAACCGTATAATGAGTTCACGCCCGCGCGGTGCAGGGGCTGGGAGAAGTGCGGGCGGCTAGCGCGCCTCGTGTATAAACAGTTTAGCTATAATGTAGAATAGGAGCAACTCGAGTCAGTACTTCCGAACATACTTTAGCTTCCGAAGCAAACTTTATGAGCAATAATCCTATATTTTGTAACAAGTTTATGACTCGATGCAGCCACCGTGAGCTATTTACCGCAAACAATTAATTTAAGCAATACATTTAGTGAGTGAACAAAAACTTCAATTATAGCTAACCAACTCGCCAGAACTAGACTTAAGCAATGGTATTCTTGTAGGGTTGTTTCCCTAATATAAGTATCCATGTTAGGGAACTACCGATGGTATTTACACACTGTCACACCCCTTATTCATGAAAAGTTACAAAACTATAGTTAAAGGGTGAATATTCAGCGTTGGTACGGCGATTTCTTTTCGTCTTTACTGTTTCAGCGAATATTTTTAAACGAGATGATGCTCAGGGTTAACTTTTTATGATAACTACAAATAGTACTGATGTACAGTCTAGTTTGATCATAGATCTTGCGATTTATATTTACGTAGTGGTAAGGGAACGTACCCATACTACGTGACCCGTTTAGGGGGGGGAGGGGGTCACCAAAAATACCACGCTTGGTCACGGACGGGGGGGAGGGGGTTTAGGTTTTCATGACGTAGTCAACAAACTCTATTCTTTAGTCTAGGCAAATCTCGCAAATCTATATTAATAAAAGACAAATATGAGCCAAATTATTATTTTCTAACTTTCTGTTTGCAAAAAATGATTTAAAATCATATTTATAAATTACTACGTGAAAACTAAAGGGAGAGGGGGGTCTTGGAAAATACTACGGGCGGTCACCGAGGGGAGGGAGGGGGGTAAAAAATTGCAAAAAATGGGTCACGTAGTATGGGTACGTTCCCTAATAATCGTGGGAGGGTGATCATGAATAACCAAGCGGTCAAAACGCTTGAATATTCACCCAAATCAAACGTTTTTTGACTGATCAAGGTTATTGAGCCTTTACGAATAAGCGGGACAATCGTTTACAGTACATTAACTAATCAATTCCATGAATTTATAGTATAATCTTAAAAATATTTAAGACTTGCACGTTTTGAGATTATTGGTTGATAAAATTAACGGGCATTGTAACCGTAGCTTAGACAGTTCAATGTCGTCAAACATGTATTCAGCGTTGAATATAAAGCCATGTAGGTATAAAACAGACTCATAGACTAAAAATATAACCCGAAATGCTTCCTATGTAGTGCTAAATATCTCATACGTTATTACCTATAGTTTTATACATTAAATACTTAAACATAGGCAGGAGTTTCGTTTGTGCAATGTAAATAATACCGTTATTTTATTTATAATTATGATTAAGCATGGTCGAGATCGTTTGATTGATTCTTATGGCATATTAACACTGAAAGCGGCGGCGGCGCGAGGGAGGCAATGTAGAAAAAAATAGTACCGAATCATTCAAATTTAAAATACAGAAGTAATATATTAGTAGTACCTACAATATACAGGGTTTAAATTCACTTGAGACTAATAAGGTTATTATGTTTTGTTTTGATGACAAGCCTTCCTCGTTGCGTCGCTGTTTCAGCCGTATAAAGTTATTTACAGTAACGCACTACTAAATAATGGGTCGATATGGGAATGCTATCCCAAGGGTTATTCATAGTAAGAAGTAATTCACCAAATAATATTATAAATGAATGAAAATGTATGTTAACGCAATGTCATTGTGAATTACCTAGCATGTAAGTTTACAATATAAAGAGGAGTACGTTAGCCATATTGCTAAAGCATATTATTATAAGGTTCATACATCTCAAGTCTACATACAATAGTTCCTTTGTCATGTGTCATTTATAATCATACGAGTAACGAAGAAAAAAAAGATATTCATTAAAATATTGTTTAAATAATGTACCGAATAATTATTTGCTATCTTAAATATGATTTTTCTTGAATAAACATTTACATACGAGAATGACCGTGTTTCATTCAAAAAAATCTTACTAGCTGTTATGACAACTGCGTGTTTTATGTTTAAGGCAGCCTTATCACGATGTCACAAGTAACTGCATTATAATTGTAGACTGGGTACAAATAGAGGGAAATATTTGCCTAGAGTAGTTACCACAACTAACTCGGCCACTCTGAGGTAAGTCGCGATTGGGCAACCGCCGCGATCATTTGGAGGCATCGCCGCTCGCGCGCGCTCGCTTTATTTGCCCCCAAAACTAGAAAATTGTGCCATACCTATGTTGACGTGAAGTGATGTCTGATGTGATAACAAGATAAACATTTCATATTGGAGCGGTTTATTTAGACATTTAAAATTTATTATTGTTTTGTTTTAATAAGTGAAAATGACGGCCGGTGATGACGAGCAAGAGCCTCTCATTTCCACTTCAGCTGAACACCAACGGGTTGCGTACAACACTTCGCCACAGGTAAGCCATTTTATATTACTTACAAAAAATATAATATTTTATTTGGAAATAACCTGGATGGAACTAAGCGAGTTGCTGAATATATCTCTGTATAGGAAGAAGTAAATAAATCTCAAGAGGAAAAGCCTGCTAATCGCCTTTGCTAATCAGTGGGATACACAAACAAAATAAAAACTAATTATTTTAACAACTATTGTTTAAAAAAAAAAATTATGTTGGTGAATTAGTTTCTTTTAACTTTTAAGTAAATAATTGCTGAAATCCATTCATTACAGTGTAATTTTGGACGTTACTTTCAAATTAATTAATTATAATCGATTTTTAGAACAAGCAAAATGAAAAAAAATATTTTTATCTTAAATTAATTGCGGCAGACCAAAAGTTATTATAATGATATCAAGCGCTCAAAATTGATAATGGAACCATTAGAAGAAACACTGGCCAGTTTTAAGAAAAAGGTTAAAACAAGTTTAATGCACCGGTTCCACGAGTTTCGAAATGCCTTCCTACGTCTACGAAGCCACAGATGATTTGATGAGCTGCGACCATCTTATTTTAGTTACAAATCGTCGTTCTTAAGAAACATTGTAGGCATCTATTGTTTAAATGTTGTTACTTTAATTTAGCCGTAGTACACGAACACTCTTCTAAAGCTTTCAAGTAGGCAGTTACTTTTTACAATTCGCAAATGACACGAGGCATTTTCTTAGCATTATTATTCAGTCAGCTTTGATTCTAACAACTGTAATCGCTGTTACTCGTACGTCTCACTGCGTAACCCAATAACTAGATCATTCTTACTCCTAATCGATATCTATAAGCCTATGTCTTCAACCCAATTCTATCAATTGTCCTCTATTCACTGCAATAGGTCGCATCCTGGAAGATACGAGGCTCATAGGACAGTATCTAGCGAAACTTAACACAGAAAGTCACGTTATAGTTTCGCAGCCGATCTTAGATTAGTAACGCGTAGCAACACTTTTGGCACTGTAGATAAGCTTGTTATAATTAAGTATAGTAACTCGGATTAAGTTACATTTTAGCTTGTGAAGTGAAACTCGCTTGGCAACTGGCTTTAAAAGGGGCGTGGCCGCGGAATGATACAAAATCTAGTATGAAAGCCTTGACATTGTGATTTATGATAGGTTTATTTTTATCAAACTTGTTTTGAAGCATGCGTAGGCATCTTGACAAATTCTGGCCTGCTTTGTGTGTATTCCATAGGACGTGTCCCTAGATAGAAGGAAAGGCATTAAAATAAAACGTCTAGTTACCTATGGCTTAACGAAATTATGAAGGTTAAACGACTAGTAATACTTAGTCTTAACGCTTACGTTAATTAATAATCATCCTTTTAGTTTTGTTAATCTCATTAGGAACTTGTGTAGGTACAATTATTTGATATTAAAGTCTTAGATATGTAGAGTCTATTAACCTAAATACCTAACTGGTGGCTAACATTAAAAACTCTATGCCAGGCTTTAAAGAAAAAAAAAGTAAAAAAAAAGAAAAGATAAGTACCTATACAGTCGAACATAGAACCTCCTCCTTTTTTTGAAGTCGGTTAAAAACGAATGTAACCGGTGACCAAAACAGTCAATTACATAAAAAAAATACAATACCTAATAATAAATTGTAGTCTTATAGATAATTTTGAACTCTACCTATTTATATATTTCAGTTGCTGACGCGCGCGAAAGCTCTTGTTATTTCTTTTTCAAAAGGCATTATACTAAAGCTAGATATTTAATAAATAAGTTCCGCTTTCGTCACTTAAGTTTTCGGGTCATAAGGCACTATGCGGGTGTGAGACGTCGCTACCGGTATCCCGTGCGGGAAACCCGACACGGTTCCGGAATACCGGTAACTAATACCGTTACTAATTCCATCCGGTAATTAACACCCCATAAATGTTAGTAGGGCTCGGATTCTTGTTTAGGCTAGTTCATTGGCTTTTTGATAGACGAAATGTAAAAACTATGAAATATAGGCACTAAAGATGATAATATGTATAATTTAAAAAAAGGCCTTTCAGGGAAATAGCAGTAGAAGAAGAACTAAGACAGTAGTAGTAGATAAAGTATTAAGACTAAGATTAATCTGTCGATGTTACTAACACAGGTTTAAACAAATTGGGAAGTTCTCATCTCTTTGAAGATAAAGACAAATCTTTAGGTTTAATTACATACATTGCTTACTGAAAAGATGGTAGGTACAGTCAAAAACTTTAATTCTTGAGCTACGTGGCACTCTTCAAATTTAAGCCGTGTAATGCAAATCACGGTATACGAGTAGGTATAAGCGACTAAACCCAATTTGTATCACACGGCTAAAATACGAAGAGTGGCAAGTTGCTCAATAATTAAAGTAGCTGACCGTACCAGTAAGATTGGTTTTTACCGAACGGAAACATTAAGATAAAGATAAGATAAATTTATTGAAAATTTGATTTTTACAGAATAACTTAATAGGTACAAAGTTTCCTTATACTAAACCTAAGTAAGCAACTCATGGGCCCGAACTAGGAAATCCTGTGTTTCGGGCTGTAAGAGCTAAAATATAAGTTTTAAATAAATAAACAATCAAACAGTGAAAAACACAATCAAAAACTTCTCTCAAAATACAATACAAATATAAATAACCAAAATAGTAACCTAAAAATTAAAATCTAACAAAAAATAAAGGTAGCAAACACAATCTACCTACTTTACAACTAATAATAATTTTTCTGTATCTTCGTATGACATATTTTGCAGTGTCTCTAGGAGACTTTTTTTGCATTTATTAATATTTAGGGGATAAATATGCGAAACTGAATTTAATCTATTGTAGAGCAGTGGTCCTAAGAAAACAAAAAACCTGTGCGTGAAAGCAAATTTGGGTCTTATTTTTTGAGAGCAAACTATGTCCTAACAACACATTAACATTAAAGAAATGTTTGAATATTCTTCAAAGTTTTCCAAATAGACGAGATAAATAAATGCGATCTTATAAATGGTATAATTTGTTGTGGATATTTTCTGGCTTCTTGTATCGTACGTGCGCCGGGTGGCGATGTGCTTCTTTGGGCCCCTTACTGCGGTGTCGGATTCGCGACAGCCCCTGTTAGCCGACGTGGAAAATGCTGAGCAGGTAATTTTCTACGATGCAAAGCGATTGGGTATTTGCGTAAATATAGCCCGCTTTTGTTACACACGTTTTGTTTTATTTTTAAGCCACGAAATCCGTGCACAATAGAGCTTAGGTGCAATATACGGATTTAAACTTTCGTGATTTTCAGTCATAACTTATTATTAGGTATACTAAATGGGACTTATCACGCAAACAACATTTGTTTACCTCGACGTTTCGGCCACATTGCGTGGTGGTGGTGGTAGTGACCACGGCTGCTGCAATGTGGCCGAAACGTCGAGGTAAATTCGTATGACAATTACAATAGAGCATAGTATAGAGCCTATTTAAAGTTTTAGCTTAGTTTTAGAAAAGAATAGTTAAGGCCGCTCGTGCTAAGTGTTTTTGTTCTTAGGGGTGGACAATTTTACACTAATCTAGCTTCTCTGTAAAACAAACATTGCACTATGCGGGTTTGCGCGGGCATGAGTTAATTGCTAACCCTGTGTTAAGTACCTAGTCTCAAAATGTACCTATGGGACCGCCAACCCTAACCACGTATACATTTTTCAACCCCGGACCGTGCAAGTGGCCCATAATGAGTCAGCAGTGAGTTGGTGTCTACTGGACTCTGTAATACAAGTTATAAACACACCTACACACGATAAGAGTTTGAACAAACCCTGTATCTAGAAGTTAGATTGTAGCACTGTGGTAAAACCTGTAATGGATTTTCATGGCAATGAAAATCGTGCTGCGTATTTCTGAGTAGGTACTAGCTCATTTCTTGCCGTATAAATTACCTATTTGATGCTGATTGCAAATTGATGTTTTATTGTAGGGTGATTCGAAGATGACGTGTTTTTTGGCATGCAAAAAATTACTTCGTAATTCTATATGCACAACAGCACGACGTTACTCAAACTTACTACTCATCTAGTCTATGCTATTGGAAGGAATTACAATCTAATTTGATGTTTTATAAAAAAAGGCTGGTAAATTGTGACTCAGGTAGTTTTTTTTAATTAGCCTGTTGTGTGTCCCACTGCTAAGCAAAAAGCTCTCTTTTCCTCTGCCTGCGCCTGCCTGTAGTACGCTCGTTCTTGCATTCCCGCTTGATAAACATTACATTTTTAGGCATCCAGATAGTCCTCTCATATCCAGTTCAGTCTACCGTTATTACGATACCCATCGCTGTGCAAATTTTCGCAAAAGGCAATAATCGAGAATTTTCCTCCAGACTTCTCCGGCTCAAACTCCTCGTGTGAGTGGCGGCGAGGTGACTCTCGCGATACCACAGCCCAATTATGGAGCCATCGGTGGCATCGAGAAGGTTACATACACCTGGGCGGACATCAATGCGTTTGCCACCGAGAACAGGTCCCGAAGCAGAAGGCTCTGGAACTTCTGGAAGACCTCGCACCGCATGTTCCAGCAGAGGAAGCAGCTATTGAAGAGTGGTAAGTAGCAAGGCAGATTTAGCATCCTTTTTCGTGTATGCAGCCGGCGTTCATCGATTTATTAGACGTTGTCACGTCAAATAACGTAATCAGTAATCACATACGTAGCATGCTTCACCACTCTGATAAGTTCCGGTTATTTTCTGCGACAAATATCTGTAACGCTGTCGCCGTTATTTACTTCGAATAGACAGAGACGGCATCACAGATTTCTGTTACATGAAAGGGATCTTAAGGAGCGCTGACACAGGCCCTTAGTTGTATAGACATTCTTTCCTCTAGTGAACGGTGCAGCGTACCCTGGCGAGCTTCTCGCTATTATGGGCTCCTCAGGGGCAGGAAAGACCACGCTCCTCAACACATTGACCTTCCGTACGCCAAACGGGGTGGTGTCCAGCGGCACCCGGGCCTTAAACGGCCAGCCAGCCACGCCCGAAGCTTTGACGGCGCTCTCGGCGTACGTGCAGCAGCAGGATTTGTTCATTGGAACGCTCACTGTCAGAGAGCACTTGGTGTTTCAGGTGAGATCACAGAATATTAGTGGATTAAGGTTATCGTGTGTATTTTCATCAATCATTGTGGCTACTTTTGTGCACACGTTTCTTGTTTTTATAGATTTAAGGCCCTACCGTGTTTTTGGCGCATTTATTGCATTCGTTTAAACTCGTGCTGTATCATTACTAGCAATGCTATGCTATAGTCCTGAAATCCATATGTAAGATATATGAGGATTCATTCTAGTGACAAGTATTTATCGAAACACGATTACTTGTAGTTCGCTCGATGGAAAAAAAAACCAAAGTCGTCTCTAAAAAATATAATAAATTCGTAGTACGACGCTAATACTGCACGGCAGGTCATAACTTTTTGAATGTTAATAAAACAAGATGCTTTCTAGGGCGTAGTGTTGCTACATTTTTAAAATATGTATTTGTTTTAGTAATAAGATGAAAATACCCACAAACACGCGCAGTCCAACCAACCTATCTAGAGCCATCATGCCTCCCCCACGCGGCCCCACGCCCGAAATCACCCACCCATAATCGATTAGCGCGAAAAACTCGGTAGGCCCTTAAAGAAATTCTCCCAGTCAGTGATTCATTGCTCGTGTTTTGCAAGCTTTTATTTAACTTCCCGTGTTAGGTTTGGTGAAATCTTAGAAGTCGAATTTAACCCACTTCATGTGGTCGAATTGACTTGAAATTTAGTATAAATAAGTAGATACATAATGTAGGTTCGATGACAATCAGCAAAAAAAGTTGAAATTTAAAATGGAAATTTTACAAAAACTTTTTTAATAATTTACTCGTGTGTCATTTTATCGATGCTGATTCGAGAGAGTCAATTTATTGCCGGCCGGTATCTCCTAAGCCACAGCAAATAGAGCGGTCGGAGATC
The DNA here is from genome assembly GCA_947563465.1 of Archips xylosteana. Lineage (NCBI taxonomy): Eukaryota > Metazoa > Arthropoda > Insecta > Lepidoptera > Tortricidae > Archips > Archips xylosteana. The sequence goes on along the minus strand of OX387347.1, from coordinate 20,089,341 downwards.
ACATCAAACTGTCTACCTTTTAATTAAGAAACTAGCAATGATTCCGCTGCTTGACCCTTTGAGCTGACAGCCATGTTGGCGTATGTCATAATATTGAACGTCTCACGGGGCTATCGACTAATTAATTTAAACGGTACGATTGCATATTGCTTTAATCGTATTAGTATTTTTCATAGCTAAAAATAATTAAACAAAAACTGAACAATACTAGTCAAACGACAACAAGTGGATGGAAATTGAGTACTTACACGTTTTCTTAGCATAGGTACTTACCAAGTTGATAATAAGTTGTAGTGTACTAATTTGTAACTTTATGAAATCACGTAGGTACATGACAACCTTTTTAAGGATAGTGAGAGTTAACCTGACTCTGTGATCATTCCCGTGAAAAAAAAAACACATTTTTTTACCCAAAAATCTAGATTTTTACTAATTGTGGCGAGAGCACGTATAAATCGTTACTGTGCAAAAGGTCGTTGACCTTATATTTTTTTAAATTAAAATTACCCATCAAAGGTCATTAACCTATAGTGGTTTACAGTCGAAGGCATTCATATCTATACAGCCTTCGCGTCAAATATATGTAAACATTAACCTTATGGTTAATGGCATAGAGTTGTATATATATTTTTGACGCCTTGGTAACGTACATATATTTATGCCCTTGATTGTACAAGAGGTTGGCGAATTCTGTGAAAAATATATATTTTATTAAACTTGTATTTTTCGTTTGAATGTGAGTTGTGATTTCCAAATTTGCAAACCATTTTACGACTAAATACTTCTTGATATCCGATTGAGCTGAATTTTGGCATATTTATGTAAGTACGGTGACAATACAATAATCTGACAGTGGAATTCTGGTGGCCCGGTCAGGATCGTCTCCACAGGATGGAACTCTTCAACGGTTACGACATCAAACATTATGGCAGGTACGGATATGTAGTTTGGATGACAATGCGAGTAGAGTCAACAAAAAGTACAATCAGCAAAAAGCTTGTGTTAAAATGTTTTTTTTTTTACAAAAACTTGTGAGTGGAGTTCAAAAAGTTGGACATTTTAATGATTAAAATTTATACCGCGTGGGACAGAATGTAGAGTTTTTACAAAAACGGGGAATTGTTCACCCTAGGGAGCTTTATTTTTTCCCAGTAACCTATGTTAATATTCTTTACCGTTTACAAGATAAGTAAAGCTTGTTAAGAGCTTTTATACCTGCTGAGCTGGCAACGTTGCATTTTTGTTAGTTTTTCTCGATTATTCCATAAAAATTTAATGAAAATTAAAAATGTGGTGTATACGAATTGTTCTAATATATAAGTTAATGTGTCTACTGCAATAATTATTCGTGATAGACTTTTATTTTCTTTAAAACGTACAAATTATTACCTAAAGGTTTTTAAAGAAAATAAAAGTCTTATCACGAATAATTAATGCAGCAGTAGACACATTAACTTATATATTAGAACAATTCGTATACACCACATTTTTAATTTTCATTAAATTTTTATGGAATAATCGAGAAAAACTATCAAAAATGCAACGTTGCCAGCTCAGCAGGTATAAACGCTCTTAAACTTTAGTGCAAAAATCCGCCTGTTTAAATCCTAGCAAGTTGATCGGCCAATGAAGAAGTGAATGACATCTGTCATGCATGTACAAATGTAAATAGTAACTTTATAGCGGCAGGGTTGCCACCTATAATAAAACGTTAAATTTTTAATGTCTTTTTGTTTTACTTAACCTAGCTTTAAAAAGATAACGGCACTGGCTGAAAATCAGCGCTGGGGTGATATAAACGCCTCAGCATTATGCAAAGCCAGTGTCCGATTTGCAACCGCAATGACACATTCTATCTTTAGCTTTAGTGTCGTCTTTTGTTTTGTAAAAATATTGATGATGTGTCTTGTGCTGTTGTAAATAAATGTATTTTCCTTCTTTTATCTTTCTTTATAATAAATTGATTGACAATTAATTAGATAACACCATACTTTCTGCAAAGATCATAGTATAATGCCACCATGTATAATCATTTTCTGCCATGACACGAAAATAAACCATACAATAATAAAATTGTTTGGCTAGTTTTCGGTTCACATCGAAACTTTTTCCAGTCAGTTGTATTGAATGCGAACTATAATTAAACGTAGTCAACCATGTTGGTCTCCACCCTAATATTATTTATTTTATTATTTGAACAGGCCCTAGTCCGTATGGACCGTCACATACCCTACGCACACCGCATGCGTCGAGTGCAAGAAGTCATTCAAGAGGTAAGTTTAATAGGTAGATTTTCAAATGTCATTGTTAGCTCACTTAAGATATAAATGTTTTTAGGTCAGTGCCGCTAAACTAAATTTACGGCACACCTGGGGCCTGTTGCATAACAAAGTACAACTTATATTACAAGCGGAACTCCCTTTCTAGTTAATATAACTGAAGCGAGAGTTCCGCTTGTAATATTAGTTGTACTTTGTTATGCAATAGGCCCATGGTGTAGAAAATAAGAGCAGACTTTCTCAAAACATTTTAGATAAGGTGTTGCTTGTCAGGTTTTTAAATGGTGTGTGAGGATGATAAATACGCTCACACATCAATATACATTTCCAGAAACCTTTTTAAATAGCCAGATGCATACGTTTTTACGCTCTGACAGCAATTAACAACCGCCATTGGTTTTAATGACCGCTTTAGCCTAGTGGGTAGTGACCCTGCCTACGAAGCAAGAGGTCCTGGGTTCGAATCCCGGTAAGGGCATTTATTTGTGTGATGAGCACGAATATTTGTTCCCGAGTTATGGATGTTTTCTATGTATTTAAGTATTCATTTATCTATATAAGTATGTTTATCGTCGTTTAGTACCCATAGTAGAAGCTTTGCTTAATTTGGGATTAGGTCGATTTGTGTAAGATTGTCCCCTAATATTTATTTATGTATTTTATTTATTTTAATTAGAATTACTTGTGAATAATACAAATTTTTTTTGTTCGTGTTTTCCTGTGGCCATGGCAAAAGATAAGGGTCTCAGTGGCGAAGGGTACTAACAACCCGGTTCCCCCGGGTCGACTAAACTTCGCAGTTACCAAACGCTTCCCTTCCATTACTGCACTTTCTAGAACAGGATAAATGGGTTTAATGGGTGGGTATGGGGTTTTTTTTGCTCCGGCTTTACTTGCAATAATGTTCACGCCCCGCCATGGGGTCTATAGCCAATATTTCTTAGTCAAGTTTACAGTCGCAGTGTGGGATGCCTGGCCAGCTTTCGGCCCACTTAAATAAATTTTAATTTTGCTGACTCGGAGTCGCTAATTTTATGTCCACAGGAGAGACAACTTTTATTTCTTACCATGTGTATGACCCTTGCCACAAAATTGTTGAATTTTTTCTTAGCATTTAAGAGGGTACGATGGCTGAGAGACTTTTGAGAAATAGGTATTTTAATGAAATGTCGCTGTCTCGCCCGAACCCCTCCGTGTCAGTACAGCGAGAGCGGGACAACTGCAGCTCAGGACGTTAATAGGCGCGTAAAATTGATCAAAACAGCATTTCGAATCCCCTGTTTTCTTCTCGAAAACTGGACCAATAAAATTATTTTTTTCAAATATAATTAGAGGATAAATTTAGCTATGCCCCTATGTTTTCCTTTTTTTGTTTATATGAGGGATTCTTTTCTGATGAGTGTCTGAAAAGACGTTGAAATTGGGCAATTTTTTCAGTTTTTGAATGCTCATATTTCTTATGTTAATTGAAATATGGAAAAAAACGAAACCTAGGGGCATAGCTGTGGTAGATACAGATTACACAGTAAAAAAAATTTGGCTCTAAAGTCATTATCCAGGGAGGAAACAGGGGATTACGTTTGTATGGAGAAATGGTGCGCATCGTATCCTCTTAATGGATTATGGGGATCTCATTTGATCGAAAGTATTGAAACATTTGGTCGTTAAAACTGGTATAGTTATTTTAAAGTTTAACAAGCTGCTGTAATTAAATGTTGATTAGGGAAAGCTATTCGAATGCGTTTTGGAAACAGGTTTCGGCTTTGGGCCCACGTGGCCCTTACCAGACACATGTCGCTGGGTTCAATGAAATGTTACGGTGCTTTTATTGGTTTGCCTAACTTTTATAGGTACCTATGCAGGGCAGGAAGTTAATCCAATTAATAGGGAATTTGTTATTGTGTAGATACTAGTGATAATTAACTTACAGATATATATGAGTAGAATTTTTAGACCGTTTTATTTTTGCCGTGTTAAAGTTTAAGAAACATCTAGCATAGGTCTTCTTCTGTCGTTTATTACTTTGAATTATCTTAATAATATATTCAATGCATCTAATTTTTTTAATTTGTTACGTTGATAATAAATTAATACATACCTACCTAGAAATGCTCTTTATGGCCAAATAAGTAAAAAAACCGGCCAAGTGCGAGTCGGACTCGCGCACGAAGGGTTCCGTACAATTATCTATAAAAATCACGTTTGTTCTATGGGAGCCCCGCTTTAATATTTATTTATTTTAATTTAATGATTTATTTTTAAAGTCAATATATAATTAAATATTCTGTGAATATTTCAAGTGTCTACCTGTTGCCGTTATCAATATCGAGCTAAAACGAGCAAAAAAATCATGTTTGTTGTATGGGAGCCCCCTTAAATATTTATTTTATTCCACTTTTTAGTATTTGTTGTTATAGCGGCAACCGAAATACATTCATCTGTGAAAATTTCAACTCTCTAGCTATCACGGTTCCCGAGATACAGCCTGGTGACAGACGGACGGATAATAGAGTTTCCGTTTTTACCCTTTGGGTACGGAACCCTAAAAACATGCAAATACAATAATTAGTATAGAAACAATTTAGAGTAATGAACAAAACTTAAAGCTATTATGCTCTCGTAAAAAGCTAAAAAAAAACACCAGAAGAACAGCATTTACAAACAAATGTTCCCTTTCAGTTAGCCCTATCAAAGTGTCAGAACACCGTAATCGGTGTACCAGGACGACTCAAGGGCATATCAGGCGGTGAGATGAAGCGTCTCTCCTTCGCTAGCGAGGTTCTCACGGACCCTCCCCTCATGTTTTGCGACGAGCCAACCTCCGGCCTGGACTCTTTCATGGCGCTGAACGTCATACAGGTATAAAACAGTAAAGAACTTGATCATGTTATCTACTAGAGTACAGTCAATGACTGCTATGAAATAAATCCTGACGCATGGCACAACTACTTATGAAGTTGCTGATATTCACAATGTAAAACATAGGAAAATAAATGCTACTAATACATAAGTATTTGTTGCGTGTGACCGAATAGTAAGTATAGGAAGTTTTCCCTGTGGTACACCATGCAAATATTCAGAAACTTCATAGTCGTGCAATATCTCAGGACGGCCGTAAACTAATGGGTCGTTTGTCGCTCGTATGAAACCAATTTAAGAAAACTGATGACAAACAGCGTGCCTTGCAATTCGCCCGCGCTATCGATAGAACATTGCAGCCAAATGGCTTTTTTTATCCATACTTACATATATGTATTATACCTAATTGCAAAAGTAACTCCCGCTCTGTTTGTGTACTATTCACTCTTGATGAAATTTAGCAAGACAGTTTGAATTGTGAGGAATAAAAAAGAGAATTTTTATCCCGGAACGTTGCATAGTTCCCACGAGATAATATATCTCTAATATAAACGAATTCTTCACAGTCGAAATCGCGGGCGATAGCTTCTTAAGTATAGGTATCACAAGTGATTTGCACAATGGCGATTTGCCCAACTTAATTACTTTTAGTTAATTGAAAAACATTTGGTGGTCCCGGTCCTATCCTGATTTTTTAACTCCTTAACGTATTGCTCGATACAGGTACTCAAAGGTCTTGCACAGAAAGGGAAGACGGTGGTGTGCACCATCCACCAGCCATCATCAGAGTTGTATGCCATGTTCGACAAGCTTCTAATCATGGCTGATGGCAGAGTGGCCTTCCTCGGTTCACCTGATCAAGCTACTGACTTCTTTAGGGAGTAAGTATCTTTAAGAAATAGTTTTTGCAATGTAGTTTTTTATAGTGAGTCTATACTAGTTACACTTTAATTTGGCATATCGGTTATATGGATAGAAAATTTTTGTTATGTATGTCTGAACAAACTTTGTAATAGTTACATTGTGTTTTACTTACGTACTTAAGTATTTATTTCATTGTTCACTGCTGAGCAAAGGCCTTATTTTTCTTCTCTACTTTTGTGTTAAGCACATTTTTCTGCCCAAATCTGTAATATCTCGCAATCTCCTGCTTTATCACTATATTCTGTTTCTAACTCTAGTTTTAAGAGTCCGTCACTTCATCACTAACTTCATATTTTAGTAAGGTATCTTCATTATCTTCAATTTTACTACCTATCTCTTAGCTTTATTTTGAGTGTGCATTTTTTGTTGTTATGAAGCACCTATCTGTCATTTTCAGTGTTTTACGTGGACAATTGTTTACATACGTAGTAGTATTATTTAATTTTGAAGCAATGAATATGTTTCTTTCTCTTTTATCTAATTTATCATAATTTGACCAGGTTAGGAGCCGCTTGCCCAGCTAACTATAACCCAGCAGACCACTTCATACAGATTTTGGCAGGCGTCCCAGGGCGAGAAGAGACGACTAGATACACCGTGGACACTGTATGCACAGCTTTTGCCAAGTCAGAGTTAGGGTGCAGTATAGCTGCTGAGGCTGAAAACGCAATGCTCCACGAGGTAAGTTTCTGGGATTCGGAGACTATAAATTTAGAGATTATTGACATATCCAGTCTCATCAGAAGGGATTGGTGAGGGCTGAGGGCATTGTATCTTCTTTATAGTAGCGCCAGCATTTGGCAATTTTTCTTATTGCTTATCTAGTTATCTGTATTTACCTGTGCTCATTGAGAGTTAATTTGAATGCCAGTTTCTACTCTTTTATAGGATCTGAATTACCTGATCTCACTACCACTTGAAGATTAATGATTAATTCTTTAGTGGTAATTAAGTTGTTTACTTTGCGGTTGTTTAATGCAATCAATCCGTTAATTTTTTTTATTCAAATATTAATAATTTCTCACTACCCTCCTTATTTTGTTATACGCTCTTTACAATTCTCCTTTCTGAACCAGCGTAAGCTCTCAGCGGGCTGGGCGGAGACAGCCTGGAACCACACGAACCTGCGCAAGCGCCGCTCACCGTACAAGGTGTCGTGGTGGGCTCAATTCCGCGCAGTGCTCTGGCGCTCCTGGCTCTCCGTGACTAAAGAGCCTATGCTCATCAAAGTGCGGTTCTTGCAGACTATTGTGAGTATGATCTGATGGATGGATTGTATTGATCCAACGGAATAAAATACTTTAGATTGAAGATTGTACAGAGTCGAATTTCTTTCAATGGAAATAAAATAATAAAGGATTTTCCAGTACATGTCGAAGAGTCTTGATTCTTGTTGTCACTGATTTGTAAAGTATTCACTAAAAGGACTATGCTTAGTCAAGCAGTGACTTTATTTTTTAATCAACTAAATGTCCTCTTCTTGCCACGTGTAGATTTTTGGATTTATCTTTAAACATGTGCATGGAAACATTGTTTTCAATAGTACCCAGACTATCTTTTGCACTGAGTTCAGCTTTTTCGTTAATATTTGCAATGATTTCACAAACAGCTGTTACTTATTAATTAACCACTTATATGTACGTGTTTAGATGGTGTCAATACTGATCGGGGTGATCTTCTTCGGGCAGCACCTCGACCAGGACGGAGTCATGAATATCAACGGTGCCATCTTCATGTTCCTCACCAACATGACCTTCCAGAACATCTTTGCTGTCATCAATGTGAGTATCGTTCTCATTGGCATCATTAGCATTCTTCTTAGTCGGACTCTCTTGTCAGAGTGGTCGTGGTTGCGCAGACGAGGTACACGGAGAGATGTTCGGTGGGTTGCAGACTTTTTCGAGAACAACCCTCTTAGCAATTTGCTATCATTTCTGCCGGTTAGAGGCGTTGCGAGTGGACCATGGTGGACTCAGTAGCTTTTTTAATCAGGTCAGTCCAGCGAGTTGGTGAACGGCCGCGTGCCTTGCTGCCTTCCACCTGACCCTGAACCACCAATCTCTCCATTGAGTTCACATTCCTGGAGATGTGACCAAAGAACTTCAATATTCGTGTTGCATAGTCGACGAAAGCTGGTCTTTAATATGAAGCTCTTTGAGGATGGAAACATTGGTGCGAAATGCCGTCCACGGGATCTTTAGGAGACGTCATCAACATTATCATTATCAGATATATTATTTATAGGGTTCTGTACTCAAAATGGTAAGAATATAATTATAGTTTTGCTATGCTCTTGTCTGTCTACACGTCTGTTCGTAAATTAGCTTAGAGACTCTTAGTACCTACTTAAAATTTTTAGTTTGGCATAGATATGTACATAATAATCTCAGTGCCAGAGTAAAATTTGAAAAAATAAAAATGTCATCATTTTAGATCTACAGTGGCGCCAATAAGGCAAACTTTACTATTGTTTATCTCGGCACAATTAGTATTCAACTATCATTTTTTAATTGTTGTTATAATTTAATTGGAAATAAAGTGTTGAGCGAGAGTTGACCAAGTACCTACTAGATTTTTATCCATAACCAACCATCAATTTTAATTTTTGAATCAACTTAAGCAAGAAGAAATCGGTTCTTTCAAAAATACTACTACCTAATAGAATCGATTTGAAAATCCGTTTCTGTCAATCAGGTCTTCTGCTCCGAGCTCCCAATCTTCATCCGAGAGCACCACAATGGCATGTATCGAGCCGATGTCTACTTCCTGTCCAAGACACTGGCAGAAGCTCCTGTCTTCGCCACCATACCGCTCGTGTTCACCACCATAGCATATTACATGATCGGACTGAACCCTGCGCCTGAGCGGTTCTTCATCGCGTCGGGATTGGCTGCACTGATCACCAACGTTGCTACGTCCTTTGGTGAGTTATATTCATGGAGTTATTTCTTATTATTAAAGAGTCTTGGTCCTGGATTGATGATAGTTATATCCTGTCGAAGATTATGGTAGTATTTAGCACTTATCTTCACCACCATACGGCCTTTGATCACCACTATAGCGTATTAGATGATTGGACTGAATCCTGTGCCTGAACGATTCTTCATCGCGTCGAGATTGACTACGCTGATCACCAACGTTGCTACGTGCTTTGGTGATTATTTTCGTGTAAGTACTTAGTTTTTTGGAAACAGGGGGAACCGTGACGATGAAGGTTATTTCCTGTCAAAGACCCTGGCAGAAGTTCCTATCTTCACTACCTTACCTTACTTACCGCTTGAGTTCACCAATATAGCGTATTAAATACATTGAAGACTGTACCGTCTGAGCGGGATTGGCTGCGCTCATCACTAATGTTGCTACGTCCTCCGGTGAGTATTTTTATTTTTGTGTAGTGTTTTTTTAAAATAGTGTGAAACAGGGGGACAGCGGTACCTAGGTACTGTAAAGATCATAAATACTCCCAGTCGAAGACTCTAACAAACGGTCCTGTTTTCACTACCTTACTTACCGCTCGAGTTTACCACTATGGCGTATTAGTTTTACATATCGTCACCACTTTGAAAAAAGCTCGTATCTCAATATCGATAATCTAGCTAATTGAACTTTACTGAGTGTGCAATAAAGTTCAGTTTGGTTTACATATTGATTTGAGATACTTACGTGATTTTTTCAAAGTATGATTCTATGAGTTCTTCATAGTTTCAAGATTGGTTTTACTGATCACCAATCTTGCTAAGTACCTAGCAACATAGGTGAATATTTTAAAATACAAATGTTGTGAGTGTTGTGACGAAGATGTTCACAGTAAAAGATCACATGTAGGTAAATGTGCAATATACTACGTAATAGTAACCATATAATGTTCTTAAGTTAAAGTCTTATCATATTATACTCACAATATGTTACTTTCTTTAAATAATGCTCAGGAATGATGTTGCACTTTGTAGAGGCATGAAAATTTTAAATGGAACAAAAGTAAAAAGTTGACATTGAACTAAAATAGACATTCCATTTTTCATGGAGCTTTTTTTAACTGGCTTAAAAAAAGGGCATAGCAGCGACTTATACTAGCTTGCTGACATCGGATTCCTACTGAAGGTCCTCGCCAAAAATCTTGTTTACGGCATCATACTGCTTACACTTAAAACGTTTCTTTTTTTTTAGCCTTTTAAAGCATCCCACTGCTGGGCAAAGGCCTCCACCTTTTAGACGGCCGGATAGCCTAGTTGTTAGAGAACCTGACTACGAAGCTTGAGGTCCCGGGTTCGATTCCCGGTCGGGGCAGATATTTGTGTGAAAAATACGAATGTTTGTGCTCGAGTCATGTATGTTTAATGTGTATTTAAGTATGTATTTATCTATAAAAGTATGTTTATCCGTTGTCTAGTACCCATAGTACAAGCTTTGCTTAGTTTGGGACTAGTTCAATTGGTGTGAATTGTCCCGTGATATTTATTTATTCATTTATTTATTTATTTATTTTTAAAAAGTTCAAGTTTTGTTTTTAAATTGACCTGTGATTGACCTCTATCTCACCTAATAAAAAATGCAGATGAGGTCAAAGGTTTATCTAACCGGTTCAGTGATAGCTTATTCAATATTGCCATGGAGAGCCAAAAAAAAATATTATGTCAAATACGCCACGCACATAAGTATTTTTATGTCCATATTTTGGTCTTTGCCTGTCATATTTTTTGACTAGCGGAACCTGCAGTACTTTATATAAAACAGGGCTCCTTTAAGTCACCTGTAAACAATGGTTTACATTGATAACGACGATTTATCAGACGTTTGCTCCGAACTTAGATGCGATGGCTCTTATTCTTTAAAATGACGGCGTAATCTAAAATCATGTTGCAATAGTTTTTACCCACTAACTCGTATTTTAATCGATTTTTAACAATTAATCGGAATGGTATAAAACTATACTATCATCATAATAACGATCTAGCGCATTAAATACTGATAGTTATAATTGTAAAAAGCAGATTTTTATAAGTTCAGAGAGCTCTTAGTTTAGATGGGACCCGTAAAACCGGTTTGATGTTGAGATTATTTAGTAACAAAAAGTGTGATGGCTATTTGCTATAATTTATGGTCTGTTTGTTTTTCTAGATACATCTCGAATTCCGGACCAAAAAAATTGCAAGCTTTTCGATGTTGTTCGCCTTTGTCTTAAATAAACGCTCGTACGACGGTAATAAACAATACAATACAATACGAACTTCGACATTTTAATAAATTGTTCAAGCTGCCAAAAAACAAGTAAAGGTTATATTGCGTAATATTATCTGAGGAGTTGTGATGATTCCCACCATGAAACCGATATGGGCGATTCGAGTGGAATACATTCACGCTCTAAAAAATTTGTTACAGTACATCTGTCACCTGTTGCACTGTTACCTTTCAAGATCGTAAATACTTCCATTCAAAAAAGTTTATTTACCTAAGTAGGCTCATGACAAATTACTCTATCCTTTATGTATTGAAGACATTTTATTATATGTAGTACTAGCTTTTGCCCGCGGCTTCGCTCGCGTGTACCATGAGTATTCCAAAGAACTAAGATATCAAGCAAGCAAGCATGCACGCAAGCAAGCAAGCGGGCAAGAAAGCGTGCAAGTAAGCGTGCAAGCAAGCGTGCAAGCAAGCCCGACTAAACTTCAGGTAGATACGGTCCTTTACAGTATTTCTTTATATACAATGTTTTTTACTAATTCGGAAGCGGGCACTAAAATAACCAGGCTTGTTAATAACATAAAACCTATTTTTACTTTCCCCTGTCCAGCATTAGGTATAATTAAATGTTTTCTTACCTTCTACGGAAACTTGAGTAACTGGAAGCGCTGTGACCTACTTAGCATTGATATTATACATATTATAGTATTTTGTAAAGGTGTTGTGTGACCTAACCGCTAAGGAGTTATACCTTCCATCATCAGCTCATCTGAATAACCAGAAAGAATACAACCAAAGATCTATACGTGCATATGATATTTAAAGAAACTTCCTATAACTCCTAACCGTTAAGGAGTTTAACCTTCCATCATCAGCTCACCCGGATAACCTGAAAGAATACAACAATCGGTCTATACGTACCTATAATATTTGAAAAATTATTCTCAACTCCTAACCGTTAAGGAGATTTACCTTCCATCATCAGCTCATCAACATGAGATGATGCCTACCAGACGCAAACACTTAAATAGCTTGAGAAAATATATGAAAAACGTAATGCGTGCCTACAAAACTTGAGGGTTGCCCTCGATTTCCTTGAGATCCCGTCATCAGATCCTGATTTGGTGACAATGGGACCATCTCAGGAGTATATTGTAATCTTTCGAATAAAAAAATAATTTTTATAATCGGTCCACAATTGACCGAGAAATCGGTGAACATACCTACATAAAAAAATACATAAAGTGGAATGCATAACCTACTTTTTAAGTCGGTTAAAGAGCCCTTTGCGGCTTACTTACAGTATAAACTTATGAATTTTGAAATCTTAGCTTTCTACAACCAGTAAAACGCAAAATCCCGTTTTTTCCCGTTCCCGTAAGAATTTCGGGAAATGCTTTCTTAATGCTCCCCTACACTCCTCAAGGAACCCACTTGCCAAATTTCAGCTTTCGATGACCAGTAAAACGAAAAATCCCGTTTTTCCCGTTCCCGTGGGAATTTTGGAAAGTTCTCTCTCAATGCTCCTCTAAACTCCCCAAGCAACCAACATGCCGAATTTCAGCTTTCTACGACCAGTAAAACGAAAAATCCCGTTTTTCCCGTTCCCATGGGAATTTTGGAAAGTCCTCTCTTAATCTTCGTCTACACTTTTCATGCAACTTAGATGCCGAATTTCAGCTTTCTACGACCAGTAAAACGAAAAATCCCGTTTTTTTCCCGTTCCCGTGGGAATTTTGGAAAGTCCTCTCACAATCCTCTACACTTTCCAAGCAACCTAGATGCCGAATTTCAGCTTTCTACGACCAGTAAAACGAAAAATCCCGTTTTTTCCTTATCCCGTGGGAATTTCCAAAAATCCTTAAAACAGTTTTTTACTATCATAATTACCTACTTCTATGCCAAATTTCAAGAGTCTAGTAATTATAGTTCATAGGATCCCGTTGAACTGAATATATAAATCCCGTTTTTTCCTTATCCTGTGGAAATTCTGAAAAATCCTGAAATTATTGTTTTAACTAATGTAATACCTACTTGTGTATCAAGTTTGAAGAGTCTAGTTATTATAGTTACTGAGATAGGGTCACTCGGAATCGAATATATAAATCCCGTTTTTTCCCGTCCCCGTGGGAATTCCCAAAAATCCTTCCTTAGTGGATGCCTACATTGTATAAGGTATCTATGTGCAAAATTTCAAGTCTCTAGGTCTAGTGGTTTGGGCTGTGTGTTGATATATCAACAGTCATTTAGTTTAATTAGACATTTCAACCCCATCGCACCCCATCCAGGGAGATGGTATTTTACGTCCGCCACGTCAAATTTTAAAACCGTTGTTGTTTTCATAACCAGCGACCCGATAAACCATAGAAACAACACCCATGTTGATTTTCAGACTTTGTTACCCCTTTTCCCCCTTTTAGGGGTTGAATTCTCAAAAAACCTGAAACACGTGTTTACTCATTTATCATTAGGTGTACTTCTGTGAAGTTTCGAATAAAATAGGCGAACGAATCTTGTTTCCCCATACAAACTTTGGACCCCCGTTTCACCCCCTTAGGGAGTGAATTTTGAAAAATCCTTTCTTAGTGCACCCCTAGACTTTATAAGGAACCTACATGCCAAATTTGGAATCTCTAGGCCTAGTGGTTTGGGCTGTGCGTTGATATGTCAGTCAGTCAGTCAGTCAGTCAGTCAGTCAGTCAGTCAGTTTCTTCTTTTATATATATAGATAGTAACTAATTGATAACAAAAGTGGTTATAGTTATAGTTATAGTTTTATTTGGAGAACAAACAGAAATAGATGTACAAAATAGTTCTTATGTTCTAAATTTTTATAAATAACAGGCATCTACCTCCTCGACAGCCCTCACTGAGAAATATGAAATATGTTATGTAATATGAATACGTATATAAACTCCTATTGTACAAAAATAAAGACAAAGAAAAAACAATATTAACAACCGTTGATTTGCATGTACAAATGCGAACTTATATGTAACTAGCCTTCCGTCCGCAGCTTCGCCCGCGATAAATTAATTTTCCCGTAGGAAAAGGTATTTTCCCGCGGTAAAAAGTAGCCTATATCACTCAGTGATAATGTAGCTTTCTAACGGCAAAAGAATTTTTAAAATCGGTCCAGTAGTTTCGGAGCCTATTCAATGCAAACAAACAAACAATCAAATCTTTCCTCTTTATAATATTACTATAGATATAAGGGCCGTGGGAACTACGGCCCAAGCCTCCTGATTCTGAGAGGAGGCCTGTGCCCTGCAGTGGGACGTATGCATTATAGGCGGGGACGATAAGTTGATGAGAGGAGCATTTAGTTAGTGATAGACAAAGGGTAGGTAATTTTAAAAGTCAGAAGTAGTAAAAGCTACAACACCTATACCTACATTAGTTATTTAATAAAATATACAATAGGTACATACCTAAACATACTCACAGAAAGAAACCAATTATCAAATAATATTAAGCTAATTTCTATCAACCGCAACATCTCAAATATCTTGATACTTTATATCTACCGTACCGCCCTTTATTCTTGATACTTTCCAACCAAATGTCAACATAGATGTGAACCGGATGGTTGCGTTCGATTTGGAATTTTTATATCAGTTACATTTGCATGTATTAGTGGCTCAACCTTTTTTGATACTGGTTATTTTTGCTTCCTAATGCTAGGTTCACAAGATCGTGGTAACTGTCATTAGCGTTAACGTTAGTTAGTGTTGTATAGCAAGACTAGCTTTTGCCCGCGACTTCGTCCGCGTAGAATTCCAATTTGTGGTAAAGCTTCTTCATCTCTTTCATTGTATAAAACAAAAATCCGGCACCGGCAACATCCATCATTATTATCATTTCATCATGAGTATCAGTTAGTGAATATTATAAATCCCGTTTATTCCCTATCCCGCGGGAATTTCAACAAATTTGTCCTTATTCTTTGCAAAATTACACTTATTTTTATCCCGCGGGTATTTTGCATTTTCCCCGAGAAAAGTAGCCTATGTTCTTAAAGCTTTCTACCGATAAAAGAACTTTTAAAATCAGCCGCGTAGTTGAGTTCACTTATTTTTTTCCCGTGGGAATTTTGATTTTTCACGGAGAAAATAGTCTATGTAAGTAAGGGTTAGTGTAGCTACTCACTAATAGGTGAAAGAAATTTTCAAATCAGCCCTGAAGTGAAATTCACTTCTTAATATCCCAGGGGAATTTTGCATTTTACCGAATAAATAGTAGGTAGCCTATACCAATAAAGGATAGTGAAGCTTTCTATTGGTGATTTTTTTTTAAACTCAGCCCCGAAGTTAATTTTACTATTTTCTATACCGCTGGAATTTTGCATTTATCCGGAAAAAAGCATCCTATGTTAACCAAGGACAGTGCATCTTTTCTATTGGTGTAAGACATTTTAAAATGAGCTCCGAAGTTGAATTTTCTTTTTTCTATCCCTTGGGAATTTTGCATTTCCCCGGAAAAAAGTAGCCTATGTCAATAAAGGATAGTGTAACTTTTTACTGGTAAAAGTTTTTTTTTTTAATCGGCTCGGAAGTTTCAGAGATTATCTATCCCACAGGAATTTCCAAAAATCCTGCAATAAGTTTTTTTGTTGTTATGGTCATTTTCGTTAATACTGTATTTGAAAAGATTAGTAATTGTAGTTACGGAGATATGGTCCAGTTGATTTGAGTACCTACATATATAAATCCTGATTTAACTTTATCCCGTGGAAATTTTCAAAATTCTTTATATTCGCTTTATATTCTAATAGTCTAATTGCATGCCCAATTTGTACAGTTTAGTAATCTTCGTTATGGGCATAGGGTCACTCTTGATGAAATATATAAATCCCGATTATTCCTTATCCCGTGGAAATTCCGGAAAATCCTTTCTTATCGGATGCCTACGTCATACAAAGAACACACCCTCCACGTTTTAGGTCTCTACATACAGCGGTTTAGGCTGTGCGTTAATCCGGCAGTCAGTCATTTAGGACTTCAGGACAAAGCATTTTATATGTATTTGCATTGCACCAAGCTTTTATGCGAGTTCAACAATGATATTTGAATACTCAATTCGATTTTATTCGAAAAAGGTTGAACTCGCATAAAAGCTTCATCATCATCATCATTTCAGCCGTAGGACGTCCACTGCTGGACATAGGCCTCCCTCATTGACGTCCAATCATTACGGTTGGAAGCGACTTGCATCCACCCTGAACCTGCGGCCTTCACCAAAACGTCCGTCCATCTCGTTGGTGGACGTCCCACGCTGCGCTTGTAAAAGCAAAAGCTTGGTGAAATGCAAATACTTAATACATATAATTAGCTATTATCAGAGTTCAGATCAAGACGTGGTTGACAAACGTAGACAAAAATGGTTTGCAATATTTGAAGTTTCGTTTCGTTTACAATGTGTCAAAATAAAATGTAATTTAAATCAAAAGCGCTAAGGAGTATTGATATCAACTTCGAAGCAAATCACCCCCAAAATAACTTTCTACTACTTTTTGACCCCGTCAAGGGATGAATTTCAATAAAATACGAAACACGTCTTCCATCAATTTTGTTAAAGAATGTTTATGCAAAATTTGAAGTAGATTGGACCAAGGAATCACGATGTCTCATACAAACTTTGCCCCCCTTTTTTACCCCCTTAGAAGTAGAACTACGGAAAATCCTTTCTTATCGGATGCCTACGTCATACAAAGAACACACCCTCCAAGTTTCAGGTCTCTACGATCAGCGGTTTAGGCTGTGCGTTGATCCGTCAGTCAGGACAAAGGATTTTATATGTATAGATAGAGTGCAGCAGTGTAGCCCGTGTTTAGTTACTGGACTCTGGGGTTTAAAATAATATAATCAACATTGCTTTTGTGTTTTCATTATAAAGTATTAGTTAATTAGCAGGAATATAGGAACAATGTCTAAAGTGTTTAATTGTAAAAATAGCCCTCTGATATTGCCGTGCCCTTACGGGGCGTCACATGTATACCTAATCTATTATTCCAGCTTATGCCTGTAATGTGATAGATATGCAATAAATCATTTTGACTTTGACTTACTTAGATGAAACTAACTATGTACAACATTGGCGACGAGCGCGAAACGAATTATAAAAGTGTACAATAAAAAAGAAAAAGGTAGAATTTAATTGTGTCTACAAACAATCGCGAAGTGAAAAAATGATGGCACTGGTCGGCGTCGAATATTAATGGATTTGATAACACAAAAGCAATGTTGGCTATTTTATTTTAAACCATAAACTCAAGTAACTAAACAAGGGCTACACTACACTGTTGTCCTCTATCTTGCTATACAACAGTTCGTTTTTTTTTAATATGGCTTTTATTATTATTATTTATATAAAATATGGCTTTTGTCCTATTTAAGGACAATTTCGCCAGTGTCAAAGTAAGCTCTCTTTGGGGGCGTTAGATATGCAATAAATCATTTTGACTTTGACTTACTTAGATAAAACTAACTATGTACAACATTGGCGACGAGCGCGAAACGAATTATAAAAGTGTACAAAAAAAAAGAAAAAGGTAGAATTTAATTGTGTCTACAAACAATCGCGAAGTGAAAAAATGATGGCACTGGTCGGCGTCGAATATTAATGGATTTGATAACACAAAAGCAATGTTGGCTATTTTATTTTAAACCATAAACTCAAGTAACTAAACAAGGGCTACACTACACTGTTGTCCTCTATCTTGCTATACAACAGTTCGTTTTTTTTTAATATGGCTTTTATTATTATTATTTATATAAAATATGGCTTTTGTCCTATTTAAGGACAATTTCGCCAGTGTCAAAGTAAGCTCTCTTTGGGGGCGACGTTGTACGGTGATTGTAGTTTCTGCAACTTGATAGTAAAATTCCAGAAACCACGTGGAGACAACTTGCGCATTAAAAAATGTCAGACACGAGAGCAATATAGAATTTTGTGATCACTGTTAATTAAGGTTAATCGCCGCATAAAACACTATCAAAATTATACTTCAACTAGCCAAAGAAACAGAAATACCAAAACTAGATAGGTACTGTCTACATCCGCCATGTTCGAATGCTACAAATCGAATCCTAATATGGCTTTGGCTATTGGAGTACTATCGCTAGTATCAAGTAGAAGACAGTTTTAAAACAGGTCGGCCGTAGTGTGTTAAAATAATTTTCTCGGATTATTAGCTGCCGGCTAATGAATATCCGTAATTGGCGAGGATATCATTGACCGATGTCTAGGATGCGCGGGTCCAAGCGCTTCTCTTTCTTCGTACGAATTTAGAAGGATGGCAGCTCTTGGGCATCGCATTCACCACCCATTCATCATCATCGTCATCATTTCAACCGAAAGACGTCCACTGCTGAACATAGGCCTCCCCCAAGGCTCACCAAACAGATCGGTCCCATGCCATCCGCATCCAACGCGATCCTGCAACCTTAACCAGGTCGTCGCTTCATCTTCTTGGAGGCCTACCTACATCCCATTAGTGTTAATGATTAGGGACTTATCTGCAGAGTGACAAGTATCTGTTTACACATAAGTGTGAAGAAATGATTTTAGGTACAAGTTCCCACTATAGATCTTTACTTGAAGTGACTGTTCATACCACTTGACAAGTGACAAGTATTATTGGGTTTTTCAAAACCTTCGTCATAGCAACAGATTGGAATCCGCAGCAGGCTTCGTCAGCTAAACAAAATATTAACAGCACACCATCCAGGCCGATTCAACCCTGAATCAAACATGTCAAAAAACTTGCCGCATTACCCCGTTCTATCGCTAAAGATTTGTGCTGGACTAAATAAAGACCGGAACACGGATCCCCGCCTCTATCCCTCATACGTAGTCCTAAGTCCCTAACAAATCGTTTAGCCTCAACGTTATTTTAGTTGATGGTAAGAATTTGTCGTTTAGTACATAGAATCAACTTCCAATCACCAGTGCCCAATTGCATAACAAAGTACAACTAATATTACAAGCGGAACTCTCGCTTCAGTTATATTAACTAGAAAGGGAGTTCCGCTTGTAATATAAGTTGTACTTTGTTATGCAATTGGGCCCTGCACTTGCAGTTGCACTAATACTAAGCAATAATGTTTACACACAATGACATGGGAAAAGTTAAGATAGCAAATACCAAGTATTAGTTGCTAAGCTCGTGTAAACCTAGCATTAATAAGCACCTACCACCTACCATTATTAGATTATTACTTCTTTCTTCTTTGTAATTTTCCATATATTTTTTTTGTTTTTTCAATAAAGTTTTCAGACTAAGGAAGTTACTTCTAATTAAGATGCAGAATGCATAAGAAGTCGTGGTAGCCTAGTAGTTTCACCTATTATGGCCTCTCCAGCAGAGAGTCTTAGGTTCGAGCCCAGGCTCGCACCTTTGAGTTTTTTGAAAGTGCGCAAAATTACACTTGAAATTTACCATGAGCATTATAAGGAAAATATCGTGAGAAAATCTTGTATTAAATACACCCCTGCCAAGAAATTCAATGGTGCCGTAAATACCCAATCCGCACAGGGCCCGCGTGGGAACTACGCCCCAAGCCCTCTTATCCTGAGAGGAAGACTGTGGCCTGCAATGTGACGCATATAGGCTTAGATGTGCACTCTTATCTTGTTGCAGCTAAGATAAACACGAATTTCATTCTCGTAGTTAGCTATCAGTATGTATGTATGTATATAAATACTTTATTGACATAAAACACAAAAAATAATGCAAAACAACAAAACAAAACGAGTGCAAAGGCGAACTTATCCCTAAAAGGGATGTTTTCAAGCTAACCTGGTATGAAAGGAAAAACTTAAAGATAGGCGATAAAAAATAGAATAAAAGATAAGGATTATCAGTTGCCTCATTTTAAGCTTAATACTTAACTGTTTGTTCTACCGCATTTTATTTCATCATGAGTTGGCTGAGATATCGTAAAAATGCTAACGGCTGACCTTGTGGGTTACACGTGTAAGTAATTTGGACCCATAAGGCTTGTATCTAAGCCGAGAATATTTTTAAAGTGACGGCTTAGTGAAGCCTCCGGTATGTTAATTTGGTAGGTACCTTCTTGTGCTTTTGTGAGGGAGTTTTTTATGAGTCGTAGTTATTTGTCTTTGAGATTTAAAATAGAACGATTAATAAACTGCAAACGTTTATATTTAGATTTTATTAAATGTGCAGGTTTGTACCAAATATGAAATACAATGCATAAAAAAAATCAAAAATTACACTAAATCAGTAAGAAAAATCCGTGACTCAGGGGGGTATTAAAAACAAAGCAGTTTCTGCTTGGCGACGTGACGTACAGTACTAACGTGTATTAGCTTTACCGCTTCATGAGTATTCCCTTGCTTTCATTAAACTATTTAAGGTAATTTTGAGGAACGAAGTATATAAATTAAATTAAATTAAATTTCTTTTATTTCGGACTATTCAATCCATAGTATTAGTAATTACAAAGACTTATTATTATTGTTAGTAAGACACATATATTTTGAACAACAACAAACAAAAAAACAAAAAGAAAGGATTAAAAACGGCGGGGCACTGCGGCGACAGGTGCATGCAGCTCCACACAACGCTTTACAAGCGGGGAGTCCCAGCGCTGCGTCAGGGTGCTCAAGATGCTGTTTGTGCTGCAGCGACTACGACTGAGGAACGACGCACACCGCTTCCTCATGATCGCAAAGAAGCCGTCAATATAACTATATACCTAATAATTCTCATTGTTTTTTAGTAAAAAAGTGTTTTTTTTCTGATCAATTTTTTTTCGCAGGTTATCTGATTTCGTGCGCGAGTAGCAGTGTTAGCATGGCGGCATCGGTGGGTCCGCCCATCATCATTCCATTCATGCTGTTCGGAGGGTTCTTCCTTAATTCTGGGTAAGTACAATATTTATAGAGTTAACCTACCAGATAAGTGTGCTATATCGAAGACTAATATTGTTTAGAATTATTTGCGATCAGGTAATATAGTTATTAGCTTTATCCATGACTGAACATGTGTATGCATGCATATGGGTTATCTAGAATAGCTCAGGGTAGGTTTATTTATTTTCCAAATATCCAGAAAAGTCCTGTGTAATTTTAATTACATCAAGCCAAAAAATATTCGATTACCCGATATAGTTTTATTCCCCATTTGTCCATAGTTCTGTGCCCCCGTACCTCGGCTGGATATCCTACCTGTCCTGGTTCCGCTACGGCAACGAGGCACTGCTGGTCAACCAGTGGGCCGGCGTGGACTCCATCGCGTGCACCAGAGAGAACTTCACCTGCCCTGCTTCTGGACAGGTCGTTCTTGAGACGCTTAGCTTTTCCGAGGTTAGTAACAACATGTTCACACACATATAGACATATAGACATAGGCCACCCTCATTGATACCTACTCAATCATTATGGTTGGAAGCGACTTGCATCCACCTTGACCCATCAACTGAAGCTATAATTATCGTTTTTATAGCTCATTAGTCTCACACCTTATGTTTATGTTAGTGGTATGTATACTTACGGGTAAACTCATTATTGATTCGACTTTTACAGTGGAGAAGATAGTTAGTTTTGCCTTTCGCTTAGAGCTGGATGTGTAGGTACTATTTTGTAATCTACATTGCAGTTGTGATCGAAAAGACTAAAATTTATTATTTATAATATAACCAACAGTATTAACAAAGGAAATTACATATTTTACATGTTTGTAATGGTTCTTGTTCTATATGTAACTCTAACAACAGGTATACTATATTCGTACAAGTTGCAATTATGTCATAACCTTTATTATCATGGGGATCATCGTAAATAACTCTCCCATAGTAACCGAAAAATGACCATGAGAATGTTTTAACGGATATGTTTGATTGCTTTTAAATTGATGGTAGCTGGGGACAGGAAGAATTTGACTGTCTTGCGTAAGAGAATCGTGCGTTGTTTTTACTAAATTACTTAATTGGGCTACTTGCACGGTCTAGATTTCGAGAGAATACGTTTTGGCACTACTTAACTCCGAGTTAACACCTAACTCGGAGTTATAATGTATAGGTACAGTTTGACTCAAATTATTATATCTCTAGACGTACGATGGGCTGCAAAAGTGCATGGACATCTCGGGGCGATAATCGCGTGAGCAGTGTTTGATCGTTTGATGTTATTTACATACCCGCGCGCGCGCGCGCGCTCACGCGATTATCGCCCCGAGATGTACATGCACTTTTGCAGCCCACCGTACCTGTGCAGAAGGACGATTTTTAGCGCGGAAAACTTCGATCTACCAACGGCAAAGTAGAGTCCTACGCGCGCTAAAATCTTGCGCTGTCATTGGTTGATCCGCCATATTTTCGACTGGTGTAAATGGGACAGAACTAAGAATGACAACGCAATTTTCGACCATTTGTCCTTACAAATGAAGTTCAATATAGACTATTTACATGTTCGGCTACTATCAGAAACGGTCTAAACACTAAAGAAAACTACCGATCGGAATTATAAGTTGAGTCAAACTGTAACTCTGATCTGTGCAAGCGCGCCTAAAAGAGAAAACAAACGAAGTATTCATCCAAAAATACGCCCCTGCAAAATCATTTAAGATAGCTAACAATAAATTTCCTCTATATGTTTATGTCGCAATTTTCAAAGACAATTTTAGTTTAAAAAATAGTAATATATTTTTAAATAATAATAATTAACGGGTCAGTTCACACCAATTGACCTAGTCCCAAACTAAGCAAAGCTTGTACTATGGGTACTAGACAACGTATATTTATTTTTAAGGATGCCTTATGATTGTTTTTTTTCAACAGGCTGACTTTACATTCGACGTCGTCAACATGGTTCTTCTGTTCATCGGGTTCCGATTGCTCGCCTACATCGCGCTTTTGTTGCGCGCGCGACGCGCCAAGTGAGGTTTTGCTACAGCAGAAAAACAAGAAAACGTCAAAACACGTTGCTGAGCTTGCAGCTTCTTTGCTTGTATCAGATTTGAAAACATGTTGTTTGTATAAAACTAGGCAAACATGATACAAGGGCTAGAGCTTATGGGTGCCGTGGTATCATTATTAACACAATCTCTGTTGGTCCGCTAAACTGATATAAAATTTAAATGGTTTGGTAGGTATAGTCGGGGTAAAAAACGGTTCGTCACTTTTCGACCTTAATTCGTTGACATAGAGTCGAAAAGTGACGAACCTTTTCTTACCCCGACTATATATTAAATTTGTTTAATTTTACAGCCCCGGATCTACGATTTTTTCGAATCGGGGCAAAGACTTGATAGTGGCGCCCCCTCCCTTCACTTGTTCGATATTTCGAATTCTTGCCTGAAGGATTTGGCGCCCCCATGAAACTGCCGCCCGGGGCAAGTGCCCCGGTTTGCCCCCTCTTAGATCCGGGGTGAATTTTAATAGCTTTTTTAGTTACTCGTAATTGTATTTCAATGTGATCAATGTATGTCGTTCAATAGTTGCCATGGACAATGATTATGTTAAGAATAAAGCTGCCATTATTTAAAGAGTCCGCGCTGTAAAGAACCGACGCGACGGGCGATTATTTTCTTTATTTTTTTTTTCGAATTTGATGTGATGCAATGTAATTAAGTCCCTTTAGCTGAGACCGCCACAATCTCAAAACACTTTGAATGTTGTGATTTGATACCTACCTAAATTCTTTTTTCTCGTGGTAGTAAAACTTTAGATATTTTGGGAACTCATTTGACTTTTTAGTCCAAGGCGTTTATTTTTCAGCCCGCGTAGTAAAATGTAGATACACGAGCTGAGTCTTAATTTAGTATGATCCAAATTTAAAAAAAAATGTAAGTTATAATTTCTGCATATTTAAGATTGAACAAGCAAAGTAGTTAAAGAAAAAGTGGTAAGCTGCGTACGGACTGCGCGCACATTACGCGTACCCTACGCGAGCCCGGGTACGCGTACCCAGGTACGCGTGTCCTGGAACGCCATGTCCGTACTTGCAGCTACGCGTACAGTGTACGCGTACATAGTGTACGGACATGGCGCTCCAGGACACGCGTACCCGGGTACGCGTACGCTCGCGTAGGGTACGCGTAATGTGCGCGCAGTCCGTACGCAGCTTCATAAAATTTGCCATAAGTCACTGCAAAATCTTAATTCTTGAAAGAATATCTACTGAATATTTCCTGCTAGGACTTAATTTATTGTTTCACTATGTTTATTTGTAGATAGTTGAAATTGCTAGCTAAAACAATTCCGGGCACATTAACTGGTTTTATTTTTACCTAGGTACTGAATTCTATACGAATGCAAAATTTAATGGGTCAAACCGACCCAATTTACGTGTCCGGCGGTTGATTATATTTCTTAAGTAATACTTATATACTTTAAGATGTCTTTTTTTGTTATGCCATTTTATGTAAGTAACTAATAAATATGTTGAAAGTGATAAATAATCGGGATAATAATAAATGTTTTTATTCGTCAATAATTTTTCAATAAATTCCCTGCTTTCCTATCCTGTCCTGACTTATTTTTAAATTAATGTAGTCTTAATATTGATTTGTTTGACATTTGCTTTTGCCAGATAAGTACAGATGAAACATAAATTTTGCTTTAACAATTCTCGACTTTTTATGGATACAAAAGTTGGTACTGTTAGTTATTTGTAAGCTTTAATTATGACACGTGGTTACCTAAATATATTGGTATATGGATA
The DNA here is from genome assembly GCA_947563465.1 of Archips xylosteana. NCBI lineage: Eukaryota > Metazoa > Arthropoda > Insecta > Lepidoptera > Tortricidae > Archips > Archips xylosteana. The sequence continues at coordinate 20,064,409 of OX387347.1, read as the reverse complement.
GTTCATCTTCCCAGCCTATATACGTCCCACTGCAGGGCACAGGCCTCCTCTCAGAACGAGAGGGCTTGGACCGTAGTTCCCACGCGGGCGGGTATGGATAGTTGGCACCCAATAATCATTAACACTATGGTTGCAATAAACGACTATGACAATGACTAAATAGGGACCACGAGACCATAAAATAAATAATCCAAACGCGATTCTAGTAAAGATGCACCTTATTTTAGCCTTGAGAACCAGATTTTTTTTTAACTACTTCACTGCCAAATTATTTAAATGTTTAAAGAACTGCTTTAAAAGAAATCATCCAAATTGGAAAAGAAGTAACGTCATAAGTAGCTATTGCCAATCAAAATCTATGCCAGAATCGTGATTTGAGAGCTCATAAAAATTATGTCAGTTGATTGGTGGTGTCATCCATCATCCCTATTCCATGAATGACACACCTCCAGTAAAAATACACTTTATTTTAGTCCTTAAAAGAGATTAATGTAAAATTAGATTTTAAGTTGCTTTGGAACTAACTAAACACATATGTAGTCAGTCGAGTTAGCAAATAAGTAACGTCACTGCTTGGTATTGTTGTACAAAATGTATGGGGAAAATCGTGTTTTGACACCACATGAAAAGTATGTCAATTTATTGCTGATGTCAAATACCCTTTTCTAATTGTGATAAGTAAGTAAGTAGGTATTATCTTGTTTTAACAATCCCTGCGGCTTAATAGCCTGTTACTTTAAAAAGTCTAAAAAAAACTCATTTAATGAACTAATTACAAAGGTCATACCGCATGTAATTTTTTTAAACCTAATACGAGTAATTACGATAGAGTCGCTCAAAGACTGCCATTATTTTGGATGATAACATTGACAAGTAAAGTTCTGTTCGAGTTTTTCATTCAAATTCATAAATAGATCTTGTGTTTGTTTCGAAGCTGTCCGTAGCAGAACTGGAGAGGTAAGTAGTTGATCATTAATATCCCAGGCTATTATATACGTCCTACTGCAGAATACAGTAGGTAGTTGAATGTATAATTATATTAGGAGTTCATTCCACCGACGGATTTAATTTAATTACTGAATGCTAAAGGCAATTGCCCCCCTCCGCTCTTCCTCCCTAAGTTACGACCAATGCCTATTTACGAGAAACTAACTTTTTTATTCATAATTTTTTGGAAGATGAAGCAGGTGAAAATGTGCTAAGATTCCCCCAGACTCGTGGACCAACTTCACCCACTGCAGTGACCCACTCACTAGTCCATGATTAATTTTAAGTTTACTTGTGATCCCACCGCTTCGCTCTTGACCATAAATATTTTAGGTATGTAATTGGCTATTGATAATTAAATGTACTCCTGTAATATACGCTTGAAAATGTGACAATAAGTATTTAATCTAATACGCTACCACCATCTTACCCGCTAACCTGCCGCCAAGCAGTAGTGCTCGCACTATTGTGTTCCGGTGTGGGGGTAAGACAGCCGGTGTAATCACTAGCATAGAGGCATTCCATAAAAAAATATTCAATAGTAAAAAAAATTTGGCCGAATCGATTTTTATTTTCATAGAAGTAAAAGGTCCTTTAGTGTTACTAAAAGTTAGTGTCAAATATGACAGTTTTAAGTACGAGTACGACGTCATAAATTAAGAACCTTTTACAATAAGAGTTACATTTTTTTTTAAATTTACCGTGGAGTGTCTTAGAGAAGTTAATTTCATTTGACATGTTCAATTTTCCCTTAAACTTAAAGGAAATCAAAATTTAAATTTAAGAAATTACATAGAACTATTTTTATACCCACATTTAATAAATGAATAATTGTACTCGTATACCGAATACCTTTTTCGGCTTGTTTGATTTAAATCCTTTTTCCTTGTTAGATTTGCAACGCATATCAATGGTGGCGCCACAGGTCATTGAAATTCAAATATGTCTACAAACACCGCAATGATTTGCAAAAAGTCTTACAATAATGACTCAATTTAGCTATTATTTACATCACACAACCTAAAGCTTAAAAAAAATTTAAATTGCGGTTTAAATCAATTTGAACCCACGACCTTCTGCTTGAGAGGCTAAAGGTCAAACCACTACGCCACCATAGCTTACCTATATGAAGGTATGCAGGTTGAAAACAACGAACGCCCAATTATACCTTGACAAGCTCGAGCGCGGCGCTCGGCGGAACCCTGTCGCAGGGAGACTCTGCTGTCCTTAACAAGATTGTTTTTAATAAGTGCGGCAAACGCTGACTGCGACAGGGTTCCACGGAGGATCGCGGACGAGCTTGTCGAACTATAAGTACATGTTGCAAATATCAAATTCTACAAGAGACTCTTTTTATTAAATTTCAAATTAGAAGTCGCAAGAAAGAGTACTTACTTAGTTTATCTTTTTAAATAATCTTTATCCTAGCGTGTGTTAACTTGCGACATAGTGACTAAAGCGCGATGGCCGCCATCCCATTACTTAACAGAACCGGATCTTGACAAAAACTGTCGTCAAACATAAATTCTTCAATTACTTTCCGACGTCTACGACCATCACCAAATCATCATCATCATTTTTAAATTGAATAATCTGCCTGCAAACTTGTGAATGATAAGAGACACGTGTAAGATACAATATTTACGTAGAGTCGGATACTAAATATTTGTTCATTGTCTTACGAGCATACGTCGCACTCCAGCGGGCATTTTGGGGGCACGTCATTTGGTATAGTTTACAAAAGAATATTTTAATTAACGAGTATGTATACGTACTTAGTATTTGCAACATACTCGTTATCAATCTTAAATTGTCTACTTACGAGTAACTACGTATTACCAAGGATCATATAGACTGGATTAGCAATCGCCATAGTATAGATCGTCCGCAGAAAAATAGTTCGATTATTAAATCTAGATGGCACTGAAATATAGCCCGAGGCTTTGAAAGCAAAACAATAAGACTGTTTTGTAGTGGTAGAGCCATGTTGTAGCTAGCCGCTGCATCACGAATGGGCCGGCTCGTCCGGGGCAGTACCACCCTCTCACAGAACACCGGCGTGAAGCAGCAGTAACCCTGCTTGCGTTTCGTACGGTCAGTGAGAGTGCCGGGGGCCCAATACCTCACCCCTTCCCTCTCCCCCTCCCTCTCCCCCTTCCCCTATTCCTCTCCTTTAGGGCCGACAACGCACTGGCATCGTGTAAAGCGCTGCGGGTGTCTATGGACAGTGGTGTTCATTTAACATCAGGTGACCCACTAGTTCGTTTGTCTGGCCTATCTAACATAAAAAAAAAAAAAAAAAAAAAGACTGACTACAGATGTTTCATATTACTACGAATGTATTATTTTTCAAAAATATTGCATAATAATACATTTGCAGTAATATGAAATATCTGTAGTCTTATTGTTTTGCTTTCAAACCCTCGGGCTATATGTCAGCGCCATCTAGATTTAATAATCGAACTATTTTTGCGCGGCCGATCTGTACTATGGCGATTGCTAATCCAGTCTATATCATCCTTGGTAATACCTACTCTTTAAAGTGATAACTGGTAGCCCATTTAAGTGTGGCATGTCAGAATCGTGCTGAGTCAACGACTTCAAACAGATTAGTAGAGAAGTATTTCCATGCTTTTTGTTTGTAGTCGGTTCAATTTTTATTTAATTTTTTTGGGTGTTTTGTGAAGTCGGTTTTATTTTTTAATTAAAAATTATTTTATTTATTGTTGCGAAAAAATGCGTAGTATTTTTAGGTTATTTGAATTAATGTCTACATTGTTGCAAGGTTGTTGAAAGTGACAAAAAAGAGTAAAAACTGGAATCGAATTATGTCATCGTAGTGTTAAGTATAATTTACTAGCTGCTGCCCGCGACTCCGTCTGCGGAGAATAGGGGTAGGTATAAAAGTAGCCTACGAACTATTCTCAGATCTACCGAATAGTTATAGAGAAAAAAGTTTCATAAAAATCAGTCAAGCCGTCTCGGAGGAGTTCGATAACAAACACCGTGACACGAGATTTTTACATAAGAAAGACTTTGTTGAATTATTTTTAGAAAACTTGAAGTGGGTGTAGTTTTTGAAGCAAGCTTGTTGATTAAAAACAGTAAAGATATTGACTATATTTATTTCTTGTCATCCTAAAAATAAAACCGGTTCAAGTGCGAGTCGGACGTGCCTATGATAACGTTGTTAATGAATGTTAAGCCTTATAGCATTGTGGATTAACATGGCAATACATGAGTGTTTCTATAGTTTATAATTTTGATGAATTTAGACTATGGCAATATTGTAACAGTTGTCAGTTTTGTTCGTTTCCTCTTTCCGTGGTGTAAATATGTAAAACTGATTGTCCTTTGTTTTGTGGAACTCTATATACACATATCTAATGTAATCCTGCCGCTAATGTCCAATTTCATTGTACCGTGAATACAAGAAGCTCTATCACGATATCTTGGCTTTGTTATTTCTCGCCTGCTGACGCTCCCCGCTCATCTGCACACCACATAGTACTCTGCTACAAACGTATCGTACCGAAATAAATTGTTTCAAGAAACAACAACACACAAGTGCAACATCAAGAAGAGTCCAGTCTCATTTGCGACTTATTTTTCTCTCATTTATTATTATAGTGGCTGTAAAAGTAGGTATACAGTCTCTGAAAGTTTTTAGGAATCTTCCTATTACGATTCAGAAGCAGAAGATACAGTTCTGTGACAGACGGGTAGCTGAGGCTTGGTAATATTGGGTCCCGTTGAAACTCTTTGATTTATTAACAGACTTCAAAAAAAGGAGGAGGTTTTATGTTCGACTGTACAAGTAGGTATTTTTTTTTGTTTTACTTTTTTTTCTACGTATGTTCGCCAATTCTGGACCGATTTTCAAAATTCTTTTTTTGTTTGAAAGAGTATACTTTTGAGGTGGTCCCATTGGCACCAAGTCAAGATTTGATGATGGAATCCTGGCGAAGTCGACGGAAACCCTCAAATTTTATAGGCACACCTATGACGATTTTACCATTTTTTAGCATCAAGCCAAGCATTTTCATTCAGCTATTGCCATTTGGTAAACTGCATCTGATGAACGGAATCACAAATGGCCAACGGAACTCCGTAATAAAACGATGTCACCCCATCAAGTTTGGTCTCGTTTGATTCGTCTTGATGAGTACTTTGGTAACCAGGGGCAAAAAGGAATCAGTAAAAAAAGCTTGTATTACAAATAGAATTTTTAACAAACTTATTTCGATGCCAAACTGATGATTTTATCTAAAAAGCAAAAAATATAATAATTTTTAAATAAAAAATAAAACCGCCTTCAAAAAACATCCAAAACCGTTAACTTTTTAAGATTGTATAAAACAAACCTAACCTAACCTAATGGGTTCTGTATGATGCCGTTTTAATAAATTCAAAAAAAAAAAAACACATAAAAAAATGACATGTAAAAGAGCCCTTTGCGGCCTACTTGCAGAATAAACGTTTTGATTTTTTTTTTTTTCTGAGAAGTTTACGGTTTATCTATGTACATTTTATGATGTGTATTGTAGGTACCTTTACACGGTGGTTTTTAATCGGTGATCAGGAGTTGAAACATATTAATCCCTGGCCGAAATGGAATTTAATAAAAAAAAATGGAATACCTGCGTTGCTCCTCCGCTAAGTAGCGTTAAGTCGTGCGAAACAGCTACGTTTGAGCTGAAAAAATGCTTTTTCATGCAATTTGCATTTTTTCACCGATGTAAAAGGTTGTCTAGAAAAAATCGCTCCGAAGCGATAAGGCCATATTCCTTACCTTGTATATTTTTTCTATGCTTTTTTTTCAGTACCTATTGTTTTCTATCTTGTGTACAATAAAGAGTAATTGTGTTATATTGTATTCCATACCTTCTAGGCCAATTCTAATGAAAAACATTTTAGTTTGCATGACTCACATTTCAGCAAGTAGAACATATAGGCACAGACTTGATACTTTACAAACAGCCTACTTTTTAATCATGCTGGTAAATAACAAACTTCTGTTAATATAGGTTTTTTTTTTTATGTTAGAGAGGCCAGACAAACGAACTATTGGGTCACCTGATGTTAAATTATCACCACTGTCCATTGACACCCGCAGCACTACGTATAGTCGGGGTAAGAAAAGGTTCGTCACTTTTCGACTCTAAGTCAACGAGTTAAGGTCGAAAAGTGACGAACGTTTTCTTACCCCGACTATACTAGGTACTTACCTAAAACGTATTAGGCCTACAAAGATAAAAGTTCCTCACTGAGAACATTTTTACCCGAGTAGTCGAATATTCGAGTGGTGTGGGTGGACGTTGAGCCGAGCGTTAATTCAAAAAAACTGAATCGCGTAACAGGGTGGAACCTTTTCACAACCAATTTCACGATGATTTCTTTGGCAGATGTATGGAATGTCAACATGACATTTGCGATGAAAAAAGTTCACTCTGGTACGTGACTCAGTTTCTTCGACCATACAAAGCTTATACAGGGTTATTTTTAATTCACTGACATCCTCTTAACCCTGAATTCCTATCACTCAAACAAATGTTTTTTGTTTTACGACTTTTTACAATGAAGCACTTTTTTCCCATACAAATACACAGAGTATCGTAAAAATAAAGGCAGAATCAAATTTTCAAAACGTTATTACACAAAAAATATTAAGTTCTGACAAAAGCCGTAAAACAAAAAACATTTGTTTAAGTGGTAGGAGTTTAGGGTTAAAAGGATGCTAGTGAATTACAAATAACCCTGTACAAGCCGGCGTTGGTGATTGCTCGTTTACAAAAATGCTTGGAGAGTACGCTTCTATAGGCACAAGGACGAATTTCGGGAATTGCTGACAGTAAAGGGAATTTCAGATAGTTTTAGTGTAAATGAAAAAATAAGTTTGAAGGGGATGTGGCTCATACCATCTCGTTCTTAAATATTGCGATCACTGTTTTGTTTATTGTGTTCTTATAGCAGTAATTTTTTATGATAGATTTATTTTTAAAAGTTCATGTACCGTATTATATTGTTTTCAGCAGTGTGATATAGCTTTCACTATTTTTGACCTTTATTATGCTCATTCTTTGTCGGTTCCTGACTAAATGCTCCTGTAGCGACTACTAACGCCATCTAGTTATCGCATAAAAACTAATTACAACATCTTGCATCGCCCTATCGAAGTTTCTCATCTCAGCTGCATAAATACAACTTCCAACTTTCATCCATTGGACTTCGGTCCCCAGGCATAACATCCGCCTGGAGAGAGATCTCTCTATTGTAGCCTACCCCAAATTGGTGGCCCAAGACATTGAACGAAATCGCAAGTTTCGAAAACATAAGACGAAGACGCAGTCTCACCTCACAGCAAGCCAGACTGTTGCTGTATCTCCATGCCTGGTGTCTACAGTTCGCAAATCCTCTTCCCACTACTTCCACTTGCCAACCAATCAACCTACGCTCGCCAACAAGGCTCCGAGCAATCACGCAACTGGCCCTTGCAAGCGCCCACATGACGCACAGACTGCACTGCACTACAATTCGTACCGACCTCCGGTCTAAAAGGGGGGGCTGATGTAGAGACTAGTAACGCTATCTAGTCATCACATAAGAAACTAATTACTACATCCTGCATCGCACTATCAAAGTTTCTCAACTCAACTGCATAAAGTATATACAACTTCCAACTTTCATCCATTGGACTTCGGTCCTCAGGCATAACATCTGCCTGGAGAGAAATCTCTCTGTTGTAGCCCACCCCAAACTCCTATTATCTACTCAAAGATTGTCTGATAAAGATCCTTAAAGAGATAGGTTCGACTTTGTACGTCTCAAGTATGTCAGTTGTTTCTTTCTTTATTTTATAGTACAATAAAGGATTTCCCACAACCAGCGAGCATGTTTGAAAAGACTAATAAGTGTTGTAGAAGCGAAAGGATCGTGTAGCAAGTGGAAACAAATAGTCTCTGCCTGCTTTGCTGAGAAGGATGCGTGACTGTAGGTATGTCCATACTAATATTATAAATGTGAAAGTGTCTTTGTTTGTTTGTCCTTCTTTCACGTCGAAACTGCGACGGATTGCTGTGATTTTTTGTATGGACATAGCTGAAGGGCTGGAGAGTGACATAGGCTACTTTTTACCACGGGAAAATATCTCATACCCACGGGAAAACGGGTATGTATTACAATACTGAAGTACGAAAGACCGAATGTATTAAAACATCGAATGGGTCAAAAGACCGACACGATTTTTTTCTGAAACCATTAACTTTTTAAGATTGTTATAAAACAAATCTAACCTAACCTAATGGGTTCTGTATGATGCCGTTTTAATAAATTCTGAAAAATTTATTAAAACGGCATTGAAATCGTGTCGGTCTTTTGATCCATTCGATGTTTTAATACATTCGGTCTTTCGTACTTCGGTATTGTAATACATACCCGGGACAACACGTTTTAATCTACTTTAGCTTGCTCCTTGTGTACGAAATTGTCTAACCGCTAGAACAATCTTTAGGGCTGATTAGCAGTTACAAATCGTTTGCACATTTCCTGTTGTCCATGAACTGCGGATGAACCCCTGTATCCAAAGCTACGGGGCGCCATTGCTCACTGACCCGGCAGAGCTCCCGTATCGGTTACAGAAGTCCCACAAGGCACGTCGTTCCTCATTCACGCCAATAGAATCGCCGAAACGCGGCCCACCTCAATAATTGGATGAAGTTATTTAGAGGAACGCTTGTTCCGTATTGGTTTTCAGGGTGTTATCAGTGATATGCTTAAGAATTGGTTAAACGGAAGGGGCGTCAGGTTTCAAATCTCTAGGGTAGGGCAGAACTGAGAACTTCTATTTTTTTTGTTATGACGTGCGGCGACCATCGAACAAGTGGGTCACTTGATGGCAAGTGAGCACCACCAAAATATACCTATTTAAGATTCTTGTCGGTTTTTTCCTAATAGAAGTTTTTTCCGAACTGGTTGTAGATTTTTCGCAATTTTTAAATGCTTGATAAAGCCTATATTCAATGAAGATAATTATAAAGGTAATTTTATCGGCGGTCTTACTATCAACACCGGATCACAGCAAAGCAAACACTGCTGTTTTATTAGCGAGTAAGACGACGGTAGAGGTCCGGACGGACTTTACACAAGGTTCTAGGTAACCCGCAACATAGTCTGAGGTGGAGGTGGTGGAGGTGGAGTCTGAGGTGGAGGAACTGCATGAACACACATTTCTTGCATAAACGTAACTATTGTAAGGTCGCGGGTGAGCAAAATAATTGTTTTAGTTCATTTAGTTCATGGTAATGTAAATAATATATTTTTTTTAATTTAATCATTCTCTTATTTTAGAAGTTACAAGGGGGGGGGGGCACACATTTTACCAATTTGGAAGTGTCTCTCGCGCAAAATATTAGGTTAGAAAAAAATGATATTAGAAACCTCAATACAATTTTTGAAGACCTATCCATAGATACCCCACATGTATAAGTATGGGTTTCATGAAAAAAAAATTTTTGAGTTTCAGTTCTAAGTCAAAGTCAAAATTCTTTATTCAATTTAGGCATCAATTGATGCTCCTATGAACGTCGAAGAATCTACCACCGGTTCGGAAAAACCCTGTTGAGAAGAAACCGGCAAGAAACTCAACAAGGTATATTTTTTTCAATCAGATAGATCAGAGAGAAGTATTGGGAACCCCCATTTATTGTTTTTTTTTTCTATTTTTGTGTAAAAATCTTAATGCGGTTCACAGAATACATCTACTCACCAAGTTTCAACAGCATAGTTCTTACAGTTTCGGAAAAAAGTGGCTGTGACATACGGACGGACTGACAGACATGACGAATCCATAAGGGTTCCGTTTTTTGCCATTAGGCTACGGAACCCTAAAAATACTAAAAAACGAATAAAATAAATATTAAAAGGGGCTCCCATACAGCAAACGTGTTTTTTTTTGCTCATTTTTGCTCGATATTGATAACGGCAACAGGTAGACGCTTGAAATATTCACATAATATTCAGTTATATATTCAATTATTCACTTTAAAAATAAATATTTAAATTAAAATAAACAAATATTTAAGGGAGCCCCCCTTAACAATAAACGTGTTTTTTTGCCATTTTAATAGATAATGGTACAGAACCCTTCGTGCGCGAGTCCGACTCACACTTGGCCGGTTTTTAAAATTTTCCTAACCAATTTTGCAACGGCCTAATTATGATCTGATTGACGCTTATAAAGTCATTATCACTATGTTTTATTTCGATAGTGAAACCGGTCCGGAAACGGCTTCAAACCACAAATGATTATTTGATACATTTCTACAAAATCAATTCTAGACTAGAAAATAAATAATTAAGTAAGTCGGTTAAAAACTAGAAATACATAGAAAAAAATAATCATTTCATTACTAAAACATTTAAATAAGTATTGACTATTAAACTCGTTTACAATGTCAAATGATACCTATTATTATTATTAGAGATCAAAAATGTAAAACGACTGTCAATGTCAAAGTGACGCCCCAGATGTAGTCAGGGTAAGAAAAGGTTCATCACTTTTCGACCTTAACTCGTTGACATAGAGTCGAAAAGTGACGAACCTTTTCTTACCCCGACAATACCTAATCAAATTTTCTTTGGTTAAATAAAACCAATGAATTAATGAACTAATGAATTTAAATTACACATTCTAGGTATTTAGTATAAACTGTTACTAAATTTAATTTATTTACACAAAATATACATATTTACAGAAACATTTTAAAACACAAATATATAAAAAAAATCTTAAATTAACTTAATCTAAACCTAAAAATACAAATACCTAATACTAATACCTGTATTTACAAATGTCTCCCAGATCGTTGCTAATGGGCAGGGTGCCCATAATGCTGGCTGCGTTTCCTCGTTGTATGGCAACGCCAATACGTTGACCGAGGAAAGAGCCAGCCTTATGGTCACCAGTGGATCGGACAAGTTTACTTTTTAAAAATTTAAAAATAAAAAAAAAAATGTTTTATATTTTATTATTTCACAATGAACGAACGATATTCATATTTAATCGATTTGTCAGTTTAAGGTACTCAACAATTCATAATAAAATTTAAAATAATATTAACCAGGTAAGTATATCGATTAATTTGCCAACCATGATGTTTAGAATTTCTGATCATTATCAGTGGAATAATTATAATAAAACCTACACATACGAGTATTTGTAATTAAAAAAACCGGCCAAGCGCGAGACGGACTCGTGCACTTATCTAAAAAACGGCAAAAAAACATGTCTATTGTATGTATGGGAGCCCCCCTTAAATATTTATTTTATTCTGTTTTTTAGTATTTTTTGTTATACCGGCAATAGAAATACATCATCTGTGAAAATTTCAATTGTCTAACTATCACGGTTCATGATCATGAGATACAGCCTGGTGACAGACGGACAGACAGACAGACGGACGGACAGCGGAGTCTTAGTAACAGGTTCCCGTTTTACCATTTGGATTACACGGTCTTGTTTTAGCTACTTATAAATTAGATGTAGGTATTAATTTTTATTAAGTAAGTACGTTGTCCTGCATGAACCTAGATACCGACTGCAGCGCCATTTGCCGGGCTGATTTGTGAATCTAAACCATCCAGGGCGCCACCCAAACGCATACAAAAAAAAATCATTCAAATCAGTCCAGCCGTTTAGGAGGAGTTCAGTGACAAACATACGTACAGTGGAATCTATACTAATATTATAAAGAGGAAAGATTTGATTGTTTGTTTGTTTGCATTGAATAGGCTCCGAAACTACTGGACCGATTTCAAAAATTCTTTTGCCCTTATATAAAGCTACATTATCACTGAGTGACATAGGCTACTTTTTACCGTGGGTAAATACCTTTTCCTACGGGAAAATTAATTTATCGCGGGCGAAGTTGCGGACGGAAGGCTAGTTATATATACACTGACGAGCAAAAATAAAGGGTCGGTTACAAAAATGTCGATAACTACAAAACCCGCTGTGATAACTTCTTCGAGTGATATGAGTTTAGTAAAGAGTTTTATTTTACTCGAAGAAGCTATCACAGCGGGTTTTGAAGTTATCGTCATTTTTGTAACCGACCCTTTATTTTTGCTCGTCAGTGTATATACCTAAAGAAGATAATCATTGAGTTCGAAGTTTCCACTGCGCGGGTTGGATTTGATTCCATTGGCAACACATTTGTTTGTCATTATGATCTCTAATTTCATTTTAGTTACTTCAGATGTTTAAGTTACTTTTAGTCAGGTTGGGGATTGTTAATCGTTTGACTGCTAAAGTTGGTGTATGGGTCAGCACGCATCATGGAATGATATGATTGGGTCAGGTCTTGGTGTCCGGCTTTAGGTCATCTTTTAATGTCTAGACATTTCTGGTGATCACAGAACTAATATCCAGAAAATTGTGTCTGTAACTAGCTAGTCCGTTTATTATTACTACTTATTTCTATGGAGGTGAGGTGGAGTGACTCTAGACCATAAGATATGTGACAACCCTAGCTTATTGTAAGTAAGCATTATTGTATCGCTCACTGTAATATCGTTAAAATAATATGTTTTTAGTAATAAACTGTCCTTTTACCTAACCGCCCGTCTTCATATTTCTATCCGTTTCCCGCACCACACCTCAGAGGTGATTGAGGCAATGATATTTTCTAAGTCGGCAAAGGGACGATTATGTTGAATTTACATGAAAGAAAACGATTCAATGTTTAAGTAACAAAAGTTTAAGGGTTTAATTAAACATTCAAATCCTCTTCTTTTTGTTGGGTAAAAATATACGTTTAATAAACGTTCTTGATTCATTATTGGTTCAAAGCATAATATACGTTAAATCTCAATCAATCAAGAAAATACCGGAAAAAGGTAAATTTTTTTCATATCAATCCGATTCTTCACATATAAATATATTGCAAAATTGGTGACATTTATAATTAATATTTAGCGTTAAATTTCTTACAGTCGTAAAAAAGCATTGAAATCTATTTTTTTGCAAAATTTCTGTCAGTGTTTTTGCGTGGGTTGGGAGGGTTCCTATTGAATATTATAGCGTCCGAATAACCCCATTTTTACAAGTTTATGAAATTATGAATAAGGACTATTATTATCTATGTATCATGTCCACTGCATTCTTAATAGAACTCTATTTTTTATTTAGCTTAAACTAATATGACCGCTGCATTACCAAGGCACTATTCAAATTAAGTTTCTTACTTCAATATCGTAATAAGGTAACGCCACGAGAGTTGAGGCGATTGATTACACACACAGCTACATAAAGTACTGATTGCAAAAAAGTAGTGAATGAATGAAATTAATGAGTGAATGAAAATGTAAGTTATATGATCTTACGATGAAATACCTACGCAATACTATGCATATTATAATTTTTCTTTTTTCACATAACCTATTTTTCAAATAAAACAATTTGAAACTGATAAGAAATATTCGCAACAAAAAAATCGGTATTTTATAAATAGCGAAAAATATGCGTATCTGATTTAAATAAAATAGATCAAAATATTTTATTTTCTGTTTTGTTTGAACTAGATGTATTTTCCTAAATAATTCTTAACGAATTAGGTTGAAGAAATTTTTAGTCAATCGTACCAGAATTTGCTTTGACTTTGAATTTGACACTGTTGAGTCAGTTGAACTTGCTATCGGTACAAATAAATGTCAAAATCCCGCTGTCATTACATGACGTGTTGTTGGGTGCGTGACCTCAACTCTCCTGGCGTTATCTTATACGTATGTTTGTGTTTCCAAAAAACTGGAACAACCGAAGGGCTTAAGAAGATCAACACTTCCACATTAGCTTGTTAACTTAGAAGAAAATACTTTCTTAACTTGTTCCCAAGTTCCATTATCAATTTTATAATATGAACAAACAAAACTGCTCTCGTCTCGTTCTATCATGTGTGCTGTCTTCCTCTAACACATAGTCTAATGTCAAACCTTCGTGGTCGGTTGGACTCGGCGCGCGTTCCGCGATACAGCGCGCCTAAAATGTTCACGCGCGAGTTTTACTCTTAATTTGAATTTGGAATTGTTTTTTATTTGTACAATGAGTAAGAAATCCGAAGGAGGTAATGGGTCAGTGGCGAGGAAGAATTCTTCAGTGATACCATCAACTAATAACACGTCGAATCCGTCTTCGCTTGCGGATGAGTCCTACGTAAGTACCATTGAAATGGAACCTGCGGTTAAATATTAGAACGATTCTGATAGGTCTCTGATAATTTAATTTAAATATGCTAATTTTAAGACACGCCTACGCCCTAATGAGAACTTTGAGTGTTGGTAGTGAAATTCAAGAATTATAATAATCAAGTCAATGTTTAGATAATATTTTTAGAAAAATAAATATTCCAGTTTTACCTGATTAGTTGTTCATTAGGTATATTTGCTGTTGTCAAGAACGTACGTATCAAAATATATAAAGTTTAAAAATAATAATGGACGAAATACATAATAGTCATTGGAAATTCTCAAATTACAGGAATTTCATAAAATAAACCTAACCTAACCTAAACTAATCTGTAGATTACACGATTATAAAAGTTAGTTTAATCAATGGTTTCATAGAAAATTTTAGTATACTTATAATAACCATTATGTATTCCGTCCATTATTTGTTTTAAACTTTATATATTTATATATGTATATTTTGATACGGACCCATTAAGCTCCATTATTGATTTTGGTCTACAATGCTCCTCAATATAAAAAATGAAAAAAAACGTAAACATATAGACAAAGTTTCTCTTTCGTACAATTTCGCCCTCGTAATAAAATACTACAGGGAAGGGGAAGCACTGAATACCGGCTTGATATTGATGGCGGATTAAATAGTCGTAACCGCGGAGCTTTTCAAAGGTGGTGTTGTCTAGACGTTTCTGACGTTTAGGTTCACTTCTTCCACATTCCCATTTTGTCAACTTTCTAGTGCTTAGCAAGTACCTTTCTTAACATGAATACCTAATAATTACTACACTAAACGGGACTTATCTTATCACGCAATAAATATTTATTTATTTACCTTTACGTTTCGGCCACAACGAGACACGAGACTCGTGACCACGGTTGCTGCAATGTGGCCGAAACGTCGAGGTAAATAAACAAATATTTATTGTCTGATAAGTCCCGTTTAGTTTAGTAATTATGAGTGAAAATCACGAATGTTTAAAACAGTATACCTAAATCGCAAAATAAAATCTTCCCTGAGAATTAAGCTAAGTGATAGCGCATTAAAATTACCTTTCATAGAATAATCAATTATTAATAGTATCAAATTATCGAAACATGATTCCCAGACGGTACGTAACCGTAACGTTTCATCGAACGAAGATAAGAATGAAAAAAAAATGTAGACTACCATCATGTGACAGAGTCGACGGAGCTCCGCTTTGCGGAGCTCCTATTCCGCATGGTTAAGGCGCCTTGATGCAATACTTACCTAACCTAATCTATTAATCTCGATAGACCTAAGCTTCTTAATTGGTTCTGTCATGGCGAAGGGCTTTGCCCCCCCCACCCCCCATTGCCAGCCGGCAAACGGTCAAATTACAGCGTCTCGATGAAATGTGTTGTCATAGAAACGTATAATCAAGTATAGCAACACTGTTGAAACGACTTTCTGTGTTATAAGAATTTTAGGAACTGAAACTTATGATGAACCAAAATTATAGTAAAGGCTATTCGATGAACGGCTATGTCGATATACAAATAAAACGATGAAGTTTAATTCTATGAGTTGATTCTTGTGTAAAAAGTAATTCGAGCAATTGTAAGAGCAATGTAACGAATTTCAATGAAATATTCCTACGTGTTAATAAAATTCTGCGAATAGTGTTAAGGGAAACGAAAATCGATGAAGCTATTTTCGGTAAAATGATGGTTTACCAATTAAAACTTAACTGTAAACTAAATATCTAACTTAAAAACTACTAGAATAAGGGGCTGTTTCACCACCCATTGATTAATTTTAACTGACGGATAAATGTGATGCCGTCTCCGTCTATTCAAACAAAACAAACAGAGACGGCATCACTTTTATCCGTCAACTAAATTTGATCTATGGATGGTGAAACAGGGGGTAAGTCTAAAAAAGGTCCCCGTGGCATCGTACTCAAAAGGCTGGCAGCATTCCCTCGTTGAATGGCGATGGCGATTCCTTGAGAGAGATATCTTATATTTTTATGTATCATAAATCTTATAATTTTTTGATCGTAGAAGGTATTTGTGTTGAGCTGTACACGAATTTTCAAGTGTATATTTAAAACACTTCGGCTAGAAAAAAAACCCAATACCCCATTCTCCTAATTAACACGTCGCGTCCCACTACCCAAATTGCTTACACTGTACCGATTTCTCCTGATGATATACATGAAGAAAAACCAGTGTAAGCAAGTTATTTAAACAAAAGAATATATTGTTTTCATCGCAAAAAAAAAACCTAGTGAATACAGTAATATATCACTAAGATATCAAATATAGTCACTTTGTCTCGAAACGTATCCTAATGTACGCGTCGCGTTCGTTTATGTTCACACAGTCCTCTGAAGGTAGTTATCTGTGTAGGTATACCGCTAACGTATTTCGGTCAAGCCGTCAGTCGTGTCTAAAGCCCCGTGAGGGATGGTTGTGTCAGCATTATGTGTTACTATTTACTATAAGTCTACTAGATAAATTGTATTATATTGTAAGAGAGTATTTTAAATAAAGATTTATTATTATTATTATAGTTATGTACGGGCCGCGGACTATGAATGTAAGTAAGGTAACGGCGCCTATTACCGTGGTACTTAAGGAAGTTTTGAAATTAGTCCAAATAAATAACGGTATTAAAGCTCCTTAATGACCGAGAATATTTTTTTATTTTAAAGTATTTATTGAACTTTCAGCGTCGTAACTTTCTGGACTCATTTTACTATTAATTAAATGATAAAATAATAATTGAAACCAAAATGCCCAAGCCTTCTACTATCGTGGCAATTGAGAGGTTGTGATTCTATTACCGCGAATTGAGCTTCCATTACCGAGTGTACAAAGCACAACAGTGTTCCACCATCGGTATTACGAACCCGACTCACCCGACTCGATTTGGAACCTAATACCGTGGGAAAAAGAAAATAATGCCTTTGGTGCTGTATAATATTATAATATTATTCTTGTGCATAATTTTTTAAGGAAAACTAAAAATAACGTTAAAATATGATTAAACATCGATATTACACATCGAAGAGATTCCAACTGATTTTAATAGAAGACTGAAATGTCACTCGGCAATAGATACTTCCTTAAGAATCTATCATCGACTCAAATAAACATTGAAAAGGTCGGTAATAGATTCCCATAAATTCTATTACCGAAGGTTATGTGATCGTACCATAGGTTTATTTGTATTATTGTAAAACCTAATTCTGATTTCTTCATGTGCATCGCATTCATGAGCGGCACTCGTTTGCCCAGGCAGGTTTTGTTGAGCGAAGTGGCATTTGGGAAGCGTAACGTAGGACGACCTAGTCTCCGCTTCAAGGATTGCGCAAAGCGTGACATGGTCGCCTTCAACATCGATCACGGCGTGTGGGAGGATCTTGCTTCCGACCGCAATAAGTGGAGAAAGACTCTCGCGGAGGGTTGTGAAACCCACGAAAACGCCTGGTTTCAGAGCCTAGCGCAGAAACGGCAGACGGCACGGCTGCGTTGCAGCTTCTGCTTCGTTGCCGGGCCCTCAGTTCATGTGCCAGAAATGCGGGCGATCGTGCCTTTCTCGGATCGGACTTTACAGTCACGAACGGCGTTGCCTCTCAAACAGACGCTGCTTAAATCATGATGTAAGAGGTCTTGAGTTGTTAATTCTGACCCATAAAAACAACAGTTGTATTTACATCACAAATCAAAAATATAAGTTCTAACCTTGATATAAAACCAAAATTATATAACTGACAAGTATAATTATATATGATTTTATCTCAATATTTAAACGATTTGTTTAAATAAAGGTTTCTATAGAAACTAAAAATTCGTTACTGAAGTTTTTGTTAAAAATTAAGGGTTTGTTAAATAACTTTGCATAGGTACTACCATGGAAATAGTTCTATAATAATGTGAATAGATCAAGATTGGAATAACTGTAATGAAGTTTATAACCGATTACATATACAAAAATTAAGCACAAAGAACTAAATTCACGCGACATACAAAAAGTGAAATATTCTAATTAACACGTCGTTTTTTCTAATTCACGCGTCATATACATTTTAATTTGTCTCTAAATAATTAACCTCAAAGAATAAAATTATAGAGATATCTCTCTCCAGGCAGATGTTATGAAGTCCCCTTCCGCACTGGGCCCGCGTGGGAACTATGGCCCAAGCCCTCTCACTGTGAGAAGAGGCCTGTGCCCTGCAGTGGGACGTATATAGGCTGGGATGATGAATAAAATTATATAGTGCCTTATAAACATTTAAGTTTCAATGATCGATACCTATGTTACTGTATTTAAGATAAAATTAATTGAAAAGTAAGTGGGAAAAAATGCAACGCGTTAGTTAGAAATAGAACACAAATCTTGAGAATGACAGTTGAATGACGCAATACTACGAGGACATGATGCGGATGTAGGTAGCATCCCTATGCATTTGTACCGCATATTATCATGGGGAGAGCTCCGATAAATAAAATTGTTTGGGATGGTGCCGGCAGCCAAGTTTCACTACTATACTTCGCGTAACCGTAACTTATTTCATCCTCAATATCTTGATGGTTGACACTTGACAGTCTAGCACTGTCCGCTATAAGCCAAACTTTTTACCACACACGACGAAGTTATGGAACCAGCTTCCTAGGAGAGCATTCTTGAAGCGATTCAACGTGGAAATCTTTAAAAAACGAGCCTATCTATTTCTCAAAGAGCCGGCACCTGTGACATTTTTAGTGTTACGGGTGTCCATGGGCGGCGGTGATTGCTTCCCACCAGGTGACCTGCATGTTCGTTTGCCCAATTCCATATAAAAAAATGTCAAAGCTTCGTGGTGACCAGGTATCAGATTGGTTGACTGTTCGTGGGTACACGGCGAATATTAATACTTCCTCATTACAGTAAAATTACATAAAGTTTACCACTGACAGATGGTTTGCCTTCACTTCATATTCAACTTTAACGACCTACAAATAAAGCCAATTTTAGAATACTGTTACCCACGTTTGCAGATTTTGTAATAGCTACTTTATTTGTATGTTGTTAAAGTTGGAAATGAAATGAAGGCAAGCCATCTGTCAGTGGTAAACTAAAAGTAAACGTATTGTACTTTTCTTTTCTGTCCAACTGATCTTTTCCATCCTCCCCCAACACCACATTTCGAACGCTTCCAATCTCTTTCTGTCTCTTTAGGTCATGGACTGGTCACGTTTCGCAGCCGTAGAGTAGAGGGCTAATCATTATGGTCATGTAGTCATTGATATTCGATCAACTCTTATAAATGGTGTGATATGATCAGCCGGCAGAGGGATAGGCAGAGACTATTATTTTGTTTCCACCTGCTACGATCCTGACATACGTCTTTCGCTTCCACAACACTCATTAGTCTTTTCATCATCATCATCATCATCATCATTTCAGCCATAGGACGTCCACTGCTGGACATAGGCCTCCCTCATTGATGCCCAATCATTACGATTGGAAGCGATTTGCATCCACCCTGAACCTGCGGCCTTCACCAAATCGTCCGTCCATCTCGTTGGTGGACATCCCACGCTGCGCTTGCCAGTCCGTGGTCTCCATTCCAGAACTTTTGGCCCCCAACGGCCATCTGTTCTACGTGCTATATGGCCTGCCCATTGCCATTTCAACGAGCTAATCCGTTTGGCTATGTCGGTTACCCCGGTTCTTCTACGGATCTCCTCGTTTCTCGAGTCTTTTCATACATGTTTAAAAATATTAATACAAATGGATTCCTTGGTGCAAAACATGCCTAGAAAATTTGTTATCGCCTACATTGTTTTATCATCACTGAGTATCTTATTATTTTGTTTATTTCCTACAGGAATTGACGCCAGCGGACGTCTTGTATAATGACGGCGTCTCCCGCTCCAAGTATGATCCCCTCTTCCCCGAAGTGGAAGATGTCTTGGGGCCGACGCACGCGCCGCCGCCCTGTACGCTCGTATGGCGCGATCTGGCGGTCCACGTCAAGCTCAAGGATGGGAAACTGAAGAGATTAGTTAATAATGGTAACTGGTCACTGACATCCAAAGTACAGTGACATCTAAATGTGTGTGTCTACAAGGTGGCACACACATTTAGATCGGTCAGTATGGATATGTCTGAAACTATCCATAGGTATCCATACTAATATTATAAATGTGAAAGTGTGTTTGTTTGTTTGTTCTTTCACGTCGAAATTGATGGACGGATTGCCGTGATTTTTTTGTATGGACATAGTTGAAGGGCTGGAAAGTAACTTTTACCAATGAAAAATATCTCATTCGCACGGCAATACTGTTTTAATCTACTTTAGCGACACATCACATCTGTTCTTCGGAATCATGTCATCGATTTTAGTGATCAGAATTGTTTAAAGGTTTTCAAGTAAGATTTTTTGGCCAAATCTATGAATCAAGTTTTCCTTGATGCTAAAATCGATAACGGGGTACTACCTTAGAACAGATCTTTCTATGTGTTATACATAGTTTCAGGTTTGAACATACTGATCGATCTAAATGAAGTGTAGCAAAAAATTAATATTAAGGAAGCATTGGACACCTAAAACCATCGATTGATGAGACTAAAAAGTTTGGAGAGCTTTGATTTAGATTGTGCGAGAAATATCGTCTGATTTTTATTTCATTGCGGGGTTGCTTGGCAATGAATTTTAAGCGACCTATCGTCGCCAGCAATCTACTGCAACCATACGATATTTATAACATCGTTTGATGAAACTTATTATTATCTACTTATTTTGTGATTTGAGCAAATTTTCACCAATTTTTTTTTTAATCAGGCGGAACCAATTCCTAGGCGTCTGGAGTATTAGTATACTTACTTGAAGCAATGGAGATGTATTTATTTATTTATATTATTTAAGTCATGTTCATTACAATAGGTGACATATTATGCAGTAGTAGGTACACAATTCCCTGTTAGGGTACAAAAATGATAATTCCCAGACTGTTTTAATTCAGATTACATATTAACTACCTACATATTAATTTATTACATGGATATGGTAGGTAGATGATTGATGTCATAAAAAAAAACTTATACAAATACAATATGATATGAACATATATCTTAATCTTAATGTAAAAAGAATGCCACTCGCATCACGGAATATAGAGCAATCAAAATACCTATTTGATTAAAGCACGCATTACTTTGCGAAGGCGTATATCAATAAAAAAACATTATATATATATATATATATATATAATAAACGAACACTATTTACATATTAAACATGAAACTACCGTGAGACTCACTCATAGTGAAAATAAACGGATCACTCTCGTCTTAAAACAAATTTAACTCGACATGTTTCGGGCTAATCCGTAGCCCTTCCTCTCGGAGTCGCACGTTACATACCTAAGCTAACTTTAGAGTACAATTTTTGTCACCTCAAATTGAAGTTAGTTTCTTCTTTCTGTCGTAAAGGTTTCCTGTGAGAATTCGCTCTGAACCATAAGGCCGTCTATTGCTTACATTGTAGGTACATTTTCTCTGCAATTTCGTTTTGTATTTTTAAAATGTGGTGTTTTGTCATTGTATTGTATTGTATTGAGTTGAGCTGATTTACTCATTCTCAAGCTGGACTTGAACGTAATTGAATTTGTCTTCATGCATAGAAGTCAGTTCAACTGGGCATGACCTTAATGTTCTTAACGTATAAAGCTAATCTATTGCGAATGTATGTAAGAAATGTAAACGTTTTCTTTTTTTGCAGTAAGCGGCATCGCAAAGCCTGGGTCTTTGATTGCCTTAATGGGTCCTAGGTAAGTGAACAAACTGTGGTATACCTACAGTGACTAACTGCATAATTATTTATATAATAATAACGACCGCTTTAGCCTAGTTGGTAGTGACCCTGCCTACGAAGCAAGAGGTCCTGGGTTCAAATCCCGGTAAGGGCATTTATTTGTGTGATGAGCACGAATATTTGTTCCTGAGTTATGGATGTTTTCTATGTATTTAAGTATTTATTTATCTATATAAGTATGTTTATCGTCGACTAGTACCCATAGTATGCTTAGTTTGGGACTATGTCGATTTGTGTAAGATTGTCCCCTAATATTTATTGTTATTATTTATTATAATAAACCATTTATTTCAGATTCTTACATCCATAGTTAATTACATAGTTTACAAAACAAATCAAATTAAAATCAGCAATAGTCACAATATATTAAAACAAATTTAAATTAAATAAAAATAAAGGTCAAAATTAAAATTAATATTATAAAATAAATAAATAAATATCACGGGACAATTCACACCAATTGACCTAGACCCAAAGTAAGCTAAGTAAAGCTTGTGTTATGGGTACTAGGCAACGGATAAACATACTTATATAGATAGATACATACTTAAATACATATTAAACACCCAAGACCCGAGAACAAACATTCGTATTTTTCATACAAATATCTGCCCCGACACGGGAATCGAACCCGGGACCTCAAGCTTCGTAGTCAGGTTCTCTAACCACTAGGCCATCTGGTCGTTAAAATTATATTCACTTGTTTTGCTCTAATAACTATAATTAGTAAGGCAACGGTACATACAACAAGCAACAATCGTACTATAAAATTTAAATAATTTTAACAAAACGAGATCAACCTGTAGGGCATAACGGATAAGATGTGAAAATAATTGTATTAAATTACTGACGAATTGAGGAATGTTTTCCTAAGATATCCATTAGAAATTAAATGATAGTTAGATTATGTCTAAACCCTGTTGCCGGGCTTATAGGAAGTATAAACTCTTTTCTTGGAAGCGTGATAGTTAGATATTATCGGCTACTAATTAAAAAGATTTCAATGAACTGAGAACCTCCTCTTCTTGAAGTCGGCTAGAAACAGCCATCTCTAGTAACTCAACGGATATGAATGAAACTAATCTACATTGACACATTTTGACACATGTCAATGTCATCAATACCATATCACATAATACATTAATGCTACCTAAATGCTAATGTAAAGTTGAGGATACAATGATGCCGCAGCCATTTGTGCGAAATAAATGTGCGTATATCATTTTGCTATTTACTCGAAGTGTCTTCGAGATTTTTTAATTTGCTAATACGATGTGGATCGCGTTGCGTCCAAGTGTAGCCCCATCTTGCCCAGCAATGTGGAAACTGAACATTCTATCGGTAGGCTCGGGTTTCATGGTTTACCATAGACCGTTAGTAACGATCGGCTGATTGTCACGTTGCGTGTAAGGCGCTTTCTACAAAGCGTTGGTACAAAGTATCATTATCTGACAGGTTACATGTATATTTGGAGTATGGAGTATTTTTTTCTTTGAACATACTCTTGACAGACTTTTTTTGTTGAAAAAATATGAGAACAAAAAATATGTTTACTATAAAATTACTGTAAGTCATAGTGAAAAAAATAAACGGATCACTCACGTCTTACAACGAGTTTAAGACGCAGTCAACACCAACGTCGGCGCACACTGTCTATTTGTATCGGAGTAAACGAGATGCCGCTATTACTGGGCAGCCGGGTATATTGAAATTTATCGGGCAAATATTGAATTAAAAAAAAACTGTGGATTATTTGTAAAATATGACTCGTTAGCGGTTTAGGTATGAATATGTTGACTTCATGTTTTTAATTGCAGACGCATACGCCAAAAAAATAAAAAAATAGAACCGTTTAATGATGATTTTAAGACCTATCTTTACAATTATTTTCTATCGAGCCGATTTCGTCCAATTATGTATCGAGTTCGTCCACGGTCTTTGAAATATGATGAATATTAACATATAATTTTTTTGATGTGCTAGAACAAACAGTTTTTCTTAAAAAAACTGTTTAAATGACATCAATTTCAACAAATTAGGTGTTGTCAGCCTCTTAACTCGACATGTTTCGGGCCAATCCGTAGCCGCGTACAGGAAGTCATTTTTGAAATCACATCCATAAAAATATCATTGCGAAATATTTGTAAGTGTAGGTTTTTAGGTTTTATTAAGTCAGTTTAAGTTTTTTTTACAATTTTTTTTATAACTTTGTGTATTCCTGTGAAAATAAATAATATTCAGTCTTATTCGGAAGTAGGAAAACCTGCGTAAAGCCTGACCAGAAATATATGACTATTGCCAAGAGGGCGCTATTGTTCTTATTTATATGGCAACAATGACATCTTGACTAGTCTACAACGTTTAAACTGTCAGTCAAATTGTAATTTCAAACAATGTAAACAAACATTGTATCTAAAATGTCTTTAATTTCCATTTTCCCTCATCAAATACTGCTAAATCCGTGTGTTATTTAATCAGTACTTACCACAACACTATCCTAAAACATTAAAACAATAAACAAGTGCTAGAATATGGATATTATTTCATTAAATGGTTTATTTACATTGTTCGCAATTTCAATAACATTGACATTGATTTTACCTGTTAGCTCTGATGTTAATTTGGAAAGGTTTTGTAGCGAAATAGTTTCATGCCGCAAGCGTTTTTTTCTTCAGTAGTTTATTATAAACATTATTACAATGATCCGTTGTTGAATACCAATCGTTTTGGGCATTTTTTGTTATTGTTCAAAGAAACCGCCACAGTGACACTGATAATCATTAAAATTATTGCCAGTGTAAGAAATTAGTTCCAATGAAATTCCGCAACATGGCGAATAGTCATATATTTCTGGTCAGGCTTTACTTGTATTACTACAAAACTATAGCTTAAATACTGTGGCTTAAATGACTCGATTTGTTGCCAAAAGCTATTAAAGCCAGTGGCGGCGCAGAACATAAATTTGGTACTGGCAAGATATATTTACGCACCACACATTAAATGACAGCTGCCTGTCTAAATGAGAAAAAAACGGGAAACTTTTGAGATGCGAGGCCTCTCAAACCGCGAGGCTGTAGGCGGTGGCCCGCGTCGCCTCCACTTAGCCCCGCTTCTAATTAGAACTGTAATTATTTAGAAAATTTACTTATGACTTATCTGACTCATTCATTCTGCCACTAAGCAATTTCGCCCGTTTGAGACAGGCCTCGAAATGCTTGTAAACTCCAGAGCGGCCTGGCATAAAAATAATTTTGTAATTTAGCTAAAATAAAAATAGATTTTCAACGATATTGGTTTTGAATGTTGTGGCTCCGTTGCACCATTGCTGCAACACATTATAGTGGCCCATGCAAAAAAGGGTTGAGTATGGCTCAGGAACGGGGCGTGAAAATTTTTGCAAGTAAAGCTGGAGCAAAAAACCTATAAACCTCATTTTATCCTCTTCATGAAAGTGCAGTAATGGAAGAGAAGAAGCGTTTGGTAACTTCGAAAGTTTAGTCAACCCGGGGGAATCGGATTGTTATTACCCTTTGCCACTGTATGGTTGCTCTAGAAGTAGAGACAGGCTCTTACTGTAGAGCACCTGTAGAGCAATCTAAAATGACGCGCGCCCCTTTACTGAATCAGTTGATTCGTACGAGTGGGTGCAAATATTAATTACAACTCTTCATCTATTTGGGAGCGCCAACTATTCCGTTAACTATGATCAGTGTGCAACATCACGATCGGCAAATCGCATGAAAAATCCTGTGCGTAAATGCGGTGGTGGGCCTGGTGGGGCGCGTCATTTAAAATTAGACAAGCTCTACAATACAATAACCCATAAAAGATACAAACCTGATGTATTTCTATTGATTTTTTTAAACACATATAATAATTCCACCAATGTTAATCTATCCTGTACTATATTATTGAGAGTCTCTAAAAATATTTGGATGTTTGAATATTTACCTACATGTTAGAATGTTTAAATGTTTGTTAGATTTAGGCCACCCATTGATTAATTTTAACTGACGGATAAATGTGATGCCGTCTCTGTCTATTCGAACAAAACAAACAGAGACGGCATCACATTCATCCGTCATATAAATTTGATCAATGGATGGTGAAACAGGGGGTTAGATGAAACTTGGCGTACAGATGGATAAAGATCTGGATTGAGATGTAAAATACTCAATATCCCGCTAATGAGTTCTCGTGGGATGATATTTTAATTTTAAACAGTAATAGAGGGCGCTGTCCAAAAACTTTGATTTCTGCTTTCAAGATGACGTGCTAACTTCGCCTGCAATCGATAGATGGCGTACTTTTAAGTATTACCGTAACATTTTTTCATAGATTTCTCACACATGCGGTTTAAAGCTAGTTCACAGTCTACTTCATATTATAAAAGCTAAAGTTTTTTGGATGTATAGATGGATGTATGAATGTTTGTTACCCTTAACGCTGAAACGGTTTGACGGATTCTGATGAAATTTCGCACACAAATAGTTTATATTCCCTACTTTTTTCCCGGAAAATCGCATAGTTCCCGCGGGATAGCGATAAATAATTTCTTCGCAACTAGTAATTAATAAAAGGGACAGAAAAGATGCCGGTTTAATATTTACTTTGTTACAGCGGTGCAGGGAAGACGACACTAATGAGTGCGCTGGCGCATCGAAATCCAGGTAAAATGTACAGTATAGTGAAAAACTTAAGTAAAAGACCTGTTGCTTGTAGTAGAGTGCACAGAATAAAATTGATTTATTATGGAGCTTAAGTCATTTTTAGGGTTCCGTACCCAAAGGGTCAAAACGGAAACCCTATTACTGAGGCTCCGCTGTCCGTCCGTCTGTCCGTCTGTCACCAGGCTGTATATCGGGAACCGTGATAGCTAGAGAGTTGAAATTTCCACACATGATGTATTTCGGTTGCCGCTATAACAACAAATACTAAAAAATGGAATAAAATAAATATTTAAGGGGGCTCCCATACAACAAACATGATTTTTTTGCTCGTTTTTGCTTGATATTGATAACGGCAACAGGTAGACACTTGAAATATTTACAGAATATTTAATTATATACTTATTGACTTTAAAAATAAATCTTTAAATTAAAATAAAAAATATTTCCCATACAACAAACGTGATTTTTATAGATAATTGTACGGAACCCATCGTGCGCGAGTCCGACTCGCACTTGGCCGGTTTTTCTAATTTGCAACATCAATTTGTTACGGACACGTTACTACGTCATACAGGTCGGTCCTTTACTTAAGTTTTTGGCCTATAACATAATTATTATACAGGGTTATTTGTAATTCACTAGCATCTTTTTAACCCTAAACTCCTACCAATTAAACAAATGTTTTTTGTTATACGACTTTTTAAAATGTAGTACATTTTTTTTCCATACACGGCACAGAGTATCGTAAAAATACAGGTAATCTCAAATTTTCAAAACATTATTACACCAAAAATATAAAGTTATGACAAAAGTCGTAAAACAAAAAAGATTTGTTTAAGTGGTAGGAGTTTAGGGTTAAAAGGATGCTAGTGAATTACAAATAACCCTGTATAGAGCAAGAGCCCGTGAACCCCAGACCTTCGTTATATTATAAAAGCCGAAAGTTTGACAGCGCATGCTCCCAACACTGGTAAGAACGATGGACCATTATGAAGTTTGGGTTGCAGTGGCTTTGGCAGATAAACGGTACCAAAGGTGTGTAAAATACCGATCTACTTTCGTCAAATAATAAAGTACGATTTTTTGGTATTACCTTCAGAATATTATTAAAAATTATTCATTGCCAGACACTTAACATCGTGGCAACCCGTTTATCTGCCAAAGCCACTGTAACCCAAACTTCATAATGGTCCATCGTTCTTACCAGTGTTGGGAGCATGCGCTGACAAACTTTCAGCTTTTATAAAATAACGAAGGTCTGGGTTCACGGGCTCTTAGGCTAATAGTATCATGGACCAAGATTTCTTTTATAGCTGATGTTGACCACAGACATATAAATCAATAGGTAAAAATCAATTTAGTTTTCTGAGGTGTGGGCAGGTCTTTTAGTGTGGATGTGTTATTTTGTGATATCTGTGATGCTGTCTCTTTTATTTTAATAAACAAAGACGGCGTTATAAATCTATCTCTCACATAACGTACCAGGAACTTATCTTGAGTGGTGAAACAGGCCTTGTACCACGAAATTCCATTTCCGAACTTCGTGTCGTGCCATTCCGTTCACGCTAATTGTATTTAACAGAAGAGTGAAAGGGACAGCACGATACGAACTTCGAATTTCGTAGTAGCCCCCGGACCGTATTATGATTAAATATGATGATTATGGTTTCATAAAGTCAGAGTTTCCGTTTTGTCACTCGAATGTACATATGTGGAACCCTAAGTATTACTTTGTAAAGTGCCACTGAAACTGATTGGACTCATTTCAAACGGAAAAACACTTTGATTTTACGTACAAAAAAAGTTGATTGAAATTACTCCTTTGACCGGTCCAAGGTTAATAAAATGCGTCTGCTTATATAAAAACAAAATCTTCGAATTTAATGCGATTGTGAATGAGTTAGTTATGCAAATTGAACTCTTTATCTTAATCTATATTATGCACGTGTCATGAAGTTTTCAAATTAATGTACCATTTTAAGACTCTTTTTTTAAAAGTCGGTTAAAAACAACATAATACAGTAAAATCAAACTGACCTCTATAAGAATAAGAATAGTTTATTGTTCAAACTGTGTCCATTTGTGGTAGTATTTATAGTTTAAATCTCAACAGATTTTCCATTTCGGACGTACAATATCATTAATTGGAAACTAATAATTTTAATATGCTTCACAGAAGTATTCATTTAAATCATAAAAACATTTACTGAGAAGAAATTCTTTACGTTTCTTCTTGAATTGCGCACGACGGTAGACGTAGCGATTTGATATTAATGATATCAATAAAAAAAAGTGATATCTGATGCAGTTGCAAACCTTAAACTGTTCTAATTTTTATTAGTTTTATTTTTATTTTTTCTGTTTTTAAGCTATACAACTGACATTGAGGTATAATTTTTTTTTTATCGTTTTCAAAAGTGGGTACGGTGGTGGATGGAGAGATAGCAATGAACGGGCAGCCGGTCGGCGACTTCATGCATCGACATAGTGGCTACATGCATCAAGAAGAGTTGTTTGTGGACAACCTCACTGTCATGGAACACCTTAATATTATGGTATGTATGACTAAAAAACTCTAAACACTCAACAGGAAACAACTCCGACACACAATCAGGGCGTTTACAGATCATTTCGAGACTAAAGACATACTCGTAAATATTAGTAAAGATAGGGCACAGAATAATGAAGATTGTAGAATATGTGGCGAAGAGGACGAATCAATGGAACATAACATGTGTGAATGTGATGTCCGAGGTAGGTTAAGAATGAGACTCTTTGGTGACGGATACCCAGCAGCAGGCAGGAGACTTCAAGGCGTTAGCTACGTCAAATCATTCAATTTATGGACGAGGTAGCAAAAGCGATGGACCTCAGGCCTCAAATCATACTAAGGCGAAGGAGGGGTCGAAGTGTATACGAAAGAACTAAGGAAAGAACCCCTAATACCAAGATAAAATAAGATATAGTATAAAGCCAAGTCAGCCAAATATACGGACTGAATTCCTTAAAATTGTAACATTTTCATCTTAGTCTTCGTTTTGGCAGAGTGAAAAAAAAATTGAATGTAGCTTTTTGTTCTTTGTTTGTCATATCATATTAGTTTTAAAGAAATATCAAATTCTTGATTTTCTCAAAACCGTAGAATTTTGAGTCAAAGTAAAATAAGTGTTTAAAATTATCTTCTTTTTTATTCATCAAAATCAGTAGCAATAAAAATAGGTACATTTTAAATTGAAAACGGGTCGCATTCTAAATCCCTAACATCGTTTGTCCTAATGATCGTTTGTCCTAACACTTTTTTTCTCGGAAACCGTGAATTTTTCAGGAACTTTTTTGTGATTATCCTCTAGAACTCTATAGGTTAGGTTAGGTTTGTTTTATAAAAATCCAGAACAATTAATAGATTTTAAATAAAAAGAGTTAGGACAAACGATCATCAGGACAAACATTACATTAGGACAAATAATCATTAGGGATTTAGATATAGAGCCCGATTGTGGTTAACAAGGTAAACATAAACTAAATGTAATCAGACATGCAATTTAGATTATATCGCCAAATTATCGTTAAGTACCTATAGACTAAAGTTGTCTTGCATAATTTCGGCGTTATCTAAGCTTAGAAAACATAACTCAAAACTTCCATGACATATTCTTTTTCATCAAATTTAATGGTAGCTATTATTTTGATCAGTTACATTAATTTTAGGTAAAATTCAAATTTTAATCAGGAAATCAGTTAAAGTTTTTATATTTACAAACAATCTGATAATGTACGACGTCATATTTTTTCTATATTAAGTTCATTTGTATCCTCTCAAATTAGGGTTCTTTGAATTCCATTTTAATTGGCTCAGACGATAAACCGACGTAATCTTAAAAGCTTAGTGAAGGGGACCAGATGAGTCCAAGAGAGACCGATTGCAAATTTTTAACCGCTTATAACTTACTTACTTACTCCTCTGGTGCAACGACCCAAGTGTGTCTTGGCCTCCAATACGAGTGCACGCCAAAGATCCCGGTCCTGTGCCGTCTCTCGCCAGTCACCAGCCTCAAGCTCGCGCAGATCCGCCTCCACCACATTTGCCCAACGGTATGTAGGGCGACCAACCGCTTATAAAGTTATCTGTATTTTTTTACTAGGCTAGACTACGCATGGATCGGCGGACTTCTTCTACTGCTCGCAAAAGGCGAGTGAACCAACTCCTGCGACAGCTGGGCTTGTATAACTCCCGATTTACAAGAATCGGCGGTCTTGGTGGTAGCAAAACACTATCGGGAGGTGAAAGAAAAAGGCTGTCCTTTGCCACTGAGGTAAGTGTGCAAAAGCATCTATCTAAAGTTGATTATCATCTTCTGCATCTGCTGCTCGCAGAACGAAATGGTTTGGGTTGTAGTTTCATGCAATCAGTGCAGATTAGAAAATCCCTTCGCAACTTTCTACGAAGTTTTGTCACGATATTTCCTTCACCGAAATTGGTTCTAGTTAAATACCAAGAACACAAGTTTCCAATAACCCTGCTAAAAACCAGCTATTTTCGGAGAATTTGTAATCTTAATGTTGCTTTTGGTATTGATATTTAATTAGTACTGATTAAATGGGTTCTACGTGCTAAATTTTTACATTTGATTTACTAGAAAAATTAGAAATTAATTTAATTATATTAATTTGAAAATTTCGGAAGTCACGTAGACATTGGAATTAAGCTTAGAGGTATACAAAATAATATAAATAAATATCATGGACAAGTGAAGCCAATTGACCTAGTCCCAAATTAAGCAAAGCTTATAACTAAGGTACTATTGGTGGTAAACCATCATTTTACCGAAAATAGTTTCATCGAGTTTCGTTTCGAGTTATCGACATAGCCGTTCAACGAATCAACTTTACTATAATATTGGTTCATTGTAAGTTTCAGTTCCTAAAATTCTTTTAACACAGAAAATCGTTTCTCCAGTGTTACTATATTTGATAATACGTTTCTAAGACAACACATTTCATCGAGACACTATAATTTGACAGGTTTCCGGCTGGCAACGCGGGGTAGGGGGGGCGAAGCCCCTCGCCGTAACAGAACCAATTAAGAAGCTTTAGGTCTATCGAGATTAATAGGTTAGGTTAGGTTAGTATTGTATCAAGGCGCGAATTGCCCGAACTACGTGGAATAGGAGCTCCGCGAAGCTACAACTTTTTTGAATTCTTATCTTCGTTCAATGAAACGTTACGGTGATGAAACATTGTTCGTGGCAATAATAATATAATAGGACGTACCGTCTGGGAATCATTCTAATAAATAAAAATCTCGTGTCACGGTGTTTGTTATCGAACTACTCCGAAACGGCTCGAGCGATTTTTATAAAACTTTTTTCTCTACATCCGGTAGGTCTGAGAATAGGTCGTAGGCTATTTTTTATCTTCGCAGACGGAGTCGCGGGCAACAGCTAGTGTTTCGATAATTTGATACTATTAATAACTGATTATTCTATGAAAGTTAATTTCGAGGAATCGTTACGTTACGATTTGTGACAAATTTGAAACGATTTACGATGAAACGTTGATCGATTATATAAAAAGTAATGATAAATGAATTGAAGATTATGTGATTAGAACTGTGTGGAACTCTCTACCGATAGACCTAAGGCGTGCAGGCGTGCTATTGCCTATGCTCGCTACCTATTTTGTGCTCGCGAATTATACATATTAAAGTCCGTTTATTTACAAGTATAATGTTGTATAGCTATTTATCTATGTATGTTTTGTGACGTGTATTGTAAATATGTATGGTTGTTTTATATAATGTTTGTTTATTTTTTACTGTACCACCTACTGAAACCAATTTCTAACTTTTCTTTTACTTTTCACTGTAGAAGGTTGCCTGAACTGAAACAATTACTTTGCTCACCCGCGACCTTTTAAGCGGGTGAGCAAAGTAAATTGATTCAGTTCACGGCACTGCTCGAAAATGTGGTCATAGATAACCTAAATCCAGTACCAAAACTGCCTATATATGTACACTAGCTTTTGCCCGCGACTTCGTACGCGAAGACAATAACGTTAGAGTTGCATGAAATTTGGCACATATGTAGTTTATTACGTGAATTAACATTTAGGGTAATGCCAGGAAAATGTAAAGTTCCCGCGGAATTTGAATAAGTGAATTCTAAAGCCGGTAAGCCGCGGTGGCCTAGTGGTTTGACCTATGGTCTCTTAAGCAAAGGGTCATGGGTTTAAGCCCGGGTTTGGACCTTTTGAGTTATTCCAAATTCGTGTGCTAAATTACGTTTGAAGTTTACCATGAGCTTTACAGTGAAGGAAAACATCGCGAGAAAAGCTGCACACACCTGAGAAGAAATTCAATGGTATACACCCGCACTGTACAAATCGCACTGGGCCCAAGTGGGAACTAAAGCCCAAGTGTTCTCGTTCTGGGAGGAGGCCTAATTGAAACAACAACATTCTATCCCGGGAAAGTGTACAGCATACCGCGGGATAAAAATAACTGTCAAACATTTTGAAAATCAGAGACAGTGTAGCTTTTTATTAGTGAAATATTTAAAAAATCAGCCCCCACGTTCAATTCACTTATTTCTATCCCGTGGGAATTTTGCATTTTCCCGTAAAAAAGTAGCCTATGCCAATCAGGGATATTGTAGCTTTAAAATTGTAAAATATTTTTAAAAATCAGCCCCTAACTTGAATTTACTTATTTCTATCCCGCGGGAATTTTCATTTTGCCGGAAAAGTACTTTATGTCAATGAGGGATACTGTAGCTTACTATTGGTGAAAGAATGTTCAAAATCAGCCCCGAAGTTGAATTCAGTTTTTTCTATCCCGCGCGAATTTTGCATTTTCCCGAAGAAAAAGTAGCCTTTGACAATTGGGGATAGTCATATTAAATCATATGAAATAATTTTTAAAATCAGTGCCGAAGATGAATTTACTTATTTCTATCCCATGGGATTTTTGCTTTTTCCCGGAGTAAAGTACCCTATTGCAAACAGAGATACTGTAGCTTACTATTGGTGAAAGAATTTTTAAAATCCCCCCAAAGATGAATTAAAAAATTTCTATCCCGTGGGAATTTTGTATTTTCCCGAAGAAAATGTAGCCTATGTCAATTGGGGATAGTCATATCATATTATATGAAAGAATTTTTAAAATCAGTGCCAAAGTTGAATTTACTTATTTCTATCCCGTGGGAATTTTGCATTTTCCCGGAAAAAAGTACCCTGTGTCAATCAAGGATACTGTAGCTTACTATTGGTGAAAGAATTTTTAAAATCAGCCCCAAAGTTGATTTCAAATTTTTCTATCCCGTGGGAATTTTGCATTTTCCCGAATAAAAAGTAATCTATGTCAATAAAGGATAGTGTAGCTTTCTAATTTTGAAAGAATTTTTAAAATCGGCTCAATAGTTTCAGAGATTCCGCTACAAACAAATAAAATAAATAAAAATAAATAAATATTAGGGGACAATCTTACACAAATCGACCTAGTCCCAAACTAAGCAAAGCTTGTACTATGGGTACTAGACGACGATAAACATACTTATATAAATAAATAAATACTTAAATACATAGAAAACATCCATAACTCAGGAACAAATATTCGTGCTCATCACACAAATAAATGCCCTTACCGGGATTTGAACCCAGGACCTCTTGCTTCGTAGGCAGGGTCACTACCAACTAGGCTAAAGCGGTCGTTAAACAAAGAAAGTTGAGATATTTCCCTATCCCGTCCTTCCTTCCTTCCTTAGTGCACCTCTACAATACTCAAGGTACATGTGTGCCAAATTTCAAGCCTCTAGCCCCAGTGGTTTAGGCTGTGCGTTGTCTGTCAGTTAGTCAGTCAGTCAGTCAGTCAGTCAGTCAGTCAGTCAGTCATTCAGTCAGTCAGTCAGTCAGTCACGGTAGGTACTGTTTTATAGGTATATAGATTTAACAGCTGACTCACTTATGGCGCGCAAAACACGAGAACAATGTAATACATTACGAAAACAGGACGTATCAATATATGTATTTCATAATACGATACGACTTTTTGAAAGATAATTTCTGAATTTCATTCCCGGCGTGCTGAAACGACAATTGAACCAATCAAAAGTAATCGTCTGCTGCATGCTGCATGTGAAATTAAATTGACCAATGAGAATGCGTCGTCTTCTAAAACAATGTACTATAAGTACCTTACTTATGTCTTTTTTCTATGTAAGTATGTAGTTGTTTTTCTGATTGGGTTTTTGCGTGGTGTACGATAAAGCGTAATAGTATTGTTTTGTATTGTAAAGTCCTTAACCTTATGCCTTTGTTATTTCTACACAGCTTTTAACAGACCCCGGTCTTCTTTTCTGCGATGAGCCGACCACGGGTCTGGACTCCTTCTCAGCACAAAAGCTGGTGTCCCTCTTGCGAGCCAGTGCAGCTCAGGGCAAGACAGTTATATGCACAATACACCAGCCTTCTTCCGAGCTGGTGGCGCTGTTTGACAAGCTAGTGCTGCTGGCAGAAGGCAGGGTCGCGTATGCTGGCAGTGCGAAGGGCGCACTGAGTTTCTTTGAAAGGTAAGTCTCTCTATAAAAGCTAGTCACTGTTACTGGAACAGCTCAATGTCAACACAAATCGGGATAAGTTCTTCCTAAATGGAATTTCGGAGATTTTAGCGATAATTTATTCTTAGAAATGTATTATTAGAAATCAAACCTCTTTGGCTGTGCTGAATGTAACTGGCTGGTTTTAATACCATTAAATGTTGACATTCTGAAGATGCAATAAGCAATAAATAAATAAAAAAATCTAGTTCCCGCCATTTTTCAATTGTTTTTCAAGCAAGCAAAATGAACGTATGTGACGAAGAAATTTGGTACATTTTAAACTTTAAAAAAAATGGGTAAAAATGCGTCGAACGCCGCGAATAAAATTTGTGCGGTTTATGGACCTAATGCGGTATCAATAAGAGTAGCACAAATGTCGTTCAAGCGTTTCAAGTCTGGAAATTTTAGTGTGAATGATGAGGTTTTTAGTATGAAACATTTTCCTTTGTATGAAAAATACGAAAATACTTTTGCCCCGACCTAATATTAATAAAAGTGCGACTAACTGTAGTTATGGTGATATGAATGATGACTGATTGACGGGCGATGCCAAGCCAAATTACTGGTGCTATAGAAAGACATATAATCATTGAAGATCAGTGTAACGTGCTTTTCAGGGAATACCACGGGATCCATATCCCATAACATGCTAATAAAAAATAGGTTAGTTCCCCAACTAATAGTCTATTTTTTAATTCCGCGTACGAGGGCCATGTTTGTTATCGAACTCCTCCGAGACGGCTTGATCGATTTTTATTAAACTTTTTTCTCTGTATTCGGTAGGTCTGAGAATAGGTCGTAGGCTATTTTTTATACCCCTGCGGCCCTGTTCTTCGCAGACGGAGTCGCAGGACTCGCAGGCAACAGTTAGTCTTTGTATAAGATTTTCGAACTACATGTTGTAATCTTATGAAATCGTAATAATGACTACAATAATTAAAATTATATCCATTAACTTACGGATAAGAGAGTTTTAATAGTTTTTCTCTGTCCCACCTTTTTATGTAATAAAAAAAACTGTTCCTTTTTTAAGTCGGTTAAAAATAAATCATCTAATTTAAAGTCTATCTCATATTAAAATCGCAGTCGGTACTGGACGTTGTTTGCATTACAATGTAGACAATCACATGAGTCTTTAGATCTATTTATGATTATGATACCGTACCGTACACTTTGTAATGGAATACAATTGAGACTTGAGTTCATTTAAATGATCTAGAGCAAGTGTTGACCCTAATAGGACATCCTGAGTGCTTCTAAGAAAGCCCTACGACAATCGTTTTAAAAGGACTGCTTTATCACATAGACATTTTGATGCCAGTTACAAAAAAATTGTGGCTTAGTACGTTATTTTAGTGTCATAATCATAATTATCTCCAGCAGCAGCTACTGCTGACTGATTGGGTGACTTGCCGTCAGTGGCATGGACTGAATATTTTCTCTCGGTCATTCAGAGAGTGAGTTAGTTGTTTTCAGATGTTATTACTAGCAGGTAGAGCTTATTCAGACTAGCGATTTTGCCTGCGGTTTCGCGGCGGAGCGGGAACACGGCGTGCAAAAACGCTGGTGTGAACAAGCTCTTAGCATCGTCACCATCGGCCCAACCTATATACGTCCCACTGGAAGGCACAGGCCTCCTCTCAGCTCAAAACGGTCCTTCTCAGTTCTCAAAACGGTTATTTTTTACATTATAATCAAATGTTGATGCGGTCTTTCTTGTTTGTTTTTCAGTCTGGGCTACCACTGCCCTATCACGTACAACCCGACGGACTACTTCATCAAGGTCCTGGCCATGACGCCGGGCTCCGAAGCAGCCTCACGCAATGCCATCAAGAGCGTCTGCGACCGGTTCGCAGTCAGTGACGCTGCCAAGGAGTTGGACATGGAGATACATCTTGAGTTTCATTTGATGGATAACGGAGATCAGGTGAGATGGATTTTAAAAGTATTAACTTATGGCCTGGGTGCCACTACGCGAGACGCGCGAACATATAGCACCTTCAGAACGAGACTGACCCAATAGGAATTATTCTTATTTCAAAACTAAACCTGTTGTTCTTATAACATCAAGTTTAATTTTGGAATGAGAATAATTCCTATTGGGTCAGTCTCGTTCTGAAGATGCGATATTCTTTGGTTATTGCACGGTCAAAACACTCGCTACACAGTTATTACCTAGCAGCACATTAAATGAAAAGACCGGGCCGTAAAGCATTTCTAAAAACAACGTTTAAATATCAGTTGCGATAAGACATCTCTTAGTCTAGTTTGTAAGAATAATAGTCAGTTCTTAGTTACTAAATAAAATATCTAAGTTAACGGATATTTTTGAACTGGTAGCATAATGAGAACTTTAAGACTGTGACGGTATATGGTTAAGAGTCTATTTTAGGTACTGAATGTAGTAAATGAAAAATGCAATCGGTGTGCTGCAACCTAACGAGGAAAAGCGGAAAGATACACACACACAGCTGGACAGCTGTTTATTACCTGTTAAAACAAAAATTTATTTACAAATACTTCTAGCTTCACAAACATCAATGTTTTGTGTCACTTTTAGTACTTTTCGCATTTACGTGACCAACATCACTTATACTTTTCAATTACTAATATCTTGTATTTTAAAATACTAAACGCTAAAATATCAGAATAGAGTACGCCCGTAGGCACTGTAAAACATCCTTGCGAATGCACCATCTCTGGAATCAGATCCTTTGATTGATTCAGGCATTGAGGAACAGAGTAAAAGCTTGTAGTTCATCAGCTCTGCTGTTCCTTCAGGCGAGGCGACAGGTGTCCAATAAGGAGTGCTTCAAAGCGCCGTTTTTCTACACAAAGATCCTGTGGCTGATATACCGGTATTCGCTGGTCGTCATCCGAGACACGAGGGTGCAATTCATACGCATTCTTCAGAAACTGGTACGTCAATCTCCACTTTATGCACAAACCCATGCACCCGTGTGGTTGGGCCACTTTAATTGAACACCCCTGAAATGGTTTCTTTATCGGAATTTGTGATTCACAATTTAATACCTAATCATCCCTTTTACGTGGTACATTTCGAATACCGACCAAAGAATAGAAAATTCGTCGACTTCGATCAAAAAATCCTTGAAAACTTTTACACATGTCACTGAAATATTCCAAATTAATTCAAAAATATCTCATAGACCAAATTTAATGGGGTTTCTTATTTACTTCATTAATTACAGGCCATAGCCCTCACAGCAGGCCTCTGCTTCATCGGCACCGCCCGCCTCACGCAGGATGGCATCCAGGACGTCCAGGGGGCGCTCTTCATCATCATCGCCGAGAACACCTTCAGTCCCATGTACTCTGTACTGAACATGTTCCCCGAGGAGTTCCCGCTGTTCCACCGGGAGATCAGAGCCGGGTTGTACGCTACACCTGAGTACTATACTGCGAGGATGGTTGCACTGGTAAGGGAAAGCAGATCAAGACTATTCAAGACACTGCAGTGGGTACATATACACGAACCCTTTCGGGAGCTATTTAAAACCCATGTATTTAAATAATTATTATACTTTGATTTATCTACCTTCCTGATTAGCTCCTATTAGATTAGGGAAGCTCTATACGCAAAATTTGAAGTCCTAATGTTGGGACTGGGTTATAATAGGTACTTTAAGAGTTGATCTCATGGGTTTCAAAGATTATCTCTGAAAAACGATCAAAAAAACACATACCTGCTTATTATATTAGTACTAGCTGTTCTAATCCGTCGGCGAAGAATAGGGGTATAAAAAATAGCCTGTGACCTATTCTCAAACATACCAAACATATACAGAAAAAAAATCATAAAAATCGGTCAAGCCGCTTCGAAGGAGTTCGATAACAAACAGCGTGACACGAGATTTTTATATATTACAATTACGTAGTTTAAAAAAATGTTATGTTATGTACACCTATGTTCCACAAATAAACGTATTCTATTCTATTCTATTCTATTCTATTCTATGTGCGTGGTCAGCAGAACTAAAAATATCAGTATCGTATTATCGTAGCTAAGATATCGTTTCTTATCGTTTCTTCTGAAAAAAGTGCCGCAAAAGCAATGTTTGCTGGTTCATCTGTCTGTATTGATGGCGATTTTTCTATCTTTTGACGATCGGATAGCATATTGGTTAGAGAACCTGACTACGAAGCTTCCTGGGTTCGGTTCCCGGTTGGAGCAGATATTTGTGTGAAAAATAAGAATGATTGTATTCGAGTCTTGGATATTTAATAACACTTGGATGTTTTTTTTTTTTTTTGGTAAGTTTATCCGTAGTCTAGTACCCATAGTAAAAGCTTTGCTTAGTTTGGGACTAGGTTAATTGGTATCAATTGTCCCATGATTTATTTATTATTATAAGTAATTTGTAGTTTCCAGGACTTGTGGTAGAACCGGCGCTGTTCACACTGGTGGTGTACTGGATCGCAGGGCTGCGGGCCACGACGTATGCTTTCGGCCTTACCGTCTTCATCGCCATCCTTGTGCTGAACGTCGCCATCGCTTGTGGTTAGTACATGCCAGTATTATGCTCGTCTTTTGTTTTGAAACAATGAAGAGCGATTTCTTCGTTGCACTTTTGACTCTGAATAGGAGTGAAGGAAGGTGCTTCTACGCTGTAGGCTACATCGTCAATGCAAAGAAATTTAGTAGCGTGTGTTAAGTTCCCAATCCGCATTGGGCTCGCGTGGGAACTACAGCCCAAGCCCTCTCATTCTGAGAGGAGCGCTGTGCCCTGCAGTGGGACGTAAATAGGGCGAGATAATGAGTAAACATTTGTACTCAAAATTAATTAACCTATCTACGTTACACGTCCGTTCAGTATCCAACCTAGTCGGTTCTGTCGATTTACGTACGGAACCCTCAGTGTGCGAGTGCATCGCGCAGGAGACTGGACAAAACTTTTACTGCCTGATACTATAAGTCTACTAATGCCGCGGTTCATGACAATGGAGCCTCACACACACCACTGATTTAATACTGTAGAAACAGTCAAAATGTATCAATATTTATGATTTCAGGATCATTTTTCTCCTGCGCCTTTGGATCGATGCCAATCGCTATCGCTTACCTAGTGCCTTTTGACTACGCCCTCATGATGACTTCTGGAATTTTCATTAAATTAAGGTAAATTTTTCGATTTTGACTTGTCAAAAAACACTTGTCTTGCCCCTGAAATGCAAATATGGTTGCGCTGTTCTTACAATATCGTGCGAAAAATGTCAAACCTAAATATGATTTTCTTGTGTTCCAGTACCATACCGAAGTACATAGCCTGGATCCGGTACATGTCCTGGCTGATGTACTCCAACGAAGCAATGAGCATTCTGCAATGGGACGGAGTGAACAATATAAGTAAGAGAATATAAAATGTTTCGTCTCAGCCTATATACGTCCCACTGCAGGGCACAGGGCTCCTCTCAGAACCCACGCGGGCCCAGTGCGGATTGGGAATTTCACACACACCATTGAATTTCTTCGCAGGTGTGGTGTTTCCTCGCGATGTTTTCCTCACCGTAAAGCTAATGGTAAATTTCAAATATAATTTCGCACATAAATTCCAAATGACTCGGCAAATGTCGAACATTTGCAGTCTTTTTTCCAAAGACTGATGTGTTTTTTTTGTGTGTGTGTGTTGGATTTTTTTTAGGTATTTGAGGCACGCTGAAAACTTGTTTAAGCTTTCCCTATAATACTTAAGCACAGTACCACAGATCTGGCTGGCAGGTGGTGGGGCGGGGACTAAAACAACCCAGCTTCATTTTTTGAAGAAATTGTAAATGAGGCATTTCGAAATTTGTATACCTACCTACTTTAAAATCTGAAATTTAAAGAGTGAGAAAATAAATAAGCTAGATCATTTAGTCGTGACTTAAACTTTGCTCATGCTTGCAAAACAATTTTGCAAAAAAAAATGTAATACTATCGAGGTACGCTAAAATTTTAAGGGAATAATATTATTTATAATTAAAAAATAATATTTCAAATAAAATATAGATATTTTCGGATGGACAATAGATCTGCCAATTAAAATAAAATGAGGGTTGATTTAGCCCCACCACCCTTTAGCCAAGTCTGTGGTTCTGTGCTTGGGTATTATTGGAGTTTTAGGGTGCCTCAAATACGTATACTAAAAAAAAAAATATAAAAAAAGACAATCAGCCCTTGTAATAGTACACGCAGTAATTAGACGGTCTGACACTGCGAAAGAATCACATGCACACAGAGCCGGATTAACAATGCAATTTTAAGCCCCCTTCAGCCAAATATCATCCGCACTTTTCAAGAAATCAAATCAAATTAACAGGTAGCATGCGAAAAATATCAAAAATACTTATTGTCATCGAGGATACTTTAGCCAATTGAATACTAGTAAAGATGGGACTACAGGACAATGAAGATTGTAGGATATGTGGTGAGGAAGACGAAACAATGGAACGCATTATGTGTGAATGTGACGCCCATGCCAGATTAAGAATGAGAGTCTTTGGCGATGGATACCCCGCACCAGGGGACTTTAAGACACTACCGCTACGTCAAATCATCCAATTTATGGATGAGGTGATAAAAGCAATGGAGTAAGTGTGAAGGAGGGGTAATTACACAAAAGATCCCTACGGGTCGAAGTGTATCCGCAAGGACCCTATTAGTAAGATAAGATAAGATAGCCAATTGAATTTTCACTCCGAAACCCTTTGAATTTCTTTGTTGCGCGCGCGGGACTCTTTGGCGACGCGGGGCCCATAGGCAGTTGTACACTCTGCCTAAAGGTTAATCCGACCGTGCATGCACACATTGACATATGCATAAATATCGTCACACTCATCTAATAGCAATATTTACAGCGTGTATTTAAATTGATTGATTCAGGCGTTATTTAGCAGAGGTCCATAACAACTACAACCTCGCTACTCCGCTATCATACTACTACGTCTGTGCAACTCTGTATAATGATTTCATGCATGTGTTAGCATTTCTGTGTGTGTTGATTTACGTGGAAGTTGAGTAGGGCAGGTCTTAGCATGAAAACGCAGGAATGTAGCACATACGTATCTTGCACGTGTGATTGAAGAATATCAAGTTAAAGGTTGTAGTTTAGCTTTTATTTGATATTACGGAGTATGGATTACTATTGCGGTCCTATCTTTGTCCCACTTTCTGTAAGGGTCACTACCCTTTTCAAAGCAACTATAGTATAAATCTTCCCAGGTGACTTTTTCGCTTCGCAGGTGAATCTTTCAAAACAAACGGTATCGTCATAGTATTAAGGTTCAAATTTAATATAATGACTCGAAGCGAAAAATTCACCTGGGAAGATTTATACTATAACTTCACACTTATAACAAAAAAATTATCACGGTATTTAACACCTCTGCAATGGGTTGTTTATTTTTTGACTAAATAGCGTAGTCAGGTAACATGGCGCTATCTTTCGGGAAATCCCAGTGAAATAAAATGGGGACAGGCAGGTAGTTTTGGACAAACTACGGGGTATTCAAAAGGCATTATAATAGCCCATTGAAGCCGTCAAGAATTTGTTTTCATCTCAGTCCACTTGTCGCCGTTTTTTTCAACATTGTCGACCTCCCTGAATGTCCAAGCTTGACATTACATTATTCTTCATTAACGATGCATAAAAACACTAGTGCCAAATATGTGTTCGACGTAAATTTTAGAATTTCGGTGAAAATATTTGGTTGTATAATTGAGGTTATGTTCTTACTGATGCGCACAAATCTCTTTTTACAATAAATAATAATAATATTTATTGTACAAACCAAAACAAGCAAATTACATTGTAACACGTGAGAACTTAATAGGTATGTACCGACAAAAAGGTCGCCTTTACACCTTAAATGTCCATTTTGCTTGCAGTGGCAATAATGGCAATGGCAGTGGCTAGACTAGACATCTGTCCATACCAATCCATACCAATGAACTTCAAAGAACTAGGTACAGGGCCCAATTGCATTTACAAAATACAAGAAAATAGTATTAGTGAATTTCAATACAAATAATACTATTAGCTTGTAATTTGTTATGCAATTAGACCCTGGTAACAAAAAGCGCAACGCGCAAAAATGTTAGTATTTTTAGGGTTCCACAGTGTGTCGTCTAGAACAAGCTAGCTGGACAAAATTATTTGTCGATGCCATTAAGTTCAATCGCGTTTATTATGAATATTCATAAACATTTTAACTACTTTCAGTGCATGGTTTCACCTAGAATTCAACAAAATAAAAGTTTAGCAAAAATATATATCATATTTATTATTACCACACACAAATCAAATTAAATTAATTTTAAAATTGTTTAAATATAAACAAAATTCTAAACCAATTCTATGCACTAGCTGATTACCTAGCTTAGGTAATATGTAGGTACATCATTAACCTAATTGGGACTTAAAACTAAAATGACTAACTAAATACAATCCAATGTAGGTACATCATTAATCTAATTGGGACTTAAGACTAAAATAACTAGCTATTTAGCTATTTTTTTTTTTTTTTTTTTTTTATGTTAGAAAGGCCAGACAAACGAACCAGAGGGTCACCTGATGTTAAATGATCACCACTGTCCATAGACACCTGCAGCGCTTTACGCGATGCCAGTGCGTTGTCGGCCCTTAAGGAGAGGGAATAGGGAAGGGGTGAGGTATTGGGCCCCCGGCACTCTCACTGACCGTACGAAACGCAAGCAGGATTACTGCTGCTTCACGCCGGTGTTCTGTGAGAGGGTGGTACTGCCCCGGACGAGCCGGCCCATTCGTGATGCAGCGGCTAGCTACAACATGGCTCTACCACTACTAAAATTACGTTTTTCATTTACAACACAATAAAAAAAAACAAACTCGTAAATGAATAATAATTAATTCTACTTATTCATAATCACTTAAATCTTCATCAGAAGAATCCTCTTGTATATAATCATTAGATGCTATACTTAACCTACGCTA
Source organism: Archips xylosteana (assembly GCA_947563465.1). Lineage (NCBI taxonomy): Eukaryota > Metazoa > Arthropoda > Insecta > Lepidoptera > Tortricidae > Archips > Archips xylosteana. Next base: position 20,020,118 of record OX387347.1, on the reverse strand, counting down.
CGAACTGTATTTCTATTAACAATACTAAGAGGCTCTAATACTAAATCTAAAAACTTAAAAGGAAGAGAACTTGTCTTTTTTTAGGAACCTCCCTGAGACTGTTAATAGGATCAGACGTAATAAGCAGCATGTTAAGCAAGTCTCTATTCGTGGCAGTATGTGACAGCTTTCGGGTGTTATGCTCTCGGAATCTTCTGCAATCTTTATCGCGAGCTTCCTGAGCTTCCTCAGAAAGCTGCCCGATTGGCAGAAGAGCGTTTGGTCTTTGAACTGGCATCTGCGAAGTGTACCTACAATCTTCTGTCTTCCAGGGCCAGCCAGTGGGGGCTGAGATGATATTGATGGCTCTACAGGATCGAGTAATGTATGGAATGTGATATCACCCCCTAGCCATGTCTTATTGGATGCTAGAAAGCGGTCTCGACTTCTGTTCGAATTCTCCCATTTTTCCAACAATTTCGCAGAAAATCGTGAAATAACTGTCTTGATCTCCTTCAACGATGGCTCTATTACGCCGCTCAGGTTATGTTTTGATGCGACAAACTTGAAAAGTGCAGCATTATTGGCACTTTTCGGAGCTTCGACCCATTCCTCAAAACATTCCATTTTAGAGATAGTAAAAAAATAATCTGAAAAAATATTCTAAAAAAAGTTAGGGCAAATTCGAGCAAGAAATTTTAAGTTGATTATAAACTAGAATAATGTGTCTTTTATTTGGCAAAAAAAGTAGCTCGGGGAAAACGGGGGATTTTTACTTATAGTCTTTTAAATTCTAAATTTAAGATTTTTTTACTGATTTCTTTTAAATAACGAAATCTTTCTAACGAACAGATTAAATCATATTGAATTTAACAGTACAAAAAATATATAATTACCCTTGGTTATCGAATCCATCACAAATTCACCTCACAACTTTTAATAACAACAAACGCGAAGTATTCGTATTAGTAGCCAATTTGCAACTAATTTTATGCATTTGACGCGACTATCTTTTATACTTACCCTCCTGATCGTAAATGTTATAACTTAATATCTAAACAATACCAGTTATTGTGATAAGCAACTAATGCTCTAATTACCCTCATTAACAATCTTTAGAATTGTTAATGTTGTTATTGTCCAGCTAGCTTGTTCTACGCGACACACTGTGGGTTCCGTAGTCAACTAGGAACCCTTATAGTTTCGCCATGTCTGTCCGTCTGTCTGTCTGTCTGTCTGTCCGCGGCTAAGCTCAGAGACTGTTAGTACTAGAAAACTGTAATTTGGCATGAATATATATATTAGTCACATTTTTTTTAGGGTACCTCCCATAGACGTAAAGTGGGGGTGATTTTTTTTCTCGACTAACCCTATAGTGTGGGATATCGTTGGATAGGTCTTTTAAAACCATTGGGGGGTTGCTTACATGATTTTTGTATTCAGTGATTTCTTTGCGAAATATTCAACTTTAAAGTGAAAATTTTCATTAAAATCGACCGTCCCCCCCTCTAAGTTAGGTGGAAAAATTTGAAAAAATTCAAAATGGTAGTAAATATATTAAATTTACAAGGAAAATTATAGCGGCTAAGATTGCTTGGGAATTATTTGTAGTTTAAGAGTAAATAGTAGCCTAAGGTATTAAACATACCGTCACTACTTTGAAAAACTCGTATCTCAAATCAGCATGTAAACAAAACTGAACCTTGATACGCGCGTAATAAAGTTCACTTTGCCAGATTAACGATTTTGAGATACGAGCTTTTTTTAAAAGTATTGACGATACCTAACTTGGAAGATTCCGTACACATACGAAATCCTCAGAAAAATATTACTTGATTTTTTCGTAATGGCTACGGAACCCTATTTTGGGCGTGTCTGACACGCTCTTGGCCGGTTTTTTTTTTTCAGAATACATTTGAGTCTTATTACTGTGCTTTGAATGAAGGCCTCCTTTGTTTCAGCTTGCGTGCCCGAAGATGGAGCTCCGTGCCTCAGCACAGGAGACGAGGTTTTGAGCGTCTATGACTTCACCAGCAGTCGCTTTTGGACTGACGTTACCGCCTTAGGGATCCTTTACCTCGCCTTCCATCTTCTCGCATTACTGGCCTTAAGACACAGGACTAGGCGAAAATAGTAGAAACTAATGACAAATGTTTCGCGTTGATTGTCTATTGTTTTGTTTTTAATGGTGTCTATTAATAACTTTAACTTCAATTATTGTGTGATGTACATATATTGAATAAAAAAATAATGGTGGCATGGTGTTTTGGTTTCTAATACACAAGACTGAGGTACCAGGAAGTAGAACAGTGCAAAAGAACTGATTGCTTTTGTACCTTGTCACTTTAGGCCCTTCGTACACAAGTCTACGCAAATCTTCAATACCCGACGATGTTGGTCTCCAAGCAACTCTCGCACGCCTGTGTACGAACCTCTATGGATTTGTATTGCGATAGTTGCTTAGGTACAGACCAAAATCGTCGGGTATCGAAGATTTGCGTATCCTTGTGTACGAAGGGCCTCAGGTACAGCCAAGTATTTAAACTGTTCAAAGTTTTAGTTGCTGCTACTGTTAGGTTTAGTGTTATTAAATGCATCCATAATCCCTTAAATGTTAAAAAGTACTAAAATACGGGTTTATTATTATTCATCATTGTTTTATATGTCTGTCGTAATAAACGGTTGTTATTTTGATTTCCGAACTGCAACGGGTACGACTAGATGATTGGAGGGGGAAGAGGGTTTTAAAATAGGTGGCCGGTTGCTTAACCGGCCAATTGCCGTTTAATTTTCAAGCTACTAACAAGTCTTAGATATAAGCGAGAGTGTATTTGTTAAAATATAAAAGTGTGAAGCACAACGGATTTTATTTTATACTTCAGAAGTGGGATCGCGCTCACGGTCACGTAAGTACAAATTTTGAAAAATTTTATTGGTTCGTTTGCATACACATTATTGTGATTGACTTCTGAAGGTAGTTTATTATTTTCTGGAATGGTTGGAAATTGTTTTATAAGTGTATGAAAGTAATCATATTGGCCTTATTTTCTTTATAACTGATATGGTTAAGTTTTAGCTATCGATAAAGTGACAATGTAGGTAAATTCAGATTTATTTTCTACATGTTGCGTAAATCAATAAGGGATATTTTCCGGCTAATCGTTGTACCCGTAGAAATTTAAAAGGGGAGCAGGTAATTAGTTTCCACAGGCAACTAAGTATTTCAATATTTAGTTTTGTTCTTGCCAATCATAACGCGTATTAAACATGTCGGATATCAGTATTCCCAGTAGTATTTTAGGCTAAGGGAAGTAATTTAAGTATCTTCTCAGGACTTTGTTCGCTGTATAATTATTCAGATGTGTGGTTTCTACCCACATTTGTTTTTTTGTAAGGGTGATTTCAAACGACTAATGCCGTTTATTTTTTTTTTGTGTGTTCGAGGTCTAGACGATGAGTGATCAGAAGGAAAGTGAGGGAACTGAGAGGGGTCGTAGCCTAAGAACGCCAGACCGACATTCGACGGCAAGACAAACTCGTAGTCGAAGCAGGTTGCGTTGTAGTCCAAGTCTCAGCAATCTGACAAAAAGGAAGCGCCAGCTGGATCGTGAAAAAGAACGACTACGGATCCTGGAAGCCGAACTTCGGAGTGAATGCAGAGCACGGGATGAAGCAAGAAGCAGCGGTCTCCGGGCAACAGTGAAAGGTGATCGGTGCCGCCGCAGCGAGAGGTGTGACCCCAGCAGTCCAGAGCATCGCGACGCCGGACCAGAGTGCAGCCGCCGCAGCCGGCGCCGCAGCCGGCAACGCAGCCGACACCGCAGCCGGCGCCGTCGCAGCCGGCGCAGTCGCAGCCGCCGCAGTCGCAGCCGCCGCAGTCGCAGCCGGCGCAGTCGCAGCCGCCGCAGTCGCAGCCGCCGCAGTCGGCGCCGCAGCCGGTGCCGCAGCAGGCGCAGTCGCGGTCGCCGCAGCCGCGAGCAGAGCCAACGCAGTCGCCGCAGCCAGGGGCAGAGCCGCCACAGCCGCGGGGAGAGTCCCCGCAGCCGTCGCAGCCGTGGGCAGAGCCGAGCCAGCCGCGTGCGCAGCCGCCGCAACCGAGAGAGCAACCGTTGCAGCCGCGAGAGCGTCCGTCTCAGCTCCGAGCATCATCGCCCCAGCAGAGCCCGGGACCAAGCACCGCACCGTGCAAGACGACAAATAAGGTCACGTAGCCCTTCATTTTCTGTTAAAGACTTTATGAATATTCTCAATAGTGTTAAAGACAAATCCTCCCAGCCCAACGCCCCTAATTTCAAAAGCATCGATCATAAGAATATTCTACCCGAGTTTAACCCTTCCACTAAAAGTCAGCGTATTGATGTCTGGCTCCGGAAAGTGAATGAATGCGCGAAAGTTTACGGCTGGGATGATAGAACTACTACCCACTTCGCCATGCAAAAATTACAAGGTTTAGCTAAGGTCTGGTACGAAGGGCTAAATACTATTTTATTTTCGTGGCCAGAGTGGCAGGATAAACTAATAAATGCTTTTCCCTTCGAACAAAGCTATAGCCAAACCTTAGAAGATATGCTTCGGAGGAAAAGTAAATTTAACGAACCAATAGAGGTTTACTATTACGAAAAATTATCCTTAGTTAACCAGTGCGATATCAGTGGGGAACGCGCGGTGGACTGTATTATACACGGGATTAGTGATAGGACCACAAGGTCAAGCGCTTTAGCGTTACGTTGTTCTCACCCTGACAGTTTATTGCAATTCTTGATGAGTAATAAGGCCTCAGTAAATTTTACTGACAGATTTAATCCAAAAAATAGATTTATGCCAGATCATGGTAGTTCGCCTAAAATTACCACAAGATCTAATACTAACTTATTATACTGTTTTAATTGTAAAGAAAAGGGGCATCCTTATTTACAATGTCCTAAACCCCTTTTGAAGTGTACGAGGTGTAACAAAATTGGCCATAAGCTTGAAAATTGTAGGTTTTACACGGATAGTAGCGCACATAAGAAAGATGAAGCTAAGACCGTTCAGTTGATATCAGATTCTAATCCTAGTTCCAAGTTCATAAAGACGGTGGAGATCAACGGGGTACCATTCGAGGCTTTTGTAGATTTTGGTAGTGAGGTAACTCTTATTAAGGAGTCCCTGGCCCGGAGCCTTGAGTTAACACATGATAGTGTGTCAAGTATTATGAAGGGATTTGGGAATCAATGCGTACTGTCGTTAGGCAATTTAACGGTCGATTTAGTTATCGATGGAATATTCGCTACTGTGAATTGCAAGGTGGTTGAAGACTGTTTGCTTGAGAAGGGCTTGCTGATAGGGCAAACCTTCACCGAGCAACCTCATATTGTTGTTTTTAAGGATTCTAAGAAACTTCAGTTCTTTGACATGAGCAGTGAAATTCCTTTCTCTAATACGAGTATTTTTGATGACCGCTTACTGAAGGTTAAATTATATACGACTGTAGAGTTGTTTGGCCCGGCTTGTGTTAGAGCCTACACGGACGTAAATTTTTGTGGGAACGTAGTTCTTGACAATAAAGTTGTTGGAAAACCAAACCATCAATATATGATTTGTGGAGGTGTATATTCTGTTAACCATGGGCAGTTATATGTTACTCTATTACCTACATCTCCAGTTCTTTTGTTAGGGGGCACCATTCTAAGTCGTGGTGAAAGAGTCAGCGTCGTGAATAGGATAATACCAGAGCCCAACCATGTAAGTAGCCCTTGTGGACTAGATATAAGTCAAATTCGTACGGGTGCTAATGTTACAATTAGTGATAAGGAAAAACTTTACTCTTTACTTGATCAGTATAAACATTGTTTCGCTTCTGGTCTTAAAGATATAGGCTGTACCGACGTAGCTCACATGAATATAGAATTAAATAGCCAACGCCCTATTGTGTACCGACCATACCGTCTCTCTCATCATGAACGCGATACCGTACGCCAAATGGTCGATGAGATGCTAACAGCGGGTATAATTAGAGAATCTGTGTCTGATTACTCGAGTCCTATTATTTTGGTCAGGAAGAAGGATGGTAAGTTTAGATTGTGTATAGACTATAGAATGCTCAACTCTGTAACTATTAAAGAAAGGTACCCAATTCCTATTATTGAAGACGAGATTGCTAGGTTGTCTGGTCAAACGTGTTTCATTACCCTTGATCTTGCGTCAGGGTACTATCAAGTGCCCATAGCCGAAGCTAGTAAACATCTCACCTCATTTGTCACACCAGATGGACAGTTTGAATTTAATCGCATGCCTTTTGGCCTGGCTAATGCGCCAGCAGTTTTCCAGCGCATGATGAATAACGTACTTGGATCAGCTAGGTTCAGCAAAGCAACTGTATATCTCGATGACGTCTTGATCTTCGGGAAGGATTCTAAGGAATGTCTGGATAGGTTAGAGGAGATATTGAAACTGTTAGAGCAGGCAAAACTTACCTTAAATTTATCAAAATGTGTATTTCTTGAAAATAAAATCGATTATTTAGGATACGAAATTAGTGGTGCAGGGTGTAGGCCCGGGGAGACCAAGATTATAAGCGTTCGCAATTTTCCTCGTCCCTCTAACGTTCATGGTGTGCGTCAGTTCCTAGGTTTAGTGAGCTATTTTCGTAAGTTCATAAATAACTTCGCGCAAATGGCCCAGCCTCTAAGTAAATTATTGAAAAAGGACACCACTTGGGAGTGGTCCGGTGTACAAGAAGAAGCTTTTATAAAATTAAAGGCTTGCTTAGAGGCTAGGCCAGTCCTTGCTATATACGACCCCAAGGCTCAAACGGAGCTCCACACTGACGCTAGCAAAATTGGTATAGGGGGAATCCTTTTGCAGCGTTTGTCGGATAGTGAAACTCTTCGGCCAGTGGCCTATTACAGCCGACAGACTTCTCCCGAGGAGAAGAACTTTCACTCGTACGAGCTTGAAACTCTCGCTGTAGTCTGTTGTTTGCGTAAGTTTAGAGTTTACTTGCTAGGAATGGAGTTTAAAATCGTCACAGACTGTAGCGCTCTCCGCTCTACATTTTTAAAACGAGATCTCATCCCCAGAATAGCTCGGTGGTGGCTATCGTTACAGGAGTTTGATTGCAGTATAGAATACAGGCCTGGTACGAGGATGACACACGTAGACGCTTTGTCTCGCAATCCTGTTTGTAGTGTAGACGTAGGGGATGAGTGTGCGGTAGAGCCAGTCCCAATGGTTATGACGATCAGTGATGAAGATTGGTTACTTACTCTGCAATTGGGCGATAGCGAGCTATGTAGAATTCGCAACGTCTTGGAGGCTGATTTAGATGCCGAAGGCATACAGTACATTAAGGACAATTATTTATTACGAGATAATAGGTTGTATAGATGTCTAGGTGGTAATAAAGACGATATCCGCTGGGTAGTACCAAAGGGGGCAAGGTGGCAGATCTGTCGTTTAAATCACGACAATATTGGGCACTTTGGGGTGGAAAAGACTCTTGAGCGAATAAAGAAAAATTACTGGTTCCCTAAAATGTCGCGATTTGTAAAAAAATATGTCATGGCTTGTCTTGAATGTGCATATGCGAAAAAAGTTTCGACTTCGCACGAGGGCCTTTTACACCCCATACCCAAAATAGAAAAACCATTCCACACACTGCATATTGACCACCTTGGTCCCTTTGTGAAGTCAAAAAGAGGTAATGCGTACTTGTTAGTAGTAGTAGAAGCCTTTACTAAGTTTGTGTTTATTAAGCCATTACGAAATACTAAAACTCAAAATACCATACGTGCTTTAGACGAGATATTTAATACTTTTAGGTCACCTGATCGCTTAGTGAGTGATCGTGGAAGTTGTTTCACGTCACACTCATTTAAAAAGTTTTGCACTGAAAAGGGTATACAACATATTTTGAACGCTGTTTCGAGTCCTAAGTCTAATGGACAGGTAGAAAGGTATAACCGGACCGTCCTTAGCTCATTAACAGCGCAAAACTTGCAATATCACGAAAAAGACTGGGATAAACAAATAGGCAAAATTCAGTGGGGCCTTAACAATACCATTCAAAAGACCACAGGGAGAACTCCGGCAGAAGTTATGTTTGGTACATGTATGAATAGTGAAGTGACACCTAACCTTAATGAAATTGCCGAGAATACACGTGAGCCTATAGACTTGCCGACTATTCGGGAAGAAGTCAAAAAAAAGATTGATAGGGAACAGGAGAAACAGAAAGAGTACTACGATAGGGGTAGGAAACCCGCTCATGTTTATAACGAAGGTGATTTGGTTAAAATAACGGTAACTTCCTTTAATAACGACGGTAAAAGCAAAAAGTTACTGCCGTCTTATTCAGGTCCATATCGTGTTGCTAAAGTTCTGGGTAACGACCGGTACAGGTTAGCACCTATTTCTGGTTTTGGTATTAAAAAACATAAGCGAGGTACGACTGTGGCATCTGACAGGATGCAGCCCTGGGTTCACATTGCTGCCCTGAATCTCAATGAAAGCGATGTCGAAGATAGCGCTAGTGATGCTGACGATAATTGTCTTAACGATTAATTAATTAAATAACTGTAAAAAGAGGCATTCAGTAAGTACTTTGAGTTGGCAACGCATTTGCAATCCATTCGGTATTACTGGTGCCAGGGACGAATGTGATCGCTCACCATCAGGTGACCCGCTTGCTCGCTTTCCTTTCTTTATAGTACTTAGAAAGGATGGAGTGTTCGGAAAGGTTCTCTAATAGTTTAATAATAATAATGATAATGATCGCGATTATGTACATTTGTTATTTTTCTCATTTCAGGTCAAGCACGAGAATTGATTGGTTCGTGGCTTGACGATGACTACCTACGCCAGGCGCGAGAATTGATGGGTTCGCGCCTCGGCAGAGACTATCAGCGTCAGGCGTGAGAATTGATTGGTTCACGACTTGACTTGATGAAGACTACCTATGCATAAATAAGTATTAGTCGCAGAATTGATTGGCTCGCGACTTAGAATAATTAGTTCCTAGATGGTCGCAGAATTGATTGGCTCGCGACTTAGAATAATTAGTTCATAGATGGTCGCAGAATTGATTGGCTCGCGACTCAGAATAATTAGTTCCTAGATGGTCGCAGAATGGATTGGCTCGCGACTTAAGAATAAATACGAGATAGTGTAATTTTATAGTAGTAACAATTAGTTGTACAGGATTATAATATCATTATGAGTACCCAGTGATAATCTTAATTTAAAATTAATTTAATTATTAAGTAGGCCTGCACTATTATTACATTTATAGGAATTTATCTTTTGTATTTCTGATAACTATACTGATGTATACTGGTCTTAAAACTTTATAAAAACATAATTAAGTACCTATATTTACTATTGTATACAATTAAGATTATTTTTTTTTTTTTTCTCTAAACTTTATTTTTTATTTTGTATTATGTTTCAGTCTGCAGTAGATTAGTTAGATCTTCATGGGGCCAGTGTTAGGTTATCACTTGATTCGTGTACGAGGTCGCACACGTTGTCAGGACGGACGAGTGTTAGGTTTAGTGTTATTAAATGCATCCATAATCCCTTAAATGTTAAAAAGTACTAAAATACGGGTTTATTATTATTCATCATTGTTTTATATGTCTGTCGTAATAAACGGTTGTTATTTTGATTTCCGAACTGCAACGGGTACGACTAGATGATTGGAGGGGGAAGAGGGTTTTAAAATAGGTGGCCGGTTGCTTAACCGGCCAATTGCCGTTTAATTTTCAAGCTACTAACAAGTCTTAGATATAAGCGAGAGTGTATTTGTTAAAATATAAAAGTGTGAAGCACAACGGATTTTATTTTATACTACAAAGTAAAAAAATATTTGCTACTTTTGACGCCGAACATAGGTAGGGTAAACTACCGAGTCACTGCCCATGCACCAGAGATCGATTAAGTCCATTAATCGTTCGACAGTTGAATCTTAGACACAAGAAACGGTAGGACAACAATGTCGGCAAATAAAAAATATGCGAAACAACGCTTATGCTATACGTTATTCGGAGAAAACTAGTTATGCGACATAACAATAGGACTAACAATTTTATGCCATCCGACATAGGTAGACCCGATGATGATGTACCTACGTAGTTAATCAAACGCAAATGATAGACAGTTAGCACTTGATGTTTTTTTAAAGTGGTGAAACACTGTTGCATGGGCAATAACTGCGTAGTTTACCCTACATGTATGAACTGTGGGCTCATATCGACAGATTTCAAAGTGGGAATTAAATTAAGATATAAATGTATTGGGACCAGTGCTAAAGGACAGTCTATTTGGTAAATGTAAGTAATGCAATTAGCATAAACTGCGTTGCAGTGAGGCCCAGAACGTGTAGGGTTCGCAACAAACCTAAATCATAAAACGAGCTAAACCGAGATAGCTGAGCCGAGTTGAAATACATGTTACAGTCGCCATCTGAACTCCCAGCTAAGTTAAAGCACTACATAGAACCGAGAACTTGCTTCAAGTTCTGGCAATCGCCGTTAGATGGCGCTCGGTGCGGCTGTATTTTTTTTTTGCTACCTGGCTCGCAGCGGTCGGCCGGCGCAGGCGTAGTTCAAATTCATCCGCCATATTCGTCGTGTCAGACGGAGTGCACTGCACGGCTGTGACATGTTTTATCGTAAACTGCATACAACTCATGACATCGAGTCCACGTTGGTGCTTGTTGTATGTAAATAACAGAACAAATATGCTATTTGATCGACTCTCAAGCGGCTATTCGATTAGTTCGTTGAATATTCGTGCATCGAACTGTGCAGTGTGTTTATGATAACAGTATCCTCGTTCGTGTATTGTTTTTAGTAAATCCCATGCGATTGCCGGTGTTGAGGCTATGTGATGTTATGCAACGTAACATAACCGTGACCTTCTAGTGTCGTGATCGTGCTTTACGTGCTTTTGAGGTTAAAATGCAGCTTGGATTGTGAGCGACTGCGCCGAGCCATACGGTTAGTAAGCCGTTCTTTTGACAGCTACTTTATCTTAAGTGATAATAAGATTAGTTTCTACTTCTGTCTTTTTGTTATGCCTGTACTATTTACCTGCTTTTCCTATTATCATACAGCCAATATTTTTAAACAGTTGCACAACGTTTGAGCATACCTTATCACAAATTCATGACTTAAAAACTTTGCCTAATTACTTTCCCGAACTTTGTCGAACTTCTAAAATAAATGAAAAAAAAAGTACGTACTTACCAACTTTACGGATAAGGATAACGCCTTAATTTGGTAACCCTTTTTCGAATAAAAATTCATGAAGCCACAAAGCGACCTGACGTAGAAGATGCAGTAAATAAAATTGAAGCAGCGACGGTTGGCGCTGCCTGCGCCCGCGCGGGAATGCGATGCGACCCCGGGAACAAAACGACTAAAAATCAAAGCCAAAGGGACCTGTCTCCCATTACTATTACCCAAAACGTTTTGTATGTACCAACGAGTGTTTACCGCCGCGTCTATTTGTGGCATACGGAAGCGGACAATTTATCATTTATTAGGTTAATTCGTGTTGTGACTGAACAATACGAATGTGTGCTAATGGCAGAACCTGTTTATCGTTGACATTATTAACTGCACGCGTTAACGAAATTCTGGTGTCGCAAGTTATGCTATGTAACATGAATGCATGTGTTGCATATTTTGTTTAAATCTGCTTGTAAATCATTTTTAAATTTAACAGTTCAAGAGATAATTAACTACTAGTAACAAAATAGAAATAAAAGAAGTTCTCAATCCGTACCGGGTCTAAGTCCATGCCCTCACGCTCTGAGAGGAAGCATGTGCAGCAGTTAGACGAGTATAAATTTATTTATTTATTTTATTTATTTAAAACTTGCATCAAAAAATGGCATATAACTGGAATAAGTCTAATAATTAAATAGTCCCTGTTACAAGTTATTAAAGTTTACCATTCTTATCACAGGTCGACCTGCATTTCTGCGCTAAAACGTTTGGTATCTATCAGTGTGGCTCACTCCCGTTCTACCGTTATCATCCCGATAAACACCACTCTAGATTGTCGGTGGTGTTCGGCTTCTAATGACGTCACTCGAAATTCCTGTTTCAACCGCAATTCTGCAAACTACAACATGCTGGGTTTCTGCAAATAGATCCGTTGACAACGGTGACATGAAGAATTTTGTGGTTTAAGTTACCAACAACTACTATTGATCAAGTATTTCTCCCCGTATAGTTTCTTGATATGCAGATAGCTTTGTAAATATTTCAATGTCATACCAGAATGACCCAACACAGGTTCAGTCGTATTGAAAACCAATGTACTTTCTTATGATTAAATTTATTCCCCAATCTGGCTTCACGAACAATCCAAGGTTTCTATCACAACCAATTGTCGATGTTTACACATCGTCGATGCAACTAAATATTGTTTATTCGTGGCTATCCATTAACGTTTAAACATCTCACGCCCTTTTGACCTCGTCACCGTATCAAATTAATATCGACGGCTGCCAGGAAAAATTTCTATTTGCATTTCGTGTTATAACAAACCGTGTTGTTAGATGTTTGTTTTCGTCTGAAGATCTAATGGTAAATAACCATCGTTTCTCACGCTTAGCAAGTATTTTAATCAGAACTGCTCCTGTTCTGCCGGTGTCTGGTAAAGGTTGATACCTAGACGCTTTGCTTAATGAGGCTAAGTCGCCCGGAGTGTCTTGGTGTCGGCTGCTGCGACAAGTACGGATACGATTCATTAAATCACTGCCCGCTTACCTAGATTTCCGTTTTAACCAGTCTAACTAGTATAATTAGCTATATTACTTAGCCAGCCAATAGCAAGTCACGGGAGTTCAAGTGATTCGCATAAAATTGTACATTGGTAATTTGCAAACCAGGACTCATAAACTTACAATTGTACCTTTTGAAAAGCCAACAAAATTTAATTACAAGCCATTATAGACGCTCATTATGCTGTATTAAAGCCTTGAAGGTAATGGATTACATCCGATTATTTCTTCACAAGCAAATCGAAGTCTTTTTCACTGCATCTTGATTGCGCCATCTCGGCCAATCAGTCTCCGTCAGTGCGAGGTGGATGGAGATCTGAGATTAATCACGAACGGACTGAGTTAACTCAAGACACATGTGCTGACCACTTCCTGTTAGATGTTAGAGCTTTGGAGTACATTGATAAAAACTGGCCGTAAAATTGAGTCGTAGGAACTGATAGAGCACTCGTAATAATGATGCTTGAGTATTGAGATCTCAAAACCGCACACACTTCAAATGTTTTCTTAACCGACGGCTGATTAGAGTTCAGCTACCTACTTGTATGTAGTACTGATCTATGGTATCGATGATAAAAGACAAGAGACCAACGAACTACATAATAATTATCAGGTTACGTTTCAAGATGATGAAAGGAAAGTCTTGAATGGTCCTTTTTTTTATCAGCTCATAGTAAAATGTTGATAATAATTTTTGCCCGTGCACTCTTGTTCGGTCGGAGTCAATTACTATGGCATCGATTCAGTATTAACATTAACAGACAAGTGAAAGTATATAATTACTTAAATATACTATAGTAATAATGAGGCGCGATGCTGTTCGTTGGGCGTTTTTTGGCCAATTATTCGTCAATCGATCATTAACGGTGAAGCGCTCGGTTATCCAATAAGCTGTTGGTTTTTTAAGGTAGAAGTCGTGAGAACAAACGGAGTGTCGAGGTATTTACTGCCAGATTTGGCATGACGCGATGAAATGTGGAACTGGTTTGATGATCGTTAAGAAGCGCCGCGGTGTCTCACGTAGAGGAACAAAAAGCGGCGGGAAGAGCTCGGACAATACTCGCTCTACCCTGACACTTGAATGCCGATGCACTTTACCATATGATGGGGCATAGCTTCGGTTACCAGGAAGAGTTTATTATTCTAAGGAAACTTGAATTCCAGATAATTGCTTTAAACGTCCAAATTATTAAGCAGTAAAATACCATCCAGCTAATCTACAAAGAACAAATCGGTTGCATTTATTGTGCAAATAATGGCAAAGTTATTATTCTTCTATTTTACTATTCAAATCGTAAATTACTAAACAACGACTATTTGCACGTTGTTTGTACCTTGCAGAGTAAATTACTATCTTGTTATTCGACCCAAAGAATGGAAAGAGAAACACAAAAGATCTATTGTTTGGACCCGAAGGTCCCACTGTAAGATAAAGTATGTACTCGAGGCAATTACTCTTTGTGAGGTTTATAAGTATAAAACCAAGAAATTTCGCAAAGGAAAAAAGCGGCTTATTTTCAAAGCATTTTACTACACAGTGGAGTGTTATGGAAATACGGAGGAGCGAGAGTTATTATTAGGAACACTGGAAGCTCTAAATCGTGGCTCAGTTTAGTAGTTGAAATCACTTCCCGGTACGCTGTTAGGGTATTGAGTTTTAGTACTAGCTCCCATTGTAGCCGTTTGAGGTCATCGAACTCTAATTACCCTGCAACGCACCGTTGCAGTGCAATGCTCCAGTAAAATTCAGCATAACAAGTCTTTATTGGACCCTTAGCGTTGGCGCCGAATGGCGTCACCGCTTCCTCGTTGATGAACTTTAATTTGCGTAGGCACCAGATTTGGAACGCAAATTTCACAATCAGGCCAAAAAAGACGCCATAAGGTTTCATTATAAAGAAGAATCCCATTAATCACGTAGATTATTCACACTGGTCGACGTAAAGTGTATTTACATGGAGTTATCGTGTATTATTTGAGTGGTGGTGTAATGTAACGTACACCGGGTCAGCCACAAGACGAAGCCGGCCCGATCCCTATCAAGTGACCGTCGTGAATCACTTCTGCATGTCCGCGGCTGCAGCCGAAACCTTTTGTGGAGCGTTTTTGTTAACCGAATACAGTAAATTGATAGCATCGATCGAATCGATTTAAATTGATGATTCATACACAATTCCACGAAACTTTATATGAGATTTTGCAGTTTTTTGCTGCACGAAGTAATTTTACTCGATACTAACTTCCTGACGATAAGTAATCGAATTTTCAAGGCAGCGCTAGGAGCGGATCGAATCATAACAAGTTATATTTATGTTCTCAATCGAATCTGTATTTTATTTGCATCTGACACTAATCACACGTTTACTGTCCAGGTAATAAGCGGGCTGGTAACAGTTGGTGAACAATGTCGGCTAATACTGCTGCCAATAAATAAAACCTGTTCTATTGTGTACGAAGTGGCACTGCTGGGACACGGTGAAATAAACGTCCTTTCTAACAAGGAAGTGTGAACGGAGAATAATTGGACCGAACGTGATATGATATTATATCGTCAATTTGTCGAATAGATTAACATTATGGAATTACCCATAATAACCCTAAAAGCAGTAGTCTTCGATCATCATATCTTTTTTGTGCCTATGGGTTTTCGATCAGGAGTCCACGAGGACTCTGTCATTTGAAAGCTATTCATGGAGCCAAAGCTAACTACTAAGAAGTTTCGTTATTAGCTCCCTGCTGCCTAATAGGGTAAGTGCAGTAACTTTAGGCGGCAGCACTAATGCGACAGAAGAGACACTATGCTGGCAGTAAAAGAAACTTATCAGGGTAAAACAGTCAAATTGATGGCACCAGTTGTCAGCACTGTCGATGTGCACGTTCCCTATAGGTGAAGACTTGCTCCCAAAATTTTCAGTTTTAAAAATAAAAAATAAAATAAAATAAATTTTTATTTACCAATTTACAAAAAGTTACAAATTTACGAAATTTGTACACGTTATCTAGTTTATAAGTACGAGATAAATAAGAAATGAGACTCAGCGAGCCCGCTGGTTTTCAGTCTGTTTTCTGCGGTTTTTACTACTTACACCAAAATAATGTTCAAGTAACGTCCAGTGTTCAATTGAATGAATATTGACCTTTAAAACTGATTGCGAATGCATAAAAGGACAATGACTCGCCATCTGTTAGCAGAAATACTAAACTAAATATCAATTTGTCGTCACATCTCCGTTTAAAGAAAAAGCTAATACGACTGCATGCGTGTTTGTTAACGCTAACATAATCATCTCTAACCTAGTTGGGCGTACAAGATCCTATAAAAGGCTTGCTTAGTTAATGTTTCCCGTTAGCTGTGTGTGACACACTCGCTAATATTGGTCCTCTTTGCTGTCAACGAGGTAAATTACCACTATTACCAGTAATTATACAAGCTACATTTATGCTGTAATTTAGAATATGTTACAAAGAAGACTGGTTAAAGAGACATAAGAAATAATATGGTTAGTTTCTGCGTTCGAAAATGAAATTGTTAATATCCAATACTCCAATGCCGTCATTGAGATAAGTAGTAGATTTGTAAGATTATTAAAAAAAATGGTTTGATCACAGTTACAGGTCTTATATTTTTCGAGTTTTTAAACCAAACGACCTCGACAAAATTATCATTTTGTATTCATGATAAGCTGTAAAAGCTTTTTAAGTTATGAGTCATACATACTGGTACTTATCGAAATTTCTACTGCCAACTCACCTAATAATGAAACTAAGGATGTAATTATGATAACGTTTTTCTTCTAAATTGAAACAGAAGGTTAACAAACTTATCAAAGAAGGAAATCCAAATCGGGTAAGATTTTTAAGTAAGTTTCAAGTATGCAAAGTTGCCGTCAATTCAAACCTACGCAACATTCTCAGTTCAGTGCTTTTGTGCGCCATAAATTATGTTCAAACTTATAAAGTTACAAAGTACATGCTTATACAGTAGTGAAGTAGTTGTACGCGCACGCGCATGCTTGTGCATACTGTAAACAGATATAATTAAGGTCGCCGCGTCCATTTTAATGCGACTGATCAATATTCATGGCATGGGTCAGATCTAGATATCGGTTGGCGCCCAGAATGGCCAGGTCAGTCCAGATTGGACGAAGATTTACTGGATCACGGTAACGATTGGAAGGATCACCAGTATCAATGAATTAAATTAAAAAAAACCGGCCAAGTGCGAGTCGGACTCGCGCACCGAGGGTTCCATACAAATTTATATGTATCTATGAACATCCAGTCTTAGCAGACCCCTGCTCCTAAGTAAAATGTGCGCAGTGTGGGATCATTGTAGATTGGTTACTGATATAGACAGACAGACAAAAAATTTATGCTTTTCGCAATTTTTCCTTTATCTGTGCTATAAGGCCTTGCTTTGTACCAAATTTCAAGATTCTGAGTTCACGGGAAGTACCCTGTAGGTTTTGATTCCCTTGCGAGTTTCGAAAATATGCGGAAATTTGCGTCATAAACGGCTGTATCTTTTGATTGCGTTGGCTTAGATGTTTGATTTTTTCACAGCTCCAAGGGACAGTAGATTTGAGTATTTGATATAAATTTCAGCTTGATACCTCCACGCGTTCCTGAGAAAAAGGGTCTTGACAGACAGACGGACGGACGGACACACGGACGGACGGACGGACAACAAAGTGATCCTATAAGGGTTCCGTTTTTTCCTTTTGAGGTACGGAACCCTAAAAAGAAAAAACAAAACCGTGGTAGCCTAGTGGTCTGGGCTATAGTTTCTCAAGCACAGAATTGTGGGTTGAACGAAATCTAGGCCTGCACCTTCCGTTCGAAATTCGGATTTTGCGAAAAATTACAATTATCAAATGTGGCAGTGAAAGAAAACATAGCCGCAGATGATGACGAAACTGGTGTTACTATGAGCCATGTTAATATGAGCCATTGAAAATTGGCTTTGTTTCAGTCTCGCCCTTCGAATGATGATTCATATCAAATAGGTAATTGTGCATCTACTACGTTCATGAAGTGCCCCGCTGATGCGTCTGTGTCATTATCGGATGGAATTTTTCCTCTTTTAATATAAAGTAGGTTTAAGAATACAAAAAAAATATCTTATATAACGTTGTACTACATTACCGTGCTTTTAATATGTCTCATGGCATAGTTTTCTGCGATAATATCTTTATTGTCTTTTATTACGTGAGAAAAATGTAAATATTATAAAGTTTTAAGGTTTTCGCGATTTTTACACATTGGAATTAAAATGACTTGTCTTGTACGTATAGGTTCTCATTTATTTAATACGAATCCCGACGTCTCGACCCCTTTGTCTCATGGTTTGGGGTACGGGTAGAACAAACCTGAAAAAAGAGTGCAAACTTTGGATTTGTAAATTATTTAAACGCGACATTGTCCATTCAATTTTGTTTCATTCCAATATTCTAACATTACACACACAGCGGCTTTGTGATCGTATTATACCTACTGTATGCAGCTCACGCGCTTCTCAACCTTGACAACATGCGCTGGCTCACCAGGCCCATCCAGCATTTATTTTAAACGCTTCCACGCTTCTACCACGATTTCGGGTAATTACACTTCACATTTAGCGGCCTGTTTGTCATGATCATGGAGATGGCAACACAATTATTGATTTCTCCTTTAATTTGGCAAGCCGTTACATTAATGAGTATTTACCGACTATATCGGCTTCGGTAACATTAAAGGGATCCCTAGCATGATATATCGTGTAGTTAAAAATGATTTAAGAGGAATATTTTCGATGCCATTGGTTTTCGCTTTCGATCTCTTTGTGCAGAAATCATCATCACCATCAACAGTAAAATTCTTTCCGTTTCTTACACGTTCTTCTTTTTCAACATCAGCAGTAACCATGTAATTCTGTTCATCAGTTTTATTGTTATATACGAGTATGATTATGATTTTAAAGTCATGTTCCTCGTATAACGAGGAAGTTATTCGTAAGTCACAGTTTCAATCAAGTCTGAGCTGATAGCCGTAGAAAGCTATTTACCATGAATGAGCGTCATTTACCGTCCTTTTCAATCGCAGCCTTCATCAGACGGCCCACTTCAGTATCACTCGACATCTGACATGCATTCCATCGTATTGGATCAAAATACTTTAACTGTACCCAGAAATCAGAAAGTACCAATAATGAATTTTTATTTTCGATGAGTTAAAGTGATTGATCGTTATTGTATTTTTAACTGGAGTTATAACTTTTACGATGGCTGCGCGGTATCGTTCGTCGGTTTTTCTTTATCTCGTCTGTTGTTCGTCATTCCCTGTACATAACTAGCTTTAACCCACGGTTTTTCCCGCGTTAGAAATATTTTCATAAGAAACATTGGCATCTTAGAGCCTGAAAAATTTTACGGTAACATTTTTATAGCACAAAACGTTCACTCGGACAACGCCATCTATTAATTACAGTCATACTTGATAGACAGTTTGTGTTATTACGACAAAGTACATAAGTGACCAGCTTACAGCTACTTTTGACGCTACCTACCTACTTCAAAGTTAAGTATTCGACAGCGCCCTTTATTGTTGTTTAAATTTAAAATAATTATCCCGCGGTAGCGCATTACCAGGACATTATTTTATTTATCATATGTCTCAATCCAAATTTTTATCTATCTATACAACAAGTGCAAGTATCGGAAGACGCAGTGTAGGTAGGCCTCCAGCAAGATGGAGTGACGTGACCGCGTTGGATGCGGATGGCACGGGACCGATCTGTTTGGCGAGCCTTGGGGGAGGCTCATGTTTAGCAGTGGACGTCTTTCGGCTGAAATGATGATGATGATACATCAAGTTTCATCCAAATCATCCAAATTTTCGCTCGAAATAAAATTGAAAATTGATTGATTGTTCATTTAAAATTTCCCATACTATCATAAATTTATTTTCTATTTTATTGCTGACTTCTATTGCGTTGCAATGCACATTAGGTACATGCGCACGCGCAGCCACCGATAGTTCCGGCCGTGAGCTATCATCGTTTACCACCTTCGGTCACAGATAGCATATGTTTCATACCTACAAACTCGTACACAACTCTGGCCAAGAAAACACATATAAATGAATCATATAATATGCTCATTCGGATCGACAGTAAATAATTACGATGCGATGACAGATGTCAAGCAGCCGTGGTAGTCCAGAGGTTTGGGCTATAGCTTCTTAAGCAGACAATCGTGGGTTGAACTTGAAGCCCGGGCTCTCACCTCTAAATTTTTCGGAATTCGTGTGCGAAATCACATTTCAAATTTACCACGAGTTTTATGGTGAAGGAGAACATCGCGAAGAACCTATGCACACTTCGAAGCAATGCGATGGTGCGTGTGAAGTTCGGGATCCACACTCGGTCCACGTGGGAACTACAACAGCCCAAGGCCTCTTTTTCTGAGAGTAGAACTATGCCCATCAGTATATTTAGACGTAGATGTTGATTAGTTAGTCGACTTGATGTAGAAAATTTCGACTTGCAATAGTGGATTACTAACGCTGGTTTAACTATATTAGATTGTTTTAGTTAAGTTAGAGTCTCGATTGGTTTTATTTTAAAATAAGCTTGGTTAATTTAGAAAAAAGAATAATTTACTTATTAATTAGTAATTACCAAAGTTAAGTGTCATCCTTGGCATACCAAAAGTGTCAGTGTAATTCAGTTCAAATTGAAGAAAACTTAGATGAAGTCCGTATCTAGTACGGCCCAAGCCTTCATTTTGAGAGAAGGCCTGTGCCCTGCAGTGGGACGTATATGGGCTGGATGACGGTGTATCCAGTATATAAAGGTCTGGTAGTTCTGACTTCCTGAAATTAATCATGGGTCAACCATCATCTTCAATATTAAGAGTGGACGTTTTGTTGGTGTTGTTCCCTTCAATTCTTTCTTTGTGTAAGATCTTTTCAAACAATTCTTTTCCTCTTTATCCTTCTACCCTATCCTATTCTAATTTGTATCAGCTCACTTTTAGAAATTTAAATCATAATGGTTCCATCCAAAATTGTTTCAACGTTATGGAAACTTTGAAATAACATTCAAATGCAATTTGTCGTTTGTTAATGCTCGTATTGCATTTGTACACGTGTTTCGTTTAGGCACATTGCACTGTGATTATCGGAGGGCTCGCATTACCTTTGGAAAGACGACACATCCACCGTGCGTCATGTTTTTGGCTTAGGTATTATGACTTGTTGTAGCAACCTCTTTGCCTTTTTTACTACTTTTTCTTGTTCTTGTTTTTTTTTTACCATTATTTTGAGTTCTTGACTGTCAGAAGTGTCAGTTGTTGGAGTTTGGTTTGATGCAAACATCTTTTTTATTACATCCCATCCTTTCGCACGTTTCAATTTGTTTTATTGCATTTGAAGCCTACCAGCATTTCAGTAAAACTAAATATCATCAATATCATTTATTTTAAATTTTTAGGCTTTACTAGCTTGTATATAGTTTGATGATAAGAAGCGAATGTGTTGATAGTCACTTGTTTGGTTTTACTCAAATCAACTTCGACCAGTCCAAACTACGAGCAGAAAGTGTCTAGTCTACAAGTTTTTTATAAGCACCTGGATGTTTTTGAGCCAGTGGATATTTACTGGTCCAAAAACTGCAAACTAAAATGCATCTGTGCCATAATTACGATTCGTTTGATCCAATCATAGCCTTGATTACAAGTTTAAAACAGATGCTCTTGCGGTTTCTTCAAGTCGTAAACTAACTATAACGACTCATGATTACACTCGTACGCAAATGATTTTAGAATCAGTTTATATAGTACTTAGAGCAACCGCTAAACAGGACCCTGTATTCAATGAGAAATTCTGTAGGTATTTTATCTCCTTCTTACGCGTAAGATAATAATGCGTAAGAGCGAGTTAACCCTTAGACCATTTGACAACCCTGTCAAGACGTTCGAGTTTGGGCCGTTTGGGTTTTCCAGACATAAACACACACACACACGCACACACACACACACACACAAACACACACACACACACACACACACACACACACACACACACACACACACACACACATACACACACTCGCGCGCGTAAATATAAATTGTTCTGTAAATCTAGTTTAGTAGGTAATTTAGTTGTTTGTTTTTTATTATTTTTTCCTTCATTGTTCTTTGTAATTTTTTTTTTTTTTATAAATATTTTATATTTTTGTTCAACATCCACCTCTGTCCTCTGGTAAGCTTTATAGGTAAACTATATGTATAGTGCACTCCAAGGCCCCAAGATACAGGCGCTGCCTAGTTTGGGGTCTGCCAGATATTCTCCTTGTATATTGCTGATGTATGTTTTTGGAAATAAAATTATTATTATTATTATTAAATGTTGCTTTGAATCGGCTTTGATTTCTCTTTGACGGCAAATATACATATTACGACAAATACACTAAGCTCGAAATGCTTATCTATCACTCTTGTTCAATGCCAATGCTTGAACATGGGATTGTATGGTAAGCGGGTCACCTCGAGCTCGATAGCTATCGCATCTGTCATTATTCTTTGTGTCAACATTTAAAAGCTCAATCGCAATCGTCACGAGCTAACGGTGACTGAGCTCCTGATGCGTATGCGCATGTTTGAATCGAGATATTTGTCTGCATCCAAATCACTAAGTGACCACTTTAACACGTGGGTAAGGTTGTTTATCATTATCATCGTAGCATATGTAAAATCCCACTGCAGGGCACGCCTCCTCTTTCTCTTCAGTGTGGATTGGGAACTTCGCACACGCCATTGTTCCTTCGCAGTTCGCAAGTTTCCTCACGATGTCCTCCTTCACCGCAAAGCTCATGGTAAATTTCAAATGTAACTTCACACATAAATTCCGAAATACCTACTCGGAGATGAGAACCCGAGCTCGAACCCACGACCCTCTGCTTGTGAGGCCATAGGTTAAACCACTAGGCTACTACGATTCTGCCTGTATTCTATATTATAGTACCTAAATTGATCCATTTGCTCTAGTCATTAAAAATGCTGTTACGTCGATTGTCACCAATTGACATCTTTAATTTGTTTTATTTAGATTTTTAGCACCAATAAAATAGATCGCGCTTGACGCTTGAGGTTCGACAAGGAAAAAATGTGGATACCATACTGAGTAAGTACGAAACTAATGCATTAAATATTTAATTAAATAGGTAGGTACATTCGATAAAGGTCTATTACGATTATTACATAAGAAATAAAAGACAGAAAATTATTAATTTTGAATAACATAACGTTGGAAATAATGAATTTATAAAATTATAGCGGCATTCTAAAAGCTTTTACAATATTTCACCCGCACTGCGAATAAGAGCGTATCCAACAATACATTTTCGTTGTTGCGTAAAATAAACTTTCTACTTTTTGAGAAATTGAGGCTTGCTGTTAAAATACCATGTGGCACCATGCGGTATCGGGTAACATTCGAGACAGCTGCAACCAGAATACCCAGACATAATAATATGAATACCTTTGCCGGCCTTTTCGTTCACGCAGAAAGCTAAATTGATTTCGTTTTCTTTATCTCCGAACTCATCATTATCATTCCACCCGAAAGACGTCTACTATTAAACATAGGCCTCCCCCAAGGTTCATCAAACAGTAACCAGGTCAAAGCTAAATCTTGTTGGACGCTCACAGAACAGAGTGCCATACCCACTGCTATATTATATATGTCTGGCGATTCTTCGAGCTATGTTGGTGTTGTTAGCTTTTGCGCGGATTTCATCATTTCTAATGTAATCCCGCAGAGAATATTCCATTCCTTATTTCCACCATAAAAGTTTAGCTTAAGCGGTAATGATTTTCCATACAACATTTTATCCTTTATTTCAACCTTTTAGGGGATGAATTTTAAGATAACCGTTCTTAGTAGTCGCCTACATAATAAAAATAAATAATTTGCAAAAAAATTAAGCTCCTAGAAGCGTATCCTCGTAAGTTTCGACTTTTTATAAAAGACAAGTAGGTGTGCCAGATCGAGCCAAGAATGCCCAGTTTGTGATTTTCGAAATTATTCAAGATATCGAGAGTTCTTACTTCATTTATAAAATTTGTACGCTGGGACTTACGAGATAGTTTGTGCTGTGCGTTGATGTGCTATTCAGTTAGTCATTCAGCCTGCTTCTTTTTTTTATACATATACGAGTAGATAACCAGATGTTGTCCGTGACTTTGCCTACGAGGAATTCCTTTATCGCTGTCTCCCTGGAACTATGCACTTTTCCAGACCCACAAGGTCGCGAGAAAGGAGTATGTGTGTGGTCGAACAAGAAATTCCTTCACCACTATGTTCTATGTCAGTTGTATGGCTTAGTTAGTAAATGACCTGTTGTATATAGTAGTAACGTGTCCGTATAAACAAATTGACGTTCCAAATTCGAAAAATGATTTAAACTCCATATCAATTCTGCGCACTACTACATACAACAGGTCCTTTTATTAAGTTTTTTACTTTTAAAAGTTATAAAGCACTTACGAGGTCGACTGAATCATGCCCTATACTTCGTTTTTTTTAGCATTAGAAATATGGTAAACAATCTTGATGAGTCTTATTAATGAGAAACGCTTTTTAAAAAATAATAACTATTACTTAAGAACCAAAAGAATATAAATGACTTATTATTAGTTAATTCTTACATATTTACCGTAATTTATTTTTCAAAACTGTTTTTCAGTAAAAAGACACGTCAATATCGCTTACCTTCTTTCTAATGCTAAAAAAACGAAGTGTAAGTACAGTCCAACCAACTAATTTGTGACCCAGTTTGGTACCTTTTCACAGGAAATGTCACAGTGACGTCGCGTTACTTGACAAGGAAAATCATTATGACGCTTACTGTGACGACGTTTTATGGGGTCTCATACCAAATCCCTAACATCGTTTGTCCTAATGTAATGTTTGTCCTAATTATCGTTTGTCCAAGCACTTTTTTTCTCGGAAACCGTGAATTTTTCAGGAACTTTTTGTGATTATCCTTTAGAACTCTATAGGTTAGGTTAGGTTTGTTTTATAAAAATCCAGAACAATTAATAGATTTTAAATAAAACGAGTTAGGACAAACGATCATTAGGACAAACATTACATTAGGACAAATAATCATTAGGGATTTAGATATAGAGCCCGTTTTATGATAGGTCAGAATTCAAATATGTATTTCGATTGTACCTTTATATAAATTAAATAGGCATGATCCTTTTAATAACTTTGTTACAATCGCCGACAGCGTGTTAACCTATGCTGCTTTAGCTGCACCACATTCCAGCCCGCATAAGCATTATCAATCGTATGCACATCCTCAGCCCGATGCAATCACAAACGAGCGTTAGAAACACAATAATAGCATTTATCGAACGCGGCGTGAATTGCCTTCTACAAAGCCAATACGATCTCGACCGTCTATGGATCTGATAGTGGCCATTGTGAGGCTATTTTAAGAGTTCAGTGACTCGACGTTCATCAAATTGTAATAATTCATCCTTTAAAATGTATTAACTGTCGTGCGCAGCTTGAAACCGATGCGTAAAAAGTAGTCTTGATTTAAAAAGCGTATACGTTTTTAGGGTTTCATACGTCTAAAAGAAAAATGGAATGCTTCGTTGTCCGTCTATCTACCAAGAACGCATTTGGGAAGGTCCCATTTGTCCTATAGAACTGTGAAATCGTGAAGTAAGTAATAGAGTTCAAAATCGTACCAAATATATCAATAACGCTTGGAGCTATCAAGTTAAAAAATATTTCTACGTCAGAACTGATAAAATATACACCTGTACCTATCTATCATATTCTAAGAATTAAACAAAGTCTATTTCTATTATGGTTACACTTTTGCCTTCTCCATACTTTGTAGGTAGGTACCTACTTTAATAAGTAACATACAGGGGCTGTTTCACCACCCATTGATTAATTTTAACTGACGGATAAATGTGATGCCGTCTCCGTCTACTCGAACAAAGCAAACAGAGACGGCATCACATTTATCCGTCAAATAAATTTGATCAATGGATGGTGAAACAGGGGGTTAGTATCGTAAATAACAAGAAAGGTTTTCCCTTCAAAAATATATTCGCTATGTAATTAATTTGTAAATCACATTCAATCTCATACATAATATTTCACTTTCTCTCTGCTTCTTCTTTTTTATTTTCGTTTTGTTTCATAATAATTAATTTTGCTCGTTTGCCTACCTCTCACTATATAATAATAATAATAATATCATACCTTTGCAGCATTTGAAACTTAATATTTATTTACTTACACGACGAAGCCAACCTTGGACTTAGCTCTCAGATTTTATCTGGTGCATTTCACCCACGTGGCGTCGCGTTGTTGCTGCCACTATCGAATCGAATAACGCAAATAAAACACATTAGAGATCTACCATCGCATAGGTACCACACTAGAAATCTAATAAAAAGTAAAAAAAAAAACCCTCAATGTCACTTTATAAACCCAATATCTAATTGCTTCTCTTCACAATTTTCTCATATTTCATATCTTTAGCCGCCATAAGATAGGTTTTCAAAACGACTGACGGATACTACAGGAGACCAAAGAGCTGGCACCTTCCACGCACAACGTATGAGCATTGCTAGACATCGAGACCATCCTTTTTGTTATTTTTTTTATTATTTTTTGTGTAACTTAGTTACTGTGCGATAGTTAATTTCTTTTAGGTAATTGTATTTTAATATATTTTTAATGTAATCCTTAGGTATAAAACAAATTCTCTTTCGAAAATAATAATAAAATAACTAGAAACAAAAATGGTTTTCTCCGTAATGATTTTCAACGCATCATAAGTCTTAAGATCACCTTCAAGTAGCAGTAAAATTTAGAAATATATATTATTTAACGACCAATAAACGAGATTTAATACTCGTAACGTTAAGAACCGCATTCGATTAGTTTCACATCCGACTGGTGCTGATGATTTGTTTTGAATATAGAAAATAATTAATTGATATGTATAATTGTATTGTGATTGTATTGTGTGTTGTTGTGTGTTGTTGTTGTGTTGTATTGTTGTGTGTTGTATTGTGTGTCCTTAGGTTTATAAGGAAGCTCAAGGTCACTCAGAGGGCGATGGAGAGGGCTATGCTTGGAGTTTTTCTGCGGGATCGCATTAGAAATGAT
Source organism: Archips xylosteana (assembly GCA_947563465.1). NCBI lineage: Eukaryota > Metazoa > Arthropoda > Insecta > Lepidoptera > Tortricidae > Archips > Archips xylosteana. The sequence goes on along the minus strand of OX387347.1, from coordinate 19,993,180 downwards.
GAAATCCGCGCGAGAACTAAAGTCACGGACATAGCTCGAAGAATCGCTAGACTTAAGTGGCAGTGGGCAGGGCACATCGCCCGTAGAACTGACGGCCGATGGGGCCGAAAGGTTCTCGAGTGGCGTCCGCGGACCGGAAGACGCAGTGTAGGTAGGCCTCCAACAAGATGGAGCGACGACCTGGTGAAGGTAGCGGGAACGCATTGGATGCGGATGGCACAGGGCCGATCTGTTTGGAGAGCCTTGGGGGAGGCCTATGTTCAGCAGTGGACGTCTTTCGGCTGAAATGATGATGATGATGATGATGATGTATAATTGTATAATGATAGGGCACGTCAGTAAATGACCTATTACGATTTGATAGAACAAATTGATTCAAAGCGGATGAAACGGAGTTTTGTGTAGCAAAAGCGATAAGACACTGGCATGGTGATAAAACTGAAAATAGTAATCAGCTTATATGTGCATATAAGTTTACTTAGGTATATAAATTATTAAATGAACACATTTTTTTTCAATATCAACTTTTTGTTTTTGTCTACACAAGGTACATCCAAACATTGAAATAAAATGGTTGGATACATTCCTAAAAATCGGAAATCCTAGAAGTTTAGCGTGAGTTACACCAAGCTGTTGTAGTAACTTGGCGCAACATTAGATGCATAAGTATCTCCAGTTAAGTCAATTTCTGCAAGTCGAAACACAAAATACCTACTTAACTTAGTAATTCGTACGTAGGTACAGTCACGAGTTTTAATTTGAGACCCACTTACGGTTGACAGTCCTGTCATATTGTATAGGAATTCAAAGGATATTTTTTCGAAATGGGTCCCAAATTAAAGCACGCGACCGTACGTTATTAAATTTTGGCCTACTGAAATATACTTAACCGGAGATTTGACAGCTGAGGCCGTATTGTCTAACGCTTTTGGCGCTTGCCTTCGGTTTCACTATCTCTTTCTCACAACGTTTTATACCGTTTGACAGAAAGAGATAGCGATTGCGAAGGCAAGCGTCAAAAACGTTAGACAATAAGCCTACTGGTCTGGTTTGACATTGGTTAACGTTATCAGTAAGTTGGCCCAACTCACACTCGTGATAGAACGTGTTCAATGCTCACTAATAAACCCTTTTTAGATCTTACTCGGTGACTGGGTTAAGCGAAATACACACTCAAAAGCTATTAGCACCATGTCAGTGTTGACAAACATCAAATTATCAGCATGCCGTATTTGGACTTAATACTCCAATGACCCGTCTTTCTTGTCATACAAATATCGCCATTACTACGCAGCTTTACAGTTCAAGCAGTTATCTAGACCAAACAGTCGCTGGTTGACGAAAATAATACCTATCATAAAACTAGGTTGACATGCACACCTATGATGTGGTTGGATCAATTTCAAGGCTCCGCGGTTTACGTACAACCAGTTTTTGGGAACGTATTATTAAAAAGTTCTTGTTATACTTTAATATCGATTACTAGTGTAAATTACTGTACAATTTAACTTTCGCTTAGCGTATTTAGGTCAAATGTATCTAATTATTTGTGCCGAGTCGAGCCATTTATAGGAAGAATTTTATTAATCATCATCAAGCGATGTGATGTGTATGTGAAATTGTTTGCGCTGTTTTAATTTACCGGGAATGTTGAAACAATGCCGATTGTTCACAGAAATTAACAGCATCGATTTACTTGTTGCTTCAGCAATTCACAGAGTCCAGCGAATTTTCGTACCAGCGCTTTTGAAGGCAATGCGAACAACTCGATACAGTTCGATAAAGGAGAGTTCTTAATTATATTATCTTTAATTCATGTGTAATAAAATATTGTTTCGTATCGAGAAGTGATCAGTAGCCGCCGCCGCGCGTCCATGGCCGATTTTTGTTTCCATTATTATTTCTCCGCACATGATTAATATTTTTTTCATCGGCGACAATTTTTAAATAACTTCGGCTAAAATGACTTCATCTTTGACATCGGCGAGCAATTTACGAAAAATTTCAACAGGCTCATGTATATTAAAGGCTTTATACCAAAAGGAGACCGCAGAACGTGACAGCCTTCGCCCGTTTTGGTTTTTGACTCAAATGCTGTATGTTTTTCTGAGGTATCAATAAAAGCCAGTTTTTTGGGTGAAGTTGAGAAGCTATTCGATACGACGCGTTTGCATTTAGATGACTACAACGAATATAGCGGGTTCTTTTGATTAATCCTTCCATTCCTATTATAATTATTGGCAGTCACAGCATGAACAAAGCGAAATAGAATCTTAATTAAAGCCCAGGATTGAACGTTTCGAAGGAGCAATAAAATATATCCCGTATACGAATAAAAGCGGTCGATATTGTGGTTTATAATCGTTTTAGAAGTTTAATGCATACTTTAATGGGATAGTAAAACGGGGAACTCATTTGTTTGCGGACTCGGGTTGATTTTTACCACCGGGGATTTCTGCACAAATGTTTATTTTATTACCATAGAGAATATTCGTATAACGTGGGTACAGGCTATATGGATGTCACGTAGTGGTTCAAGATTCTGTATACATTCATTGTCATATTTGTCATTATTCGAAAGCTTAATTGAGTACTTATGAATCGATACCCATATCCTGGGGCTGTTTTGTCTAACTAACGCGAGGGTGTTTGCGATCGCAGTCGTCATATCTTTCTAGTTTCATCCGCGTTATCCGCGTGCCGTCGAATGTGTTAGACAATACAGGCACTGAGGTTGGCATAAGACGAAACCATCAAGAAAAATAAGTAGAGCTATAGCTTTTTTGCGTCTTTTGCGATAATAGTGACTACAATGTAGTGAAGGTATTCAGCGGATGTTGTTATGGCGAAATTATGTCAGGTATAGTGAGAATTTAAGTCGAAAAAGACACCTGCTTTATGAATCATCATCACGTTAGTAAAATGTTTAATCATCATCATCATCATCATTCCAGCCTGTATAAGTCCCACTGCAGGAGACAGGCCTCTTCTCAGAACGAAAGGGCTTGGGCTATGTTTCCACGCGGTCCCAGTGCCGGATCAGGAACTTCATACAATACACCATTGAATTTCTTCGCATGTGTGTGCAGAGGCCGTATTGTCTAACGCTTCTGTCGCTTGCCTTCGCTTTCACCGTCTCTTTCTGTCATCATCTTATACCGTTTGACAGAAAGAAATAGTGATTGCGAAGGCAAGCGTCAGAAACGTTAGACAATAAGCCTGCAGGTTTCCCCGCGATAATTTCCTTCACCGTATAGCTCATGGTAAATTTTAAATGTAATTTCGCAGATACTTTTTGAAAAAGTGAGAGGTAGTACGTGCCCGGGTTCGAACCCAAATTCTGTCAAATGTTTCGTGAAATTATTTATATTTTGATATTCTACATACAGTACCTAACTAGAAAACATTAAAAAAACTAGAAAAGACAATAGGACTAGTTTATCAATCCGAGACGCGTGCTGACCCACTACTCACCCTGAGCTGCTTTCTTGATATTTAACTAGGATTAATAACCAAAATTGAACTAGAAACTAACTTCATATGGCACTCTAGAGCCCCTTCGCCTATTGGTGGTCTTAATTAATTGCTTGCTAGTTATTATGGAAGGTTAATGATTTAAATAAAATTGATACTGGCGGGTTAGCTGCGGGCAACGCAACAGGGTGAACTTGCTCACTTGTAATAATTGATTATTCCGATACATTACACAAATAACGCTAGGGCCAATGTTTATGATTTGGACCAATAAATGCAATATTGCTCTGGTCTGTAGCAGTCAGCAAGGGGAGTTTGGACGTTGCGCAACAAAATTGTTTATATTAACAGTAAAATGTATTTAGTTTGGACTTGGTTTCTTTGCGAAATCCCATGATATTTGTTTTACACACACACCGAACAGTATATTTAGCCAGAGACAGATGCGTTAAAGAATTACATCGTAACATTTCTCTAATGTTTTATTGATTAAATTGAACTGTGTAGTGTATATTGATGATATGATGATTGATGATTGCGTGTAAATTGATGATCAGATTGGGGATGTCATGAAGAAAGGTCAGAATAAGAATACCCGAAACCGGCGAGCATCTATGAAAAGACCAATGAGTATTGTGGACGCAAAAGATGTATTACTAAGTCGGGATCGTAGCAGATAGAAACAAATAGTCTCTGCCCACCCCTTTTGCTGGGTAGGATTTGTGTAACTTGTAAATGAAAAAAATGAAAATGAAAATGTTTATTTCACACACAAAACACATAAAATTACAAAAGAAAAAAAAAAAATATATATATATAAAATGAAATAAAAACATAAAACATTAAATTAACATTAAATTGTGTGTGAAAAAGGTCCCGCCTCAGCATAAATGCGGACTCCTGAGGTGGAGCCGGCGCTGGTCTTCCGGCGGGACCCTTTTTTTATCAGTCACAGAAACCCTGTCGTGCAACACGGCCTTAAGCGGTATGCCGAACGCAGCCGTTGCGACTGCAACGAGCAGCGCTGTCTGGCGGCGAACAGCACAAACGCAGACATTTATAACCTAAAAGACCGTGCGCACGACATGGTCACTGTGACTAAGATTTACTAAATATAACAAATAACTTACGCAAAACGGATGTAAAAAATATAAAATTAGCCTAATTACACAAAATAAAAAAAATAAAAAACAATGAACATAGTGCTTGTGTATGTTAAATTGAACTAATATTGCAACTAGCCTATTGCTTACCTTATATTTTTTTTCATGTACTTGTTTTTCTATATTATTATTGTTTTCTTTGTGGTGGACAATAAAGAGTCATTGTATTGTAAAGTAGAAATATAAGCACAAGTTAGCTATAAGCTTTTCATATCAATCGCCACAGGGCGTCTCATTCTGAGAGGATGCCTGTGCCTTCCAGTGGAACTAATATAGGCTGTGATGATGTTGATGAAGGTTTTTATAGAAAGGGACGAAAACTGAAACTGAGACATCTGTTAATTATGTAAGTGTTTTCTAGAGGTATTTCTAGCTAGAGACGTAATGTAAACACTTTATTGTACAAAAATAAGAAAACAAAAGGCTTTTGACAGCCACTAAGACTTATAGAGACGTGTTGATGTAATCTGAAGTCTTTATTCTAAATAAATAAAAAAACATTAAATTTAAAAATGATAGACCAATAGCTAAACGCCCGTACAAGGTGCCACGCGAGTTATAATCTTAGCCATTCGTGGCGCAGATGGCAAGATTTCCTCATACGATTAATAAAGTGAAGGTATCATATAGTATGTGCAGCTGATTCGTATGTGGGGTGCGGGCACTCTCACCGCCCTAAATGGAGAGAAAAGTTTGCACTGACCGCCCGGCGACCTTTTACACCTCGACCGATGGCGGGGCACGGTATAGGGCTGGCAGAGCTTCTAGTGTGCCTTTATAGTATACGCATTTGCTGCCGGCTGTCAGACTCGAGATTTCTTCAAGTGCCGCAAACGCACATGTGCGTTCAATGACTGCCATGACAGCGGCATTAGGGGAAAGTCACGAAACGCGTATATGCGTTCCCGGCAGTGCATACGTTAAAATAGTTACGAATACGTTCGTGTTAGAAGTTTCGATAGCCGAGGGTAAATTAGCAGCGCTTCTAGCGGCGGTTATTGTCAACAAACTTCTCATCGTATTGGGAGTGACACTTTAATAATTAATGTGTTTGAGACGTTTATTGAGACAAAACAAAATATAATATGGACCCAGAATTCAAATAGTAATTAAATAATAGTGTTTTTATTGAGGTAGAATTAAATATGAGGATAGCCAGGAAGCAACATGGATTTTTTAGTTTTTGGTTCTAAATCGATAAAAAAACATTTTATGGCGTAACAAACATTTGAGTTATTGTTTCCGAAAGTTAATTCAAACGTTTTTTCAAATTGTTGTCTGTTGAATTTATGTTTTTTCATTTGATAGTTGGATAAATACTTGTATCTAAGTAGTGGTTACATAAACTGTAGCAAAATGCGCAAAAATGCCGTTATTTTCTTCTTATGATCTTTAAGCTCCTAACGCGCAGGTAACAGCGGAGGCTTGACGGTGCAGTGGCGGTGATGGTTGTAATGTTTTAACTTGTATGAACGAGGTCGCGGTACGGTACCGCACAACCGTTCATACAAGTTAGAATATTACAACCGTCGCCGCCATCGCGCCGTCTGTGCGTTTGGAGTTTTAGAGTGAGGCCACACGAGCGTAATTTTGTGAGTCGTGAGCTGCAGAATTTCGGTCCGCGCCATACAATATGTTTGTTTGTTTGTTTGTTTATACTCTTTATTGTACAAAAAGGAGAACAAAAAAAAGGATACAGAAAAAAAAATAAAGAAATTATAAGTACAAAGGTGGACTTATCCCTGAAGGGATCTCTGATCTCTCACTCACCTTTGAGTGGCAGAGAAGAGCAATCAAAAAAAAAACAAGGATCGACAAATAAAGCAAAACATTTGAATAAATATAAATGCATATGTAAACCTCAAATACCTAACTATACCTATACAAAATACTTATAATACATAAATAAAATATTAATAATAACTAAATATAAAAATACATAAATACACACATTTACATACAATACATAAATGGGCCAATCAACTTTTTTTTGTTTTCTTCTATTTACTCCTTTACAAGTAACTCTGTAATCTCTGGTTAGTGAAACCATGATTTTGTAGTAACTAGATAAACTGTTTATCATAGTGCGTATGTGAAAACCAAAAAAAAATAAGTATTTTTATGAAAAAATCCGGTGACCCAGGGGACATACCACTATTTCCATACAAATTTCGGTTACATCATTGTCCCCTGGGTCACCAACGAAATAGAAGCTAAACAAAATAAAATAAATATGGCAATTATACCATTATTGACTACAAAAATCTAGCGTTTTGAAAAGTATACTTTAAATAAGGAAAGATAATTAGTTTTTTAATTATTTCGGTTTTCATAAAAAGTTGCAGAAAATCGTTGACAAAAAAAAGTTGATTGACCCAAATACAAACACAAGTATAAAGGATAATTACTTACTAAATAAATAACCATGGAACTACTTATAGTGTAAGCCACATCTTCTTCAATGTCTCCCTGAACGATTATACGGAGGAAGATTGTCGGACGGTGATCGGCAACCGATTCCGCATGCACAGAAAAGGATTTATATGCGCGCCATCACGTGACACTCACGTGACACAATGTATGGCGCAACCGAAATTCTGCCGCTCAGAACTCACAAAATTACGCTCGTGTGGCCTCCCTCGCCCTTTTAGTTTCCTCCTGTCAAATTTTGACAACCCTAAGCACGGGGTATGCTAGCTTGACGCTGTTTTATGATTTCTGATTGGTTACTTTGCTCAATGGTTTTACAAGCGCATTAATTTAGCTTTAAAGGTAAACCAATGAAGCCCGTAAAAAGCCATGGTGGCCCAGTGACCTATGACCTCACAGCGATCGTGGGTTCAAATCCCGGCTCGCACCTCTTTACCATGAGCTTTAAGGTGAAGGAAAACATCTTTAGGAAACCTGCATATAACTGCGAAGAAATTGAATGGTGTGTGTGAAGTTCCCAATCCGCACTGGGCCCGCGTGGGGACTACGGCCCAAGCCCTCTCATTTTGAGAGGGCCTGTGCCCTGCAGTGGGACGTAGGTATACCTAAAGACTGGGATGATGATGATGATGATGAATTGTGTCAACATCTACTCGTACACTGTCTACAATCGTTGTTGTAATGTTATATTTATTTCTAAGTTGTCAACTGATTTGTAATAATATTGTCTGAGCGACTAAATCTAATATATAAAAACCGGCCAAGAGCGTGTCGGACACGCCCAAGATAGGGTTCCGTAGCAGTACGAAAAAATCTTTGCATAAGTACTTTATTAATGTGGTTGTTTTGGTTCCAACTCCCACCGCGCGCTAGGGTTAACAACGCGATGTACCTAGAATTTCAACGTCGGCGGTACAGCGCCATCTATCGGCAAATTGGATAACTAATCTAATCTGCAGTCTACCAGAACTATGTATGTTGATGGTTTTTCAGATGTAATTCTTTATAAATAAATAAAATAAATAAATAAATATTAGGGGACAATCTTACACAAATCGATCTAGTCCCAAACTAAGCAAAGCTTGTACTATGGGTACTAGACGATGATAAACATACTTGTATAGATAAATAAATACTTAAATACATAAAAAACATCCATAACTCAGGAACAAATATTCGTGCTCATCACACAAATAAATGCCCTTACCGGGATTCGAACCCAGGACCTCTTGCTTCGTAGGCAGGGTCACTACCAACTAGGCTAAAGCAGTCGTTATTATACATATGAACCGATTTCAATTTTTTTTTATTTGAAAGAAGATACTGTTAGCGTGATCTTATAGTACTCAAAGAAAAGAAAATGCTTGCAGTGGCGGTTAAATTACAATCTTAGTATAGAAATATTTTTTTTACAAAAACTTAAAAACTGCTCAACTGACTAAGTTGAAAATAATTTTCCTAGAAAGTTTTTATTAAGTTTAACTTACGTGATTTTTTTCATATTTTTTAAACGTGCGTTTCAAAAGTTAGAGGAGGATGATACCCCACACTATAGGGTTAGTCGAGAAAAAAAATCACCCCCACTTTACGTCTATGGGAGGACCCTAAAAAAAATTTTTTTAGTTTTTTTTATTTGACCACTTTGTCGGCGTGACTGATATATATATTCATGCCAAATTACAGCTTTCTAGTACTAACAGTCCCTGAGCTTAGGCGCGGACGGACAGACAGACAGACATGGCGAAACTATAAGGGTTCCTAGTTGACTACGGAACCCTAAAAATCTAGTGTCACGGTGTTTGTTATCGAACTCCTCCGAAACGGCTTATCAATTTTTTTTCTCCGTACTCGGTAGGTCTGAGAATAGGTCGTAGGCTATTTTTTATACCCCTACAACAACAGCTAAGTCTTCATATATATACGACAGTCAACGTGGCAAATAAATGATCATTTTTGTACCTTGACGCGTTCAGTCGTTACATCATTTCGTATGGGTTTTCAAGCATGACGTTCAAGTTACAAGGTACAAAAGTGATCATTTATTTGTGACGTTGACCCTACTTTCTCAGTAACTAACAGTACTGTGACATCATAAAAGTTTGTCAAATAACTATATCATCGATAAAACTGCAATACCGCGTAACTGACTTGTGGCAATTTTTACAGGAGAGCATTGAACATTAATTTAATAAGGCGCACAACAGCGTTACAATCAAAATTATTCTATTTTTGAATTGATACATATCATGCATAAGGCCAATAACAGTTACTCCCCGTATTGTACAATTAATAGCTTGAGCTGAAAATTTACAATTATCTTGTTAACCGAATTCAAAAAAAGGAGGAGATTCTATGTTCGACTGTAAGTATGTCTCTTTTTTTTTCTATGTATATTTACTTAATCTAATTAAGATCTAATTCCAACAAATTTGTCTATTTCACACTGATTTCACAATCTATTTAGTGAACAAATAAATGTGTGCGCGCGCATGTGTGTGCGTATGTGCGTGCGTGCGTGCGTGTTTGTTTGTGTGCGTGCGTGCAGTTTCATCGACGATATACGATATGGAACTAACAAGTGCCTAGCTACTTCTAGTCGACTCCTGCTTTACAAGTTTCGAGCTAGCATAACAGTTAACTTTTACAAATCAAGTTCTTTACACCGACTACGCCTGTATTGTGTTGTGATAGACTAATAAAACAACTTAACGGTATTCAAATGGGTAAAACGTGGCGCGTTAAAAAAATAATCGACAACTTTTATATGCGACACGAATGTGTTTAAATAAGTTTTACGACAGAATTAAAATCGAAATTAGTCTCCTTCGTCGTAATACGAAATCGTTTTGGGCTGCTTTGAATTATTTATTTATTACTGTATTATTTATATGAAGTTATGTAATAAGAATAAGTAATTATAGAGGTCTCGGCTCCTAATATAACTTTGTACCATTCGGGGTTGAGTCCCTAGGTTCGTGGGGCCTCAGCGCCCACATTCTTTTTAAAGAACTTTCAAAACGACTTACGAATATCCTAGGGGACCAAAGAGCTGGCAGCTTCCTCGCACAACGTATCAGCATTTCTATACAGCGAGGAAATCTCCCAGCATCATTGAGACCATACCGCTCGGAAAACCTTTTGTAATTTTTCTAGTTTTTGGTTCAGTTATTAACTAAGTTCTTATGTAATTTAATTCATTTTCATTTTTATTTGTGTGTGTTTTCATGTGTGTGATTGATGAAAATGAGAACTATTTTACGAATTGAATTTGGCATGTATCTAACTCTAACCTAGACCCAAACTAAGCAAAGCCTCGTACAGTAGGTACTATGGCTATAAGACAACGGCAATATCGAGAGGGAGATGAAAGCGCAAAACCTAAATCCTATGACAAACTATTACAGAGCTTTCTGACGCCGTCGTACAAGACCCAACCCCAGATAGAACTGGGATTCAGCGAAAGAAGAAGAAAGACAAATAGGCTAGGCAAGGCAACTATAGTCACATACATACGTACATAAATGTATGCATAGAATATCCTTTGTATTCTCAAACATGCGTCAACCCCTACCGGCATTCGAATCCATCTTTAGCTTCGTGGTCATGGTAACTAACCTCTAGACTGCCTGGTCGTCGTTTTAACATTTATTTATTTGTATACATGTAATATGACAATTAAAACCATATCGTTACATTAGATACTTAAACTTAATTACATAAATAGTTAAAATTTTATAAGCTGGGGGTTTAGGACTGCAGAACTCATCTGGTTAAGATAACATTGCTCTCGTTTGTTGAAGCCTACCGCTAATAACAAATTAGAATAAGTTACAAAAAATGCAAACAAATAGCTAGCTTTAGTCTTCTCTAAGTTATAAGATTCAAATTGCAAAAGCTTAACTCATTAAGAAAGGCCTTTCGTCATTGTAAGTGGTACTCAGGTGGATCGTCGGCGTTGTAGTGCGTCCATAATAGAACAAACGAAAACAATGTTATCTTTACCAGATGAGGTCTGCAGTCCTAAACCCCCAGCTTATAAAATTCCAACTATACCTATAACTAGACTAAGATCTAGTACACACAACTCTCTCTAGGTCTCTTCCATCAACAGTCGCGCTATCTTGGTTACTATGTAATATGAAATCATGATGCTTAATGCTTGTTAAACATTTTTAACCGACTTCAAAAAAAAAGAGGAGGTTCTCAATTCGTCTGTATGTTTTTTTTTTTTTTTTTTTTTTTTTTTTTTTGTATGTTTGTTACGCGATTACTCCCTCAATTGTAAACCGATTTTCAAAATTCTTTTTTTGTTTGATAGAGTATACTCCTAAGGTGGTCCCATTGGCACCAAGTCAAGATCTGATCATGGGATCCTAGAGAAATCGAGGGCAACCTTCAAATTTTACAGGCAAACCTATGGTGATTTTAGCATTTCTAGCATCAAGTGAAGTATTTGCATTCAGAAAGTATCATTTGGTAAACTGGACCTGCTGAAGAAGACTGTAGATGGCCAACGGAACTCCTAAACGGGTCAAATCTTGCAAGTTAAATTTGAACCGGTTTCCAATTGAGCTGAAATTTTGCAGGCATATGTAAATTGGATGACGATGCAATATTATTATGACATGGAGCTGATCTGATGATGGAGCTGAAAGATGGCCATAGAAACTCTGTAATAAAGCGATACGACCGCATTGAGTTTGGGCTCATTTGATTTGTCTTGACGAGTACTTTGATCCTAGATGGTAACTATAGGATCTGAAAATGGAGTTAGAAGGTGACCATAAGAACTCCGTAATAAAACGACATAACCCCATCGAGTTTGAGCTCATTTGATTCGTCTTGAAGAGTACTTTGGTAACCAGGGTCAAAAAGTACAGTCAGCAAAGAGTGCCTGTTGTATCGCATAATGTTGATTGTTCTAAAAATTTCTGGCCAAGAATGTTTGGCATACTGTTGAAAGTCCTAAAGCATATTTGTTCGTTCTTTATTGATAACAAGAACATCGGATTACCTACAATATTAATTGGCCAAAGCAGTCCTAAGAGTTGTGTAAGTCATTCACCTAAACTATAAGTAGGTATGGCACCTACAAAGAAAAGGGGGCAATAAAAAATACCTACAAACCACCTCCCGTTTAACTTGGTTAGGTTCGTTAGTTACCTTGAGCTCTTTAAAGCGGAATAGAGGAGGAGCTCGGGGGGCGGAGCACCCGCTAAAAAAAATACTGTCAAATCGCCTCCCGTTTAACCTTACCAGACTCGTTAGTTACCGTGCGTCTCTCAGAGTTAAAATTGAAGCCTTGGTACTGGAAGGGGGGCTCGGGGGGCGGAGCCCCCCGTAATATAAAACACCTTCAATCCACCCCCTGTTTAACCTGGCTAGGTTCATTAGATCTCTAGTATCTTACGTCGCTCAGAGTGGAAATTGAAGCCCCGCCCTTCGAGGGGGGGGGGGGGGCTCGGGGGGCGGAGCCCCCCGCAATAAAAAATATTCTTACACCACCTCCCGTTTAACCTGGTTAGATTCGTCAGTTATCTTGCGTCCCTCAGAGTGGAAATAGAAGCATCGCTACTGGAAAGGGGGCTCGGGGGGCCGAGGCCCCCGTAATGCGGAATAGAGGGGGGGCTCGGTGGGCGGAGCCCCCCGCTAAAAAAAATAGTGTCAAACCGCCTCCCGTTTAACCTTACCAGATTCGTTAGTTATCTTGCGTCTCTCAGAGTTAAAATTGATGCCTTGGTACTGGAAGGGGGGCTCGGGGGGCGGAGCCCCCCGTAATATAAAACACCTTCAATCCACCCCCTATTTAACCTGGTTAAGTTCATTAGTTCTCTAGTATCTTACGTCACTCAGAGTGGAAATTGAAGCCCCGCCCTTCGAGGGGGGGGGGGCTCGGGGGGCGGAGCCCCCCGCAATAAAAAATATTCTTACACCACCTCCCGTTTAACCTGGTTAGATTTGTCACTTATCTTGCGTCCCTCAGAGTGGAAATAGAAGCATCGCTAATGGAAAGGGGGCTCGGGGGGCGGAGCCCCCCGCAATAAGAAATACCCTCAAACCACCTCCCGTTTAACCTGGTTAGGTTTGTTAGTTATCTCGTATCCCTCAAAGTGGAAATAGAAACCTCGGTCCCGGTAGAGGGGCTTGGGGGCGGAGCTCCCGTAATAAAAAAAACCTTTAAACCACTTCTCGTTTAACCTGGTTAGGTTAGTTAGCTACCTTGGATCCCTCAAAGCGGCCCCCCGCCATAAAAATACTGATGATATGGTTCCAGCGGAAGACCAGCGTCAGCTGCATAGCCGACATCATGCTGAGTTGGGACCATTTCGTGATAATGTTGTATCTGTTACCGTGCTTTCACCTGTTAATTTAAGATTATGTCACGAATAAATATTTTTTCTTTCTTTCTTTCTTTTTTCTTTCTGACAAACCACCTCCGATTTAACCTGGTTATATTCGTCAGTTATCTTGCATTCCTCAGAGTGGAAATAGAAGCCTCGGTACCGGTAGAGGAGCTTAGGGGGCGGAGCCCCTCGTAATAAAAAAATCCTTTGAAACCACCCCCCATTTAACCTGGTTAAGGTTAGTTAGCTACATTGCGTCCCTCAAAGTGGAATTAGCAGCCGCGTTCTTGGAGGGGGGCTCGGGGGGTGGAGCCCCCCGCAATAAAAAATACAGACAAACTACCTCCCGTTTAACGTGGTTAGATTCGTCAGTTATCTTGCGTCCCTCAGAGTGGTAATAGAAGCCTCGCTAATGGAAAGGGGGCTCGGGGGGCGGAGTCCCCCGCAATAAGAAATACCCTCAAACCACCTCCCGTTTAACCTGGTTAGGTTTGTTAGTTATCTCGTATCAACGTGGAAATAGAAACCTCGGTCCCGGTAGAGGGGCTTGGTGGCGGAGCTCCCGTTATAAAAAAAAACCTTTAAACCACTTCTCGTTTAACCTGATTAGGTTAGTTGGCTGCCTTGCGTCCCTCAGGGTGAAAATAAAAGCCCCGCTCTTGGAGGGGGGGGGGCTCGGGGGGCAGAGACAACCCGCAGTAAAAAATCTGTTAAACCATCTACCGTTTCATTTGGTTAGATTCGTCAGTTATCTTGCGTCCCTCAGAGTGGTAATAGAAGTTTTGATACCGGAACGGGGGGCTCGGGGGGCAGAGCCCCCCGCAAAAAAAAACCTTCAAACCATTCCTTGCTTAACCTGCTTAGGTTCGTTAGTATCTCGTATCCCTCAGATTGGAAGTGGTAGGCTTGCTACCAGAGAGTTGGCTCGGGGAGCAGAGCCCCCCTGCAATAAAAAAATACCTTCAAACCATCCCACGTTTAACCTGCTTAGGTTCGTTAGTTACCTTGCGATCCTCAGATCGGAAACAGAAGCCGGGCTTCGTCTACTGGCTACGCCTACGCATCTCTTTTATACCAAAGCAACTAAAAAGCCAAAAATAAAAAATTTTAAATAAAAAATAGAACCGCCTTCAAAAACACCCAAAAAATATTATTTAAAAATTTAACCGACTATAATGAGCATTATAATATCTTTCTACTAATCTGTTTGAAGTCGGGCCTCAGCTCGAGACAGCAGGAGTGGACCTAGTAATTAAATTAATAAATAAATATCCCGGGACAATTCACACCAATCGACTTAGTCTCAAAGTAAGCAAAGCTTGTGTTATGGGTACTAGGCAAAGGATAAACATACTTATATAGATAGATACATACTTAAATACATATTAAACACCCAAGACAAACATTCGTGTTTTTCATACAAATATCTGCCCCAACGCGGGGACCGAACCTGGGACCTCAAGCTTTATAGTAGTAATTTAACTTACCTACATAGATAGATACCTACTATTTATTGGGCGTCTACTACTCCTGCTAGCTCGTGCTGAGGCCCGACTTCAAACAGATTAGTAGAAAGATATTATAATGCTCATTATAGTCGGTTAAATTTTTAAATAATATTTTTTGGGTGTTTTTGAAGGCGGTTCTATTTTTTATTTAAAATTTTTTTATTACCCAATAATATCAGCACTCAATAGTCGGGCGCCACCATTCGATTGTTCTCGTATCGAGTGTCTGGATCATGCATGTTCTAACACTTAATGTAGACATCAAACCGTTAGGCAACTACTAAGAACAATGCTCCCAAAAGGATAATCTCTCAGTGCAAACATATGGCGTGTATTGCAGGTCAATGCGGCGTGAGGTGATATAATATGCGCTTTCGAGTGAGTGCAAAAGGATTGTAGTAAAATACGATTTCATTGATTCAATATTAAGAATAATTTATAGTCGTTGAAATTATCTGTAGTACCTACTTTCTTAATAGTGAAAGAAATTCATTGGTTTGGGCCTTACCTTTTTTTTGCTTTCGACCACAACTGCGTTGACACGCTGCACAACTCCTCAGACCCTTCCTCCAGAATGGCTTCTATAGGCAACAGGCCGGAACACGACGAGATTCGCTTGGCAGCCTGGCTCAACCTACGAGTATAGGGTGGTGACCAGCTACGGCCGAAGCCTACCACCGGAGTAGTATCGCTCGTTTAGCACCACCCAGGGTACGTGTAGGGTCTCGAGGGTATTCCTACGGATGCGAGCGATTTCAACCCACAATAACCTCCTATAAATCGAAATAAAGAGAGATGTTGCGATTTGAAGGCAGCTGTAAGTAGTTAAGAACCTATTTATTCATTTGTTAAAATGAGAACCTGTTAGACAAGTGGTAGAAATTGTTCTATCTATCGTTGTTTACAGTTGTTCACCTCCGAGTTACGCGACACGCGATGTTAAAGGTAGTCGGCCAAGGCATCGGATTTGCACTCAATATCGGCACTATGTCACGCGAATTAATCGCAATAATTAAGTCCAATTTAAAGTTCACTTGCACGCCCTTGTGACCAAAAAATCGTGACTGATCAGTCAAATCAAAATTATTTATTTAATTGATTTCGAGAATGGGCAAAAGGTAGAGTTGACAAATCGGTCGAATCAATTATTGAGAAAATTTACTACGTGTGCACATTTTTTGTTTAATTATTCGTTAAGGTTATTTACAGCGTCATCGTAAAAGGCTGCCCTTACTGCTTTTGGTTTATCAGTCTTTAACTGCACATTCAGATAAATGTTTTGCATTAACACCAGCAATATATTTCGTTACATAACTCGAACAGATAGTTAATAAATCTTGTGGATTTTTGTCATTTCGTTATCTGTGACCCACTGAGATAGCTCGCTCGTAAACAGCTTATCTGTCTCATGTATTAAGTATTGCTATCCTGTTCTTACGCAGGACGTCACTATTTTGTGGGAAGGAGACGGAGCAAGAAATGCAATAAAGCAATTGACACATGATAAGACAAAGCGTATATCCATAGCATTATGTTAACAGATTGCGTTTTTCTTTTTCAGGTAAGAGGTAACATTTTGGTGCGGAAGTTAATAGGAACAAGAATAACAGTAAGTTTAAGCCGAAAAAGTACTGTAGCTTTCGGCCCTGTAATGATCACGCGCGACCGGCAGCCCGGCGAGCGTATCGACCGCGCAAGGAATATTCAAAGTTCAAACCGTTAATAAATGTAATACCTAAACGAGTAATAAGTACTTGTGCAATTCTTTATTTGGGGATCTCAGAAAAGTCTCTAACGATTTCGGTTAAATTTGCTGTGTGGGGGTTTTCGGCGACGAACAATCGATCTAGCTTGGGCGAAGCTCTGGGAAAACTGGAAACAGATTTAGCCTCAGATTTTCGAGTTTTAGTCCGAGTGGAGCTCGGTCGCCTAGGTTCTATGTTTTACATTTAAATGTAGCTTTTTCGTATGACATAAATAGATAATCATTTTTAAATAGCTGAAAAAAATACAAAGAAAATGCTGGTCAGATGAATCGCAAATGAAAGTAGAGTTGACGTAAATATAAATATTTTTAATGAAAATGTAGTACTTGTGTTCCTTAATTTTCTTCAATGGAACGATATGATGGATCTAAGTCCAAGTAACGGCCTCAAACAGAACTAATGGCCTCTACTTGTGAGTACCACCCATTAAGCAAATATCTACTGAAGATCCTTTTAGCGTATGACATGACAAATTTATGCGACATAATAGCCTCATTAAATCACAATTACAATCGCATCTAAACATCCCAGCCTCTGGAGTGGAAAACCGATAGAGTTGTATCTCCATCCGTGGCGGAGCCCGTCTATTTCGAATTGTTTACGGCGACGCCATTCATGGCTAATAAAGACGCAGGCGCATTGTGCCGTGGCGGGAGAAAGGGTGGAATGCCCTCTGTTAGTGTAAATAGTTTCAGTTTAGGAAACCACGTCGTTGGATGTTGGCATGGGCGTCAATCAAACTTGGTGATCGGAAGGATTATAGAATGGACTTAAACTTATTGCGTTTCTCATGCGTATTACATATTTTCTTGCTATAGTTTTGAAAATTACGTAAGTACTTAATGGGATGAATGGCCGTAATATTTATTTTGTATCTTTGCTGATTTTGTTTGTGCAGCAGCAGTGAAAACTTAGGTAACAAATAAAAAGGCAGATTCTGTTGCATTTTTTTATATTCGATACAAAACTTTGCAAAAATACATTGTGAAAATGTTGTACTTAATGTAAAAGACCAAAGAAGGGCGGATTTATGTAATTACATCAGGAAAAATATCAATCGAAAATGGTATAAATCTGTGAACAATTGCGAATTGAAGTTGCGTGATTTCAAATTTAATATCGGCCCAAAGCATTGTCCGTATTTTTTTTAAACATTTTGTTGATCGCGTTGTTGTTCCCACGCAGTTTTTCCGCCAACAAGCAATTTAACACCAAAAACGCACGTAAACTAAGCTAGATTAAAATGACCCAAATACGCATAAACGCTTGTAGAAATGCAATTAGGTGAGATCATGGAGGAAGCGGCGCGTGAGCGATGTCGCTCGTCAACTAATATCCGCTCGCATCACTATTATTTATGTTACAGGCAAACCGATTTTAGTTTTAAGTTATGGTTATGGTCGTAAACTATTTTGGTGAGTGGCAGCGTGATTTAGTGCTAGGAATGTGCGTTTGTTCGCACAACAGACAATAGTGGGCGACAGCGCCAATGCGGGCTGTTTCGACAATTCAAATAAGAAACATCAGCTCCTGAAAAGAGCAGAAGAGTACTCATTTGGATGTTAGTTTTTTTGGTAACCATGAGCTTAACGGTGAAGGAAAACATCGAGAAGTAACCTTGCATACACCTACAAAGAAATTCCATGGTATACATGTAATTCCCAATCCTAGACATAACAAAAACACAACCTGGATCAAGGACTTCAGCGCCTCTATCTACGGCTGTTGGTGGACGAAACGTGCCGTAGTCACGTAGCCTCTGCGTAGCTGCTGACATTGTCCCGTTGGACACCGAAACACCAATCTCTTCTCGAAAACGTCGCACAGCTAAATTGACGTTATCGTTGCAACGCGCTAGCATCCGAACCATTTCACAATATTGAATATTCGTGTATCTAAACGCCATCGTGATAGTTATTGCAAGATATGGGATATTAACTGAGAACCTCCAGTTTTACAGAAGTAAATGACATGACATGACGTGTCAACTTAGAAAATCAAAACTAACAGAAAAACGGCCAGTAAATATGCAACCTCGCTAATACATTGGAGTGCTATGTTGCATTTGTAACTTTTAGACAGAGCACAGTTTAAAATGGATTTAAAAAAAGAAACACAAGCTACCCTAAAATAAAGTGCAATCGATTCTACTCTCGATTCTGAACAAACTACTTTCTGGTTTTCAGTTAATTAATTAACACCTTGCAAATGAAAGTGGGATAAAGTCTACAACGATTAAGGAAGTATAATTAGTAATACGTTCGAGTATAGTTAGTAGTACAGTTGCTATTCAAAATAAATTGAAATCGCAGATTGAAACTGAAACATCGAACAACCTCTTCGTGAGTTTACCAAATAATATCAGACCGGGTTGAATGTTTACACTGGCTAGCAAAATACACTGCCCTATGTAAACAGCAGACGCTTTATCACTCTGATATATTCACAAATCTCTTGAAGATGTGCTCTTATTGCTGTTTACACTGATATTTTAAGTGTTATATAATCCGATACGGGGATCTTCTTTTAAAATAACTACATATATGGTTATAATTATCTATATACTGTTTTGAATAGGTATTTGCTATGAACTGCAATGCAAACTCGCTACTTCGTTACTACACAATACAAGATAGCTATGGATGTGCGATACGTTTGTGTTTTCATGCAGAACCAGTAATTCTTTATGTGTTTCCACATAAATCAACAAATGTCACACAAACATAAATATTACAAGAGGCTAGTCGACACAGGAGACCGAAGAGCTAGCAGCTTCTTCGAACAAAGAATTAGCTTAGCTAGGTATTCAAAGAGGAAACGCTGCAAGTGTTAGACATCCAAGACTCTAGCACAAACATTCGTATTATTCACACAAATATCTGCCCTGACCGGGAACCAACCCGCGACCTCAAGCTTCGTAGTCAGTACCTCTACCATGAGTTACTCTAGTTTACAGTGACCGTACTCGCTAGCGACGGAGTAAATGATTTGTATGGAGAATTGTGCACAGCGCCTCTAGCGGTCACTTACGGAAGTACAATTCTCCATACAAATCATTTACGCCGTCGCTAGCGAGTACGGTCACTGCAAACTAGTGTAACTCATGGTAGAGGTACAGGTTCTCTATCCACTGGGCTAACCGGTCGTCAAATTTCATCAAACATTTTAAGTTGATATCCATATACTAAATAAAATCAAAATTACATTGTTAATATCACAAATACAACACAAAATTAACGTAGACACACAAGACACAAGAGCAACGCGTTCCAAGCTATATGAGTTTATTCTCAAAGCTAATGCGAGTTGGTACACAACCTACCTACTTGTAATTATTGTTTTGCGAGTAAGGAAATTCAAATGAATAACGAATTCTACTCATCTAGTAGGCACTTATAAGTAACAATTGTTAACAGAAATTGTCATCGCAGCAAAACCCGTGACGATGACGTCTTGACGCAAGAAATTGACATTTTGGCACATGTTTTGACAATTCTTCATCATCGGCTTCGGTTGGCTACCTCTCGACTGTTCCGATTTATTTTAAACTTCGACTTTCTGCCACTTTTGTAAGTATATTATTATTATACTAGCTCATTCCGTTTTGTACGAAACCAGCCGTTATTGAGTGCAAGCTTAAAAGCTGGCTTGTCGAGCGCATATATTTATTTAATGAGTTTTTTCATCATAGTCGTAGTCAAGCTCAATCGCACAAGTAAAATAATATTAATTACTTAAAAAAATAAAAAATGTTTTATTTTTCGTTGACTCGTGTATACATACAATTATTTATTATTTAATTATACTCTTCTCCTTGTTCGAGACGATTTAAAAGTAGTAGCGCTGATGACCCCAGCACAGCACGTAGGTAACTTATAATATAGTTCTTGGAAATTAAGGTAAAGAGGAGAAAATTTGTAATTTTGAGTATAATGAAAGTTATTATATTACAGAAAAATAAATAAATAATAAACCCTATTAATTTTATGAATATCTATCAAATTAGTACTTAGTTTTTTTTAACTAAATTGACTCTTTGACTACAATACTGCAGTTTACATCTGAATCTAACTGGACTATAATTTTAAAATAACAAAAAAAAATTGACGATTCTTTATTATTTCCTTGTAGTCGGATTTTACACAATATTAACCAAAATTCCAATAAATTGGACCATTGAAAGTGGGTAGTAATCGACTTGCAAGCTTTTTAGTTAGTTCAAGACAAATTAATAAAAGTTGTTGAAAGCGTCACGCCGCCACCGTACTGTTTTTTTTGTATGGTGAAACATCGTCAATATACTTTGGCAATTGGTAGAAAGGCGCTAACTGTATTTACATTGAAAGAGCCCTAGTTAGTACGACACATTATTTTTGGCTAAAAAGCTCTGGTGGTGGAATATTTTGAATTATGCGTTGGTTTTTTTCTAGACCCGATCTTAATTATTTAACGAATTGCGCAACATTCGTTTGTCCGCGTCATAACAGATTCATCTACGATAATTTTAGACGTTCTTTACGACCCATAAAGTTCACAATAGAAACCGCGTCAGTGTCGACAGCTGTAGGTTCAGTTACAGCCAGCGTAAAGAATCATCTTTGGTACATTACAGGATGTCCCAATAACTTACATCAAAATACCGGCCAAAGTATAACCTTTAAAATATCATAACTTTTAAAAAGGAACACTCTAGGTCTAGGACAAAACTGTTATTTGTTAGCTTCTGTTGCCCTCATCATTGCTTTGTTGATTTTAAAAACACTGCATAATAAATAAGTTGCTGTTCATTCTACAGCTGACGTAGGTCATACGTAATAAGTAAGATACCAGCAGCCGTGACATTTCACGCTTCTTTCTCTACAAATCAAGAGCGTTTCAATTGGAGGATATTCTTTCATCTTGTAACAATACTTTTCTTGCTTCAAAGGTCACATAACGTATAAACTATACTGCAAGAGATGAAGAACAAGCAATTTACCAGGATCATATCAAACATACCTACCTACATTTAAAAAAAATGTAGTAACTCAAAGACGACTGCAACGGCCTTCAAATATGTGCTCAATAATATTGAAAAGTATTTTGATGTAATGTTTCTCAAAGGTTTCGAACAGCTAACTAACTCGTACGCTCGTACACTCATTGCTTTAAAATTAGATGTTATTTGTCAAGAAACTGAATTGCAAACGCTGTTGCCAAACGTCGTCTTTTGTAGTCCGTCGGTTTGTGAGTCACGGTGACATTTTTCGGGGATTTTTTGTGAAGCGCCAATTTGAAGACTATGCTCAAGGCTAATGGCGTTTTAGTTACTGTAATTTTGGAAAATTCTTGAAAAACTAATGATTTCAAATCATGGTAGAGTTAACATATTCTGCATTCTTCGAGTTTGAATTTCGAATAACGATAAAACAATGTATTTAATTACTAAGTAAAGACTAACCAACAAATATGTACTTGAGTAAGTAAATAATTACGTGGTAGTTATTTTAAATCGTCATAACTAATCGCCTATGACTTTATTTGAATTTGAAACACATAAGAAAACATGGCGTGTTTCAACATAATATCCAATAAACATTTAAGGTCAGATTTGCTTTGAATATATTTCGAAACGTTAATGACTAGGTGTCGGACTCGCCTACATGCGAACTTGGTGTCAACCGTTGACTGGCCAGAGCTATTATGAACATCAGAAACACCTGTTCAGGTGGGCGACGGATGGGGCCGGCCCAAAAATTTTCGCACTCATTAAAATTTCTCAAAAGCTCTTCGGATTCTTGGTTATCATTCTAGAACGTTTTACAGAATCATTTCCAGGTAAATATACGTATGATATCAATCAGATAGGCTGGATTAAGCTTACATTGTGCTTTGTATAGATTATCACCATCTTCAGTCTACCTCTATTAACGTCTCAAAGTTGGGCGCAAGTCTCCACTTTAGGTCTCAACACTAACTTAAGTAAAATCAGCAATTAACAATACGCAGTATAAAATCATCTACGTAGAAGCCAGGAAGACAAAAAGCCTCTACCCAAGCATCGTGTCTGGTCTCTTGACACTTAAGCCGTTAAACTCCGCTTCCGGCGCGACCTGATGCAGTCATTAGCTGACATACCACGACGTCGTGCAAATTCTACGACCCCCTGTCTCTGAATTTATAAATAATCCCGGGACGTTTCAGTGGCGGCCGCGGTGCGGCAGACCGCGGACGGCGCGGGCGCGCTTCTACATCGCTCGCGATCGATATGACGACCGAGATCTAGCGATCGACTGAACGATAACGCCGCGAGTGATCTAGCCGGGTGGTAGAAGTGCTATGTGATTCTAAAAGCTAAAAATCTACCAGTGGAAGCGGGTGCCAGTGGAAGTGTTACCATCTAAAAAGTTTCGCTCAGTTTTAACACATTTTAATCACATAAACCACTTCACGTTGTTAACGTCAAGAGCCATTGATATCTTAACGCTGTCGCCCGTCTGATTGAGAGCGGGCGTGTCACTTTCAATTTACAGAAATATGACTTATCGTTTGCGCCGCTTGCAAAATTCTTCTCAAGTGATTTATACTTTAAAGTCCCATTCAAAGTAATGAATGGGACCATCAAACACATTAAGTTCCACATTAACCTGGTATTGTTTACATTCTTCAATAATATTTTGCGACATGTCATGATTTACATTCTGTTTACGCATTTGAATGTCTAATTTTGTATGTTAGTTGTTCAGGAAAGGGAGGAGTTCGTCCGCAAATACACCGAGACGCTGAAGTATGTCAGTAATGCTCTCCACTAGACAATAGTGCGTATGATGAACAACACCTTATATAAGTCGGTACTTGTACCTACTAATATTTTGCGAGTAAAATATGCACGGAAAATACAAATGAGGCATTCCATTACAATTTTCTAAGCTTCAATGGTGCTTTTGTTCGTCGTTATTCTTTCCAATGGTTTCGCAACGGCTTTCATGTGTGGCTAATTTTACTGTACATTCTCGCAGACGTCTCATTAGTGTCTTCATTTACCTACACTTCGCTATTGGCACGTCTCTTTTTAATATTCCGACTCCTTCACGCCAAATTTCGACGAGCCGATGCCTTTGCCTGTGTTTGTTTTAATAATGACGCATTGTCTTCAGCACATAGTCCTTTATTTACTTGTTTTTGTCAGACTCTGCAGCACTTACAATACCGCAAGCTATATTATGTTAATTATATTTATATCTTTTGAAAAGAAAGTGGTTTTTTTATCGAGTGTTCCAGCCGCGCTACAAGATTTAAAATGACATTGAATTATGTAGGTATTTGTTCTTAAAACCCGTACGTTTTTTATTGCTACGTCTTTATTATTTGTTTTTTTTTCATGTCGCCAATAAGACTTAATGATAGTATGCATTCAAATTATCCTCTGGCCTTCTTTGAAATAGGTAGGAACGTTATATTATATTAATCACTGTACGTATACAATGTCTTAAAAACTAACACTCATGAGGTCATACGAGTGATGAAGATAAACGACTGTAAATTATGATTGAGCTCAGGTTTTTGTTTCTTTTGTTGGATGGGAAGCAAAGGCTGCTGTTACAAAAGTCCTCAGCATATATTATGTTCTGTTTTATCGCTTGGAAAATGTATTCTACTTTCTATTGGGCTAGAACTTTCACGTAAAAAGGACTCCACGTAACTATGAAGTATTCCAATGGTGCATGGTGTGTAAAGTTTCGATTCCAGTGCGAATCGAAACCTTATTAGTCCAAGCCCTCTCCTTCTGAGAAGAGTTATGCGCCCTAAGTAAATAAGCAGGAATATTTTATTGTTATTCAAAAATATTTTACAGATTGTAATAACGTTATGATTTATTTGATGGCCTCCGCGTGTTGATACTTTTCCTATTGACCACATTGTTCAATCTATATAATCCCTATAGGCATAGAGACTTAATTACATACTTGCGAGCATCATTCGAGATTAAGATAAAACCTTTTGGACGAAGCCCACACGCGGCCATTATTCCTGTTCTACCGTACGTCACGCCAGCTTCGTCTTGGTCAGTTCCGTATTTACGAGTTCTCGTGGGCGTTTTAAAAACGCGTTACGTTAACGAATGACCTTGTGTATTATGTATGGTGCTTTATGATAAACCTTTAATTCCATGTCAGTGCTTCATAACATTCCCTTTTCGGCGCTGCGGAGTCGTGTCTTGTTTTTATAGACCCAATTCTTTTGTAGCTTTCTACGAGTTCAGTTCCATTTGCGGTTGCTAGTTTTTTTATTTTTCTAACGTCTGTAACTGTACGAGAAGCTCTACAGACCCATTTAGGCGGGCCACTGTCCGAGTGTACGCAGTAATTGCTAACAAATAGTTACGCAAATCTGATTGATGATAACGATCCGGCATTCGATACCGTTACTTCAATTTGGCCACTGTACTGTCTATCCGAAGGTCAGTCACCTCGCCTTACAGTAATGTCCAAGGCATATCTTAATTTCATACTTACGTTTCCATTTTGCTTTGGCTTATCCGAATTGATCAGCGTTGCGAACAAGGAACAAGGACAGGTCTCGGACAGGTGGAACAAATGTATTCGTTTCATGTGAATATACGTGAATGAAACGTTGTCATCATTCGCGCGTATAACTATGTTTAATTATACTAAGCCGTGTGAATAATTTAACCTCATTGTAGAGTTAGAGATGTGAAATGCGCAGCCATGTTCCCCATAGCTGACTGAGCTATTACACGTGTCTTGTTGTTGGTGAAGTGAAAGAATCGTCATTAAAATGATGCAAGGATTGCTGGAGTCGCTGTACAAAATCTATACAGGTAAGTTACGAAATACTTAGATTTTATTAACCCTTTACCGTTCTTGACCTTACGATGGTATTAAACCCCTTGACATTTTGCCTGGCAAATATCTAAGAAATTGCAAAGCGCAGGAACTGCCAAGCCAGGCTATTTATTCTGCGTGACCTACAGAAAGATCAATTTTTCGACTTGAGTGGTATCCCGTTCTGAGCGATGCGTACGAAGCGATTTATTATCAGGAATTACAGTTTGAAAACAATCTTACTTGCCAATTAGGTGGGTGTGTGCACATAAAGTATCTACAGCACATTTTTGCGCATAGAATTTCTCGCTGAATACATATTTCGTCTAACAGGAACTGTCTGGGTCACGACCGGGCTGCGAAGCGGCCGGGGCGTGGTCCCGTGATGAATTAACGTTAAGTAATAATTTGCGTTTTTTTCATCCGCCATTTTGTTTAAGCTAAACTCTCCTGATGGGCTCATTGACCCCTCTGATTTCGTATTCAAAAGGGTAAACATTTTACATGATTACTTTTTAAATTGCAAGCCTGTTTCAACTTTTATGATGCTTGTCATACGTCGTAATCCTACTCAACATTTAAAACCGTTTTATCAGTAAAGTACGTCGAAGGCATTAATAATTCATGTATCTATTTTATAATAAAATTATCAGCATTGATGGCACCGTTTGTGCCATCTTTTGAGTCTTTGCTCAGTTGTATCGTTAACTGTTAAGAAGAAAATAAAAGCTAAATGAACGCCAAGGCTGTTATGAAATCTATGAAGCCAATTACATTTTACGACTTCAGATCAAAAACCGTCGATAATGCTGATTATTTTCCACCTGACCTTAAGATATACTTGACTAGGCAAGCACATACGTCTCTGAAAATATTCGATTAGGACTGACATTTACCATTAACATTGATATAAATTTCGCAACAGCTAATAGAGCTCACTTGCAGTACAATGCAATCGTCGATCTGACCCGGGGTTCAATGTCAAGTTTGACGTTTGAATATCATACCTAAACGATGAGATTCGCACGATAACAGTTTCTATTACTCACCTTTTTTTGAACACGATTTGGGGTCTCGATCGTGAGGTGTATAGTATGCTTGCCTTGAAAATGTGCGAAGTGTATGAACCGTTTTAAGCTCGATGCATCGTAAGAAGATGGCAATTAACATCTCGATGCCAATTAGTGGTTTTGATTATGTTGTTTTATCGATTTCTTTAGATTACATCCACGGCCTGTATAGAGATGGGCAAGAAACATAAATAAAAAAGTTACTTTTTAAATCTTTAGGCCCTAAAGTTTAGGGAATTCGCAAGCCTTCGTAAGGTACGTGTACGTTCAAGTGTTCTTGTTGAACGTACATTGATCTCAAGTATTGCATGTACCTAGGTACGATCCTCTTTTATCAACTGCCAATATAGGACGGAAAAAGTGAGATATTTTACGGACAAACCATCAAATCAATGATACTGCAGGTCATCATCTTTCTAAAATCAAAGATACTGGCAAAATTATTCACTGATAGAAATTGTCATATTTTATAATAAAAAAACCGGCCAAGTGCGAGTCGGACTCGCGCACGAAGGGTTCCGTACAATTATCTATAAAAATCACGTTTGTTGTATGGGAGCCCCCCTTAAATATTTATTTTATTCCATTTTTTAGTATTTTTTGTTGTAGCGGCAACCGAAATACATCATCTGTGAAAATTTCAACTATCTAGCTATCACGGTTCCCGAGATACAGCCTGGTGACAGACGGACGGACGGACAGCGGAGCCTCAGTAATAGGGTTTCCGTTTTTACCCTTTGGGTACGGAACCCTAAAAACCAACTAAAATATTTTAATAAGTTTGAATTTAATATTTTTTTCACCTCATAGTTAAAACTGAAATATTTCTTTTGGCAATACGGGCCTCAGTTTCACCATCATCATCCCAATCTATATATCTCCCACTGCAGGGCACAGGCCTCCTCTCAGAACGAGTGGGGTTAGGCCTTAGTTCTCACGTGGGTCCAGTGTTTTTTCGCAAGTCTGTGCAGGTTTCCTCACGATGTTCGCCTTCACCGTAAAGCTCATGCTAAATTTAAAATATAATTTCACACATAAATTTCGAAATACTCGGAGGTGTGAGCCCGGGCTCGAACCCACGACCCTCTGCTTGAGAGCCCGTAGGTCAAACCACAACCCTATCACCACTTACGACTTTTGTGTTTTTTTAAGATTTTAAAAATATAAACTGTTCAAATTGCTTATACTGGCTAGGAAATCAATTAAACTTTTCACTTTTCTTTTCCCGAGATCGAATACCCTGTGGTCAACACTGACCCAATACATGGCACCTTTAATCTTGTCATAGTAAGAGAGGTCACAGATGGGTGTCATCTACTGGGCGTTAAGGTGTCGAGCATTGGTACGCTTACCTTACCTACCCGCAACTTGCCACCACTGCGCTCATAGCAAGCCCGGCCAATGCAGGTGCGCAAGTCGTGATCGTAGCAACAAGGTCGGGTTTGATGCTGAATAGCGGAGGCATTGTGTGCAATTAACGTGCCGATACATTACCCACCCCCCCATTGTCGGTTTACCAGGCCCGAGGCAACAGCTCACGCGTTGCAAATTAATGTTTGTTCTACGTAATTGTGTGAGTCGAGGATTTGTTTTGGTGGATTTGTGAGTACCTTTAGGATTGTACTAGGCCATTAGGCAGGGAAGACAGCATTTTTAGTAACATCTATTGGTGTTATTGTTTCTGGCTGTTACTTTTTTTACATTCGAAGCAAACCAGCAAAGCAAATCGTCGAGATAGTACAAATCCTCTTAACTGGTATTAGCCCATTTCCAATTTTTACTCCAAATTTTTTAAAATAGAACAAATATGAAGTTAAAGCCATCCTCTGTAAAAGTACTTGTAGTAAAGATACACAGTATTTACTTACTTATGGCAGGTAAGCGGATTTGCACTACCCCCGACGATATAACAATATTATAACTATGTATTACTATACGACGATCTCATACGAAAAGGTGACAATTATGCGGTTGTAGTAGTTGGTTCTTTCATTTACTAACCGACGTGCAAGAAGTAATGAGTCTTTCTTTATCATTATCATCAATTTGCACCATTAGTGTGGGAAAGACATGAAGTCACAGTTACATGTTTGTGCAATTAATTGACCACAGATACCACAGATTAAGGATGAACCTCTTATATTTTAAGAGTTATGCTCTTGTCGGTGGAATGATTGCCAAATAGGTATCGTTTCTTCCGCCAGCCTTTTAACGTCTTGATTATGATATTGCGCCAACGTCTTTTGAGTCTTTGTACAGTGTTAATTGGAAATACCACCCGCTAAAATACGATGACAGCCAAATCACGAACATTGTAAACAGCGCTAGATAAAATAAGAAAGTGATCGTAATAATACTTTCATGTTCTTCATACACGTAATTCCTCAACTGTAAATAATGTAATTATTTTCTTATCGATAACTTTGTTTTAAAATTATAATTGCCTTTTCACGAGCAACTGCGAAGCGAATCGTGTTCACCGTCACGCTTGAAATATAACAAACATCAAACACATTTTGAAGAACACAAAACATCAATAGCATCACGTTCTTCTTATTTTAGTTAACAATTTTGGGAATTCTCGTTCGAGCGTTACTGATTTAGGAGTCGGTTGATTCTGCCAATTGACGTCACAGTTGACCACAAATCAAACTCAGCGGGACTTTCTTAAGAGTGTTTTGATTTGAGCTGGGTGTTAAAACAACGGCCGAACTAACTGCACACGATTTGTTAACGAATATCAGACTAACAATAGACTTTGCATCAACAAAGTCCGAGGGAAACATAGAAAAGTATTAAAGCTTGAAGAATTGCATTGCATGAGAATTTGATGTTGCTAGGACTATTTTTAGAGTCAAAATACATATTCAACTATGTGATTTTTTTTCCACTAAACAAAAGTAACAAAAAATAGTGTTAAATCGGTTCACAAAGTTGAGCGCAGTGCAAACAACTGCTGTACCTACCTACCATCTCTCTAAAGCTAAGCTAAGCTATTATCTGCAACCTACACCGTTTTTAGGGTTCCGTAGTCAACTAGGAACCCTTATAGTTTCGCCATGTCTGTCCGTCTGTCTGTCTGTCTGTCTGTCTGTCCGCGGCTAAGCTCAGAGACTGGTAGTAGTAGAAAGCTGTAATTTGGCATGAATATATATATCAGTCACGCCGACAAAGTGATCATATAAAAAAAACTAAAAAATTTTTTTTTAGGGTACCTCCCTTAGACGTAAAGTGGGGGTGATTTTTTTTTCTCGACTAACCCCATAGTGTGGGGTATCGTTGGATAGTCTTTTAAAACCATTGGGGATTTGCTAACATGATTTTTGTATTCAGTGATTTGTTTGCGAAATATTCAACTTTAAAGTGAAAATTTTCATTAAAATCGACCGTCCCCCCCCCCCCTCTAAAATCTATACTGTTGGGTGGAAAAATTTGAAAAAATTCAAAATGGTAGTAAATATATTAAATTTACAAGGAAAATTATAGCGGCTAAGATTGCTTGGGAATTATTTGTAGTTTAATAGTAAACAGTAGCCTAAGGTATAAAACATACCGTCACTACTTTGAAAAACTCGTATCTGAAATCAGCATTTAAACAAAACTGAACCTTGATACGCGCGTAATAAAGTTCACTTTGCCAGATTATCGATTTTGAGATACGAGCTTTTTTCAAAGTATTGATGATACCTAACTTGGAAGATTCCGTAAACATACGAAATCCTTAGAAAAATATTACTTGATTTTTTCGTAATGGCTACGGAACCCTATCTTGGGCGTGTCCGACACGCTCTTGTTTCTATGTGAAACTAACTGAACCTTTTTTAGCTAAACTGACTTAATTTCTTTACATCTACAAAAATTAATTTACTTCACAGTCAATGTAAAAGATCATTTAGATTTACAAAAAGTTAGTTTCTGAGATTAAGTACCTTTCTTTGGATTTTTTTTCGTGTTCCGTCACTTGAAACCAATCTTCTGTATCGCGCATGTTAGAAAACATGAAATACTAGTAATTTAATATAACTTCTCTAATTTGCAAATTCATTTAACGAGTATAAACTGTCAATTATTTATTATACTGATAATGTGTCTCAATATCCGCTAACAAGGCTTTTATCTTTACTAAATACGCTGATATATAATTTGTATGTATTTCACACTTAACCAGTTATTCTTGGCCTTATTAAAGCAAAGTAACACAGGACGTGAATAACGTTATTTACTTCTTTAATTGCTTCATACATGAAAGCTACTTTTAAATTGGTCTCACTTGACTGTAAATAAATCGTCGAAAATCGACTGAAATGCAACTTTGTAATGACCACGGTCACCTCTTGTGAGAAGCTATCTTAGGTTAAAGGTGATCGTTAAGTTTAAGTACGTAATAAGTTTTAACTTTTAACCATAATATTCTCCACTTCACTCGTAATCGCACCTTCAAAGTGTCGTGTAAGTATTATGCCGAAGAAAAGCTTAATTTTAATAACCGTGCTGTAAAATAATTTTAATCCTGTGGTGTTATTTTAGTTTTAGAAGCTAGTTTAGTGCCTGATCATTTCTTTCCCTCTATTCTTATATCACAGACGCGTGTTAACTTTATTACATTCGGTTTGTCTAGGCTATGTGCTACCTTACCTTAATAATTCCTGTATTTTGGGCTACAGAGGCCCCTAACAAAAATTATTAAAAAGTTATTTATCCACAATGCCACTTAATCTCGTGCTTCCCGAGAAAGCCCCCCAAGTAATTTTGATACAGGGCCCATCCAAGGCACGCTACACCACTAGGTACCTTTCAAACAAAAAAAAAACATAATCAAAATCGGTTACACGTCAAACTTATAACACCCCGTCGCCGTCGTTTTTGCGCCGGGGATTAAAAAAACACTGTACTAAGTAGGTCAATGAGTCTTACAAACAGGGATTTCACAAATGCCACACATGCGCCGTGACATTTTGAAAATCGTGAAGGCCACGGAATAAAGGAAACGGTCATGCTCCATTTAGTCGTGATATTTAACTGCTTGTAATTACTTAAGTAAGTATTAACATTTGCATATATTTCGACCGGCTTGAGGGCTGTCCTTATGTGAGACTGTGCACTTTTTTTTTATATATTGAACGTTTGCTCAACGTATGCAAGACACACAAATTTACATTATTTCATATATCTATGGCTACTGAAATCTATATCTTCTAATATATAAAAATCTCGTGTCACGGTGTTTGTTATCGAACTCCTCCGAAACGGCTCGACCGATTTTTATGAAACTTTTTTCTCCATATTCGGTAGGTCTGGGAATAGGTCGTAGGCTATTTTTTATACCCCTATTCTACGCAGACGGAGTCGCAGGCTACAGCTAGTATATGTATAAAATTCATAGTTCTGACTGACTGACTGATATATCAACGCACAGCCCAAACTACTGCAGTTAAAGACTTGAAATTCGGCACACATATACCTTGAGTATCATAGAGGTACGCTAAGAAGGGATTTTTAGACCTTCGCTTCAAAGTGGTCCTATCTCCGCAACTATAATAATTATTAATGATTTCAAATTTGGCATGCAAGTATAGCTAAAAACGGTTTTCAGGATATTCTTAATTTATAATTACCGCTTTTGTAAGTAGCGTGCGCTTCATGCAGTCGTGGAGGCTTAGTGGTTTGACCTATGGGCTCTCATGTAGATAGTCGTAGGCTCGGGCCCGGGCGCGCAACTCTGAGTTTTTCAGAGTTTATGTGCGAAATTACATTTGAAAATTTCCATGAGTTTTACAGTGAAGGAAAACTAGGTGAGGAACACACACCTGTGATGTAATTCAATAAATATGACAACTTTATTTTCAGATATTTCAAGCGAAAGGTTTATAGCTTGTAAGGAAGGGAGATGCTGGACTCTAACAAAAATTAGCACTTTAAAGCTTTATATTTTGCGAACGGATCTCTAAATCAGAAAATTATCTCAACAAACCTGTAATGTAATGTTTTTGTAAAATCTATCAAATAATACGTACCCCACAGTAGTTTAGACGAGAAAAAAAAATGATCTCCCACTTTTCATGTAGGTAGAGGAAATAACTTAAAAACAATTAATTTATTGTTATTTTTTATTTTTTATTATTATCTATACATATAATAAATCTGTAACAAATCGGTGTCTGTTACATTGAAGATATTTGAGAAAAACTGTCACTAGGGCTATTTACTAGCGCAATAGAACCCAAAACAATGTTTTTTAGAATTATTGTCTGTTTGTCTGTGCGTTTGTGCGCGCTAATCTCAGAAACGGCTTAACCTAGAAGGATACGGTTTTCACTGATATGTTGGTATTTTCTTGCATTAACATTTAGTGTTTGTTTCATTTGAATCGGTTCACAAATAAGAAAGATACGTCTATTTTAAGAATTTATAGAACAGTTTTTAGAAGTAGTGACTTGGGAGTAGGTACGGTGGTGAATGCGAACGCGGGTGTGCGGGGGGGGGGGGGGGGGGATGCGGGTAATTTTTTTTATATCGAGGAACTAAGGAGAGCCATAATTGCAGAAAAAGCAAACTGGATAAAAAAAATAAGCTGCCCAAATTACTAATTCCACGCGGACGGAGTCGCGGGCAAAAGCTAGTTATTAATATTTTTTTAAAAACTTTACAGCCTTTTAGCACTGATAAGATAAGGGACGCACGGACAGATAGACGGACATGGAAAAACTATAAATTTTAATGTTCCTTGTAAGACTACGGAACCCTAAAACTGGCTAGATTGTAGCGTTTAGGGAACACAGACGTAGTAATCTTGCTCGTAGTATCTTGCTTGTGTATGTATGTTCATTGTTCAACCACCAGAAGTGTTAGCATATAAGAGTGTACCAAATTAATATCAAAATAGCGGGAAAAAACTGAATTTATTTATCACTTGTTATCGTATCGCTACTTGGTTTTTCTTACAGTTATCAATCACTATCGCTATTTTGTAACACCAAATGCAGTTCTTTGATAAGATAAGCCACAGGAAATTCAATTTCAATTTAAATTTCAATAGCCTTTTTTATCTTGGAACTCAGTTACATTAGGTAAGTGATATTCGATACTGAGTTCTATGTGATTCCTGGCACAGACCTCCTCTGTTTCCATTGCTTCCTTGTCCCCTGCAACTCTTCTTCAATTCGGACAGTGAGTCTGTGTTCATGATTCAGTTAGGTCGACAACGAGAAAAATGGTGGGAGTATGAACTCAAGACACAGGAAATCTTGTAGTGCCACGTCATTATAGGGTTTGGCAGTCAGCTTCAGGCTAGCGCAGACCAGATGCGTGTGGTGCCACGCACCAGTTCTAATGAATGAAACTGTAAGATAGATGGCACACCACGTGCACGCATCTAATGCGCCAACTTTTTTACAGTTTCATTTATTACAACTAATGGGTGTGCGTGACGTGACACGCAAATGGGCCAATCAACTTTTAAACCGACTATAATCTGTCCGCGACATTTTTCTGTTTGTTTGCAGATTTTTGTAAGTAAACATGTTTTTTCTGTAATTTAATAGATGAATAGCATGATACATGCCGTCCTACGTAAGTTTAACCTATTAAACCGTGAAATATCTTGTTGGAAGTACGATTTTTTGGTAACGTCAGAGACAATTTTGGTAACGCAGGAGACGCCAAAAACGTCGGTTTAAAAGTTGATTGGCCCAAATGCATCTGGTCTGCGCCGGCCTTCAATCTTTTCCTGTCCATAGCCAACTTAAATATCTGTTCTACTATCTTGATCCCAGTCCACTCTTTTGGCCCCGTCCGCACAGCGATATCTCACCGCGCGGTTTTTTATTCGCAATTCTGTAACACATTGAATCATATGGACGTAGACGCGCGGCTACGTCCATAAGATTTGATGTGTTACAGGATTGCAAATAAAAAACCGCGCGGCGAAATATCGCTGTGCGGACAGACTCTTTATGTTACGGAGCCATGACATTTTTGCGTTCCCGACCTTTCGTTAATCGTTAGCTGTCTATGTTGCCCATCATGACTGTATTGGCTAAAATTTCAAAAACACACCGACGGCCAAAAATAACAAAAATCGTAAAGAAATTTGACACATTTGTAGTTACTAAAATAATGAACATGGGTCACTCACGTAGTAGAGATACGATGGACATGTTTCGAACCAAGCCGTGATTCACAGCCGTGATTCATTTTCAAGGTTGAGATTTCAGGCGTATACCTCGACTAACTAATACGTAAATGACCCGTTTTTCTTACTTTAGTCATTATTTCTGTGTCTCACAGTAGTTTTAATTCAAATACACTTGTTTTTTTTAGTATATTTGAGGCTATTACATTAGATTGCAAAAAAGTATGTTTTCTTATCTGCATGTTTTTTGAATCAGCACAGATAATAAAGTTGTAGGTTTACATGAACATAACACGAAACAAACCTTCTTTGATCTCTTATTAGTAATCGTTGTCTTGAACATCCTGGGGTCACGATGAATTAAGTATGACAGATAAAAAAATAAGGGACCTATTGCGAACTCGTCCATAAAAATGATGATGACTTAATTATTATCGTGAATGTCAATGAACTCGTATTGTAACGATTGTGGTGTCTTTGCTAAAGAAATAAACTTTACAATGCATATGCTCGGAAAGTGCCTCTTGACGCGAGTCAACATATCTATAGAAAGTTAGTCATCCCAGCACACTTTCGCAAGTGTGAAAAAAAATTGTATGGATTTTACTTTCCACACGCGTGCGGAAAAGTAACTTTTTAAATTGCCAATTCTCAAAAAGTTGTGTTCAAACTAGTGTTTAAAAAATAAGACTAGAGAGTTGTGTCTTCATAATTCAGCTTTGCACAAATAAGAAAATGTTTGATGCAAACAAATGAATATTTACTGATAAAATAATAAAACAGATTGTTTTAATATTAAAACACACAAATTTTAATTTCGTCAAAAGATTTGAAATAAAAAATTTAGTACTAAAATAATTCCTTGAGTCCATTTCGGACCGTACGACATCTGCGCTTTCAGTGCGCGCGCATGGCGTAACACGAACCAATCATGTTTACCCGTTCGCGCCTGTCAACCAATGAGCTTTCAGTGTGCGCGCATGGCGTAACACGAACCAATCACGGTTACCCGTTCGCGCCTGTCAACCAATGAGTTTTCAGTGCGCGCGCATGGCGTAACACGAACCAATCATGGTTCGTTCCGTTCGCGCCTGTCATGAAAACCCGCCACAGTAATGTTCATGAATTCAGTCCGGAGAATTAATTTAAGTTTAGTAAATTAAAATGGAGAGTTCAAGTGATGAATTTACATAGGACTTAACGCCGCCTGACGTCCTAGACCAAGCACAAAATTAAATGTGATAGCCTCCTGCTACTAAACCGATGCTGAAATATGTAAACATCTACGAGACTTTCCCTCAATGAAAGGTAAATAAGAACGCAACATCTTTTTCCGAAAATGTTTATGAGCGCGCGCAAACAGAGAGCGGTCTGGAGTTCCGAGTTCAGAGTTCTGCGTTCTTTCGAATGTACTGAGTCTCTTACGATAACGCACACAGCAGGCGACTGGAACTCTCGAGCGATGAAAACACAGAACTCTGAACGCGGAACTCGGTACTCCAGACCGCTCTCTGTCTGCGCGCGCTCTTAGCCCCAATTTTTTTCCTCGCTTAATGCAATGTAAAATGTTGTATGATATACGTGTCGAAAGTAGGAAATTCCCAACTCATGTCGGCTAAACCAAACTCGCTTCGCTCGTTTGTTTAGATCTCCGCCATTCGTTGGGAATAGCCTACTTTCCGCACTTGTATCATAAATAACTATTTTACTACACTTTCGCGCCAAAGAGCCAAAGTTCAACAATGTGTGCCAGCGCGTTCTTATTTTAAAACTTTTTTCTTTTTTCCTCGGTCTCAGAGGCCAGTGCTCTAAATGTGGCCAGTAGTACCACTTTGGTTACTATATGTGTAGGAATTGCAATTAACTCTGGCAAAAAGTTTGTTTTGTTGCCACAAACGTAGCATTTATGTAAAATATTGTGAGTAAATAGCGTGGTGATAATAAAAGGCCCAAGTGGTTCGTGATGGTTTGATGAATCAAACCTCAACCAACGCTCTGTGTTTTGAAATCAGCCAATCATTTTACGCTGCTTGCTACTTAAAGTAGTATCCAATGCTTTGAATTGTTTATTTATTGGCCGGCTCCTAATATAACTGAACTAACGTTTGCCCGCGACTTCATCAGCGTAGAGAAAAAATCATGAAATAAGTTTTTACTGCTGTAATCAACTACTTGTATGCCAAATTTATAGATTTTGTTAGCGATAGTGACGGATATATGTCACCGTGAATCGAATATATAAATCTCATTTATTCTCTATCCCGTGGGAATTTCAACAAATTCGTCTTTATTTCTTATCTACATTACGAGCGAAAACTGCGAAAAACTTTACCCTTCTGGGGCAAAGGGTTTGTTCTGGTCGTTAATGAGTCAGTCAATCCGTCAGGACTTTTCTTGTTATATTAAAAAAAATACGGCTTTATTAAAGTACGTAGTTCCGTTCGCAAACATATTCATAATATAAAATAATTATTTGCTTTAAACTGAATTATTGTCAGGAAACTTAACGATGTTAAAAGGTGCCTAGTTCAAGTTTCTTACGAATGGCGGACTATAGTAATTCAACTGACTAAAGCCGCATTTAAATCAATTTGCGACGTTAACAATGGCCAGTTAAAATTAAAACAAATGCCTTGCGCATTAATCTTAGCTCAGGCACATTCACAGGTAAGAATAACAGACTTTGAATGATAAAATACTACTGCTTAAATTTAATATATAAAAATCTCGTGTCATGGTGGTTGTTATCGAACTCCTCCGAAACTGCTGGACCGATTTTTATGATTTTTTTTCTATGTTTGATGGGTCTAACCCCCCTATATATTACCCCATATACCACCATTTTTACCCCTATATCGTAGACGAAGTCGCGGGCAACAACTAGTAAGTAAATAACTACCCTTCGGAGTTTACTAAGAGTTAAAATGTTATGATTAGTTTGTTTAATTTAATTCGAAATGATATATACTCAGCGGCAAATCTAACCGCCCACTTTACATACCTACATGTTTCTAAGGAAGGAGGGCGATTAGATTTGCCGCTGAGTATATAAGTGAGCTTCTAACAATTTCTGATGTAATTTTATTACATTACATAATACGTTAGTCTTGCTTGTTGTACTTGTACTATTCTGTGCCCGTGTTGCAAATAGTGCCAAATAATAATTTGCTTTCTATATTGTAGTGTGTATGCACATACCTACCGATAAAAATAGATTAGTCTATTTATATTATGGCTTTCTCGTGATCAATGCTTACGTCTCAGATCATAAACAAACGTAACATAAATAAACGTATCACTTTATTTAAACAAGACAGGCCTTACAGCAAATGATATATAGGTGGTATTTATTTATTTATTTATCACAACTTAACATATAACTTTACAGCAAAAGCCAAGACGTTATAGATAGCACATTTAAACATAATTTCCTTAAAATTACATTACAATCTTGCATATTGACTCATACACTCACCTCTAACACCCTCTTCCATTCAGTCAACAATCTCGCTATACCTGTCGCGAATAAATTGCACTGGGGTGATGCCGCGAGCAGAGAGTTAAGGAGTTAAGGAGCGATTCTTTACGAGCCAAAATTAACCTCCATTGGGTCATAGTACTCCGAATTTGCGGTACTTACCTACTTGATTCTTAATTACGTAAACGTAAAAATCTGCCTTGTAATTAGTGGTATTTATGCCTAGTGTAGGAACCACCGTAAACTAAGTTAATGAAAAAAGTACAGTTGATTTTAGAAGTTACGAAATATTTTCAAGAAGCAAACAATCCGCAGCTACTATTTAATATCACTGTTCGTTAACATTTAATCATCTCCTCGACATTTACTACACAATATATTATTACATATAAAGTACCATGAATACGTAATTTTGTAACAATGATACTGTCTGTCAGAGCCTCATTAAAATATTCCATCATCAAATAAAAAACACAATGTTTATGAATACAAACAAGATGACGTAACGCAGGTGTATTTTTGATGGAACTTTCGAACAAATATTACGCTGCGCTATTTTAATTAAGCAATTTGAACGTCCTCATTTATGAAATGATGATGATTGACGAACAGTACTTCTGTCTGAATTGTCTTCTTCACTTTATTTTTAAAACATTTTTTCACACTTTTTACTAGTCCATTATTTTAGTAAGATGTTTTATTTTGGCTAAAAAAAGCTAACCTGTAGATATCTTCTCAATTTCTCCAGGGAAAAAACAACCTTCATTATCAGTTCTGTACTACACGCAAGAAGGACCTTTCTTAAGTTTTTAGCTTATTTAACCACATGCGTAAACACTATTTTCCTTTAAAAAAATCATACTATCTTATAGAACTGCTTGTCCCCACTACACGTTTATAATATCCCTCTTTTAAAAATATAATACAACCAAAACTAACATCAAAGCTCATCTAAGTTTCAAAGAAACTAATTCTGCGTAAAACGAAACACCTCTCTTACCCAGAACTACAACTGAACTCAGTTTAAATCCTGGAACGACTGTTCCACATTCGGCCGTTCCGTTCCACAATTTATTTGTCAGCCGTAATTCAGTGGGCATTTTTGGCTTTTTGTTTGCATCATTTGGCTGTCGACCGCCGAAGGCAACGCGTGATGGAATGCTCCAGAAACAGCAATTGTAACAATTGTTGTTGGTCCGTGTTGTCATGGTTTATGCCTCTTGGTGCCAGTAAATTTTAATTATTTGTTGTGGCAATAGTGGCACTACGAATGATCGGATTTAAGGGATTTGAACTGAAGTTACTTAATTACTTAAATATGTTCGTAATTTGTTTAAGTAAATTTTATAATTCACTGAAAATAAGCGTCATGGCACCATGCGCCATGACATAATATATGATGACTAGAGTATTTTTTTTGGAACAACTGCTTTTTTGGTTACCTATATTTAAGGTGTATTATTTGAATATAGTTGTTCAAAACTTAAGATTTTAAATCCTATTCTATTCTATCTTAGTTTAGGAAGCATGATCTCTACTTTCAGTTAGAAAGATGCTCAATAGGCTATAAAAAAATGATTCCAAGTGAGTTTTAATTCTTAATAAATTAAAAGCAGGGAAGTTTACAATACTGCTGTTTTTTTTCATAATTATTAGTTACACACTAAGCTAGACTGTTACTGAACCAGTTTATACAAAAAAAAAAAACTATTTTGGATCGATTCTTGCTGTTGTTTTTAATGATTTTAAATGATATCACCAAGTTAATTTTATTTTACAACGAAACCGAGAGGAATAACGTTGCTGTGGCATTGCAGTAAATGTTTTTACAACCAGTGCTTTGTTACCTTGACTGTTTGTATTGTTGCAATAATGCGTTATATCAACGTTGATATCAGAAATCCGTTAAGTTTGAAATATGTGCTCATAATTTTCTTATGTTGTTACAGGTAATGCCGCTTTGTGTGTACATGCTGTGCAGTGGTTTGACTTATAGTCTCTTAAGCAGAGTTTCGTGAGTTCGAATCTCAACTTGCACATTTGAATTTTTTGGAACTTGTGTGCGAAATTACACTTAATACTTACCATGAGCTTTCCTGAGAAGGAAAACATCGTGAGGAGTACTACATACACCTGCAAATCTATTCAATGGTGTGTGTGTATCTATTTGTGAAATTCCAAATTCAAACTGGGCCCGCGTGGGAACAGGCAGTGGCGATCCTTACATAGAAGCCCAAAAGCCGGGCTTGCCTTATAAATCTCAAATCAAGATTAAAAATAAAAGCCAAACCTCGTCCAAACGAAAAAAGTTCTAATAAAATCACTTTCATAATAACGCGCTTTATTTTACGTAAAATACCAAGAATTGCATAACAAATCCGCTGCGCGGCCCAGCGGCGCTGTACGGCGGCCGACGCGGCGATAGGCGATAGTAGCGACGTTATAAATAGCATGACATCTCGCTCGCTCTTGTGGGCTTTTACGGGGCTTCGAAACGCTCTCTTCATACTTAGGAAAACGTTAGTTTTGCAAATATCTATGTATAGCTGCATATATAGCGCTTTCTTTGCAATTTTGAATCTGGCTTACGGTGTGAAGTTTGCTGCGTTTGGTTTAGAACGCGAGTGCGCGGGCGAGATGAATAACTTCACGATTGTTTATATCGAATCGTGGGCCATACCATGCAAGGCGTTGTAAAATGCGTGAATTTATGTAATTACAAAATAAATAGGTATTCTTGTTTTAGTGCGTTGCTGCGTGTGAGAATGAGTCTGTAAAATTTAAAATTCTGTCTAGTAATAGAATGAAGTGTGCTTTGTTAAGCTTGCCCAAACTGAGAAAAGCGGCAACAAGATGGATTTACCTACATTAAATTATAAAAAAATACTAAACATATCTCTCGGCTTGCCATAGCCTGATACCCTAGGCACGCCACTGGGAACAGGCTAAGTTTTCTGA
The DNA here is from genome assembly GCA_947563465.1 of Archips xylosteana. Taxonomy (NCBI): domain Eukaryota; kingdom Metazoa; phylum Arthropoda; class Insecta; order Lepidoptera; family Tortricidae; genus Archips; species Archips xylosteana. The sequence goes on along the minus strand of OX387347.1, from coordinate 19,952,033 downwards.
AACCGAGAGGAGACCTATGTCTAGCAGCGGTACGTGTATAAGCTGCACATGATGAATGCCGCTGTTTTACGTTTGTAAAATGTTACTCCTTAATGTTAAAAAAGGCTAACATCAATCGAGTTTTTTCCGTTACATGTCAATATTAGATAAGCTACTACTACTGATGAAATAATATTGACGCTGTACAGAGGTTCTTGAACTATAAAGTAAACGCTAAATCGGCTCTTACGCATCGTGACAAACAGCGCATGCGTGAAGAAACAAGGTCGTCTCGCGCGCCAATCAAAGCTCTTCCACACCGTAGAACTGCGACAGATAAATTAGCGTTTTTTTTCGACAGTTGCAAACAAGCATATTGCCTGATGGTGCCTGATCATAGGCTATGATTGGACTATTGATAATGCGATTTGATTGGACTCGCATGGGCGTTTTTGGTCCTTTAACATCTGCACATTTTTCACTAGTCCTGAAGAATCTTATACTGCAATCGCTTGAGAAAGACAAACAAAATCAATCATAATTATTGACACTGATTGGGCAAAAGTTGCAAGCAAGTGTGCAAAAATATTGATAACGATTTTATTAAACTACAAGTTTCTGCAATGATTTTAACTGTTTATTTTCGACAAACATAGGAATTATGTATGAATGAAATCAATGATTTTATAAGCAGGGATACGTCATTCTTAAAATCATTCTGAGAGGAGGCATTCCCCGCGGTGGTAGGTTTATAGGCTGAGATGTAATGTAGAGCTGTTAAAAATTATTTCAAAACAAGACAACTTGTGTTTGTGTTAATGGAAACCCGTAAAACTCGTTTTTCAGAAGAATAATTAATACTACACCAGGTAATTAATCATGAAAACATATTGCTAAAATTACAGCGGACAAATTAAATTATCCGAGTAAACTAAAGTATAGAATATCACGTTCAGTGAGTTTTAGAAATATAACATCTTGATTGTTTTGGGTGTAGTATAGTTACAGAAATATATCTTGCATATTTAAATAACCAGTTGTTGCCCACGACTGCGTCTGCGAAGAACTCTTTAAAATTACTACCCCGCGGGACCTATGCATTTTCATTTTTCCGGGATAAAAGTACCCTATATGTTAATCTAGTTTACAAACTATTTGTGTGCCAAATTTCATCAGAATCCGTCTAACCATGAAAGAGTAACAAACATCCACACATCCATCCATCAATACAAACTTTCGCGTTTATAATATTAGTAAGATTACATGGAATATTGCTGCAGTGATAAATGAGTTGGCCTGAACGAGATTTTTTTTCTAGTATTAAGGAACCGCAGCACACGATTTGTGTGGCGTACCTCTTATGTCCGACCTTGTAGGCCCTTCGCTTTGTTTCGCCCTAATTTGTTGTTAACTAGACTAATGCATCGCGTTCCGTTCCACGCATGATTGATGACTTGCATTCTATCACAAATACGTACCTGAATATGTGCTTTCCTTTATGTCCCAAGCGATTTATCTATAAGAAGGAAATAGTTAGCAATACGAGTATTGAATGTTTTAAAGTCTGCTGAATTAAAATGCTACCAGATTTATAGATTATGAAAAATAAATGCGTTATAAGAAATTTTCAAAGCGATTGAGTACTGTTTAAACTCTAAATGATTTGGAATCTATCGTGAAGTCAGAAATTGTATGAAAATATAAAACGTAAACTGTAATAAAACCGAACAGTGTCTGAAGCCGACATTTGGCCTTTATTTTTCTAAATTTCGATAATTTTAATGCCGAAGTTTGTTAAAATACTTATAACACGAATTCCTGTACCTGCATAATTTCCTTAATACTTCACACTGTTTTCATCTCTCCGTAAGAATGAGGTGTATAGTGTGGGCCACAGTAACGTTCTGCATCTACCCTCATTCTCAACCTTATCTGAATTAGTTTATTTTTAAACTTATCGCATTGCGTTGTACACATTGATTGATGGTTTGCATCGCTATTTATAGATCGTTAGCCGACGGAAACAGGTCGTTCATTAGTGTTTCAAATTATCTTTGTTACACGTTATTTTAGTTTGTATAACTCGAGGCCGCACGTATCGCTGAAGGCCGTCGACGTTTGCGATTTTGGGTTGATAACCTACGAATGAAAGATATAATAGAAATATTCTTGATAGTTTTTTTTTACTGAGACTTTTTATGTTGTATAAGTTCACGATATTATTCACGACAAGTCGTTAAATGAGACTTGGCCTAAAGCAATATCATACAAGATATAATTGATTGATTTTGGCGTTACTTTGCGTAGGTCCGTATCATTGAACTATTAAATGTTGACCTTGCTTCTCCGCTACCCCGTGCACAACAGCTATTTCTATCGGATATAGGGCAGAAAAAACGAAGGCCATTAATATGAAGGGCTATACTACATTAAATATTGGAAACAGCGCATTCTATGTAAGGAGGCTTATGAATTTTTGAAAAATAGCTTGTCTTCGTCGGTACTCGAACAAAAACTTACATGCCGAATTTTACGATGCAGATAGAATGTGTTACTGATGAGGTTCATTTATCTTTGAATAACATACACAATTAAATATCAGAAGGCCATGAAAACATCATTTACCTGTTCATTTTGATTTCACCCGTCACGGAGCCGCAGTCTACTACCTTAGATATTATTGAAAATAGCAAATTGTAAGTAATGGTAAAGTACTTACTTGGACTACTATACCACATTTAGTACATCTTTGTTGAACGAAAATTCATCAGTCATCACATCAGTCATCTGGGAATCAAATAGCATAAAATTCGTAGAGGTTTCCTCTTATGATATAGGTAAGGAATATGGACATATTTTTCGAAATTTCTACAAAATGGCGATTTCCCCAATGGGAGCAAAGCCGCGCAAGCTGGTCATTAAATGAATCTTCCGTTATTTATGTAAGCTGCGTTAAAGTAAATATACAGTGTTCAAATCTTTAACATACGGCCAGCACAATGGCTCATAAGTTGTCCTCACGGTGGGATAGCCAGCTTTGTGTCCGCTAAACATTATGAGAAACAATACACCACTCGTGGGAAGCGATGTGCTGACGTATACTTATCAATACATACTAGCCCTAACCCGTGGTTTCACCTGCGTTAAAATAAGTCAAAGTTCTTTACTCAATTTAAACATCAATTGATGCTCCTATGAACGTCGAAGAATCTACAACTGGTTCGGAAAACCTTGTTGAGAAAAATCCGGCAAGAAACTCTTCAAGGTACTCGTACATACATCAAAAGTATTTAATTAATAAGTTCCCAACCCGTGGGCCTGCGTGGGAACTATGGCCCAACCTCTCTCATTCTGAAAGGAAGCCTGTGCCCTTCAGTGGGACGTATATATTATATAGGCTGGGATGATGAAAGTATTTCATCATCATTAATTTAAGAGCTTAGCTCTTGTCGGTGGAGTAATCGTCACTCTTTTCGGTTCTCTGCCAGCGTTTTCAGCTCCTGATACGACATGACATTGACTTTTTCCTTGGCTTGGTCTATAAATGACCGTCTCGGTCTTCCCCTGCCTCGCCACTCGAATAGTTTTTAAGTAACTGTCATGTCGTATCAGATGCCCCAGCATATTCCCTCTCCTATTTTCAATCGTCCTTAACTATTATTTAATACAACTAAATTTTTTAACACAGTAGATACGCTATTTGAGGCAAGGGATCGCCAATGCGGCTCTGAATTATTTCCAAACATCCCTGTCCATGATATAGTCACTTATATAATCTAAGTATTAAGTATAGTCATTATTTTCTTCATAACACATAAATTTTACTTTCACGAGTAATATTTATATACATATAATCTTGAGAGTTTGACCTGAAAAAAGGATAAATCCAGTTTACATCTGCAAGAAAAATTGTGCAAGTTGCATAACATTGCGCATCACTTCAAACGCGTTTGCCTAACAGCGTCGCAATGTGAACGACCGCTTTAGCCTAGTTGGTAGTGACCCTGCCTACGAAGCAAGAGGTCCTGGGTTCAAATCCTGGTAAGGGCATTTATTTGTGTGATGAGCACGAATATTTGTTCCTGAGTTATGGATGTTTTCTATGTATTTAAGTATTTATTTATCTATATAAGTATGTTTATCGTCGTCTAGTACCCATAGTACAAGCTTTGCTTAGTTTGGGACTAGGTCGATTTGTGTAAGATTGTCCCCTAATATTTATTTTATTTATTTTAATGTATTGCAACTTGCGCAATTTTTCTTGCATATCTAAACTTGGCTTTACACTAATTTTTAAAGCACAATGTTTGCTTCGCCAACGCCATCTACTGATTGAAGACGAATTTATCGCGTCATCTTGAAAGCTGAGGTATCTACCTCAATATTCATGGACAGCGCCATCTATTCTTGTTTAAAATTGAAATGTTACCCCTCTGACGGGATTATTGGGATTTTAAGTACCCTATCTTTCAATCCAGATTTTTGTCTATCTGTACGCCAAGTTTTATCCTAATCCGTTCCGATATTACGTGATTGGCTATTTTTTTTTATATCGAGGAACTAAGGAGAGCCATAATTGATGAAAAAGCAAATTGGATAAAAAAATAAGCTGCCCAAATTACTAATTAATTAATAAGTAATTAATACGGAGTCGCGGGCAAAAGCTAGTCTTTACATCTATCTATCTATCTATCTATACATATAATAAATCTGTAACAAGTCGGTGTCTGTACATTGAAGATATTTGAGAAAAACTGTCACTAGGGCTATTTATTAGCGCAATAGAACCCAAAACAATGATCTTTAGAATTATTGTCTGTCTATCTGTTTGTCTGTGCGTTTGTGCGCGCTAATCTCAGAAACGGCTTAACCTAGAAGGATGCATGCGGTTTTCACTGATATGTTGGTATTTTCTTGGATTAACAATTAGTGTTTGTTTCATTTGAATCGGTTGACAAATAAGAAAGATACGATACTTTCAGTGTTAGATAGCCCATTTATCGAGGAAGGCTATAGGCATAACATCTCGTTGGGAGTACGGTGGTGAATGTGAACGCCGGTGTGCGGGGGGGGGTTTCGGTGTGGGGTGGGGTTGGGAGGGGGTTCGGGGGTCTGGGGGGGGGGGGGTTGCGGGGGCGGGGGATTTTTTTTTATATCGAGGAACTAAGGAGAGCCATAATTGATGAAAAAGCAATTTGGATCAAAAAATAAGCTGCCCAAATTACTAATTCCACGCGGACGGAGTCGCGGGCAAAAGCTAGTACATAATAATTCTTACACTTCCACACGTGTTACGAACGCTGTTCTAAATACTTCCATGATGAAACCTCAACAAAAGCAACGCTTGTTATTGTCAGCACTCACAATTAAGTTTTTATGCAAATCACTTGTGGTAACAATTACGTGTGCTTTTGTTCGCCGACTGTACTGCCAGCATTGTGGCGATAATTAATGTTTACCTTACAAAAAGTAATTCGAACGTGACTGTACTGCGTACTTTTTGCTCTGGTTAACGCTGGAGGTCAGTTTTGATAAATACTTAAGTATATTTTTTATTTATTATTGACATAAAAATAAGGTTCATAGAATGTTGGTAACAACAAAGGAATTATTGAACGCCAACGAAACGTTAAACAGTGTTCTGTCCATAAACCGCAAAATAAGTTAAAATGGAATTTAATTTTTATTAAACTAAGGGGCTGTTTCACCACCCTTTGTTTAATTATAACTGACGGATAAATGTGATGCCGTCTCCATCTATTCGAACAAAACAAGCAGAGACGGCATCACATTTATCCGTGGATGGTGAAACAGGGGGTTAGGATCTATCGGAGTTTATCGACGTGGAAGCTATTTATCTGATGATCTGATGAATTGGGAACTGATGGCCGATGGGGATAAAAGGTTGCCGAATGGTGTCCAAGAATCGGAAGACTTAGCCTAGATAGGCCTGCACCAAGATGAAGCGACGACGTGATTAAAGTTTAAAGTAAAAATAACAACCTTCGGGAACTCATTACCGGTATATTAAGTACGATGTGCCTTAATCCAAATCTTTGTCGACCGATCTATTCTCAGACCTACCAAATATAGAGAAAAAAGTTTCATAAAAATCGGCAAGCCGTTACGGAGGAGTTCGATAACAAACACCGTGACACGAGATTTTTATATATTAGAAGACTAGCTGCTGCCCGCGACTCCGTCCGCGAAGAATATGGGTATAAAAATAGCCTACGACCTATTATCAGACCTACCGAGTATGGAGAATTTTTTTTGATAAAAATCGGTCAAGCCGTTTCGGAGGAGTTCAATAACAAATACCGTGACCGAAATTTTATATATTAGAGATTTAGAAGATGTATACAAAGTTGTAATTAAATACTTAATTTCTGTAAGATTGATGTTTGGAAATACGGAAATACCAAACAAACGGACAACTTGACTGTCACAATAACATTACAATAGCTCTTAACTCATCCAGTGCACTTTAAGTAAACGTCAGTATACCACAGACCTGTCACCTTGGCATTGCGCTAAGGCCGAGGTTAAGGGCACACGGGCCGATAAATTAGCACTTGGTGTGTGCGCCGCTTTATCGGCGTTCGTTTGTTTAGCGGTCGTTTACCCGCAGGGCATAATGCATAGGAAGTGAATTCGGTATTTCTATAGTAAGAAATAAGAATGAATTTTAGTATTTTTAGATTTTCGTATTTCAAAAAGAAAATAAACACTTGTAAGTTTATTTCGTTGTCCGTCTGTCTATCTGTGTATCAAAACTCTTGCTCAAAAAATTTGTGGATGTATCGAAAGAGTAAAGGCACAAATATGGAAAAAAGTCCGAAAATCACAGTTTTGCAAAATATAATAAGTATCATTTAATTATTTAGTTGGTTTATGATTAATACATTACCAACCAGACTATTTCTTTGCTTGTTTTTAAATTAACATGGAGCCCCAAACGCGCGAGTCCGATTTGCATTCAGTCGGTTTTTTACCATAGACTCTAATGTAGAGTTCATCATAGACATTAAAACTTGTCTCTAATACATAATGTAGTTCTATCGTTCTATCTACGAAGCGTCAAATCAATTATCAAAAGAAATAAGAGTAACTAGATCAATGGCAAAGAAACCAAAGCTTTCTTATTTAAAAACTAGATGTTGCCCGCGACTCCGTCTCTGAAGAATTCTTTGGTTGCTATCTCGCGGGAACTATGCAGTTTTCCGGAACAAAAAGTATCCTATATGGTAATCCAGATTATCAACTGTGTACCTCAGAATCCGTCAAATCGTTTTATCGTGAAAGAGTAACAAAAATCCAAACTAAATTAGTAAGATTATGGTTCTGTTCATCAAGGACTACTTTGCCAGTGTCTCGAATATTTCGCCAATATTCATTAAAAAAAAAAACGAAGTATGGAGAGGTACGATGCCAGCGCGAATCTCTGCGTTATTTAATATTAATTTGCCTTTACTGTCACTTTGACATTTGCCTTTGTAAGACACAGATAAAAAAAACCACGACAGGTTAATTGCTATTATTAAAGAGTTCATTACACTTTCAAATTAAATTCAGACAAAAACTATAGACCAGAAATACTCCATAACCTTGTTCAAACACAAACTCAAATGGAGTAGCGCATTTTTGACCGGTCGAAAAAAAAACATGTAATTCAGATATCGCAGAGCAATTATGGTTGGAGCAGTTCGATTCCATCACACGTGGCCAATTTTTTTGCAAAATGATGTCAGACTTTGAACGGCGCTGCGCACGAGTGTTATATACGTACCTACTTATTGAAAACTCCGGAGTTCTTTGTTCGGAGCCTTTGACTCAAATAGTTAGATCATTGATTCAGGATTAAAAGAAACGTCTAAGGGAGGTTTAGATCAATTAACTACAATATTTTCATGTACTTGTTATTCTGTATTGTTTTTATGTGATGTTATGATAAAGAGTCATGGATTGTGAAACCATTTTTATGTTCTTCGAATAAATAAAACTCCCAATGTTTCTAAAACAATTCTCAATACTAAATTTAGATGTGAATTGAGTCCACCGAAATTATTTTATCTATAAAATGCTTTCATCTGTAATGCCCACGAAAGGTCCACGACAAATTGGTCCTATCGGAGCATCTAGTTGATAATAATATCGGTTTGGGTTCGAAGATACAGCCGATTAGACCAAGTCTACGGAACCAGAGTCTGCGATAAGATATCAGAAGTTTTAGTAAGATTGGCGCGGTAACCTTGTTTAAGAACTGATCTGTAGTTAAATATTATCAGGATTTATTGATTTTTAGAGTAGGTAGCGAAGGATTGTCGTAGACTGAGGATGGTTATACGACTAAAACTAAATTGAAATCCGATTTTAGTCCGAAAAGTCCTTAATTTACTATGAGATACTATACGAACAAAACATAAAAAATTCTTAACTCGTCGTATAAAAAATACATTCCAAAATAACTAAGAATTGTTTACTGATTGCAGAAACTAAAGTAAACACCTTTGTGCTCTATGTAGAGTCGTGGCAAATACCAAAGCCATTTTTGTTGAAACGTGTAATCAAATAGGCTAGATTTCATTCATGAGTTATGTTTGCAGAATAAGTTAGGTATGTGAGTCTTCGCAAAACGTCTTAACAAATACCGTAGTAGGTACCGTACACAATAAATATTTCTGTACACAGAACACTTAGCACTATGAAAAAATGTTTCTTCACGCCATGGCATTCAAAATGAATCTTGGCTAACTTACGTTTTCAATAAGTTACAAATACATTACAATACTGTATCCAAAATATGTCAACTAACGGTTAACTCTCAGTCTTGTAAACCAATCAAGAAAACCTCAGAGTCTAACTTTAAGGTGGCGAGTGACGTAAAAGGAGGACTGGGATATTCAATGTTTAGTCATAAATTTTCCACAACTATAATAATCATAATTAAAGCCACCGACATAGTTCTACGAATTGCCAAACTTAAGTGGCAATGCAGAGTACATCGCTCGTAGAAGTGACGAGCGATGGGATTAAAAGGTTCTCGAATGGCGTCCACGGACTGGATGACGCAGTGTAGGTAAGGTAGGCCTATAACAAAATGGAGCGGCAATCTGGTTCAGAATGCGCTAATGCGTTGGATGCGGATAGTGCAGGACCAGTTTGTTTGGCGTACTTTGGGGGAGGCCTATGTTCAACAGTGGACGTCTTTGTGGATGATAATGATCATAATCATGCCTGAGATTAAAGCCGTGGTCCGTAAAAGTAGTAATTACTGTTTTGAGGGCCCTCCTCGCGGAATATGCGCTGAGTTATTAGTGTTTCCTCAATTTAGTTCATTACACACATATCAGAACCCGTTTCGTATAGTTTTGTGGTAGCGTAAGTCAAGAACCTAAATTGATAAACATCTATTATTATTATCAAATTTATGACTTATAAAATATGTATTGTTTAGCATTAACTGAGCTATAATTTTGTATCACGTTAAAAATTAAAAGAATTAAATAATATCAAAGTATTATTTTTAACTAGGCATCAACCTCCTTGCTTGATTGTGCTATATCGTAACATTTTTACTATATAACTTCAGACATTTTACCGTTTTCCTCTTAAGAATTAAGTATTTTATTTTAATAATACTGTAAATATGTCAATTCGAAGAAGTGTCGTAATTTTTTATTTTTTAATGTTTTCTTATTACAGTATTCTAGTAACATTTAGCGTTAATAATATTTGAAAGCATGGATGTGATTCTCTTTCGCCGTCGCCTTTGTATTGCACCAAGTGAAGAGTCCGTGTACTGGCGGCAAATTGCGCTTACGTGTCACTCAACTCACGTCAACCGTAAAAATGTACATAACCTTTTATTTTTATTCGTTTAGCATTGAAACGCATATTTACTTTTAAAATTCTTTGTTAGCATTTAAATATTTAAAAAAAATTGTATCTTTGTTAGTTCTACAAAGAAAAAATCGAACAACTCTGCAGTGGGTATTTACTCGAACCCTTTGGGCGCTATTTATTTCCCAACTCAAAAATTATTTCCCGGTGTCATTACTGTCATGTATCATGTGAATAATCATGTAATTTCCGTAGATGAAAAATAACGACACTAAGAAACATTTTCAGTGCTTTACTTCGTTTAATTTAAAAAAAATACAGATCCATTCATTAGGAGAAAATTTTGCTAGTGTCGAGTAAAAGGACAGTTTTAAAAATAAAAAAATATGTATGTCAGTAATCTTCGGCACGTTAACCTAACAACCTAAAGGGACCCTTTTTACACGACTACAAGCACGACTACAGCAAAGCCAAAAATAAGTGTAAGGATTTTACCGGTCTATGTATTTTATAATATGTTTTAGTAATTTATTTTTAAATTTTAGTTTTAGGATAGTTGTATGTAAAATGACATTATTTTAATAAATTTACTTCGCACAGTAAAAAAAATATGAGAAGTATGTATCTAATTTCGGACGGTCGATGTCAGCCATATTTATTTAAAGACAGCTGCGTTCATCAAAGTAAAGGGTTGCCTGTCGTAAAATGGCGCACAACCGCAGAAAGGATCGTATCTGTGCTTTCACCGCGCGGTCCTAATTGGGCCAAATTGCCAGTTGCGTCTGCGGCTGTATCTATTTAATTTATCTAAAGCTTCGGAAATAGCGATGCTAGTGATTGGCAACAAGCATTCAACACTCGATTTGGACCGCTGGCTACACGAGGAGATAGAAACTACGTAAAAGTTTCCTATATTTTTTAGAATCGATTTGTGACATCCAGGTATAAATACACCGACGGGCGAAGATATCGGGTTACATTTAATTTAACATTGTAGGTACACTATACAGTTATGACACTTATGAAATCACTAGCTTTTGCCCGCGACTCCGTCCGCGTGGAATTAGTAATTTGGGCAGCTTATTTTTTTTTATCCAATTTGCTTTTGCTTTTTTATTTGTTTTTTTTTTTTTTTTTAATTATGGCTCTCCTTAGTTCCTTCCGGAAGAAGTGAAACTTCATAATAAACCAATCCGCTCCTAACCCGCCCTCAACCCGCTCCCAACCCGCCCCCAACTCGCTCTCAACCCAGCCCCAACCCGCTCCCAATCCGCCCCCAACCCGCTCCCCACCCGCCCCCAACCCACTCTCAACCCGCTCCCAACTCGCTCCCAACCCGCCCCAACACGCTCCCAACCCGCCCCAACTCGCTCTCACCCCGCCCCCAACCCGCTCTCAACCCGCCCCCAACCCACTCCCAACCAGCCTCCAACCCGCCCCCAACTCGCTCTCAACCCGCCCCCAACCCGCTCTCAACCCGCCCCCAACCCACTCCCAAACCGCCCCAACCCGCCCCCAACTCGCTCTCAACCCGCCCCAACCCGCTCCCAACCCGCCCCAACCCGCTCCCAACCCGCCCCCAACCCACTCCCAACCCGCCCCCAACCCACCCCAACTCGCTCTCAACCCGCCCCCAACCCGCTCTCAACCCGCCCCCAACCCGCTCTCAACCCGCCCCCAACACGCTCCCAACCCGCCCCCAACCCGCTCCCAACCCGCCCCCAACTCGCTCCCAACCCGCTCCCAACCCGCCCCCAACCCGCTCTCAACCCACCCCCAACCCGCTCCCAACCCGCCTTCAATCCGCCCTATCTAACTGGGCTATCTAACACTGAAAGAATTTTTCAAATCGGAGCAGTTCCTGAGATTAGCGCGTTCAAACAAACAAACAAACAAACTCTTCAGCTTTATAATATTAAGTATAGATTTCCAAGTAAAAATGTAAACATGCTCTTTTTGGTTCATGTGCTACCAAGTCATAAGTGAGTACAGTCAACCAATTTGATTTCTAGGCCACTGTAGAACCTTGTCGCATATTATTAGATAATTACAATGTCAGTGCAGGTCAAGGGATTATCAACTTTCCGATCACAGCATGCAATAACCGTAAAGAGTTTATAAACGTTTTCGCTCTATGACATGAGAAGAAAAAGAAGTTTTGATAGACGGACAGTGACAATTCAAGTTGTAACTCTTTTCCTATTCACTATTGTTGACACAATGTTCGCAAAGATTGAGATGACTCATGTCATACTTTTCGCAATAATCACTATATGGTATGGTTCTATAGTGGCCTAGGAATCAAATTGGTTGACTGTACCTACTTTCTTCTTCTACAAAATTTCATGAGAATCGATCGAGCCATTTCGGAGGAGTTTGGAAACATACACCGCGAAACGAGAATTTTATATATTAGATATGCGTGTTCATGCAGTTCCATCCTCATCCACTCTGTAACTACGACCACACACAAATAAATCATACATACCCAAATATCACCACCACCAAACTAAACTGACGTGTTTCGAAGTCAACCAGAGCTCATCTTCAGTTGGAATATTGCAACCACGTGCGTTTGGAGCCTTAATGCTTGGCGGGCCGCAGGTTGAGTTTAGCTGATCTAAATGGCTGTCTGAAAGAGATCGCTTTGTTTTTTTTTTGTAAACTCATTGTATTGCTTTGAGGTGTGAATATTTGTATTGTATTGTAACCCTTTGTACTTTTGTTACGAAGTAGTAAAAGTTTTTGAACAAAAAATATTGCATGAACCCAGTTACCGGCCGCATTTCAAGACATCGACTCATTCGCGACGCTTCACTCTTCACCGCAAACAATCGTGATCGTAAGAGAAAAGTTATTATTTTTAATGTTACATGCAGTTTTACTATGTCAGTCAGTGTTATTATGGCCCGACGAACATGTTTGAATTTTGCTCCTTATAATAATTTCAACTCAAACCTAAAACGACTTTTAAAAAAAACAACCCGTGCTTAGTATTTGAGTGACAAATTTAATGTCGTTCGAGAGAATCTTAGGATCATTTCACACCAAGACGCTAAAAATGTGCAGCGTTGCTTCTCGGTGTAAACTGATCATTAAGTTCGCAAGACGCGTTTTACAAAATATTTACACAAAATTTACTAATGAATGATAATAGTTGAATTTATTCTTATTGTTCCGAGAATAACATCAAATGTTATTTATTTAAAAAATAAAGAAATGTTGCTTTTTAACATTTGTGGAAGGTTCATATTCCTTTAAATTTAACAAGTGCATTAAATTTCGGATTGGGCCTTACGATATTCAAAATTGCATGACGTCTCGTCTCTACACTTTTAAAGGATAAGTATAAAAAAATATCGTACCGTCTATTCCCTACCAATTTTTTTATTCTTTTTTAAAAGGCATCCCATAAACACGTAACTGGCCAGTTGGCTATAATACCCCCTCATAAAGTAAACTAATAAACCATGATGACCAGCCATGCTTTATTGAAATTAAAAATAATTATCAATCAGGCACGCACGGCTCCGAGTAACCCCTTAATTAAAAATAAACTCATCGAAAATAATCGTTAAGTGTGTTGAGTAGTGCTTGCTGTCAAAGTTCTGATGTGATAATTAAAATAATTTATGTACCAAGTATTTTTGTTACATTTGTCATAAAGTGCTACTATGGGTTACCTATCATATTCGTTATCGTTATCGTTATCGTGACAAGTAGTCTCATCTATCTATTTGACTATGTTTTTCTATTGCGAAATATCCAAAGTACGAGCTTTACCCCTGTTTCACCATCTATTGATCAAATTTATTTGACGGATAAATGTGATGCCGTCTCTGTTTGTTTTGTTCGAATGGACAGAGACGGCATCACATTTATCCGTCAGTTAAAATTAATCAATAGGTGGTGAAACAGTCCCTTACTTAATTTGGGACTACATGAATTGGTGTCCCATGCTATTTATCTATTCGTCATTGCCTGATGAGTAACAAACGTTCAAAAATCTAAACAACCAAACATCTTCACACTTTTTCTCGTTGGTAATATTAATATTAGGATAGGACTTCTTAATTTAGAACTTCCAATGAATTAATTTAATATAAATGAAACATCAATACAACTTAATAAGATCGTAACTTTGAGACACAAAGCAGAAGGCCGACGAAATTATTAATTACAACCCCATGTTAATTAACTTGATGAATGCACATATATCTTCGACGCAGCTAAGTTTTGCTGAGAACTTACCCCTGCTAGGGTTGCAACCCCAATGATGCACCCTTATTGTACAAGGGTGCATCGTTCGTGATGCTAAAATTATTGGAAGGCGCAAATATTATTGAGAAACGTGGTTTAGCGGGCACGAAAACATCGAATGACATGCGACATACCTACCCGGAGTGTTCCAGCCAAGTACGCAAAACACATAATAATAAAGTCTTTAAGCTCATGTGGATTCTGGCGAGCCAGTACGTTACACCTAAAGTTAAAAGGACATAATGTCTCGATTAAACTCAAATTGAAAGGTGAAAATAAGTAAATCCCTCTTCCTTCGTCACCTCGAGACAGGCCGCACCAAATAGCCCGTGTGTTACTCCCGATATCCAACTTCAACGAGAAAGAATATCAAATCGCACCTAAACTAATCACTTTGTAATAATATACAAGGTGGAATTGAAATAGTGATTTAAAATTAGTGTTCCACACTTAGTTTATGCTGGAGAATATATTGCGCTTACTCAGTTGATTTAATTAGTCTTACTTAATTTGAGATGGTCATATTAACCACAAACTCAATCTATTTAGATTGAGTTTGTGATTTTATTTCAACATAAAATAAAAATGTTTATTCTGCAATTAGGTCACAAAGGAAGGGCTCTATTACATGAAACTTTTTTAAACTACCAGCGTTTTCGGAAGGACCATCATTGCCAAGAAGAATGCGTCGCAAAAAACATAGTATGAATATCCTTACTTTTATCAGACTAATATTACAACAGAGATAATGCATTAAGTTATGTTGTCCTGCGTTAATGCAGCTAAAAATATCTACTAATTTTGTACCACCATTTAAATTTTACCCAGTAGTAAGATTTGTATCTTTTATGACACTTCCAGCAGAGGTCTGCAGGTAATGCAGTTCGGTACAAGTGCATTTAATGTCCTCAGTATCGAATGAGTCACACTGAATTCTCAAAATTTATTGCTGGCATGGGGTAGATAGGCTTAGGATATTCACGCTCCATCATATAAGAATAATATATTGTAGGTATTATACAGTGAGCATCAAAAGAAGATAACACTTCTGTGTGTTGTCAGTATACTAACACATGTATTTATTTATTGCATTCGGCGCTTAAAATTGACTCGACGTATTGGACACATAATAGTCCATGTGGTCACAAATATTCTCAATATATTACGTAATTAAGCCCACAATGCCTATAATAGAAATTATGAGTAAAAAATTTGCCAAAACCTGAAATGAACGAATGAATATTACAAATAGATTTTATTTTATCTCGACCTTTTTTATTCGAAACTCTTCGACCTTGTAATAGTATCAAATCAATACCACACGTGTGTCTGTATGTATGTGTGCATGTGTGTGTGTGTGCGCGTGCGTGTGTGTGCGCGTGCGTGTGTGTGCGCGTGCGTGTGTGTGTTGGTGTGTGTATGTGGGTCTGGAAGGTGTGTGTAGAGAGTGCGCATCCTGCGATAGAGTTTTAAAACTAATTTCGATCTAGCGAGTCATATTAAGTTATTGTATGTATTTTTTTTTTTTAATTTTAAGTTACATTATCTTATTGGAAGACTGAAATAATCGTCTATCAGAAAGTCGTTAACTGCAGATATTCTAGTTGTTTACATCAACTAAGTTTAAAATTATGTAGCACCTATTATGTTACACGTACAGTGCAAAACATTATCATGGTCTGAAACTTCGGTCGGCGTACGCGGGGGTTGTGTGGGTGTCGCATTGTTTGCGGTTGACTGTACAGGAGGAATATTTCAAGTTGTGTTTTATTTTATTAAATATTCGGTTTCGTCTCGTTCTTATTCACAAAAAGGATAATGTGGTTAAGTAACTTAGCGGTAGTTCGAGTTCGGTAGGTGCTTAAATCAAACTCGATTAATTATATCTTAATTTTTATCTCGAGAAACTCACCTGTAGTCGCGTGTGTACACGACGAAAAAACGAAGAATACTGTTTTGCTGAACCAAAGATTTCCTTTGGCAGGATTGATCATTGGATCCCTAATATGGGTTTACGAAGTGGAGCCACCTGAATTTTTCATGCAGGTGGGAGAAGGGGGGGGGGGGGGGGTTTAGCCTTAACAAGGGCTGAGGTTAATAACTGCATAGGGTTTAGGTGTATAGTCGAGTTTGGTATCATTTTCGATTCAATCGAATGTCTTAATATCAGTTCTGGAATAATATTTAGGTCAATAGATAGTCCAGTAGTTTCGGAGCCTATTCGTTGCAAACAAATAAACAACCAAACAAACAATCAAATCTTTCCTCCTTATAATATTATTATTATTATTTATTTATATATTAGTGTACTCGTACATAGATGTAGATATGAGTCCTAAAATGAATTTGGCATCCTTAAGTCATACGCATATGGTACCAAACTTGGAATAGTAGCACAATAAATGCCTCTATACAGATTGAGACCCTATTTTCCTCCTGAGCAGCAGCTGCCAAAACCTCAAAAAAAAAAAAAACTAACATCAAAAATCGCGGTGGCTCCACTTCTTAAATCCATCTTTGGGCCTCAAGGACCAATCCTACCAAAGGAAATCTTTGGTTCAGCAATAGCCGTATAATTCACCTTACACATGCAACTACTGGGCCCAATTGCATAGCAAAATACCTACAAGCAAATAGTATTAGTGAATTTCAATACAAAATAACTAATACTATTAGCTTGTAATTTGTTATGCAATTGGGCCCTGATCTATATTCTACTTAAAGATAAGAAAAACCTTAAAGTTATAAGCAATATAAGAAAGAAATGCAGAAAGAAAGTAAAAATATTTTTTTACAACAACACTAGACATAATAATTTTATATTATAAACAACAAGGATAAAGATAGAGTGCGTCATTGCAGTTGCAAATCGGACACTGGCTCAGCATAATGCGGAGGCGTTTATAGTACCCCAACGCTCATCGGTCCCCATCGGGCGCAACCGCATCGGTCGGCCGGTACTTAACAATGAAGTCATACATAACCATCGATATAGAATACCGGGTATTCTATATCGATGTACGTAACCCATTCGCTAAAGGAGCCGTCCTGTTCCCAGAGTCATCCTGCCATCAGATGCCTCTAATGACATGCTCATTAACTGGGCGGGCTCTCTTACTGCTTCATTAGAGCTCGCCGTCATTGCCATCAGATTGGGACGAGAACATAGCTTAAAACCGATCGCTTAACAGAACTGAGCGTGCAACTATGGAGCTAATTGGGAATGTCTTAAAAAAATTACCAATGGTTTTACATTTTTATTTTTGTACAGGAAAGTCAATTATAAGAAACTAATTTCAATATTTTGTCATTTAGTTCACTACTTTTTTACAAAATTAATTATTGAAATTAAAATTGTTGTCTCTCCACACAGCCAAATTTCTAAATCTATCTAAATATGTACGATAAGCAACCCCTCTAATTATTTTTTGCGTAGTGGTACACTGTAACTTAGTGTCCCTTTGTCCCTTTACTGGCGCTGTCAAAGTGCTAGATGTCAGAAGCGGGTCCAAATCAAACTCCGTAGTTTAATCCACGCGTAAATTGTGAAGAATTCTAAATAATAAATACAACACCGATTAAAGTACAATTTGGACTGTCAACGACATTTACTTCAATGTCAAATGAAGGTCGTTGCTAATTTGATATGTAATAAATGCATTACATGTTATTTATTGGTATAAATTAATTAAAACAATTAAGAAAAAATAACAAAGAATAAAACTTAACTATAAACTAAATATTACAAACTAAATTAAAAAACTAAACTAGATCTAAACAAACAAAAATAATACTATTACAAACTAAATTAAAAAAACTAAACTAGATCTAAACAAACAAAAATAATACTATTACAAACTAAATTAAAAACTAAACTATATCTAAAAAAGGCCCCTGCGGCATTGTGCCAAAGATGCTGGCAGCATTTCTTCATTGAATCGCTAGGCTAATTCTTTGAGCGAGGTAGCTGCCAGCTCTTCGGTCTTCGGTAGCATCTATAAGCCTCTTCGAAATCTCTTTGAAGAGGCTTAGTGCTTCTGGGCCCCACGGACCAAGGGTCTCGACACCGAAAGGGATGAAATTATATTCGGCGCCGAGACCACTATACTTGCCAATTTTAGCGGTTTCGGCCGCCTCTGCTGCGGCTGCTGCCCTTGTGGAGGTCCGGTGGATATGAGAAGGGGCTAGTGTGTCTACACAGGTTGCATCCCACACCAGAACCCTTCCCATACTCCACGGGATCAACGACATACCGTCTGGTCTCTTGCCGTCGCCTCTTGAAATACCTGACGGCTCCAGGAGAGCCGGCACGTTAGCCGACGCAAGAGACCGACGAATAATGTCGTTAAGGGCAGCATGTCTCGCGAAGCGGCCCGCGCTCTTCTGGCAGGAGAGTCCGTGGTGCCCAAGCCGGTCTACATCGCTTCCGCAGGGGCAACGATGTGGAGCGCAGACCGGGACCCCAAGACGTAAACAAACTGCGAAACGGAGAGTATTGGGGTCAAGAAAAGTGCCAGAGGTTGCAGATGGGTGTGCGTGGAGCCAGAAACCAGCCTCTTTTGTTCTTACTGCTAGAAGTCTGGCTCGTTCTGCAGTACAACACTGGTCAAGAAGGGAGTCAGCGGTTAATTTGCAAATTATGTCGTCCCAGCACCTTTGAAAATTTGGATTATCGGGAAATATTATATTAAAATTAAATAACTACAGAAAACGATTTAAAAAGCATGTATCTCGAAATGGTTTTCGATTTATTACAAAAAAATAGACAACCCCAATTGTGCGATATGTAGGTAGTAAAATTTACGTCGGAAAAAATGACTTTCTGCCAAGTTTCTTGCTGTGCATTTTACTTGGCAATGATGGTCTTTCTGAAAGTGCTGGTAGTGTAGAAAAATAGCCATGTAAAATAGTTCTTTGCAGCGTACTTATGGAATAAAAGTTTTGATTTTAATGTTTATCCTTCTTTGGCTCCGAGGTCAAAACCCCTATTGTCTAACGCGCGGACGCTTGCCACCGCTTTCACCATTTCTTTCTGTCACCATCTTATACCTTCTGTTTGATAGAAAGAAATAGTGAATGCCTTAGGTTATGCCCACTTGATTCTGTTGGATTTGTTTTGTTGATTTGCAAACTGTTTAATAATGCTTTAAAATTTTTTACCTTTGCTCACTCAAACATCACACACATCATATTCCAGCCTATATGCGTCCCACTGCATGGCATAGGTCTTCTCTCAGAATAGGAGGTCACTCAAACATAATTTAGGTAAATTAGAAAATATCAATCATATTGCAATAGAGACGACGACACCGCCAATCAACTGAACTATTTTAATGATCTGTCGAAACAAGATTCTCTAATTTTCTCATGCGATTATACCTTTTTTTTTAATAATTTATTCACTCAAATAAAAACATAAAGAAGTATAGCAGTTTATTGGCAGAAAGTGTAGATTTAGATTACGTATACCTATTTTAATTTAGCCTAACTATTTTAGACGCCACTAACTAAATATATATTTTTCCTTCTTCATAGTTAGTTCATTTTAACAGCTGCCTTCTCGTAGTTCTATGGACAGACCGTTGTCAGTAATCCTTGCCCCCTACTGCTCGACGGCAACATGTAGCGAATTTAGATAACAATCGCATTCGGAACCTCTCCGGTGCGCACTACCTTTATTATTCTATTAAAAACATTGAGTTGCTTTATTAGTCTGATTGGATGCGAGCGGAAAGAGTTACTAATCAATGTAAGATGATGAAAAGTTGCTGGTCACATAGTAAAAAGCACCGATGTCAATATTTTTATATGCGTTATTTAATGGCCGATAATCAAGAACTATTATAATATTTAGGGGCTGTTTCACCACACATTGATTAATTTTAACTGACGGATAAACGTGATGCCGTCTCTGTCTATTCGAACCAAGCAAACAGAGAAGGCATCACATTTATCCGTCAAATAAATTTTGAAAGAAAGAAAGAAAATAAAGAAATTCGTCAAGTAAATTTGATCAATGGATGGTGAAACAGGGGGTTAGAGACTTTTTTCGACACTTTCTTTTTGTTTCACGATCTTGGTAAAGGCTTGAATATCATGTTGTGTAATACTACATAGTTTAAAGTTTGAAGAGTGAAGATTTTCTATAATAAACGACTGCAATATGGGATTTATAATGTCTAATATGGTGTTTTAACCATTTCACATTCAGTTTTTATAATTTTGGTCACTATGTAGTACTGTGTGTAACTTCTTTATTAAAACACAAGTAGTAACAGTTATTTATTATACGACGACTTCAACAGTTGCTTGGATAGAAAGGTAGAAAAGTTGCCACTGATTATAACATGTGAATAGTTTTGCTAGGCGTAAATAGGATTTGCAATCAATTATGGTACCATATCGTTAAATAAGCTAATTAATTATGACAAAACGACGTACCTACATGCCCTTAACAGGATACGCAATGTTGTTTTGCAGCTGCTAATGACTAAATAATTACGCAGAAACGAGTGCATTTTAAGAATGTTTTCTAACGTATGCAAGTAAGGGCTTTTGCACGTAAACGGCGTATTACTTAGGCCCAGACGACGCACGCTTCTTGAAAGTGCGTTTACGGCGCCGGAAATAAATAAAAAACTACTAGAAAAGTTAGTGTCGAAGACTGCACCCTATGTTGGTACTTTAGTTCGGTATTTCATTTGAAATTTAGTTTTAAGTTTGACGTCATCTGACATTTTTTGTTAAGTATCTGTATCTGTGTCAGTTTTTAATAAATATATCTTCCATCAACCCCTTTGCACAACTGATGTCTGTTTCAATATAAAATAATTCCCAAAACCAGCTGAAAACAGTGACTGAATCTCGCTTGAAAGGTAATGTGCTCGACACTGACCCAATACATGGCACCTTCAATCTTATGTCATAGTAAAAGAGGTGACAGTAGGTGTCATCTACTGGGCATTGAGGTGTCGAGCATTGGTACGTTTACCTTAGCACGTCAACGCTCGTTAACTGCGCGTCGTCTGTGCATAAAAATTTTACCATGTGCATGTGCATATCCCCTTACGTCTGATAATGTCTAAGTAATTACGTAGAAAGGGATGTTTCCTAGGTAAAAAAATAATAATTCTTATTAGTCCGTATTTTACATTATCAAAAAATATTAGACACGTAATTTTTCTTTTGACAATTAAACAAAAAATGACGAAGATATGGCGCGTTGAAGTTCCGCGTGACGAGGCGTGACGTCACTTGTTCCTAAAACGCTCATACAAAGTGTAGGAACAAATGACGTCACTCGAAACTTCAACGCGCCATATCTTCGTAATTTTTTGTTTAATTGACAAAATGAAAAATACGTGTCCAATATTTTTTGATAATCTAAAAGACTGACTAGTTAGGAAAGTAGCCAATTGAGTGAATTATAATTTTTTTTTCTAAACTTATGTAAAGTAAATAAATGAACAGCTAAAATGTGAATTACAAAACGTGTTACATCAGGTTCCGTGCCGTGCCCTGAAATGAATTTGTCAAATGACGACCGCTTTAACGACCGCTTTAGCCTAGTTGGTAGTGACCCTGCCTACGAAGCAAGAGGTCCTGGGTTCAAATCCCGGTAAGGGCATTTATTTGTGTGATGAGCACGAATATTTGTTCCTGAGTTATGGATGTTTTCTATGTATTTAAGTATTTATTTATTTATATAAGTATGTTTATCGTCGTCTAGTACCCATAGTACAAGCTTTGCTTAGTTTGGGACTAGGTCGATTTGTGTAAGATTGTCCCCTAATGTTTATTTTTATTTTTTTTTTTTTTAAATCATTACATTTGATAAAAATCAAAATATACAAATGACTACCTGTTGCCCGCAACTTCGTCTGCTACGAATTCGCGTACTACGATCCCACGGGAGCTGTACCTACTATTTGCCCCGATAAAAACTATTCTATATCCTTCCCGAGGTCTTTTCACATCCTACTATAAGTATGGACGGAGGGATGAATGGATGTTTGTTACTCTTTCACGCTAAAACGGTTTGACGGATTCTGATGAAATTTGGCACACAGATAGTTTATAATCCGGATTAACATATAGGATACTTTTTATCCCGGAAAATTGCATAGTTCCCGCGGGATAGCGATAAACGAATTCTTCTCAGACGGAGTCGCGGGCAGCAGCTCGATTATAATATTAGTACCTACGGAAGTACGGATTTGCATTTGATTTTGGCTATGATGCCACGTAAAATGCTGTCAGGAATTTAAAGTGGATATTTCTGTATTTTTTGTCTACCTATTTCTATACCTACTTCGTCTTTTTTAGCATTATAAATATGGCAAACAATCTTGACGAGTATTTTTAACGAAAAACGCTTAAAAAGTACCTTTTACTTATGAAACCAAAATAATGTAAATGACCATAAGTCCTTGCTAATTGTTACATATTTGCTGTAATGTATTTTTCAAAAGTGTTTTTCAAAAAAAAAGACACGTCAAGATCGCTTGCTTTTTTCTAATACTAAAAAAACCGGCCAAGAGCGTGTCGGACACGCCCAAGATAGGGTTCCGTAGCCATTACGAAAATATAAAGTAATATTTTTCTAAGGATTTCCTATGTGTACGGAATCTTCCAAGTTTAGGTATGTTTTATACCTTAGGCTACTATTTACTCTTAAACTACAAATAATTCCCAAGCAATCTTAGCCGCTGTAATTTTCCTTGTAAATTTAATATATTTACTACCATTCTGAATTTTTTCAAATTTTTCCACCCAACAGTTTAGATTTTAGAGGGGGGGGACGGTCGATTTTAATGAAAATTTTCACTTTAAAGTTGAATATTTCGCAAACAGATTACTGAATAGAAAAATCATGTTAGCAACCCCGTAATAGTTTTAAAAGACCTATCCAACGATACCCCGCACTATAGGGTTAGTCGAGAAAAAAAAATCACCCCCACTTTACGTCTATGGGAGGTACCCTAAAAAAAAATATTTTTTATTTTTTTATTTTACCACTTTGTTCGCGTATTTGATATGTATATTCATGCCAAATTACAGCTTTTTAGTACTAACAGTCTCTGAGCTTAGCCGCGGACAGACAGACAGACAGACAGACGGACAGACATGGCGAAACTATGACTACGGAATCCTAAAAACGAAGTAAATGTATAGTGTTTACGATTTTTTAATAGGTAATTTCTTATTGGCATGTGATTTTGCGGAACGAAGACATTACCATTACCTAATGAATCCATTGACAAAGTAGACGACCACCGCTAGTCTATTAAATTTAAGTGCTAGTAAGGATAAAGTACAAAACGTACATGCAGGCGGAGCTTTTACCTCTATAAAAGCTCGTTCCCCATAATCTGACACAGCAGATAATCCCGTTGGCACAACATCAGTTGGATAATTGTTTTCCGAGTCAGCTGGTTATTACGATAACGGTGCACCTGAATGCCGCCGAAGACTCCCGATCACCGCCGAAAGTGCCCGACTTATGCCGAAAGCGTCCGACTAAAGCCGAAAGTGACCAGGCACTGAAAGTGCTTCGATAAATTACGAAGGTAATTGCAGCTTTACCGATAGTGGGGTCAAAAGCTCTTAAGATTAGCGTATTGGAAAGAATCTACGAGTAACAGTAAAAGTGGGAAGTTGTTACAGTTTATCAGCTAAACGTGATTTACATTTATCAAGTGTTGAGCGGTTTAATGTTTTGTTCAAAAGCCAGAAATGCACGTAACACATTGTATACAGATAGAGTGTACCCACACGGCGAGATGATGTAATTTTGACAAATGTATATTTAGATATTTACCTGAATGATCCTCTTAGAGGTTATGGTAATTTTGGACACATGTTTACAGTTATAAGTATATCAAATACAACGACTTTTTTAAGTTGTTACGTTTCTGGGTAAATCATTCTTTTACCTATTGGAAGACGTAAACATCAATACTTTGTTAGTAATTTTTAACCTTGTATCAACCTCATCACGAAATCAATCATTAAAAACCCAAAAATAAACTGCATATATTTGCATCAAAACATTCGTGATTGATCGTATATCATTAATAAAATAGTTGGTTTGTGTTCGTTGAATTACAAATTAAAGTACATTCATTTATCAGGCTTTAAAATAGCAACCCTTTCGCTAATGCTAATAAGGCAAGGGTCGCCCTTTGAAATGTCCTAATCACATAATGTTGTATTTGCGCGAAGATAAAGGACAAAGGAGACCCGTTTTAATAATTACATGGTATGGTGATCTGACGCATGCAAGCTACACGTGTGCATGCCCCACCGGCAGACGCATTGTTCAAATACTAAACTTGATGTTTAATTAATTAGGGTCTTAAGGATTAAATACTTAGGATGACTTGCACCAAAAATTTCCACGATCTTTCTCTGACGTTGCATTAGATTATTAGATTGTTGGATTTGTTACCATATGTAACTTGAAGTGACAACGTGTAGGTCACATCGTCCGAAGAACAGATTGGTTGAGGGAAAGGCTCTCGAGTGGCGGTTAAGAACTGGAAGATGTAGTGCAGGTGGCCTCCTTCTAGGTGGGCCGACAACATCGCGATATTTGCGGTCAATCGGTGAATACAGGTCTGTGGTAAGCTATTGTGGAATTTTCAGGTGAGGCATTTGTCCCACAGCGGAAGTCTTCCGCCTGATGATGCTCTGGATGATGATGATGATGATGATGAATTGGTACCAACACGTAAGCTCTATGGTGGTCGCAATGAAATGGTAAAATTAAGAATTTATCAATTTCTTCATTCATCCCGTTAGGTATGATAGCTCATTGATATTGTTTACGGTAGACATCTTTAATTTTAATTATCACACTGTCACACTATCAAATTTTGTTTATTCAATTAACCTTAGCTGCATCCAAAATCGATAGTTGTCATTACGAAATAGCAAGTCAGGTGCAACGATGTTGACGTGTCATTTTAAACGCTTTAACCTACTAATCGTGTAGAAATCCGGTAATCAGCAGGGTATTATGTCTTCGGGAGTGGCAAGCACCGCAGGCGGAAGGCTACAACAATTCCAACGCGGCGCAATCTACAATGCGATCGTACAATCAAATGTCAAAACTTGCAAATTATCCACGTTCGTGACTGAACTTTAAGCAATCATCGACAGCGCAACGCATCAGTACGTGTGCCTCGGGTGTTAGGAATTCTCTACAACTGACAATATTACGGGGTACGGAGCGAGTTTTGAAATAATCAATTGCTATGCAAATTGCGTTATATTAAACAAGAAGGAAAGGCATTGGAAATTTCACCTATGAACTTCAAAGGTTAGTGAGGGAACATCACCCTCATGTTCTCTGTAGCGTGCAATACAAATCGCCTCGACTCAAAATAACTTTGTTTGCTTACTCTATTTAATGGAATAGTTCAGAAGTTAGGGGTTGAAAGGCTGCGGCCTTGAGGTAACCATTGCCAAGCCTATTAATAAAAAGTACTCGTACCTTTGACAAAAAGTGTAGTATCTCAATGAATAATTAAGTGTAATGATACCAGATAGTCCTCCTTTTTTGGTGATCATAATTTGGAAGCAAGTGGTTTTTTCCATAATCAACAATTATTTTGCTAACACAAAAGCAAAACGCGCTCCATCGTATAAAGCATCGTATCGTATTAAGCGGGCTTCATCGAAAGCCTCATCATCACATTAATTTCCATCAGGCGTGATTGTGGTCAAACGCAAGCCTATATTGTATAAAAAAGACACTTTAGACAAAGAGTTTAGATAAAATAAATCAAACTTAAAGATACAAGATATACTTATGTTGTAGAGAAGATTAAGAGAGTCAAGACCCGACTAACATGTGTTTGATGTAAGCAAATAACAAGGATCCGGACATTAAATTAAACTAATCTGGAGAACTAACAAAAGTCCACTAATTTTACTAACACAAAACCAACTCAGTATGCATTCATCACTGAAAACTTAGTATAATCAAACCGCAATCTGAACGGGACTGTCAGAACTGTCATTTCATACATATTTTGACGTAAGCATATAGAATTACTGTCAACTCCAATCCCTTTCTAAACTCGCCCTGATAATACCAATGTCATTATCACAACAATTCACAGTTATTTAAAAGAAAAGCCTAGTTGATCATAAAGAAACGCGAAACAGTTCCTGAGGCCCTTGACTCGAGCCCAACTTCTTTTACAAACTGACAGTTGATAATCTTTTTCCCTCGTCCCAAACCTTAGACTCTGTCAAGCGCACCACGCATGGCGACACTAGCGTTTCACATATACTTCCTCAGATCCGCGCTTATTAACATAACTATTCGTATTAATACTCAATGTTCACATTCACTCCCCGTGGAACAAATCCCTCTAAATAGCCTGTCGCATTTTAGTACCTTCGATGGACCGACTATGAACAACAAATATGCAAATACGATACGCTTTCACAGTCCAAATCCGTAGCTCATTCACGAGTTAATAACTAGTGTAAAGCTAGAGATCACAGATCAGCAACACCTCGACTTCGTGCCTCAATTACGAGGTAGGGAGACGTGACCGGCATCACAGGGATCGGATTTGAATAAGTAAATCACGCCGCATCCCGACTCATTTGTTACTAAGAGAAAGGCTTCGATTCTTCGCCTCAGTCCAATCGAGCACATCTACCAGCGAGATGAATCGTCATGGGATTTGACCGAACTGTTCTGCAATTCTGCTTTCCGTTATGAACTGTAATGAGAATGTTGAAGGGAATTGAGAATCAGGCTTAAGATAAGGTTTGGGTTTCATTTTGATGATATATAGACAATAATTTTTGCTACAGAATCGTCTTTAGGAAACTGCTGACTCAGACGTCAGACGTAGGTAAGTAATTAATGTAAATTCGCATTTCTCGCGTATAACTGTTATATTTTATAATTATCTGATATATTAGAAACATATCGAAAAACGATCGCTCGATTGTTATTGTTCGCGAATATTCCGGTAATTTACATTAATTACTGAAGGTCGTGAAAGGTAACTTCAATCGCAAATCAAATCAATTCTTTTTTCATTAAATAGCGATCTTTTCATAATTGCAATTGGGTACCAGGTATTGTTACCAGGAATCCAGGGTAAAAAAAAGACTAGTCCGTCAGTTAGATTTAAAAGAAACATTGAACACGTATTTCTTTTGTCAGTCAATCAAAAAATTACAAAGATAAAGCGCGTCAAAGTTCGGAAGTGAGGCTTCGTGACATCACGTCTAAGTAAAAAGTGTTCCAAAGCGTGACGTCACACGAAACCATAACGGCCTATATCTTTATCAATTTCTGTTTCATTTACGAGAGAAAAAATGCGTGTCCCATATTTTTTGACAATTTTACTATTGTTATAATTGTATTTTTAGGTATCTACTATCTAGCCTATTCCAGCGGCTTGGAAAAAGACAAAAAATATCTCACACTGCTAAACACAGGTATTTGTTCTGACATAAAACATCAAATAATGAGCTATCAAATTAAATTTTATCTACATTCCCCTACGCTTTGTTTAAACAAAGCGAGATGAAATCAGCAAATAAATTGATATTTTTGTCATCTTTACAACCGTACGCTTCGTGATTTATACATACCATTTCTACTGTCTAAACAGAAGAGATGGCAGCCCAGACTGGCCAATGAATAATTCCGAAACCGTAGGTGTTTCCATGATCATAACTGTTTGTCACTGTCGGATAATTTAACATAATAGGTTGGATATTCACTTGAAAGACATCTGAAGAGAAATATGCTTTCCAAGCAGGTTTACGCCCTTACTTTTACTACATTATGCGTTCCGCTAATCAGAAAATGCGATTCTAGATTCGGTTTGTGTCATTCGAGTTTCTCTTAATCTTATGCTCGTAAGCTTTTGTCCTTACGTGGTATGTCAGCAGGGACATAAAAATTTTATCTCCCGGAGAAAGCTGAGTATTAAGGTTAGGTGGTTCGTTTCCGGATCGTATCGGGCGCGGCCGGGCGGCGAGATTGTATCGCGGCGACAATTTTCACGCAAACCGTAGATGTGCCCCTATCAGTAGTTGAATTGTAACTACGTCGGTACACATTTTGGCTGCACAAGACGGAATCTCTTTAATGCTGACAATATATTCAATTGTTTTAATGTGTCTTATTTAATTTAAAGTGTCCATACATTGAGTTCGTGATTTCATTTCAACTAAGTATGAACATCCTAAATTTTATGAGACTAACAATTGGGAATGTCTAAAAAAAATAACAATGGTTTTATTTAATTTTTCTATTGAAAAGTCAATTATAAGAAACTAATTTAAATATTTTTTCATTTAGTTCACTAATATAGAGATCGGTTTTTAGCGATAAGATCGCCTATTGTCTACCTGAATTTTTATTTTTGTAATATTCACTGTACTGCTTTTGGTGATCAATAAAGAATATTTGTATTGTATTGTAATGTTTCAAAATTAATAATTGAAACTATTTTGGTTAATGACGTCAGATTACCTATAATTGAGGGCTCTCCCACTCAACCAAATTTCTAAATCTATCTAAATGCGTACGATAAGGCAACCCCTTTAACTATGTGTAGTGGTACACTGTAAATAGTTTCACTTTACTGGCACTGTCAAAGTGCTAGATTTCATACAGCGGGCCCAAATCAAACGCGTTAATCATGATAATGAAGAATTCTAAATAACTTTATTTCACACCGATTAAAGTACAACTTGGACCGTCTACGACATTTACTTCAATGTCAAAAGAAGGTCATTGCTTATTTGATAACGTAATAAATGCATTAAATTATATTAAAATTAAATAAGTACAAAAAACGATTAAAAAAGCACTTATATCTCGAAATGGTTTTCGATTTACTATACATTACAGAAATCTAGACAGCCCCAATTGAGCAAATGCATTATGTTGCCCAGCATAAACTGAGTTAGTAACATTAATTTTGTATCACGTTTTACATTTCATCCTGTAAGTATATTAATGCAATAAAGAAGTAAACTTTGCTTATTTATTTGCGCATTTGTTTATAAATGGGTAATATTTGGGACTAATGAACAGATTCCAAAAATCTGGGAAGCAAGAAAGAAGCTGGGCGCAAAATTCATAATACCAAAAAAGTTTGTCACATAATAAGAAATATCTTTTTTTTGTACAGACACGATGTAAAAATTTAGAATTATTGTAACTCAATTGGTTCTAGAGTGCTTCAAATTGCACGTAGGATATCAAATGCTACCTCAAAAACTTTTCTCTTTTGTCAAATATATATTTATATTGTAGGTATCCCCCTAATATTATATATGAGAAAATTTATGAAGATGTTTGAATGTTCAATAGTCAATCACGCAATAATGGCTGAGCGGATTTAGATGAAACATTCATATAATCTCGAATCTGGATTGATAATATTGAATACCTAATATATCCTGGTAATGCGTTCCCGTGGGATAATATTTTAACTTTAGACAAGCATATACTTCGTTTTTTTAGCATTAGAAAGAAGGTAAGCGATCTTGACTAGCCTTTTTATTGAAATATACTTTTGAAAAATAAGTCACAGCTAATATGTAACAATTTGAAAGGAAATATGGTCATTTACACCCTTTTGGTTTCATAACTATAAGAGTTACTATTTTTTTTAAAGCGGTTTTCAATAAAAAGACTCGTCAACATTGTATACTTTATTTCTTGTGCTAAAAAAACACGGCACAGGCGTCCTCTCAGAATAAGAGAACTTGGGCCGTAGTTCCCACGCGGGCCCAGTGCGAATTGGGAACTTCACATACATACACCATTGAGTTTCTTCTCAGGTGTATACAGGTTTCCTCACGATGTTTTCCTTCACCGTAAAGCTCATGGTAAATTACAAATGTAAATGTACGTTATAAAAAAAGTTACCATATTTCAGACAAGACTAAAACTGTATTTTTTTCTCGTAAAGGGATTTCTAACGCGGGGAAGCCGCTGGTTCAGGCTATTTATATATAGTAGGTATATATTCTATTAACTAGCTTGAGAATTATCCCACTGCTGGGCAAAAGCCTCTTCCCATTTTCTCCATTTGTCCCGATTTTGAGAGATGCCCGGCCAATCCTAGAGCTGCAACGTAGAGCTGCTCGATTTGTCGATAATCAGGCGCTCTCTGGCCTACTCGATCCTTTGGCTTTGCGGAGGGATGTGGCGTTTCTCTGCATAATACAGGGTTATTTTTAATTCACTGACATCCTCTTAACCCTGAATTCCTATCACTCAAACAAATGTTTTTTGTTTTACGACTTTTTAAAATGAAGCACTTTTTTCCCCATACAAATACACAGAGTATCGTAAAAATAAGAGGAAATCTCAAATTTTCAAAACGTTATTACACCATAAATATTAAGTTATGACAAAAGCCGTAAAACAAAAAACATTTGTTTAAGTGGTAGGAGTTTAGGGTTAAAAGGATGCTAGTGAATTACTGACGAACTGTTCGAATTGCTGCCTGCGGCTAAATTCCACTACCGCACTTCGAGGAACCGTCTGTCTTTCCATCCTCACCATCTTGATGATTGGCAGTCTAGTACCGTGCGTTTTAAGCGAATCTTCTTTCCTTGCACGACGAAGATCTGGAATCAGCTTACTGCGGCAACATTCCCGGAGCGTTACAACTTAGGGATCTTTAAAAAACGAGCCTACCAATTCCTAAAAGGGTCGACAACGCACCTGTGATTCCCCTCGTGTTGCGGGTGTCCATGGGTAATAGTGATCGCTCTCCATCAGGTGACCCGTCTGCTCGTTTGCCCCCTCTTATATAAAAAAATCCTAAAGGAAAATCTCGAAAACTGTTACTTTTAAACTAATATTTGCTTTTGGCTTATACGAATAGCATAATAACAAATAACTGTCTAATATTTTACACGTCTTTTGGGCGCAGTGGATATTTGGTAACCATTCTAGCATCAGAAGTGATTAATTTTGTTCATACTTTCTTTGTATTCGTTTAATTTCTCATCAGTCAAATGAGAACAAAAGGAAGGGGTTATGGAGCTGCAAGCTAAGTAAAATTAAATATACATCTATCAAATAGAATACTTAGACGCGAGAATAAATTATAATGAAAACTTGGCTGTGTGGTTTTTACACCTTTGCCTTTCTTTGCGGAAATAATAAAAAAAAAGTGAGGAACTTCATTTGTTTGTGAATATTATCTAAGACAAGACAACCATGCTCGGGATTTTATGACTACTATAATATTTATGTCGCCATCTCGTCGTTTATACGTGTATGTAGGTATGTTCTGTGCAATGAACTTCCAACTGTTTTTACTCGTATGTGATTCGCTCTAATCATTATGCTCGGTAAATAATGGTATTTTGAAATGAATCTCCTGTAAGCGATGACCATTTAAAAGCCCACATTATCTAGAAATTGAACTTTATCATTTCCGAATTTCCGCAGTTTTTCTGTGAGGTTATGCTACTCGAAATTGAGCCAATATTAAATGTAACATTCGGTTTCATAACTTAAGCATGTGATTTAAAATGTTGACTAGGTGGTCAATCTATTGTGGATTTGTTAAGCCTGGTTATCATCATCCCAGCCTATATACAGGGCACAGGCCTCCTCTCAGAATGTGAGGGGTTGGGCCGTAATTCCCACGGCCCAGTGCGGATTGCGAACTTTACATGCACCATTGAATTTCCTCGCAGGCGTACGCAGGTTTCCTCACGATGTTTTCCTTCACCGTAAAGCTCATGGTAAATTGCAAATGTATTTCGCACATGAATTCCGAAAAACTCAGAGATGCGAGCTGGGATTTGAACCCACGACCCTTTGCTTGAGAGGCCATAAAGAGGCTTCAAATTTATGTCCCTCTAATTAATAGTGCCGGATATTTGCTTTATGTGCATGATAAACGTCAGTGCCATATGGCCGCTAGATCTTAACAGAAAACAAAAGAAAGCCACGGTGCAAGAACCCAGTAACCCGCTTAACCCTTGTAACCGGCGGCGGCGGCGGCGCGTTATCGCGACATCTGTCGCGTGGATGGAGCTGTTAATATTCTCTGAGCAAGTAGGTACGCGTATACGTGTTAACTTAAGTTCATGTATAAACGACAAAGAAATTTACCAACCACCCCTTTAATGTCAGTTGTGTGGCTTAGGGTACCTTTGCACCAGATGTGCTATGCTATGTTGCTATGGATGCTTTTGATATCCAATTATTCACCAATCACTTTCATTGGTCCACATAGCATAGCTCTGGTGGAAACGGGTTGAACTAAGTTAATATTATGTTTTTAGGTTTCCGTAGCCAAAATAGCAAAAACTGAACCCGTATAGTTTTGCTATGTCTAGATATAAAAGTACTGAGACATACGAAAGAATTTTCAACACCTATTTTTTTATAATTTCAAAAAATTGCTACCATATTCCATTTTTCACGAAGTTTCTGTCAATATTATTTACCTATTTATTTATTATTTATTTATTTATGTTACTGTGGGAAAGAGAGTAGCCTAGCTGAGCCTATACTCTTCTTGCAGGATACACTATAAAACTGTGTCTTAGAATTGAAACGACGACGATTCACTTAGTTTCAGAACTGGTATTTATTTAATATCTATATAAATATAAGTCTGCTTATCCGTTGCCTGGTACCCATAACACAAGCTTTGCCTAGCTTAATTTGGGACTGGGTCAATTGGTGTGAATTGTCCCGTGATATTTATTTATTTATTTATTTTTAATAAATAAGCATCATTGTAAATTGCAATGTCACATTATCACAGCCTATCGTGAATGGCTCCCTAGACCGTGCTCTGTGTGCTGTTCGTTTTTTTATTGAAATTCTAGAAGACACAAATTCAAATTTACGAAACAGCAACACGGTCTCGGTGGCCAGTGTCTACAGTACACCACAAATACCTATTTCTTCAACCGAAGAACCTGGTCTTAACTCTTGCGACAGGCGTGGTATCGCGACATCTGTCCTGTGATGGAGCTGTTAATATTCCCCGCGACATGCGACAGCGACGTACCACTTTGTCGCGCCGACGCGGATGCGTTTATCCACGGCACCATCGATTTCACTTAACGCACTTCGCTTATTATTGTACAGTTACCTTTTATGTTACTTGGTAAAATGCAACCTTCGTTAAAGTATACGGCGGAGTTATTTTATAGGGCATTGCCTAACTCCAGATGAACATAATGTATCAAGGTAGAGGTAGAGTCATTCATGATGACGCGCGCTGTGGTTCTTATTGCAATGTCATTTAAGCCTAATTTTGACAAATTCACTCGTATTCGTGAATGGCACTATAGCTATAATGTTTGCGATTCTCAGTCAAAAGCAATATTTATCTTTAATTTTTTTAAATTGATAACATTGAACTTAGATCTGTTTGAAAAATATTCCTTGGTAAGTTTTCGCCGGATTCCTCTCAACAGGGTTTTTGTTCAGGATTCAGGGTTAGATTCGTCGACATTCATAAGTGCTTAAATTGAAGCCTTGTCATTACATTTAATGTAATGTTAGCACAGTGAACGGTTGCGGTACTCTGAAGATAAGCTCTGGTTGAGTTCGAAACGCGTCAGTGTATATGTAGTTTGGTGGTGGTGATAGTTGGGTTTGTGTGATTTGTATGTGCTCATACAGTGTGGAGGTGGAGGAACTGCATGAACAAGTATTATTTACATAAACGTAGCTATCGTAAGGTCGCGGGTGAGCAAAGTAATTGTTTCAGTTCATTAATGTGGACCTCCGCAAAGTACCTAACGCCTGATTCAATAATTATTCTGGATTAATTTTATGACACTTTAAGACTTTCATAACTAATTTTTCGTGGGACTTAATCACGAACTGTTTATTGCTAAAATTATCTCAACGTTTCGACCACATTGTAGTGGCCCGTTGGACATCGTCGGCGGTACACTTAAATGTATGGAAACATTAGTCAACCACAATTTAAAAATCCTAAAAAATCACAATAACAACAAACCTCAGCTCACTTAAACCAATGCCAACCTGATGAAATATTCGGAATTTATTTTAAGACTCCTTGTATGTATTGCAATCGTTGCACCGCTGACTTTAAAGCACTGGCTGCTACTCTGGAATTGAGTATGATTTGACTTGTGGGTGAGCTAATAATAATGCACTGCCGAATGCCGAAGATCTGGGCCCAATTACATAACAAAATACAAGCAAATAGTATTAGTGAACTGAAATTCCTGAATCCTGTATACATTAACGCCTGATACAGCCGCATGGCTTAGCAATTTCATTGTTTTAATCTAATGCCTTTATGCCATACGAATAAATAAATGCACTGATATTTTCTAACACATAACCAATAAATCTTTTCGATTTCACCGTAATAAACGAGTGCTCCACGAACAAAAGTGTCATTACAATGCAAATGAAACCAGGTTTTATTCCTACAATTAAACTAAAACCCGTAGAGAGTAGCATTAGCAAAAAGTAAGTCATTGTTGTTTAGCGAAAGCTGAAAATAAACCGTTTTAATGGATTTTACGCGATATACCATTATATGCAATTGACACTTTAGAAACTTACGCTATTGTCTCATAAACTATGTGCTAGTTAATAGGCTGAGCAACATAAATAAAACCGGTCAAGAGCGAGTCGGACTCCTACAAGAAGGGATCCGTACTTATCTCCGTACAATGTTTTGAAAACAGTTCAGTATAAAATCGCAAACTTGTAAGTAGGTAGGTAAACATCCGAACAGCATAGGGTTGCTTGCGTTGCCTACCAATGTCGTCGTCGTGTCTGTCGTCTAGGCCGCCTAGCAACGCCTAACAATGCCTAGCTACCAAAAAAACGCTGAAAAAACGCGTTTCTTGTATGAAGTCCCCCTTTAATTTTTAATTTAATTTAATTTTTAGTACTTATTTTTTGTTATAGCGACCACAGTAATACATAATCTTTGTAAGTTTCAAGTATCTAGCTATTACGGTTTAAGAGATAGAGCCTTGTGACAGACGTACAGACAGTGGAGTCACAGTAATAGGGTTGCGTTGGCACCCTTTGGGTACGGAACTCTAAAAAAATCGTGGTGGTCTCTTGGGCAGAGGGTCGTGGGTTTGTGCCCGGCCTCGTGGTTCTGATTCTTTCAAAATTTATGTGCGGAATTACTATGGAGCTTTAATGTGAAGGGAAACATCCAAAACAAAACACCTACACACACCTGCGAAGAAATTCATCGGTGGTGTGTGAAGTTCCCAACCCGCTCTCTGTCTGCGTGAGAACTACGGCCAGCCCTTGCATTCTGGCTGAGATGACGATGACCAGAGCGCATCCTCAGAGTACTCTGAGGATGAGCTCTGGTTTAGTTTGAAAAGCGTCGGTGTACTTATTTTGTTTGGTGGTGGTGATAGTTGGGTTTGTGTATTCGTTTGGTGCAATGTGGTGGTGGACGAATTGCATGAACACACATTTCTTGCATAAACGTAACTTACCTATCATAAGGTCGCGAGTGATAAAATAATTGTTTAAGTTCACTGATATGGATCTCCGCAAAGTAACGCCCGATTTAATAAAATATTTCATATTTTCGAAAGAATTTAGGAACCACAAAAGGCTCTATATCTAAATCCCTAATGATTATTTGTCCTAATGTAATGTTTGTCCTAACTCTTTTTATTTAAAATCTATTAATTGTTGTGGATTTTTATAAAACAAACCTAACCTAACCTAACCTATAGACTTCTAGAGGATAATCACAAAAAAGTTCCTGAAAAATTCACGGTTTCCGAGAAAAAAAGTGTTAGGACAAATGATCATTAGGACAAACATTATTACACAAGTTAGCTTAGCTATGAAGTATCTTTTTGTATTTATTTTTTCAACTTCATTTTTTATTACTTTTACGGTCATCCCGTGAAATCATATATTTCATACTAAATACAAACTGAAATATAGATGCACAGAAAAAACCCCAGAAAAAAGACCAATGCTGGGAATCGAACCCAGGTCCTCAGCATTCGACCTGAGGATTTGGGAGGACCTGGGTTCGATTCCCAGCATTGGTCTTTTTTCTGGGGTTTTTTCTGTGCATCTATATTTCAGTTTGTATTTAGTATGAAATATAAACATTATTACATTACGACAAACGATGTTAGGGATTTAGAATGAGACCCACCACAAAAATCAGTCCCCATGTTTCGCTCTTACTCTTAATTGAAATGACGAATATTGAAAACAATACACAATCCCCATCAACGAAGCATGTCATGTCGCGAGGAGCGTTCTCAAATATTCAGCAACCACCATCCATCAACCCTTTGCCGATATGTTATTCACCCCACGTCCATCGCTAGGGTGGTCCCTGGTCTGCCCCTTACGTGCCTGCCTCTCGTAATTACCTGTGCATTGAATACTAAATGCATGTCAGTTTAGGCTGTAATGACAGTTTTTAGGAGCATCATGGTTTGATGAAAGACATAAATATGTGTTTTTTGAACTGTCGCTTTTTAATATCGATTTACATTAGCTGTTGAAAAAAGAGCGCTATATTTTTGTAAGTAGCAAGTTGACTGTCGTTTTTTCTTAGTATTCACCGAAGGATAACAAGTCCTTATAGCGTAACCTTGTCTGTCTATCACAGAGCTGTAACTCAAGAATCATAATGTCGAGAGACAGCTGAAATTTATACGTCTACTCGGTCTGCGAAGAATTCGATTAACGCTATCTCACGGGAACAAAAACTATCCTCTGACCTTTACCGGGACACAAAACTATTTTAAGGGCCTGTTACATAACAAATTTCATCTAAATCGGTTTGGCGATTTAAGTAATAGACAGACAGACACACCTTCCTATTTATAATATTAGTATGGATTACTTTGGATGTCTATCTCAACAACAAATAGAAAAAAAAGTAAAAATAAACTTAAAAATAATTATGTCGGATCTCCATAGAATAAATGTATTACTTTTGTTTTCGTTCTACCTTTTTAATTTATAACGCTTGAGTTAAATGTACCTACTGCATAATATCAATAAATAATGAAAAGCGGACAAGTGTGAGTCGGTCTTCTGTCCTGTGCGTCCTGAACTGAACAAGGGTCTGTCAGCGGCTGTACTTTGTTTTTTTTTTGTGGTGAGTAAACATATATATGTAATTATGTTTGCCCTTGAATGTACGGAACCTTCGGAGCGTTAGTCTGGCTCGCACTTGGCCGATTTTGTTTATTTAAAAAAGTATTTTTGTGCCGATAAGTGGTCGTAAAAGGTTTTTATAAGCGTAATGACTAAGGATTTATTTTATTTTGCGCGGACGCAGTTAAAGAAATGTATATTACCCGCCAAGGCCAGGACATGGTTAAAACCACAAACACAGGATGTTAAAAAGGCATTGACGTACAATAAAACAACTAGACTCCCAATCGCTTAATAAAAGATCCTCAAAAAACGTCCGAGCGGCGTTGTGTGTACGTATACATCAATTTATACAGATAACATTAACAGCATTCATTCAAATTAACACCTTAATTCGTAGCAGTAATGTTTAATGTCAATTGAATACGATCGTTAGAAGTAGTGACATGACGTCACGCGGTGGAAACCGCCTAAAGAGTAAAGAATGCAGTGGAGTGGTCATGCGAAGCGGAAGCTAGACTGTCTGTCTCTTTTTTTCTCGTGAGTTTGATTACGGTGCGAAACAGACATATACGAATACGGGGCGAGAAGTGACGTTGTAATCAACGCACGGTCGAAACACAACTGAACCAAAACTCTGCACAATAGACGCGTGTGCAGACTTTTGCTTCGGACAATTTTTGAGCGTGATTGGGAGTCTAGTTGTTTTATTGTACGTCAATGTAAAAAGGTTATGACATTTTAAGTGTCTTTTGTTAAGTTGTTGTATCTTTCAAAACCGTGTTGAGTTAAAACGTAACATTTACTCGGAAACGGTTTGTGAAAAAGGTTATCTTAATACAATCTTATTATTATTAGTCCCAAAAAATATAACAAACGCGGTTTATTGTTGTGTGAACGCGTTATTGTATTCAAAATTTATGAGCATTCTTTCCGCTTGCGGTAACTGTTTCGTTAACAACTTAACAGTTTTTATATTTTCGCTGTCCCATTGTCACAAGTTTTCAATCTTTCTCTTAACTCTAAAATTTAATATAAGTCTCAAACGTCCCGAGGGCGCACCCCTTCTTAACTTCTCTTTGCTCTCCCGGCGTTGATATTTTTTACTGCATCTCATTAAAATGCATAGAAAAACTTAATAAAGTTGATTAGATCTACCCTTATTCCCTTATCAGCCAGAGAACAGTATTTTAGCGCTCCCTGAATTTGCCCCCATTCAAAACTCCGCTTCATCTAAGCCGCGTTTTGCGTGCCAAGTTTGCTACACGCGCTACAAGAATAAGGAAATCTTACCAAGGAAATGAGTAACATTTCCCCTACAACCGCTCTATATATCCACTTGTACATTTATAATAAAGGAAAATTGCTACCGCAGGGTACTATCAGAATCGAGTTGCGTGGGACAAAGCACGCGAACAAGAACAGCCAACTTTTCTTCCGAACCATCAACAATCGTTTTGCCAGCTGTTTAAAGTTCAATATCAGTTCCTCCAGCGCAATAAAGGTTACGTCGAACGCATCGCGCATGCGTTCGTTTTGGAGCGAAAAACGTCCACAGTGTTGTCATAGCAATGGCGCATAATGCACCGCCTTACAATCACTTCTTTCTATTTTCCCTTTAATTGTCATTTAAGTCCCGCGTGAAGTGCCTCGCTATCGTGCGATAAATTGCTAGTTACATTGTGCTCGCGCAAAGATCAGCAAACACAGCCTTTGTTCTATTCAAGTGTGGGCTGTGACTGAACTCTACAAGGTTTATTTACATCCGAGGTAAATAGTTTGATGCTTATTTGTTGTATCGGTTCCTTTCAAACAAATAGTTTATCGTACCTATACAATCTTTTGTATTTTTTATACATTTACATTTACAAATTGATTTAGCTATCAATAATATCAATAATATATTCCGTGGGATTTAACGTAGCCCTGTAAAAGGTCTATTACTATTTACTATCCAATCGTAAAACGGGTTTGAACCGCGGGAGGTTCTTAATTAGCACATAATTAATTCTCCATCGGCCGGCAGTGGTTTTACCTGTCCGGTGTTAGCCCTTTCATTCATTACTAACCGAATACCGCTCTCGTTTATCTTCGTCCTTGTCCAACCACTGCATAAGTAAGAGATAGATGCACTTGGGGTGGTTTGGTTGTTTTATGTAGTCTCCGAATTGAACGGGACAGAGACGTTAGAGTAAAGTGGTTGAAGCATTCTTGTATTCCGTCTGTTGTGTTTTTCAATTAGAGCTTTAAAAAGGTCACTTAATTGTGCGGTTAGTTTCCTTCGCAGGGACTCTTGTTTGTTTGTGAGGAGTTTTGAATGAAAGTTTCATTCAACAATCACATTCGTTATTAGATTTTCGAGGATTACTGAGATACAATTTTTGAACGAGTTGTTTATACCCGCCAAAGAAACGTAGCATTTGCAAATAAACATGAGGGCCTGTTACATAACAAGTCGTTCATGTTTTATTCAGCATGCTTGAAGAAATTGCTCGGTAGAGCCGCAACTATGACTATGTTGAGTTAAAATTTCCCTAATGTCTTAGTTTCTGGAAGTACCTAGACTACAATGTTGCTTACATGCCCTGTTGGGACCAGACTATCTACTATGTGCATCAATTTCAAAATATCTTTAAATGTTCACAATTCTACTGTCGAATTATTCAGCTCGTTTTAGAATTGACCGATAACAGGAAAACGCCACTTCAATAACATCTTACGTTGTTGTAAGATGTAACCGTCAAAATTTAAACCAGGCGTTTCATGTTTAAACTCAATGCAGGCCGTGTTTCAAAGTAACCAGCGCAGACGCAGAGTCGCCGGACGGATGTGCATCGTAAGAAACTCTCGGACGCGTGCTCGGCCACCGAGTTCCGCGCGCGATGCATAGATGGCGTTTTTGTTAATATCCGGAAGAGTTCGAAAAATTTTATAAAACATTTTGACAGTTTTAATTATGGAACGATTGGCTATTAGTGGTTGACTGTAAATGGTATTATACTTGATTGGATAGAGATTGACGTCTTAAATGATCACTATAGTATAGTACAATACGAACAAACACTTTGCTTTCTGAACAATAAGCTTTCTCAGGAAGTCAGTAGGTATGATAATATTATTATTATGAAAATATTCTACTTCATAGTTCTTTTACGGTGTAACTGAATATAGAATCAATGAGAAATATTTAAACAAAGATGATGATTACAATGCGACACTCTAATGGTAAAAATAAAGATCAGATTTCTTCAGTTATGGGCACCAATCGCTCATAAGGAATAACCTTAAATATTTACATAAACATTCAAAGCGTCTAAATTGGTACGAGGATTGCGTGATACATCGTTATTTCATAGCCTCAAAACAAATACTTCTCAATCGCTCCCTACTTCAGTTCAAGTGAATTCCCTTGTTTATTCAGCACTTAGGGGAATGTTTGAAGTTTTTAACCACCTAAAGTGGATTTTTGTTAGTTTCTGCTTCTTTCAAATGCTTTCAAATTCCACATTTTTATCAATAGTTACGCGACGACCGCTCGTTCAATATTTATATAGTCAAAAAAATCGATGTTTCTTTTTCGACGTCCGTCAAGTTATGCCAGTTCTGGAAAAAATAAGCATCGCGAGAGCTCGTGTTTTCATTGTGAAAATGTCAAGTGATGATGAAGATGCGATTAAGTATAACATACCTACAACTTTATTAGAAGACGACGACGGCGTAGATTGTATTGGTTTCATCCATACATCGAAAAAAATATTAATTGTACCTAGATTGTTTGCTGCTGCAAAAGAGTTATCAGAGGATGATTCTGTATTTCAATTCTGTATTATACAGACAAGGATACTGTTCAATTATGTGAACAAAATTGGTTGCTGTGGCCACCATTTATTTTGCAAAATAAGCACGTGTTTGCGTCTTGCAATACGCTTGAGTGCTGACATGCCGCTGCACGAGCTACATGACGAACGTCTGACGATACGCAAATGCGACGCTGCCGCTCCGTGGACACAGTTTCGTTTCTTTCTACGCAAGATGCATGCAGTCGGCACGCAAGCGTAAAATGACGAAAGCGTGCGTCTGACGTGCAGCTACGTGGACAGTAAGCCTAAGCCTTAGTTAAGCGATAATAGAGTCAAATAATATTTGACTCTATTATTGTTTCATAATATATCCCTTTTAGTATTAGACACTTAAAAAAAAACTATTGATGAGTGACATGGATCTTTTCCCTAATTTTCCAGAACTTAGCCTCTCGCCTGGTACCAGTTATCGTTGAGTTTTGGGACATCCCCTGTACTACTGACACAGACAACTTCGTAAAGTACCTATTTCTATCGAAGCTTGTAGGTTTATACTCTGAAGATAATCTATCCTTTGAATTTGCTTGTCAACAGATTGGCGCGCACCAATGGGCGACGAGTCGGAGGGGCGGGCGCGGCGTGCGCCGGCGCCGCCGCCGCGCCAGCCCGCGCGGCCGCCCGACCCGCGCCCGCGCACCGACGTCGTCGCGCTCCCCGCCCCGCCGCGCCTCATCAGACCCTCCGAACACCTGGCACTCGTCGAGTGGTCAGAGCGAAGACATCCGCCTCTGGTCCCGACTGTCACGGTCATACAGGGTCCGAGGCCGACGCTGCCGCCGCCGCTCGTGCATAGGCCTGTTGCTCCCCCGCAGCCAAGGATGCCGGCTCCTACACCTCAGTCGATTATGAGGCTACCGCAGCCGAGGAGAGATATTCAGGTAGGTGCCAGGATATCTGGAATTAAAAGGCCTTTTTCCGACCTGAGGACTTTTTGTCTAAGTAACATTCCGTACTCTGAAACAAAATCGTTTTCACTCGGTCTTTCTGCCACATGGTGAAGGATGACGGTAGAAAGAGATGATGTACGCGTTCGTGATAGCGCGCTTTAGGCAATACAACCACTGATGATACCCTACTGACCGAGACGCGGTGGCTCGTAATCCCATTCACGATCCATTTTTGCCCTCAGCCTGTAGCATTTGGCCGAAAGAAGTGGGGAAAATCATTGAGATTCTGAGTGCGTTAGTCACCTTGCTAGCAATCACCATAGTGTTTATTTAATTTCCAATAGCTGGAAGCTTAATTAAACATTAAAATTTACCAGATACGTAACGTTATTTATTTTGTTTCTTATGCTATATTTAGATATGTATTAATTGGATATCTCTGCGTACGGCTCATTGAAAATAATAGATTCAACTAATGCCGCTATTTGCAGTCTGCAGTTAAAAGTTGTGTTCATTGTTCAGAATTGAATTCTACTCCAAGCCTACTCTGCTAAAAGTTGGGGATGCCGCTGCAGAAGTTTTAAAGCTACTCGTATAAATTTTCTCGTGTGTTTTTATTGCATAAACCGGATCGTTTTGCCGGTTTAATGTTTCCAGCGGGTCGGGTAATACGGTAGCCGGTTTAATTCGTAACGGACATCAGATATACGGAGGAAGTTAATGCACCGAGAGAGCGCAAAAATGAAGCAAAACCAACCGCGCCTTCTATGGCAACTTTGAATGCATTTTGATGTTCAAGCCTTACGTACTTTTTGAGCATTGACTCGCTTTTTTGCATTTTAACAATGCTATCGTCTGCTCGCTTTTATTTTGCGTGCGTTTTAGTGTGCATGCTCCACACACGTCGCATTATTAGCATACGTAAAATTTATTCCAGATTTTCTCTCCTTAAATCTTGGCACATAGCTTCAACAACCTTGATCTTATGAATAAGTATCACCCCTTTCGCTGGTCGCTGCCAAAATGTTTATCAGGCTGTCTGTGTCAGACTTTCGATTGTTTTGGCTGCGACACAGCGAGTGGGCGGTTCTCTATTCTTCTTGAACAACAAACCGCATGTATGCTAATATACTGGTTATCTTGTGGCGATGATACGGCATGTTCGAGATCGATCCGAAAGCGATAGATGTGATTCATGCTTACACAATAACATTATTGTTTGCCTGGCGCCACGCGAAAAACGTGTCTTGTAAATCATTATTCTTTAGTGATCGCAAATCTTTGTTTGAATCATTGCGCGCCTTCTAACATATAAATGAGCATTATGTTCTAGCCACGATTCTTTTACAAATGAATGACTATTTGTCAATACTACTTATCGACTTTGAATGAAATAACCTTAAGGTTGAGAGGCATGTTAAAATACTTAACAGTGGATGTAGCGCGATCTCATGCGGGGAAACTAAACAGATTCACAAATCACTTAGATTCTATTCTATTAAATAGTTGTAAAAAAGTACCTATCTACATTTATTTTGATATAGCGCCCATAATAATACCACCACAATTTGTGAAAGTTTTTACCTATTACACTTTGAAAGATACAGTTCTGTGACAGACACACTTACAGGCGGACGAATGAAC
The DNA here is from genome assembly GCA_947563465.1 of Archips xylosteana. Lineage (NCBI taxonomy): Eukaryota > Metazoa > Arthropoda > Insecta > Lepidoptera > Tortricidae > Archips > Archips xylosteana. Next base: position 19,908,426 of record OX387347.1, on the reverse strand, counting down.
AAACATCGGAGCCTTGCTTTCAGGGTCCCATTGGCACCCTTTGAATATGAAACCATGCAATATTGGTGTATTCTGGTTATTATGGGTGCATTTTAAATAAGTTAGTTGGAACAGTTTGATATGTAAGTACCTATGCCTACTCAAGAGCACACAAGTATCCTCATTTCCCACGACATTAATTCAATGCCCCCTCCCGGGTCCCATCTTTCACGCGAAATCTACATCAGTGATGATGTGAATCAAACAGCGGCCCTAAAGATCATTCATTTGAAATCTGACTGACCCAGATAAAGAGCCCTCCACACTAATGACGCGCCCAGACTGGGCGGAGTCGGACCTTGGCCCAAAACCGCACGAGGAACCCGGTTCAGTTCGAACCACAGTTCTTGCTGTATGACGTAACCTAGCCTTTTGTTTTGCCAATTTGGAGATCGATCTCTCGAATTAAGTGGATGACGAGCGATTCCTAAAAATTGCATTCATTTTGTATAATTATAATGAAATGGTTTTCTGTGTTTTCTATCAAATTTAAATGTATTTTTTTATTTGTGTCGCTTTTGTGTTTAAACAGTAATATAAACGGTTTTTGAAAACCGATAATGACGATCTTTAGTTGACTAGAGGGTAAGAAAGAGACAATGTTGTTTTCTTTTCAAATTCATGATGAAATCGACGTTAAATTCTGCAAAAAAACATTAATAGAGAACTGAAGAATTGAACTCTATTTCACCTGATTAGGTACGAGTGCAGACGTAACTCACTGGTTCAGTAACAGCCTATTCACATCTCATGTCATTATCGTGCATCTATTAACGATCGTGTATTACGTATAAATGACTTTCAAAGGCCCAATGCTCTGCAGTGGGACGTATCCCCATTGAACAATGTACTTTTCTTAAATAAAAAGCATCCTATATTTTAATCCAGGTTATAAACTGTGTGCCAAATACCATCCTATCATAATCCGTCAAACCGTTTTAGCGCGAAAGAATAACAAACGTCCACACATTCAACCATCCATCGATCCATACAAACTTTCACGTTTATAATATTAGTAAGATTAGGAAGATTATTGTTGCACTTCTCTGTACTGCGTTCTGCATCTGACAAGCAATCTGCGTCCGAAGCAATCGTTTGTTGTGATTTGATTGCACCATGATTGCGTAGATTATGTAATACAAATTTCGGTTTTCAAATTACGAAACCAGCATAATAATAAAAAATTACAACACCAATAACCATAACTAATTTATTGTCATTAATATTCAATAATCCGGTATTTCTAGAGAAATTAAGAATAGTATTTCTTTAAATGTAGCTCTATACACTAGTTTACACGACCGGTATCTTTTTAAAAGAACTGCCATTAAAAAAAAAAACTTTTAAACAGGATATAAAATGCAGGCGTTTCTTTTTTTTTATTTGCAGTCAGTTATTGCACCACACCGCGTCCGGGGTCCGGGGATCGGATTGCCTGGCTGACTCATCTCATTTTATATCGGCTTTATTGCAAAAGTCAAGGTCTATGGTCACATATTGGCAGGCTACTTTTTGCTTTTTATGTCTTTATTAAACTTAGGGTCCTGTTATATACTCGTAAGGTGCTAATAAAATAAATTAGAAAAAAATATTTCCAGGGCGTAACTTACTCATCAAAAAAAGTCACTTTCACTCAGAAAACTTTTCAAAATTTAGAAAAGACGCAAACATTTCATACATAACCATCCAAACGGATTAGTGCTTTAGTAAAGGAAAATCGAGATTTTTTTTATCAAATTTTTAAAGTTGTTAGAATAAATGTGACTTGTTTTGATGAGTAGATTAAGCCCATAGAAATATTGGTACCTAATTTGTTATGTTACCACATTTCTGAACTGTTTACCCCTAATTGATATTGCCAAGTTTATTTTTACGTGGCATGTGTTTGCCACTTTGACATTAATGAGGGTTTTCTGGCAGGTGGAATATCGCTAGATGGCGTTAGTGGCGTATTTGACGTTACACCCATAAAACAAATGTCAAAGTTGTCAAACGGACCTGACGATACTAGCGCCAAATAGCCTCTCATAGAAAACCCTCATTGCCGTTTCCAGACGTAGCCAGAACATACATTTTGCTTTGAGAGATCTGAACATCTTTATATGTATTAGGGGGTTAGATTCTCTTTAGTCAAGAAAAGTTTGTTTTATCTGTTTGTTAAAGATGACAAGCGAATATAAAATAAACAGAAGCTTGACAATGACAAATGTTTATAAATGAATGAAGGGTAGAGTCATGAAGTGGTAAAACACTGATATTTTAAGTCTTATTTTATGCTCTCATTTCATGACATGTAATAATGACTAATGACAAATAAAGACAAACAAATAAATGTTAACTGAACGTAAGCTTAACTAGCGTTTTTTAAACGAGGAGATTAGAGGTTAGAAATGAACTAAGAAATTAACAAACCCCGTTACTGAACACCTATTTTGCCTCCTGCCTAACTACTCATTTTGTTGTAACGTCTCTAATTTTTAGGGTATGTATTACAATACCGAAGTACGAAAGACCGAATGTATTAAAACATCGAATGGGTCAAAAGACCAACACGATTTTTTTCTGAAACCGTTAAATTTTTAAGATTGTTATAAAACAAACCTAACCTAACCTAATGGGTTCTGTATGATGCCGTTTTAATAAATTCTGAGAAGTTTACGGTTTCAGAAAAAAATCGTGTCGGTCTTTTGACCCATTCGATGTTTCAATACATTCGGTCTTTCGTACTTCGGTATTGTAATACATACCCAATTTTTATATACTGACTGTAACTCCTTTGAATATTTGTAATAATATTAACCGTATATTTATTTAACCTATTTAAATTCTCAATACAATCACCGCTCTTACGTTGCCTAATCTCGTCAAGTTAATTAAAAATTCCATTTAACCTTTTTAATTGGCAGGTCTCGTCATGAGCGTCGAGTTATCTTTTTATTTTGAATCGGTGTGACCCACATAAGGGCCTGACACTAATGAGTTGGCCTAGTGCGTGCTCGATACAGTCACGTGGGAAAACGCTTAGCAATTTAGGTCTTAGATAAATTTGATGAGTTTTTGTTAAAAATTTCATTTTCAATGCAAGCTTTTTCGCTGACTGTACTTTTTGTTGACTATACTTGCATTGTCATCCAACCTACATAACTATACCAAATTTCAAGTAAATACGACTACTGAAAGTGGGTCAAATTCAACTTCCAAGATTTGACCCGTATGTAATGTATGTATGTATTACTTATGTACATACATTGCAAGTTAATAAAAACCTTTTAAAAAGTAAAATAATTCTGACAAGTATGACTCGTAATTTTGTCAACTTTAGAAACTAGGTATGGCTTTTGCTGTATCTATGCAATATTAATTGAGGGTCTGTTTCACCACCCATTGACTAATTTTTTTAACTGACGGATAAATGTGATGCCGTCTCCGTCTATTCGAACAAAACAAACAGAGACGGCATCACATTTATCCGTCAAATAAATTTGATCAATGGATGGTGAAACAGGGGGTGAATCAAAAATTAGCGACGAAATCGTTGCGGCTAACATTATCAAAGTATTAAAAATAAATAAAATATCTACATATTTTAAGAAATGCCTATTTCATGAAAAAACTCAAGAATAAAGAACGATCGTGTATTACGTAAAAATGACTTTCAAAGGCCCAATGCCCTGCAGTGGGACGTATCCCCATTGAACAATGTACTTTTCTTAAATAAAAAGCATCCTATATTTTAATCCAGGTTATAAACTGTGTGCCAAATACCATCCCATCATAATCCGTCAAACCGTTTTAGCGCGAAAGAATAACAAACGTCCACACATCCAACCATCCATCGATCCATACAAACTTTCACGTTTATAATATTAGTAAGATTAGGAAGATTATTGTTGCACTTCACTGTACTGCGTTCTGCATCTGACAAGCAATCTGCGTCCGAAGCAATCGTTTGTTGTGATTTGATTGCACCATGATTGCGTAGATGGACTTAACGGTAGTTCCTTGTCGTGTTACTTCGATACGGCAATAACAATTATATGTTAAAGGAACAGACTCTAGGTAGACGTACTATATAGATAGGTTATAATACGCGCCTCTTTCTCTGTGTTCTAAAATAAGGTTGCTGAAGACGTGAGCCATCTAGGCGTTATTAGGGTTATAATAAAATTATAACACTTTCCCTTCTATGCCACCTGTAGACTTTTAATTGAAATTTTTTATAGATTATTGATATGATTTGATGATTTTTATTTGATATTTTGTATTTACATTAAATAAGAAATAAATAACAATGTTTCAAGCAATATCTTCTTCTTCTCCTAATATGTAAAAATCTCGTAATCACGGTGTTTGTTATCGAACTTTAGCCGAACGACCGCTTTAGCCTAGTTGGTAGTGACCCTGCCTACGAAGCAAGAAGTCCTGGGTTCAAATCCCGGTAAGGGCATTTATTTGTGTGATGAGCACGAATATTTGTTCCTGAGTTATTCAAGAATGAAAATGTACAGTTTGTGAGGATAATGTCACAAAAAAAAAACACTCAGAAAAAACGTAACCAAAAAAAGTTACATGATGTTAAACTGCTCGGCCCGAAAATTCTTGAAAAAATCTTTAAAAATTAATTACTCGAAAACTACAAAAAAACGGCCAACATACATGGGGTATATTCGGATAGCCCCGGATGTGAGGCATCTAAATTTTTTTTTTGGACGTCAGTGTTTGGACCACCCTGTATAAGTATGTCTATCGTCGTCTAGTACCCATAGTACAAGCTTTGCTTAGTTTGGGACTAGGTCAATTTGTGTGAGATTGTCCCCTAATATTATTATTATTACTTCTCCGAAACGGCTAGACCGATTTTCAGTAAATTTTTTCTCTATGATTAGTAGGTCTGAGAGGTCGTAGGCTATTTTTTATGCCCCTAGGTGATATTATGGCAAAACAACGTTTGCGGGGTCAGCAAGTCTTCTCTAATATATAAAAATCTCGTGTCACGGTGTTTGTTATGGAACTCCTTAGAAACGGCTTGACCGATTTTTATGAAACTTTTACGTATTTATTCAGTAGGTCTGAGAATAGGTCGTAGGCTACTTTTTACATCCCAAATATGGCAAAACAACGTTTGCGGGGTCAGCTAGTCTTCTTTATAATAATGACATCCGAAAAATAAACAAGATATTAGCGAATTAAAAGCTCTCCAAAAATCAAACTCCATAAAAACTTAAAAATAAATTGGGATTTTTTTTTCTGATAGGTAGTCTTTCGAAACTAAAACACTCATGAGTCTGAACTCATCTATTTCTTTCGAGCACATTCTTTAGATAACTACTCCTAGTTTCTTAATAGAGTTTCCTATTTACTCAATCAGTACGAGGAAGTAATGAAGAAATTATTTTACAATTACCTGTAAAATGAATTAATCTTTGCGGTCTTGGTGAAAGCCCAACTTTTCCCTAAACAATGTCGTCTAGTGCATTACTATGTAATGTCACTCTGGTTATATCTAGAAGTTAATTACTAGGTACTTATGTGTGGCTGAGGGAATGTCAACCAATTAAGACACTGCTCTGCTCATTATAAACTAGCTTTTGCCCGCGGCTTCGCTCGCGTGTACCAAGAGTATTCCAAAGAACCAAGATATCAAGCAAGCAAGCATACAGGCAAGCAAGATGCAAGCAAGCATGCATGCACGCAAGCAAGCAAGCGTGCAAGAAAGCGTTCAAGTAAGCGTGCAAGCAAGCGTGCAAGCAAGCCCGACTACAGGTAGATACGGTCTTTACAGTATTTCTTTATATTTTTGTACAATGTTTTTCGCTAATTCGGAAGCGGGCACTAAAATAACCAGGCTTGTTAATAATATAAAACCTATTATTACTATCCCCTGTCCTGCATTAGGTATAATTCAATGTTTTCTTACCTTCTACGGAAACTTGAGTAACTGGAAGCGATATGTACCTACTTAGCATTGATATTATACATATTATATATAGTATTTTGTTAAAGTGTTGTGTGACCTAACCGTTAAAAAGTTATACCTTCCATCATCAGCTCTTCTGAATAACCAGAAAGAATACATCTAAAGGTCTATACGTGCATATGATATTTAAAGAAACTTCCTATAACTCCTAACCGTTAAGGAGTTTAACCTTCCATCATCAGCTCACCTGGATAACCTGAAATAATACAACTATCGGACTATACGTACCTGTAATATTTAAAAAAATATCCTCAACTCCTAACCGTTAAGGAGTTTTACCTTCCATCATCAGCTCATCAACATGAGATGATGTCTACCAGACGCAAACACTTAAATAGCTTGAGAAAATATATGAAAAACGTAATGTGTGTCTACAAAATTTGAGGGTTGCCCTCGATTTCCCTGAGATCCCGTCATCAGATCCTGATTTGGTGACAATGGGACCATCTTAGGAGTACCTATATTATATTCTTACGAATAAAAAAATAATTTTCATAATCGGTCTACAATTGACCGAGAAATCGGTGAACATACCTCCTCCTTTTTTTGAAGTCGGTTAAAGAGCCCTTTGCGGCCTACTCACAGTATAAACTTAATTTTGAAATTTTAGCTTTCTACAACCAGTACAACGCAAAATCCCGTTTTTTCCCGTTCCCGTAAGAATTTCGGGAAATTCTTTCTTAATGCTCCCCTACACTCCCCAAGGAACCCACTTGCCAAATTTCAGCTTTCTATGACCAGTAAAACGAAAAATCCTGTTTTTCCCGTTCCCGTGGGAGTTTTGGAAAGTCCTCTCTCAATGCTCCTCTGCACTGTTCAAACAACCTACATGCCGAATTTCAGCTTTCTGCAATCAGTAAAACGAAAAATCCCGTTTTTCCCGTTCCCGTGGGAATTTTGGAAAATCCTCTCTCAATGCTTCTCTACACTCCCCACGCAACCTACATGCTGAATTTCAGCTTTCTACGACCAGTAAAATGAAAGATCCCGTTTTCTCCCGTTCCCGTGGGAATTTTGGAAAGTCCTCTCTCAATCCTCTTCTACACTCCCCAAGCAACCTACATGCCGAATTTCAGCTTTCTACGACCAGTAAAACGAAAAATCCCGTGTTTTCCTTATCCCGTGAGAATTTCCGAAAATCCTTAAAACAGTTTTTTACTATTATAATTATCTACTTCTATGTCAAACTTGAAGAGTCTAGTAATTATAGTTCATAGGATCCCGTTGAACTGAATATATAAACCCCTTTTTTTTCTTATCCCGTGGGAATTTTGAAAAATCCTGAAATTAATGTTTTTACTAATATAATACCTACTTGTGTATCAAATTTGAAGAGTCTAGTTATTATAGTTACTGAGATAGGGTCACTCGGAATCGAATTTATAAATCCCGTTTTTTCCCGTTCCCGTGGGAATTCCCAAAAATCCTTCCTTAGTGGATGCCAACATTGTATAAGGTATCTATGTGCAAAATTTCAAGTCTCTAGATCCAGTGGTTTGGGCTGTGCGTTGATATGTCAACAGTCAGTTAGTTTATTTAGACATTTCAACCCCATCGCACCCCATCCAGGGAGATGGTATTTTACGTCCGCCACGTCGGATTTTAAAACCGTTGTTGTTTTTATAACCAGCGACCCGATAAACCATAGAAACAACACCCATGTTGATTTTCAGACTTTGTTACCCCTTTCCCCCCTTTTAGGGGTTGAATTCTCAAAAAACCTGAAACACGTGTTTACTCATTTACCATTAGGAGTACTTCTGTGAAGTTTCGAATAAAATAGTCGAACTAATCTTGTTTCCCCATACAAACTTTGGACCCCCTTTTCACCCCCTTAGGGAGTGAATTTTAAAAAATCCTTTCTTAGTGCACCCCTAGACCTTATAAGGAACCTACATGCCAAATTTGGAATCTCTAGGCCCAGTGGTTTGGGCAGCGCGTTGATATGTCAGTCAGTCAGTCAGTCAGTCAGTCAGTTTCTTCTTTTATATATATAGATAGTAGTCTTTCTAGTGCTTTCACAGTTATTTAAATTACTAATAAATTAAATTGTTTAAATAGATTAGATTATCTAGATTAGTATTTATGTGGCGTGCGTGGCGTGTTTCTAAACGTTTGCAGGGATGTTGGTAACAGTTAAATTTAATAGTTAAATAAAACTCTACGGAGATTATCTAAACCAGCGACTTTGTACGTAATTAGATATGTCACACATTTATATAAATGCGTATTATTTGTTGTACAACTGTTTAAGCTATTCAAATGCTTTTTCACCTCACTAGCTCGGAAAGCCCTTTTTATTTGTTTGACATCTATTGAGAAAATCGCTTTTTATCCACATGTGAAGAAAGAGTTTTGACATTTGAGGGCAGCTTAAGTGATATTTGACAGCTAACAAAACGTAATACGTTAAAAGTGCTGAATTTTTAAAATCACAATTAATGAATTGCATCGAGTTAAACACACTAAATACAGTCTTACAACTTTATTTTAATTCATAAATATCAGCATTCAACATTAACCTTCATTCTTGTTGTAAAAACGGATAAAATGTTATGACAGTCCAAGTAAGTCGATGTGCGAACAAAACGCATCCGAAATAATAAAAAAAAACTTAAGTCAAAACTTTTTTTTTTTTGGCCCGCACGGTTTGTGCACTGTGGCCCAAAGTCAAAACTTTTCAATTTAATATTCGCATGTCATGGAAAGTTTGTATATGTCGCAGGAAAATAGCCAAAAACAGAAATTTGAACAATAAATCTCTAAGGGATATGATCAAATTGCGCAGGATATTAAAATGGGGAATTCATTTTATTATTTCCTTGGGTGATATGCTGCGACACATAGATATTATGTATCGATGTTTGTTACTCTTTAACGTTAAAATGATATGACGAATTTCGATGAAATTTAGCACACAGATAGCTTTTACCTTGGTTAACATTTCGGATACTTTTTAATCCGGAAAATTGCATAGTTCCCGCAAGATACGATAAACGAATCAAGTAACTTTAAAGCCCATGCGCGCGTGCGCGTTTGGCAGCCGCCGTGATGTGTGGCTCCGGGAAAAAGGGCTATGGATTAGCCCGAAACATGTCGCATTAAACTCGTTTTCGTTTCGTTTTCGAGACGTGTGACGTGAGGCATGTTTTATGATATGCAAATAAATGAAATGAGTGATCCGTATATTTTCACTATGATAATCGAATTAATAAGTTATAAGTAATGAAATTAATCAGGCGGTTCTTGTGCATTTTTCATACGAATCCATAATAAATATCTCAAATCGACTGCAACTTATAACTGGATTTCCTAAGTGGCCACTTACCATAACTCTTAACGCAGTCACTGAAATACATACATAGATGAATTAACCAGTAGAGTAGTCATACGGGCTATCCAATACTGTAAAAAAAAAAAATTTTAACCCAATATTGTACTAGCACTCCCATAGGGCTTAAGGGAATGGAAGCAATACATGTCCTCGGTTCCGCTCTGTTTTCAGAGCAGGACATGGAGTGCGTGAGCTAACTTTGGGGGCGGCAGGCGTAAACTTGCCTTTGGAATCCAAAAGCTTAACTGTTATGTTAGGTACTTGACCTGAAATATATATTTCAGAATCATATTAATATTTTTGATGTTACATCTCCAATATTATTTTTCCGTATTTATTTTTTGATGGTGGAAGCATACTCTGAAGATAGATATACCTAGGTAGTTAAGATGTTAAGTAGTAGTTTCTTAACTAAAGGAGCTAAAAGATACATTTTATTTAAAAAATCTGGGGATGTATGGGGGATACATCTACCCACTAGTTCGTTTGTCTGGCCTCTCTAACATAAAAAAAAAAAAACATAAAAAAATCTCTTTAATTTTATATTGTAATATATATAATATGCGCCGCAAGAAACTTGGCAGAAAATTATCTTTTTTTGACAAGATTCTTGCGGCGCAATGATAAAAGAAAGCGCTGGTAGTTAAAAAAGTGACAAGTAAAAAGAGCCCTTCGCGGCCTACTTACAGAATATATAACGTCTTAATTTTTTTGATTTTGGATAACCGAATTCTTCGCAATCTAAGTCGCGGGCAGTTAGTTTATGACATTAGTAGCCCTTCAATAAGATGGAGCGACGGCCTGGTTAAGGTTGCGAGATCGCGTTGGATGCGGATGGCACGGGACCGATCTGTTTGGCAAGCCTTGGGGGAGGTCTATGTTCAGCAGTGGACGTCTTTCGGCTGAATGATGATGATTAGTAGCTCTATAGGTAAATTTCTCTATGCTGAAATATCACTTTGTCAGCATTTAAATCGAGCCGATGTCAATGTAATGGATTCAAATAGACCGTATTAATAAGCTTAGCGTACACCTACGCGGCGCATACAATGGGTTAGATTGTCCGACTATCGATTATTATTTGTGGTGGGTGTAGCATTTTAAATGTTTATGTAACCTGTGCCCCAATCTGTAAGTAACAAATAAATAAAAGTTCGAGTTGTTTTCGTTTCAAACTGAATGTAGTAGTTTGTATTGTATCTAAATAGTCTTCTGGAAGAAATAATGACAATAATAGTACATTACTGCAGAGGCCGTGAAGTAAGGGATTGCTGGACGAGATTGGGGTAGATCTCAAAAATATCCGTAAAAGTTGACATTATTCTTTACATATCAGAACGCGAAGTGCATAGTTTATGGTCAGTAAAAAATTAAAAAGTTAAAAACATTGTAGGCTCGATAAACTCGACAACAATGTCGCATACAAATTCCATGATGATGGTAATAAGTTGGCACTATTCGTGTACAGCCAACTTAAGTGACCGGTATCAGTTGTTTTGTTGGAACTCCGGACTTTTTTTATTGTGTTTGAAACAGCTTGTGGTGTTTTCGGTGAAAAATACACCTGCAGTTGTTTCTAATGAAAAAAGGCGAGAAAGGATTTTTACACATTTAATTTTAAGTGATTTGCAATTCTTTGTACCTATTTAAGTTAATAAAAGTTTATTGTAATTTTTTTGCCATCATAATTTTTGAGAAAAGCTTTATATTAGTGTCGGCTGGAATAGCAATTACTGGCTTCGTACTCATCCGTTTAATAACTCAGCCAGAAAATGCCTACTTCCAGGCCACGACAATAATGTACTATTATTGAAACAGGCGTTACTTTGCGGAGGTCCATATTAATAACTAAACTGAAACAATTACTTTGCTCACCCGCGACCTTACGATAGTTACGTTTATGTAAGAAATGATGCGTGTTCATGCAGTTCCTCCACCTCCACACTGTACGAACAGTAACCACCACCAAACTACACTGACGCGTTTCGAACTCAACCAGAGCTCATCTTCAGAGTAGGTACCACAACCGTACGCTATGCTATCAAATGTTAGACTCACATTCTCTAAATTTGATGAACCCGGGACCTCAAGCACACGGAGGACACGACGCACAAAATACGTGTTCTTGAATCTACATAAACACGACGACGTCTGTACACGCGTCAATGTGTGCGTAAGATGCACAGGGCTGACTATCGCAAAAAGAGATAGAAAGAGATAGCTGCGGAAAGTGAATGCCGCGCCGTTCGTTGAGCGCGAGCAACGTTGTAATGTAAAATAAAATGAGTAGGTAATCTAATTATCGTAGTACTTATAATTGAACTTATCGTTTGTCTAAATTAAGTGTTTAAAAATAAGTGAATGAGTGTATACCTAATTCATTTTGTAAAGACATTTAGAGAATGTAAAGTAGATATTGATCTATTGATAGGAAATAATTAACAAATTAATTTTACAAATACCTACTAATATAAGACGTCTATTTGTACATTATAGGTAACAAACTTTTAAACTTAGTTACCTACACTGTTCATGTTGCTAATTAAAGTTGGTTATCTACCTTCCTTCGTCCTTCGGAAATCGAAAAAAACTCCTTTCCTTATCTTTGGCTGTTACCAAACACCCATACAATGCACAATATATTACCATTTCGCAAAAGTTTAGTACCGTGCGGCCGACATGCATCGCGTTGCGCACCCGACTGGTGAACAGCGGCGTCAAGCAATCGGCGCCTTGGGGGGTGGGGTAACTCGAATTGGTGCGGGGCGGAGCGTGGCCATTCTGTACGTTAGTACTATTATTATATTCTGTGCCTCAAGCTTCGTAATCCGGTTCGCTGACCACTGGACTATCTGGTCATCAAAAGATCATTTTCAGTGATAAGATCGCATACTGTATACCCTGTTTTTATTATTCGTTTTTGATAAACTATTTTACTTTTGTATGTATTGAGACGTTGGATTTCTAGAATATCTGTACCTATATGTAGTACCTTTGGGAGCGAAATTACCCCTAGCAATTATCATTTATAAAATTATTTTTTCCCGTGCATTATTGACTTCAATAACTTCAGTTATTGCGTTTCCACAGCCGTCGTAAAATGACAAACATTTGTAATATTTTTCATGTAAAAAGTCTTTACAAACTCCTGTTAGTCACGACGAGCTATCTACTTCTCGCGATCGCAAAACTTTTCTTTTCATAACAACTCAAACAAGTGAAACTCGCAGGCAATGATTTATCCCAACCCGCGAACAAGGAAGCCCGACTCCATTTCACAACCGCGAAAGCAATCCGAGAAAGGCATCAAATCGCAGACGTGCAATTGAAAAATAGCTTATTACCTCCGCCCAATAAGCTCGCGGTAGAAAGTGCATCGAGATCTTTGCAATTCCCTTTGCAATAATTCGTCGGTCGGATTCTACGGCTGACGGCTCCTAGCGCTATCGCTGTGGTGGCCATGGCTTGGACTACAAAGGACTGGACTCAATTTTAATGACAAATTATAAAGTGGAGTGACCATGGGGTCCAGTTCGAAAATATAGCCTAATCGTTTAAGTTATATTTATGAAATTTGGGATTCTAGTTAATCTTATTGGAATCAATCAATACTTAAACCAAATTTGGTGTGTTTGTGTTAAATGGATTTTGAATTATGAAGGTGTCAAAAGTGGCTCCAAATGGTTCGTGTAATTATTACACACCGCTGCTTTGCCAGTTCCTTTTGCTTGAATTTGGCTGGGCACGCTGTCGCGTGTCTAGATATTAGTAAAATAAAACAAAGTATAAAATACGAATGTTTGCTATAAATTTTAAGTAGTTTTTATTCACTACCTATACATAATGCGTGATCGGTCAGATAAAATAATATTTATGATTGATTCAGGCGTCACGTATGTATGTACATGGGGAGATCCATTATTAATGAACAATAATGTTTTACCCTGTTAATCGATTAACACACACGTAAGTTTATGTATTTACAAGTATATTGTTGTGTATCATTTATCTATATTTGTTTTATGATGTGAACTTGTTTTTGTATAATGTTTGTTTATGTAACTATTTATTTATATATATTGCACCACCTGCCGTAATCCATTCCTTGCTGTCATTCTTTTGTTAAAAGGTTGCCTGGAAGAGAACGTTTCGAAGCAATAAGGTCGCCTATTGCTTACTTATATGTTTACTAGCTTTTTCCCGCGGCTTCGCTCGCGTGTACCATGAGTATTCCAAAGAACTAAGATATCAAGCAAGCAAGCATGCACGCAAGCAAGCAAGCGTGCAAGAAAGCGTGCAAGTAGGCGTGCAAGCAAGCGTGCAAGCAAGGCCGACTAAACTTCAGGTAGATACGGTCCTTTACAGTATTTCTTTATATACAATGTTTTTCACTAATTCGGAAGCGGCCACTAAAATAACCAGGCTTGTTAATAATATAAAACCTATTATTACTTTCCCCTGTCCTGCATTAGGTATAATTCAATGTTTTCTTACCTTCTACGGAAACTTGAGTAACTGGAAGCGCTGTGTACCTACTTAGCATTGATATTATACATACTATAGTATTTTGTAAAGGTGTTGTGTGACCTAACCGCTAAGGAGTTATACCTTCCATCATTAGCTCATCTGAATAACCAGAAAGAATACAACTAAAGATCTATACGTGCATATGATATTTAAAGAAACTTCCTATAACTCCTAACCGTTAAGGAGTTTAACCTTCCATCATCAGCTCACCCGGATAACCTGAAAGAATACAACAATCGGTCTATACAAACCTATAATATTTGAAAAATTATCCTCAACTCCTAACCGTTCAGGAGATTTACCTTCCATCATCAGCTCATCAGCATGAGATGATGTCTACCAGACGCAAACACTTAAATAGCTTGAGAAAATATATGAAAAACGTAATGCGGGCCTACAAAATTTGAGGGTTGCCCTCGATTTCCTTGAGATCCCGTCATCAGATCCTGATTTGGTGACAATGGGACCATCTCAGAAGTATATTGTATTCTATCGAATAAAAAAATATTTTTTATAATCGGTCTACAATTGACCGAGAAATCGGTGAACATACCTACATAAAAAAATACATAAAGTGGAATGCATAACCTCCTTTTTTTTAAGTCGGTGAAAGAGCCCTTTGCGGCCTACTTACAGTATAAACTTATGAATTTTGAAATTTTAGCTTTCTACAACCAGTAAAACGCAAAATCCCGTTTTTTCCCGTTCTCGTAAGAATTTCGGGAAATGCTTTCTTAATGCTCCCCTACACTCCCCAAGGAACCCACTTGCCAAATTTCAGCTTTCTATGACCAGTAAAACGAAAAATCCCGTTTTTCCCGTTCCCGTGGGAATTTTGGAAAGTCCTCTCTCAATGCTCCTCTACACTCCCCAAACAACCTTCATGTCAAATTTCAACTTTCTACGACCAGTAAAATGAAAAATCCCGTTTTTTCCCGTTCCCGTAAGAATTTTGGAAAGTCCTCTCTCAATGCTCCTCTATACTCCCCAAGCAACCTACATGCCGAATTTCAGCTTTCTACGACCAGTAAAACGAAAAATCCCGTTTTTTCCCGTTCCCATGGGAATTTGGAAAGTCCTCTTTTAATCCTCCTCTACACTCTCTAAGCAACCTAGATGCCGAATTTCAGTTTTCTACGACCAGTAAAATGAAAAATCCCGTTTTTTCCTTATCCCGTAGGAATTTCCGAAAATCCTTAAAACTATTTTTTACTATTATAATTACCTACTTCTATGCCAAATTTGAAGAGTCTAGTAATTATAGTTCAGAGGATCCCGTTGAACTGAATATATAAATCCCGTTTTTTCCTTATCCCGTGGGAATTTTGTAAAATCCTGAAATTTATGTTTTAACTAATGTAATACCTACTTGTGTATCAAGTTTGAAGAGTCTAGTTATTATAGTTACTGAGATAGGGTCACTCGGAATCGAATATATAAATCCCGTTTTGTCCCGTCCCCGTGGGAATTCCCAAAAATCCTTCCTTAGTGGATGCCTACATTGTATAAGGTATCTATGTGCAAAATTTCAAGTCTCTAGGTCCAGTGGTTTGGGCTGTGCGTTGATATATCAACAGTCATTTAGTTTATTTAGACATTTCAACCCCATCGCACCCCATCCAGGGAGATGGTATTTTACGTCCGCCACGTCGGATTTTAAAACCGTTGTTGATTTCATAACCAGCGACCCGATAAACCATAGAAACAACACCCATGTTGATATTCAGACTTTGTTACCCCTTTCCCCCCTTTTAGGGGTTGAATTCTCAAAAAACCTGAAACACGTGTTTACTCATTTATCATTAGGAGTACTTCTGTGAAGTTTCGAATAAAATAGTCGAACGAATCTTGTTTCCCCATACAAACTTTGGACCCCCGTTTCACCCCCTTAGGGAGTGAATTTAGAAAAATCCTTTCTTAGTGCACCCCTAGACCTTATAAGGAACCTACATGCCAAATTTGGAATCTCTAGGCCCAGTGGTTTGGGCTGTGCGTTGATATGTCAGTCAGTCAGTCAGTCAGTCAGTCAGTCAGTCAATCAGTTTCTTCTTTTATATATATAGATATTTTTTCCATGTACTTGTTTTTCTGTATTGTTTTCTTTTTGGTGTACAATAAAGAGTCATGTTATTGTATTGTCAAAGGTTATACGTCATACAGTGTCCCAAAATTTAACAATAACCAGGTACCGGGCGAGATGCCAAGTTATCACAGTTCTAGAAAAATAAGAAAGAAAATAACTTGACCTTTCGCCCTACTGGACTTTATCGTTAAGTTTTGTTGACATCCTGCGTGCTTCTACACAGCACATGTTCGCTTTTCTCCTGGTAGACAATTGGTCATGGCAAAAGTTAAGGGTCTACGGCCAATATTTTTTAGTCTAGTCTACATTTGCGTGTGGGACGACTGGCCATCTTTCGAGCCATTTAAATAAAAAAAAAAATATATTAGGGGACAATCTTACACAAATCGACTTAGTCCCAAACTAAGCAAAGCTTGTACTATGGGTACTAGACGACGATAAACATACTTATATAGATAAATAAATACTTAAATACATAGAAAACATCCATAACTCAGGAACAAATATTCGTGCTCATCACACAAATAAATGCCCTTACCGGGATTTGAACCCAGGACCTCTTGATTCGTAGGCAGGGTCACTACCAACTAGGCTAAAGCGGTCGTTAAATAAACCTTAAGTTTGCGGAGTCGCTAATTTTACGTCCACAAAAGTGGAAACTATGGTTTCTTACGCTGTGTAGGACCCTTATTATTTAATATTTTTGTACAAAAAACTCCGTTTAATGCGTATGTCATAATTTGAGTATGCTATACTAAGACAGAATCTGAAAAGACCGAATTATTGAAAACATTAACGTGTCAAACGCATATTCTTATCGGTTCAATAAATGTAAAATGCCAACGCTCCAAAAATACGAAATCAACATTAAATTACACCCAACTGTCAACGAGTTAGACATGAGACACGAGATTTAATCAGACGGGGATCTCAGAACGCGGCGTTGACCGATATTATGAACGGACAAATGACATTTCACGTAACTTTTCTAATTTACATCCTAGTAACATTACAAATTTGTTTTCTTGATCTTATTTTCGACGTTATCTTTGAATTTTGCGTCGGTTTCCACTTTACAAATAACATGACCTTCAGAAATTTTATAGAAATCAAGTGTCTGTCATTTCTTTATTTTAATAGCCTTATGAATTAGAAAAACAAGTTGTTCCAGCGATCGTCATTTTCCTTAACTACGTCTATTTTAAGATTATTAGATTAAATAGACATAGTAGTTAAGTAGTAATTATAACTATTATAAGTTTAACAAACATAAACAAATGGTAGTTAGCTGATGCAAAGTCAATCAATTAACCTTTATACGAGCATTTCCATAAATATTATTTATTTATTTCGGGGAGCCTAGGAAACGAGTTAAACGATTTCAATATGCTAAGTATGTAGGATTTCTCGGGGACGAACAATCGATCTAGCCTGGTCTTATCTCTGGAAAAATACGTGTTTTTTTATTATTAGCCTGCAAAAATAAACGTAGTAAGCCCTAACTAGGTTTAACATTTTTAAATATATTTCGCCTTAAAATTAATCCGTAATATTTTAGCAGATGATATTTGACTGAACACCCCTGTTAATGTTTTTCAGAATTTTTGAATCGTGGAAGACAAATCTACCTACGTCGATAAAGAAAATTCGATTAAAAACCTTTCCAAGGTTAGTCAGATCCCTACTATCTGCTGAAATATATGAGAATTATTTAAAAAAAAGTCTAAGTAAGTGGCCGTAAGAATTTCCTGACTTTTCTCTCAGCCTGGCCACACCACACATTAGTATCGCCCTACGTAGGGTTGTCACTTTCGCTGAAACGCGGCGGGGAGGAGGGCGTGGACGCCCGGGGCGCCTCTGATTTACTGCGCAGTGACCGATTCATTATTATCACCTGCGCCCGCGCGTGCCTTCGCTAGGCATTGTGCTAAAGGTAAAAGGGCTAAGAGGTTGCCATTGTTAGGGCTTTCGCAATACCCTTGACACCGTTTCGGGCGGCATCTTGATGCGTCGTGAATTAACATTGTTTCTTTTTTCTACGTATCACCTGATAAAGTCAAAGTCAAAGATCTTTATTCGATTCAAGGATAACAAGCGTTTTATGAACTTTGAAAAAGCTAACACAGCTTCGAAAAATCACATTTTTTTGAGATAAAATCGCCAAGAAACGTCAAGAAGTTAAATATTTTTTTTAACAATAATGAGAGACACTTCATTCATATCCTTAGAAGTAATGAATTTTTGTTAGTTTTTTAGACATGTTTAATTTTAGTCGTTACACTTACTGAATTAGCTGTACTTCTATTTATAACTAAATGTAGGATTTTAATGTTTTGTAACGTAAATAATGCAATCTTCTTCTTAATTCCAGTCTTCTAGGGCCAAGGGTTTGAGTTGGGCGTTGATGTTGATGAGTTAATCAATCAGTCAGTCAGTGAGAGTTTTCTTTTTATATGTATTGATTTATTGTACTTGTTTCAAGGTCTGGCCACGACCACGCCACACGTACTTACTCAGTTACCACAGTATCTTGAAGGTGCCTAAAGATACCACGATGCTGAAAGCTTAGTATAATAATGAAATTTTAGTAAGAGTCCGTAAAAGAATTTCTTTGTTCACTTGTCAAACAGTGAAGCGTCCAGGAAACCCAATATTTTTAGTAACAGTACACCGGGATTGCAGACTACCGGCGGACTCTTTAAAAATAAACGTCGGGAACGGCGATAAACCGGATCGGTTTTCATTTAAGTAGTTAGTGAACGTTAATGCTGTCGCTGTTTATAGCGACGATAAATGAGAGTAATTACCTAAATTTTGTCATTTAAGGATTTTTCAATAGAATTTTTAGTATGTGATAGCATTTTTCTAACATGTCACATACATCAGCCCTAGTGATAAGTGTTTGGGTTATTTTTTAAACAAGCTTTTTTGCTGATTGTACTTTTTGCCCATGGTTATCAAAGTACTCATTAAGTCGAATCAAACAAGCCCAAACTCGACGGGGTCGTGTTTCCTTTTATTACAAAGTTTCTATAGCCACTTTCCAGCTCCATCATCAGATTAGCTCCATGTCATAATAATATTGCATTTTCACCCGATTTACACATGTATGCAAAATTTAAGTTCAATTGGAAATCAAAGAAGAGGGTTAATTTGCAAGATTTGATGTGAACACACAGACAACGAGATATGTATAGGTAAATGAAAGCTTGTATAGGTAACGCCACCAGAGTTGAGGCCACGCACACAACCACATCTCATGTAAGGACAGCGGGATTTTGACGTTGTGTTGACGTTAAACGACAACACAACGTCAAAATCCCGCTGTCATTACATGAGATGTGGTTGTGTGCGTGGCCTCAACTCTGGTGGCGTTCCTTAATAGAAACAGCTAAGTTTTTAATTTTTGGTTTGTTGGTATGGTTCTTATTCTTGGTTTGGGGAATATTTACGGTTTGGTTAGAAGTCATAGTAGCCTAGTGGTTTGACCACAAGTGTGTGGCCTCTCAAGCAGAGGGTCGTGAGTTCGAACCCAAGCTGGCACCTCTGAGTTTTACGGAATTTATATGCGAAACTATATTTGAACCTGCACACGCGTGTTAAGAAATTCAACGGTGTGTGTGAAGTTCACAAACTTCACTAGACCTGAGTGGGAACTATGGACCAAGCCTTCTCATTCTGAGAGGAGACCCACAAGCACATCCTGCAGTGGGACGTTATAATAGGCTGAAATGATGGGATGAAGTTTTTGAGTTAACCTAATCTTTAAACATGACACTACCGTAAGACTCACTCATAGTGAAAATATACGGATCACTCACGTCTTAAAACGAATTTAACTCGACATGTTTCGGGCTAATCTGTAGCCCTTCTTCCCGGAGCCACACGTCACGGCTAACATATCGAATTAAACTCGTTTTAAGACGTGATTGATCCGTATAATTTCACTATTAACCTAATCTGTTTGTCAAACACCAACCACATTTAAATCCATCCCGCCGTTTTAGCGTGTAAGATAAAACATACAGATTCACTCCCAAACGTGTTTGTAATATTAATATTACTTACTAGTAATTAGTAGTTTGATTTGTACAAAATGTTACTGTTCATTTTAGACAGATCCATACACTTTGCTATAGGAGGTTGAACAATAGTAACACCACTAGAAACCACAAGTCACCATAAACCAGTCACTCGTGAGCCCTTCAGAACACATCTCGTATGAATTAACACCGTTTACGAGCACTTTCCAATGTTAGCGTACAAGCGCCACCCACGCGACGCGTGCGCAGATTGACAGCTGACGGCGGGTGTGCGCGTGTGCATTGCACCATCTCATTATGTATATAAAAGTTGTCTTAAATGTATTCCGCAATATTTAAGATACATACAGGATTGTAGGGTTAGTGTGACTCAAATACTCAATACCCCTGAAAAGATATTTCGTCGCATTTTTGATTCAAAATGTAGTCACGCCTTTGACGTGACACTGGATTGATTTTAAAACACCTTGTATTTTTTTAGAAAAAATCGCAGTATCTGTAAGCTTCAGATATGAGTAAAAATGTAATAAAAATATCTTGATTGAAGGTTTGGTATCAGTTCACATCGAGACAGGACGGGAAGCGAATCCATTTTGCAAATTAGGGCCGGCGCTCACTGACGGCATGGCACGGCATGGCATTTTATTACTATCATGTTATTTTGAATCTTATTTCAATGAGTTTAGAATTCATGTTACTTTATTGGTTATGCGTTGCGTCATACCTCGGCACGTCGCGGCATCGTGGTATCGAAATAAAGTAACATGAATTGGACGTAGTTTAACGAAAAGGATCCAACCCTCAACAAGTCGCTTTTTGATTTTGGATCTAGTTTCAGTACCAACAAAATATAAATTAAAGAAGAAAATGTCAAACGTTTGGATCCATTTCGTTAAACTACGTCCAATTCTAAACTCATTGAAATAAGATTCAAAATAACTTGATAGTAATAAAATGCCATGCCGTGCCATGCCGTCAGTGAGCGCCGGCCCTAATTTGCAAAATGGATTCGCTTCCCGTCGTGTCTCGATGTTTTATTACATTTTTACTCATATCTGAAGCTTACAGATACTGCGATTTTTTCTAAAAAAATACAAGGTGTTTTAAAATCAATCCAGAATATTTTAGCAGCTAGTTAAGTTGGTTTGGTCAACACCACTGTAATTTCTTTAATGGTTTTTTAATTGTAGTTAATACATAGTACATTAATGTATGGCATAATTTGTCAACTACCTACAATTAAAAAACCCTTAAAGAAATCACAGGGGTGTTGGCCAAACCAACTCAACTAGCTGCTAAAATATTCTGGATTAATTTTAAAACACCTTGTATAAAAATATATTTTTGTTTGAAAAAATCGCATTATCTGTAAGCTTCATAAATATTTTTTTTAGAAAAAATCGCAGTATCTGTAAGCTTATAAATGTAATAAAAATATCATGATTGAAGGTTTAGTATTAGTTCACATGGAGGCACGACGGGAAGCGAAGCCATTTTGCATTGAGAGAATACGTAAAATAATACCACCTCCACCCTCTGACCACGCCTACTGCAATTTGGTCGAAACGTCGAGGTAAATATATAAATGCGTGATAAGTCCCACGGGAACACAACTATAGTAATAGTTATGAAACTAATACTCGTCGTCGGTGTGAACTGACCCTAAATTAAAAAAAAAATATGCGAGATAAGACATACAAAAATTGGTTAATCGCCCCGCCCTCAATTAGCCTTAAAAGTGTAGTATCCATATAATGTCAAAAAAAGCACATAGTCATTTTTTAACGACAATAGGAGATGCTACTATTGAGGTATGCAAGCAATCAATTATGTTTCGCAGCTTCATTCTTTGCGATTTAAGGTTTTACATAGTGTAGCAGCGCCCCCACGCATTAACCTTGCACGGATATATTTAAAGAGAAAGAAAAAAAAAAATACAGTTATTTTTTACTGGCAACATTTATATAGTCTACCCCCACTCATACTATTCCGGCCGCCTGGGCAGTTGGCAGTCACTTTTTGAATCATTCAACGTTTCCGTGCTCAAGCCTTCGCACGTCAACCGGAGCGCACCTACGAAATGGGAAAACGGAAGAATGATGCCAATAGCGACGACGATATTCGAAATAAGATTCGAAAGTTGGAAGCCCAGTTGAAAAATAAATCACGCCGTCGGATAAGAGTTCTGGATTCCTCAAGCAGCGAGGCTGAGGGTAAGTTTTAACAAAGTGTCTTATCTACTGCAAATTGAGCTGTTAAGGGTACATTATTTGCGATGCGAGCTACTGTTACGGGTTACCTCTGTCGCGCAAAAGTTATTCGAAAGAATTAACTACCCTACATAACAGCTTTTAACGTAATGCGAGCTAACTAACTTTGGGTTATCTCTGTTACTCTAATACTAGCTAACTTTTTAGCTGAGTATATTTGCGATGCGAGCTACTGTTACGGGTTACCTCTGTCGCACAAAAGTTATTCGAAAGAATTAACTACCCTACCTACATAACAGCTTTTAATGTAATGCGAGCTAACTAGCTTTGGGTTATCTCTGTTACTCTAATACTAGCTAACTTCTTAGCTGAGTATATTTAAAGAACTCCATGTTCTTTACAGATGACGCCACCAATCACATGGACGATGACGGACCAAGTATGCCGCTTTCCAGTCCGCCGCGCCATTATTCACCACCTCATAGTTCGCCACGAGCTGGCCCGTCTCGTGAAGCCCCGCCATCTCCTGTCCAGCTACCCACAGACCCGCCACGACCCACATCGCCACAACCAGGCCCGTCGACGGCACCAGACCCCGTTTTGGGTGAAACTGACGAAACGACGTCCTCGTTGGAGGACATTGAGTTAGACGAAGAAATCCTCAAGCTTCTAGGCGATGCCCCGAAACCCGACTCTGCCTTAGGTAAAAGTATCCATAAGGATATCGCAAGCAGATGGAAGGAAATATTGACGA
The DNA here is from genome assembly GCA_947563465.1 of Archips xylosteana. Lineage (NCBI taxonomy): Eukaryota > Metazoa > Arthropoda > Insecta > Lepidoptera > Tortricidae > Archips > Archips xylosteana. The sequence continues at coordinate 19,885,459 of OX387347.1, read as the reverse complement.
AAGGGTTACAAAAAGAGGTAAAAGATAAAATTTTGCAAGATTACCTTATACCCAGCAACTGTGAGTTGTTAATCGCTCCAATCCTAAACCCAGAAGCAAAAGCAGCACTTCCTGATTATCTTGTAAAACGGGACGTATCCTTGATGCATAGACAAAAACAAATAAGTTCTGCCTTAGCAGCACTGGCCCAGGCTACTGAGCTAATTATCAAGAAAAATTCATCGCCTCAAGATATACTTAAGCCGCTAAGTGACGCTTGTCGCTTATTATGCGATAGCCACTTTTCAGAAACCAAAATCAGAAGAAATTTTGTAATTTCAGCTTTGAATACCAAATTGAAGGATGCACTGATTAATACAGAACGGGATAAGTTTCTATTCGGTGACAACGTGTCTGATAAGGTTAAAGCCGCACAAACTATTCAAAAATCAGGCGACACATTAAAAAGTACACCAAAGCCATCATATGGTAATCAATTTAATAAAAATAATTTTGCAGTTAGAAACAAAACTCAAAAAGGTAATTTAAACTTCAAAACCCTGCATCAGAAACCCTCGAACCAGAGCAAACCCGATGCAGGGAGGCCTCGTCCAGCGCAAGCAGCGAACCGGCCGAGCGCCCAGCAGCGCGCGAACCGGCCGCGCTCGCCTCCCCGGAGACCGTACCGCCGATAGTTGGACAAGAGGTAAAATATGCTGGCCGATTACAGTACTTTACCCATAATTGGGCACAAATTACAAAAGATCCTGTAATTCTAAGATGGACGCAAGGATATAAAATCCCTTTCATATCTCCGCCGATTAATCACGATTGTCCTCGAGTGTACTCTAAATCAGAACAAGAACTTGCTGATTTCAATAAATCGATTGAAAAATTGATAGACATAAATGCCATTTCAATTTGTAACAGCCATATCCCTGAAGAATTTATATCGAGTGTATTTTTGATACCTAAACCAAACGGTGAAAAAAGATTCATTTTAAATTTAAAATCCCTTAATAAATTTGTACAAACTACCCACTTCAAAATGGAAGATTATCGAACGGCTTCAAAGCTAGTAACTCAAGATTGCTTTATGGCAACAATTGACTTAAAGGATGCCTACTTCCTAATTCCGATTATCGAATCTCATAAAAAATATCTTCGATTTATATTTAATGACGTTCTATATGAATTTAACTGTTTGCCGTTTGGTTTAAGTACCGCACCATATGTGTTTACAAAAATGTTAAAACCAGTTTATGAATTTCTTAGATCGAACGACTATTTATCATGTTGTTATTTAGATGATACCTTATGCATAGGAAGAACATATAACGAATGTAAAAGAAACATTAACTATACGAAAGAATGTTTCGAAAACCTTGGTTTTATCATTAATTATGAAAAAAGCTGCTTAATTCCAAAAACACAATGTAAATTTTTAGGCTTTGTCTTTGATTCCAAATACATGCTACTTAAATTACCAGATACGAAGAGAGTAAAGATCAAAGATAATTTACTGACGTTTATTAAAAGTAACAAATGCAAATTACGTGAATTTGCTCGATTAATAGGTCTTTTGGTGTCCGCTTGCCCAGCAATTCAATTTTCCTGGTTATATACAAAATTATTAGAACGTCAAAAATACTTATGCTTACGTGAAAATCCTAGTTATAATTCCATTATTTCAATTCCTGATGCATTAAAAAGTGATATGCAATGGTGGATGCAACACATTGACCATGCCTGTAACCCTCTTAGATTCAATCAGTTTAAAACTGTTATATATTCTGATGCATCTACCACCGGTTGGGGAGCTTACAATAATGGCAATAAAGCCTACGGTTATTGGAAAGACGAGGAAAAATGCTGTCACATTAATGAACTAGAGTTAAAAGCAGCATTTTTTGCATTAAAAGTCTTTGCATGTGACATGGGTAATTGTGAAATATTATTACGAATCGACAACATGACTGCTATTTCATGCATCAATAGGATGGGAAGTGTCCAATTTGAACATCTTAATTTAATTTCACGAGAATTATGGCAATGGTGTGAAAGGCGTAAAATAATAGTCTTCGCTTCATACATTAATACGCAAGACAATATCGAAGCTGACGAATTATCTCGCAAAAAATTCCATGACACCGAATGGGAATTAGGCGATTACGCGTACGAACAGGAAGTAAGAACATTTGGTAATCCAAAGGTCGATTTATTTGCTAGTCGGTCAAATACAAAATGTCCAATTTATGTAACTTGGAAAAGTGACCCCGACGCATGGATGGTCGACGCTTTTACAATATCATGGAGCAGATTAAACTTTTACGCCTTTCCTCCATTTGCAATGATTTTAAAAGTTATGCAAAAAATAATTAGTGATAAAGCAGAGGGTATCGTTATTGTTCCAAATTGGCCAACTCAACCCTGGTTTCCATTATTTAACAAGTTAACTTCATCTGATTGCATATACTTTAATCCCTGTATCAATTTATTAAAATCTCCTTTCAGATCAACCCACAACCTGCACAAAACACTAACGTTGGTTGCCGCGAAACTGTCAGGAACGCGCTATTAAATAAATCTCTTTCTCCGAGGTCTGTGGAGATAATGCTTTCATCACTGTCCGAAAACACTTATAAACAATATAATGTTTGTATAAAAGCTTGGTTAAATTATTGTTTAAAATACGGGTATGATCATGAAAAAACTACTGTACCTATAGTGATTAATTTTTTAACCGAAGTTTTCGATTCAGGTGCTAAATATGGAACTTTAAATAGCTATAAGTCTGCTTTATCTCTGTTATTAGGTAAAACGTTAGATGACGATCGAATAAAGCGTTTCATGAAAGGAGTTTTCAGGTTAAGGCCCACCGCTCCAAAATATAATTTGACGTGGGACCCAAATATAGTCCTCAATTATCTAGCTCAAAAATGGCCGAACGAAAACCTTAATCTAGAAACTCTTTCTAAAAAGACCATTACCTTATTAGCTTTAGTATCCGCACACCGAGTACAAACATTTTCACTCATTAAGTTAAGTAATATAATCGTGCATAACACCACAGAGATTATGATTAAAATACCAGACTTAATAAAAACATCCAGACCTAAGGCTTTACAGCCACTTATAAAACTTCCATACTTTAACCAACGGCCACAGATCTGCCCAGCTAGATGTATACAAACTTATATAAATAAAACAAATACACTTCGAAGTATCAATAATGATTACCTTTTTATTAGTTATAAAAAACCACACTCAAAAATCACAGCACAACGATTAAGTCATTGGATTAAAGATACACTTAGTTGCAGTGGTATAGACACTACAATATTCACTGCACATAGCACTCGTCACGCGGCTACGTCCACTGCCAGCAGACTTGGTGTAAGTCTGGATGTAATCCGCAAAACAGCTGGCTGGAGCGAATCTTCCTGTGTATTCGCTAAATTTTACAATAAAGAAATTGTAAGTGATTGTAACCAATTCGCTGAAATGATTCTTTCTTCCACAGTCGATCTGTAATAAATAATTATTAATTAGATTATACATTGGGAATATGAAAAATAAATAAAACAATAAACAAAGTGATTTTATTTTTTTATATACCATACTCACCTATTTACCAACTGAAAGTCACTATTATACAGGTTGTCAACATGCGCTCCGTATTCTTTATACGACTAATTTCGCTCTCTTTGACTCTGAACATCCTACACTATGTAAAACCTTAAATCGCAAAGAATGAAGCTGCGAAACATAATTAAGGATCAAACGAACTTACCAAGTGAAGTTCGATCACAATTATGTGAGCAGCTTCATTCGATGCGATTTATAACAACCCACCCTCAAAAATTTAAAATAAATTTGTAACATTACAAAGTTACCCTACCCTAATAAATTAATAATGACAAAGTCGCGAAATTAGTTCAAACTATTTCGCTATAAACAAAAATGATTCAAAAAGTGACTGCCAACTGCCCAGGCGGCCGGAATAGTATGAGTGGGGGTAGACTATATAAATGTTGCCAGTAAAAAATAACTGTATTTTTTTTTTCTTTCTCTTTAAATATATCCGTGCAAGGTTAATGCGTGGGGGCGCTGCTACACTATGTAAAACCTTAAATCGCGTCGAATGAAGCTGCTCACATAATTGTGATCGAACTTCACTTGGTAAGTTCGTTTGATCCTTAATAATGTTGAATTTGCTGGGAGCTGATAATCGGTAACATCGTTGGACTGAGAATAAGAATTTAAAAAATAATTCTTTGACGTGCCGTCTGTCGCAGTGGACAACGTTTTGTAATGAATCCGGCTTATACGAGATGATTATGATAATACCGTGGCGCAGTCAACTTTGATCATACCTACTATAATCACTAAATACTTTTATCACGTTAAAAAATCTATACTACTCATACTGTTCATTGTCAAGAGTATGAAGAAGGCTTTTAGTGAGAACAAATAGCATATTCGGCTTATTTTTAAAATGTTTCTTGCGTTCATATTTTATTTAAAACTTAAGTACAGTCTGCAACAAAAGCTTTTATTTAATAAACTTTACCGTTAGGGTATTTGAAGTCGGCAATTCTCATGAATTTTCCCATCCGAGAGAAAGTACCAGTAATGCAATTGAAAACTCCCGAGAAATTTGCTTTGAAGACGATAAATCAGTGGCGTAATGACGCGTGGTGATTTGTGCATACATTTGTCAACATGATTACGGACTCATTTGCACTAGGCTAGTTTTGTATTATTATGTTAAATCAACGAACGAAACGCTTCGTAATTTCGACAACGCTTTCTTCTATTTTGATCGACTTAAAAGTTTATGTCTTTTTCATTGGAGCAAGGAAAGTCAGATCAAGAATGACTTTAAAATCTACTTTTAATAAGTATATTTATCCGTTGCCTAGTACCCATAACACAAGCTTTGCCTAGCTTACTTTGGGACTAGGTCAATTGGTGTGAATTGTCCCGTGATATTTATTATTATTATGTATGTCGACGCAAGACCCACAAACGCGTCAATTACTGTTAAAATGTTATTTTGATTATGCTTTAAAATTCATCTTCCTTAATATGAGTACCTATCCTTATTTGTTAAGGTGAATATGAACAAGTGTCTACTTGCACATACAAACTGTTAATATTCCATTTCTTTTAGATTCCACATTTAAAAGCTAGCACTTGTTCATATTCACTTGAAAAATCTAGTTTTTACTTTTAAGCGCCTAGTTAATAACATTAATATTGAGAAGAAATATTTATACTGGCAACAAAGCGTTACATTTCATAGTATTTAGAAACTTTAAATTATTTCATTAAAAAATAATAATAATCAAACTTCTAAAAATTTTTCTAAAATTGTCAAAGAATTAAAACTTATTAACGATTGATTTTAAAACTCATTTTAATTAGAAAAAGAAGTAAGTGAATTGACTTTGGTATGTCATTTTTAGTTAAATTCTGATTAAGTGTGCTGCGACACATTCTTTCACGGGCCTCTGCCGAGGCAACACGCATCCTGTAACTACATTACCTGTTCAAAATACTTAACCTTTTAAGATATTTCGTTTATTTGTGCTTTTGTTACATTGCAATAAAAAATTGTGCACTGGTTTTCATCTTTTGCAAATGAGTGAACCTAACGATGGAGATGGTGACGTCAGGTCTACTGATGTCACCATTCCCATCAACCCAGCTGGCCAATCCTCGCCGTTATGTATGATATTATATTGCCGATTCTAGCGTCAATATTATCGTATACAATAGGAAAAAGTTGGCCCAGTGTAAATATGCCTTAAGGAATTTCTATTGCCGTCAAATGTCTAATACGAGTAGATTGTCGTCTTCGGTTTTTTTTTATGTTAACACTTGTACTGTTCAGAGCTTGCTTGTCATTTTTCCTCTGTGTGTATGGATGTATCGAGTTGACTATTAACAAATCATTGAATTCAGTTCTCATTTAAATACTCGCTCGAGTCCTCTCCTTTTAAGCCGAAACAACTTTTGCCTCGTGCAAAAAATCGATTCAAAGTCTCCTTCTCGAAAATAAACCATGAATCAATCTGAGGCTCTGGCGGCACATAATTAACTCACATTATATAACGAATTATAGTAGCGAAAATTGCGATATCCATTCATGTCGCTCACTATTATTCACAATCGATAATACAACGCAATTACAATCGAATTAGAAATCGGACGTCGGATCGAATCGAATTATTGGTTCTGTGCGATTCTGTTGCATAATGGGATTAGACTTGGGTGGCTGTGAAGCAGTAGTAGCGAGGCTAAAGCTCTGAAAAAAATATCGCGACGAAAAATAGCAGTAAACAATAAAAGGACGTGATGTGATGAGCGTGGCTTATCGATAAATGTATTAATTTAGAAACCAAGAATGTTGAGTCGGTTGTTGAAATACTAACTAATATGTACTTACATTTTATGCCGCTCTGATCCAATTAATATTTAAGTATCGAATACAGAAAAAAGTAAAGCGTAACAATAGGGATGTTGACGCCATTAAAAAATAATTCGAAGACATGACTCCAGTAAAAAAAGCTTTATTTTAGCTCTGAAAACCATTTCGATTAATTGCAAAATTAGATTTTTTGTTGCTTTAACTTTAAACCAAATAAATAGTTAGTTCATTGAGTTGGCGAACAAGTGACGTCATAAGTTGCCATAAGTTGTTTTGACAACTCATAAAAAGTACGTCAGTTGATTAGTCAGTTAACATCCCCATCCCCATTATAAACGAAACAACAGACTGATGACCGAATTCTATGGAATCGAAATGGCTGGTTAAAATTAATGCAGCTCCGAAATCAACGCATTCCTTTCCATCGCTAATATAATTTTTCAAGATGTACTTACATCTCGTTTAAAATGTATCAATTTTCAAGATAAGACTCTACTGAAGTCATCAATGTCTATTGTCTTCTAGTGTAGCACCAGCTTTCTGTCTCGCTTGCTTGATTTCGTCAAGTCACTTCGAGTTATGATGACTTCACTAGTTCACGTTCTCATCTCGGATATTCGATATAAATTATGCATTTGGATTAAAAATAAAATTTCGTATGCAGTTATTTGTTAAAACTTTTACGACAGGGTTTTCGAGGAGTCGTAAAAATGTTTAATATATGCTTGGAAGTATACCTACTTAGAAGTAAAAAATTAAACTGATTATTCAAATCTATGAATATATGAAACAACGTGGCTTTGCATTATAATAATATTGGAAGAAAAGCTTATGGTATAACATACTATAAAATGTGAATAAGATCACAGACATTTCAACACGTTACAAGTTTAGCGAAGCGGTTGAATTTGACTAAACTATTTTTACTATAAAGAAAACATCTGGGACCTAGAGAAAAAGGAATTATGGCCTGATACTCAATAAATACGACTTTGATTATAATGTACCTATAGGTAACGCCACCAGAGTTGAGTCCATGCACACAACCACATCTCATGTAATGACAGCGGGATTTTGACGTTGTGTTGTCGTTAAACGTCAACACAGCGTCAAAATCCCGCTGTAATTACATGAGATGTGGTTGTGTGCGTGGCCTCAACTCTGGTGGCGTTACCTTTACTTGGTGTTGCCTTTAATAGAATCAATTTTAAATGAGGACTCCTTAGACTAGGCGGACTTAAACGTAGTAATGATTAAAATATCTATAATATTATGTTCTCAAGTATAAATATGCGTTTATATAAATAGAGAAGGTATGAAGGAATCGTTGATTAATCATTGCCAAAGTATTTGCTCGTTGTCAAAGTAGCGAAGTAAAATCTTTAAAAAGTAGGTACTTACCTACATTATCTTGTCATGTCTGGGCCGGTACTTACCAGATTCAAAGATTAGGAATAGCAGTTCAGAGAGGTAATGCGACCAGCAATTCTTGACGACATTTTTTCTTTGTAGTTTTACTTTTCTAATATTACATATTTGGCTTCGTTTTGTGGGTCATTTTTAAAGTTTGCAAAAAACACTTTTGATTTATGATTTATTGTTTGGAGCTATCACTCTGTTATCATCCGTTATTACAAATATTACGTAAATACTAATACCTACTATACTTAATTGAATCAGGCGTTACTTTGCGGAGGTCCATATTAATTAACTGAAACAATTACCTACTTTGCTCACCCGCGACCTTGCGCAAAAAAAGAAGAAGAAGAAAAAATAAGAAGATCGATTCCAATAGTCAATAATTATCTGTGATATATAACTGATAACAAATGATCACTCAATTAAACACAGAAAATAGACACTGCATGTCTTTTTTTAGGCTGGCACAAGTTCACCCGCGCAAAATTTGAAAATAATAACCTTTGTATCTTTATTAAAGCCATTTTTGGTATCATGCGTGGTTAGCTAAACGATTACCCCTACCCTATTAATCGAGGTAATTCGAGGCACCACTAAGGCATAGATTTACCCTTCACCATGACCGATAGTACAACAAACCCATACGCCCACGGAGTTGAGTCCGCGCCGAATCGTAAATTGATCTAACAACCGAGTTAAAACATCATTTTCATAAAATATAGGTAAAGACGTAGAGACTGCGGACCGTCGGTCGTTTAGAGCGCATTGTAATTTAAGTTAGCTTGATGATTCATAAAATTTAACACACAGCTTTGGAATACCAAAATAGCCTTATTAAAATAGTTTTAAACACAACAGCAAGTAGGATTCTTACGTATTATTATCTGATATTGCTGATGAAGCTTTCATTCTGTTCTAGAGAACAGTCATTCTGGAATTTGTAGAAACATGACTAATTTCGACGTGAGAATAAATACGCGTGTGCCGTACCTAGATATATTTCTCGCTTTCCTCCAAAAATGGTAAAAATAAGGCATAAAGATAAAGATAACTCCAGTTGTTAATACTTTCTGGGAATAACCAATGTTTCACGGCAACAGTCATTCAATTATTCTTCCGGACATGTAACCAGCCTTAGACAACTCCATTACACAATAACCATTAAGGTGGAGGTTAATTTTAACTTGATTACTAGTTATTGCCTATGGATTGAGACGTCAAAGCAATAACAAGGCAGCTACACGAGATTTCGACTGCGACGCTGTGGTGGAATTCTTTCGGTTGTCGAGTTACGTTTAACTGTGGGTGCAAGTTATAAACTTTGCGCTGGGTTAATTTATGATTTGTTGCTGCGTAAGTTATAACTTATATTATATATCTGTAACATTTAAGATTAAACTCTTAGGCAGGCTTGCGCGAACCGGAGAAGGTATACTTTTAACCCAGGATTAAGTTTAACGATTTACCCCCTGTTTCACCATCCATTTATTTGACGGACAATGAATGCCGTCTCTGTTTGTTTTGTTCGAATAGACGGAGACGGCATCACATTTATCCGTCAGTTCAAATTAATCAATGCGTGGTGAAACAGCAACTTAATTTCTTAAACCTGGACCGTACAAGCGGCCCTTGTTGTTCAGTACTTTCTATTTTTCTTAGTCCATGTGCATATTTCTTCTTTTACTTAGAAGCGTATAATATGTTTTTTCTTTTCATTATTTTATAAAATGTGTTAGTTAATTAATTGTATTTCTTTTTGTTTCAGGTACACTTTAAAAATAATATAATCAATAGAAGAATTAGGTACGTTTACTAATAAGGTTCAACATAGAGAAGCACTTTTACTTTTAATGACGGCTAACATAAAGTTTCTGGTTTACTTTTAGCGCTGAATTAATTTAGTTATTAAACTGGAAACATCATAAAAACAAAGTAAAAAAAAAAACAGGATGATAATGAAATGTCGGACTAAAATTGCTTAATTTACCGCGTTGATCTAGTTTGCCTATGCTATGCATCCCAAACCCTCCATGAATGTTTTTTTAGAAAGATTGGAGCTGATTTTAATGAGATGTGTTGAGTTTTTCGACATCTTTACTACTTAGACAGAATCGAAAGGAAGCTCAGGTCAAAGTAGGCAAGTTTGTTTTAAATGTGTTTTCTCATATTTTAAATACATAGACATGCTTGCGTTTGGTGCAAGTGCATAATTACTAGGTCATAAATCAAGGTTAGACACAAATTTGCATGTTGACAAGAAGTCAAAAAATGTTAAGGTAGGTACACCATTACCATTATGTCACTAGCAATAAGGTCGATTTATGTTAATGATCTTCACTGTAGTCTCACCTTTGACTTCGAGAAACACATTCTTCTGTGGCATGCCCCACAAGCCATCGTGGTAATTGATACCGACAAGCTAAGCGTACTTCCGACTCAATGGATAGGAAACTCGATGATTAATGTTAGTAATTCGATTATGCAAATACATTGCGGATTGAACTTTCGTATTTGACACCGTGTAAAAATACGCACAATGTCCGTTATCGTGCTACTGTGGCAGTACATTAATTATGTATCTACGTTTGTTATTGATGTTTCTCGTGTTTGAAAGTGAAGTGTAGTTTCAAAAGTGCAGGTGGTTTGTGATAAAGATCGCAACCCACCTGCATTATGACATTGGGTGTAACTAGTATTAAGTATGACATTTTATAACGAATATCCACCAAGAACAGTAGGTACTCTCGGGTTTCAAGATGACGCGTTAATTTCGTCTCTAATCAATAGCTATACAGCACAATATAAAATAAAGCACGTCATGATGACAATCCCAGCCTATTTACGCCTCACTGTAGATCACAGGCCTCTTCTCAGAATGAAAGGGCTTGGGCCGTAGCTCCCACGCGGGCCCAGTGCGGATTGGAAACTGCTCACAAACCATTGAATTCTTCTCAGGTGTGTGCTTGTTATTTATGATATTTTCCTTCACCGTAAAGCTTATAGTAAAATTCATATAAAGCACAATCAAATGAAAAGCTACTGGGTACTTTCCGACACGCCAGTTTTTAGGGTTCCGTACGCAAAGGGTAAAACGGGACCCTATCAGGGGGAGGTGCGGGGGCGGGTATTTTTTTGAAAAACGTTTGTTTTTGAAGTAAGTTCCTATAGGCACTTGAGAGCGGGTTGGGGGCGGGTTGGGGGCGGGTTGGGAGCTGGTTGGGAGCGGGTTGGGGGCGAGTTGGAAGCGGGCTGGGGGCGGGTTGAGAGCGGGTTAGGGTCGGGTTGAGAGCGAGTTGGGGGCGGGTTGGGTGCGGGTTGGGAGCGGGTTGGGGTGGGTTGGGGGCGGGTTGGGGGTGGGTTGGGAGCGGTTTGGGGGCGGGTTGAGAGGGGTTGGGAGCGGGTGGGGGGCGAGTTGGGAGCGGGTTGGGGGCGGGTTGGGAGCGCGTTGAGAGCGGGTTGGGGGCGGGTTGGGAGTGGATTGGGGGCGGGTTGGGGGACTCCACGCACTGTTTTTATATCGAGGAACTAAGGAGAGCCATAATTAATGAAAAAGCAAATTGGATAAAAAAAATAAGCTGTAGGTACAAATTACTAATTCCACGCGGACGGAGTCGCGGGCAAAAGCTAGTTATATATATAAAGATGGTACGGCCCTTCGTGCGCGAGTCTTACTCGCACTTGGACAGTTTTTTAATAATTCCTCATCATCATCATTTCAACCGAAAGACGTTCACTACAGAACATAGGCTTACCAAGCTTCGCCAAACAGACGAGTCCTGCGCCATCCGAGTCCAACGCGTTCCGGCAACCTTAACCAAAAAAAAAACCTACACTAAAGTAATCGAAGTCACGTTCGTTATTATAATTACTGGCCGAGTTATAACGTGCTGGGATGTAATGCCTTCCTGGCGGGTAATTGCCTTCCGCACCGATAACCAATAACACCCATGCAGTAATGTGTGACTCGAAATTATTTGCAATTATCTTTATGGGCGGTTTGGGAGTGGCCATGGTTCATTCTTTTGGTAGACTAGCGGGTAAACATTTTAGATCTGCGCAGTGGCGTAACGCGCCACGAGCCCCCGATTCTAGAGGGCCGGGGGCCAAGAGGCCGCGAGCTCAGAATAACATTAGAATTAAATTACAACGTGACGATTTTTACTGTGAGGGTCGTATCTAAATTATTTGCCACGGGGCTCAGATGGTATAGTTAGGCCACTGGATCTGCGTGATCAGATTAGGCTACTAGATTTGTGACCAAATTAGTGATGAAAGCCTGGAATAGGGCCGATCCTAGATGTCATGGCGGTCAACATGGATTGGCGAAGACTATTTTAAATTAAAACTACCGTACCGTGAGACTTTGAGACACGTATTGAAAAGGTTGATCAAAACAAAACACCAAAAGTAACCTTGTTAAAAGATATTTATGTACTTTACCTACACATGTGAAAACTTGAACAAAACAAGAACACAGTCTCTCTTTCTCATCGACCACTGACAACTGTCACCCTGGGCGTTATTCCGCTCCCTTAAAACCAATCAACCGGTGACAGCTGTCACATTTAAGGCGTTTTACAAACCCACTTTCTACCAAACAAAATTCAAACATTCTTAATGCTTACAGTATGTACATGATAATTAAAGTAAGGTGCAATCGTTCGTTTAAAAGTATTTGGTTTTGTAGACCCCGTATTTGTAATTTATACTTGGTCTCCCGGGTTAGGGCTCAATTTTAGATACGAAATAAAAACACCAGCTAATTTGTCACCATTTCTACCATCAACACCGTCCTACAAAATTTACACCAGTTGGCCACCTTACGGCCTTAAGGCCGCTGAGTCATTTCGATGATGATATCTGGTTATAATCAATAATAATATCGATTTTTCTTCAAGCAGAGATTATTATCTTTGTTATGTTTATCGCGGTCATAATGGTAGTGTTTACACAACACCAAAGTTAATAAGATTCGCTTACTTTTGGTTCGTAGAAGGAGTCTCTGGTAATCACTGTATCGCCATTAAAATATAAAGGGTTGTAACCTTTTTTTTATCATTCCAATCCAGTAGTTTACTAAATATTAGAATCCTATAGCGTAAGTATCATAAGCCTGGACTTCCTGGCCTAAATTTATTAGACACGGGTATAGACATATCATACTAGCTGACCCCGCAATCGTTGTTTTGCCAAATAATTTATAGCCTACGACCGATCAGACCAAACGAACATAAACAAAAAATTACAAAAAATCTATCCAGCCGTTTCGGAGGAGTTCGATAACAAACACCGTGACACGAGATTTTTATATATTAAAACTAGCTGTTGCCCGCGACTCCGTCTGCGAAGAATTGGGGTATAAAAAATAGCCTACGACCTATTCTCAGACCTACCGAATACAGAGAAAAAAGTGTCTTAAGAATCGGTCAAGCCGTTTTGATGGAGTTCGATAACAAACACCGTGACACGAGATTTTTATATATTAGACTAGCTGTTGCCTACGACTCCGTCTGCAAAGAATGGGAGTATAAAAAATAGCCTACAAACTATTCTCAAATCTACCGAATACAGAAAAAAAAGTTTCATAAAAATCGGGCAAGCCGTTCCGGAGGAGTTCGATAACAAACACCGTGACCTGAAATTTTTATATATTAGAAGATAAATATTATAAATGTTACAATTTCAGAGTATTAGCTGAGGTGCCTAGATACGGAATTGTTTCCAATCCGTGGCGATGGAAGATTTATTGAATCAACCACGTGAACGGATGCGAGAGCTCTCTCCACTGACCTGAGAGAGCCTATTTATTAATAAACGCATCCACACTATGAAATATTGCGCTTTCTAGGGATAAATTTCATGTTAAAATGAAAGGCAAAGGACTAGCATCTATGCAGCTACGCTTGCCAACCCGACTCTATACATCCAACGATATACCAGACTCAAAAAAACCGTGGCAGCCTAGTAGTTGAAGCTAAGGCCTCTCTAGCAGAGGGTCGTGAGTTTTTCCGAATTTATATACGAATTATTTTAGCAATATATCTCTATACCGACAGAATTAAAAAAAAAGAGCCTAAATAAGCCCTGAATGGCATATTTTGTTTTAAGACTTTGCACTTGTCATAAACAACATAAAGATGACTGCAACTACCCGGTAACCCATGGACTATAATGTATTTATCATATTTATGATCAGGATTCATACAAAATGGTTTCCGGACGGTTTTGCATGCAACAATGTAACACTTGCACTACTATCCCTGAGTTGAAGATAATCTTGTTGTTTATACATTCTTTTGACAGTTTTAAGGGTTAATTATGTATGTTTTTTATTATATTTTTATGGAGCCATACCTCAAAAAGGAAGAAACCAGTCAAAACGGACCTTATTTTGATCACTTCGCCGTAGATTTATCGTGACCAAGTTAAGTGACCAATGACGTAGAATCACGTAATGCCGCGGTGGCCATGTAGTTTGACCCGTGACCTCTCAAGCAGAGGGTCGTGGGTTCAAATCCCGGCTGGCACCTCTGAGTTTTTCGGAATTTATGTGCGAAATTACATTTGTAATTTACCATGAGCTTTACGGTGAAGGAAAACATCATGAGAAAACCTGCATACACCAGCGAAGAAATTCAATGGTGTGTGTGAAATTCCTAAACCGCACTGGGCCCGCGTGGGAACTACAGCCCAAGCTCTCTCATTCTAATAGGAGGCCTGTGCCCTGCAGTGGGACGTATATAGGCTGGGATGATGATGATGAATTTGTCAAAAACTAAAGTGTCAAAAACAACTTTTAAATTGATTTTTACAGATATTTATACAGATAAAACTAACCTAAAAATAACCTATCTATATATACAATTCGCCTAAGTCCTGTTCCTGCGGAAGATATGCATTTTTAACGATCCTGCACACGATGAGTTGCCGTTGCTACATTTTCGGTTAATCTGTGGATTTGGAGGCCTAAACTAAAAACTGGGAACATTTAAAAAATAACTGTAAATCTACAGTTAATACTGTGGAGTTGGCTACATTGCATTGGTCTGGTCTAGATGATGTATGTCTTACTGTGACAGTCTAGTTATTAGCCTTATCAATCGGCTCAGTTCTCCTCGCGATTCAGAACAAACACAGCTTACTATGAAACAGTAAGATCACTTAGTTTTCGATAACAATGAACGAGTAACAACCGAAGATGTGTCTAGTAAAGTGACACATTGACGATTGCCATATTATTATGAATATAGAATTGTAGAGCAAAAAGTTGGGCCACGTTAAATTGTAGACTGACTGGGAAAAAGTTAGTAATATATCGCTATCATGTTGTGTGATATTTGTGACAGTAAATTGGGTTTGTGTAAATTTATTTCGATTTGTCCGGAAGTGGAGGAAGGAAGGTTTTTTGCTTTGAAATACATAATGTGTCGCACAGATGTAACTGACTTAAACGTATGGTCGCCGTTCATTGATATGGAATGAACGTCAGTAAAGTATAGCCAGAATCAATCAATTATAGCTGATACAATCATAACTGTAGTTACGATAATTATATTCAGTTATCTTTAGAGACCGTCATAATATTTTTGCACTGCGCATAAACGGTGTACTTTCTTCAAGCACGATGCTTCCACCGTAGCCTCAGGCAGCGGACGGGTTAATAGATTTCTTCATTACGGCACGACGGACGTCGAGGCACATTACCGATATTACACGCGGTAAATTGTGCCCGTCGCCCATGGGCTGATTGTACACTATCTCGTGGATATCGATACTAGCCGATTAATGCGCTCGACGTCCAGCGAATTGTGAATTTGATTTTAAATAATGAACTTGTTGACAGTCGACTTTCTGTGAAAAATTACAGTGCTGTTTTAGTAGTCATCATCATCGACGACTTACTGTACTGTGGCCCGGCGGAAGACCAAGTGCTGGCTTTTAACCAGCGACACGCTGAGCCGGGACCGGCGGGAACGTTTTATGGGGGTTTTCAGAAAAAAATGTACCCGTTTTGCCTTAATTATCCTTAATTTTCCATACAAAACTTATTAGTTTTACGCTGACAACTGAGATACAGGTTTATACCTAGTTCAGCAGTCAGATACTTCATAAAATTATGTTCATCTCTGTTTGGTCAATAAAGTATTATTATTATTATTATGTTGGTACGGATTTTCAATCACGGGCCCATGGGGATCCGGTCATTTGAAAGGCATTCATGGGGCCAAAGCCAACATGAAGAGGCCTTTGGTACCATATAATATAAATGAGATGGGCGCAAGTATGGAGGTCTATCCCCTAATACACCATGAGGATGTGCTAGCGGACAGTCCTCCACAGTTGCCAATCGACAACTGTGGAGTTGCGACATGGAATTGGCTATGGGGTTGAGATGTTGTGGACAGGATTACCGGGCTATGGAGTGAGATAACGGACACCTACCATTTCAATATCTCATAAACTGAACTTTTGGTAGGCGGTGACTCGCCATTCACTAAATGGGTCCCTCAAACTATTGCCCACTCGGGGCAACGAGGCGGCAACATTGGTGTGAACGGCTAAGGATGGAGAGGTGTGCCTGGACTTTAAACTTCAAAATGCCAACTCGCCACTTACGGAAACACATCCATCCTTCGAGTATTTAGCTCTTGCGCTCCACTCTAGGCGGCCAACAAAGGCAAACTAGAGGCGGGGTGGGTGTGTAACTGTGTATGAGTGTGTGTATAAGCGCATGTGTGTATGTGTACCCCTGGAGGTCTTGGGTTCGTGGTGTCGCTACGCACCAACAGCTCGCCACAAGCCGCCCTGCGAAAACTGACTGCACTGATGACAACACCAGCGGGCGATGAGGTCGTCACATCCCTTCGCCTTGATCACATCTCTACGCCTTGTCACATCCCTACGCCTTGTTATTATTATTATAATTATTAGTCAGTTTTGTGACGGTCCATACAATATGTATGGTTAACTGCGTCACAAAACTGACAATTGACAACAACACAACAAACAAGGGACACTTTTTTATTAATTAAATCGATAGTACTTGTGATTCTGAGTAGAAATAACCCAAAATTTGTTAGCTTTTTAAAAAAGTACGGTTACACTTTTTTCTGAAAATGCCCAAATAAATGTTTTTATTTCTTTCAATAGTACCTACCATACGTAAAGCTGGGTAAAGGCTCCTCTCAGACTGAGACACACGGCATCAGTCCAGATTGGGAACTACGCACACACCATTGTCTTTCTACGCAGGTATGTGCAGATTTTCTCACGATATTTTCCTTCGTTATAATAAGCTCAAATTTCAAATGTCATTTCGCCCATAAATTCTGAAAACCTCAAGAGGTGTGAGCCCCCGCTCGAACCCACGATCCTCTGCTTGGGAGGCCCTAGATCAAGCCCCTAGGCTACTAAGACTTGACTTAGGCTATGAACTGAAACAATTACTTTGCTCACTCGCGCAAAGAAAATGTCACAGGTGAGCAAAGTAATTGTTTCAGATCATTGATATGAAATTTACAATATAGTAAATTATATTTGAAATTTACCATGAGCTTTACGGTGAATGAAAACATCGTAAGGAAACCTTCATACACCTGAGAAGAAATTCAGTAGTGTAGTCTGGGCCCGCGTTGGAACTACGGCCCAAACCTTCTCGTTCTGAGAGGAGGCATGTGTCCTGCAGTGGGACATAATATAGGCTGCGATGATGATGATGATTGATATGGACCTCCGCAAGTAACGCCTGATTCAATAAATTATTAGGCCGCCTATTGCTTACCTTGTATCTTTCTCTCTGTGTACCTGTTTTCTGTATTGCTTACTATTCCAGAGGCCGTATTGTCTAACGCTTTTGGCGCTTGCCTTCGCTTTCACTATCTCTTTCTGCCAACGTTTTATACCGTTTGACAGAAAGAGATAGCGATTGCGAAGGCAAGCGTCAAAAACGTTAGACAATAAGCCTACTGGTGTACAATAAAGAGTCATTGTATTGTATTGTATTGTATTGTATTATTTTAGGTTACATTAGCGCCACTATAGTTCGACAAGCTCGTGCGCGGCTCTCCGCGGAACCCTGTCGCAGTCAGCATTTGCCGCACTTATTAAAAACAATCTCGTTAAGGACAGCAGAGGCTCCCTGCGACAGGGTTCCGCCGAGCGCCGCGGACGAGCTTGTCAAGGTATAATTGGGCATATCCTTACTCACATGGTAGATAGCGATCGCTGAATCCTAAATCAATGTTTGGCAACCGGGACATTTCGCCAGCGTCTGCGCAATGCGTAGAGTAGACTAGACTGAGTTATTGCGTCGCTTGTAAGTCCCAGACAGGTGGTTCGTTTGTTTCTTAATGTGTCTGTCGTCTGATTCAGCTGAGACAAAAGGAAGCGTAAAGTGTTCGATTAGCTTGGGAGATCTCATAGAATAGCTATAGGAGGTACAAGCTCAAAAGCACTTAAGTAGTTGAACCCCTTACAATGTCGCAGTAAACAATAACACTGGCCCTATACTACGAAGCGCGAAATTCGAACTACGTTTCATGCCGTTCCGCTCACGCTAATGGTATTTATTACGAGAGTGAGAGGGATCGGGTGTGTTTTACAATACCGAAGTACGAAAGACCGAATGTATTAAAACATCGAATGGGTCAAAAGACCGACACGATTTTTTTCTGAAACCGTAAACTTTTCAGAATTTATTAAAACGGCATCATACAGAACCCATTAGGTTAGGTTAGGTTTGTTTTATAACAATCTTAAAAAGTTAACGGTTTCAGAAAAAAATCGTGTCGGTCTTTTGACCCATTCGATGTTTTAAAACATTCGGTCTTTCGTACTTCGGTATTGTAATACATACCCGAGGGATCACACGATCCGAACTTCGAACTTCGAATTTCGTAGTAACCCCCTGGTTTGAGTTCAATTGTTTTATAATATTATAACTTTTGAGCTTGACTGTTACATACAAGACTAAGGTCTTTAAAACATATTGTATGTTTGGTACAATATTTTTTAGATTTAAGGATCCTTTTGCAAAATATTAAGCTTTAAGTACTAATTTTTGTTAGATAGCTAAACCGTTGGCTTGCAAAATTAAAAAAAAATCATAATTATGTAGTAGTATATGTATACTTACAAAGAATTTAAAAGTAAAACGTAGGCTTAACAACTTAAAAGAGTAATAGTCGAACAAAATAGGTGAGATAGAGGTTAAGGTTAACCATGAGTCCGTTTTATGTAAATAAAAAACAAACATGATATTGAATATTTGTGTATATTAGTAGGTACGGAACCCTACACTGCCCGACACGCACTTTTAGGGTTCTTCACGGTATTTTTTTTACCCCCTGTATGCTGGAAGGTTTAGTTCCAAAAGCACAAAAATGTCCCATTACGTCACCGGATATAACTCATACCATACCGCCCTCATTAGAAGATGAATGAATGGCAGTTATTACCTCTATTGTTCCTTTTTATGGCAGCAACTACGAGTAAGTACGTACACTCAGGCCTGAGTCGTCAGATCTAATGAATGACAATATATATTGTTGCTGTCAATATTGACGAACGGATAACTTAGTGTTTGGAAAACCTGACTACGAAACTTGATTTGACGCTGGTTATAGTTACATTAAATATAGTTTTATAGGTTTAGATTAAGTTAGTTCAAGTTTTTTTTCTTTATTATTTCATTTGACAGTGACAATAAAAATGACGATGAAAACGTGTGTAGTTGTGCGCCGGTATCAGTTTTGTCGAGCAGCTGCGCGAGCAGGCGGTGGCGCGTAGTGCGCGTTGGGAGCAGCCGTAGAGTGATGCTCCGAGAGGAAAGGCTTAGTCCAAAACATGTCGAGTTAAACTAGTTTTGAGACGTAAATAATCCGTATTAATTCACTATGAGTGAATCACGCGGTAGTTTCATAAAACTTATTATTAACTAAATTAAATTAAAGTTTACTTATTATACCGCGATTGTCGATCTTATTTTGTTATGCATGAATTGAGAATAACTCTTAAACGTAACCATTCATGCTTTGATTAAGATATTGAAATAACACTTAACGTGATTGAGTAATAACCAAAACAAACAAACTGACAGCGATGATTTAAATATTAGCACATTCAAAAAGCAATGCGCAACGGTTACGTAATTTTGATCAGGTTTCCCTGTCAAGATGTCTGTCTATTTGATAATTGAATTAACATTTAAATATAGGGCATTGTGGTATGTTCTGCTTCTTTGACAGCCTGACTTTAAAGGTGAACAGAAAGAACTTACGGACGAAGTCGCTGACCAAAGTGTGACCGATGCTAAAAGCCTCCTGATCCGATCAGTAAATTATCGAACAGTTTATATACCACATAGCGCTATTTCACACTTGTTGAACAGAGGCTCTTCTAATCCGCCAGATAAGGTTATTATTAAGCTTACCTGGACTTTAAAAAATGGTGAAACAGGCCCTAAGCCCCATTCAACAAACTTACAGGCAATTTATGAGAAAAACTTACTTTTATCGTCTCTACTTGTCAAACAAAATATCGACTCTTAAAGTGTTTACAACTTAAGTGAAAACTCTCAAGGTAAAGGTTAATTATTAGTATCGTGCTCGCCAATTTAATTTCTCTGGACATAATAATGTATTTCTGCCATGACACTGAAGGCACTATGGGCAGCGCTATTAATTACTAATTAACAATTAGTATCGCTTACAATCTCTTGAGTGACGCGTTTCCGCTGTTGAGTGCGCTCTTGCTTTATGGCTTAAGTTATGAGCGGTTGAGTTGACCTTAATACATGCACCACAATTAATGATTCATTTTATGTTTGAATGCGAGGCAAATCAAAGACACATTAAGTACCTAGGCTGCCACGAAAGTTTTTAGCTGTATGAAAACTATAAATATTTTATTCCTAAATTGCATGATAAATTAAACATAATTTATCTATTAACCTCTTTGTATAGTGACATTGCATACAGGCCAGTAACATTTTCTTTTTTAAATTTTTTTGTTGACAATGTCAGTCCAGTTTTGTTTTTTGCAATGGAGCTCTCGCGAGAAGCATTTCGTGCTATGATATTCTATGACTATAAAAGAAACTTAACGTTCAAGGAATCTCACAAAAATTTAAACGTTGCATTTGGGACGTCCGCTCCATCGTTAGCCACAGTTTCGTATTGGTACCGCGAGTTTAAACGGGGTCGAGAGTGCATCAAAGATGAGCCGAGACCAGGACGCCCGTCAAGTGCAGTAACGCCAGAAAACGTGATCAGAGCCGAGTGGTTGATTAAGGAACGAAGGAATATTACACAACGGGAAATCGAACATGAACTAGGCATCGGATCACCCGCAGTTTTAAGCATTTTACATGATCATCTTCGCGTCAGGAAGGTCGCGTCGCGTTGGATACCACATTTGCTGACCGATGAGCAAAAAACCCAGCGTGTAGATTGGTGTCAGTTTATGCTCAGCAATTTTGACGGAGGCAATTCCCAGCAGGTTTCTAACATCCTTACTACTGATGAGTCTTGAATATACTGCTATGACCCTCTGACAAAGCAGCAATCTATGCAGTGGGTGTTTGAAGAAGATGGACCGCCTTTAAAAATTGCTCGAGGCCGAAGTGTCAACAAAAAAATGATTGCCGTTTTCTTACGTCGCAGTGGGCCAGTGGCTGTAATTCCACTTGAAAATCAAAGAACAGTTACTAGCCAGTGGTACACCGAAGTTTGTCTACCACAAGCGTTCGAAAAACTGGGTGAGGAACGCCCAAAGAGCGGCATTCGGGGATTTTTTTCCACCAAGATAATGCACCAGCACACACTGCAGCAAAAACAATGGACTTTTTGAACAGCACAGGGGTTCAGATGGTGTCGCATCCACCCTACAGCCAGACTTGGCCCCGTGTGACTTTTTCTTATTCCCCACTGTAAAGAAAATGATGCGTGGCCGGACTTTCATGAATTCGGACGAGGCAGTACAAGAATTTGAGCGGCTTTTCTTCGACCTACCGCAGAACGCGTTTTTTAAGTGTTTTGAGGATTGGTTTTTGAGAATGAGGCGATGTGTAGACCTTGGAGGGGTATATTTTGAAAAATATTAAAGTAATTTACAAAAAAAAATGAATGGTTTTGATACAGCTAAAAACTTTCGTAGCAACCCTCGTATGTAATTTTAATTAGAAATACCTGAACTCAAATAGCAAGGAAGCAAAACCATAACAGAGATGATAGGAATTGGTTGCGTGTGCTTTCCACTAAACCAAAAAAAATAAAGATCATGGCAAAATATTAAAGCAATTATGTATTTTACATTTAAGTGACAGCTTTGTTTTAGTTTTAGTTTGTAGAAACTAAGCAATTTTGGCATGAGAGTAGTCATGTGTCGTATGAAATATAATGAAAAAAAGCCAGTAATAACATTCGTTATTTTTTTTTAAGCAATAAACAAAATATTTGTCAGTGAAAAAAACCCGTGACAATTTTTTTATCAACGATTTATTAAATTTTCCATCGTGAAATTAAGTCATGATATAGTTTAAGTTAAATACCTAAGGAATTAACATGAACGTGACAAAGTTCGTCCAACATCATGTCAATTTGATCCAACGATATTATAGTTCTCTGTTATAATTTATAAGTTTCAGAGCCTTCACTTTATACAGTCAAAGTGGCATTTGTACTTGACACAAAATAAGAAAGTGAAGTACAAATAATGCTTGCAAAACACTGCAATAATAACGCTTAGCAATTAATTTTTTAAAAATTCCAAAAGAGTACGTCGTACATCGCTCGGGTTTCATGCCTCACACCACTCAAACTTACGAGTAATTTATTGTATTTATTTTGTCGCTTTTACGCTTCGCTGCGATGAATTGCTTGAATTCATAATTGCCTTAATGGATTTAACGTGCTTTTTTAAATTTCGTACCTGCATTTGTGATGGTGCGGGCATCCACTCAAGAGTTTTATTTGCAAATATAATTGAAAGCTTTAAATTTGCATATCACTGATACTCAACCTTGAAAACAGATCAAAAATTTGTACAATGTATTATATCAAGGAACAATAAGGCTTATCGCAAACAGGATTTAATCTTCAAACATGAAACTACCGAGAGACTCACTCATAGTGAAAATAAACGGATCACTCACGTCTTAAACCGAGTTTAACTCGACATGTTTTAATCTCTTAGAGGAATTCCCACATAGTCTTACGATGCTCCTAGATAACACGAAGAACCAATAGAGGCGCCGCAAGACAGTCCTATAATATCTTTTAGTGGTTTGACCTATTGCCTCTCTAGCGTCGTGGGTTCGAATCCAGACTCGCACCTCTAGTTTTTCGGAAATTATGTGCGAAATTATATTTGAAATTCACCATGAGCTTTACGGTG
The DNA here is from genome assembly GCA_947563465.1 of Archips xylosteana. Lineage (NCBI taxonomy): Eukaryota > Metazoa > Arthropoda > Insecta > Lepidoptera > Tortricidae > Archips > Archips xylosteana. The sequence continues at coordinate 19,862,232 of OX387347.1, read as the reverse complement.
AAGGAAAAATCGTGAGGAAACCTGCATACACCTGCAAAGAAATTCAATGGTGTGTGTGTGAAGTTCCCAATCCGCACCCAATCCGCACTGGGCCTGCGTGGGAACTACGGCCCAAGGCCTTTCATTCTGGGAGGAGCCCTGTGCCCCGCAGTGGGACGTATATAGGCTGGGATGATGATGATTATCTTTTCTCAATGTCATGCACTTTTATCAAATATTTGAGCATCTATTTGAGCCATCTAATGATTTAAAAAATAGTTTGAATTATATTGTAGCCTTCATTATTTCTGACTCTTTAACTTTCTCTTCGCCGATCCCATGCTAAATACTAGCATCCACTCTAAGGTTGACTGGTAGAGATCCCTTAAAGGGATAAATTCCCGTTTGTAAATGTATGTTAACGGTTGTCAATAATATTTTTTTAATTCTTGTACAATAAAGGTTTTACATACATATTTTGTGTGCACTGCGCGAAATTAGGAAACTTTAGGAAAAGGTGTAAGTATAATTTTCTGGCCAATCTTGTTCCACGTTTTTTATTAGATAGGTAGGTACTTAGTTATTTTATTAATATAAATTAACACCTTTAGTTAGTCTGAAACCGACCATTCCTTAACGACAAACTCGAATATCTTCCTTTTTGTAGCTAACCACGTCACTTTATTATTATTTTTGTTGTTTCTTGACAGGTTGTTGATTTGTTTCATTGAAGATCAATCACGCGTCAACGTTGTAATGGTTTGCATAAAATTTTGCATACAAACAGACCATACTTAGATCTTAAGCTGACATAAGATTTTTAAAGTTCTCGATGAAATGTGATAAAAGTGTCCTATCGTTGTTTACTACAAATACGTAGACTTTCTGGCATATTTAGAGATATCACATTTTATAGTTCACTAGCTGTTGCCCGCGACTCCGTCTGCGAATAATATAGCCTACGACCTATTCTCAGACCTACCGACTACAGAGAAAAAAGTTTCATAAAAATCGGTCAAGCCGTTTCAGAGGAGTCCGATAACAAACACCGTGACACGAGATTTTTATATATTAAATGATCATGAGTATGTTAATTGACATTTCTGACGCAAGTCAATCCCTTTTAATTAAGTACCTGCCAGGAATTCTGCGCAAATATGGTCGTAGGTTTTTACCAACGACAGTAGTCTACTGGTTAAATAAGTCTTCGCGTTGCGTATTAGTCTGATTAAACACAGCTTCAGTCGATCTGTCGTTGATTGAACTGCAACTTCCAGATTACGCAACGCAACAATAGGTTCATTGCGACCGCATATAGATCTTATTCGTTGCAGTGGCACAATACCCCAGTTCATGCGTTACGTAATTTATTTGTATTGAGACTTAATTGACAGTCTTGTTATAAAATGTGTTAAAAATAAATTAAAAAAGGTGTATAATAAAATTCGAGGTGTTAAGTGCATATCGGTTAATTTTATTTATATCGAAGCCGTATAATAAATATAGTAGACGTCAATTTATTGAACAGTGTCTGATTGTATGATTACGTAAGGAGAGAAAATCTATATTTCCTAAAAATACTAACCTTACCCTACCTTTTTCCCAGAACCAAGGCGATAGCGTTGAAATTAAATTGTATAGGTAGGTTAACAAATCTTTACCGTTTTGATTTTCCTTTATATCTTTCCAGCAAAATTTTGCTAGTGTCAGTATATCAACTAGAATTTATTTATGCGTTTTACTGTTCTAGTTGGATAACAATACTGTTATAATCTATGTGTGTGTGTGTGTGTGTGATTGTAAGCCAACTTAACACGTCATCTTGAACACCGAGGTCCGAGTATTTCAGCGTTTTTCGACAGCGCCATCTATTCTTTTTTAAATATCATCGCAATGGTACTCATTACTGGGATGGGATATAAGGGGCTGTTTCACCACCCATTGATTAATTTTAACTGACGGATAAATTTGATCAATGGATGGTGAATCAGGGGGTAAGTATCCAGAGGCTGTATCGTCTAACGTGCGGACGCTTGCCATCGCTTTCACCATCTCTTTCTGTCACCGTCTCATACCGTTTGATAGAAAGAAATAGTGAATAAGATAGCAAGTGTCAGCGTGTTAGACAATAAGCGTACAGGCCGCATTGTCTAACAAGCGGGCGCTTGCCATGGCATTCGCTATTTCTTTCTGCCAAGCGGTATAAGATGGTGAAAACGAAGGCAAGCGTCAGAAGTGTTAGACAATTCGACCTCAGGTTTTGTAGAGGCGTAGGTACGCTAAATTTCATCTAAATCCGTGCAACTGTTATTGCGTGATTTACTAGCAAACATTCAAACATCTTTACAAACTTTCTTATTTACAATATTAGTAGGATAGGATAGAATAAAAAGGTATTTTTAACTGACGGTAATTAATCATCATGCGACTCAAAATGTTAAGCAGATTAGTCCTGCCTCTAAATTACCTGGAAACATAGTCATAAGAACATGTACCAACAGCGAAAGTTATCAGTAATTGGTCACCAAACAAGTTGGATTGCTATCGAGGCGTTTTGAATGACGCCTTGTCTCCTCAATCCGCTTGTCCCTTGTTCCTCGTGTCAGGCATTCCGCTTCATTAGTGTGTAGTTTTCGCTGATAGGGACCCGGTTCCACAGGATTTTGGTTTGATTAGCAGAGATATTGTGTCTAATGTTCAGAATGAATCAGTAACGTGGAGTGAATATTTTCTTTACAACGCGGAGAGCGAGCGAAGCTGCATGAGTTAGGTGTGTTTTCGGATGCATCACCTTGCAGTTAGTTTACATAAACTGCCACACATGTCATCACTGATATCACGTAAAAATTTTTTTTTTTTTATGTTAGATAGGCCAGACAAACGAACTAGTGGGTCACCTGGATGTTAAATGAACACCACTGTCCATAGACACCCGCGGCGCTTTACACGATGCCAGTGTGTTGTCGGCCCTAAAGGAGAGGGAATAGGGGAAGGGGGAGAGGGAGGGGGAGAGGGAAGGGGTGAGGTATTGGGCCCCCGGCACTCTCACTGAACGTACGAAACGCAAGCAGGATTAGGTACTGCTGCTTCACGCCGGTGTTCTGTGGGACGAGCCGGCCCATTCGTGATGCAGCGGCTAGCTACAACATGGCTCTACCACTACAAAAAGCAGCCAACCTGATGATAATTGGATTGTTACAGTGCAATATCCGCTCCAGTGCTAGTGCTCCGACTTCTGGCCGGAGGGTGTCGTGTTCCGTCGTTTTAGGGAAGCGACGAAGACGTCCTTCAAAAATCCCGAAATAGTCGTATTTTTAAAAGTTTTCGTGTCTTTTTTTTTAATTTTACAGCTCATTGGTGTAGTAATGTAATGCTGTAATTTTGATTGGCGAATTAATAAATAAATAAATATCGCGGCATACACATCAGAGTGCGAATGTTCGTTAAATGCCTGGATTTGGAAAGGTGTTTGATGCCTGTTTGGCTGCAGCATCTTCAATTTGAAATACTTACAAATGGAAAATTGTGCATTGCACTAATTAAATAGTAAACGATTTTTTTAGTGATCATTTTTAAATTTCCCACATTGTACTCCCAACTTTAGTACCCTTCAGTACCCTTTATATTTTAACTAAAAAAAAGAACACAAAAAAAATGGTTTCGAAACAAGAAAATGCAATGAAAATTAAAAACATTCATCATATATTGAATCAGGCGTTACTTTGCGGAGGTTATTAATGAACTGAAACAATTACTTTGCTCACCTGCGACCTTTGCTTTCTTAAAGTCGCGGGTGAGTAAAGTAATTGTTACAGTTCATTCATCATCTATTTTTGCACTCTAAGGGATGATATTTTTTATCAAATTTAAACGTGAATAAACAGGAAGTATAACAAAATAAAATAGTTTTTCTGAAGTCTGTTATAAATAAATCACAACCCAGTGATTTACGCTTTGTGCCATAAAATCATCGAAGTGCGCTTCCACTCCCACGTGCACCATAAATTTAACATCTCCGATAGACATGCAAATAATGGGTCCTGAGCATCACGATTCCTATGACGCTGGGGTCACGGTTTGGGTCACGGGACGGACTAAATTGGAATCCGTGACGCGAATAGTGCGGGACGATTTGTACGCGTCACTTTCGGGTAGCAGTGACCGGGTCTGACCCGTGATGGGTCGAAAGCGGTGATCGTGCATGGGATTCGCAAGTTTTAGCGTTATTCTGTGCTGATGATATCTTTTTATGTTCGTTTTAGAATAATCTCACGTTATTCTTTATTTCATTCACAATTAAAATTGCTCACTCTTAGCCCAAGTGAGGCCAAAAGGCTTCCCCGAGTTACCCTGTGCGCAAAAGTACCCATCACACTTGCCGAGTCACCAAGGCAGATATAGCGATGGAGATGGACAACCTTTGCGCCAGGAACTCAATTACTTATTTACGAAAAAAAGCTCTTTTACACAATTTGCCACGATAATTGAAACCTCTATCTTTTCTCGAACACGTGAAGTCGGCGATGCAATTTAGGAGAAATTCCTATTGAAATAAAGTAAAATCGCTCTAAATTCAACTGGCAGATCTAATGGACTACGCGTGCGAATCAGGTAAAAGCTAGCCATCATCATCATCCCAGCCTATAAGTCCCACTGCAGGGCACAAGCCTCCTCTCAGAATGACAGGGCTTGAGCCGTAGTTCCCACGTGAGCCCAGTATGGATTGGAAACTTCACACACACCATTGAATTTCTTCGCAAGTGTACGCAAATTTCCTCACGATGTTTTACTTCACCGTAAAGCTCATGGTAAATTTGAAATGTAATTTCGCACATAAATTCTGAAAAACTCACTTGCGAGCCGAGATTTGAACCCACGACCCTCTACTTGAGAGGCCAAAGATCAAACCACTAGACCACCATGGCTTTTTAAAAGCTAGTATAAGAATTAAATCAGTAAACATCGTTTTCGTTTTCTTCCTCCGCATGTAGCCGACATTACCATACACCACAAACGGCAGTTTGATTTCAGTGGCTGTATTAGGTTAATTTAGCGATAGCGGCGTGATCGATCGCTTCACGCGCTGCGCCCGCGCCGCCCTCTGTCAGAGGTCAAACGCCCACTTTGTGCACGATCCCTTCGTATTGATTTAACAACCGAACACGATTGCTCCGATCGCGATATCGCTGCATCTTGAGCCGCTGTTTACGTTGACTGATGCATTCTGGTTTCCAGTTGCGATAAGAAAATGAGGAGCGAATTTCGCAGTTTCCATTCAAGTAAGCTTTTGAAAAAGTTGTGGTAATCTAGTGTTGACCTATGGCCTGTGAAACAGAGGGTCATGGTTACAATCCGGACTCTTACCTCAGAGTGTTTCGGAATTTACGTGCGAAATTACATTTGTAATTTACCCTGAACTTTACACGAGGAAGGAAAAGTTGCGTTTCGTACGGTCAGTGAGAGTGCCGGGGGCCCAATACCTCACCCCTTCCCTCTCCCCCTTCCCCTATTCCCTCTCCTTTAGGGCCGACAACGCACTGGCATCGTGTAAAGCGCTGCGGGTGTCTATGGACAGTGGTGTTCATTTAACATCAGGTGACCCACTAGTTCGTTTGTCTGGTCTATCTATCATAAAAAAAAAAAAAAAAAAAAAAAAACATCGAAGAAATTAAAAAAATTAAAAAAATTAACTTAGAAGTGATGAGTAAAATTATATCCCAAATAAATGATAAGAAAAGTGCAGGTTATGATAAAGTGAGGGCTGCGGATATTAAATATATTTCGGAGCACATGGCCCCTGTCCTGACACATTTAATTAATCTTTGTATTTCACGGTCTATGTATCCGGACAGCTTAAAAGTAGGACTTATCAGACCTATACACAAGAAGGGTTGTCGTACTGACACAAATAACTATAGACCTATCACTATCCTTTCATGTATAGACAAAATTATAGAAAGATATTTTGGAAACTTAATTAACAATTTTCTGTCGAGCAATGATATCATACACGAGAAACAGTTTGGATTTCAAAAGAATAAGAGTACATCGCAACTGTTGTCTCTGTTCACGGACGAGGTGAATGCTCACTTGAACCAGCGGGACCATGTGCTTGCCGTTATGGTGGATTTTAGTAAAGCTTTTGACACCTTAAATTATAATACTTTGTTTTCAAAAATGAGTCAGAATGGTATACAAGGACCAATGCTTGACCTACTAAAAAATTATCATACTAATCGTTTTAATACAGTCAGCATAGCAGGCGAGCTGAGTGATCTGATTCCCACCCTACACGGCACGGCGCAGGGCTCCATCCTGGGACCGACTGAATATTTATTGTATGTCAATGACATGTGCGGGATCTTTCGGCATGGCTCAGTGTATCAGTTTGCTGATGATACTTGTTTGATTTCGGCACACGAGGAGTTTGAGACTGCACAGAGCATGATGCAAGAAAATTTTGACTTGTTATGTAAGTGGGCCCACGACCTAGGTCTCTCAATAAATTACAGCAAAACGAAATTAATGTATATACACTCACCGCACATGAAAGCAAAACACATTCCTATAGTCGTGGCCCATGAGCATGACTGCATGCACTTGGGCAGTGCTTCTTGCAAATGTATGCATCTTGATGTTGTGAGTGAGCATACTTATCTTGGTTTAAAAATAGATAATAAATTTAACTGGGGTCCTCATGTGGACTATGTATGCAACAAGCTAAGATCCATTTTGTCGAAGTTAACTATACTTAAGAATAAGGTTCCCTATAAAACATTAAGGCTTCTTTATATGTCGCTGGCAGACTCTGTGGTGAGTTATGGATTGGCCTGTTATGGAAGAACTTTTAAAACATATTTGAATAATATTTATAACTTACAAATACGATTGTTGAAAACCATAGTTCCCCTCAAAGTTAAATATAAATACAGAGACAATTATAAGAATCTATTTAGATACTGTAAAGTAATGAATATATTTGAAAAGGTCGATTTAGCTATTATAACACAGTACTGTGAGAAAATAAGCCAGTTGAAAAGGAAGAGTAGACCAGGGAACTTACGAAATTTGTCTAACTTGCCAAACTATATAACGCCGAGATCTAATAATGTATATGGCCGGAGAGTATGGACGTCCATTCTGCCTTGCATACTAAATAAATTTCCACTAGAAACTATTAAAGAAATTGTGAATAACAAAGCCAACAAGATTAAGGGTATCCTTGTACGTCACTTAGACCAACCTCCTTAACAAAAAGGTTTATGATATTAATGGGTAAAAGGTAGTGATGATTGGCCAAACTGTAAGTAACTAAGTAGGTAACTAATATTATTATTATTAACTGCAACAATCCTACAATTTAAGGATTAAAGTTAATATATGTAATTGTATAAAGTGTATTTTTTTTTCTGAAATAAACAGTTTTAAATTTTAATTTTAAAAATTTTTTTTTTTTTTTTGATATGTGTGAAGTTTCCAATCCGGACTAGTTCCGCGTGGGAACTAAGGCTCAAGCCCGCTCATTCTAAGAGGTAACCTCTGCCCCGCAGTGACAGTGAGGTGGTGGGTGGTTATAGGCTGGAATGATGAGTTTTTGAAGGCTTCTTTCGATTCCCTTATCGTAAGTTTTAATTTAATTTTAAGTCCCTTCTTTGAAATATTTTCATTCAGTACGACCACAGAAACGTACGACATTTTTCCCAAGAGTTCAGTCCAGCCTTTCAAAAAAGATGATATTACGGTGATACTAAATCATCATCATCAGCCGGAATATGTCCTTTATTGGACAAAGGGTGAGGACACTTGCCATCTGCATCCATTGATCCGGCTAGCGGAAAGCCTACCAATGCTGCGTCTTCCTTCCCCAACGATAGGCTCTTTGAGCGAAGCGACTTGCTTAATGCCTCTTCAACTTACATAGATATACTCTTTGAGTTGTGGCAAACAAATACTACCCCTTTATCATCATGTATTCATTCATCATGGCCGTATTTGCATAACGCGATCATAAATCTAAGTAAATCAATGTTCGTGTAACAACTAGGAGAAAATGCAACAGACGAATACAAACGCCCTGAGGAGCTACTACAAAATTCGAAGTTCGCTTCCTGCTGTCCCTTTTACTCTTCTGTTTATCATTATTAGCGTGAATGAAATGGCATGATACGATGCTAAAATCGAATTTTGTAGTATAAGACCAGAACAACCGATTCGCGGTCAGCGGCATACCTAATACTTGCCCGTAGCCGCGCGCGGTCATAGCTCGTTATTTTCTTTACGGCTACATTATCTAATGATGGAGACAGCGCATAAAACACTGTCTTTCAACATATGATAAAGAGGAAATTGCGCTAAAATGAGTCCTAAACACATTACGTCACTTCCCGCCCCGTAAGTGGGCGTAGTTAAAGAGCGGTGTTATTAATGTACTACAGTCCGACTCGCTTACTTAAGGTATTCATCCACGTTAATATAAACGTCTGAGTTTTAGTTCTGTCTGTTCTGCAAAGTTACGAAACTGGGTGTACTGCAAGCACTTTGCTTAATTCAACGAAATTGGATTAAAATTTTTAATGCAGGTATTTTGGGAATAGGATGCGGAAATTATGTCTGTTGTTTATTTTTTGTTAGCTGTTGCCCGCAATTTTGTCTCGAGTTCGGCGGTATATTTACATTTCCAGAGTAAAAAGGAGCCCTTGTTTTTAAGTGTTAGTGGAGCTTTCGATTATAGAATGAGTTTATAATTTATCTTATATCGGCTATGTATTTCTAAATAGTATCCGCTATATACCGAGAAATAAAGTTACAAGTTTCTTTGTTTTGACGCAATCAATATCATAACATGTCATGTTACGGTTTAAATTTACTCTAAGATATTCAGAATCGGAGAAATACATGAATCAAATTATAGACTGCTAGATCTGACTGGTCGGAGGACCTGGCTACTAAGCTTTGAGGTCCCTGAATATTGTGTATATAATTTGTTTGCCCGAATTTCATATGCCATAATGTATCGTTTTTTATTTGGCATAATTTAATTTATTTCTCTTATTCTTATTTTTCAGAATTGTTATAAAACAAGTCTAACCTAACCTACCGTATTCTAAAAGATGACATTTCAAAAAATCCTGAAAAATTCACGCTTCTATATATTTTATGGCAAAAGTAGTTATAGCAGATGAAATTCGGGCCAGTGAAATTCTGGCAAATAAAGGTTCGGCTTTGCTTACTTTGGGACTAGGTCAAGTGTTGTCAATTGTCCCGTTATATTTGTTATTATTTAATTTCGTATAAAAAATGCAAGACTTTAGTACCTATTCAATTAAAATTATTATCTACTTCTATTCCTATTAGCTCCACTATCCGTACGAGTATGCTACATTGTTTACCTCATGTTTGGGCCTCGTATGACGAGTTGTACTACGATAAAGCGTACCCATAAATAACCTTATTATGTCGACACAGTAGCCACTACCGATTTTATACGTGCACAAATGTATATTTATTGGTCGATCGATACTTCGATTTGCATTGTCGAATTGAAATTTGCCATTGTAACTGATATGTGCAATCGGTGCAGTGTGGTGTTAAATCATTGTTATTTATGGTGCATTGATAAATCTGACCTCAGTTTGGTTGGAACTAGTTTTAGATTCGATGGAAATAAACCATGCGGTTTGATTTATCTTTAGAATCAGGGTTAGCAGTACTAAATATTGGATCAACATTGTCATTTTTTTTTTAAATTCCAATTTCTGAAGCATATTTCAGTCCGCCGCTTCTGCTGTTTTTCATTTTTTAGACACTAGCTGCTGCCCGCTACTTCATCTGCGTCCTGCAGGGACTTTTCAATTTAACAGGAATAAAAAAGCTTCTGGAACATTTTAAATAATTTAGTGAATCAGACATTACTTTGCGAAGATCCATATCAATGAACTAAAACAATTACTTTGCTCACCCGCGTCTAAAGCAAAGCGGTCGCGGGTGAGCAAAGTAATTGTTTCAGTTCATTGATAAAGGGTTTTACAAGATTTTATTTACATTGCCATGAAAGCTTTTAAGTCGAATTGAAGCCAATTCCAGGAATTAACTTGGAATTTGGTTTACTTTCATAATAATATATGAGTGAATAACAATGCAAGCACAATCAGTATAAAATGATTTTTGAACCCAAACAATTACTTTGCTCACCGGCGACCTTAAGACTTGAAGGTTTAAGGTCACGGGTGAGCAAAGTAATTGTTTCAGTTCATTAATAATATGGACCTCCGCATAGTAACGCCTGATTCAATAAATAATTTGAAATGATTTTTTTCACAAAAACTTATTAGGGTAAAATACCCGGTAGTCGGCCGTATAATGATTGCGAAGAGTAAGAAATATATCTCTCGTGCTCTGCCCACTCGTGCGAAAGATAGACAGAGGGCGACTATACCTTGACAAGCTCGTGCGTGGCGCTCGGCGGAACCCTGACGCAGGGAGCCTCTGCTGTTTTTTACAAGATTATTTTTAATAAGTGCGGCAAATACTCACTGCGACAGGGTTCCGCGGAGGGTCGCGCACAGGCTTGTCGGACTATACAAGACAATATTATTAAAAGGCTGGACACTGGGTGTTTTACCCTATAATCTGATCAGTAGTTCCAGAGATTACTCCCTACTTATAATCAAAGTTTAACTATTAATTCGTTATAGGTATTACTGGTATAAATACAGATAAAGATATCAAACCAGAACATTAAGCACACGAACCCACAGCATAGCCACTAAATACCAATATTAAATTATTCAGCAGCAGCTTGAAATCATATGTAAATCGCTAATAAACAATCTGTACTAGATTTTATATTTCCTTACAAGATTTCCTGCTGTGTCCAATGGGTGACTTTATTTGTTGAAGGACCACCCTAGTGCGCATTATCTGGCTTCCTTATGCAAATTACTGCGAATGGGTGCTTTCGTCAACGCTAATAGTGGAAGTAGAAAAGGTAGTATAAATTGTGGTAGTGGTTGGTGAGAGAGCGGGTTTGGACCAGTGTAGACCAGCGAGCGTTTTCTCTGTGCATTGCGCTGCGCGGCCAAGATGCTCGCCGCACAGTACTTACTTGGTAGCACACGCAAACATAATACAAATGAGAAACACGACACCAAAAACGAGATGGACAGACGATTTGGTGAAGGCCGCAGGTTCAAGTTGGATGCAACTTGCATGTCGCTTCCAATTGTAATTGCAATGAAGGCCTATGTCCAGCAGTGGACGTCTTGCGGTGAAAATGATGATAATGATGATGACACGCAATTAACAGGCCTTATTGTTGACGGTATAAAATAATAATTAGTAAATTAAAGCAATCAGGTGTAAGCACAACCCGTCTGACAGAGCAACTGACTTCTTCGTCTCTGTCAGACGGGTTCCAGAGGGTTTTTAAAATAGAATAAACGGGATGACCGTAAAAGTAATAAAAAATGAAGTTGAAAAAAAAAAATACAAAAAAAACTTCATATCAAACTTGTTAAAGTTTTGCTTAGTAGCGACATCTCTTGTCCGGGTGAGCGGATAGTTCCGAAGGAGTGTTGATCGATGAGGGTATAAACATAGATGGCGCTGTATCACTGCTATATAATTAAGTGATTATCTAACAGATTGAGATATGGATGTATGGGAAAAAATCGTGTCTAAACTCCTGACCAGTGGTGGTGTAGGGGAATGGCACGCGGCACGGAATGCCTGGGTTCGATTCCCAACGCTGGTCTTTTTTCTGGGGTTTTTTCTGTGCATCCATATTTCAGTTTGTATTTAGTATGAAATATATAGAATAAATGGCAAGTAAAACAATATTAAATAATAAGAAAGAGGTTTTGAACCAACCAGTCGCCAACACTTATTCTATGAAATTCGACTTTCGAACTTCGCATCGTACCGTCCCGTTCACGCTAATAGTATTAAATAGAAGAGTGAAAGAGATGGCACGATACAAAGTTCGAAAATCGAATTTTGTAGTAGCCCCCCAGAGAAAACGCTCGCCGTGCCACTGTTCGCTAGTAGTCGATACCAGACCGTAAGAGATAAAATAATAGCGAGATATTTTAATAGCTTAAGTGTTTAACGATGTATGCTGATTTAGAAGCAATTGTTGATTGTGTCTGATTAAGGCATTGGTTTTCTTAAGGCATTGTTGCTTAAGATAGAGTTTTAGAGGAACGCTAAAATAAAGCTAAGTTTATTTAAGATAATTACCGAGTGAGAAGGCAGAAAGGAAAATGCTTTGTGATTTATAAAGCTTCCGTAAACTTGCCCTTGTAAGTCAGGTATCCTAAAATTGGCCATCTCTCGCCTTAAACACTTTATTACCCAACAAAATATTATTCATAAATTCATCGAAAATTACAAAAGCCAATACAGTCCGTCGCATAAATAAAAACCAGCATGAAAATCAATTTGCAAGCATTGACGACATGATTTACCTACGAGGCGAAATTACAGGTTCAATTCCGGCAAGTACACGGTATCGCACAGCGATCTTCACTTGTTTCTCACTGTTCACTTGTGGAACATCTGATGAAATCAGGAAATGAAGGTGCAAGTGCAACGTGAAGGAGACGATGGATATAAACTGAAGTAAGGAAATGACCAACTTAACTAGATAAACGAGATCAAATGCAAGTCGTTTTGAAAAATCACGTAACTTAAAAAGAAACTCTGGTTTAGTTTAGGCAGAGTTTTAAGTCCAGTAAATCCAATGGGGTTTTTTCTGTGCATCATGTTTCAGTTTGTATTTAGGTAGTATGAAATATCCAGTAAATCCATTATGTAACTTGAAAGACAATTCTAAAGCAAAGAAGATATTTGGTGCTGTAGTTCCCACGCGGGCCCAGTTCAGATTGGGAACTTCTCACACACCATGGAATTTCTTCTCACGTGTGTCCAGGTTTTATCGCGATGTTTTCCTTCGCCGTAAAGCTCATGGTACATTTCAAATACAATTTCGCACATGAATTCCGAAAAACTCAGAGGTGCGAGCCCGGATTCGAACCCACGTCCCTCTGCTTGAGAGGCATAGGTCTCACCTCTAGGCCATCACGGCTTTCCCTTCCCTTCGGTTTTTTTCGGCTTAACACATACTTAAATACACATTAAACACGCAAGACTCGAGCACAAACATTCGTATTTTTCATACAAATATCTGCTCCGATCGTGGATCGAACCTGGGACCTGAAGCTTAGTAGGTTTTCTAACTACTCGACTATCTGGTCTGGTCGACCCAATGAGATAAAGCCTTTCTCGGTGCCCGTTATCAGCTCTCTTTTCAAGTGTTTCCTTGCTTTCTGACCCTATCGCTCCTACTTTGCCTTCGATGCCAATCTTTTCTAAGTGAATGCGCAGTGAAACTCATGAAAGTTCGAAATTGTATAAAATTATGTATATTGCAACAAGACTTTCAAATAGTGATTATTGTAGATACGTAAACGTATTTGAATAAAATAGCTCTTGGTTTACAAATGCTAGTCATATCTAGTTTCTATCGTGGGTCAAACATCTTAACATTCCTATTTCTCTAGCTAGTTTATCATGCTAATGCATGACAGTATTTGCTATGGGGAAGTGGTGGAAGTATATTGTGTCCTTTTCACTTTTCATACTGTAGCATTTTTATTTATAGCCGTGGTGGCCTAGTGGTTTGACCTATGGTCTCTCAGCAGAGGGTCGTGGGGTACAAGTCCAGGCTCGCACCTCTATGTTTTTCGGAATTTATGTGCGAAATTACATTTATAATTTACCATGAGCTTTACGGTGAAGGAAAACGTCGTGAGGAAACCTGCATACACCTGAGAAGAAATTTAATGGTGTATGTGAAGTTCCCGATCCGCACAGGGCCTGCGTGGAAACTACGGCCCAAGCCCTCTCATTCTGAGAGGAGGCTTGTGCCCTGCAGTGGGACGTATATAGGCTGGGATGATGATGATGATTTTATTATTTGACAGCATTTAACGACCGCTTAGCCTAGTTGGTAGTGACCGTGCCTACGAAGCAAGAGGTCCTGGGTTCAAATCCCGGTAAGGGCATTTATTTGTGTGATGAGCACGAATATTTGTTCCTGAGTTATGGATGTTTTCTATGTATTTAAGTATTTATTTATCTATATAAGTATGTTTATCGTCGTCTAGTACCCATAGTACAAGCTTTGCTTAGTTTGGGACTAGATCGATTTGTGTAAGATTGTCCCCTAATATTTATTTATTTATTTTAATTTAACTATAATTTCAAGACACCTCATCCCAGCCTAGACACGTCCCACTGCTGGGCCACAGGCCTTCACTCGGAATGAGAGGGCATGGGCCGTAGTTCCCACGCAGGCCTAGTGCTGATGATCTTCGCAGGTTTAAAAATTTTAAGATTTGCTGACGATGTTTTCTTTCACCGTAAAGCTCATGGTAAATTTCAAATGTGATTTCGCACGTTTTCGAAAATTTTGTTATACATTGAACACTCCTGTCAAGCCTCTACATAAACGACCACATAATAACAACCCAAAATGCGAAACCAAATAATCTTACATCTACTTATAGATTAGCTGTAATTCAATACGAAGATATCCTTATCAACAACATCTGCGTCCGTACCGTCATTTTCCTTATCTCTACGGACACCTTATTAAAACTCGCAAACCTTAGACATATTTATCTCTTCCGTGGTAATGGATATGCGCTCTGCACGCTACTGGTCGTGGGCGGTTATTGTTCTGCTATAGACAGCTTGCAGACGGCTAGTGCTGAGCCGTAGGCATGTGTCATTCCATTCGTGTTCATAATATACAGGATAAAATTCTTGAAATTCTGCCACGACCTGTTCGACACAATGGAAACAATGACTAATTGGGTAATTAGGACATACTTTATATTACGTTTCATAAATACTATTGCATCGCACTTTTTGGAATTGAGCTGTGGAATTCGATAATTTAGACACGGTATTTTTTGAAAAGTTGACTCAGTCAAATATTAATATAAGTACAGTGCATATAATGTTGCACTCTGCACTCGATATGTGCTAGTCTTTCTTCGCTTGACTGCTCCCACATTAGCTGAGTTCTTAGCCGTTGTCTGACAGATTTATGGTAGGTTGCGTGACCCTGTATAGCCTATGCTAACCTCTTTTTATCTGTTTGTTATTTTTATTCCGATGCATCTTTACCAACAAATCTGTTACCTGAATAACATTCCTTGCAATGAAGAAGAGTTTCAAACAAATTCTACTTAAGAGATCTGTATGCTATAAAATCTCATCTTGTAGTTGTCAACTGCAACGAATCTCAGCGAAAGCTTTTAAGTATCCAGCGTATTAAATTGTACTGGTCCTTGTCCCATAAAAAGCAATAGCCATTACAACAAAATCGATGTTATCGACTTGTTTATCTGTAGACGAATTGGCGAGATAACTGATACGTGCTGGTGCGTGCTTCCCTAAGGACATTTTTCACCGTGAGATTGAGAGGCAAAATTATAGGCTTTTTACAAGTTAATGCAGCCATAAATAGGCGATAAGTATCAGCAGTCATAGCGTAGCACGCGCGCTGTGACGCTTAAGTTAAAAGCAGAAGGAGAATAAATAATTGGCTCCTATGTTATCCTATAATTGGCTCCTATGTTATTACATGTTTAACCTACTCTGTAATTTGTAGCTGTTGGTTCTCCGAAAATAAATAAATAAATAAATAAATAATCTTTCGTTAACTCGTTTAAGATTTACACAAAATTTTGGGAACTGTGCATTTGATTTTGCTCAGAGGGTGGAGCTCGAAGACATCTCTTCGGGCTCTGTCGGTCTGATCAGATATCGGAAATTTTGAGATGTTAGATTTTGAGGTGCAACGATCCACCGCGCAGAAAACGTGTGGGAACTTCCTACTTTTGAGGGTTCCGTACCCAAGGGTGCCAAAGGGCGGGACCCTATTACTTTCTTATCTTCAACTCCTGCGCTTTATTTAAGTACCTACAGTGATCGGTTCGACTTGAAATTTGGCACATCTAGGTATAGAGCTATGTGGCAATGTAATAAATAATCAAGCACCACGAGTAAAATCTTTTGTTATTTTTTTATAATTAACTTAATTCGCCTTGCTATTTTTATAAAGTGCATTTTACAATTTAACTCCTTTGTTTTATGTATATTTTAAAGTAACCATCACGAAATTACCAACAAAGCGTTCAATTTCCAGCCTAAGCTCTACTTTTCTGTATTTTTTCAATGTGTACTACAAATTGGAAATTTTTAATTTTGAAAAATTGTAACGCAAAACCGAAAAGAAAAATTAACATATTAAATTTCCGAGTTTGACAGTGATTATTAATTTAATTACAATCCTACAACCATGCAACCCTGATACCGACCCTGATACTGACCGACCTGGAAGGAATAAATTAATTTAATCAATAAACTAATTTCAAAAGTTATGCAAATATCCCGCGCCCGCGCATGACTTCTGCCGGCGCCCTGGGCACCAAAGCCCAGTAGCTACTTTCTCTCGCTCGACAGCACGAAATTCGACTAATAACCTGAATTATTGCTGAGTGCATATAAGTGCAGTGAAAGGTTTCGAGTGCAGATATGACGTAATTTTCGTGGGGATTACGGGATTAAGAATTTCAGATGAAGTCAAGATTTTAAAGCTTGAAGTCCTTAAAATGGATAAAAAAGTAAAAATTCATACCCGAATGCGGGATCCGGTCAATTTCATCCGGGTTGCTTTTATTTTCATATTCCATGACAATGGTGAGACCTTAAATGCTTATGGTTCTTGCCCTTTATTGGGCATTCAGTTATAAAATTTTGGTTGTTTGGGTCATTTCGAAGTCACCGCATTAAAAAATTGTACATGTCTTGAAATATTCGCTGTCTAGAATTTGATTGATTACTATTAATAAATACTTCTACCATTATTGTTTAAGACTTGTTTAAGAGGTAGGTATTAGATATGTATAACATAAAAACAATAATTTTAACATTTGGTAAATCCGAATTCCTTAGTGTAAGTTTTGGTCGCAACCAACTTCCACAGCACGTTTGCATTAAGTTGTAAAGACTATGAAAATAATTTGT
This sequence comes from Archips xylosteana, assembly GCA_947563465.1. Lineage (NCBI taxonomy): Eukaryota > Metazoa > Arthropoda > Insecta > Lepidoptera > Tortricidae > Archips > Archips xylosteana. The sequence goes on along the minus strand of OX387347.1, from coordinate 19,845,156 downwards.
CGCCAGACCAATACTAAACGCTGCCATTTTTTTCCATAGCACCTTATTAGTTAAAATCTTAACACAAAAGCGTTCTGGACCATTCCTTGTTTCAAAAACTTACATCACTTACAAACTGACATTGAAACTAGAATAGTGTTGACTTAGAAACCCTTGCCCAATTACGACGAAGCAAATCTGCGCTAATAAAACAAAGAGGTAAACTTTGTTAGTTTGTACGTGGGGAGTAATCTCCACAAATGTTAAATGCGTTTCGAAAACATTAAATACTCCTTTTATCCACTCTGAGATTCAGTGATAGAGATCTTAAAGTGTTAAAAGTTCGCTTTTAATATACAATAAGTAGGTATATCTCAACAGCTCCGTCCGCAGTCCGCAGCTCCCACGGGTTTCAGGCTAAGTTGTGGGTTCTTTACGCTTAAACCGCTGAACTTAGATGAAATTAGGTAGATACAGTTTAAGACCCTGGGAAGGACATAAAGGATAGTTTTTATCCCGGAAAATTGCGTCGTTCCCGCGGGATAAGTATAAATGAATTCGCATTCAAAATTGCGGGCAACAGCTAGTGATTTGTAAAGAGACAAATGGTTATTTTCTTTTCGCAGTAGATATTTCCACATGTTCGGGTCGGGAACACCCCGTGTTCTCGTAATAAATAAAGCGCACCAGCGGTCGCAATTTGCATCGCCCATTGTTTCTCTCAATCGGTAATTCGAATAAATGCTTTGCTCTTTTTGCATTCCATGTCTTTATTTTGTTTTGGGTTCCATGATGATTTTCTTTTTTTTACATTACGGGCCGACCCACCCGATGGTAAGCGATTGCCGTAATCTTTAGCAAGTGTCCAGAGATTGCCAAAGAAATGACGGACAAAGACAAACTAATATTTTTCGAGGCTTAATCACGAACTACTTATCGCTAAAATTACGTTGGCGTTTCGATCACATAGATAAATTAATTTTTGAGTTATATATTTAAATGACTTTTTGAATCCCCATTCAATTTTGTAAAGTTTTTATTTTCAGTAAGTTCGCTCTCCATTATTTCGACTGCTTTAGGAAGGCACTAATTTTTGCCGTCAATATGTCTTCTTTGTTTTTGTTAAGATGTTAGGCTAGGCTTTTCAAGTATGCCAAGGCTAGCTTAGAAGCTAAAGCGAAATGGGTACCGTATGGTCAGGGAACTTTGGCCCAATAGAGGTAAAAAAGAAAAAAAAATACGTGGGTGGTCCAAAGCAGGTCTAAAACCCACCATTTTATGGCAATGTGTCATACATAATTTCATTTCAATGTTAAAACCTGAGGCCGTATTGTCTAATGTAGATTAGAAGCGCTTGCCTTCCCTTTCACCATCTCTTTCTGTTAGCATCTTATACCGTTGGACAGAAATAAATAGTGACTGCGAAAGCAAGCTTCAGCGCGTTAGACAATATCGTACTGGACTGAGATAATTCCGATGGCTAAAGTTAACTTCGGGGCCAAAATACGGTTATTTTGGCCCCGAAGTTAACTTTAGCCAAAGTTAAAGTTCGGTAACTTTACGGTACTTAATAAGCTGGGTTATTAAAATCTTCCAGAGGTTAAAGATTAAAGTTATTTTTAAGTCTCATAGCAAAAACAGATTATATTCGTAAGGATCGTAAAAGCAGGGCTTATTTATTTAAGAAACGTTGACTTTGTACAAGTATTTATTAATTGGAACACGATTATATCGACATGTGTACAGTCAGCTTGAATAAAATATGTATTAGGGCTTGGGACGTAGTTTCGACGATAGCTCAGTACGGGTTGGAAAACTTGGAAACTTCACACACACTATTAAACTGCTTTGCGAGTGTGTTAAAATTTCCTTCACTGAAAAGCTCATGATAAATTTCTAGTGTAATTTTCACTCTTGAATTTCGGAAAAATCAAAGATGTAAAGCAGTGATTCTAACGCACGATCCTCTACTTGAAAGGTCATAGATAAAATCACTAGGCTACCAAGGGTACTACCCACCACATCTATCTAGTTTTAGCTTATTGAAAGTGAGGATTATAAATAAAACGCAAAATAGTTAAAAATTTCGCACTAGTTCGTTTGTCTGGCCTTTCTAACTTAAAAAAAATAATAAAAATTAAAATTGACTGACGCTATTTGCCTATCGAAAAAAATATCTAAGCATTGCAAATGTCATTAATATCATTTCAAATACCTGTCGATAGGTACTGTGTATATGTGTATACATATATAAATAAAATACTAACATGACTGATTGACAAAATATACAATGCACACCCTAAACCACTGGAACTTGAAATATGGCAGACATTTTTTTATCTAATTCCCATGGGGAAAGTGAACTAGCCTATTTCATGTTTCCTGATGGAAAAACAGCGGGATAAAGCAAGTTCCTTCCAAGTGTATAAGAGACCTACTTTCGCTTAATATCCTACCCTGTGAACCTGACCACAAGTCTGCTATTTAATGTATAAACGGTGTGCTTAATATTCGGTGCTCAGTGTACCGGTCTGCTATAATTTACATCAGAACAGTTCAAGACCAGGCAATTTATTAACATCACCTACAAGGTACGATGTGTAAAAAACGCCCCAACATTTTATGTAGGTATTAAAGATTAAATATTAAAGCGTCATCGTACCAGATACGAGTATCATACATAGATAGGCAACTGAAAATATGACCTGTTGTGTGTTACTGACTATGAGACAATTAAAGATCAAAGATTTTTTCTAACGCGCGAGGGGTCGCCATCGTATTTACCATTTATCTCTTTCTAGCCTCATCCTGTACCGTGCGTGGCAGAAAGAAGTGATGAAAACGATTGTGATTCCGATTGCGTTAGACAATAAAAGCCTCAGGACAGAAAAAATCAAGTTGAACTCTCACTATCTGGGTTCTATGCAAATTTAAAAGCCAGGAACAAAATAAGATGGGACTTCATAGAATTTCTGAAAATGAAGCATTTTGAGTAATCAAAATCAGCTATTTTGACTTTTTTTGTATTGTGAGGCTTTTGACAAATTAGTTGAGTCGCTTATGGGCGTTCTGGCTTGATAGTTCCTCTTTAAGACATGTTATTGTGTTCTCTGTTTGTGTGTATGTAGTTAATATGTACTAGTTTATAGTATTTATTATAATGTATTATTGTGTAGCTATATATGTAACGTGTATCTTTAATGTACTATTTATTTAGGTTAATTTAGAAATAGTCGACCGTACATTTACCACACCTAGTATGGAACACTAAAAACTACATTATACACGCAACGCAACGACACAACTCGTCAAAATTTAAAACATATATCATATATGTCACATCACCTTACACTCGCCAAAACTGACTCTTCGTGTACTTCGCCTACACCAGCATCATCATCATCATCCCAGCCTATATACGTCCCACTGCAGGGCCATCACCCTGTCGGAATGAGAGGGCTTTGGCCACAGTTCCCGCGTGGGTCCAGTGGAGATCGGGAGCTTTTTTAAACACACCATTGATTTTTTTCTCAGGTGTACCATAAAGCTCATGATAAATTTTTTAAATGTAATTTTGCACATAAATTCTTTGATCAATTATAACTGAAGATACACATTGCCGAACAAAATCCCCTTCAAAGAATGTCCGAACTTTTTTATTTGTATGCATAATAATTAAAAACATCACCTACACAGAAATTTGAACCTAGCCTTTACTTCATTACAGTCGAATTTCGGTTGACACTTGACAGCTAAAATTGACAATTTTACGCAACGTACTGAGAAAAAGGAGGCCACTTTTATCAAAGTGGCGCTCATTTGGCTCGGACATTTTCGGGCGCGCGACTGTGGATCTACAGTTATAATTGATCAAAGCATAAATTCCTAAGATTATCTGCTTGAGAAACTATTAATCAAACCAGTAGGCTACCATACATACAGCATAAAGTTACTAAATGAAGTACTACACACGCGTTAATCATCGAAATATCCATAACCAGCAACAATTAATAACAACAAAGCGCCGATCAAAACTGACGGAAGTCAACACGAAAACATAACAACTTAAATCACATTAACATATGACTTTAACGAACTATGTAATATTAATAAATCGGGTGTTCAGGGTCTTTTCTTTCCATTGTATTTACGATTCCACTTTTTGTTTCACTTCGTGTTTACAATCGAATGTTAACAGGCCTAGCTTATTGATATTGGCCAATAAATTACAAGTAGCTTGATGGTGATTGGTTTGAGGTATAAGGAATGTAAATGTTTTGATTGAATGTTGGGAATGCTCTGAGGAACTCTTTGACCTCATTCCAGCTGCGGGGTTCCATTACAGATCCTCCCGTCGTAAGCGTTCATTTCATCGACATCATGTTGATGAATGGCAGTCTTCGACGGTGCGTTTTAAGCGGTCTTTTTGCCACGAACTTGCAAAATCTGGAACGAGCTTCCCGCTGGGGTCTTCCCATCGAGTTACGACCTGGGTGCCTTTAAGAGGCGAGTGTACAATTTTCTGCAGGGCCGACAACGCACTGGTATCGCGTAAAGCGCTGCGAGTGTCTATGGACAGTGGTGTTCATTTAACATCAGGTGACCCACTAGTTCGTTTGTCTGGCTTCATTCACATAAAAAAAATCGTAAGGCGCCGTCACACGCATTCAGACATCAAAATTTTGTTTCAGTTTAGAGACATACACATTTTTGAAGTGAAACTTCTAACGTGACTTCCAACAAGCGTTGCGTTAAAAATACGCAACTCAACGCAAGTTGACGTTTACGAGACGTTCGCATTGCATATACTTATACTAACGGATGTTAAAAACTTCGTCAGTGCGATCCAGAACAATTGCGTGGTTTAGTATGAAAACTTGTAATAATCAAAACTATTTTAATGGTAGATCGTAGAATAAAGTATTTTAATCGTATTTAGTAAAAAAAAGTAGGTATTTAATATCTTTGAGAATTACGAAAAATCAAGAAAAATTATTGAAAATACCATGCGCACGAGGAGCAACGCCGTCTAGCGACGAGTTATGTAACTTGTTTCGCTAGCGCTGTAGTTGGTTGCTTGCTAGCCGCTTCTTTGCTTTGGGTTATTGCAATTAGATTCATATTGATGTATAAGTGCCTTTTTCATTTCTACATTACGAAGTTTCACTTCTTCCGCGCGGAGGAACTGCACGCATTTGGTTTTTTTTGTTCGCGTCTCTCCTGTGGACATTGCAAAAGTTAAGGGTCTATAGCCAGTATTTTTTAGTCAAGTCTACATCAGTGTATGGGACGCCTGGCCAGCTATCGGCCCATTTAAATAAAGAAAGAAAGAAAGAAAGAAGACATTTATTCACTTTTACAAGAAACACAAATACAAGAAAGTACACACAAATTCATACAAATAAACAAAGTTCACAAAACAACGAAGTAATAAATACACAGATCTGCATGTGTGTCTATGCAAAAGTGAAACGGTCGCTGTCTCAGCGAAATAAGTCTTACGGTTGCTGACTCGGATTCTCTACTTTTATGCCCACAGGAGAGACAACTTTTGTTTCTTACGCTGTATATAGCGTGTGCGTAAATATCGTTTCGTAGCCTATTTACAGTTAGCCTATTTACAGAAGTTACAGAAAAAAATAACAAAAAATATCAATATAAGGAAAAAATCGCGCTTAAATTCGGAAAATTTCAGAAACTATTAATTACTATACATATTATAAGGGCCATTTTTTATTTTGTTGTACCTTTTGACTTATTTTAATTCGGAAATCATGTGAGCTCTGCTCAGAATCAAGAGCTTTTTCGATCCTACTAGGAGAAAAAAAGTGTCCCAAGTTTTTTTTTTCCGTTCCGTTACCATTTTTCATAGATTTTATATGACCGTAACGAAATGAAAGAATCGAAAATTAAGTATATCGAAGTTTTGGGACTTTTTTTCTTCTTGTAGGATCGAAAAAGCTCGTGATTCTGAGTAGAAATCACATAAAATTATCCAACTTAAAAAAAACCAAAACATACAACAAAATAAAAAATAGCCCATAAACGACACCAAATTTTGGTCTACATTGCATCATTTGCTTGCTAAGCCGGCTTTTGCTAGTAGTAGATAAATAAAACTCCCGACCGACTGACTGACACATTGTCACTATCGCCCAGTTCTGACCCTTGGACTTGAACAGCTAAAATCGATGTCTTTGGATAAGGATGGCTACTACCAAATTCCTACAGGATAACTACACATGGAAGTTACTTTGAAATATAAATCCTAATGAGGTAGATTACGTCACTCCTACACGACCTATTTATACCGAGCCTTTTTGGCCCTTCCCCACTTTTACTAGCAACCCTGACCCTGTAAAAGCAAGGTCACTCTGACCTGGCTGTTTAATTAACTCACTAATTCCTTTTTACAACCACTGTGGGGTTGAAAGTTGGCTAGGAAATATTGTACGACGAATAGTGCTAGAGTTGAAAAGCTTTTATGAAACTTTTCTACTTATTATACTTAGTTTTTGAAGTTTTAAGCTTAAATTTGAATGTGGTATAGGTACATAAAGTAACTAAGTAATAATAATTGCGAATGACAAACATTTCACTGTATCTTCATTTAAATAAGTAACAAATTCCAATACTTAGATCAATTAAAAACCGTTATAGAAATCCTCTCTTTATTCTATCACTTTAAAATTTATTCCGCCTTCCAATTATTAATTTCAAATCGCAACCACCAATCAAATCGTTACCGTAACTCCGATCGATTTGACCGTAACCTTGTATATATCTCCTTGAACTTGACCTCGGAGCCACATGGCACTGGCGACCTTCCGCCATCCTCAGGTTCACACTCAAAGCAAGGTTGTGACTGTTGGACGTGTTCAGACGTGCAAAACGTTATACGACTTGATTCGCCAAAATTGTGCTACGAGGTTTTAAAAAACAATTGAAAATAATAAAGGTATGGTTTAAACTCAAATCCGTCAAAGCTGAACGATGATCCTAAGTCTCCTTTACGTTATAAGGCGGCTTTAATTGTTCCTGTTAGAATTCCTTGCACTCTTAGAGATTTTCAAAGATTTATTCTACAGTGAAATTCTTAGCAGTGGGCAATTAAATTCAGCTTCATAAAGTTTTTGTTAAAATCTTCATTTTTAATGTAAGTTTGTTTTATCCGATCCTGACTAGACCGTCAGAATTCCACCACCTACCTGATGAAGGTACAGTGTACACGGAAAAAACATATCTAATCAACAACTTTTTGAGTTAAATAGTCATAACGAACAATTACTATTGCAATCATAACTATAAAAAAAAATCGTAAGTTACAATACATTTCGAGCTCTATATTTTCAGATTAGAATCTCATTTTTCAAAAAAGGTGGCTAGACGTTACATGTTCTTTACGTGTATCCATCATATTGTCACTGGTTTTACATACTTTGTCAAATTTCTGTTCATCAGACTTACACACAAACGTTGGGTTGCAAGACATGAGAGAACTCTCAAGTTAAAAGTTATTAAAAAGGACATATTAGTCACGATGCTCCTATTACAACTTCTATTTTTGTAAAAAGTGATAATTGTGTGTCCGATGTTTGATGTCTTACCTTTTACATTATAGTCATTGAAAATCAATAATCAATCAGCTACATTGAAAAAAGCTCGTATCTTAAGTCGATGTGTAAACTAAAGTGAACCCTAAAGTTAACCGAGTAAAGTTCTTTCAGTAAAATTATGAATGTTTAGATAAGAGCTTTTCTCAAAGTGGTGACATTTCGTATTATAAGTTTGTTGTACAAACGCAGAATATGTACCTAAATAAATTTAAAAAGCCTGTCTTGGATATAGTAGTATTTAGCTCTGTTTAAACAAGTTGACGTTTTATATTCTAAAAACTGTTTATGTTCCATATCAGTTCCATTCATTAGGTACTACATAATATATATGTAGAGCTTTACTCATAATAACTTATCTTACCGATAAGGTAATATTATTATCATTTATTTAAGTACACCATCAGTAAAATAGTACTCTTAAACCAAACTATTAAGTTACATTGATTAATATGTCATTTTTAATGTACATTTTGTTTGTTTCAGGTATGTCCTTGAAAATGGAATTAACTACAATTAAATTTTTAAAAATAGAGCTTTGTGCTACTAACTACTCTTGTTGCCGATAATATATCGATTGCACCAATATCGAGGTTTAAGAAGATAAAGTGTAATCCAGAGTATGTGGTAAGTTTACTTTTACTTGTCTTATCGTCTATTGTTAAAACTTACAACGATAAATCACAGTTCGTTCCCAATTTACACTATTTCCATAAATTTGGCTTTGGACATCGCTCACTAGACGATAAAGTGGCCTGAAAATGTACAAAAAAACATACATTCCCTTTTGTAAACCTAACTAACCTAAGTGAAGGTGTGCATGACCTAGATTATATTGTTCAAATAGTAATGAGAATTGAACAAAAATGACCAAAACAAAACAATACTTATTTTTTACATGATTTTGAGTTAGAAAAAAATATCTTTTGCTTATTTAAACTTTGTAGTATGTAAATATCCGGGTATGTATTACAATACCGAAGTACGAAAGACCGAATGTATTAAAACATCGAATGGGTCAAAAGACCGACACGATTTTTTTCTGAAACCGTAAACTTTTCAGAATTTATTAAAACGGCATCATACAGAACCCATTAGGTTAGGTTAGGTTTGTTTTATAACAATCTTAAAAAGTTAACGGTTTCAGAAATAAATCGTGTCGGTCTTTTGACCCATTCGATGTTTTAATACATTCGGTCTTTCGTACTTCGGTATTGTAATACATACCCAAATATCCTGTTGTATACCTCTAGTAAATGTAGGTAGGTATGTATGTGCCAGAGGCATAGATATAGGTTTCATTCATTTAGCGTAGTTAAACCGTCCCTATTGGCTATTTGTCGTGACGCGGAAACAATGCTACGGACGCGTTAAAACACGACACAAATTGACACAATAATATGTAAGGCTTGTGTCTGTCTCGAGTTGCCACCGTGTAAAGCCTTATTTAGAGTCAGCGAGAAATATCACGCAAGTTGCGATACATTGCCGCTGCTGAACGGTCACTTATAAATTCTTATAAATATAAACGGTGATTTTTAATCGGTGATGATCAGGAGTTGAAAAATGGATTCCTAGCCAAAATGGAATTTAATAGACAAGGTCTAAAAGCAATGAAGTCTCTGTTTAATTAATAAAAAAAACTTTATTGTTAAAACTTCCTCCATCCATCGAATGCATTGTCATCCTACATTAGATGATGTCAAGTAGTTTCGTCAAGTATCATCGCTTTGGCGGGGAATTTCACAGGTCTCGTGTCAAAGTTTGTTAAGGAAACTCATAGACTAAACCAAATGTAGAGTGACAACGATTTTAATTAAAAAAAGATTTTCCAAATAAACATTATTTAAAAAAAATCATGTAGTTAACTGCGACGTAGACGCCATCGAATACTGATGTAGAAAAATTGGTTCATCGATTAAAAATCATCGTGTATAGCCGCGCTGCTCTGCAATGTATCGAAACTGGCATGATATTGCTCGCACCTTATAAATAAAGTCTAAAGGGGGCATAAGGACGCCCACGACTCGATCGACGTTATCTGGCCGGGGCATCGCGCGATTATACAACGTGTAATCCGTCCGGCTATCGATAACGTAACATGTTAGTCGGCTTTGGACGTCTACTGAATCACAGACAAACAGATAGATTAAGCAAATGCGTGATACTGCATCAAAACTGGCCAAGTCATTTTGAAACTTTATGTAGCAATTGGATTGTGTAGTGTGTGTGTTTCCATAGTCCATAGTCTAGGTACTTCTTAAAAGTGTGTTATAAGGGTCTGCTTCACTTTTTTTGACGCGCTCCTCACGGTTAATGTGACAGATGTCTGTGATGCTGTATCTCTTTATCGTACTCGAATAAATAGAGACGAGATCACAGGATATTTTCACATAAAATATCAGGACATTATCAAGCAGTTGAGAAACAGGCTCTAAATGTAATTTCCCATAATAGAAGATTCCATTTGGAGCTGTCAACCAATTCCTTTAAGTAATGATACATTTTGCTGCTAAAGAGTCTACGAATAAAGTTGCTTATACCTGTAGAAGATAAAGTTGCCGCATTTGACGGAACTTGTGACTTGGTGAGCTTTTCGTTGGTGTGGTCAAGTTAAGTGACACACTAGCGAAAAAACTCGCCGAGCCAAAAGCATATGTAGCGTAGCATACATCTTTCTAGCGTTTAAGCTACCGTTTTAGAAGCAACACCGTGCACGGCAAGGGGTTACAACTTGAATCAACAGAGGAATGAGCAAACTGAGTCCTAATCCTAACTTTATTTATTATGTTTAGAGGTACATGCATTGTCTACCTTGATAGTATGTCTGTGAATCTCCAATGGAAGCTATATTTGGTAACAGACAACAGACAAATGCTAAGCTGACTGGTTCATAGTATGTTCTAGGTCATTTCTTTTACTTTGGGAATAAATTGAGGAGCAGAGTTTAGTGTCACTGCTAGTTTGTTACAGGAATGCTCATTATTGATATTGAGATGAAAAAGCAAAGAATTCAATAGTGCAAGTATCTTTCAAACTTCACGATTCTTTGCTTGACTACACCATTTTTGCCACAAATTCTGAAAAGAAACGTGCTCGTTATTAGATTTCGACATTTCCACTTAGAAAAACTACGTAGTCACCTTGTTGTTTCATGGTATAGTCTCGTTGTACTTTTGACAATTTATCACTGATTTATAAACATTAAACATTAATATAACGAGTTCGATTAATTGAAAACGGTTTTATTGAATAGTGCCCCTAATAGCTTGTTGTGGCAAGCCATTAACTTGACTTGCCCCAAATGACCATTCAATTTAGAAACCAAGGAAAAAGAAATATTTCATGCCGTTACTTATCCTACAAAATTTATAAGACAAATACGAATCGATTTCACGGATAACGCGATGATTTCGACCCGGGACAAATTAACGGTGTTTTGTTCCTTTACTAAATTGCTACCATTATAAAAGGAGCTCTAAGATTGCAGCGAAATATCCCTCTTGCATCTTGGTTTGTTTGTAAGGCGCAGAGGGAGGCAGTTCTTTGTATGTTGGTGTCGATAATTATGCACAGTACCTACCCACGCCGCCTACGAACTTCCCACAGTTTTGCTATTGTGGCGTCCTAAGCCTGGGTCAAATCGAAACAATGCTTTCACCACCTCGCCGTTTTAACATTTCTGCTAATTAATGATCGTGCTGAGTCGGTTGTTCAGGAATCGAAGAAATCTTATGCAATTAATTTATTATGCTCAGTAACGTGTTGCATAACGTATTAACTTAAAGCTTGCAAATCAACTTGAACGAAAACTTACAGTACCTATGATTTAATGTAACGTAGATAAAATTATATGTATATGCATATATTATATGAGTCTCTACTCTCTGGAGAAAGACTGAAAACCTAAGTAGAGTTCCTTCTCAGGAATGTCCTACTTTTGTAAAATACAATACAATACAATGACTCTTTATTGTACACCACAAATAATACAATACAGAAAAACATGTACATGAAAAAAAGAAATAAGGTAACCAATGGGGTAGATTAGATTTTTTTTTCAAATACAATTAATACCCACAAATAAATCAATAATAAGTAGGAACATACTGTATCAATATGTCTGCAATGAGTTTTGCGGTTCAGATGTTGATCAAGTTGAAATACTCTTTAATTATTATTTTTATTTATTTATTTATATGTGTCTGTTTATCCCACTGCTTATATTATTTGTTTTAGACGTGTACCTATTATAATGTAAGTACTATATATGCATGAGTAGATGTACTATTTTTGTTGCGTTTTAATTTTCTGATCCACTGTTGATGCACCACCTGCTGTAAACTAGTCCTTCCTTCTTTCTGGTAAAGGATTGCCTGGAAGAGATCGCTCTTAAGCGATAAGGCCGCCTATTGCTTACCTTGTATCTTTCTCTCTGTGTACCTGTTTTCTGTATACAATAAAGAGTCATTGTATTGTATTGTATTGTATCTACATACAGGTTGTTCCAAAGTATTAAATCGTAAATCAGTCATTTCTTAGTTAATACGGTGCCGTTTGGTGCGAGGCTTTGTACAGAGCTTAGAAATACCCTAATCAACACGTCCTATTCGTCTATGTCCAGAGGGTAGAGAAGAGACACGTTGTATAAGTAGAGACAGACCGGAACAAAAATGTCGGGATGACGTGGTCGCATATCAAATAGATTGGCAGAACCAAGGACGATCAAATAAAAAGTTCTAACAATGTCTACATAATGCCGCGTTGCTATATGTTTATCCAGGTTATAAACTGTGCGCCAAATTTCATCAGAATCTGCCGAACCGTTTTAGTGTGAAAGAGTAACAAACATCCGTACATCTATACATACATACAAACTTTCGCGTTTATACATAAGTAAGATTGATATTATATACGAACTGAAACATGGATGCACAGAAAAAACACAGAAAAAGACCAGGGGGCTTACCATGATCTCTTAATACGATTCAGATTAGGCTCTAAACTGAACTGCATCGCTATTTCGTACCACGACGTTACTTTTGCGATTCAGTTCAAGTGCGGTTCAGCGATAGCGATGCAGACGTTTTCATTCACTCACTTCAGTGGTTTTCGTACCATGACGCTTAACTTGAGTGGGAATTGAATCGTTTTAGTGTCAAATGGTGTCAAATTTAGCGATTGAGTATAAGTTACACATTACGCCTGTCAAAGTTTGTTATTACGGGTGCCAAAAAAAATTACATTTAATATTTAACTATTAATTTCATATTTAATACAATAGAAACGTATTGGCCATGCCACAGTGTTGCGCAGTCCCGTTTTGCTCGGAAAAGGAAGGCGGACATAAGTTTCCGAAAGATAAAAGTGTCTCAAAGCAGTGGTAGTAGCGATTCGCATGGTCAACTATGTCCCTCCAAAACATTCACGTGTTTGTAAAAAACATTTAAACCTTGACGATTATGCATTAGGTACCTAAAGAATCAAATACAGAAAATCGTAAGTAATGATTTTTCTTATTCCTAAATACCGTGCTTGCATCAGACATTTGATTTACCCCAACCTTGAAACTGAGCAAGTTTTGCATACTTTCATCTTTTGTTAAAAATTTTCAGCTATTCCTACTAAAACCAAAAGCGGTGCCTAGTCGATTTTCCTGGAACCATGAAAGTGAAGAGAGAAAGGAAATTAAAAGAAAACGTACCGAGGAAGCTCTTTAACGTCAAAAGAAACGTGAAACTGCAACATTTGCTTCAAATAAAGAAGAAAATCAATGTGAACAACAACATTTTGTAAGTAAATGAAAAACTTCCTTCATACACATTTATCACAGCAGCTTTTGTCGTCATAAACTGCGTATCGTATCTTAATAATAATAGTGTTGTTAGGAGTACCTATTTCAATGTAACAAATAAACAATTTTTTTAATTTCCAGTTTTTTGAAGAAACATTTGAAGAAATAAGTATAGAAAATTCAAATAAAGATGTCTCAGTACAATGCTCTTTATGCAAATGTGAAGAGAGCTTAACTAATACTGCTAAATTGTCAGAACATGGAAGTAATAGAAAAAGCACATCAAACATGTTTCGCATTGTAAATCTTAAAGAAAAGCCTGATGTGATGTCATACAATTTTACACTGGTTTTGAGAATTATAACCATTTAATGTTCGTGTTCAACCTTTCTGGTGATGAAGTAAACAATTTAAAGGATCCATCAATGCAGCCAGCTCGAGTAAAACATGCAGTGACATCAACAGATCAGATTTATTTAACACTATTAAAATTGCGAAGAAATATGTGTAACCAAGAGCTATCTTTCCATTTTGAAATAAGCAAAACTTCTGTGAGCAAGTACTTCATAACATGGATTTATTATCTTTACTGTAAGTTCAAGGATCTGAATGTATGGGTACCGAAGGAAACAATTGATCAAAATGTATTGTATCAAAGGAAGATTAATAATAACTGTACAAGTAATAAAATAATAGATTGCACAGAAACAAAAATTGAAAAACCACAAAACCCAGTATCACAACTAGCTACATTATTCTAAATACAAATCAGCGAACACATTAAAAGTATTGGTAAAAATTTCTGGCTCTGGATGTGTGACCTTTGTTTCAGATGCATAATATGGTGGATCTGTCAGTGACAGAGACTTATTCGAAAAGTGTGGCATAATAAATTTACTTCAAAAAGGGGACAAAGGGGACATTATTCTTGGTGATCGTGGCTTTAATATTCATGATCTTGTTTCACATATGGATGTTACAGTAAACATGCCACAGTTTCTGAAAAAAAGGTGTAATCAGTTTGAAGCACACCAACTCAGACAATCAAATAATTTATTATCTGAACCTATCAATGTTCAGCATGTCATTGGTTTAGGAAAAACATTTAAGATTCTTAGTAATAAGTTATCATCTAATTTAGTACCACTTGGAGGAATAATCATATTTGTATGCTTTATGCTCACTAATTTCAGGAAAAATATAAATGAACTAATACAATTACTTTGCTCCCCCGCGACCTATACCTATGGTCGCGGGTGAGCAAAGTAATTGTTTTAGTTCATTAATATGGACCTCCGCAAAGTAACGCCTGATTCAATAAATTATGGAAAAATATAATGTAAATAAGTATTTTGGACAGTTAATTATAGGTACTTAAATAAAAGCAAAAATAAATCATCTAAACTTTTTATTTATCCTTTCAATACATAATCATCCCTATTATCTACTATAATAATTAACTATACTTGAAAGTTTTAGGTAATTAACTAAATGTAAATATGTGTGATAATATAATGTCTTAAATACTGTAATTCTCCCATTAAACTATATAAACATTTACATTTCTGTATTAAAATACGTCAGTCTAGTTTGTATTACAATGATAGATAAATAAAATGTTTTGAATCCTTGAATGTGCCAAATTTGGAAACTGAAGTTTGTTTACATTTAGTTAACTACCTAAACCTTTCAAGTATAAATAACACATGAAATAGACACATATAACATAGTAGAAGAAGAGTAGGTAGGGTTTCATTGTACTAATTTAAGGTAATTATGGTCATTAGATATTCCATGCAGGGAAGCAACTTCAAACACACCACTTTATGCCCAGCCGTATTTTCTCTAAAGAGCAATGAAAATGAAAAAAATGAAAATGAAAATATTTATATTTTTGTTAACAATTGTGCATAAATAGTGACATGCAGGGAAGCAACTTCAAACACACCACTTTATGCCCAGCCGTATTTTCTCTAAAGAGCAATAGTTTATTACATTGTTCCTAATATTATCATACCATTGTACAGTGCTGCAAGTGTTATCAGGATGTGGATCAAAACACATATTATTTCGTTTTGGTTTGGTGACATTATATTTTTGTATTTCAAATGTAAGATTTTCAGCTTTTTTAGGAGACAAGTTAATTTTCTTTTTTTTCGGCTCATGCCATATCTGTTTGTTTTCTGTGGGTGTTTTCTTAATACGCCATTCAGACTACTTTGCTTTTTGCTTTGCCTTTGGTCCCATACCAGCAGCACACTCACACATGGATTGAACAATTTTTCCATCTTATTCAAAGGCAATGCTCATAAAATATGATAAGTCAGGTGATAAGTACACTTCTCGATGTTACACTGCTGTACGAACTGTTTGAAGGCCACTCAACAGTATGTACGCCAAATCGGTTTTTAGTATTTCATCTCCTATGTTTCCAACAAAATTATTATTCCTATCATAGTCTTGAAGCCTGCAAAAAGAAAAAAACAGCTGTAATCTAGGTAAACAAGCAAATTTTAGACAAAAAATTGTTTGTTTATATAGTAAAAAACTAACCTCTGAATTGCTGTTCTTTCAGACCGTTTAATTTTGAACCTCTTTTTCTTAACTCCGCTTTTAAAGCAATCACATTCATTGATCCGTAACTTATGTTTGCCATAATTAATCTAACGTATTACTAAATATCGCAATATTAAATAAATAAAAAACAGTGACATTTGACATTTCGAAGACCTCAAGCTACACTAGCGCCTCCAGCGGCGAATTCATACGCGATAGCCCTCGCGTTCCGAATCTTAGCTGCAGATTGCTTAAAATGTAAAGCAAAGAGAATATAACCACTACATTTTGTACAAAGGTTTCACAACCACTGTGTTAAAAATAATATTTGGTTATAAAAAAAGCCATATTTTATGACAAAGAAACATTATATAAGGAAGTGAGTTTTTTTTTAAGTTTTCAGTACTTTAAAAATGAAGAAAAAATCAAACCGTAAGCTAACTTTAGAAGTACTTTGGGTTTCGAACGTCCAAACGTCAGTCGAGACTAAAAGAGATAGATATATTTGGTTTGCATATAGCAGCATCCCTTTCGCGACTTAGCGTTTCAGTTTCGGACCAGAGACAATATCTGTCTTTCATTCACATGTAAGCGATTGAGACTCAGCTCTGAGACATAGACGTCGTGGTACCAATTTCACGATTCAGTTTAGGTGCCTAAATTGAACTGCTCTGCGTTTGGATCGTTTATTTAAAGATCATGGTAAGCCCCCAGCTCCTGGAATTGAACTCAGGTCCTCAGCATACCGTGCTGCGTGCTTTTACCCCTATACCACAACTGGGCTGGTGGTGGTGGTTGATTTTCTGTGTTTTTTCTGTGCATCAAAACATTAAAACATTAAAACATCCATGTTTCAGTTCGTATTTAGTAGAACTATATGGAGTTCACGGGATGACCGTAAAAGTAATAAAATTGGTGTTGAAAAATAAAAATACCAAAAGATACTTCATACTTATCTTAAATTAGAAAGAAAAGCCTGCTGAAGGTAGCTAACTTCGCTGTAAATATGTCTCTGTATCATTCATTTTCACTACAAAAAAATAATTACGGTTAATTACATCAGATCTACTGCATGGAACGGGTCTAATGGTCTATATCCCTTAGAAAATGTTTGTCTAAAAACTGGATTTATCTATTAGGTGCTAGGTTTCTTGTCTAATTGGTTCTAGTATTTTATTTGCCACGTAAACATTTTTGAACATAAACTAAACTTGATACAATACAAAGACTGTTCATTGTACACCACAAAGAAACAATACAGTTGATTTTGGTAACAGCAATTTATTTTTATATTGTGTCCTAGTCGTGCTTTTATATATTTGTGTGTTTTGAATAGGTCAGGGTATTTGCGGGTAAAAAGCACCCATAGAAAAGTGATGGCTGAACTTGTTAATTTGCAATAGGAAGTATGTATGAACCGTCGAAGAAACTGAATCACGGACCAGGAATACCAGGATGAATCATTTTTATTGCAAATGTCATGTTAACATTCCATACATCTGTCAAAGAAATCATCGTGACCTTAGGTGTGAAAAAGTTCCACAATGGTACGCGATTCAGTTTCCTTGACTTTACATAATAATATTTATGTCAAACTCTTTATTGTACATAAAAACATGAAATTAACAGTTAAAAAGAGAAAGAGATGTACAAAGCCGAAGTTATCCTTTACAGGGATCTCTTTCAGTTACCCTTTGGATGATTGACAGGACATCAGAAACAAGAGTAGGCATGCGATGAAACTGATCCTGCTTTCTGCGAATTTGAAAATGGCATCCAAACATAGCTACTGGGCTTCCCACAGGTAAGTAGTTATGATTCTGTATGCAACTGTGTCCATGAAATCCATCTTTGGACTGAATGTACTTCTGTAGTTTTCCTTACGCGTCAACATCTTTATGATTGTGGACGTAAAACCCCATCTGTTTGTTTCAAGAACACATTAAGTATGTTTCCAAATAAGTCCTAAATAATAGTAAGAAAAGACATACTTCGTAATGTATGATCTGTATTATTCTTGTATCTGAATCATTTATGGATACTTGGACAAGGAAAAATGAGGGCTAAGAACAACTGAGGGGAAAGTTTAGCAATTGATATAGCCGGAAAATACGCAGATATTTATTCGGGAGTTGTTAACATCATTTACTACGTGTTTGATTTGTAGCTTACATCTTTAGTATAAGTTACTTGTATGTTTAACAAAATTTCTCCCTGTGACTTGATTTAATACACATATTAAGCCTGTAGGAAATTTCAATAATGCCAACCGAGAAATTTCTTCTTTTCTTCACAAATAAATCTCCTATCCCAACATCCCCTTTTTCCCTTATTTTCCTCGACAAAAATTGTAGTTATGGAAAGTATACGAGTGCAATTATGACTATTCAAACTTACTGGCTTATTACTTCATTACATTAAGATAGAGATTTTTTTTTGTTAGCTAAAAGGTAAGGTTTTTATATCTCAGTCTTATATAAAACGTGCATCTATTTGATAAAAGCTAATGCATTGCTCAATAAAATCTCATATTTCACGTAACATCAGAAAGTCAGCATTAGATCTACAAAGGGTAAATGTAGCTATAAAAGGCTAGGTGCTGAATGGCTACTAAAGGTCAATATCTATAAGACTGAGCTGAAATGACTAGCCTATAAAACCTCAGTGGAGAAAGCGGATGCTATTATTATTTTATTACTAATCAATGCGTAGCCATCTATGAGGAGATGTAATGATGCTACCTAAGCAGCCGTAAAACGTCGTAAAATAACTTGGTCTTTGCAATTATGTGCTGGTTGCTAAATGCCTATTTTAGTTCAACATGGTAGGTAAAGAGGTCCGGTTAACGATATCCTGGACTCTTTATCATTACACTGATGACTAAGAAAGTGAATACTTGGATATTTATATAATAAATGTTTTATAGCATAGTAATGTATTTAGAAATTAGTTTTCTTGCTAGGTATCAGAAAAGTTACTCAACTTTTTAACCAGAATTGAAATTAGTCGAGTGTATAGCCGATACAAACAGCCGATAATAATTTAATAAATAGATTTTTTGGTTTACAAAAAATAATTTACGATTATCAGGAAATAATAAATTTACAACAACATAAGACACATGAAGATTAATACAAATAGACAACGCGAAAGATAATCTCGATAAGTTACCGAGTTTAAGACAGACGGTAGTAGAACGCAAACCACGGTTATCCATATTTTACAAGACGAGGTGTTAAAGTCTTATGTTTACCTCGACGCCCATTTAATAAACATATTTACTTTTTACGACACTGCTCGAAAATGTGGCCATAGATAACCTAAATCCAGTACCCAAAACTGCCTTACATTTAACAGCTGACTCATTTATGGCGTGCAAAACACGACTACAATATAACACATTACAAAAACAGGACGTATCAATATATGTCTTTCATAATACGATACGACTTTTTGAAAGATCATTTCTGAATTTCATTCCCGGCGTGCTGAAACGACAATTGGCCCAATCAAAAGTAACGTCTGCCGCAGGTCGGACATGACGAGGATGAGTTTTTTATTTTTTAATTATGTGGTTTTGGGTACTGGCCACTAAGAATGGCTCGTTTAAAAAAATATTGTCACAAAAGAAAAGTAAAATCGGCGGGAGCAACGCAGTGTTTCGATTGTTTAATTGTTATTTCCTCGCATTAGTCGTGAAAAGCACAATATTTAGTCTCGGCCCTCAAATTAACTCGTCTATCTATTGCTTACTTTCTAGCCTCTACAACAATATTAACTATATAGAATCATGCCCTTTCATTGCCAAGAAACCCTTCGAATAGCAAAGCATTTCTGATATAAAAACAACTTAAGCCCATTTAAACACATCGTCATTCTAAACACGTTGGTAATATGTATGTGCATGATGTTGGTTTGTTCCACAACACAATTAATCTACGAACGTTAAATCAATTTTGTTTTTACACTCTTATGGTGTTGAAAGGAAGGGAAATACGTAGTTAATGAACTAAAACAATTACTTTGCTCACCCGCGACCTTCGAAAGGTCGCGGGTGAGCAAAGTAATTGTTTTAGTTCATTAATATGGACCTCCGCAAAGTAACGCCTGATTCAATAAATTAAATACGTAGTTAACTCGACACTGACATGTTTATTGTTCATTACAATTATAATTTAGGCATAAAGAAGCGTTGTCTATCCATTTAAACATCGTTCTTATTATCATTCATTATCGATCTGTACCACTGTTGCGTACAAGCCTTCCTTCAGAAAGAAGGATCTTCAGCTGTAGTACTACGCGAGCACAATGTCAAGAATATTAATTTACCAAAGATTACAATAAACTGCAGCGTTTCGAATAAAATCTGTAGCAAAGGTCAAAGAGACAAAACTGCTCATTTAAACATATAGTCGGGGTAAAAAAAGGTTCGTCATTTTTCGACCTTAATTCATTGACATAGAGTCGAAAAGTGACGAACCTTTTCTTACCCCGACTATACATATGAATAATATGATAGCCCGAGAACAGAGCGACATTCTTAGATTTTCTTTCACTTCCATAATAACGTAATTTGTTAATTTATTCATGATTTTGAATTCATGATTTTAAACCTCCGTTGCTCCCAAAGCGATTCGTGTTGATGTTGTAATCGATTGTTGTACAGGAGCCACTAACGAGCGGTAACCACGAGCGCTACGTTCATCCGGCAGCAAATCATACCTAGAAAGCTGCGCCTGCGTCAGTTGAAGATTTGTTAGAAGTGGTCTTTCGAAACAGTTAATGATTTGCACAGTTAATCCTTTAGTTTTTCTGTCCCATTTTAAGTGGCGGCCACTAATCACAAATTTAGTTGTCTACTATGATGATCATAATCATTGTGTCCGACTATATACTTTTGAGGTTTCAATTCTTAACGTTAACGTCATCGCTCTTCTATATCAAGCATTTCAATTCAAAATAATATCCCATTTTAATTCAAACTTCATTCAATTCAGGAAAATCTAAATTAAAATTGTGTAATATTTCGAGTCGCCACAGTCACAGTGGCCACCAGTGTAATGAGCAATGTAACATGGAATTTTGTTATAACACTTAAGAGACCAGACTTTTCTACGTACATTTTGTGTAATAAGGTTTTGTTAAAAATTTCATTTTCAATGTAAGCTTTTTCGCTGACTGTACTTTTTGTTGACGTACTTGCATTGTCATCCAACCTACATCAGTATACCAAAATTCAAGTAAATCCGACTACTGGAAGTGGGTCATATTCAACTTCCAAGATTTAACCAGTACTCGTACATACATCGCAAGTTAATAAAAAGCTTTTAATATGAATATTGTAAGGGCCGTCCCTTACAATATTTTTGCAGTGCTACATACATAATACCGAAGTAATAGCTGTAAGAAAAAAATATGTGATTGTGATTTATATTTAACAAGCTAAAATTTAATATGTATTTTAATTATCACACAAAATATATAAAAATTAATTAATTGGACAGACTGCCCTTAAGGCTGACTGCGTTTCCTATGTTCCTATGGCAATGCTAACGTTGACAGAGGGAAGAGCCAGCCGGTCACCTGTAAATAGGATAAAAGTTTTTTTTTAATTAACAAGTTTATGATTGCCAAGTCTACAAGTTCCATGCGTCATATTTGTATTAGCAACTTCTAGTTTCACCGATCCGTTGATGCGTCTGTGCGCAGTTGCATTAATTACGAACAGTTGTTTGCGCCCACACGAGAAAGCCCTCATCTGTACACGAGGAAGTTGCAAATTGCCTATGAATTATACCCTCTACTTATAGATGAATCAACACGGCTCGTTACATTTAAGGCGGTTGGCGTAACGTGTTTGGATTGGTAATTTCTTTACTAGTTTTTGTTGATTGGCTGTAGGAACTCGTTGATTGGTTACTACCAGATGCGGTTGCGTTTTACAAGTTTCCTAATTCAATACGCGTTTGGTTTCCTGAAGTTTTACGAGTATAATCTGTGGATAATCAGTGTTAATTGAATGTTTTAATCGGTTTTGCTTTAGAAATCCTACTGAAGTTTTGGGTATGCGCGTGCACATGTGTGCCTGGAACTCCTTAACGCTAAATAAAACGGTTTTACGAAAATGAATGAAAGCTGGTATGTAAATACCTGGACGTCGGGAATATACAGGCTACTTTTCATCCCGATGTTCCCACTGAATCGGGATAAAATTCCGAAATCACAACAATTCGGTTTAGAAACATGAAATTTGGCACGGATGTCTTTTGTTAAACGTTAATTAATATGACGTAATTTTCAGAAATTCTGACAGAATTTTTGAGGACAGACTTAGTTAAAGATTAGTTTATTAGAAATTTTGTAACAAACAGCTGTTTCATCATATTTCTTCCTGCTTGGCTTGATAATGCTCGATCGTTGAATAATAGACACTGAATTAATTAATGGAGCTGTCTTGACTGTACGGAAAATATTGACTGAATGAAATAATTAATCTTTATTGTAGACTATTAATGTCAATGGTTTTGATAGAATTCTTACGTAAGTATCTAATTGTGACTGCTTTAATTCATTGCATAAAAGTCTCCAACGCTTTCTAAGTCGCGGGTTGATTAAGTCATTACTTGACTATAATATGGCATAGTTATTGTAGTCACGGTCGATTATACGGTCAAGTTTGTAGATTTTATCGGAGCGAATCAAGTGTATCGAGTAATATCGATCGAGTCTATCGATTATAGTGAAACGATATCGACACAGTTCTAGTTATTTGTTGTATTACCTAACTCTTTCGCCTACTTATTAAATTTAGTTTAACTCGAAATAAAATGATGGTTTTGTGGACAGCAGAACCCCTTCCGTACTATACACAGGGTTCCTATTTTTTTTAAAGATGGATGAGCAAAATTCGGCACAAAGAGCTTATTTAGATAAGATATTTCCAGTCTCGAAAGGCACAAATAAGAGCCACATGCTACGACAAGCTACAGCGCCTAGTTTTCAGTGTGACCATTTTTCTTACAACTACTTTTTTACTTCCTAAACTTGAGTAAAGTTACTTTTTATAATTCTGAGAACAAAATGCTGTAATTTCTACAATACAGTATTGTATTTCTTTATTTGTATTAAATGTGGTTAACAATAGATCTTGAACAATTTTATAGGATCACACATTTAGCTGAATTGCAGCATGCAAAATCACACCTTAAATCTAAAAAAAAACTGTGGTGTGGAATTAATTCACTCCACTTACAATTCGCACGCCAAAAAGGCAGATATATGATAGCAATAATTGAACGTAATATTTGACTAGCGCCACTTTTAATACCTACGTGTATGATGGCAAATAAATATATTTAATTTCATTGCCAATCTAGTGCTATCATTTTGCCATTATTATAGTACATAGTATCGTAGAAGTGGTTATAATAAAGTATGCTTACAAGTTTCTAAAGTAGTAAAAACATGATTGTGACCATCAACGTAATATAAGGAGGAACAATAACTATCAAGTAACAAGATAGGAAAAGTACTTATACTTACGCAGTACAACAAAATACAAATGGCTACAATAAACATCAACTACTTAGCGGCTATTAACTTACCACGCTTTCTGATATAACCCGATACCTGTTTCTGATGCGTACAAACGTTAATAAAACCACACAAACTCGCCTTCGTAAAACCTGGCGATGGTTCGTGACTAGTTTTATATATTAACATGCTAAAGTGAGACAAAATAGGACAATCGCCGGCGATTACCGACAAATGGCGCCGATTATCAACTTGATTTTATCGATTCTTGTCCTCCCCACAAATCGCTGTTCTGTTTTATAGTATCTATAATGTTTGATGTAAAATTGAATGGCGTCCTTCAGAAAATCGATTATCGTATGGGTTTGCAAGTGCGTACTTGAATTGGCAAGTTCATAGAATACAACAATGTTGAATGCACTTAATACCCTATTCCTATACATTTTTAAATCGCTAACTGTCAAAGATATATTTTTCGATCTGGTCGCCTATTGTCTACCCCCCTTTTATTGCAATCTTACTTTTCCGATTTGTGATGTTCAATAAATATTATCTATATGATATTACTAGCTCTAATCCGAGGCTTCCCCTACGTTAGACATTTCTTCACGAGAAACATTTACAATCTTAGGGTTTGGCCCGTAAAAAGGTTACGGTAACATTTTTAAACCATAAAGTTAGCTCCGACAACGCCATCTATTGTTTGCAGACGAAGTTAACACGTCGTCTCGAGAGCTTAGGTATTTCAACGTTCTGAGACAGCGCCCTCTATTCTTGTTTAAAGTTTAAATATTATCCCACGGGAACCGTCCGGTGAGCAATAAACATCCAAAGATCATATTGTATGTCCTCACTGGGCAACTGTTGGAACTATTATTATAAGTATAAGACCATTGTACCTACACAGTTTTTGCAATAAATTGATTCTGATTCTGATTCTGAAAGGACTTCAGAAACTTTCTCACAATTTTAGTAGGATAGGTACAACGCATCTGGGCTTCGATGAGAAACCTTTGTTAACCAAATAAAATTAACTATTGTATCGAAACAGTTTATGACACAGTTGGTATGGTTTATTTCGCGTATAATAATCACAATGCAATTTTCCGGTCTCTAATACGCACTGCATCAGGCTCAGAGCGACGTTCGGACGTTTATGTTGTGCGGCGCCAGAGCAGGTGTAAGGCAAAAGAGGAAGCGAGTCACTGCCATTCTTAAATTTACCTTAAAAATAATGCGCTCTCCAGACATTTCAAAACTCGCACTCTTAGTAGCAAATTACAGCTATAATTTACCATGTTCAGTCGAAACTTTTATCTGATCTGTAGTAAGAAATACCACAAATTTTACCTACTTTCAAATGTTATTTTCAAGTGATTTTATTTGCAACATCGGTACCCTGCTGGGGAATTAAATTCATTCTCACTGTCTGTATTTAAGGATAGATACAATTTATCTTCAAGCTAGAGGGACTAGGATTTATTGAACTAGTCTGTTACACCTTTTGTCCTTATCTTCACTTTCCATCAGGTTAGGTAAGGGACAATGCCTGAGCAGTTTACTGTAAGAAAACTGATAGACATATTTTTTAACGTAACCTCAGTGTGATGACAAGTACCTACTTACAAGCTGATATTTTCAACATGTTACAAATTGGTGTTTCTAGCTTCATTTATGCTGAACAATATTATAATGCATTAACTCAATTGTTAAAATGAGTTTGTTCATGAGTTTAGAGTGAGTGATGTTCATATTTTGTTGAAATTAAATTTATTAACTCAGTATATGGACACCTCAAATTAACTTGTCTTGTTTGTTTTGATTTTCTAGCATTGACTGAGTCAGAAAAACTAATTTTGTTAATTAAACTACCTTGAGACTTACTCATAGCGAAAAAATACGGATAACTCACGACTATGATCGAGTTTATCGCGACATGTTATGTAGATGTTGAAACTCAATCATAGACGTGAGTTATCCGTACTTTTTCGCTACCTACTAATTTTGTTGTTTTGTGCAATGCTTGCTGCATTCGAATAAGTACCATCGCCCCAGACGTCAGATACCCATTTTCAAAACAAATTTGCTTGCAGCCGTTGATGTTTATTGCTATGGATTGTTATGGACAGATGTCTAGCCACTGCACGCAAACTGGGCCTTTAAGGTGGTTATCTGGCGCTTGGGGCGATAGTATTAATTAACTCTTTTCTGACTCTCCGGGTTATCTAAAATTTTTACTCTGCGCTACTGGAGACTAACCCTGAGTATGTTAACTTTGTAGACTCAACCAAACATAAAATCAGCTCTAAATTAAACATTACCTCAAATCTGAGCAAATTTCCGTTGGTCCATTTAGCTCCGTTAGCCTCCAATTTATAGCCGTTGCGTTCGCCCACGCTGACGCCCGTGTAATGTGCCGTTTCTATTGGTATTACTATGGCTATTGCTATGGCTAACGCTATAGGGAATGCGATATTTGAACATCCGCGTCGAATGACTGTCGGGATCCTGTTGGAGTTAGAATTAGAACTAGGGTTTATCTAAGATCGTGGGATGCTGTTGCTATGTTCCAACAATGCTTTAACTTTACTAACATAATTATTATTTCATGTGCGTGTCTACGCACTCGCTGAGAGAGATAAATGTTACTAGCTGCTGCCCGCGACTCCGTCCGCGGAGAATAGGGGTAGGTTCAAAAAAAATAGCCTACGACCTATTCTCAGACCTACCGAATATAGAGAAAAAAGTTTCATAAAAATCGGTCATGCCGTTTCCGAGGAGTTCGATAACAAATACCGTGACACGATTAGATAATATATTTAATGTTAAAAACAGAGTCAAAATGATCTTTATTCCATTAAGACTATAAAATATAAAATAAACATCACGGGACAATTCACACCAATTAACCTAGTCCCTAAGTAAGCAAAACTTGGGTTATGGGTACTAGGCAACGGATAAGCATACATACTTATGTAAAAACATACTGTGTACTTATGTTAAATACATATTAAACAATCAAGACCCGAGAGCAAACATTCGTATTTTTCATACAAATATCTGCCCCGACACGGGAATCCAACCCGGGCCCTTAAGTTCCATAGTCAGGTTCTCTAACCACTAGGCCGTCTATAACAAGCTCTTGTGAATGTCGAAGAATGTTCCACTGTTTCGGAAGAACCCTGTTGAGAAAAATCCGGCACGAAAAAGAACAAGGTATTTTTTAAACAAAGCTAAAATTTTATTCTATTACTTACATAATAACACAGACACGCTTTTTGAAGCTAAGGATCACCAATGCGAGCCGGAATTATTTTCAAACATTATAGGTACTCGTATAATCATTAGTGTCGTAGTCATAAAATATATACTTAGGTACTTAATCCTTTTTCACGTCAAAATATAGGTACTGTCGCCATCATAAACATAGAAGTCAAAACATCTGAACACGACCGTATTGTCATCGCGGACGTGCGTATCCAGATATTTTTGAGCACCTTAACTGCTGCGATGATTATGATGGCGACTGTACCTGCTAACCTATAACTACGTCCCTATATAAATGTACATGTGTATAGAGTGACAGAACTTGAAAATAATGTTTAAACGTCCATCCTCATAAGAGGATTGTGCAAAAATTTCTTAAAATCATTAAGAAGGATAATAAAAACGTAACTAAGTAGACGGTACAAGTTGTAATGCAAACTGTTTGTTACATTATGTTGTAGTTTTATCTAGCAGAAACTTGCTAAGCAATAAAATTAAAATTTGCTGAAAGCTGACAGGACCGAACCACGTGATAGCGCGATGGAGCAAGATTATTTTAACGAGTTTTTTTAGGTTTTCTAAGTTGTGTTACTTTCTCTACTTTTATACCTTACCATCTCTTTGACTCTTATGTTTAAAAACAATACATAATACTTTAGAAAGCCTTAGGGTGCGACCAAACCGCCGCTTAAAAAACGGTGATGTTACGGAATCGCAGTGACGCATCGTAAACGTCACAACTTTACTATGGAGAGCATGCGGTAAATTCTGACGTTTACGGCACGTCACTGCGATTCCGTAACGTTTCCGTATTTTAAGCAGTGGTATGGCCGAACCTTTACACTTTTTAGGGTTCCAAACCCAAAGGATGCCAATGGGACTCTAATTACTTAGACTCCGCTGTCTGTCCCTCTGTCACAAGACTCTATCTCTTGAACCGTAATAATAATATGTATTACTGTAGCCGCTAAAATAACAAATACTAAAAAAAAAAAGTTAAAAATTAAACGTGTTTTTTTTCAGCATTCTTAACGCATCATCATCATTTCAGCCGCAAGACGTCCACTGCTGGACATAGGCCTCCCTCATTGATACAATCATTACGGTTGGAAGCGACTTGCATCCAACTTGAACCTGCGGCCTTCATCAAATCGTCCGTCCATCTCGTTTCTGGATTTTTAACTTGATCTTTATAATGGCTTAACTATACATACTTGAAATTTTCACAGAATATTTATTTCTGTAGCCACTATTACAACAAATAACAAAAATAAATTATACGGAGGCACACGGCGGACACGACGTACAAAATACGCGTTCTTGAATCTACATAAGCACGACGACGTCTGTACACGCATACGCCTACATACATCGCGCGCGCACCCGACTGGATTCCGGCGTTTCCGGCAATCTGCGCCTTGAGGGGTGGGGTAACTCGAATCGGTGCGGGACGGAGCGTGTCCATTCTGTGACGAACCTTTCATGTACAGTCAATGAAACTGAATCGCCCAGGGTGGAACCTGTTCATAACCAATTTCATGATTATTTCTTTGGGAGATGTATGGAATGACAACATCACATTTGCAATTAAAAGCGTTCAACCTGGTTCGTGATTCAGTTTTCTTGACTGTACGAGTCCGACTCGCACTTGACCCGTTTTTTAAAACTATACCGGGTAATTTATCCTTTAGCCACATTAAAGCCGGTTTAATATGTGTCTGTGGTGATGCATTCTGACGCGTTTTGATGGTTTGTATTTGGTAGTTAAATTAATCTACGTTACGTGTATATTCAAGCATGCTAATTTTATTTGTTGCTTTTCCATGTGACTATGACGCCACTATCGAACCGTATCATTAACTGTGGTGCAATAGCGGAACGAGAAACGTGTTGATTAGATTCGTGTTGTGAATTTCAATCCTTTTTAATGTTGCTTTTACGTTAACGTTCATGTGCAAGTCCACCACGCGCACGTATGTTTAAAATAAATCCTTTTTTGACCTAGCTGGCATATTAATGGCTCATTATTAATTAATTTCAGCCGAAAGTCGTTCACTGCTGGACATAGGCCTCCCCCAAGATTCGCAAAACATACCGGTCCTGCGCCATCCGCATCTAACGCGTTCCAGCAATCTTAACCAGGTGGTCACTCCATCTTGTTAGAGGCATACCTAAACTGCGTCTTCCAGTCCGAGGACGCATGGGTACTTATTATTTTTCTAATTTATACGCCATTCGAGAACTTTTTGGCTCTATCAGTTCTACGAGCAATGTGCCCTGCCCACTGCCCACTGCCACTTTAGTCTGGCGATTCTTTGAGCTGTATCGGTAACTTTAGTTCTTGCGCGGATTTCATAATTTCTACATAAATCTAAAGTAACTCCGAGAATAGCCCTCTCCATCGCCCTACTGGCTACTTACGGGCTAGTGAAATTATTTTATTTTTTGTTTTTATTAGCTGAATTATTACGCAACGAAATCTAAGATTTTAAAAAACGAAATCGCTTTTCAGGTGTTCTCGCGGTGAAGTATGGAACGTAAAAATCGTGACTTGCTATAGTTTCAATAGATCCATCGATCACTTTTAAGATCAGTTTTTCATTTAGTTCTATCCGAATCCGTGAAAACACACTTTACACACAGTGTTGGATCGAATGCTCAGATTTGCATGTATTCGGATCGGACGTACCTATTGCTATCTATCATTTATTTTGTGACTTACTTACTTGTAGGACTAAGTTTTTGACAAAGCAATAAGATAAATATGTAAAAAGGCAAAAATCTTATTATCATTAAATCTAGTTTATGCAAAGATGTATTGGGAACCTTAGTTGCCTAATTCAAAGCATCTTAGACATGTAAGCAATCAAAACAGATTGTAAAGATCAACGACAGATAGCAATTAATATTGTTCATTGTATGTCCGATATGAGGCCTTAAGAACTGAGGTGTTACCCACCATCATGTCATACTGATATGTTTCGAGTTGAGAATATAATTATTATTCTAACATCGGTTGTTTATTATTGTCTAGCTAGTATGGGCTGAGATAATTTGGGCCGAGGTCAATTTCAAATGAACTATCACTATGAGTTGGTACCGTCAACATTAGAAATAATAACAGTAATTTTTAAGCGAAAAAATCTTCCAGAATTGTGACTTCACTAATGACCAGTTGAGTAAACATTAATTTAGTAGCTAAAGATCGGATGTCGTACATGTACCGTTAATTTATCTCAATCAAATCACTTAGATACAATCTTCAGAAATTATATAAAAAAAAATATTAGGGGACAATCTTACACAATTCGACCTAGTCCCAAACTAAGCAAAGCTTGTACTATGGGTACTAGACGACGATAAACATACTTATATAGATAAATAAATACTTAAATACATAGAAAACATCCATAACTCAGGAACAAATATTCGTGCTCATCACACAAATAAATGCCCTTACCGGGATTTGAACCCAGGACCTCTTGCTTCGTAGGCAGGGTCACTACCAACTAGGCTAAAGCGGTCGTTAAACGGTGTATTTCTCCATTAAAATCTTTAAAAAAACAACAGATAGGCATAATGCATTTCCATGATTTTAATTACGGCTACTTTAAAACTTAATAAATAAATATCGTGGAACAATTAACTATAAATAGTACTATCTAAGAGTACCAGACAACAGATTTACATATATATAGATTCCCGACTCTAGTAAAGACATTATTGGGGTAAGGCCGCGGATTTTGACCAATTGTGACATAGAAGTAACATAAAAAAAAACGTTACGTCACTATAAAACGTAACGTAAGTTCCTATAAAGCTTAGATCATACTGACACAATTTTATTCGATAACGAAACTAAAACTAAAAAGACAAGTTATAAAGAAAAATAAAGTTTTTATTAACAAAAACAGTGTACTTTTACAATTACTTAAATTAATTCTATCATTATGATGTAAAATCGTAACAACTATGCACATGAACTGAACGCAATAGGTATTGCACAGTGTAGCAACCTGATGAACGGTGATGGAATTAAGTAAGATCTCTCTGATCTTTTATATCTGATCTTTAAGTTTGACGGAAGACCGAGGAAATTGGAAGAAGAAAACATGTGCCAACCGCATTTTTGTAGGATAAGGGCAGTGCAAAAAGAAGAGATCATTAACTTCGAAACTACGGTACTTAAATAAATTCAGAACGCAAAAAGTCACTGCTTTGCGAGAGGTTCGGGATGAGCTTGGGATCACCCTTATTTTCCTGCTCGGCAAGCCACATCATTATGGCAGGGGAATTATCGGCAGCTGTCAAAGTTTTTAGAAAACAGAGCGGTTGTGGTTGCTTTTTCTGTCGAATATATAAAGAACTATCTAATAATTACATACCTATTTGATGCGTGAATATCAAAACCATCACAATTTAACTCATTAATAAGAAAAACTAAAACCCGTTGGGGAGCGACTGTATGGGCTT
Source organism: Archips xylosteana (assembly GCA_947563465.1). Classification (NCBI taxonomy): domain Eukaryota; kingdom Metazoa; phylum Arthropoda; class Insecta; order Lepidoptera; family Tortricidae; genus Archips; species Archips xylosteana. Next base: position 19,813,941 of record OX387347.1, on the reverse strand, counting down.
TTCAGCACGTAACAAATGTGGAGAGAAAAGAGCTACCTCTACATAAAGTCAGTTTAGCTGTCATTTTTTGACGCAGGTTGTAGTTCACCCAAACCTATTCATCACACATGTCTGCCCTGCCGGGATTCAAATCTAAAATCTCTAGCTTTACAACCAAGGTATTTATTAACTATTAACTATACTAAATAAACCATGAACTAAGCTATCCGTAAATACGACTTGAAACTAAAATTCCATATTTTATGACCTTTAATTACACTATCTTTATGTCAAATGAGAATTTAATTTGTCAATAAATCGCGCTAGTTACGACGGTAAACTTTATTGGCTATATTCTATGGCAATAATTTGCATGCTGACGCTACGCCCGGAGCGAGTGGCTAATACGCTTTCACTCCTTTTGTTCGCTCAAAGGCTTTAATGTCACTTTTTTGCTGAAATACCTTGTCTGACAATCGGAGGTATATGTCGAGATAGTACTTTCTTATCTGTGAACTATAATAGATTATCGATGTCTTCTTGCTATCTAGCGGTCAACGTCTGATTGCCGATTATTATGTATCGATATCGTCGTCGAAAGAGTTGTTTGAAGAAATATTTAGTCAGAGCGATAGGATATTTTAAAAAATTAGCTTGTAATATTTCTTAGACATAGTGTCGTCATAATATGATTCGTGAAAATAATGCTGAATCTCGTGGTTGACAATATTCAAAATCACAGGATTTATAGTATTTATGTTTTACACTAGATATACCTACCACGAGTGCTGTTTTTAACAATATTTAGTTAATAACTTTATTATGAGCCTTATTGTTTTGTAAAATTAGCATATTATTAATTTAATCTAATTTTAAATAGGATTAGGGGGATTAAGAATTTGGTACACATATTCCTTGAACATCATAGAAATATACTAAATAGTTTTTCAAAATTCTGTCCGGGTAGGTTCTGTTTTACTCTACCATGCGGCAAAACCGCGGTACAGGTTGGTATCAAACGCATTTCGTCTTTTTTAATTATGTCTTAAATCTGATTACATATTATCATTAATTGAACGTACTAATCCTCTAACGTGTCACTGATTTCCTCTCCGTACCGGATTTTGATAAAAACTACCGAGTTTTCGAAATCGCGAACTGCTTGATTCGGTGTTGTCCCGTACCACGGATACCTTTATAAAAGTCCCCGTCAAAACTCTTTTGACATTGTTCATAGTTGTTGTAACTTGATGCAACTGACTGACTGCAGCTATGTATACTATTATATCCTAGCGAGAGGAGTGTCTTCAACCAATAATCGCACGTTTATAATGATACTGACACTATACGAAATTATTCTCATTTTCTCTTCCTCAAGGTTGGTTCGAACGCGAAGCCAACCGTATACCTCGTTCCCGTGAGTGACCCATGTATCTTATTTGAATAGATTAAATTAGAAAAAATATCTAAAAAATAAGAGTCAGCACAATGAAATATTTGGAATAATATAATTAATTCCACATTGGGCCATTTGTAGAACCGGTTCTCACCTATTCTCCTTTAGAAACTCACTGGATTATCACTCAACCCGTTCGCGATCTCGTGGTAGCTGTAACTGAGTCTTAATTAATTGATTAATACATTTACAGTACACGCCTCTTCCGGCGATTAGTTTATTCATTAATTTACATTCCAGTTTGGAGTAACATCCATTTTATTTGATCTTTTATCGCCTCCCGACTATCTTGCATTATGTAAAATGAATCCTTTCTCTCATTAGTGGCGGTGTTATCGAATGATGATATATAACCCACAGTAGGTAAAACAACTTCGTGTTTTGCTTCTATATTTTACGCATACTTCATTGATACGCCTAATTAATAGTACGCTTAAGGCATTGAATCGGCTAGATGATTAGGTACCTGGTAAGACAGAGGATTTTTGTGACAAAAATTTTGAACGAAGCCAAACACTGTGGACTACTGAATTAATAAAAAGTGGAATGAGAGAAAGAGAGAGGGAATAAATACAAATTCGAAGAGTATAAATTCCCACTCAGCATAAATTTGCTTATTACTATTTATTGAGATGACTGTAAACGCAACGTGTTCGAGACGTCATGACATGGATGCATTAAAACCTACACTAGAGGCTCAGTTCTGTAAAAAAAAAGCCGCGCGATGCGTTTGAACGTCTGTAACACTGTAACAATGCAACGAACAGTGTTTCGTGTAGATAGAGCAAGCTGGGTGGCAAAATTATTTTGGATTGTATTCACCATAATCATCATCATCATCCCAGCCTATGTGTAGTCGGGGTAAGAATAGGTTCGTCGCTTTTCGACTCCATGTCAACGAGTTAAGGTCGAAAAGTGACGAACCTTTTCTTATCCCAACTATACGTCCCACTGCGGGGCACATAGGCTTATTCTCAGAATAAGGGGACTTGGGCCGTACCCAGTGCGGGTTGAGAACTTTACACACTTTGAATATCTTCCCATGTGTCTGCAGGTTTCCTTGCGACATCTCCCTTCACTATAAAGCTCTTGGTAAATTTCGAATATAATTTTGCATATAAATTTGGAAAAAATCACAGCTGCCAGGTCGGACTCGAACCCACGACTCTCTGCTATGTCAAACTACTAGACTGCCACATTACAATGATGACTTTAAACTTTAAGTTATAATATGAAATAATTAAGAAAAAGGGGACTAAATGATACCGGGTTCATAGCAGTAAATGTGTTTAAAGTTCGAGCAAAATAAATGAGTACACTGACGCTTTATTTTACACGAGGACAAGTAGAAAATTTTGCGTCAGTAACACACGTTTGTCATACTAGGAAGCATGCGTGTCCCGATAAGGTTTATTTATCGACAGTTCATTTCTTCCTTATTTATTGGTTGAGCCGCCCACGCGTGGTCTCGCGGACGTAAGGTTTTTACTAGTGTCCGACCGAAGATTCTGTTTCGGTTTCGGCCAGTTTCGGCCGCGTCGAAACTTACATACATGTAAACTCTTTATTGCACATAAAAATAAAAATACAAATAAACAGAGAAGAGAACAAAGGCGAGCTTATCCCTAAAAAGGGATCTCTTCCAGCTAACTTACATACATCGTACTTCCGAGTGGAATTCGGCTAACGTCGGGTGCGCTCAGCACGGCTGGCAATCGCGTCGCTCACCTGTCTCCGCCGTTATTACAGTTAATGTTGCATTTTCACTTTTTCCGGGTACCTAGTTTTAATCTGTCAGGTGTCTAGTTTAATTTGTCAGGTGTCTGAGTGTCACTATGATAATGTTAAAATTTCAATTCAATAAAAGTGAAACTTAGAACCCTGTAATATTAGGCCAGCGAGAAGTTTAATTATTCATATATCTGGAAGGAACGACTCACGGACATTTTATTCAATGTTTTAATCACGTTTATAAAAGGTTCGGTTTCGGCCAAAACTATAATCGGAACCGAACCTTCGGTTTCGGGTTCGGCACAAAAACATGTTTCGGTCGGACTCTAGTTTTTACCCTTTTTGTCTTGGGCACTGGGCAGCCAGCTTGGAATGATATATAGGAGAGTGCATGTTCTAGATCTAGATAGATAGTAGCCTTCTCAAGTCTTCCCTTTATTAACCGACTTCAAAAAAAAGAGGAGGTTCTCAATTCGTCTGTATGTTTTTTTTTTGTATGTTTGTTACGCGATTACTCCCTCAATTGTGAACCGATTTTCAAAATTCTTTTTTTGTTTGAAAGAATATACTCCTGAGGTGGTCCCATTGGCACCAAGTCAAGATCTGATCATGGGATCCTAGAGAAATCGAGGGCAACCTTCAAATTTTACAGGCAAACCTATGGTGATTTTAGCATTTTTAGCATCAAGTGAAGTATTTGCATTCAGAAAGTATCATTTGGTAAACTGGACCTGCTGAAGAAGACTGTAGATGGCCAACGGAACTCCTCAACGGGTCAAATCTTGCAAGTTAAATTTGAACCGGTTTCCAATTGAGCTGAAATTTTGCAGGCATATGTAAATTGGATGACGATGCAATATTATTATGACATGGAGCTGATCTGATGATGGAGCTGAAAGATGGCCATAGAAACTCTGTAATAAAGCGATACGACCGCATTGAGTTTGGGCTCATTTGATTTGTCTTGACGAGTACTTTGATCCTAGATGGTAACTAGGATCTGAAGATGGAGTTAGAAGGTGACCATAAGAACTCCGTAATAAAACGACATAACCCCATCGAGTTTGAGCTCATTTGATTCGTCTTGAAGAGTACTTTGGTAACCAGGGTCAAAAAGTACAGTCAGCAAAGAGTGCCTGTTGTATCGCATAATGTTGATTGTTCTAAAAATTTCTGGCCAAGAATGTTTGGCATACTGTTGAAAGTCCTAAAGCATATTTGTTCGTTCTTTATTGATAACAAGAACATCGGATTACCTACAATATTAATTGGCCAAAGCAGTCCTAAGAGTTGTGTAAGTCATTCACCTAAACTATAAGTAGGTATGGCACCTACAAAGAAAAGGGGGCAATAAAAAATACCTACAAATCACCTCCCGTTTAACTTGGTTAGGTTCGTTAGTTACCTTGAGCTCTTTAAAGCGGAATAGAGGGGGAGCTCGGGGGGCGGAGCCCCCCGCTAAAAAAAATACTGTCAAACCGCCTCCCGTTTAACCTTACCAGATTCGTTAGTTACCTTGCGTCTCTCAGAGTTAAAATTGAAGCCTTGGTACTGGAAGGGGGGCTCGGGGGGCGGAGCCCCCCGTAATATAAAACACCTTCAATCCACCCCCTGTTTAACCTGGTTAGGTTCATTAGTTCTCTAGTATCTTACGTCACTCAGAGTGGAAATTGAAGCCCCGCCCTTCGAGGGGGGGGGCTCCGCAATAAAAAATATTCTTACACCACCTCCCGTTTAACCTGGTTAGATTCGTCAGTTATCTTGCGTCCCTCAGAGTGGAAATAGAAGCATCGCTACTGGAAAGGGAGCTCGGGGGGCAGAGCCCCCCGTAATAAAAAAAAACCTTTAAACCATCCTTCGTTTAACCTGGTTAGGTTCATTAGTTACCTTGCGCTCTTGAAAGCGGAATAGAGGGGGGGCTCGGGGGGCGGAGCCCCCCGCTAAAAAAAATACTGTCAAACCGCCTCCCGTTTAACCTTACCAGATTCGTTAGTTATCTTGCGTCTCTCAGAGTTAAAATTGAAGCCTTGGTACTGGAAGGGGGGCTCGGGGGGCGGAGCGCCCCGTAATATAAAACACCTTCAATCCACCCCCTGTTTAACCTGGTTAGGTTCATTAGTTCTCTAGTATCTTACGCCACTCAGAGTGGAAATTGAAGCCCCGCCCTTCGAGGGGGGGGGGGCTCGGGGGGCGGAGCCCCCCGCAATAAAAAATATTCTTACACCACCTCCCGTTTAACCTGGTTAGATTCGTCAGTTATCTTGCGTCCCTCAGAGTGGAAATAGAAGCATCGCTACTGGAAAGGGGGCTCGGGGGGCAGAGCCCCCCGTAATAAAAAAAAAACCTTTAAACCATCCTTCGTTTAACCTGGTTAGGTTCATTAGTTACCTTGCGCTCTTTAAAGCGGAATAGAGGGGGGGCTCGGGGGGCGGAGCCCCCCGCTAAAAAAATAGTGTCAAACCGCCTCCCGTTTAACCTTACCAGATTCGTTAGTTATCTTGCGTCTCTCAGAGTTAAAATTGAAGCCTTGGTACTGGAAGGGGGGCTCGGGGGGCGGAGCGCCCCGTAATATAAAACACCTTCAATCCACCCCCTGTTTAACCTGGTTAGGTTCATTAGTTCTCTAGTATCTTACGTCACTCAGAGTGGAAATTGAAGCCCCGCCCTTGGAGGGGGGGGCTCGGGGGGCGGAGCCCCCCGCAATAAAAAATATTCTTACACCACCTCCCGTTTAACCTGGTTAGATTCGTCAGTTATCTTGCGTCCCTCAGAGTGGAAATAGAAGCATCGCTACTGGAAAGGGGGCTCGGGGGGCCGAGCCCCCCGTAATAAAAAAAAACCTTTAAACCATCCTTCGTTTAACCTGGTTAAGTTCGTTAGTTACCTTGCGCTCTTTAAAGCGGAATAGAGGGGGGGCTCGGGGGGCGGAGCCCCCCGCTAAAAAAAATAGTGTCAAACCGCCTCCCGTTTAACCTTACCAGATTCGTTAGTTATCTTGCGTCTCTCAGAGTTAAAATTGAAGCCTTCGTACTGGAAGGGGGGCTCGGGGGGCCAAGCCCCCCGTAATAAAAAAAAAACCTTTAAACCATCCTTCGTTTATCCTGGTTAGGTTAGTTAGCTACCTTGGATCCCTCAAAGCGGCCCCCCGCTATAAAAATACTGATGATATGGTTCCAGCGGAAGACCAGCGTCAGCTGCATAGCCGACATCATGCTGAGTTGGGACCATTTCGTGATAATGTTGTATCTGTTACCGTTCTTTCACCTGTTAATTTAAGATTATGTCACGAATAAATATTTTTTCTTTCTTTCTTTCTTTTTTCTTTCTGATAAACCACCTCCGATTTAACCTGGTTATATTCGTCAGTTATCTTGCATTCCTCAGAGTGGAAATAGAAGCCTCGGTACCGGCAGAGGAGCTTAGGGGGCGGAGCCCCTCGTAATAAAAAAATCCTTTGAAACCACCCCCCATTTAACCTGGTTAAGGTTAGTTAGCTACATTGCGTCCCTCAAAGTGGAATTAGCAGCCGCGTTCTTGGAGGGGGGCTCGGGGGGCGGAGCCCCCCGCAATAAAAAATACAGACAAACTACCTCCCGTTTAACGTGGTTAGATTCATCTGTTATCTTGCGTCCCTCAGAGTGGTAATAGAAGCCTCGCTAATGGAAAGGGGGCTCGGGGGGCGGAGCCCCCCGCAAAAAGAAATACCCTCAAACCACCTCCCGTTTAACCTGGTTAGGTTTGTTAGTTATCTCGTATCCCTCAAAGTGGAAATAGAAACTTCGGTCCCGGTAGAGGGGCTTGGGGGCGGAGCTCCCGTAATAAAAAAAAAACCTTTAAACCACTTCTCGTTTAACCTGGTTAGGTTAGTTAGCTGCCTTGCGTCCCTCAGGGTGAAAATAAAAGCCCCGCTCTTGGAGGGGGGGGGGGGGGGGCTCGGGGGGCAGAGACAACCCGCAGTAAAAAATCTGTTAAACCATCTACCGTTTCATTTGGTTAAATTCGTCAGTTATCTTGAGTCCTTCAGAGTGGTAATAGAAGCTTTGATACCGGAACGGGGGGCTCGGGGGGCAGAGCCCCCCGCAAAAAAAAACCTTCAAACCATTCCTTGCTTAACCTGCTTAGGTTCGTTAGTATCTCGTATCCCTCAGATTGGAAGTGGTAGGCTTGCTACCAGAGAGTTGGCTCAGGGAGCGGAGCCCCCTGCAATAAAAAAATACCTTCAAACCATCCCACGTTTAACCTGCTTAGGTTCGTTAGTTACCTTGCGATCCTCAGATCGGAAACAGAAGCCGGGCTTCGTCTACTGGCTACGCCTACGCATCTTTTTTATACCAAAGCAACTAAAAAGCCAAAAATAAAAAATTTTAAATAAAAAATAGAACCGCCTTCAAAAACACCCAAAAAATATTATTTAAAAATTTAACCGACTATAATGAGCATTATAATATCTTTCTACTAATCTGTTTGAAGTCGGGCCTCAGCTCGAGACAGCAGGAGTGGACCTAGTAATTAAATTAATAAATAAATATCCCGGGACAATTCACACCAATCGACTTAGTCTCAAAGTAAGCAAAGCTTGTGTTATGGGTACTAGGCAACGGATAAACATACTTATATAGATAGATACATACTTAAATACATATTAAACACCCAAGACAAACATTCGTGTTTTTCATACAAATATCCCCCAACGCGCAAATATCCCCCAATGCCCCAACGCGGGGACCGAACCTGGGACCTCAAGCTTTATAGTAGTAATTTAACTTACCTACATAGATAGATACCTACTATCTATTGGGCGTCTACTACTCCTGCTAGCTCGTGCTGAGGCCCGACTTCAAACAGATTAGTAGAAAGATATTATAATGCTCATTATAGTCGGTTAAATTTTTAAATAATATTTTTTGGGTGTTTTTGAAGGCGGTTCTATTTTTTATTTAAAATTTTTTTTCAGTTGCAATTTAAAGACTACCAAGTATCATGCAATTTGTATTTCTTGATATTTAGGTATAATTGTATGCCTAGATTTTATTATACAAAGAAAACACTTCAATGGGCAAAATGAGCGTATATTCCGAATTAAATGAAAAAAAAAACATAACTTCAGCAGAAATAAAGTAGGTACTGCGTTTGAACTTACACACGTCTTTAATCGTTCTCCATTAAATTATTTCACTTCATCTCCCACATTCCGTTGTCTCATTCAAACAATTATTCATCGCATCACTTAGTCCTACATATTGCCAATGTTTTAAAGAATTTCAATTTAGAAATCGAACAGACAGTAGACAGTCGCTAACTACAGTGCCTCGAAGTGAACGTTTTTGCAAGGCTCCACGAAGACTTGGGATTTCTTTGTCATCTCATCACTGACGTTACGTCAAAAATTATTTCCGATAAGATTCAATCGTTTATGGCGAATCCACTATTTTATAAGATTTACGAGGCATTTCGTTGACGTTTACAAATCCCGTAAACTATCATTTGTCGGGTTAAAGGCAAAACAGACTATTTTATCCAAAAACAAATAGCTGATAGCAGTTTTTGCCTCTTGTATGACTAGACTTATCTTTAATCATTATGTTACTATGTAGTTGAAAGATAATTATCCAAGCTAACTGGTAATTTTGACCAAAAATGAGGTTAAATCAAGCAATTATCACAAAACTGTCAGGAGGTAAGCTCTCTTAAAAACTCCCTAATGCGCTTCTTACCAAACAAATAGACAGTTCGTGATCACGCCTAGAATCCAGAGAAAAGCTGGCGGTATTTACGTACGACACGGACAATAATCTACCGAGTGTCCACTTGTTACGCCCTGCGTCGGCGCAGCCAGACAATCGATTTGATAGTCGAGATATCTCGAGATACCGAGATACGGGCGGAACAGGTGCTGGCCCATTGTTCGGTGCCAATTTAAATGTTAGCCATTTAGTTATGTAAAGGACACGATGGTTATGGCGAGGATTGTGAATTGTAGCCGCAACTACTGTACGATCTGACAAGTGAGAGTTTCTTAGGTACCTATTTTGTTACGTAAGATCTAAAATTTAAATCAAAAGACGCATTTAAACTGTAAGGCATCTCTGCCCTGGATGGCACTATCCGTATCCCTACTCCTCGTATACACAATATTCTATTCTATTCCTTGACGTACGTACGTACAGACCTCATCATCATCATCATTCCAGCCGAAAGACGTCGTATTGAACAAGCTGAACGAACATAGGCCTTCCCGAAAGTTCGCCAAACAGACCGATCCTGCGCCTTGTCAGAGGCCTACCTACACAGCGTCTTCCGGTCTGTGGACGCCATTAGAGAATCTTTTGGCCTCCGATGGATCGGGGGATCTCTCTATATGAATCCGCTGTCATGTCACATCTCTTAGCCTCGTATGCTGTTGTCCTCCTGCTCCAATTAGCGCTAGGGTCCAGCTCATTTATGTGTTTTGAGATCATTTGTGTGCGGAGAAGTAAGGTAAATAAATTGCAGTTCAGTGATATGGATCTTCGCAAAGTACGCCTGAACGACTTGGTGGTACAGAACCCTTTATTGGCAGTTTTTTTTAATGCGCTTTTAAAGAGGCCATGTCACTTTACGTCGTACAGCCGTTAATTAAATATAGCGATGCTATCGCCGTATTGTTTTGGCGTACTTTCGAATTTCGTCCAGCCTCGAAGCGAGGTCTCTTGGCCACGGATGCTGGTACCATCTGATATCCCAGAAGCATGGTACAGCGCAGTGATAATTTAAAATTTGGGGAATTGCTTTATGACGAATAAAAAGTTTACAGAGCCATGCTATTTTAGCTATTGTTATTTGATTCTTGCACAATTTGGTTTTTATTAGGTACACAATTTACAAATATTCAAACATTCATTAGAAGACACTTGAAATTTTCGCAGATGTCTTCTGCAGCATCAAATAATTAAACATGGTCCCCAAAGAAAAAGACACTGACACAGTCAGTGTAGTAGTTACGGAACCCTTTAATTACTTACAATATCTATTTTCGTAGGTGCTCGCGTACTTTTTAGTTTGTACTTTCCCGTAAGAACAACTCCCGAATTTACTTTGTGGAGTACTTACAATTTTTTTAATGAAATGCGAATGAAAGTTAGAGATAGTAAGACCATTAGAAATAGTATCCAAATTACAAAACTGGGTATACTCTGCCAAATCTGTAGCACTAGGAATATCTGTAAACAAAAAGTCAGGACTTACGAGCCTACATCAACAACTTAATGTTCGACATGGATAGCTTCCTCCCGAATATTTCATTACGTTTCCCCTCTGCGGATTAAGCCAAAAGCATTCTTGTCAAATAACGCACATACAATCGTAAATTGAATTTTCCCCAAACCTCCGCGTAAACACGCGTAAAAAATATAATTTCGTAAGACGTTTTTGTATACGAGTAATTTATTACGTGATCCTATTTTCTAACTGATTGTTGGCTAAGCTTATTAAATTTCGTTTTTGTGCAACTGCTTCGCTGAGTTAAGTCGCGTGAGGATAAGTATTGGACGTGCGTGCTTGACCCGACTCCGGGTCACAGTCGTTTGATAATTATCTAGAAATTATTTTATAGCGAAAATAGTCACTGACTATTTATGATTGTTAAAACAAGTTTCATCGTCCGGTTGTTAACCTATAAGAATATTTTCTTGAATATTTTTATCGGTTATTAAACCATTTTGAAATTACTTTTGGAAAGTTTTTTTTTTTGAAACCCATGATAGTCAACGACGTTTTTCGATACACATATATGCATAGAGGTGATGTTTGCACCGAACTGTAAAAAAATAGTGCAAGCGTCTCTGTGTTTGATATATCTGGCACAGATAAGGTCAATATATCAGAGTCAGCATTACAGGGACTAGGAGGCTATTCATCTCTCCACTCGACAAATTCTCGAGCGATCCCGTAGAACGGGATAAATCACAAGATATCACTGGTGACAAACTGCCGCAAACGGTTGCGACGAGGTGAGAAGTCGGGTTTAGAGAGGATACTCGTTACTTTAACTATGAATTTCTTTATTTTCATTATACCCTAAAACTCTACGGTTATCCTGGTACCAGTCAAGATGTCAAGTTATACAAGTTCTGGAAAGAATAGGAAAAAATCCGTGTCACTTAGTTAAGCGATAATAGAGTTTCATAATGATAATAAACAACTTTTAGTACCTATAAAATATTTTTTAAATGTATGTGAGCTTTACTAACAAGGAAATGTACCGAACTGTCCGGCTCCGATTTGATTTATTTTGATATACTTATGTTAGAGAGCAGTCAAAAATAACAGACCCATATTTTTTTTTAGCTGCCCAAACTCAACCTATTTGGAGAAATTGACCTCCAAAGTAATGAAAAGTGACTAAACCTTCTAACTTCTATAGAAATTTCATTTCAAGCAAGTTGCAAATTATTACTGGTTTGATTATATGTTTGAGAACATAAAAAAAATAAAGATCACTTGTTTTGTTATATCGGCTCAAACTGTCGAACGGCTGTTTTAAGTCCTGGGTCCATGGAGTCCAGGCGCACACAAGCTGATAAAAGAAGTGTAAAAGCGCGTGGTCCACACAACTGGAGGGAGACCAAAATGCTGGCAGTTATCCTTTTCAACGAATTGCCAACGTTGTCCTGCGAGGGAATTCTGCCAGCCTTATTTAGATTCAATAAGTTTTAGTTAAGATTTTATGATGTTCCTTAATATTAATTTGCGTGAAAGTATTTTGTCCTTTATTAGTAATAAAACAAAAAGGTAACTAGATCGCGCACTAAATTCTAAATAATCTCTTCCTTTCACTCGCAGTACAATTTATCAAAGCCCTTTATCTTCGCAACATGGATTCTCCGAAATCACATTTCCTTTTAAATAAAACTTGTATCTAAGTTACATCTACAACAAAACGACGATTGAAATGGTTCCGATGAAAGTGCACCAGCCATTTAAATGTGGACTGGTTCTAGGCAAAAATAAAACTAGTCAGGGTTTTATTGTGATCTTGGCTATTTTTCAACAAAGCCGGCCCAGAAGGTTTCTACATTCTGCTTTAACATTGCGTAGGGAATAAGATTTTTATTAAAACTTGCCAAGTCTGCGGAATGCACGTGAGTGTAGTCTAGAACTAATTAACTGAAAATACTAAAATATAAAGGTTTCATTTGTTTTTCTTGTATTTGTACGATCGGCCCAAGCGCCAGCTTGCCAGTTTCAAAACAAATTTGCTTGAAGCCGTTGAAGTTCATTGGTATGGATTGGTATGGACAGATGTCTAGCCACAGCACGCAAACTGGGCCTTTAAGGTGTCAAGCTGCCGTCTGGGCCGATTGTACGTAGGTAATCTTGAAAAAAAAGTAGGAGAAAGAGTAAAGTGTTGATAGTATAAAGTTTACTTAACGCTGATTCTAAGGAGGGCATTCGACAAGGAATTTTTCAGCAGACACAGTCACGCTGCTTGGCTCGTACGCCTTAATTACGTCAAAATAAAAGTAAAATTCGCATTTAAATCACAATATTCAATGGCAATAACAGTATAAAACGGCGCGGCGCGTTCTTCTTACTGCCAGTTACCATACATTTATTTACTGTGAGCATTGTTGTATAATGAGAGAAAAAGGTTTTCGTTGTTCGCCTTACATGCGCTTGGACAATGCCTATAAAACAAAGCGTACTTTGGAATTCCGATTCGCTCCAATTTTGAATATCGTACGACCGGTTTAAAGTACCGCCGTGCCATTTTTTATTTGGACAACATTCTACACGAGTCTGCGTAGATGGTAAGAATGCGTGTAGTATTGACGTCATTTTATTTAGTGCCATCATGAATGCGTTTTCCTATTATCGGATATCGGGGCAAGTGAAATGAATCAAACATAGAACACTGCCAGCATCTTGGAACCATGACTAAGGAAACTTTTTTAATAACGTGTTTTATAGAATTTTTGTTACTAATTTATAAATTTTTAGATTTAGTATGCTTCTTTATAGTTTTAGCATACTTTTTCTTTCATGAATCATGAGATTTACGGTGAAGGAAAACATCGTAACACATACCTGCAAAGAAATTCAATGGTATGTGTGAAGTTTCCAATCTGCACTGTATCCGTGTGGAAACTATAGCCGAAGCTCTGAGAGGAGGCCTGTGGCCTGTAGAAGGACGTAATAATGGGCTGAGACGAGTGAGTGAAGGAATAAATCAAAATTTTACCAGTATCATAAAAAGCAAGGCAACGCAATGAAACGAAATGCGCAATCCTATTTAATAACTTCGTGCATATCATATTCGTTTTGTACAGGAAACATTTTAGTATACCTGTCATAAAACCCAAGATTATAAGTTTAATGAACTATAATTAAATTGCATTATCCAATTGAAACGTCTATCAGTTAAATTACGATATCTTTGGCATCTACATTGGTACTTTTAAGGACTTCCGTGTTTCAATCAATATGTATTAGATTAAATCGTGCATGTAATTTGACAGTCATAAGAATATTGCCTAGAGGCTTTTGCTGTTTATTTTGTACCGCAAATTTATTAGTCGTTTTTAATGCATAAGAACAATATGGAGTCCCTGAATCATAACGTATCTTGAGTATTTTGCTAATTGTCGTAAAGAGGAAATTATGTCGTATGTATGTATGATACTTAAATGCTTGGGGTCTGTTTGTCAGAACTGTAATATTATATTCAAGTTTCATAGACTCTTCAAAAGTGCCTAAGGATATTTTTTATCACTAGACAATTTTGAGCATTTCAATATAGGCACCACTGAGTCTAAACATCAAATTTGTCTAGGGCTACAACGAGTATTCCAAGATTTTCTGATGTATGTATTAATTAATGAATGTTGACAGATTTAGCTGCTAACTAGGTACTTAAAGTAAAGGTAATAAATACGTAAACTTATTAGATAGGTACTCACTTATTTACATATTGTTTTTAGCGAATTTGTCTTGTAATGTTTTGTGCCGATCGAATAAGCCTTGTTGAGTTATGCGGAACTCTGTTTTAGTTTTGTTTTAAATTCCTTTGCTAAATGTTAAGTGTAAATCATGGTCCTTTAATAGCTTCCTGTAAGGTTACACTTTATGACTTTTTGATGTCTTATGCCTTGTCCATTAAATTCAAGGTTTAGAAAGTTTTTGATGTCAGACTTACAAAAATCCGCAGCCATATTAACTGTGATTTCATAGCGTCTTATTTCTGATGGTGACCAGAAGTGCAGAAGTCATTGAGCAGTTTTTTTAGCCAAAAGAGGACTTTATTCTAATTGAACTGCCTTAATATAATAGCTCTTCCTAAAAAATCAAACTGTCTGTTGCAATTTGTTGTATGCTCTCTGTAAATTATTTCTCTTAACTACTTGATTTTCTTGAACGTTAACTCCGTAATATCATAGTCTACGGTCAGCCAAAGAGATCCCTATTGAGTATCTTGCGCTTGGGCGTTGCTGGAAACTGCTCTGTATCATGTTGTCTTAAAAATTATAATTGTTTTTTGTACATGGGGGGTTGCCTTTGCCTAGCAGTGCGACACTTTTCTAGGCTAATTAATATTTGTTATTATTCATGATCAGTGCTTTTAAGCTCTAAAATCTTAACAGGCAGTCAGTGCCTAGATTTCAAAATATATTTCCACACTCAATCCGTTCTTGTTTATGCCTTTCAGATTGGCATTGCGATGTCGTCCAATTCTGGATGAACTTTTCCACCTGCACCGATGACCTTTAATAAATAAAACCGTTGCGCCGTGTAAATCAGAACCTGCTATTGTTCGATGAAGATACAAGTATCTATTACATTGTTCTCTGCAGGAGCCCGATCAAGTTTTTGCATACCAATTGTGCCAAACAACTTTTTGTCGACGACCAGCGATTGGCGCCAGAGCTTATAAGTCACGTATTAACATTGCAAAACAATGTTCAGTTACCTGTTTAAAGTGGTTAAATATTAAATTATCTACTAATGATCAGCAAAATCTACTACAAAAACTGACAAGTGTTAATTCCATTAAGTGGCTGTTTTTTTCACTACTTCCATCCTTTTAAAGACCATTCCTTCCATAGTGCCTACAAGTAGCCAGTAATAAGGCATTTCAACACATCGTGTACCTTTTTATGTTGACTTCGTGGAATGATCAAATTATATTAGATTCTACTATTAGATGAACTACTTCGCATTGAAACGCACAGATACAGTTTGATATTGGTACGTTCATTTTTATTCTTCCAGTCGCAGTCTTCATTGATCTTTATTTCGTCTACATGCCAAACATATTCCTCATATGGGAAAAATTATTTTTATAGCAATTTTAAGACTATCCGATTTGCCCATCTTTACGTACGTATAATTTCAACATTCCGGTAAACATCACATTATGTATTGTGGTCAGGAAGCCCTTATTGAAATTACAATAAACTCAGAAAGAACAAAGCACCGATTGCAATCTCATAGCCATGCAAAATGCTATCAACAAACTGACTTAGCTCTAAAATCCTATCTGTATTTAAATTCCTTTTACTAAAAAGGTAACTCTATGCGTTTTTCGAAAAGGTATAGATTTGAACACATGTCCATATGTGACATGGGCCCTTTAGTTATTATTTTACCGTTAGGTTGGCAGAGCAAATTGTAAGCCCTAAATAGAAAAGAGTGACATCATGTCCACAGGCCTCATAAGGGCAGTGAAAGTTAACGCAATCAAACTCTGTGATGATGTAAAAATCTGTGTATTTTCAGTTATGGAATTACGTTACGACAAAGCGCAAACTATTGTCTCTACCTCAGTTAAAATGCTGGAAAACTTCATGCATTTACGCAATTGTTTAAATTGGTTTGATCAAATTAAGGACGTTCAAACTTTGTTGAAATGAAACCATAGACTCAAAGTACAAACACTCTTAATTCATCGTCATCATCTTAGCCTTTATACATCTCACTGCAGAACGATGCTTCCTTTCAGAATGAGAGGGCTTGGGCCGTAGTTCCCACGCGGGCCCAAACTGGATTGGGAACTTTATATACATTGAATTTCTTCGCGGGTGTGTGACACTCTAGAGAAAAAGGATCAATTAAAAAAAATACACGACAAACATGGGCTGAGCATGGAATACCAATTTTGCATCGTATAAGCAAATTCAATTTTTATAATATATTAATTAATGTGTCTATCTTCTTGCGCCTAGATTGTTGAAGTGGGGTAGCGCTTCAAGTAGAACTTACCAAACAGTGGATATACATATAATTACATTCATAAATGGATGATTAAATACATGTATGGTAACGTTTAATATTATTGAAATCTACCAAGAAATGCCTTTTCCATTCTAAGGTTCAATGTCAGTTGTATAGCTATTATGTAGTTTTATTCTGGTGCGGTCATAAGACTGTACATCCCTAAGTACACAATTGCAACATCCAAAAAAAAATCGTTAGGCACTTCAACTCTCATGAAAAGAAGCCGACGTTGGTGAGTGACAGTCAAATTCTGATTTACCTAATATGACGGTTTAACTTCAAGACTTTTATAAGTCTAAAGCTGCGTACCACCAGAACTGTGCAAAACAGCGGAGTGATGCGAAGAAGAGTAGCAAAACTATTAATTGGTGTAAACTGTAAACAAATGTTACCACCAGTGGTCAGAGCGGAGATTGGGGTGCGAATCTCTTAACGAAATTCGTCCACGGAGTCAAATAAATAAATATCACTGGACGCTTGGCACCAATTGACCTAGTCCCAAAGTAAGTAATGCTTGTGTTATGGGTACAAGACCCCTCTACCTACGTGTAGATAGATACATAATTAAATACATATTAAACATCCAAGACTAGAAGAAAAATTTGTATTTTTCACAAATGATATCGATCCTGGGCCCTCAAGCTTAAGCGGCGGACGCGGCGGTCGACCTGCTCCAGGTCCGTTGAGTCGCTTTACCGTGATGGAGTACCAAACATCCAAACAACATTTAGACGACCAGATGGCCTAGTGGTTAGAGACCCTGACTATGAAGCTTGAGGTCCCGGGTTCGATTCCCGTGTCGGGGCAGATATTTGTATGAAAAATACGAATGTTTGTTCTCGGGTCTTGGGTGTTTAATATGTATTTATGTATGTATCTATCTATATAAGTATGTTTATCCGTTGCCTAGTACCCATAACACAAGCTTTGCTAAGCTTACTTTGGGACTAGGTCAATTGGTGTAAATTGTCCCGTGATATTTATTTATTTATTTATTTATTTATCCAAACTTTCGTAATTATAAGATTAGTAAGATAACTATAAAGATGAGTGACTGGCTCGTTTCTATTAGAACTGCCCTTTTATTCTGGCTTTGCATATCGCTAGTCGAAGGCGGTGTCATCTATTGCTTCTGCATTTTGACAACTGTAGCATTGTATCTCTTTTGCTCTCACGAAATGTTTCGGCAGATATGGCAAAGTGTAGTGCCACCATTAAGGGGATTCACATTGTCCTCCAGCCGACCACCCACCCAAAACCCAAGACCCCAAGTGCATAATATTACCATCAGTTATTAAGGCGCATGCGTTCGAAGATGAAATAAGATGACGTTTAAAGTGATTTTATTATTTATTCTCCGAACATGGTTTCCGCGTCTGTCCATTTTACTCTTCGATACTTGATGATGTATGGTCATATTGTAACCGTGGGCATTTTTTTTTTCATTTAAATTTTACCAAGAGTGTCATTGATGACGGATTTTTCATATTAGGTACCTTAAAGCTGATACCAAATCATTAGAGTGGGTACTTTAACTATGCACTAACTCATTTCTTCAGTGACTTGGAGTGTGAAATCTCCGAATATTACGCGATTAACTGTAACCTAAGTAATGTTCGTTTCATCAAACTTTTATAACAGAATAACAAAATTAAAAGTCGTGATAGACAAGTGGTTTGACTAATGGCCTGTCTAACATAGGGTCGTACGTTCGAGTTTTGGCTCGCACCTGTGAATTTATCGAAATTTATGTACCCGATCCACACTGAGCCTGCGTCCAGTCCTCCCTCATTCTGATAAAGGTTTGTGCCGTGTTGTGGGACTTATATAGGCTGGAATGATGATGATGAACAGAATCAAAATTAATTTTGCGAAAATTTCCATTTAGCTGATAAAAATAAATTGTGCACCAAATGCCAATAAAAATAGCGAGTGGTAAAAAATGAACATTGAACACACGATATAGACAAGCCGTCCAACATTCGTTGAGCACATGTGGACACGTATAGGTACACTTTGCTATGTATATATACAATCTGGTAAAGCAGCGACTCGAAACAATCATGTGGCTTATTGTAACCGAAATATAAAACAAATACAATACTTTTAAAATATGACTGAAAATAACAGTCTTCTTGTAAAAGTCGGAACAAAAACAAAATGTTTAACTCTTAATTTGACTACTCTTAATTTCTGATTTTTCGAAGTCAGCGTTCTTTCTGCCCGCTAAACGCAACGCAATGAAACGTATCTCACACAAACCCCAACTACGAGTATCACCAACACCACAAAAGGTACTAACGCATTTCAAAATTTAAAGCTTACCTAATTAACATAATTAATCCATTTTTTTTTCATTTTGTACTAATATAAAAATATCAGTACTTATCTTTATATATCATCACGGTAATAAACCGTTACTTGTAGTCGGAAGGTATTTTTTAGGGTAAAACATATAAAATCATTTCCCTTCTGCTTACCACTTTTTTTGCTTAGCAGCTTACTTAGTGTAAAAATCCTATGAAATATCATTCTTGAGACAAACCTTACGGATCTATTACGGTAATAGTCCCAACAGTTGGAACTATAAGAAAAGCTACCTCTTACGCCACAGCAAAATTAAAAGCACTTACCACAAGTGACAGCAAGAGCCTTCCGTTTTTATATCTCAAAATACAGATCCCTGACAATGATGAATAGTCATCCGCAACGCTCCTAAAAAGGCATCGAGTTGGACGGACGACGTTTTTGACAATATATTTATAGCTCGCCATAACTAACCGTGCTTCAGTTAATATCCCATAACAAACTATTACAAAATAGCGTTTACGACACATTTGAGTGTGTATTTCAACTATTGTGGGCAACCGGATTGCGCAAGGAAAAGCGTATGGTATTGTATGGAGTCTGTTGTTGGGAAACTTTGATTATCTTGCTCTAAAGCTAATATATGGTAAACGCAGATTAAGAGACGATTGTAGCCCATGACGATCAAAAAATGACCTTTGTCTCAAAGATAGGGGAGAGGTGGCATGAAAAGAATACGTATTGAAAGGGTCAATTCAAATTTAGGAAGCTTCCTATATTGAAAGCGTTGTAAATACAATAATTTTCATAATTCAATTCTTAGTTGTTTTTCGCATCTTTAAAAAAATTGTATTTTCCCTTTCATAAACGAACTTTTATTTTGAATTGTCCCTTTCAATACGTGTCCCTTTAATACCTCTCCCCTACCTACTGTATGAAAGAAATTTTGTCGTACTACGGTTTTACGTACTACGTTGGACTTTGCCGTTAAATAAATAGGTCTCATCAATGCCTATCCCAAATAAACCTTGGACCTACAAGACTGAAAGTTAGCACTAAGGTTTCCTTAATATCGAAGACAAGGAATTTGCAAAATTCTTACTGGTCAGGGACTTTCAAAATAAATAAATAAATAAATATTAGGGGACAATCTTACACAAATCGACCTAGTCCCAAACTAAGCAAAGCTTGTACTATGGCATATGGGTACTAGACGACGATAAACATACTTATATAGATAAATAAATACTTAAATACATAGAAAACATCCATAACTCAGTAACAAATATTCGTGCTCATCACACAAATAAATGCCCTTACCGGGATTTGAACCCAGGACCTCTTGCTTCGTAGGCAGGGTCACTACCAACTAGGCTAAAGCGGTTGTTAAATGAAGGTGAAGCGACGGGAGTTAGTTATACACTCTATTTTAAGAAGAAATTGTTTTTTCCGTTAGCAACACCCCATCGGGCAGTTTCTATTTGTCAATATTCGCATCGTATTTGTTTTTATTAAAAGTGTTTGTAAGTAATAATTTTCCGGCCATATTAAATACACTGATAATTACTGCAGTTGAAACGAAAGTAGTGGTCGAGCTAACACAGCCAATACAATCGAGTATGAAGATAATAATTATGTATACTTATTGAATTGTAATAAGATGCAAAACTTCAGGTATAGTCGGGGTAAGAAAAGGTTCGTCACTTTTCGACCTTAACTCGTTGACATAGAGTCGAAAAGTGACAAAACTTTTCTTACCCCGACTATACATATCTTTGTCCTCACCTACAAAATATTGTTGACATGACCCCTTGTATTAATTTCACCATGTGAAAGTTAGAGGTAATATAAATACAATACAAGTCTAATCATCATATCAAAGAGGATATACTTACTGGATACGTTTTTCCCTTTATTCCTCCTACGCTATGTAAATACATTGTTCTTAAAATCTGCTCCTCCACTATAGTAAACAACTCAGCTTCACAGAATCAGCCCACAGCTGTATTGTTACGTTCGAGGAAACAGGAATCAAACGAACTAAAAACTTCTGACGCGTTTAGAATTTCTTTGTAATAAAAAAATACGTCATTAAAATCGTCATAAAATCGTGTAATCCTTCCTAATTCACGCAAATGCTGTATCACGATGATATTATTTTAACTATTGCATATATACGTCGTATGAGTATAATTATGTCGTATGCCTTGTCATCGAAGGCGATTTTTGTCATGTCAACCACAGCCTGAGGCATGCGGCTTTTGAAACGTAAAATATTTCAATTCTGTGCTAAGTATGATTGTTCGAAAACAAAATAGGCTTGCCTTTGATCACAGTGGCGCCTTGTGGTAAATAGACATATGGCCTAAGATGACAATAACGTACATGTCGAGTTGGTTTGGATGACATAAACAAGAGTGTAGTGGCTCCAGAGTAGCGCTAAGCAATAAGGAACGGCTTGAGAATCCAGAGTGAAAGCAAAAGTCCAAGGAATGCCAAGAGCTTACATCCTTTTCGGAGCCTTTGTCACGATACCGTTTGCTTTATTCCTCTTGGGGCTTAAGATTTCATAACATCACAATACATAACAATATGATTTTTTATTTCGCATGCTTTTCTGCTGGGTTGTAAAGCGGGTGTAATTGCACTAGCTTCGGCCCTACGCAGTTCTCAACTATTCCATCATCTCGTGCATTACGGAACGGCAAGTTTAGGGCAGAGTCATTTTCGCTTGCCGGGCATCTTCCAGGGCAGTGCCTTTCTGTTTCATAGCAATTCAGTATTTGTCGTTTTTTATTAACTGTTAGAGGCGGCTATTGCTTTTAACTGCAATTAGTGATTTTATTTACATTTGTTCAACTGGAAACGTTATTACTGTAACAGTCTTTTAAAGAATAATCAGTGAAAAAAGTTAATTGATTTGCTTTCGGTATACCGTATTACATAAACTCTTAGTAGACTTTTAAATTTTATCTCCTGTTATTATGTCACTATGTAAAATTTAATTAAATACTTAAAGAAAATATGGACACCTCATTTGAAATTTCATAATGTACTTTAACCGTTAATGTACCTTTCAAAGTTTAGCAGCGCCTTAGTAAATTATATTTGTCAACGGTTGGCACAAAGTCTTTGGTTTAATTTAATAAGCTAAGAGGTCGAATTATAAAAAATGAGAGATCTACAAAGCGCAAACCAATAGCTACCGAACTGGCACAAACAACTATCGCTTTCTTCATGACTTATGACCATCATTCGGTCAGCGGAATCTGTGATTAATAAGATATTGATAACGTTAATAAGCTAAACGTTTCGCTTAAAGTGGCTGCAATCAATATAACTGGATATTGACACAAATATGTATCGGTATAATTATAAATATGAAGTCTTAAAACTAAGGACTAGGCATAAGCACGCGCGCCGTTTAAATGCAAAGCGTTCAAATCACCCAACTTTTAAATTACGTAGAAATTATCCCTATTAGCATTGCGATTTTTACCGCAAAAGTACTAGGTAATTAAGGTAGGATTTATACTTGTATTCACGAAGTTTTCATTAAAAGCGTGAATTAAAACTTCAAAATTATAGACTGCTAAAGCTGTAAGTTAAAATAAAAGAGACTGCCAAAAAGCTACACGATTTCTGCATCATTTTGATTGCGAAAAAAATACTGCAGAGATTTTATCAATGCGATCAAATAAAAATCTGTTGTGATGTTTTGATTTCATTTAACACGTTATCTTGAGATCCTTTTAGGTGGGTTATACGGTAGTTTCTTATATGGGCATGATTCGACCAGAGTTTATTTATTTAAATGACGTAGTTTGCATATAATCTGAAGGAAAGTCCGCTATAAGTGTAATTTTAATCATTCCCTTACGTGCGTAGAGGCCGTATCTTGATTGCGATTGACTTGTATATTGATTTCTTTGACGCTGTTCTATGAACTTGTTTGTATTGTTTGGGTTATTATGTAAGGGACGAAGACGTAGTGCTCTCCACATGGAGATGAAGGAAAAATGTTTAAAAATGGTAAACCCGTATTAAGCTTTTCGTATTACAAGCCAAAAAGTCAGAGTAATCATATCATCATAATCATCATCAGCCTACGTTCATCCACTGCTGGATATAGGCCTCTCCCATGGCACGCCAGTGAGCATGATCCTCGGCCACTCAAATCTAGCTCTTGCCAGTCGCCTGGCGAAGATCATCGCTCCACCGAGTCTGAGGACGTCCTACGCTACGTTTGCCGATCCGTGGTCTCCACTCAAGAACTCGTCTACCCCAACGGCTATCGGTTCTTCGGGTTATATGACCGGCCCATTGCCACTTCAGCGTGCTAATGCGGTGGGCTATGTCGATAACTTTGTTTTTTTTTTGTTTTTGTAGTCATCATATACCTATCATAAAATAAAAAGTAAATAAAAATCATAGCACCGGTTTCCGTTGTAATTGAATATCATAAAATAAAAGAATATAAGGCAAAATAATGTCACTGCTCTGTCAGTTATTTACCGAAAAGTGTCACGATTTCCGAAAGGGAAGTTATTCGTGCTTTGTTGTTCTGCTCAGACGTTTACAAGACATGTGAATGCTGTATAAATAAAGCTTTTACAATTACAATTTAAATCT
Organism: Archips xylosteana; assembly: GCA_947563465.1. Taxonomy (NCBI): domain Eukaryota; kingdom Metazoa; phylum Arthropoda; class Insecta; order Lepidoptera; family Tortricidae; genus Archips; species Archips xylosteana. Next base: position 19,790,585 of record OX387347.1, on the reverse strand, counting down.
TCCTCACACAAATAGGTACAACGGTACAAAGGGATTGTAAATCTCATTGAAGAGGTAAAATGTCGACAGCTGAATTATTGTTTTGTAGTCTGACTCTGAGCGCGATAGCATAGTGGCGAATCTATCGCTTTTATTTTATTGTGTCATCATCCCAGCCTATATCGCCCCACTGCAGGGCACAGGCCTCCTCTCAGAATGAAAGGGCTTGGACCGTATTTCTCACGCAGGCGTAGAGCGGATTGGCAACTTTTTTTACTCTACTCACTTATTAACATTTGTCTAGTAAACACTTATTCTTAATCGTGTGGTGTCAAGAGAATAAATCTACATATATCTTCTTTCTAATATATAAAAATCACATGTCACGGTGTTTGTTATCGAACTCCTCCGAAACGTCTTGACCGATTTTTATCAAATTTTTGCTCTATTGTTGGTATGTCTGAGAATAGGTCGTAGGCTATTTTTTATACCCCTATTCTCCGCAGACGGAGTCGCGGGCAACAACTAGTATACTATAAAAAATAATGCCTATATCACGGCACCACGCGTGAATGGCTGGACCGATTTGGCTAATTATATTTTGTTGCAGTTTACTGTTTTAAACTTTCGTGATTTTCACTCATAGTTACTATACTAAACGGGACTTATCACGCAATTAATGTTTACCTCGACATTTCGGCCACATTGCAGCAGCCGTGGTCACGAATTAACTCATAAAGACTAATTATTTTCTTTTTTGTTGCGTTTGTTATTGTCAGGAGAAGGTTCTTATGAAATAAATTTTGAGAAAATATAACGGGGGTGAAGCCGCAGGCAACAGCTTGTAATATCAGAATTCTTAATATGACAACGTTAACATTAACCAAAAGATCAGTACTCCTCTTTATCTTACTAAATAGTTGCAATGATACGGTACTTAACTCAAGTCTGTAATGTAAACAAGCTAATTTGTAATGTATTTCTGCAAATTACATTCAGTTTCATAGGCACGCCCTTTTATGAAAGTTGTTGAACTGGAGTACACCGGTATTGTCCTGCATTTCATCTTAAATACTTATTTATAGAGCCTAGAGTATAGTTGAATTTAATTTATTGAATCAGGCGTTACTTTGCGGAGGTCTATATTAATGAACTGAAACAATTACTTTGCTCACTCGCAAGCAAAGAAAGAAAGAAAGAAAGAGGCTTTGAAGTCGCGGGTGAGCAAAGTAATTGTTGCAGTTCGTTGGTTGAATTTAGTAAATACAGCTCTAAAATTCAATAACATGTTTTGAGACAACGATGAATTCAATAAAATATGAAAAATTCACATTATTATTATAAAAAAAAAAACAAATTAAAGTAAGTAGGGAATAATGGCAAAAATCGACGTGCGAGTTGGACTTAGGTACCTACGCACCGAGGGTTTTTGCACAAATTGGTAGTTATACCTTGAAAAATTCGTGCGTGACATTCGGTAGACTAATAGTCTCCAAGCTAAACCGTTTGGTTCCGTTGTTGCCATTTTATTTACAGAAGCCCGAAAACTGTTACAATGATTTGGCTTAGTAAATCCTTCCAAAAATTGGAATTGAGAAGAAACTGTTACATTTTAATACAGTCCTTCTAAACTCACCCATAAGTCACTCAACGGGAAGCATTACTTACGTATGACATAATGCGATTAAGTAACTCAAGATCCTTCAGCGATGTATGCGGAATTTGCGGAATAGTGCACATAAATATAGCTTAGCCAAGTCTCATGCGCATGCATCGAAGTTTGATTTACGGCCGGTCATTGGCCTAGGTGATTAGGGACTACTTAAACTTGGAAATGAGAGTTAGAGTTTGTTTTTATCGGGACAAATCGGGATAAGTATTTAAGTAAATTAATTGTGACAACCGGTTAGCCTGTTGCTTAGTGACCCCGACTATAGGAAAACTAGACGACCCAGGTTCAAATCCCTGTACAGGGAGCCGCTTTCATGATTAGGTAATACAAGAGAACCTGGGCGACCGAGCTCCGCTCGGGCTGAAACTCGTTTCCAAGCGTTTTTCCAGAGATAAGACCAAGCTAGATCAATTTTTCATCCCCGAAAACCCGTACCAAATTTCATCGAAATCGTTGGAGCCGTTTACGAGATTTTGATTATATTATATGTACAAAAATTGCTCGTTTAAAGGTATAAGATTAGATTACATTAGATAGATAGATTTGTTCTTGAGTCATATGAGTCTGAGTTATTAAGAATGTGTCCTATTCATATCTTACCATCCTATTCTATTATGGTACTCGAGCACGCAATAACGGTTGAACGGATTTAAATGAATGATTATAATGATGATGGACACAAAAAACAGTCTAGACACACACACATACACACACTGACACTGTCGATGGTGACTTACACATATTTTGCAACTATCATTTTTTCACCTAAACTTCTCTTACACTTCGATATTTGCTAAAATTATCTCCCACAGTTGAATTATAGCACATTTGACTAGCCAAGTAATGTGCTAACATTAATATCTGAAACTTGGCGAAAGGTTACGGTTTGGTGCGCTTGCGCCGGTCAAACTATAAATAACCATACGTTTCCGGGTTACACCGCACTCTAAAGACCTGTAAACGATGTTTACAGTTTTTGTTGCGTAACCATTAGCTGACTGGCTTATTCTGAATATTGATATCATTAGATGAAAACGCATGTATTAATTTATCTTGACGGGATGTACAAGAGAAGAAATTACAATACAAAGGCCACTTATTGAGCACCGCATAGTAAGCAGTACAAAAACAGGTATAAAAATATAAATAATTTTATTAACCAATGATTTCAACATCCAAGCATCTTAAGAAACTATCGTGCTGATCCTATCGGATAGAATAGGAATACTACAAAGTGACAGACCTGAAGGTTTAACTAAAGTATGTTTATCAGAGCCATGTATACATAAATTAAAAAAGGGTATTTCTAACTATGTTGTGCTTGAAAATGAAAAGTTTCGTAGAGATACGCTCAACGTGTCTTTTACTGCAATTTACTATGGATTCTCGTCGATATTAGAATAGAGAGACAGAATAGAGCGCCCATTTAGATGTGTTTATGAAGCTATAAGCTTGTTAATATCGTAAACTACGAGAGAAAGGTGCGAATATAACTTGCATATGCGACTAAATTAGAAATCACTCATTAGAAAGAAAGAAAGAAAGAAAGAAAGAAAAATATTTTATTTCAGGTTACAAGAGTACCACCACCAAACAGTAGAAAACAACATTAACAACTAATAACACAAGTTTGTAAAGGTAGTGACACCAATTGTCACCGAAAAAGGGTCTCTACTCAGCATGTGTTGCTGCACAGAGAGTGTAGCAACGCTGGTTTTCTGTAGAGCCCAGATTTGAGCTACACGACAGCTCCACCTGTTACTAAAATACTTATACACAAACAAGGCCTAAGCATTTGTTATAAAATAAAGTGAAGGGAGCCAAGCAAAAGGTGTGGTGCAAAATAAAATATAAATTTTACATCATATATATACATACCTACACAACAATATATACTATTACATATCATTAGAAGGATATAGCACTGCACGGACTGACTGAGTGTGATTTTTTTGCACGTCCAGCAAATACTTCTTGAATTTAAATTTGAAAGAACCAATCGTACTTGAATTCCTTATTGGCGGCGGTATATTGTTCCAACATTTCGTGGCAGCATAACGGAAGCTACCACGAAAAGCAGCCGTACAGTGCTTAGGAAATATCAATCTCGTGGCAGCCCTAACCACGCGCCGAGAAATGATGAGCCTCTCAAACAAATACCGAGGCCGCTGGAAGTTCACAACGTCGAAGAGTAGACCAGCCAGGTGAAGAGAGCGCCTGGCATCCATTCTAAGTAAATTACTTTGGTCAAGGTAAGGTGACACGTGCGTCCTAGGAGGGATTGAAAAACAAAATCGAGCACAAGCATTCTGGACACGTTGCAGAAGAGACTTGGAACGTGCCAGTAAGCAGCCACTCATAACAATGTCAACATAATTAAGCTTGGACAAGATTAAGGATTCACAGAGCCTGATTCTAAGGTCAGTGTTGAGATGATCTCGAACCTGATACAATATACTTAACCGATAGAAACATTGTCTTGTCGCCTCAAGCACCTGTTGTTCAAAACGCAATCCCTCGTCCAAAAAGAGACCAAGGTTGCGGGCAACGAAAACCCGCTCCAACAATTCTGAACCAAGCGTCAAACGAACGTCAGTACTACAAGTTTTCTCAATCTGCCCCTTCGTCCCGATAATGAGATATTTGGATTTCACTGGATTGAGAATCAAACCGTTTCGCGAAGACCATCCCCTGACGCGCTCCAAATCCTGATTAATCTCATCAACTGCTCTAAGGGTGTCAGAAGGCTTAAACGTTCTAAAAATCTGGGTATCATCTGCGTACATGTGATAATTGCAAAACTCGAAACACTTAATGATGTCAGACGTGTAAAGAATAAATAAAATTGGACCTAAAATGGAGCCCTGTGGGACACCGCATCTAATTGAAGTCAACTCAGAGAGATTAGTACCACCCCCAGCATTAGGCAGCTCAACACGCTGCGACCGATCACTCAGATAACTTGAAAACCATTTCACTGTGTCAGTATCGAACCCATAATAGGACAGTTTAGATAAAAGCAGTGCTATATCGATAGTGTCAAACGCACGCGAAAAGTCCAACAGCACCAGCAAGGCTACCTCCGCTCTATCCCTTGCGACTAGAAGGTCATCGATAACATCCAAAAGGGCAGTAGCTGTACTACGACCCCTTCTGAACCCCGACTGCTTTAGGGGTAAGATATTATTGGCTTCAAGGTATTCGGTCATTTGGGAGCATACAACTTTTTCCACAATTTTAGATATGAAGCATAAGATGCTGATGGGTCGTAAGTCACTAAAATCTGTGGGATTTGAAATTTTAGGGATAGGTTTAACAATGGCAGACTTCCAAGCCGAGGGGAAAGTACCAGTTCTAATTGATTGGTTCACTATTTTTGTAATGATATTCAGAGTGCCGGGCAAAGTCATCACCACCATATTCATCGAGATACCATCGGCACCAAGAGCATTGCTTGCGAACGATTTCAAAACCCTTAGAACTGTGGACTCATCGACTGGTTTCAAAGAAAATATTGCGGTCCCATAACGGTGGAACTCGAAAAAAGTTAAATCAGATAAAACAATTTGAGGCCCAGAGGGAGCGTTAATAAAGTGGTTATTGATTAGGTTAGGATTATTTAGGTGCAACGGCAATTCATCGACTTTTTTATTAAAATTAGCCACATTTTGTTTTATGCTCTTCCAGAGAGCACGCGGGTTGTGTAAATTTTGATTCACGTGAAATTCATAAAACGCTGATTTTTCGCTGTACAAAGCCCTATTGACCAGACCCTTCAACGACAAATAATACTCTTTATGGTGGACAAGCTTAGTCCGACGACTTCTAGCATGAGCAGCATCTCTAAGACTCATCATCTTTTTAAGCGTGGGGGTAATCCAAGGATAGCTGGTTTCTCTTAAGAAAATCGTTTTTACCGGGGCATGAAGGTCAAACAGGTGAAGAACGTATGTGTTAAAATTATCGACAGTTTCGTTTACGTTATCACATAGCAGACGATCCCACCTGACAGCCGCTACTTCCCCGTCAAATACTGACGGGTCGATGTCTCTAAGGGGACGATATGTGATGTATTTAGGGGGGGGCTTGATCTTTTTTATATTAAGCCGAGAAGATATGAACGCATGGCTACTTAGCTCAGGTATGAAGTCAACAACACAGTTTAGATCCTTCATGTTCGAGCATACTACGTCAATGAGCGTTTCCGAATGATCAGTGAAATGAGTCGGTTCCTTAACATATTGAGTTAAGTGCGTATAATGCAAAAAATCATTAAATTTTTTTGTATTAGCGTCCGTATGCGATAAAATGTTAATATTAAAATCACCCATTAAAACAATAAACTCGAACATCGAGACCGAAGAAACTGATTGAACCAGTGCATCAATAAATACATCAACGTTCATCCAGGGCGGGCGGTAGGCGGTACCCACAGCCAACTTCATGCCATTTACGTGAAGACTCAGCCACATCTGTTCAACGGTGGGGGAATCAGGAACAGCCAACACTCGCGCAGTCAAGCCACGGCGTACGTAAAAGCCAACGCCACCTCCGCGCGTGCGCACGTCAGGAGGGCGCGGTACGTGACGCAGGCGGTAGCCTGCCGGCGCCGGCGCCCGCGCCTCACCACCCTCACGAAGCCAGGTTTCATTTATGGCCATAATATCAACAGAGTGGCGCTCCAAGGCAACGAGAAACTCCTCATGGCGCGTGGCCAAAGAACCAGGGTTTAAGAGACCGATAGTAAAACATTTATTTTTAGGAATATGTAGAACAATGTAGGAGAATAGAAATAATACGTACTTGTTATTCAATATAAAAAATGCTAAACAGGTAGCATGGCGCCAATCACTATGAATGGAGACGTGTAATTTATTAATAAAAGTAAAACTGCAATATATATATGTATTAACAGACGTAATATGAGGGGAGTTAGACTTGTGGCCATGTTCTACAGGAGGGCAAAAGAAAAGAACCCAAAATAATACACATACACAGTATACAATATATCCTATTTTAACCTTCAATGAAAAATAAACACAAACAATATGTATACAGGCACAGTAACTTAGTGAATAACACCTAAAAAGTGTGCGTACTGACCAGGTTATGGCATAATTTAGTTTACAAGTTATAACAACATTACAGTAACTACAAACACAAGAGGTTACCGTGCAAGAGTTTTGAAAATAAACAGAGTAGGAAACACAGGATAACCATAAAAACAATAGGCAAAAAGCATATAGTAAAACTACTGAAAATTCAGGTTTCTTCTGTCTAATCAAACAGCAGGGATTCCAAAAACCAGCGGAAAATCTGCTTCAGAGCGAATTCTTTTCGGAGGGGAGTCTTTAAGACGTCGAACAAGCACGCGACCACTACGTGTCCAAGGGGTCCTCCAGTTGAGCCTCAAGCACTCCTGCCGTGCAAGATAAAATAGCCTCCTGTTATGCCTGGTAAGACGTTCATTAACGTAGAATCGGCGGGTGGGGCCCGGTAGATCAAAGCCAGCAGAGTCAGCTCCACGACGCACACGCGCCGCTCGCAACAGCTCCTCACGGGGCGCACGGCGCGCAAGACGCACAACCAACGGACGAGGCCTCACGTCACCCACCACACTCGAACTGCTCGCGCCCGGCCGCCCGTCAACATCAGCCTCCCCCACTGGACGGATGAATTAGCTTTATGCTGTCATAAATTTCTGTAACTATACGGCATTGTGTGGATTGTGATATAACTTAAAGTGTCAGCGTAATAAGTATTTTAGAAAATATTCGCTTAACAAATATGAAAGAACGAGGGGAAGGCCTTTGGCATACTTTAGAAACTAAGAAAAAATGTTTAACATGCTTTTAAATGTATAGGAGAAACTTTTCTAATGAAGCCATTCTGGTGCAGTTAAAACACGACTCTGTATACAAATACGGGTCGACAATGACCTGAAAAGAATAAATGGACGACCTGATAATTGAAATTATGGTCGTTTATTCCGGGTCGACAAATACAGGTTGCGTTTTAAATGCTCCACCCAGCAATTCAATCTCCGTTAAGTTCGTTAAATTTATATACAAAATAATAACAAAGACAAAAATGACCTTGTTAGGTGCTGTTGTGATTTATGGCTAATTAATTGTTTTTCTTCTTTTACAGGTAAATATCGTACGGAGTCTAGTAAATGCTGTAAAACTGTAAGTAATTAATTAACACGTTCCATGCGGGTCTAGATATTCAAAACTATCCTCGAATGCGGTACGTATCAAATATGACTCATTAGAGACTTGCATTACGTTACGTATTACTTATTTTCAATGCGTAACTAAGCCTGCCTTTACAAGTACTTAGACGTATAGCACTTAACGTGTTAATTCCTAATGAAGAACAGCGCATACATTTCTTATTGACCCAAAGGAAGAACTACGCTAACTATGAATACTTAACTGGCTGTCATCGCTTACTTCCTGTGCTAGCTATTAGCTACATTGTAGACCTTGTCATGATCGATGGAACAAAATTCAAAGTTTATATCGTGCCGTCCCTTTCACGCTTCTGTTAATACTAGGTACTAGCGTGAACGGACCGGCATGATACAAAGTTGGAAAATCGAATTTCGTATTATCAGGCCTAGCGACTACCTATGTGTAAATATGTTGGATTCTTACGAGATTCTCGCCTAAAACTAACGGGTTAAAATGATGAACTTCCTATGATCGTAATTGATTTCGCTTTTAACGGTTAACGAGACCGTATTTCTCACGTCTCTTAAATACCAGAAGCAAACCATAAATATTGGTATTAAGGTTGACAGTTCTTAATTAATAAAAACACGTTTCTGTTGCCTAAACAAGACAATGTTATTAGACTATAGTTACGAAATCTAGACAGGATCGATTTAATATCAATGCTAACTTTAAGCACTGCGATAATGAATATTAAACAGCTCAGAAGTTATTTTACATATAAGATGACAGTTCAATAGTAAGTATTGTGGGTAATGTGATGAATAATATTAGTAGCTATAATTTATTTATGGAAGTGTAAAACAATTTAATGTAATTTAGTTCAAAAACTTGCACTTGCGCTAATAGTTACGTTAAATGCAGATAAATGTAGATTTTTATAAAAAAGTAGGTATTGAGACTGATTGGACAGATATCTGTAGGTAGGGCATCGTGTATGGATCAAATTGCTCGTGTACTCGTTCCAAAACGTAAAAGGACCAAAATAAATGCAAATCCGGCCGACTAAATACGGTATGGAATAAGAAGAAAGATTTTTTTGTAGAGTGGAGACTTTATCGGTGACATTTTTGGCTTCACCATCATCACGATATTAATACTTTCGGTCAAAGTATTAAAAGTTATTAAGTACTTAATATCGTAATGACGGTGAAACCAAAAATGTCACCGATAGAGTCTCTACTCTAGATGTGTTGTGTGTATGCAGTGACGCTGGTTTTCTGTAGAGCCCAGATTTGAGCTACGCTAAATAGCTCTCCTTAGAGCCATATCACACTGGCGATTTGAGAACGTATTAGAAGCGGAGCAAACGCACGGCGTACTTGCCGCGAATGCGTAACGTATTCGTTGCATCTACTCGTACAGGACTGGGATGCCATGATGCACAAAAACTGAAGTGGGTAAAATAGATGTTAGCTGACGTACGTGAGTGTACTGTGGTGGGGGGTCCCTGCGCTCTGAAAGAGAAAATACTGCCTAAGCCTAACTTGAACTTGTCTTATCTTAATGGAAATAAACTTGGTTTTCAACTATAACAATATTTATTTAATTTTACATTGCATTATATCAGAACACTCGCGTGGTACGGGCTAACCCAGAATGGCTGCCCCGACCGCCGCTGCCCAACGTTCATTTCTTGATTCGAATTCCAGAAGCCATAAGATTTATTTTTTTGAAACAGCAACACGGTCTCGGTAGCCAGTGCCTACTTTACATCATGGTGTCCCAGCCAATAGCTGATGAATTCCTTGCGTAGTCGCGGCAAATCCGTTGCGCGCTCGCGACGATCATACTGCGCGTTCACTCCGCTTCTTCTTCAAATCGCCAGTGTGATATGGCTCTTAGTCGTGCTGCACATGCATGAGCTTAAGTATGTAGAATATAAAACTAACATGGAAACAGAAGCCAATGTGTGTTGTATTTAGAATTCAAATGTTAATTGATACAGTCCTAATGAACTTTGCTGGGCACTTGATAATGCCTAAGATTTCTCCTGCACACACCGGCCAAGCAGCAGCATTAATTCAATACCAGGATTGAATTTCTAAATGATGCACAAAACTCATTTGCGGAATGACAAGAGAAATTGCTGCTGCCATTTTGCCTTGCTTTCACGGGCTGCGCAGTGACATTTAGGTTTGTATCTAGATGAGCCCAGATTATCGCGTTTAGCCATCTGTGCTGTACTGGACTCGCGATTATCTGTTTATTTTATGTCCGTTTGTTAATGGATCTATAAGTAGTTAGACATCAGGATAATATGAGGAATTCCTAGAGGTTTTCATTGGTGATTTATAGCAATGTTAGGTACCTACTCTGGAATTTTTAATATGCATACCTAAGTCTAGCTTAAGGTATGATACCGTCAAACGTAGACAATGCAACGAATCATTTAAAAAATTGCTATAGTTGTAGGAAGGTAATATTAATTGTTCTATGAGGAGTGAGTTTCACTTGTTACTTATTATAGAAAAAATAAAAATTAAATGTCTATATAGTTGCCATGATCATTCAGTTGTTAAAAAAAATATTTCATAAAAATACTACACTGAGTAAATTAGTAGCTGTGGCAATTTGATTCCATAATTTCGCCGCACACATGAAAAAAGCGTAGGCTAATAAAAAGGCGGCTTTCGTTCAGATCAAATGTGAGGGTTCTGACTGTAGGGGGGCGTGAAAACTTTTGCACGAAAAGCCGGAGCAAAAACACCTAAAAACCCCATTTATCCCCTTATTGAAAGTGCAGTAATGGAAGAGAAGCGTTTGTTATCTTCGAAAGTATAGTCAACCTGGGGGGATTCGGGTTGTTAGTACCCTTCGCCACTGGTCTTCAGAAGAATCTGTAAGTACTTGTATCAACTATTATTTATTCTATGACATAACCGGGAATCGAAAACATTTGAACTGGACAGTGACGTTAGCATTTGCATATTGAAAGCGTTGGTTATAATATAATCTTATCAAAAAGTTGTTTTTAAACGTCCGGGGCTACGTTACGTCACAAGCGTCACAACACGCGTTCGCCCGCCCTGCGCTCGCGCACACTTTGATGTCCCCCGATTTACGATACGTCGCCGTTCACGTATTGGACGCACTTCACGCTTCCTTACTTCCAAATCTAATTTTAGTATTAATTTGCCCCTCAAATTGAGTTGTAAATTTGTTAGTAGGAAACTATATTTTTTCTTTATTAATGGATAGGGCCGGGTTCTTTTATCTGCCGTTGGATAGGCGTTTTGATGTGAAATTGGCGGTTGGATTCACGATTATTTGTTGAACATATTTTATCATCTGATTATAATATTGTGAAAAGAAGAATGTGATTGATATACGTGTACCTAAAGCCTTTGTTATAAAAATCTTCATCATATACATATAGGTATATACGTCGCACTGCCGGACAGTCTCAGAATAAGGGGGCTTGAGCTTTAGTTCTAACACGGGCCCGTTGCGGATTGGGACACACACCATTGAACTTTTTTGCAGTTGTGTACATCCTCACGAAGTTTCCGTTTACCGTAAAGCACATGGTAACAAATATAAATTTCGCACGTAAATTCAGAAGAACTCAGAGGTGCACCCAGGCTCGAACCCACGACACTGCTCGAAAGGCCACAAGTCAAACGAGTAGGTTACCCAGACTTTTTTTATAAAATTAGTCCAGCATAAAATAAAATGTGTAGCGGTCAAACGGTAAAACATGAGATTTTTTATGTGGTTACTTTGAGAGATACCATAAAAACGAGCAGGCCCTTGAATGCCCTCGTTTTTAGCCTTAATCGTTTTCGAGTGCTCCAACAATACCGTTTTTGAGATTAAGTATACAATAAGTTACTATAATTATTGAAATGGATGTAACTTACACATGTAACGTTTTTGGATAACTGTTACTTAGTGTAACGGTGTCCACATTCCGTTTTATATTTACTGGCAAAAGAGATCACAGTAACCTACACTTAGTATCTGGGTCGAAGTACGTGTTATTGTGTTTTGTTTACTAGCTCAATACAAATATTTATAAATTTTACTAGATGATACCTACTGACTCCTTTTGTGAAGATTTCGTTTATCACTCACTATACCGTGGGAAGTACGAAATTTCCAGGGATAAAAAAAAGTAAAAAAAAAAAGATAGGTACATACAGTCGAACATATAACCTCCTCCTTTTTTTGAAGACGGTTAAAAAGTATCCAGGTTACAAACTATCGTGTGTCAAATTTCATCAGAATCCGTCGAACCGCTTAGCATCCATACAAATGTTCGCGTTTATAATATAAGTAAGATTATGTAATATTTTTTTCTACTTACCCAAGCAAGATACATCAAATGGTGCTTAAGAAAATTGGAACGCGAAGGAGATTGATTGGGTCATCATTTATCATTTTATTTATAGCAGATTTTTATAAAGTACTCGAGACAACATCGAGCTTACCCATTCCCTTAATTTAATTTATAAAGATAGGTACATAATCAGAAAAATGTTACACAAGTATTTGGCATCATAAACGAACAAAATAATTTTAAGAAGGTGAATATTAGTTGCATCTGTTGTTAATCTAGTTTACACTAGGAACTCAGCTAATAAGCCAATAAGGTTTTTATTACTAGTGTATCAAGGTTCTCTTTAGTGGTTTATAGATACTCAGAGGAGTATCGCACGAAGCGGTTCCCTCCACCATTCCTAATACAAACTTCTAAGGAATAGAATTCGCTCCTATCGTCTGTACTTCTTGATAGATACATTACATTGAAATGCGAGAATTCCATGTGAGATTTTGTGGTGTTTGTTTTGCATGATGTGTCGATTGTTTTGTGCACGACACCTCGTTTAAGTTTAAGCTTAAACATATAATCAGTCACTATCTGTGAGATCCTGTAATTGGCTCTGTGTTACTGTTGATAATACCTATATTATGTTATAAGCTGTTGGTTCTCCTTAATAAATAAATAAATAAATAAATAGAGCTCTTCAAGGTAAGAGTGATTAGACTGTTACTGAACCAGTGAGATATCCTTTGGCCTCGTCTGCACTTTTCATCAGGTGAGATAAAGGTCAATGACGGGTCAGTTTTATCACCGTCATCATCATTTCACCTGAAAGACGTCCACTGCCAAACATAAGCCTCCCCCAAGGTTCGCCAAACAGACCAGTGCTGCGCCATCCGCATCCAACGCGTTCCCGCAATCTTAACCAGGTGGCTTATTGTCTAACGCTTCTGACGCTTGCCTTCGCAATCACTATTTCTTTCTGTCAAACGGGGTAAGATGATGACAGAAAGAGACGGTGAAAGCGAAGGCAAGAGTCAGAAGCGTTAGACAATACGGCCTCTGGTCAGATTTGTGTAAATTAATACTCTGAAGGTTGGTGGCGGGAGAGTCTATCAAGACCAACAGTAGCACCCACAGTCGAAGTAAGCAGGACTTCTTCTCACGCACCAAGACACCTTGGGCAAGTGGGTGAGGCAGCTAAGCCTAAACCCGTCAGTAACATGAAAGTACACAAAGTACAACGGCCCGAGTTCCCAGCGGGTCTGCGATTCCCAACATAGACTAAGACTAGAAAATCTAAGATATTGTTTTAGTAATTGCTTCATCTTAAAGTCCACAATTATAGATGACCACGGCGAAACTCAGTTTCTCATACATTTACTAATGGCAACATTCAATTTCACTCCAACATAGCACGACAGCTGTAAATGCAAGCAGCAATATTAATAAATTAAACAGATTACCTCTATTAGAACAATCTTAATGGATAGTAGAAAGTACCTAAGCCTTATTTACTTAGAGGAAGAAATGTCATGCGGGTTGTGTTAGGAATATACATTGCCGTGGTGGCTCGATCAATTATAAATCCGTTTCTCTGCGACCTCTCGATGTATAGCAACTCGCTTCATATTTCTCACGTCGTGTGAATGAGTACTTAGCCGCAGTAACTAGATATTCATCGAATGATCGACACGTGTGGCCATCCATTACTTTCGAAGGCAAAAGTGTAAGTGCCATGGAAAGCGACGCACGTGGGAAGAACTAGTAGTAATGGGACATAATAGATTACCTGTTAAGTACCTATGTCGATTGCGTTAATTTTGATTTGGTTTAACCTTCTTATTTATTCATAAAGTCTTGTTAATCGCGTGCCGAATGTTTGACACGACTCCGATGACAGCTGAACTTAATAACTTTGTTTCATAAACACTTCATAAACATTCAATTAGTTTGTGTTGAAAGTAATTAATGTTGTAGATACGTTATCCTCCGGAATGTTCGCCAAGGCCCGTACGGACGGCTTTCAGGCGATGATCCGCAAGAAAGTCGCTTCTCTTTTGGAACTTACAAGAGATTCCGACAACGGCATGCTGAAGATGTTGTCCAACAGATTTGATTGCCCTATTTATAACAATTGGAGACAAATAATGGAGACATCGCGTTAGAACACATGCTAAGAAATTCAATGATGTGTGTGAAGTTCCCAATCCGCATTGGGCACGCGCAGGAACTACCTACGGTCCAAACCTGAAAGCAGCAGCAGCCTGTGCCCTGCAGTGGGACGTATGTATGTAGGCTTGGATGATGATGTTTTCTTTTTTTTCAATTGCATTTTGACCAAACATAAACTACAAACGAAGCAAATAGAAACAAGGAGGGTATTATTGTATGAAATGCAAAAAAAAAAACCAGTTATATACACCTACAATGAAACTTGTAAAAATCTTGAAAAGTTACGAGAAGATAATAAAATAATAATTTGCTTGCATCAATGTTTCCTACTGTTAACATAATTCACGTTAAGTATATGGGGCATCCGGATTCGGTTTAACACGAGCCGATAAATCAAGACAGCTTGTTGTTTTGCATACAATATGTAATTACGGATTCGTGCCGGAGTGAACCACGGTCACTTTATCCGGCTGCACGCTTTGGATACCATTTTCACCCAGATTTACTTATTTCGGGATTGTTTTACCTATACAAATAAAGGTATTAGTTTCAATACAATATTCTAATTTTTAAAAGACTTTGTAATTTGAAGTTCTAATAGATAGTAAGATAGTATTTTTACAAGCTTTAGTTTAACTTTAACTGGTACCTAACGATTGTAAATTGCGATTGCAAATCAATAAATTCTAAAAAAATTCAGACGTGCAAGCCCGGGCTCGAACCTATGACCCTTTGCTTGAGATGCCATCATAAGTCAATCCACTAAGCTACCACGCTTCAGTTAAATTGCACACCTACTGGTTGATAAATCCATAAATGATCACCATTATCTAATTTGTGGTTATTAGTCATAAACTACATTCTCATTCCCAAAGCATTATTTGCTCAAGCAATAATCCGCATAGTGCTTTCTCAAAACATCATTTGCTATGAAAATTTACAACGGATTACAGACCATTATAATCCGCTGGAATATCGCCGTTTAGACGCAGCAATTTCCCTATCTTTACTACTGATGCGGTTCCTTATCGCATTGTAACTTTCGCACTTACACTTTCCAATTATGATCGTAAATATTTTATTCTTGAAGTATTCGGATACTGAACAAGTTTTTGTTAAAAAAGATTACATTTTGAATACAAGCTTGTTTGTTACATGTACTTTTGTTGACGTGTATGTACAAGTTTCAAGGCGATACCATTCTGTTGAAAAGTTCCGTCCCGAAGGCAATCTTGACTGTACCACCAGAATTACCGTTGCCAGAATTATTGTATTGGTTCCGGACTTACATAAAGAAGCTAAATTTTAGCTCAATTGAAAACCAGGAAATTTCTATTGGACGGGGAACTAGCTTGTATTTCCAGATTTGCACAAGCAAATCTTTTAATTTGATATATTATACCTAATGAGTACATAACATCATACTTTCAGTCATCAGGTCTTTTTTCTTGATTCTCAAGAAGTTCCTTTTTAGAAAAAAACATTTATCAAATGCCCTTAAATCTATACATAAATATAAAAAGAAAAGTCCTAACGGACTGATTATAGCACTGGCTGCCCAAACTCTTAGCCGTAGAAGGATAAAATTTTGCATACTCGTAGAGGTTGCCTCTATGATGCAGGCAAGGAATAAGGACAGGTTCGATAAAATTTAGATAGGATATTCACTAAGTTATAAGTAGTACCGATGTTGATGCTCTTTGAAAGTATCTTTGCCGGATTTAAGCTTTATTTAATGACAGAGATGAAGAAGCTTTACTACAAATGTGAATTCTGCGTGGACGAAGTCGCGAGCAAAAGCTAGTTTCAATATAAGCTTGCTAAAAGCATAGGCCGATAACACAGCTCACATTTAATATTAACTTTTACGTCACAAGTGCAACTTAAGAGCTGAGTCACAGCCACGACTGGCGACGTATCGGCGAGATCCTCCGTGGGCGAACACGAGTTCAATTAAAACCGCCGCCCACCTGTGGGGTAAACAGACCAACGTTTCAGATATAAAGTTGACAAGGAAACCAGCTGAGAGAAAATCGCTCCGTGAAATCATCTTGATATACTGCGAACAAAGGCCAGGATAAATTACGCAAATTATATGCAAGGAACTAGTTGTGCTTATCATTTAGCTGATAAGTAAAGAAATGAGCGCGTAGTCTTGCAACGATATTGAAACATAAAATTTAATACAATACCTTAACGTCATAAATCTGACGTTCATTCAAAAGAAAAGTGAAATCATCCTCAATACATCTTGTTCCATGGAACAATGGGATAATCGCACGGTGCTAGCAATTTTTCTGTCAGCGCCCGTCAGCCTCCGCCGTATATGGGTTTTGACGCACATCATTTTTTTCAGCCTGAATATAGATATATTCGAATGACGGATCGGACTAAAGGCCAGCCCGATTATTTTAATCGAGATATTTATCTCGATCTTTATTGTTTTCGAGTTCCGCGATACAGAGACATCTTAATCGGTGAGCCATTTTGGAAGCGTGATATTTTATCGGTGATCTACGACCGAGTGCAAGTGAAGGAAACAATGATTTTGTAATGTGAATCGATATAAAATTATGCACTTCGTGAGCCATTGTAGATTCAATAAAAAGAAAAATGAAATACCGCTCTTTATTTTAATACAATCTGCTTATGGAGGTGCAATTGTAGAGTAATTACGAATTTATTCATGTTCTACAGTGAGTTCTACTGTGACGAAGGATAGCTAGTTGAAAATCGAATAAATTAAGCGTTTTAAATTAAATAACAATCGGATCCATTGGAATCTGTTGGTTTATGAAGCAATAATAAAAAAATTGGAACTCGACAAAAACGTCTGAAGAATTGAATGAACTGGCTCGACGCTGTCAACCGAGAAATATTGTCATTGCCAAACGGCGAAAACGTTAAATTTTTAACATCTTTTTTAAGCTGATCGAGTTTGAGAGAAATCGTCGCTTAGTTGGGTTTAAAGAACCTGATTGTGTTGTCGTTATGATACGAATATAATGTCATTCAAAATGCTCACGCAGCGTAAAATATGAGATGATAGCGTTAACACTTTCGCCGCGAAATCACCCGTCTTGCATTAATTTCACCGAAGCCTTATGTAGATTTTCACAACTAATTTGATTTGGCGAGTGTGTGCGTACGCTTTCACTCTCGAACTGCGACCGGTCTGAACTGCTAGGAACGAAGGACGGATGAACTATGCATACGCGATCGTCCCTCGGCCGATGACGGCAAGAGGTATTTAGAACGGAACCAATTTCGGCAAAGGAAGCAGTAACTATCGCTGTTATATAATTAAGATTGACTGAACGACATAAAGATTGGCATGAGTATTCTACTTATTATATATCCTCTTTACGTTACCTAACTGAGAATGAATCATATTAAATCGTGTTATGAAAACTCTAGTAAACCAACACATTTAAGCATTAAGCTATATTGTAGCGTAGGGGCCTATCCCGTCGAGCTTCGTTTTCTTGGCCCTCTGCCCAACATGACATTATATAATTTAACATTAAGTTACATCACCACTCAGGTTGGTGGGTACTATTTATCCCCTTATAATATTCAACAAGACATTTACACGTTTTTTCTTGCAGGCCTAAACTCGGCTTAACGATTTCGATAAAATTTTAGCTGCGTACTTAGGAGCGAAATAGTAGATTGTTCAACAAGGGAGGAAAATAACCAATATCACACGAGGTTACTTGACACCCGAGCGAGGGTGGCAATATTTCGAGGGTGATATTGGTGTTTTTCCCGAGTTAAACACTCTGCTTTTCATTTCGACTACAAGGAAAGTAAAAAAAAAAAAATTCATTAATTTTTTAAAAATTTCTAAACCGGTCAATATGATCGTTGTAAAATATTTCAACAGAGTTAATTGTTAAGCAATAAATAATTTAACAAAATAATATATTCAATATAATAATTAATGAAAACAGTAGATAAAGTAGGTATTTTAGTAAATTTATTTGTAAAATATGTATATAACCAATTTGAACCAAGGAGTTAAGCTGTATAGAGATAGGCTGTGTGGACATATAACATTGTCGTTTACCGTGTTTTTTTTCTTAACATTTTTTAACTTTTCTGGTTTAAGTCATTAAATAAGAAACTAATGTAAATTAATAATTTAATTTAATAATATTTCACTGGCATTATAAAATTTGTAATGATTAATTAAGAAAAAAAAACTCAATACTTAATTAAAAAAAAATTAAATTTAAACTGTTTATTACTTTCATAAGAATACAAATTAATTATTAATATTATTAGTACAATCTTTTAAATTTTAAGATTATATACTAACAACTTACTTTCATTAACACTACTTTAACTTTTTATAATTAGTTAATATTTGCTAATAGGTACTTTTTACAATACTCTTAGTCTGCTGTGTTGGCTTATTAAGTACACCGGTGTACCGTGGTCATTAGTTGGTGTGCCTCGGAAAAACAAGGTTATCTTGTAGGTTTTGATGATTAATAATAGATGTTGAAAAACTGATTTTTCATTTATGGTGTACTTCCAAAAATTTTTGTTTTCCTAGATGTATCTAGAACAGAAAAAGTTAACAAGTTTGGTTTGAAGTATCTTTTTGTATTTTTTAATTCTAAACTTCATTTTTTTTATTTTTACGGTCATCCCGTGAAATCCATATATTTCATACTAAATACAAACTTAACATTTTTAAAGCACAACATTCCCTCGGACAACGCCATCTATTAATTGAAGACGAAGTTATGTCATCTTGAAAGCCGAGGTCCCTCAGCGTTCTCGGACGGCACCCTCTATCTATAACACTAGCTTTTGCCCGCGGCTTCGCTCGCGTGTACCAAGAGTATTCCAAAGAACCAAGATATCAAGCAAGCAAGCATGCAGGCAAGCAAGCAAGCATGCAAGCAAGCAAGCAAGCAAGCAAGATGCAAGCAAGCATGCATGCACGCAAGCAAGCAAGCGTGCAAGCAAGCCCGACTAAACTTCAGGTAGATACGCTCCTTACAGTATTTCTTTATATACATTGTTTTTCACTAATTTGGAAGCGGGCACTAAAATAAACAGGCTTGTTAATAATATAAAACCTATTATTACTTTCCCCTGTCCTGCATTAGGTATATTTCAATGTTTTCTTACCTTCTACGGAAACTTGAGTAACTGGAAGCGCTGTGTACCTACTTAGCATTAATTATAGTATTTTGTTAAGGTGTTGTGTGACCTAACCGTTAAGGAGTTATACCTTCCATCATCAGCTCATCTGAATAACCAGAAAGAATACAACTAAAGGTCTATACGTGCATATGATATTTAAAGAAACTTCCTATAACTCCTAACCGTTAAGGAGTTTAACCTTCCATCATCAGCTCACCTGTATAACCTGAAAGAATACAACTATCGGTCTATACGTACCTATAATATTTGAAAAAATATCCTCAACTCCTAACCGTTAAGGAGTTTTACCTTCCATCGTCAGCTCATGAAACAAAATTTGAGGGTTGCCCTCGATTTCCCTGAGATCCCGTCATCAGATCCTGATTTGATAACAATGGGACCATCTCAGGAGTATATTGTATTATTTCGAATAAAAAAATATTTATTATAGTCGGTCCACAATTGACCGAAAAATCGGTGAACATACCTACATAAAGTGGAATGCATAACCTCCTCCTTTTCTTGAAGTCAGTTAAAGAGCCCTTTGCGGCCTACTTTCAGTGTATAAACTCATGAATTTTGAAATTTTAGCTTTCTACAACCAGTAAAACGCAAAATCCCGTTTTTTCCCGTTCCCGTATGAATTTTGGGAAATGCTTTCTTAATGATCTCCTACACTCCCCAAGGAACCCACTTGCCAAATTTAAGCTTTCTATGACCAGTAAAACGAAAAATCCCGTTTTTCCCGTTCCCGTGGGAATTTTGGTAAGTCCTCTCTCAATGCTCCTCTACACTCCCCAAACAACCTACATGCCGAATTTCAGCTTTCTACGACCAGTAAAACGAAAAATTCCGTTTTTTCCCGTTCCCGTAAGAATTTTGGAAAGTTCTCTCTCAATGCTCCTCTACACTTCTCAAGCAACCTACATGCCGAATTTCAGCTTTCTACGACCAGTAAAACGAAAAATCCCGTTTTATCCCGTTCCCGTGAGAATTTTGGAAAGTCCTCTCTCAATCCTCCTCTACACTCCCCAAGCAACCTACATGCCGAATTTCAGCTTTCTACGATCAGTAAAACGAAAAATCCCGTTTTTTCCTTATCCCGTGAGAATTCCCGAAGATCCTTAAAACTGTTTTTTACTATTATAATTACCTACTTCTATGCCAAATTTAGAGGGTCTAGTAATTATAGTTCATAGGATCCCGTTTTTTCCTTATCCCGTGGGAATTTTGAAAAATCCTGAAATTAATGTTTTAACTAATGAAATACCTACTTGTGTATCAAATTTGAAGAGTCTAGTTATTATAGTTACTGAGATAGGGTCACTCGGAATAGACTGTATAAAACCCGTTATTTCCCGTTCCCGTGAAAATTCCTAAAAATTCCTTCCTTAGTGGATGCCTATATTGTATAAGGTAACTATGTGCAAAATTTCAAGTCTCTAGGTCTAGTGGTTTGGGCTGTGCGTTGATATTATCAACAGTCATTTAGTTTATTTAGACATTTCAACCCCATCGCACCCCATCCAGGGAGATGGTATTTTATGTCCGCTACGTCGGATTTTAAAACCGTTGTGGTTTTCATAACCAGCGACCCGATAAACCATGGAAACAACACCCATGTTGATTTTCAGACTTTGTTACCACTTTCCCCCCTTTTAGGGGTTGAATTCTCAAAAAACCTGAAACACGTGTTTACTCATTTATCATTAGGAGTACTTCTGTGAAGTTTTTAATAAAATAGTCGAACTAATCTTGTTTCCCCATACAAACTTTGGACCCCCGTTTCACCCCCTTAGGGAGTTAATTTTGAAAAATCCTTTCTTAGTGCACCCCTAGACCTTATAAGGAACCTACATGCCAAATTTGGAATCTCTAGGCCCAGTGGTTTGGGCTGTGCGTTGATATGTCAGTCAGTCAGTCAGTCAGTCAGTTTCTTCTTTTATATATATAGATAAACAAAAGTATTATCCCATGAGAATGCTGGATATTAAGTATCCTAATGTCTCTATCCTGATCTTTATATATCTGTACGCCAAGTTTTATCTTTTGCATAATTGAGCAGGTAACAAAGATCCCAACATTATAAATATCCAAACATCTTCGCAAACTTTCTCATTTGTAATATTAGTAGGACTAATGGTAGGCCCCAGCCCCAGCCCTATGATGTAGCGAAACTCATGCGATATTTCCTACATCTAAACGCGGCCTTACATAAACGCGATCATACGAAACGTCGGCTTTGGCATGCTTTACCGTACCTCTGATATTGTATGACAGATCGTGTGGGTGATCTCTAATCGATACCGTGTAATCGTATTAGCATTTGTGCTCACGATAATCGTATTTAAACTTTACGTTGTTGTTTTGAGGTTGGGTTTTGAATGGAGAGGAGACAAAAAAATTGCAGTGCATTTTGGTCGTGTTGAGTCATATTTTGATAGCTGTGAAGTAAACTGAACTAATCGAATTACGTTCAGATATGTTTGTTACTCAACGCAACTCACGCAATAACGGCTAAATGAATTTGTTGAAACTTTGCGTGCAGACGACATAAGATACTTAATAATGCCAGTTGCTCACCCGTGCTCTTTGGTCGCGGGTAGGGCGTGCAAAACCGGAAAGTTGTCAAAACCGGTTTTGAATTGCGGTTTTGAGGGCCCAAAACCGGAAACCGGTTTTTTCCCCGGTTTTGGCAATGTTCTTAAATATTTTTTATTATGGTAGTAATGGTAGAATTTGAACAGTAAAATCATATTCTTAGATAGTTTATATACCCACAAAATCTACAAATAAAACAAATTCATGCAATTGCAAATGCAAATGCACTTGTTTTTAATTATCCATTAATGCCTAGCCTACCAAGTAGACCTTAGATTAGATAGATCACGACGAGAGATTTGGACGGCCGGATAGCCTAGTTGTTAGAGAACCTGACTACGAAGCTTGAGGTCCCGGGTTCGATTCCCGGTCGGGGCAGATATTTGTGTGAAAAATACGAATGTTTGTGCTCGAGTCTTGGATGTTTAATATGTATTTAAGTATAATTATCCGTTGTCTAGTACCCATAGTACAAGCTTTGCTTAGTTTGGGACTAGGTCAATTGGTGTGAATTGTCCCGTGATATATTTATTTTATTTATTTAATATGTATTTTTAAGTATGATTATCCGTTGTCTAGTACTCATAGTACAAGCTTTGCTTAGTTTGGGACTAGGTCAATTGGTGTGAATTGTCCCGTGATATTCATTTATCACATTCATAAACACTCTTAGTTTGGCTAACAAACAATTTTAAAATGAACTTAAAATAATATTTATCCTAAAGATTAATTAACAGAGATCAAAATCAAATCACAACACAAGTAAGTATGTGGCACCTTTAGTTATCTAAATAAACAATAATCAATATGTTCGTATTTGTAGTTATAGTCGATGGCAGTCGAAATAAAAAACAGATCATTTACTGTACCACATTAATAAACTAAACTCTCTTAGTTTGGTTAAAAACAATTTTAAAATGAACTTAAAATAATATTTATTCTAAAGATTATTTAACTGAGATCAAAATCAAATCACGGAGCGGGAGAGCGGGAGCGCGACGCGGGCGGAGGGAGGAGTGTAAGTAGTATAGATAGGTTGCGTTCGGATTTCGGATATTTTTCGATGACTCAAAATTAAATATTTCTTAGAGTATTAGAAAAAAGTTGATTTAAATCAAAATGTATCTACGTCAATCAAAATGGAAAAACCGGAGGTAAAACCGGTTTTGTCTTTCAAAACCGGTTTTGAAAAATCGGTAAATTTTGTCCGGTTTCCGGTTTTCAGCAAAACCGGAAAACCGGTTTTGCACGCCCTAGTCGCGGGTGAGCAAAGTAATTGTTTCAGTTCATTGATATTTATTTGTTCATTGATTGAACGACCGCTTTAGCCTAGTTGGTAGTGACCCTGCCTACGAAGCAAGAGGTCCTGGGTTCAAATCCCGGTAAGGGCATTTATTTGTGTGATGAGCACGAATATTTGTTCCTGGGTTATGGATGTTTTCTATGTATTTAAGTATTTATTTATCTATATAAGTATGTTTATCGTCGTCTAGTACCCATAGTACAAGCTTTGCTTAGTTTGGGACTAGGTCGATTTGTGTGAGATTGTCCCCTAATATATATATATATATATATATATGGACCTCCGCAAAGTAACGCCTGATTCAATAAATTATTTATAATATTTTAAGTTTAACCAAGAATAGATGGCGCTGTTTGCGAACGTTGAAGTACCTCGGCTTTCAAGATGACGTGTTAACTTCGTCTGCAGTCAATAGATGGCGTTGCCCGAGCAATCGTTATTCTTTAAAAATGATACCGTAACCTTTTTTCAGACCAAATTCTAAGATTGTAAATGTTTGTCATAAATTATGACAACAAAAAAAACACAATACAATCTTAGAAAAACTTGATTGAATACGCAATATCTGAAAATAATAATACAAGTCTTTGTTGTCATTAGAAACAACGGCAAATTCGAAATCAAAAGCCGAGACGTATTGTTTGACCGAGTATCGAACCCGGTAGACACGACGAATGTCGCAAGAACCTAATGTGAGGCACGGCCACGGTATGCCTTATGTCGAGAAAACCCTTTGCTACACTTCATACTAGATAACAATAAAACACGGGCATGCCTACCTACGTATTATAATTCAAAAGTTAGGTTCTTGATGTTGAATTCTTCGTTAAAAGTCAGTCGTTTCAATCTGAATCCATTAAAATATTAGTTATTTGTTATTTTCAGTCGAATGATGCCATTTTATGAGTAGATCTTTCGCAGCGTAGAAAACAGTAGCAGTTTGTAAAAATACATTATGTATGATGTTTACTTATTGCACATGCCTTTTGTCTTATTTATGCGTCAGATTTTCGTTTATTTTAATCTTAAATCTGAACCATTGTGCACAATCAATAGCACCTTTAATGGATTATTCAATTAAGCTCTGTCTGTAATTTGCGTCGCACTGAACTATATTGACGAGGTAAGAGTAAAATAAATTGAAGACTTCCTTAAGTTTTATTGCACGATTTCTTTTCGGCCTGACCGCAAAGAGAACGTTTATATTTAACGACATCTTTAAATATATATATATATGGTATTTAGTGCCTCTGAATATCAATTTTTAAACTGGAACAGGCTAGATAAATACGAAACATAACATTTGTGAATGCATTTTCATTGCTCCAGAGAAAATAAGCAAGACATTTATCCCAGATCAGCATGAGCTATACTAAGATCCCACATAAAATACGTATCGCAGCCAATCGCAAAGTCTGTTAATAATAAAAACACGTGAAGAACTTAAGCAGCGCGCAGCGCCATATCGCAAGTGGCGTGTGTGGGAGGA
The DNA here is from genome assembly GCA_947563465.1 of Archips xylosteana. NCBI lineage: Eukaryota > Metazoa > Arthropoda > Insecta > Lepidoptera > Tortricidae > Archips > Archips xylosteana. The sequence goes on along the minus strand of OX387347.1, from coordinate 19,765,703 downwards.
AATCCCAGTGTGTGAAGAAGGGACGCGAATCCATTAAATAATAAGGTCAGATGTGCAGTAAAGTAAGGCACGCCATGCACGCAGACACTAATCAAGATCAGGCGCTATCACGATCCGCAATGCCGTCAGAGCGTATTGACATCGCCCCCCGGCACGCGAGATAAGCCGGACGCTCTCGACATCTGGGTCGACTCTTAATTTCTTTATTACTATTACTATAAATCTCTTCCGAATTCAACGCTCACTAGACAAGTTAATATTTTCGCAAAGCAATAAACCGTGGCAAAAATTATTGCGGCACGCAATCGCCTTTCAAATCTTATGATTTACGGCAAAAATACGGGCGAACGCGGTCGTTTTCCTGCTTTAATGTGTTGCGGATTTTGTGTCGAGCCGTTTGCTGTGTTTCAACTGTTTTCCGAGTCCCGGCAGACACGGTATTCTGTGTCCTTCCTTCTCACTGCGGTGGCTCGAAAGTCGAAACATTAATTTTGTTTACACCGCCGTGATTTTAATTGCTACTCAATTGATAACATTAATATGAATCCAGTTGTGTAACACGATTTATGGTTATTGGTTCAAACCGTGGAAATCGATGAGCGTTTTTACGTATTAAATGTTAGATTTGTTTGAACGTCCACTGCTAAACGTCCACTGTTAATTTTCTGTTTAAGTTATAATGTTTACAGTTTATGCAAATATGTGTATCGTCTTGCTCAGTCTGCATAACGAGAAACGACTCTCCCTTTAAACAATTCTTTAGAAAATAAATACTTATCTCCGAACTAAAAGTAAACAAGTGTAAACACTTTTACAGGTACCTACCTAGTTAGTTAACCGTTTAATTTAATATTCGGGTCAAATGAAACACGAACTTTATAACACGGACCTTCGAGAACCCGCTAATTATCTATTGTAAACGAGGAAATGAGCCTCGTAATTTTCAAATTGTGATAATGATACCTGCAGCCAATCACGTTTGACATGAACTTTTTCTTTCTCGAGTACTTGATGTACCAATTTAAAATGGCCCTTTGTTGTTTGTAATCTAATAACTTTATCAGTTCGTTGTAAACTGGGCATGTTTAACTGCTTGGAATAAAATCGCCCTTTCGACACGCAACTTACAAACAATACTTATTATTTTGCAATGATTACCAGTATATTTCAAAACGCTGATAATTGCTGTGCCGAAACAATTTTGTTTTTCTTTAGGTTGGTTCCCTTTATCGCGACCTGTGTATGGCGTAACACGTCATTACTTAATTTAGATCATGAGTCAACGTTAAGATAATAAACTTAGCGTTATTGGACAATGCTGTTTCCCACGCACGCGCACTAGATGATCTTGAAACAAGTGCAATGACTTTATACATCTGAATTGCAATAGCCACAGTTTAAGCGAGGCGTCGTTTTACACAAATAGAGAGCTAGAAATAAAGCCTTCATAAAATATAATACTAGCTGTGAATAAACTTGATTCGTTTCAAAACATCTCAAAACATCGATGAAAAAGTTCCACAGTATATTTTTTTATAGTTAACAAAGATATATTTCATACTAAATACAAACTGAAATATAGATGCACAGCAAAAACCCCAGAAAAAAGACCAATGCTGGGAATCGAACCCAGGTCCTCAGCATTCCGTGCTGCGTGCTAAACCCCTACACCACCACTGGTCTAAACTGGTCTGGTGGTGATTTAGTATGAAATATATGATTTCACGGGATGACCGTAAAAGTAATAAGAAATGAAGTTGAAAAAATAAATACAAAAAGATACTTCATAACATAGCTAACTTGGTTAACAAAGATATTTCCATTAAAGAACGAAATAATTACAAGGAAGAATCTGATAATAACAAGTAGGAAGCAAAATACGGAACTAATCAGATGATTATTAATCAGTTTAATCACTGACAAGGATTCATTATTAGAAATTAACGAAAGCATCGTGCCTTGTGAAAATTTCTCGTGGTATAATCGCAAGTATTGATTAAATTATAAATTAATTATGAACCTTATGACTCTTTGATTAAGCTTAATTTGTCGTTAGAATAGGTATTAAAGAAAGCGGTCTGTAATTAACTGTCTGCGCGACGGTCGCCGTCATTGTAAATCACTCAATCCGACCAACAATAGCTCCGAATGCTCATAAATAATATCTAATGCTCGAGCTTTCTACGGCGCAGGAGCACAATTCGATGCGATCTATCATTAGTCCGGTATTACACATTCATCGTGCGACGATTCCTCACTTTCACTGATAAATTCGGGGCCAATTATGCAATTTATTCTAATTCGACGCATTGTTGCGTCAGCGCTCGTGTCTTCTGATGATTAATAGGCGGCTAGTCTATTAGCTGCGTTATTCCAGCGCCGGACACGGCCCGCGCGAAATCACCTCGATTGGTGGCGCTACAACCCGTGTACATAACGGAATAAAATTCCGTAACAACGCTGTTCCTGTCATGTCACCGCCTTAGTTACACCTGGCTGGTTGTTTTATATCGTTGTCAACCGGGTGTTGTAGCTAATACATTTGCTTCTCGCAGATCGTGATTCACGCGACCCAGGTCTTAAACTAAGAAATTCGATTTTCGAACTTCGTATCGTACCGTTCCGTTCACGCTAGTAGTATTAAAGTGAAGAGTGAAAGAGATGACACTATACGAATTTCGAATTTCGTAGTATCCCCCTGAGCCGGCGCGGGCGCAAGGAAGTCGCGGGCGCCGCTCGTGGCCAGCGTCCGTAATGGCATCGCCGCTGTGTGGTCCGACGGTGCTAATTACTTCTCATGTCCGGTCAGTGTCGCCGAGATCACCCCGCTGATTTGGGCAAAGGGCGGCCGCGGCCACACACGCTATCGCGAGATAACTCAGCCGCCACACGATTGGGCAACGACACCAATTAAGGGTAAATTGACGAAAACCGCGACATGTGATTTATCGATGTATATGATGGCTTATTGAGGTAATTTGTAACGAGTGCCTACTTAAAACTGATTGATGTCCGTTCGCCCGTTTTGTATCTTAATGTGCTAATGTTCCAGACATGTCGCGGTATCAAAGGTAGTTAACAAGTTACGTGCTGAATGCAAACAAGTCGTTTGTCGCGATCAATTAAAAACAATAAGAGTTTAAGAGATGGCGGTGCGATCTTGCGCTGGCATATCACGCGACCCCAAGCGTGCACGTTCTATCAGTACTTGGATATCGCGGCTGGAAATTTTACGAAAGCCAACTGTCGCCAGATCTGCCAATTAAAATGCATTTTGTTCAGTACCAACACTTAAACTGAGCATAGCCTTTATTACACTCGAGCCTACTCTCACAGAAGATTTTACTCGTCATAAAATCGTTTTATTGTCCGTCTGAGTGGACATGCCTTTAAAAAGTTCGATAAATGGGTACGTATCCAATAAAAAGTCCAATCAAGTATTCTGATTAATTAACTGACGTACTACGCTGTCTTCGTGGAACTGCCCAATAATTTAGTACGAATTCTTTGCCCGTTATAGTACTTCAAAATGAGTTGCGTAGTTAAGTTATTATATTGTTACCGTAAAAGATCTTTTCGCTTAAAAAAGTTGAATTTGTAGGAAATGCAACTGTATTTCCATTTAATTACAGTAAAGAATCTTAGCTCGTTGATACGTTCGATGCTTCGAGAAGGAATGCGCATTGCAAATACATACAAGTTGGTATGCCATCTGCATTTGTTATACCCGTGACTTTATCCGCAATGAAACTGCAGCCCAAGCAGCAGCTGCAGCGCAACGAAACTGAAGACAATAAACGAAAGGGAAGAACGACGAATGAGTCCAAGGAAAACCGTGACGAAAACCGAATAAGACGTACGAGTATTAAGAGATTAGACAAGTTGCAGAATTTGACCAAAAAGATAGTGACGGATAGCGAACAAGACGAAGATGAATACAAAATGAGACGACATAAGAATTAAACGAAAAATGAATGAGGCGAGATAATAGGATACCGCTGAGATGTGTTGTGTAAAGTGATGTAAAGACCTTACACTGAACTGAAACCATTACTTTACTTAACCGCGACCTACGCGTCAAGGTCGCGGGTGAGCAAAGTAATTGTTTCAGTCCATTGATACGAACCTCCGCAAAGTAACGCCTGATTCAATACACACTATATTTCATACTAAATACAAACTGAAAAATGGATGCACAGAAAAAACCCTAGAAAAATGACCAGCTCTGGAAATCGAACCCAGGTCCTCAGCATTCCGTGCTGCGTGCTATTCCCCAACACCACCACTGGTCAGGAGTTTAGACACAATTTTTCCCATACATCGCACATCTCAGTCTACTAAATAATCACATTCTGCAGTGATACAGCGCCATCTAAGTTATACTCTCATCGAGAGACGTCAACACTCCTTCGGTACTAACCGCTCATCCGGACAAGAGATGTCGCGTGCTTGTATTTTTTTTTTCAACTTCATTTTTTTTTTACTTAAACTGTCACACACCATGTTTAAGTTTGTCTTTTATCACAAGAATACCCAAGACAATGACCATTTTAATTTACTTTGATGCTTCTTATATATTTCACAGTCCAACCTCCTCAAACCCCAAAAATTTGCAATTACAACTAAGTATATTTTTAATACGAATCCCAGACGGAGGACACGTCGTCAGTCAAAGTATAAATCAAAACGAAAAAAAGTCACCAGATTTAAATCGTTTATTCATGAAACAATACAATGTTTTGTAACTTCGTCGGGTTCATGTTCGTACATCTGTTCTCCCGACTCGGACATTGAAACAATGCATGGACATCTTTTCTTTTCCACACTAGTGTTCTAAATAATAAATGGGTACCAACGTGGGTGCCTCCACTGTTTTGAACCAACATAACCAAATTAACCAAAAAACAAATAAGTAAATTGTTTTTTACTAGAGTCCTGTCTTGGAAGTAGTATTTTATGGAGTCATGATCCCTATTAACACTTCTCAAAACAAAAGAAAACCGACTGGTTGTGCAGCAAGCCGCTAAGGGCTTAAACTTACTGACGTGATAATACGACTATTTTACACACTACCTTTGTATTCAGCCTTCGAAACGATTAATAATACGCAATAAAAGTTAATTACAACTCATATAACGACTGATTCTAGTATTTAATCTTGTGTGACTGCTGAAGTTATACTTAATGCCAAATTATAGCTACCTACTTGGTTGTAAGTATGGGTTTCCATTAGTATAGCGTTAATCAATTATGACGTTTCGTTTTCGTATTCCGTCAATGACACCATGCTCACCATGCTCTATCAATCAAACTCATTTCAAGGCGCTCGAAACGTCTTGATCCTTTGAAAAAAGGGAATTATAATATTATTGGCCGGGGCATTCTACGAGCGTTTCCACCGCAATCAGTTTTCAGTCCCATATATAGGTACCTACTGAAGAAATGAGCTATAGCTTGCATGAAATTTTAATGATTTTTTTATTATATCGCAAGCACACTATCGTTTTACAACAACTTTCCATTCGGTGAGGCTCATTTCTTGAATAAACGCGACAGGCATATGTTAGTGGTTCAAACGCTCGTAGAATTACTCAGCCATTACCCGCGACGTGGCTATATTTACAGAAATTTAACTAAAATAGATGAAATAAAATATTTAAGTACTTAAGTTAGCGTCAAAAACTTGTTGGAACTAAATTATAAATTTACATACACCATGGACTAACACCAAAATGAATGTATCTTAGTGAACTAATTACAATAACAATCGTTCCTTTCTCGTCAAGCAAATCCGTCGCTTTCCACTCCCCAATGCCAATACAGCCGCATTCGGTAGCCAATCCAATTCGCCATTACATGTATTTGCATCACAATATGGACGTCGCGTCGCGACTCAGACGTGTCCTTCCTACGTACCAAACAAACACCAATGTATAAATGTAATAATGCACTAGAATACATTGTATATGTTAGTAGGGATATCGTTCAGTCAGTTGATTTAGCAACTAAGTGATAAGATAATGATCATTGATATAAGTTTTTGTTAAAAATTTCCTTTTAAGAGTAAATTTTTTTAGCTGACTGTACTTTTTGTTGGCTGTACTTGCATTGCCATCCAACTTACATAAGTATACCAGATTTCAAGGGAATCCGACCACTGGAAGTGGGTTAAATTCGACTTCCAAGATTTGACCCGTACATACATCGATACATAGATGCATGTGCATTGCAAATAAAAGCTTGTAAGAATTTGAGCTACGAGCGTCGTTTGTTCTTTTTTCGAACGTTGTTCTTTTTTACGAATTTTGTAGAACATTTTCCTGAAATAGGAACGCAAGAAAATAAACGAGTTGGGATTTGGTTTAATTCTGTGGAGTACCTACTAGTGGCCATGTGAGATGCATGTAGAACTAGCGAGTTTTTCAAAATGGCTGAAATGTTTTGATTTTTATTTTCCTAAAACTGTATCGTTAAAAAAACACGAGAGTCTGTTAAAAAATGGAACTATAAGTATAAGAGAACACAGACAGCTGGGCATCTTTTTGCAAAAGTTGATACGGAGATGTTTCGCTCGCGTTTCACGTTCGCTCGGTCTAAAAAAGTGAAGCAAGGTTTGGTTAGCAAATGTAGAGCAAAAGGAAGTAATTTAAAAGGAAACAAAACAAGTAAAGTACCTATTAACCGTGACCCAATCACAGGAAACTAATTAATACGCGTCACGACCACCTCATTATTAATTCTTAATTAAAATTGTGCTTGCTTTAGCCTAAATTTGTTACGTAACATGTGACATAACATAATTTATTGCTCATCGTCTTGATCAACGTGTAATTGCTAATCCAATGACCACGCATTTAATTACCGATAAATTATGAACGGATTCAATCCATAAATCATAATTTGAATTGATTAGAAACCCGCGGGGCGATCTTATTTTGCCCAAAATTAAGAGGTTATGCAATAGACAATGTGAAAAATAGTTGACATAAAAACAATTTCTTGAACAGATTTTTTTAGATTGCGTAATGTTTGTTTACGACTTCCAGATGGAATCATTTAATAATCGCCTAAAGGCTACTAAGAATATTAAACATAGATAAAATTTATATTTTCCACCATAATCAATTATTTATGTTTTTGTTACAGGTATACCTACAAACAGATTTTAAATGCAACGTCTTTACGAATTCGTGAGTATACTTATCCAGAATAACAAATTCAATTAATTATTAAAAAAAAAACAAAAAACCCGACTGCGTATAAAATAAACTAAAAACAAGCTAAATAAAAATGGACTCAAAAGATGGAAACAAGAATTAAGGATTTCAAAATATAAACTACGATTTTTGAAAAAACAGTTTCTTTAAAATGAGATTCCTATGAAACAAAACATTTTATGAAACGTTTTTCAGTAAACTAAGAAGAGTAAGCCATGCGCAATGACACGGAAAAAGAAATGTAGCTGAAGGCACCAAACCCATGTAATACTAAAAACGATGCCCACTGTGGATTTCACGTCATGACGAATAAAATACTATATAGCAAGTTTAGGATAAGAAATTGGATTCCAAAACGCAGTCGGAGGCATTTAGAATCCAGCTACACAGTTGATAATCATAATGGCCAAGGAAAATAGGGATTCATTTTTATCCTTACTGATATCACAAAAGTGAAAGTACCTATGTATGTTTGTATGTCTGTCTGTTAACTCTTCACGGTTAAAACGCTGAACTAATTTAGATGAAATCTAGTATGGAGATAGTATGACACTGCGAAGGACATAAAATAAATTTTATCCCAGAAAATTGCCATTTCCCACGGGATAGCGATAAACGAATTCTTCCCAAACAGATTCGCAGGCAATAGCTAATATAACAATATATAGATACATAGTAAACATATACGGATCACTCACGTCTTAAAACGAGTTTAACTCGACATGAAAACGAGGGTAGGTAGTTGTGCGCCGGTATCAGTGTCGTCGAGCGGCCGCCGTGACGCGTGGCTCCGGGAAGAAGGGTTTTTAAGACGGAAGTGATCCGTATATTTTCAATATGAGTGAGTCTCACGGTAATTTCATGTTTATATAGATACCTACTTATATCTAGTAAAGAGCCAAAAACTAAAATTGACAACATTTTCTCGTCCATTGTACTATCGAGGTCAAACTACTTTACAAAAATGCTTTCAGAAACCATCATTGAAAACATGCGTGTTTGCCGCTGTATAAAGCATTAAATAAACACTCGTGCGAACTTCACCGAGTTTGTTATGATGCCCATTTATCGGCTATTCACACTTTGCCAAACACTCGAACCGTTCTCTCACGTAGGCTGTAAAGGAAGTATCGTCCAATCCAATATAATTTACAAGCCGATACTTTGTAAATAAGCGTATCGTCTTATTTGTAAGGGTAACCCAAATGTTTTTTTGGTCTTGTTAATCTTCTGCTGGTCTCGGCTAAATTTTTTCCTTGGTTAGTACCGACAGATTGAGAAGGATAAGAAAAACCGACCAAGTGCGAGTCGGACTCGCGCACGAAGGGTTCCGTACCATTATCTATAAAAACGGCAAAAAAATCACGTTTGTTGTATGGGAGCCCCCTTAAATACTTGTTTTATTTTAATTTAATCATTTATTTTAAAGTGAATATATAACTAAATATTCTGTGAATATTTCAAGCGTCTACCTGTTGCCGTTATCAATATCGAGCTAAAAAGAGCAAAAAAATTACGTGTATGGAAGCCCCCTTAAATATTTATATTATTCTGTTTTTTAGTATTTGTTACTAATAGCTATAGCGGCAACCAAAATACATCATCTGTGAAAATTTCAACTGTCTAGCTATGAAGGTTTATGAGATACAGCCTGGTGACAGACGGACAGACGGACGGACAGCGGAGCCTCAGTAATAGGGTCCCGTTTTTACCCTTTGGGTACCGAACCCTGAAAATGCTGAGTAGTATCGCTATTTGTTTAAAATAGTTATTATATTTTCATAACTTAACCGGCATTGCAAAGAGAATTTGAAGGTTCTTCTAACTGTTACATTATACTACACAGGTTTAGTCCAAAAGAAGTAATTTATTGAATCACTTTGTGGAGGTCCATATCAATGGACTGAATCAATTACTTTGCTTTGCGCGGGTGAGCAAAGTAATTGTTTCAGCTCCAAAAGAAGTAGACAAATAGATGCTTTCATAGTTTCATATTCACACATAGTACACTCAGAAAATATAACCTTCCTCTGGAGCAACCGAATAAAAAATCGATAGATTTCTTTTTGATCTTAAAAAGGCAATTCCCTCATCAATTTTTAGACTCCCTTGTCTCAGATTCCAATGTAAAGTAGGGCCAATCAACGATGAGTCAACTCTCAATCGAAAGTGAGGCTCGGCCCAAGGTATGGGTCAGGTAACCCAAGCTTGTTTTAAACCAATTTCTTTGGCGATTAAATTCGTATGTGATTTTATTTCGGTTCAAAATTTATATCGTCTTTACAGTGATTCAGGTCGACGCGTTCGGAATTAATCGTCTTGGTAGACGTAAGGTTGGAAATAAACGGCGCATGCGCCAAGGGCATACGTCTAGTTCTCACAGCTTGAGACCGTTCCTTGTCACATTTGTATATAGGAGGGAAACTACGAAATACGAAGTTCGTATCTTGCCCTTTCTTTCACTCTTCTGTTTAACACATTAGATAGAAAGAAAACATTAGCGTAAATACATATAGAACGGCACTCGCCATACGAAGCTACGATACATCCGCCCTCCGGTATTCGGCATACGAAGTTTGGTAATCGAATTTCGTAGTTTGAAGCCTGGCAGCTTCTGGATGCAATTTGAGCCGTCGCGTGCATTTGTTTTATAGAAACAAAATATACGCGCGGGGTAATTTTATATTGGTTATTCCCATTAATTGTAGCTGTTGCTACAATAGAATTACGCATTATGTACAAATTTTATCCATCTATTACGGTTCTTGAGATACAACCCTTTGACAGACAGACGGACAGTGTACCAAAATTATCAGGTTCCCGTTTGCCACCCTTTGGGTACGGAATCCTAAAAAACATACGGTAACCATAAGCCGCGTAACGCCCCGGCCACGACTTCGCGCGACCGGTGGTGCGGCGAGCGTTTTATCAGTTCATTAAGGTTCATTGCGTGTCCCGCGAGGTAATCACTGAGCAGCGAGCGTCTCGGCCCCGCAATGAACAGAGAAAACGCTCGCCGCGCCGCCGGTGGCACGAAGTCGTGGGCCAGGCCGTGAGGCGCTGCGGTCGGGCGGCGCGGATGCTCCCGCGCACCTAGATACAGGTTAATTGGAAAACCAACGCCAGGGACAAATAAATTAAAAGCGAGTTGCATCTTTTGACACCGACTAAGCAACTGTTCTAGTTCTGTAGTTCTAGAAATTACCTCGCTACCTATCAACAAAAAACAAACGCACGAAGTTTGCCTCTTTACTGCGTTGGTCTAGAATTTTCCTGAAACAAATGGCATAACCTCGGGGATAGCGCAAATCATAGGAACATACGTAAATACCGTAGTTTTTGAAAGGATGGTTTTAACTTCACATTATTTTGTTTTATTTAAACGGCAAAACTTGACATATTTTAGTTGGTTAAATTTATCAGGTGGTACGCGGAATTATCCAATACTAGCAAGCGTCTTTGCACTATCCCCAACGATAAGATAACGTATAAATAACAAATAACATTTTGTTAAATGTCCTATTTTCAAAACAACAATAATATTATTTTGCTTTTAACTCCAGCATAAAAATGGCACCAGCAATGATAGTTAACCAAACCCCTTTTAAACGTGGAGTTCAATGCACCCAACTGTCAATTATACCTTTATTTACAAGTCGCAAAGGTCATAGATTTACATACATCCTAATTATCTGTTCCGTCTGCATATATTTCCGCGCCAGCAGCTATCGTTCGTTAGTCTATTGAAAAACAATTAGCAAGAGAAACGTCCCCGCTACATGAAACCTTCTTTACTTCTCGGTGCCTGAGTGCATCTCTTTTACACTCAACCAATTGGAAAAGGACCTGGATATCGATTATTAAATAGTTTGTTTGTCGCTATTAAAGGTTTGTTTCTAAAGTAAAGGCTCTATTGGTTTGCACGTACAGCCTTCTCGTACTAATAAGTGACATTATCATGGCGCTTCGTGATATGCTATTTCCTTATTGAATTCTAATTTCTAACTCGGTTTGATATATAGTATCCGAACTCTAGACGGGCTGAGCTAGATTCTATATTTCTAGGGTAAGTAATTAAAACATGAAACACTTACGACGAGAGCTGACAATACTTTCTATTTGTGTGACGGTTTTGTTTTGGTACGCTTTTTTTTTAATTCATGTGCTTTGGATACCAGGGTCACCGTAGGGTCAGCGTCAGCCGAAAAAAAAATTGCAATGAAGAAATATAAATTTACACGAATTTTAAATTGAAAACACTAACAAATTACCCTAACGAAGATCAGTACCTAATCGTTATAAGTTAAAATATGAGCAGTTGTAGAATAAATAAACTAAATTACAATTTCGGCTATAGTTTACGTAGGTAATACGCTAACGTGTTCTAGTCCATCTTGAGAAATGGCTAAAAATGTACTTAGCGTAAAGAAAAATTAATGGCTACCTACTCCTGTGAATAAATAAAACACACAAGAAAAGTAAATAAGTATATCATGTTCAAATACTTTGTTTATATTATAAAGATATAATTTAATACCAATTATGTATTTAGTAAGTATCACACTTATCTATGACAAATGTATAAGTAACTATGCCAAAATTACCTATATGTCGTCCGACTTATTTAACTAAGTTTGCAGACCACGCTAAAGAAGACATTTTAGACGAAGCGGAACTCACTTGTTTGTGCATCATTAGTAAACCTTTTTTTACTAGCATACTTATTAACATGAACCTTTTCAAAAATCACTGAGTGCACTTCTAAAACTTATTTTATTTACAATAAACTTCAATGTTCCACTTTTTTATTTATAGACATCATTTATAGCAACTACTTAGTAACCCGCTCGCATAACAATCCCTTCGATCGCAACTGCAGATTCTATTCAAATAAGCTTTATTCTTTTCTATTCAGAGACTCCTTCGGTAATCCAGCCGAGGGTCAATGAAACTTGTTTATGCCTTACTTATAATACATAAAACTCGGGTTCCTATCGTATTAAACCGACCGGCATAAATTGTATGTAAAAACAAAACAGTCTTTCTTCAGGGGACGAGATAGAATGACAATAGTCGTGCACGCACACGACGAAATTGGCAAACATGAACTTTGCTTTCTTTCACACAAGCCCGTCGCGTAGGCTCATCGATGGCCGCTCCGGTTGGTTTTATACTCTAAACGCGGGAATCAACCGCGTCGTGTCGTTGTCAAACGATGCGTGCCCGATAAATCGCGAGACGACACCCGATAAAACAATGGGAGAAAGTCGCGATCGCACGATGGAAACAGACAAAAATCACGAGCTTTTAAAGGGTTTTCGAAACGGTACCGTTTACCTTACAAGAAACGACTTCGCGTAAAGATAACTTTATGTAAATGCCGTAACAATGCTTAAAGAAATACTGCGATTTCATTGATGGAGGGGAATTAAAAGTCGTGGTACCCTAGTAGTTTGACCTAATGACATTTCAAACAGATGGCAGTGACTTCGAGCAAGGCTCACTCTTTAGAGTTTTCCTAAATGTGTGCGCGAAATAATATGTAGGTACCTATTTGGAATTGACCATAAGCATTATGGTGAGGAAAAACATCTTAAGGACACAATACAATACAATACAATGACTCTTTATTGTACACCACAAATAATACAATACAGTAAAACAAGTACATGAAAAAAAAGAAATAAGGTAAGCAATGGGCGGCCTTATCGCTTCGAAGCGATCTCTTCCAGGCAACCTTTAAAAAAAGAAAGAAAGCAAGGAATGCATTTCAGCAGGTGGTGCAATATAAAATTTAATAAATAATAATAAAAAAAACAAACACCTACACATACGAGCAAAAATATTAAAAGGTGTACGTGAAGTTCCCAATCCGCACTGGGTCTGCGTCGGATCTCATTCTGAGAGGTTTGTACCTTGCTGTGGGACGTATACAGGCCGATATGAGAGGGAATACAGTGTGGAATGGAATCATTAAAGTAAACGCGGGATTTATAATGGATTATTTCCAAAGCATAGCCTTTTGACATTCAAATGCGGCACGAATGGCACGATATCATAAACATTTTTTATTTATAGGAAAATAAAACAATCTTATCTAATCATGCGACGTTGCATGCATGGCATTCCGTCATCCATAAAGGTGCTAATAAAGCAATAAAATTATGTACGGTAATCAACGTCGAAAGTTCGAGCACGCATCTCGTAGCTCGTCTGTAAAATAATGCTACAATTACACGCTTGCCGAGACGTTTACATGTTCTACAAGCTTAGAAACAAGCGCTTAGAATGCCATTAACATGCTTGCAAGTGCGTTATAATTGTTCCTTAATAGCTTTCTTTGATCTATGCCCGCCCCGTATTTGTTGTATGGTTTGCACTGCTTGGATCGCGCGTGACACCTCGCTATGCTGCCTTCTTTCTGCTTATTCCCCTAAATCTAAGTCTAGGGTGAATGATCATTTACTAGGCAAGCATGCTCCATCATAGGCCTCATCTTCGCTTTCCATCAGGCGTGATTGTGGTCAAATGCAAGCCTATATAGTATTAAAAAAATCACGTTTGTTGTATGGGAGCCCCCCATAAATATTTGTTTTATTTTAATTTAATTATTTATTTTTAAAGTTAATATATAACTAAACATTCTGTGAATATTTCAAGCGTTTGCTTGTTGCCGTTATCAATATTAAGCAAAAAAGTCACGTTTGCTATATGGGAGCCCCCTTAAATATTGATTTTATTCTGTTAGTATTTGGTGGGGTACGTATCAAAATATATAAAGTTTAAAACAAATAATGGACGAAATATATAATGGTCATTTGATATAATACAATTTTCCTGGAATTTCTCAACTTTACAGGATTTTCATAAAATAAACCTAACCTAACCTAAACCAATCTGTAGATTACACGATTAAAAAAATTCGTTTAGTCAATAGTATTATATTGCACCACCTGCTGAAATGCATTCCTTGCTTTCTTTCTTCTTTTTTAAAGGTTGCCTGGAAGAGATCGCTTCGAAGCGATAAGGCCGCCCATTGCTTACCTTATTTCTTTTTTTTCATGTACTTGTTTTACTGTATTGTATTATTTGTGGTGTACAATAAAGAGTCATTGTATTGTATTGTATTGTAGTTTCATAGAAAATTTTAGTATGTATTATGACCATTATGTATTTCGTCCATTATTTGTTTTAAACTTTATATATTTTGATACGTACCCATTTGGTGTTATAGCGGCAATCGAAATACATCATCTGTGAAAATTTCAACTGTCTAGCTATCACGGTTCATGAGTTACAGCCTGGTGACAGACGGACGGACGGATGGACAGCGAAGTCTCAGTAATAGGGTCCCGTTTTTACCCTTTGGGTACGGAAACCTAAAAATGTTCAAAAACCGGCACTAGTTCGCATCGGCGGCAAGCCAAGCCAAACACCCCTGTTCACACGTCTGTGATTGTGAAAGATTTTCGATCATGTTAATGTGGCATAATGTAGCATAATAATTGATCCATGCGGAACATCAGCTACTATAACAAGGCAAAACATTCCGCGTCCCCATCGATTGCTCTCAGATGTTCATCAAACAACCTGACCACAAACAACCCGGCTAATCCAAACATCACATTCCCCCTAACTGCACTCAACAAACGAACATCTCCTATGTACCCGTGTAACCACAATGATTAATACGCGCGGCGATGTGACCGGGTCTTCTGGATTCCTATTTAATTGTATCAGATTTCATGCATCTCCCGTCTATGGAAGACGTTATCTTTTCAATCGATTTTCAAGTCGTACGATATATTTTGCTCGCTTGAATTCCTCGCCAACATTGTAATTAAAATTTCCTTTGGCGTGCGAGATAATCGAAGAATCATGGCGATAAGGAAATTGGTTATTAAATTAAAGACGACTTGCTTAGATTGAAACCTGATCTTAAAAGCAAATGTATTAATGAAAATAGGGTTTAACGACTGCTTTTTGTCGTTCTTGAATCCTCGGTCGTGTACTGCGATTATTCAAATAAGCGACAAGCGCATGTATATCGTCAGACGAGGTACCGTTGCTCCTACGTGATCCTAGCGCCTAGCGGCCCGACGCCCGTCATTACCCATCCATTAACTTAGTTTCAGGATGTGGCACACTTTATCACTCGGGTAGGCAATTCGCTGCGGCACTTTATGCTACGACAAGCTCAGACAAAATGTGCAATGTTCCTAAGTGGTCCGATCACTCGAGCTCGTATCAAAATAACGCTATTAAGGCCGTTGACCTACAGAGTTTGCTAATGCGCTTTTACTTTCATGCAACTAATAGTGACATCTAAATCAATAAGCCCCGCTTAAACTTGTTTCGTTGCATATGCTTTTTCTGCTTGATTAAAGTCTCGATATTCTCATGAGAATAATCCAATAGATAAATGTTAACGCGTCGTAAAAGGCGTGAATAAATTATTCAGGTGACAGAAAAAGCGGTAAGATTCCGCGACTAAAACGCGATGCGGTCCCATCGAGATGAAGTCTTTTTTTTTCGGGGTAAAAAATATGGCTTGGCCATGGAAGGAAATGGCGGGGTTGGGTTGGGGTTGGATGGACGCGACTGCAGAGTAAGCCGCCTGTGCGTCAGGTCAGTCTAGCTGTGCCGAGTGCGTGCAGCGGTCGTAGAGGGGCGTCCGTCGCGCGCTTATCGCCTGTTGTCCGCGGCTTGCCGTCGAGAGCGCACGTGTTACCGGCGCCGAATGCTCCGATTCCAACGCGTGCACCTGTGACTACGCAAATATTTGACGTGAAGTGAAAGACCATTATTGGTTGTATCGTTTGTGTTTATATTCAAGAAGCAAAACCTGATCTTTGCGAACGAAGTGATTGTAACGTGCTTAGTTTTTTGTGTTGTTGTGCTCGGAGGGATCCGTAAACTCTTGTGGTTTGAAGTATTCTCTGGTGCACGAATTTCGGCGACAGCCAAGGCGTCCAAATCTACAGTTGGATGAACGCCAACATCCCCGCTGCTAAGGTGAGCGAAATTTGAACCTTAGCCGATGCAAATGTAAATTTGCAGAAAACAGCTATAAACTGTAATGTTTTCAGGCTTATCTCCACTTATGCCGCTTATCGGCAACGTTCCGCGTGCCGCATTTGGATATTATGCTACATCATATTCCTGTTTACGATTCCGATTTCACGGTTTTATCACGCTTGTGAATATTGAGATGGGAATATTCCAGTTTCAATTAAAACGTACATTTTATTGTTTTCTATTAAGTAACCTTTAAATTGACTCTACTTCAGTCGACATATCGATGTCTTTTTTAATGCTAGAAAAGAGTACTTTGAAATCCTGTTCGAAGGATCAACTTACTCAATGGTTTTTGATTTCAATTAAAAGAAGGTTGGTAGCTATTCGATAGAACGCGTCTGTGGGTGCCATTTTTCCGCAATATTAAATGGATCGTTAAACGGTTTAACAGTATTGTATTCGCAGACAATAACTGTCGCTATTCATTTCGCGCCACGCGCGCCTATTGTCTCAACGATTGTATAATTACTCGACTCTCAATGTTACTTATCATTCATAACAGTTAAATCTGTTTGTTGTAGAACGTCATATACACAATGATCATTGAAATTATTTTGCCGTCATACCTAAAACACTCAACAAAATCAAATCATTCGCGTTACTGACCCATAAAACGATATCGCTGCATAGTCGTCTACACGCCATTTGACCATTTTTTTTAAATCTTACAGATTTCTTATGGAGACCTCTGGATCTTACTAAACTTAATCATAAATATGAGAATTTCTTTACCCAAAAATACTCTTTTCTTTATTAAATCTGAGTTACATGCAATAGACATTATTAATTTTAAATAAATTAAGTCTCAAAATATAGATCAATCCCAACTCTATGGTATGGCGTGTAATTGCTATTGCCACATTGTGCAACATGCGCGCTGTAGATTTTTTCCACTGTTTAGTATATAAATCATTTTTTGTAGCGACTGACACAAGGTCAATATAAACGAAGTCTGTTATTATCTGTGAGCTCGTTATCTCGTACTTTTCAAGGGCACAATTACAAATTACGGGCTTATCTTAGCTCGCCGTTGTTTCATTCTGTTAACTCATACATCAACTTGTTAATCCGCTTTAAAGCCTTTTATTGTTCACGTCAATATCGTACGATATTCTGTGTTGTGCTACATCTACGATAAAACTAAAAGATGAATACATCTTACTACTCTTGCTTTTTAAATTTTTTTGCCACCATTAATCTAAATGCTTCCTCCTCCTTACATAAATAAAATGCAATTACTCACCCGGGAAACTCCGAACGAATGAAGAGATAACTGTTTATCCGATGACAGACGATAACTTCTGACTCCTGCCTGCCGATTAATTCTTATCGGCGGTTCAGTCAGACAGCGCGCCGCGTACGTGACTCCCTCAAGGGGCCTTTACCTCCCTGGTCACGTTTGACACACTCTTGAACAGGAGCTCCTCAGTCCGAAACAAACGTTTCTATTAACGCCCATTTGCTTACAAGCCTAACACTGAAATATTCCGAGTGCCATCCTTATCTAACAGACATGTACGCATTTCCTCTAGCCCAGTGATATGCTCAAGTGCCACGAGGCGCCTCTGACTCAGGGACTGCTTCAGAAAATTCGACCTCCCCGAAATAGATCGAACGTGACTGTCTACCCCTGTTTTTTTTCGTCTTTGCGAATCGTCACTCATTCAATCTGAGGCGGTTGGCCTTCTGCCAGGACATCACGGATGCCAAGGTTTGATCCACTTTTACCTACAATCGAGCTTGAGACAGACGTGGATTTGCAGTATTAAACGATGTCGCATGCAGTGGCAACGGTGCTTGACCTGACTGAGCGGCGCCTGTAAAACTATATTTATGTTGCCCAGATTGCAATGACCGCGGCGAAAATAACTTGTTAGCAGTTTTATGGTGACACTTTTTGCATATTGGTACTCCGGCTTGACGCTGTATCGCCGCAGCCCTGTTGTCGAGTACAATCCCGTGTTCTTGTTATATCTCTGGATTCGCGCTGCAGTTGGCTGCTTCTCTTATTACGGGGAACTGAAATTAGTTTTACGAGTGACGGCCGCAGCTATGACGCGGGTGCTGCTCGCTGCTCAAATCAAACGCTCGGCAACTCATTGTTACGTTTATTATTAGTTTTCATGAACCGTTTACGTTACACTTGTGTATTATGTCGGCTCTCGTTTCGTTTTCGTAACACCGACTTGTATTTTGAAAGCGGATAATTACTTGCAGCGACTAAACAAAAGTAATCTCCGACAGTCTTCGATGGGTCGACTCTTTTGTTCGATCCCGCGTCAGAGAATGCATTTAATTCTATTCGGTTGTTGTCTTGCTAAATCAATATTGACACAATGGAAGAAGCTTTAGGAATACGAAGTGCGCATTGTGAACAAGGATATTTATTGGTGTCATGAGGCCACCAACTGCCGAACAATGCGTTCGCTCCACCGAAATAATGCCTCCCAATAGAAGCTTGATTATTCATGTTATGTCGCCAAAAAAGTGAAGCGAGAAATCCATGGTGACCTGCTAGGCAATCCAGTCGAGGCTGACTAATCACACTAATTAGATACAGATTTGGTTTCACTTTCTGATCCTATATTAGACTGCAATTTCGCTTAATCCGTGAACAGCCTTGGGTCAGGTTTAGCTTCGCCAAATCAATCTCACTGTTTTACCTCATTTGGTTCGTGGTGAATAATTATTTACAATTAATTCGTTTGCGAAGGCACAAAAACTATTGAGGTCTCATTTGTTTTGGCAAAAGATTTAATGACTGTAAATATTGGTTAAGAGGTCGGCTATCGGTAAAAGCGACAAAGTTGACGACAATTCGCACAAGTTTAACAGACAATTTGGTGCTCTTCAGCATGATTATGCTCTTTATATTTAAGCGTTACATTGACACCAATAATATGTCTCGCGGGCGTAGGGCCGGACGAAAAAGTGAACAAGCGCGATGGTACTAGGCAATTGGAACAAGACAATTCGTATATGTGCAAGGAAGAGAAACGGGTTATTTTACGACTGTCGAAGTCGAATAACGTTTTGGTAGGGATAAAAAGCGTCTCGGTATTGCCATCCCGCGTAATTGGCAGCTCTCATTCGGAATGCGGCCTGACGAACACATTCCCAAATACTTATACAGATGACCATAAAAAATAAAATGGTTGGTGCAATACACCGAATTACTCCTAAATTGATATATTTATTATGCGTTCTATGATTTCGAATAGCCGAGATTCTTTGTATACTGCGATTCTTCTGCTGATTTTTTCAAAGTTTGAACGCAAATGCGTCTAAACGCAAATGTGCCTGTCTACTCGACTTCTCGCCGCGCCGTTTGGGTGGACGGCAACGGCGAACGACTACCCTCATTCTCGTCACAATGATTGTTGTTAATAGAGTTGCCCCTTCCCCTATTCCCTCTCCTTTAGGGCCGACAACGCACTGGCATCGTGTAAAGCGCTGCGGGTGTCTATGGACAGTGGTGTTCATTTAACATCAGGTGACCCACTAGTTCGTTTGTCTGGCCTATCTAACATAAAAATAAAAATAAATAAATAAAATACAACATCATTTATGTTTAAGTCTCACGGTAGTATTAGGTATTTTTAAAATAGAATATCATGTGAGACACAAGTATACTGCAAAAATATACGTACCTTGTTGAGTTCCTTGCCGGATTCTTGAACAGAGTTTTTCCGAACCGGTGGTAGATTCTTCGATGTTCATAGGAGCATCAATTGATGCCTAAATTGAATAAAGAATTTTAATTTTGACTTTAAAATGTTATTAAAAATAAAAAATGTGAATGCTTCACGTAAATACGGTGGTAAACGATTTTTATATACTTATGTATATACCGACTTGTTTTGGGCTTATCCCGATGACATCTCCAGAATCAGCCTGTAGTTTTCAATTATCCAACCACAGGTCGGCAAAGAAAATGCTAATTACAAAGTTAAATGTTATTACCTCGTCTACTTTATTGCTGTTACGTTTAGGAGTTAAGAAAATTAAATGGCCGCTTTATTAGATTTATGGCGGCATTTTAATGGATTAGATTTATTACTATAAATAAATTGATTTGTCGCATGATTTATGAAATATGCAGTCCACACTTTATAACCCGGTTTTCAGTGTTATAAAGATTGATCACATCTAAATAGCTTTTAAAAAGCTTCAAATTCATCTAATCAAGTGCTTGTAACACGTCTCGTGGTCTAGATATTTAAATGTCGTGACATTTATGCCCCAGTCAGTCAAGGCGTCGTGTTTTAACGGTAAAGTTAATCATAATCCAGGTTCTTGGTAACAACCACAGCGGCGCCTTAAGCCAGGAATGTGTGTTAAACACATCTAAACCACTTCCGAGAAAGTGTACCCTGGTTTCTTCATAACGTACATGGAGTGAAAAATGCTAAAGGCTTCTAGGTTGCTCCTAGTGAGAGACTGGGATTAAGTCTAGACATACCAAATGTACATGCGACTAAGATGAAGCATGATGTATACGTATTATACTCAGTTAAATCCATAGAACTAATAAAGCGGGCTTCCGCGGAGTAGAGTTCATCATATAACTCTTGAGTTAACTGGTAACCCAGGGTTAAAATATATGAATAGACATCTGTGTAGAAAACGTTCATTCAGACAACAGATCACAACAGAAAATAATATACAAAACGAGAAAGAATACAAAAGCAAAAAGGATGAGAAGCCAAAATGATCTCCACTCGGCAAACGGAACACAATGAATGAAACAGCAATCCATAACCCATTTAACCCTAGTCCGTGCAGACGGCCCTAAGATGAGAAATGTTTTCTTGGGAATTTTCATTCAGAATCAATGTCGCTGCTATTAATGCGCACACATTTTTTTGTGTTTTCATAGGTTTAACTAGATCATTGTACTTACTCAACAATGAAATGTAATCCTTTTAAACAATCGCAATATTTATGATCAATTAACTTCTTCACAGATTGAGTTAGCCATACAAGCGCCACGCTCTTTTTGCGTTACATAGTAGTATCTATTCCTGTTATTATTTGTTCGGTGGTTAAATTAATACAATGTTGTCTCAAAGATAGATGATCAACCGTACGCGACAACACACTAGAGCTACCGATTAGCGGCTTGTCGCAAACATAAAATTTTTGCGTTATTTATCGTCTCGTGTTATGGTTCCCACCATTTTCAAGCCTCGCAACTAACACTCCATTTGTCTGTCTACAACATTCATTAGACATTTGTATAAGTTTACAAATACTTAGCTTTCTTTTGCTTCAGTCACTCAACTTAGCAAAGCTTGTCAATGCTCTTAGTTACTAGAAAGTGCAAGTTAAAGTTTACATTCGCCATTACCTTCTAATGTTACTTTCGTTTTTTGCTATCGTTTTTGATATGGTCGCGAGATTTTATATCGCAAAGTGGCGATCTTACAATGCTACACAAAAACCTGGCCAGTCCGGGTGAGCCGCACGAGCTCTTTTATGGTATCGTTGAAAAAACGACAGCTGGGCCTCCCCATATTAGTGCACTCACGGCGAAAGGTGTCGCAACCTGCACTGCCTTACTAGAACACGAATAACCCTAATAAATTACGTTGAACAGTAGCTCCTAAGGCACCAATTAATTTATCTCGCCCTGCAACGTGGCTGTTTAAACTTCTCAAGTGACCTGTATTTAATTCGTAATAGAGCATGTTTTGGCGCACTCCTGCGATGCTGTTAGTGCTAAGTAATTAATTAAAAACACATAAAGATTTTTCCGCGAACAGATTAGTTACGAGAAAAGAGAGAAAATACCTTTTTATGGGCCGGCTCAGCTTCGAGACCGCATTAGCGGCATTCTTGTTGCTCTTACGATGGATGTATTTGCTCGTGTTTAGTTGCGAATTCGCCTTGGCGGGAGTTCTTGAGACAATGTTTATTATCGTCGTCTCTTTCTGTTGACATGTTTATGGCCCATAAGTCACATACATCTAAATCACAAATCTTTGCTTCCTCGATGGCTCATCGTACACCCACAGGCACGGCGGTAGGAGAAACTCATGAAATATTGCAATGCATCCATTATTCATTAATTAACCCACTATCGCTAACGCCATATCTGGATATCTTCGGATGCAAGTGGTGATGTTCATCATTTAGAGACCTACGCGCCTAACTGATAAAATTTTCCAGAAGTTATTTTGTAACAGGTACGAGCATTGTATGTATAAGTAATTCGACACTTAGTAAACGATACATACCACGTTTTCTCTGTAAATGTTTCTTAACGGGCAATGTGTGGACATGTTTATTTGCCTTCCGCATTCTATATGCTGTAATGTAAGACACTTTTTGATCTGAAACAGCAAATTGAAATGCTTCCGTTGTGCAATACTTTCATAGTTTATGTGCAATGCATTGTTTTGCAAAACATTTCAAATGAAATCCTTTTCCTCGTCAAGTTTCAATCGAATGACGTTCAACGAAAAAAGTAGTTCGCCAAAGCTCCAGGAAAACTGTGTTTTTCTTCACCTTAGTACGCGACAGAACAATGATTTACCGCATGCACCGTAAAATAAACGTCAGCAGACGACGAATATAGGATTTATGTTTCTGTTTTGAAACATTATAATACCTACACATAAGTTTTCCAAGCAAAAATATAATATTTGCGCCAAGTGTGTACCTGCTTCATGCCCTAACATTAGAAGTGAGATTGGAATCGCGAGCGGTATATTCGCTCTATGGCACCACTGTTGTGCAAGTCCCCGTCAAAAGTAGTGTCGAGGAGGATAAATCAACACGTTCCCTTAGTTAACTCCTGACTTTTGAACTCGAATACCACGAATCTGCGCTTCGGCCGTGTCTTGCCTGTTCGAACGGGCCGGAGCCGTGTAATGATCGCATAAACCGCAGACCCATTTATATCGATGTCGGCGTATTGTCGTGTTGGACTGCACGACGACGACACGACACTGTCGCAGCAATTAGCGCCAACACAGCGGGGGGTGACTCGTTATCCACCACAATGTTTACTTTGATACGGTACGTTTTACGATGACGAGCTAATTTTGGAACCCTGTCCTTGGCTTTCGTATTAACCACAGCGACGTATCACATGTCTTGGCGCGTATCACGTTTTATGTTTTATATTTTATTAGCTATTAATTACAAGTTTCGTTAGTATGCTAATGATTTAACAGTGAAATAATTTTACGATAGCTTAATTATATTGGTCGTTAATTAGGAGTTTCACACCGACGTTATGTAACGTGTGAGTAGAAATTTCATGAAATTTATTTAGATACAGTAAACGGCAATTTTTTCACTCATTTTGAGAAAAGAAGAAAAGACACGATTTTGTGGTACAAGTTGTGCATAATCGTGTGACACATACATGGGTCATGCATGATTGTGGGGATTAGCAAGCTGAAATAGTCACATTAGTCTCAGAAGTAATAACCGTTAGGTTAGGGTATACGAGTTCGGGAACGGAGACCGTGTCTCGGGAGTTTAAGATTAATTTAAGATTTGCAGCACTAGGCGGCTGGCAGCGACTGAACGCGGAGAACCGAAGTCCGGACTCAATGACGCTCCGTAGAAGAAGCCTATGTCCAGTGGATTACGGTTGGCTGACTGATTATAATTGCGACGCAGACTTCTGATCGATATGAAGAAAACTAAATTGCCATTGCATGCTTTATTGACCAAGAGAGGCGAAGCGTCTGCGTTTTAGCTTTGACAAAAATGTTTATATAATGTCTGTCCAGCTGATGTCCGGCTGTTCTTCTCTAAAAGTCGTATTTTTCAAACGATTAACGTGTAATTTTGTAAGCATGTTCGATGA
Organism: Archips xylosteana; assembly: GCA_947563465.1. NCBI lineage: Eukaryota > Metazoa > Arthropoda > Insecta > Lepidoptera > Tortricidae > Archips > Archips xylosteana. The sequence goes on along the minus strand of OX387347.1, from coordinate 19,741,583 downwards.
TTACTTACAAAGATTATTTTTCGTTTTTGTTCTTGAAGCCATAGTGGTTGAAAACGTTAAAAACAGACTCGCTATCTATGCCAAATGACCCTTTGATCTCTGAGTGCTACAAACCCTTCTTTGCCCGTCCTAATAATGTTTCAAATGTAAGGTCAAAGCCAGAGTTAGCCTACGGCATCGAATCTACGAATTTCTGCCTCAGCTGTCAGTGCAACTCGAAAGTGTTATCGATCAATCAGTCATTTGACGCTTGAGGTGAAATGTAGGCCGTTGGTCAAGGTGCTACATAAGAGGGGTTTTATCAATTTACATTCGGCTAGACCTTGCATTGTTTTGTTTAATCATATTTTCGATGGGACTGTTTTGAAGTTTTAATGTGAGTCGATCAGCGTATTTATCAAGTAGATACAAATACACAAGAATTAAAGTAGATGGATCTCTTTATACCCAACATTAACATCCTCTACAATTTTTCAGTCTATGCGTAATCATGACGTTGGTAGATGCGTCGAAGTATCAGGAGCTACTTAAAATTAATCGTGACCCGTGATCATAGAAAATATGTCTTAAAGGTACATTGAGTTTGTTATGAAGAGTGCAATTAATTAAGAAAATTAAATACTGCGCCACATTCTAAGGAGTACCTACTTGTATTACGCAAGTACAATCGAATCGAAAGTACGCAGTTTATTTTCAACATAACTTGACATTGAAATGAATCCGAACCGTTTGATGTATTTAGACACCAGTAAAATGATGAAAGAATTCAAAAGAATTGGTCAAGGGGACTTAAACAAAACAAGTTAAGTAAAATGCCCAAAAAATGATAAGATGTATACCTATAAAATTCACAAGCATCATCGGCCCCCAATTATTCAATTCGCGTCGAACGTCGCGAGCCGATGACATGCGGGCTTCAAATGATACGGGAGCATTTGAATAAACAAATTACTTGCCCACTTCACCGCTGATGTTGATTTATGGAACACTAGCGACCGCCCGCGGCCTTGCCTCCATTCATGCTCAATATAACGAGAATTCTTGAGCCTGGATCACTTCACGTTTAATGCGACTTCCTTTCTCATTTACTGAGCGAACGTGTGCTTTAACACCTTCAAATTTAGGTCTATTATTGCGTGTAGCTTCACTATGAATATTATTGTCATTCCAATAATGTACCCAAATTGTTCACACAACATGTTGCGATAGAACTACTTCCCTTAAATCCATTAGGATTAATCAAACATAAAACTGACTATAAGCACTTTATCTCTACCTGTAAACAAAGCGTTTGGCATATTGGCAACCTGATACGTTGAACATAACCATAACAAAATGAACATCTGACTGCTGTATGAACATTCAGAGTTATGAGCACCGTCGTAACATTACTAAAGTTTCATTTAATTAAACTTGTCTTATTAATGCACCAACTTCATAACTGACAACGCAGTGAAGACTCTGCTCCTCTAAGATAAGGTTTACATAGTACAACATCCACATCCTACAGAGTTAGTTGAGAGTCAGGGGAGCGACCTAGTTCGCAATATAAAGTTCCTCTCTGTAATGAATGGAATGAATACAGAGTATGTTTGAATGGCTGCTTAGTTAATCAAGCCTTTTGATGCTGGCTTGTAGGGTTTCGTATTATTGTACCTACGGGATTTGCAACGTAACTACTTATTTGGTCGAACGCACACTGTTGTTTGTGTGAGGAAGTGAACATCGTGTAAAAAAAGGGTCTACTGGTACAGGTAAGATAGACCTTATGTCTATTATGAACATACCGTGTTGTAGGTAGTTTGGCATCATGTAACGTAAGTCACTTACGTGAATTCGGAATAAAATGTTGAACGGTCTTTACGTGTTTTCTTGGTGTGCATCTCGAGCTATCCGTGGTTCTCCCAGACTCACGAATACATCACACTTACTTTAGCTGGTATGTATTTGCATATTAAAATCATACTTATTATGTTTCATCACACGAATGTAGGAGTATACCCTTACTTAGAGCGATTTCGCAAAACGCCCGATCCTATTCGTTCGATCCATTTATAGTGCGTAAACTAAAATACAAATTTTTCTACTATTACTCCAGACCATATTTCCACGGTTTCAGATCGGACGTAGTGCTAGTGCGTAACCGCTCCTATGGGTATTAAATCCGGGACTTAGAAAAGTTGAAGTAGATTATTTTGCTTTTTGGTTTTATAGAGAAACTTTGAATATAGCTAACGAATAGTCTTTAATATTGTCTTTACCTAATTCAATTCGTACAAGAAGTCCACATTTCTTTTACAATCTGAAGCAAGATTTCATTGTTCCTTTATCAACACTTCGATCCAATCGATACAAGACTATTTAATTACAGAACGTACCTCGAAAAACCTACCAAGCTGTCTGCTAAGTCCCTCGCGAAGCTCTACAAAGTCTTGAACGAAGACGAAGATTATATAGATCAACGGATATTTGCCGATGTAATCCGTCGTTCCAAGAAACGGTCGACAACCTCACGCAAAAAACATTCCGTTTTAACCGCATGCCAATTATTTGCGCCTAACATTAGGGCAAATTACAGGGACTACACTGTAAACCACTGAGTTTAGTTACGAGTTATGAGAATTTTTGATATTGATGTTTGTTAGTGCAATAGACTTCTTGAAAGGTAAGCTCAAGAGCTGACGTGAGAATTCCCAAATTTGAACAGTGAATGAAAATATCGTGAAAAAACCGGCACACTCTTACGAAGCAATTCAATGGAATGTGTAGTTCCAAATCCGCACTGGGCTCGTGTGGGAACTACAGCCGTAATCCTCTCATTCTGAAAGGAGGCCTGTTCCCAGCAGTGAGACATACAGACCGAAATGAAGTATCTAATATGAAGGAATTAAATAAAATTTTATATTCCTAAGAGTACGTTGCTTTGATAACAATCTCAATGCTTGTTGCAAAGTTTACTGGCACGAAAAAATATTCTGAAATTTTGATTTCTGAATTTTGCGGTGAATAACAAAGTCGGATTTACTGCGCATGCTCCTTGACGTCACAGTTGTTGTCATATTTGGAATAGTTCACTGATTTGTTTCCAAAACAACATCTCAATCATATTTATCTGAGCGTACGACATGTTTTGCAAAACCAAATACCTTGGCCGCCAGTATAAAAATAAACAGATTTTCTCGGGTTTTAGAGAAAGAATTTAAATTAAATTGCGAGGATAACGAACTGTAAGCAACAAATCTAGGGTGAATGGGCCACTATCAACGTTCTCGTTTTCCGTGCCACATCTTCGTTTACCTTTCAATATTTACTTAAATAATAATGAGTTTAATCTTTAAACACTCCTACTTATTCACAACCGTTGTCTATTACGTTTCTCTTCGGGGGGTTGTCTATACCATCTGCAAAGTATGCCCTGTAGCTTGGCGTCAGAAATAGGTAGCGTACGCATTGTTGTGGCTTGAGTCTACCTGACACCTATCAACTGGGGATATCAAAAAAAGTTCACGACCCGGTGCCTTGTTTCGTTCCACTACTGGCTCTATTAATCTCAAACCCCATTCTACTTCAAAATCCTTTGAAACAATTGAACTAACATCATCATTACAACCCTGGACACGTTCACCAGTTCTATCTTCACCTTCGAGATCCGCAGTAACCTTCAGGACGTGCTGCAGAAGCCCGCGGAAGACGTTGTGGGTCAGGGGGAACAGGTTGAATTTAATTTCCTATCGTGACGCAATCGCGAAGACATACAGACATTATTGATAATTAATCTCAGCCCGTGAGTACTAACTACTAGCAGTCAAAAACGCAATTTCACTACCCGCATCAGACTCAGGTCACGTTGTAAGGCCGTACACTGAAAGTGTATCACTAGTCCATACTACATTGTTGGCTATTGTCTGATCTGACTCACTGTCTGTTTATCTGTCTGATAACTATTTGATACTTTCTACGCTACAATTTTATTGACTTGACCTTTAGTTAGACAGTTACATTAACTGTCAACCGTTTAAAGTTTTTATCTAAAAACAAGGCTCTTGCTTTTATACTTTGTTTTAACTTTATGTTTATGTCTTAGGTTGCAGTGCAACAAAATATTGAATGCATGTAACATTGAGCAAGTATAAACAAACGTATCTTTTAGTTGTTATAAATGGAAAAAACTTGTATTACCTACATGCATTTAATGCACTGAAACAATGTTTTGTTTACTAAATGCCAACAGTTCTTGTGTTTCCTCCTACATTATGATATTACATGTATCCAGAGTAGATTTGATTACTTAGTCATTTTAATTCTAATTGAACGCTTTAAAAACTACTCTATGCAGCCAATGCTGTATCATATCAAGGGGGCTGCTCTGAAATTCGAATTTTGTATCGCACAGTCCTCTTACTCTCTTATTAAGCAATATTAGCGCGAGCGTGAAGCCAGTGGATCTACACACCTCATTATCTTGGCAGTGGAGTCGCGTATAAGCATGTAGATCGTTTTAATCTCTACACCTGTTTAATTACTTCTGTTGCTGACAGTAAGTACGTATCAACTAGCTAGTCAAAAGGACAGTTCTGTATCACTTTTTACTATCGCATGACAGCGGTGCCTTAGTTACAGTTAGCACAGGATGCGGTTTAATTGCATGCGGATCACGCTTCCGCTGCGCCGACGCACAATGCTGACCGATTATCGTATCGGGGCTGTCGCGGGGAACCGGGGCGGAAAACGCCGGGAAACCACCTAATGAAACTAGTTCCTCAAAATGTTCAAACTCTATCTTTCACCAAATTATCATCTCTGGCCCCAAAGCAGGGCACAGGCTGTCTCTCAGTATGAGAGGGCTCAAGTGGAGGTAACATGCGCGCGGTGGGTACACTTTACGCGATTTTTATTACTTCCTTGGATTTAAATGTACTGAAAATTAAGAGAGATTCCATTACATACAAACCTGGGATTACCTCTGGCTAGCTAAGCTAAGTGCTCAAAATAATGAAACCACGATCAGCATCAATGGGGCTGATGTTGCAAACAAAATATTCAGCGGAAGCAAGGATTTTTTTAAATAAGATGCAACATGACGCATAGGTTTGTATTTCGACTATAATGCTAATTTAAAATCGATTATTTTTCTCCCCTTCGCTGCAAAATACTGCATCGAAACTTTGTAAAATTTGCCTTCTCTGTCCCACGCGACACGAATAAAAGAGAGCGACTCTTTGACTATTTAATTCAGATATGGGATTTGTATGAAGGGTTGAGTCTAGCCTAGCTGTACAGGGTGTCAATTTATTGCCTATTATTACACAAAGAAAATTTATAACGTGGTAACGTCCGCATCGCCCCTTTTATGGGCTAGTAATATGATTTTGTAAATCCGGTATTTTAGGCCTGTCGGTGCAGGATAAGCTTAAATCAAGGAAGAATTGCTTTGTGTCGGAAAGAAGAGGAATCAATAAAATTTTATTGTTTACATAGGTATAATGCTGGAAGTTATATACCTACTTACTATTTACTTCGGGAAAAAATCCAGTTATCCGGTTATTTTTAAAATTCTGTACCGTCTGTTGTGTTTGTATGTGTGTTTCTGTCCGTCTGTATAGTACGAGTACAGATTTATTTTATACGTCTGTGTATCACAAGGCTGTATCGTTTGAGCCAGTATTACGTAGACACACACGAACATTTCACAGAAATATTGACAAGAAACAACAAAAATATAAAACACATAACCCTTCCTTCTTCGCAGTCGGGTAAATAGTTAAAAGTTCAAACGAATGAAGGAATTTGTCTTTTTTTCAGCCTTTTTGCTTAATCTTAATGAAGACAATTGTAATAACAATACGGCAATCTTTGTCTGTGAGTCCAACTTGCACTTGGCAAGTTTTGTTGACGTTATTTTGAAATAAACATGGTGCAGATTTTGATTACAAATTCAAATTCCAATTTTCCCATCATAAAGATTTTATAAAAACGTGCCTGGGTGTAGACATTTCATCAACCAATCTTCGTGGTTTAAATAACGTTTTCGAAAAAAAACACCTCTTCCATCTATGTATAATTTCTACACTTAGGGCAACTGCGCCACGGGAGGGTCCCCATAAAGGGGGCCAGAGGGCCAGAGGATCGGAGGACCGGAGGGCGCGTGGCGGTCACGTGCAAGAGTGTGCGTGTCCACGGACTGATGAATCTGCATTGTGATGTGTTTATTACTGAGCATGGAAAACGAGATTTTCCACCGCTGCTTAATTGCTCGTATCTGGGTTGCGTGAGAAACGTGGTCATAGTAAATAGCATTTGTTTTTGGTTGTGATGTACTTGCGATTTAGTCGTGTGTTTTATTTATTTATGAAGTAAATTAAAGTTATTCCATTCGGCTCAAGATTTTGTTTTAAATATAATCTTGCACTTAAAAGTCTTGAGGTAAGTTTTGGACATGCATATTTAGTATCGAAGAAAAAAATATAAATTTTAGAAAATATTTAATAAATAAATTTTGGCACGATTTGTCGAATTTAAACAGGTTTAATATTAAAATGTACTTCTCATAACATACATAGTGCTACTACACTAACCTATTTTAGTAAGCTATTTATTAAGTTATTAACATATACTTTTATAGGACATGTAAAAAGTAGAAAAATTATTTTTTTGGTGGCCTAAACCAAAAACATTTTTATTTCACAATAGTACTTAAATTAACACGATTGCCCGCTGAAATTATTTACAGCCAATAAAGGATATGGAAAATAATTTAAAATGTATAATCGAGTTTATTGTCTAAATGTAAACCGAAAAACGGACAGCGTTTTAAGAGCAACCTGTAGTAGATATCTTACCCGTATCGTTCTAAAGCTGTAAGGCCGTAACTTCCTTTATGTACCTTTTTTCTATTTTGTTTATTATGAGGTGTTCCGTAAAGAGTAATCGTTTGTATTGTAATGCAAACAAAAACGAAATTTTAAAAAACTATTACCGAAATTGTTATTGACCAACATTATCGCTAAAAATAAACGCAAAATATATAAATGATACTCCGGTCGACATTGATTAATTTCGTCACCTCTTTTGTTGTCGTCCATAAAGCGTAACCCGGCCTCTTATTCAATCGTTCCACAACAGACACTACTCTATCTCTATCACACATACAGAAAACGATAGAGCCGGATGACTAGAAGGGGCGATTCGTAGGTCAATTGTTTTGTGCAACGCTTTTGTTAAAAATAAAAAGTCGAATTTTTTTCAACGTCATACTTTTGATAGAGCTTTGTAGGGTAGATTTTGTAGAGACATATGTCGTTTTGACTATGTAATGTATTGTGCGCTGGAGTTGAGCGGCGCATGTGTATTGTGCATTGTATTGTAGAGGGCGGAGATCAAAAATGTTCCCCTAATGTAGGCCCTGTCTTGCTGTTTTTTTATTATTTCAATTCTCACGGGTAAACTTTTTTATACGGTACAAATAAATTTGAAAATGCTGTTTGGTGATCATAATATAATAGCACCTGTGCCGTTTGTTTTTGATTGTTCGTAGTATAAGTTAACGTATGACAGTAATTACTTTAAACGTATAAATTGACTCAAATGGCTCAAAAAGTTACAAGTATGTGTATAATATGTTGTGGTTTCAAAATTTGCAAACCACTTTTTGACCACTTCCTGGTATCTGATTGACTCGAAATTTGACATACTTATTTACGTAAGACACCGGTGACAATACAATAATGGTAGTGAAATTCTGGTGGTCTGGCCAGGATCGTTTCCGCAGGACGAAATTCTTTAACGGTTAAAGGCATCGATTTGAAACTTGGTACGGATTTGTACGTTACATGAAAATGCAAGTTAATGCTAATTATAATAAGTTAATATAATGTTAATGAAAGTAAGTTGTAATAATCTTAAATTTAAAAGATTATTTTAAAGCGAAAAGTTTTTCGGGTGCGCCGGTGGGATTCGAACCCACGTCTCCTGGTTTTTCGCTTTTAAATAATCTTAGATTCGGTGAGCAGCCGTACTGCTAATAAAATAAATAATAATTTAAAAGATTATACTAATAATAGTAGTAATTAATTTGTATTTTGAAGAACATAAATAGTATAAATTTTTTTTTTATTAAGTATAGTCAACAAAATGTACAGTCGGCAAACAACTCATTTAAATACTTAAGTTGAAGGGTCAACAATTAAAATTGTGTAAGTAATTGGATCATGTAACCTTAACACAATTCATTTTATCCTCTGTTTGTATTACAAAGTTCTATACCACCTTTGTTGAAATTTAGCAATCTGTATATTGTACTTATCATTTCAACTAATAGCATACAAAACTATTATTTGCAACACCGAAACGTTTGAATGCATTAAATTACCGGTATTCATTCAACTATTCCCCTCTTTGATCAAAATACAATAAAGAGCGAAGCACATGTAATAACATAACAAACCAATTAAATCACGTCAAGGCCGAAACGAAAATAACCTCACACGTTTTGGGTTGTTAGTTTCGCATTCAACTGTTTATGTTGTTGAAATTAATAATTAGACGTGCGTCTGTATGCTATTTTATGGCAGCTATTATTTCAAAGTCACAATGCAACGTTTAGGTAAACTTGACCCCCTGATCAAAACGCATTCAAGTGAACCTTGTTCCAAGGAGCTAGCAAAACTATTACGCTAGCATGTTTATTGGCGAGAGAGCTTGTGAGAGTGCACTACCCAGCCGTGCACTCCAGTGCGCTCTCTCGGCCATTGTCGTGGCAGGTGCAAACTTAGCGTAAAAGATTATCTTGACGAGATAGTTTGCCAGAGAATGCGCCATTCAACCGACATAGTACACTCGCTCGGTCATGGCAATGGCTTGTGACCTAGCGTAAAATATATTCTGGAGCGTGATTCTTTAGACGGACCTCCACTGAGCGAGCCGCGAGGCATAATTTTGTTCGACACAGGATTAAAAATCGCACCGAAAATGGTTGCCTCACGAGGCGGCTATCGAGATGCGTTTAGCAAATTTAGAAAGGGTTGAGAAAATTGACTGCATTTAAGGCTAACATTTCTCGAGACTTACTTAAATTACCTCGACGTTTCGACCACATTGCACTAGCTGTGGTCACTAGTCGTCTCATTCAGCTGTGCATTTAAGGATATAATGTAGTATCGGACATTGACGTCGATCATAGATCGGTCTCAATGACATAGAGTCGAAAAGTGACGAACCTTTTCATGACGCGACTGTACATATGTACATATTTATATGTCGCACAATCGAAAGCTCCCGAATTGTTATATTATATTTCTATAGCTTGGCAGAAACTTATACAAGAAAAAATACATTTATTTAAGTAAAATAATGCGTGGCACAACTTAGCAGATGCCTCCACACTAGGCTTTGCCTGTAACGCGGGAAAGTAGATATAATTGTACAATAGACTTAAGTTGAGTAATATAGGATTTAGCTGAAAATATAGCTCCCTTATACCTTAAGTAATGTCATTCCGTTATTAGATCCTGTTTCATTATTTCTCATTCGTCGCAGCTACTGACTGTCAACCTTAATCGTTTGATCGCGGCACATGGGATGACGTAGGGTAAATTTTTAGGGGATAAATCTCTAAGGGGTAGCTTCCGTTGACTTCAGTTCATATTATCAAAAAAAAATCTTTAACAAATACAACCGAGAAAGATAATGCTGGAGAAGAATTTGGTGTAATAGTGGTACCTAATCAAAATCATATTCCTGGACATTGGTAAAATATAGCAGGCCGTCGCATCCTTAAGCACAGATTGCCGGTCATTCCTTCCTTAGTCTTTGACAAAGTATCGTTACAAATTATTATGTCTCAAAACTCCGTACTTTTATAAAATACTAGCTAATACCCCTGTGGAAAACAAAAGACTGGCTCTCTATCTAATGTCAATTTCGAAAAATCCTTTGTTATTGTATCTTTATGATAAATCTTCAAGGAATACGTCTATTATCGCCATAGCTCGGATAGCTCATCGCAAAACAATCGCAACACGGTTACAAAACAAGATTTGTATTTTATTGGTCCTAAAACTGTTTCAGGAATGCCACTTCGGCAAAACTATGACAGAAATGGAACTAAAAAGGGTCAATAGTTAATTGCTATAATATCTGCATAATCATAATCTTAGGTGCACTATTACGACTCTATTGAATCTTGTTCTGTTTACGTATTAATTTTTTCTATGACCTGTCTGAGCTATGTTTATCGCATTTTAGGTCTCTAGCTACAGTGGTTTACGCTGTGTGTTGTCTATCAGTCAGTCACGTTACTTTTAAAGTATAGATAGCCAACAATTAGGAACACATTATTTCTTCCAACGTTCAAAGTGATCCTCGGCACCGAATACCTTGCCATTTAGCATGCCGTCACATACCCCTTGGACACAGTCCGCTGGCCACCCCACCGCCTTCACCCCAGCACCGCGTGCTGTGTACCGTAACTGCACATGCTGCGTCACCTGTTGCCATGTTCCCATGCATGGGTACGAGTAAAAATAGACATACCGTTAGTAGGGTAGAAGGTGACTTTACTGGTAATGACGAGAGGGAGATACTACATGAATGATAGTTCTGTTTTGTTTGTTTAATCATCATTCCATCATCGTTTCATCATTTGATGAAACTGTATAGTTTTCAAGATTTCACGAGATAAAGTAAATTAAGTAACAGTTTAATTATGCGTAAGAAATACTAGATAAAAATTATACCGAGCAAGAAAACCAAATGTCTAAGTCATCCATCATGACTATATGTAATGTAACTATAAATACGAGAACGTCAAGGTATGGAAAAAAAGGATTCTTTCCTAAAAGACGATATTCAATATATAAATTATTCGCTTGGTAAATAAATAAAAAAATAAATGTGTAATGTAACTTAACTCACTCATATCGAAAATGTACGGATAACTCACATCTATGATCGAGTTGATCGACATGTTTTTCACTATGTGTAATGTATCAGTATTCGGATTAGTTCTAAAAAACTTATTGATACTAAAGTTAATATAAAAAAAAAATCATAACCCTTGCAAATAACGCATCACTACAACTTCTTTCGATGATTTTGTATATTAGTAAAGTGTATAACGTTATAACTTCGTTTAATTATTATAATTCCATTTCCTATTTGGTTACTCAAGATTCGTAATGTAGGTTAACAACATCAAAATGTGTGAAACAGAATACTGCTGTTTGCAAACATCCTCTAATACTGCTGCGTAAATATTTGGACTGCACCGGGTTAGCATTGAATCGAATCCAAAAGCCGGGTGAACAGCTAATTTTAATTAACGGTTCACCTATGAATTATTTCTGGATCATTTACCATTTTGCATCTCCGTTATGACAGTTCGAAGTCTGCCAGCGGGCTTCGTGAGGGCTTTTTCAGACTCTCAATTTAAAGTAAAGGCATACCAGAAAGTTGAAAGCTCTTTTTAATCGACTTCAAGCAGATCAGTAGGAAGCGCGCAAAGAAACATAAATGTTAGTAGTAATTTTTCGGTTTTTTTTCGTGGTGTTTTGGAGTAGGTTCATTTCTGCATATAAGAAAAGCTGCTTGGTCGTAAACATTACACAGTGTCATGCGTGGTTATGTTGGTCATCGGTTTACGTTGAAATCGCACAATTTAATGACACCTGACTCCGTATAATGGTTACGAGCGGACGGGCCAACTTATGATTGTGCCCAAGCGCAGCGATGACTCCGCGGACGAGGTTCTTTTAAATAATGACACAGCAGTTACAGTTGCGAGTTAAACGGAGTTGTTACGGAGTCCGCTCCGCTCGCAATCAACACTGTATAGACAGACGTAATTAGTAATTAGATACCATAACTACGTGATACTCTTTCTAAAATATTCTCACTCACTGCAAATTAATGTATAATTGAACATAAATAAATAGTTAAACTTGGATAAAATAACATTATTGTATGTAATTAACTATTCTTAGTAAATTAAGTTCTTTTAATCATAATTTGCTTATCTTCATGAGAAAATAAACAAGGTTTACAAATAAATTCAGCTAACTAGATAAATTTAAAATTATATTATGCATTCAACCATGATGGAGGTACTGTACAGTAGGACCTTGCTCAGGTCCTGGGGTGTAATTAATTAATAAACAAGATTACATAAAACACCAATGACTGTAAAAAATATTGTAGAATATTTCAACCTTAACTGGAAAAATTAATACAATAATTCATTCTAAGATTTTTGTATGGGTGGAGTGGTGCGACTTCGCCGTTCTAAATTATGATGATGATGATGATATCATGCAGTCCGTCAGAAGGGACATTAGGCTCGCAGTAGGGACTTCCATGCGTCATGGTCCAGTGCGACATCTTCAAGGTTCCGCCAATTGCAACCTATTGAGATCTAAAGTAAATAAAGTGACTGACGCTGGCACAAAAGAATGACTGATGACTAAAGTATGCCACAATCGCATTCTCTTTCATTATTGGCACCAATATTTTCATTCCCATTCAAACCACCGTCACCGTGAATCACGGATCACGACTGACCATTGAACATTCCCATAGTTTTTCAATTACCATTCCCACGATAACCGCCACTATTATCCTGCAATCTTAGGCGACTCATTACATTACTCTGCAACTGCATTACATTACATGCCAGGTACATTACGAAAACACGCAATCCAGCCAAATCTAGCATTAAAACGCAAATCGCCGGCGGCATCGTAATTTTAGAGCTGTGATGCAGATTTGAGCAACAATGTAAAACACTACGACATTGAAGTTGTGTGAGACTTTAGCCGACAGGGTGTGAGTGATAACAAGCTGGGTAAAACTAGAAAACTAGCGAATTTGGGCTTATCACTGTCAATGATTGTTTGAATTCCAGAGCGTCTAGATTCTAGTGTAAATTTTGACAAAAAAAAACATCAAAGTGCTAATCGGACTCACTGAAGGTTCGATGCAAATTTTATCTTCATCATATCAGGCAAAATACGTCCCCTGCTGAGCAAAGGCCCTTTAAAAAGCTCCACAATGATCAATCCTGCGCAGTCCGGTTCCCACATCTAGATATGGTTCCTGCGAACTTTACCAGATCGTCAGTCCATCTCGGTGTGGCCCTTCCTACTCCACGTCTTCCGATACGCGATCGCCAGTCTAAAATATTACTGCCCTATCGGCCGTCAACGAGCAATGTGCCCTGCCCCTTGCCACTCGTGTCTGACGACTCCCCGAGCTATGTCAATAAATTTGGTTGTCCTGCGGATCTCCTCATTTCTGATTTGATCACATATAATCCTGTTCCTAAGGAAAGTACAAATTTAAAAGCCAGTATTAAGAAATCTTTTGTGGTTTAGTTGTTTTCGGAATTTTCCTTTACTGACGTTTGTTACAAAAGAAAGCACGCTAACAACTTGTCGCCTACACGTAAAGAATGACATTACTTTAATGTATTAAAAAGTTAGAGTTTTAATGAGAAGTTAGTACTTAGTAGGATCAAACGCGTACCTACAAGCATTCATATAAACATATATGTATCCTTAATCCACAACAACAGTCAAAACAATATACCAAGGACCAATCATTTAACTCGATCGGTTGATGAACAGAAAACCAAATATAAATATGCTAGTAAAATATGATATGATATGTATCACGTGAAGATACTGGTAAATGCATATACGTGACTTTTGGCCTAGACAACGATAGTCAATAGTAAGCAAATCAGTCCATATTAAACATTTCTCAAATACTGCGATAGACAATTTTACTCGTTTGCCTATTACTAGGTCAAACGTTTCCAAACACAAAACATTTACGGCAATATTAATAGTGCAACGGCATGAACTTGCCCCTCAATATATTTGTTTAGTTACAACACGTCATTGTGGCATTAGACTAACCTTTGTTCAAATGGGGACGCTCGCGCAGAACTGCAATTTGTAATAATCTTCTAAGATCCCGAGCAGTGCTGCCTTGACCTAAAATCGTGCGCAGACGACGCTTGCGCATAAACCGCCGGGGCTTTAGGCTGCTGCACACCAAGTACATAACTCAAAAGCCAATTGAGCTTTACTTTTCTCAAGTAGTAACCACAGCAGCAGCAAAATTTCCGCTGTTTGTCACTAAAAGTGTCACATAAGTTACCAATTAATTAAGATTTCCTAAAGAAAGCAATCAGGAGTTACACGTGTATGAGATTAATGTGGTATGTTCCTTAGAGAAGCTATATCTCGCAGTGGACGTGTCTATCGCCTAACGATGGTAATGATTGATTTAATGTGAAATCATCATCAATGCACAACAAATTTTATTTCTTAAACACAACAAATCAGGCCAGTGATAGTACAGAAATAAAAAGGCAGGGTAGACCAATAGGTTGTCTTATCTCTTAACCCTTAACCCTTAAATCGTTACCGGCAATATATTTGCCGTCAAGCAGAAATGAAACCCGATTCAAATTAGTAACATTTGCGGTCCAAAATCGAATGTCTTGACAGGGTAGTCAAATGGTTTAAGGGTTAAAGGAGATCTCTACCACACAGCCATATAAATAAAGAGGTGCATACAAAAAAAATAGGAAAAAGTAGTATATATAATATACCCACTGCAGTCTCGCTCGGTTGTCTTTAACGTAGGTCTGACACACTGCCGTATGCCTTGATAAAACTAGCTTCAGAGACAACTTTAAGCCATTTTAGCCAAGATTAGAAAGAAAAAAGTGCTAGTTTGCATTACATTGCTAGGCAGTCAAGCGAGCGAGATTGAAACGGTAAATCGAACGCCGCAATGTAATGCAACTTGCGCGTTTTTTCTTGCAGGTCTGGGCTTTACATCTCTCACACACGAATATTAATAATTTTACATTCATACAAACATTCAGATAACACTACATCGTTATCAAATAACCTTTGGCTTCCACCACGTGGTATCACAGCGCATTAATAACCAGAAAGAGTACATTACTCCAACTCGCTAAGGTAGATAACATTGTCAATAACATCATTCATTATGCATTAATTTTGTTACGCAACCAACCGTTGGTCACCAGTGTTATGTAAACACTTGTTTTCATTTCAGTGCTCATTTTATAAGTTAACTTTCGTGATTTAATCGTAGGTGACATTAACAGGGTTTATACCTGCTGAGCTGGCAACGTTGCATTTTTGTTAGTTTTTCTCGATTATTCCATAAAAATTGAATGAAAATTGTAAATGTTTTGAATACAAATTGTTCTAATATATAAGTTAATGTGTCTACTGCAATAATAATTCGTGATAGACTTTTATTTTCTTTAAAAACGAAGAAAATGTTACCTAACGGTTTTTAAAGAAAATAAAAGTCTTATCACGAATTATTATTGCAGTAGACACATTAACTTATATATTAGAACAATTTGTATTGCCAGCTCAGCAAGTATAAACCCTCTTAAAGTAAATAGCAAGAATGGCATATTCATAGCATATTAAAATATCTACGCAACTTGTAGTGATTCGTTAATAATTTAATGCAATTCAACTCACAAACTTTAGGTTTAAGTTACACACAGCTATTACAACAATAACCAATGTCAAACCAGCCGTCAAATAAAAAAAAAATACTTAATCGGTAATTTAGCGTGAGGCCGTTTTTCTAACAAGATTTTACTCCATCTCTTCCTACCCTCAAATTAAATCCTGGAATAGAAAAAAGCAGTGAAAACGATTGTGATCCAAGTGCGTTAGACAAGAAGCCCTCTATCGCTTTAGTAACTTGAAGCAACTCGCACTATGCAGGTACTTTTGCAAAATTACTTTTGACTGTGTCAGCTGAGCCTAATACTAGTCTAAATTGGACTGAATCAAAATTCGTACTTTATGAAAAAAACACTAGCTACTGCCCGCGACTCCATCTGCAAAGAATTCGTTTATTGCTATACCGCAGAAACTGAAACTTTCCGGGTTAAAAAGTATCCTATATGTTATAATCCAGGAATAAACTAGCTGTGTGCCAAATTTCATCAGAATCCGTCAAACCGTTTTGACGTGAAAGAGTAACAAAAATCCATACAAACTTTCGCGTTTCTGATATTAATAAGAAGATTCTAATATTCGTAGGTACGGCATGAATGGAAGCTTCACGCTTTACCTATCGGTACACCGCAAAAGTGTGTTTTTCGAGCGATCACCTCGCGCCCGGCATGCGAATGTAATAATTAACATGTTCGTCCACCGCTGCGTGACTCACGACCGGCTTCTGTGCGCGCGCGCGTGCGCTACAGCGCAACACAGCTAATTCATTCTAGCGTCGACCAAAACATACCTTAGAAAGTAGTAAAACTATTGCCCTACTACCTGTAAATTTAATAGCGCAGATCGTGTTGTAATTAGTGAACTATTTTTATGTTTGTATGCTGTGTATAATAACGTAATAAGATTACCTACGTTATTTACACCTTCATTCGACCGAATAAAATTATGATTCAATTAAGAACTTTTCATACCTCAGTGATTACTTGAGCTAGCTATACGTAATGTATACAATATAAAAATCATTCAGTACAAGACAATTCTTGTCGCATTGAACATGACACATACATGTGTTACAGTTTCAAGTTACTTACTTGTTTAGTTTAATAAAACATCAATCATTAAATTGTCGCGGACAAGTGACATAGAAACACAATCTAGATCTCAAGTAGAATGTCATAAGTATTTGGAACATGTCTGCAAAACTTGATCTGAAGAAGTTCCGTAGCTCAAAGTTTACGTAAGCGTAGCATTATTATTCAACTGAAGAGCTAAGTCATCGGAACTAAGATCGTATCGTGGTTTCGTAACGTACGGTATAGTATCGAACGAAACTGAATCGAATGGTACAAGTCAAGCGAATTGGCGGCTATGTTTGTGGACATATTCCCAGTTTCAGTGTTACATGATCAATAAAAACGTATGTAGATACTTACTGACTGTGAATAAGCACTACAGAAGAAACTAGTTTCTAGCAGTCCCATTCATTTATTAGCCTGAATAACGCACTTGTTGATTGTCTTCATTCATTTATTATCCACACACTTTATGTGCATATTTTCAATTGGTATTTATAACGTGTTGAACTTGATATCAATAATTAACTCTATCGTATTTCTTCATTACTTTTTCTATTCTTAGGTTGATATAGTGAACTAGGTACGATTTTTGAAGTAAGTAAATGCATAACCTTTTACTTATTTTATTTTGCTAATTGTGTTCATTTATCTATTTTTTGTAGTTTTTTTTTGCTTACCATGTGGCATTCATTATAGAATTATTGTATTGTATTGACTTTAACTTAATTTAGTAAATTTTTAATCCTTTCTAATACAGCCTCTTGTGAATTGTAACCGGTCATTTCTTATCGTCCAAAATCGTGCCCATTAAATAATTCTTTTGTGTACGCTGACTTGCAGCCAGCGCTCTCCTTTGCTACTCACGTCACTCACATTTATTTGTTTAGTCAACAAGTCAACATTAATTACTTACTTAGCGATATTATAATGGTGAGAATTGCCTGCGTTAACTTTACGAAGTTTATCTTAGATTTAAGTGACTTGACAGTTGTTTTAAGATCTTGAAAAGGAAAACAAAGCTTTGAATATTTGTTTTAGTCCTGTTACTGTTGCAATTGGATATTTACAATAGACGTTGAAATAGTATCAATGCGTCTATGTATAACAGGCAAAGCATGCCTTTTAAATGAACATAGCATGATCTTTTGAAAACGTACACCAAACAATCGAAAACTCTCGCTCTAGTAACTGTTGTGTAAAACGAAACGGTTAGCAGTAAAAGTTTTGTAAGTGATGCAGATTTTATCTCGCTTGATAAACGGAATTCAGAATCCTCCGTCACGCCACGGCCGAGATAGTCGGCATTGTTATCCTTCTTTATAAAGTATTTTGTCTATTTATAGCAATTGCGTCAGCGAAGAAAGAAATTCTGATCACGTGTTGGGCTCTTGCGCAAAAATAGTTCCTTTTGCGAGCTATGACTTATGTATGACTGATTGTGGTTTAGGAGACTTGGGCTTTAGAATATTTGGAAAGATAAATATTGAAGCTTCTTTTTGCTATTACAACGCGATGAATGAAACAAAACAAGAGTTAAGTAGAACTCTCGGTGGGTACGATCGTAGAGTTGTTCAATTGTTATTGTTGACTTTACTTTGGGAAATATGAGATATCTCATTGCTCCTGATCATTCCCAAATAGATGATCTAGTTGAAATATGTCTCCTTTTGCTTTATCACTCTAAATTCTTAGCGACATCTTTTTATTTAAACATAGTTGTCTAAATAAACCTATTATCACCATATTGCTTACATTTGACAAGGTAGCATTAAATGCAACATGTTACTTCTGACACCTCAATTTATCTCATTCAGCTAACGTTTTGCAACTGAACAAATAGTCCTACTCTCCGCCTCACGTTTGTGGATACACGAGGCACGGCTGACTGCCTAGGAAGTCTTGGAGAGTTTACACATTGCAAATTGACTCTAATCGTTGTAAGTGCACACTCAAACAACGGGTATCGTTATAAACATTACCTCATGAGACGATGCAAGGAATACTATTGACTACAACGTACAATACCTATATAATAATATAGGTGCATACAAGTTGCGTTGTACTCCACTGTTCTTCCCATTCGTTAGAGGAACTTTGAGTATTTTCACCGTACTTCCTTCATACGTTCATTCATGCATACTTCTAATGAGTTCCTTTCTATAAATAAGTGAATGGGCATAGATTTGATAGAATCTTGTGCATCGCTAGGATACTGCTTTAGACTAAGCTATCTTGATTCAATTCTAAATATACATCGTTACTTCCTTTGCGATATTGTTCATGACTAACGTTTGAGACTGAAGTAATATCGTCAGCTTTACGATGATCTAATACTGTTTCGACTGTTTGCGTGTATTCTGTTATAAAATGTGTTTTTTTTTTCTGTTACAGGTAAATTACAAAACTAGTTCACTGCATCGAAAATTTTAACAATGCAGGTTTGTGACTCAATTCTTTACACAATATCATTTCGCGTAACGGGGTTGTTGAACTCTGGCTTCGTTGTTTTGTTGCGAAAAGATTGCAAAATATTAAAAAGTGGGATGCAGGGGTTATCTGACAATAATCGGTTCCTACTAAAAATACCACTTAAAATTTCATGAGGCTTTAAGAAATCGCAATGCAAATATAATGTATTATCATACCCACACTCATTAAACATTTTAAGTAGACGGAGACAAATATAGAAAGTTATGAACTGAATCTGTTTTATAATGACCATGTTTTATAAGATAAACCTCGCAAAATAATTCGCCGTGTTGCTAGAAAACTTATAATAACCATTCCTCCAAAAATCATGTTCATTCGCCTATGAACCGAACTAATCAGTTCATCTCTAAAATTCTCATCGCATCACAAAGCATACTTAAACATTTAATGCCTACAAACAATATGAAAAATGTCATGCTTAGTCGGTTTATGACTCACGAACGCATGTCTCTCATTTTATTTTCGAACATTCGTATTCACCACGAAAACTATCAGTGAGTCAGGACAGTGGTATTCTCGTGTTACGCACTTAACCAGGAGTGAGGAAACATCACAAAGTAGCTATTTAGGATTCTTAGCATGTGGATTTGAATTTGCTTAGTCTTCAATCACATTATTTGCGCTGAAATAAGTTATGTGTCAACTTTGAAAACAAGCTTTTAACGTGTTGTTTTCCATGATTTAAAACCTTTCTTCATTTTCACCAGTTTCACCATCACTTTAGCATTCTTTAACAAATCTAGTTTCATCCAGGGCATTAATGTATACTTGTACTGGTACATAATAATATTCTTTAATTTTAAAGTCCCTGACTCTTCTTTTTGCTTCCATATGAAACTAAAACATCATACGAATGCCAAGTCAAATTTTCAAATGTGTTTCAATATCGAGCCAACAAAGCCCATGATTTACGACGACGGTGACTATCGCCACAGCGAAAGTGTTTTGATGCCATCCTGAATAGAAGTTGTTGTTGAACGCGCTTTTTATGATTAATGAGAGCCATTCGAGTGGCTTTTCTGTCGTTTTTTACCTTTTCCCTAAAGGTCGTCGATCCGTGATCCTATTGAATGGGCCTGCGGTTGAATCGGATAGCGTTTACGCGATTATGATGAATGGCTTCAGGGAGTCATTGAACTTCAGTACATTTCCATTTCTATAGTTCTTTATTCGTGATGCCTTTAACACATAAGGGACTTTTGCTTTAATTGAAGTCATGTTTATTACCTACAAGTAATAAACATGACATTGATTTTTTCCTCATGTGACCCGTAATTTTAATTGAACTCCTGACCGCTTACATTTCTATACTCATTAACATTTTCCAATTCTTTGAATGTCCCTTTACAATTCGCAGTCGTAATCTCGGCATCCAGTCTCGTTATCAATGCCAGTTAAATTCAACTGACATTGACAGCGTCAAAATAATTAGCTTCCTATCTAACGAAGCCTCCTATCGGCAAGTCGGCAGCCAATTAAAGTTCCAAACACATGAAATTGTGCAACCGGTGTTACGGAGAGTCATTGCACCGGGAACACTGCAGAGCGTGACGAGGCGCATCTAGCCCTAACAAGATGAAAGCGATAATTTATATTTGTAAAACAGATACAGTCCCTAACGGCCTCATTACGCTGTCAGCAAAGTATTTAAAGTGTCTTTAATAACATGACAATACACGTATATTTATTCTTTATATGATTACGCAACGATTATTTGAAAAACTTCCTACTTTCGCATTACGTATTTAAATTACGATATAGTACTATAATTTGGTTATGATAATATTTACATTCCATTTGTCGTTTCATACTTTCTAACGACAATTATATAAAGATGAGGCCCCAGATATGTACCTTATGGAACACCTTATCATCCCTACGACAGTGAACTAAAACTTTTTATTCGCTTGACAAAGACACCTTTTCACTCCGATGCTCTAAAAATTATACTAAGCCGACGTTTATAAAAAGCTGATGTGAAATTAACTGTTGATAAAGGCCACATTAACATAGTATTTACATTTTAGTTCCGACCAAAATACACAAAACAACATTACCTACGTTTAACTGTTTTACTTCAACGTTCAATGAATAAACACGATGCAACGCTCCCCGTTCATTGCTCTTACTTTATTCTGTTCTTTATTATACGTCGCTAAACTGAAAATTTTAGTTAACCAGATACATCAAGTTAAATTTGTATGTATTGTGTGAAACCCATTCATATACGTGCTTATTTATTTCGCTAAACAAAATTTCCATGTAAACGGTCGGTGAATATCCAACTTCCGCACACTTTTGGTTCAGCTCTGTTTGACAAGTAGCTAATTATTGCGCACTTACAAGTACGAAAGTGTTTATTGTTCTTGTGCACCTAATTTTTAAATACCTACGTTATAAAGGGGTCGATTAACGAAACGAAAACCACAACTCTGGGAGTCATATACTAAACATTTATTTTAATGCTGCAACTTCATTTTCCGATTGTTTAACTTTACTACAACAATTACTAAATTAACAAAGAACTTTACTTTGTCACTCTTCCATTTTCTGCTACTACTTTTCAATGGAATTATAGCATATATAATTACAAATATACCAATAACTAATTTTCTACTATTTGCTTAATGACCTTGTCATAAGTCCTGATAGTTCGACACAAAGCACTCTCTCTTTTCTCTGACATTCTACACGCACTCTGTTTTTAGAAGATCAAAAAACATTTTAAGCTATAGGTTTTCCTTCTCCTTCTCCTTTCCCTTATTATCTCCTTTGCTAGGTTGGATTCCCTCGCTATAATATTGATTGTTGCTGCCATAACGGTTATTGTTTGCAGTTTGTATGACCACGTGCCGCATGACGTAACTTGTGAATCATTGAACACAAACAGAATATTATGACGAAACATGTAATCGGATGTAAAAGAAATGTCAACATTGCCTAAATAAAGAAATACCAAATATCCTTGAAAGGGTGACGTTGGTCACGTTAGAATCGTTAGTGAGTAATAGTTACAACACAATTTACACGGAACAAAATTCTATATTTCACCCAGCATTTTGTGATCGTGCATTGTCGACTCATGGCTTACGTCACTGTTTAGAAAACGTAATAAACTTCTTATTTGTGATTATTGCTTTGAAAAAAAATCTTTTATTTCTTATGCATGAAGTAATGTTTTCGTAATAGTATAGTTTTTGGGTGATGCTTGTGAAGATGTAAATATGTTAGGATAGACACGAAAGTAATAGATAAAAATAAAATACTTTTTCTTTTCTACTTAAATTTGAATTCGTCAATGATAATTAGGATAAACATGAAATTCAACTTGTCGGGGACAATAAACTCATCAATGTTGTAATATTTATGAAATATTAAGCTAATAACAGCCGTGATTGGTCAACCGGGCAATAAAATGGCTACACTGATGCATAATGTATAAACTTTCATCAAAAACAATAGATCAACTGTTGCAAGTCAATTTGATTGATTATTTTGTGCAATCCTCATTGTTTCTTTCAAAATTTACATTACAAGTTATTTCCAGGTGAAACACTTGCACATAAAGTGGTTATTTAAAATCACAAGTACTTTTACTAAATGAAATGTTTTATTTATCATAGTAGATCTGATTTAATCTGCTTAGGTAAATACAATTTGCGCATTCATATAAATGCAAAGTTTTTGCTTTTCTTAACAACCTACATTTAATTAAATCCTTTTGAAATGTTGATATTCGTTACCAGTTTTGATTATTCTATTTTCAATGCTTTTATTTATGTCTCTGCTCATTCCAACACAAAGCGCATAATAGGGTAGTGTCCTGAGTAAAAAAAACACTATTACAATTAGTCCGACATTTAAATTATCAAAAAATATTGAACACATTTTTTTTCTTTTTTCAATTGAACAAAAAACGACAAAGATAAAGCGCGACAAAGTTCGGGAGTGGGGGCTCGTGACGTCACGGTTCGCTAAAAAGTGTAGCGAATCGTGACGTCACGCGGAACTTCAACATACAATATCTCCGTCATTTTTTGTTCAATTGACAAAAGAAAAAATACGTGTCCAATATTTTTTGATAATTTAAATGACGAACTAATTAGATTTTTTTAGGAAACTAGCCTATTATACATACTTATGTATATACATATAACACAAGTAATCTTCATATCACTAGAAGGTCGACAGGAAATTTGTGGGATTACACCCACATCCTCTTTACGCGCAAATATGTCGTGTTTTAGCAAACTCAGTCAGATACCTACCAAGTTTATTTAAAGTATCAAGGTTAAGGTACCCTACTAATATTATAAATGAGAAAGTTTGTGAAGATGTTAAGATGTTTTATGTTTGTTAGTCTACATACACGCAATAATTAGGAACTGATTTGGATAAAACTTGAAGTACAAAATTAGAGATACGAGTAAATCTGGCTTGAGACATAGAACACTTATTATCCCGGTAATACATACGTTTCCCCTGGATAATATTTTTACTTTAACAGAGGAATTTTAACATGGATAGAGGGCACAAAAACGTTGATGTGGGTACATTGGCTTTCAAGATGACGAATTAACTTCATCTGGAATCAACAGATGGCGTTGTCTGAGCGAAAATTGTGTTTCACAAATGTTACCGTGCCCTTTTTTCAGATCAAAATCTAAGATTGTAAATGTTTCTCGTGAAGTAAAGGTATATAATTGTTTATTATCCAACGTGAATTATTTTATCAAAATGAAAAACCCGTGCGGGTTCGTCTGGTGCAAAGGTTATCCATCGCCATTTAACGTGATAACGCGGCCAGTGTGATGGGTACCTTTGCGCCACGGACAACTCGTGGGGGACTTTTCGACTACACTTAGGCTAGTCTTAAGTTATAAACATATTGTTTTTTTTTGTATATCTTTATTACATACAAAAAATGACGCTAAATTATTTTTTGAAAAATGGAAATTCATTCAGGTCTATTAAAGAATTATCGACAAGTGAAATATGTCACCTTACTTTGTGGTGAATATTTCACCTAAAGCTTTCTCATTGCGTAAATAATTGTCAAGACGATCCAAAGTGTAGCTGATGGCAACGAATAAGAATAAGAATCCATTTCTACCAAGTTTTATTCTTACTCACATTTTGTCTTAACCCTCAGAATTAAAGTCTGTTTTATAGATGCCTTGAAATTTCTTATTTTGCTTTCGTCATTCCAGTTTCGCTTAACACATTAATTTTTATTACGCCTTCGCTGATCTATTTTAAGCCCTATTAATTACGAGATAGAGTCACATTTATGCCGTTCTATAAATAGCCTGCATAAATTGTTGTTATGATGTTCAACGAGGTTTATGGTTCAGTAAAACTATTGTTTCTTGCTATGGATTGTGGACGCTTGCTGTGGAAGTTTTTATTGAAATGGTCTTACCATTTTCGATGAGCATGAAGGTCCAGTCCTACCTTGATAGCCATATTGTAACCTGCTGCATCGAGTCTCGACCAGTACTTTTTTTGGGATCTACTTGAGAATTTTTAGTACACCTTTATTGCTAATGTTAATAACTAAATTGAACAAGTATCTCGTAAATAAGTGCTTGAACATGGGGGATGATTTTCAACCACTCAAAGGTTGACTAGTGGATCTTAACGTTTGTCAATAGTGTTTTTTTTCAATAAAGGGTTTAAAATACATAGTTTTATCATGGACATTATCATCATCATCAGCTCGGCCTCTATACGTTCCTCACTGCTCTCAGAAAGGAGCTGTCATTCCAGAGGGGGCATTGAGAGCCGTATCCTGGAAATACAATTTATTAATCCTACTACAAGACTCCTTAGATGGCTGCACGTGTGTAGGATTTATTCTAGATAGTCTTAGATACACTAGATGCATAGGCCTACGTTCTATAACAAGTTAAGCAGATTATAAAGGGCGATATATTTCTAACTTGCGCGCGACATTATCTTGAATAGGTGTTTTAGATGTTCCGCCTAGAAAATCTATTGTACTCCATATTTTTTAAGCTACATGACTTTAATACATTGCTGGACTGTATTTATTTATCATTTATATTCAGTTGACGTTCAATTTATATCAACGTTTGAACTCTTTGTACATTTGTTATGTTACCATTATTGGTTCCGTTTGAGCAAAGCATTATTCCTAACATGGGTACACTCTGACAAATATAATTCTTAAGCATCATCAAGTTATGCTAATCCGAACATATAAAGACTGCCTAGGTTTGCTGACTCTGCTGTATAGGATGACTCTGAAGTCGTAAACAGTTTTTTTTATTACCTTTAGTTTAAACACTCGTTTGTGACAATATACGAAAATTTGTAAATATAATAATTTGTATTAATTAAATTAATGAATTTTTAATTTGCCGAGTCTCATGATTACCCCACTTCTTATGTTGAACTATTTATCATCGAGTCACAGCAAGTTTTTAAGAGTCTTTGTATTTGCTGGCTAGAAACGTTAAAAAGATTATGGAAATGACAAATTCATAAATCACGCTTGAAGAATGAGGCGACCATAAGGTTGGTAATATTTACTATTTAAATTGACTAATGTTAATTTAATTGTTTGCTTAAAGCTAATGAACAGAATTTACCCTGAATTGCTGCGTTAGAAACCATAATTGTTATTAACGACTCGCCTTTTTAAACACTAAATTCAGCTCTAAACTAAAGACAAATTAAACCTGTTTAATTAAGATAAACCACCTCTGTAATACAGTTTACCGCATGAATCCTCTTTCACTCTAATTTTGATGTGGAATACTTGAATATTCAGATGCGGTCTACTGTGAAATGGCGCTGCTATTATGAAACTTCCTATCCGGTTAAATCACTAAACTACTTTTGTATCGTAAATAACCCATTCATAATATCTACTACAACAGTAGCTGCAGAATGGCACCAAAACTTTCAACTGTAGATCAAAAAAGCCGTGGTAACACAATGGTTTGACCTACGGCCTCTCAAGCAGATAGTCGGGGGTTCGAACCTGGGTGTACTACTGAGTTTTTTCGGTATTGACGTGCTAAATTACATTTGTTATCTACCATGACTTTTACGGTGAAGTACCACTGTAAGCTAAAGGAAAACATCGTGAGAAAACCTGCACACACCCGTGAAGTAATTTAATGGCGAGTGTGAAGTTCCCTATCCGCACTGGACCCGCGTGGGAACTACGGCCGAACTACTATGTCCAGCTATATTCATACCAATTCCATTCAAATCCGTCCAGCTCATTTAGCATAACGTAATAATAAACACACCACCACCATTAAATTATTTAAATAATGAAAGTGCACTCTTGTCTTGTCTCTGTGTTACTACTTACTTAAAGAATCCTATATAGTAGTTAGTGGTAGAGCCATGTTGTAGCTAGCCGCTGCATCTTGAATGGGCCGGCTCGTCCGGGGCAATACCACCCTCTCACAGAACACCGGCGTGAAGCAGCAGTAATCCTGTTTGCGTTTCGTACGGTCAGTGAGAGTGCCGGGGGCCCAATACCTCACCCCTTCCCTCTCCCTCTCCCCCTCCCTCTCCCCCTCCCTCTCCCCCTTCCCCTATTCCCTCTCCTTTAGGGCCGCCAACGCACTGGCATCGTGTAAAGCGCTGCGGGTGTCTATGGACAGTGGTGTTCATTTAACATCAGGTGACCCACTAGTTCGTTTGTCTGGCCTATCTAACATAAAAAAAAAAATACAAAATCAAATCATAGGGGTACCATTCGGAAGCCTAGTCCCACGAAACAACTCGAACGATGATTGACAACGCTGATCTCACCAATCAGGAGCGTGAGTCACGACGCGGGTGATGAGTCTCGTATCAATGAATCCATGGGGGGCTATCAACACTACGCCAGTAGCACGCGGCGGACACGACGTACAAATACGCGTTCTTGAATCTACATAAGCACGACGACGTCTGTACACGCGTACGCCTACATACATCGCGCGCGCACTCTTCTGGATTCCGGCGGGGTCCGGCAATCTGTGCCTTGAGGGGTGTTGTAACTCGAATCGGTGCGGGGTGGAGCGTGTCCATTCTGTACGTTAGTACTATTATATATTCTGTGCCAGTAGTAAAACAATTGTTCAGATTTTTATGTGCTGCTATTGGTACGAGGTTTAGGAAAAAATATCATTGTAGGTTCGGTTCCCTAACTTAAGTATCCACTTTTCCATACTAACTGTGTTTGTATTACATCAATGCTAACTGTATAGAAAAGTGGATACTGATGTTAGGGAACCGACTACATCTGTTTTGAAAAAAAAAATCTTTACTGCGTTAAAATATTTTCTTATTTACCCGCAAAAGCATAGTCTGTCTTGTTTAAAATATTTATTTAATAAGTAGTTTTAAAATCGTGTAAGTAGTATTGGAAATCCGTGTTTCCTGTGTGATTTACGTTCCCACGGGAATTACAGGAAAATATTTACCCTGAGACACAACAAATTACAGGAAATACAGGAAAATATTTACAACTGAGACAATTCTAGTGACACCTCACGCTTTAAAATCCATCTAGTTGTTAAGGCTGCAGTGCATGCCAAAGACCATACATACATACATGCGCACGCTCGGAAAACATAATCCTTCTTCGGCAGTTGGGGAACCAAAAAAAAACACCCCTATTTAGCTGGAATTATTTAATGGAATTTTTCATAAATTCTGCAATTTTATCCGCTGAAAATATTACCTTGCCTTTAAGTTTTTTTTTAATTTAATGCCAAAATTTTCTCTCCTTTTTACTTTTGCTAAAAATCATTTCGTTAACAACATTCATCTTGAACATTTGGATCATCGTGACCCAGCAGGTCACACAGGTCACTCACTAATGAAACAACTTTACGCGAGATTAAATTAATCCGCAATTAAGCTGTGTTATAATAAGTAATTATAGTGATTAAACGTCAATGAAGCCATTTAGCTCGTAATTACCTGTGGCGCCTGCAAATTACGCGTTTCCGACGGCACCTGCGCGTACGCAGCTTACAACGGACATGTGCAATTGACCGTTAATAAATGAAATTTAACAAAGAAAGTCCATGGCAGGCTTGACGGACCATCCAAATGCATTCCGGGTGTAAAAAAACGTTATTAATTATACGATATTTTTACGATTTCCCCGTTAGATTATTTTTATCATCATCATTTCAGTCGAAAGACGTCCAATGCTGAGCATAGGCCTCCCCCAAGGCTCGCCAAACATACCGGCCCTGCGCCACCCGCATCAAACGCGTTCCTGCAACGTTAACCAGGTCGTCGCTCCGGAGGCCTACCTACACTGCGTCTTCCGTGGACGCCACTCGAGAACCTTTTGGCCCACCGGTCATCAGTTCTACGAGCGATGTGTCCTGCCCACTGCCACTTGAGTCTGGCGATTCTTCGAGCTATGTCGGTGACTTTAGCCCTTTCTTTAGTTTTTATATTATTATTTATATTATGCCGAAACTAGCACACATTGACAAACAGTTCCTTATAAATCCATGATTCACATATAACCTTATTCACAAACTCGAGTAATTGGCATTTACAATGTATTCTCGAAAGAGTAAAGTTAACTTACTTTACGTCTGAAAAAGCCGATTGCATCCAGTTGCTGAGGCCGACAAGTTTAATGGGGATTTTAAATCGTTCTTGGATTAGTGGAATTATAATGGTATCAACGAAAGCTGCCACAAGTAGGACCCTCTGACGCTCTAACCTAGTATACACACATTCGCCATTCGCTGTCTATGTATAAACCTACTTAAATATTTATGAGATACATACCAAATCAACATTGTATTTTAACCGATGATGATAAACGACATATGCCATTAAAACCGCTTGCAGAATACATTAAAATTGAAAACAACTTGTCCGGTAATTTTCAACGAATCGAATGCACAGAAAAAGGTTAATCACTTGTCAATACACAATGAGTTGCGTCAATAACGGTCGGTCGAGAAATTAATAATCGAAGGTAACTCCATACTTGCGGATTGGTAAAAAAATTCGGTCACGATGCCCGCGTATGCGAGTACTTATTGGTCGTGTTCTCATATAACATGGTGTCTATAAGCACGTATATCATCGGTGTATCATACGAATGAAGATTCGTAAGTTAAGAACAACGAGACTACTACTACTACATAGTCATGAAACTTGACTATGGTACCTAAAGTTCATACGATATTACAATTGAAATAAGCTACCACCACGTAACCCACTCGTTCCCCCTGCTAACAAAAAAAGAGTACACTGAAGTGTTGCCATAAATTACGCACCAAAGTAACGCACCGGTACACCTGCCGGTTTTACTTCGTGTCGTATGCGCATTATTACGTGGTTTTTGTTACGTACAGTAATAGCAAAATGGCGTTGAAAAGCAAAAAAATGATTGGTTTTCGTAATTCTTTCAGTTGACTAACGGCTAAAATGTTCGATATGATTCAGACGTATTGTTATACATTTATAATTGAGTATGTTTTACCTTATTCATAGTTTTAGGCGTACTTGTTTTATTACAAATGTAAGGTAAACGTCCCTGTGCTCTACACTGACCCAATACAATCTAAGTAATTATATTTAACGACGTGCAATGTTACAACTTCAAACATTAAAAATATTTTATATACTTAACTTAACAAACATTAAAGTAATTAACTAATTATACAGAAATAAAAAAAAATATATGGGGTGTAACGGGGGCCCATACAACACCTTACGGGCCTCAAGTCAACCTCACCTGCACGCGGTGCACCCTGCTAAACAACAAACGAGGCTCTGATGACCCACCAACACGCACTGGACCAGCGTGGTGGGCTTATGGTCCATTCCTCCTCATGAAATGAGCAACTCCCCGTGTAGGCCCCGAGTGCCCGGCGGCTCCAGGGACTCCGGTGATAGTGGTAGCCGGAGAGACCTTGGAACCAGGGGTGCTAAGAATCCCCGGGCGAAAAGACTACCTTACCACAAACCGACTAAAGCGAATAATAAAATGGACTCTGATTTGCTTAACATATTGACCTATAACGTCCGAACGCTGATGAAAGATGAGCGTCTAATAGAACTACAGAATGCGCTCGAGGACATTAAGTGGGATATTGTAGGCCTTTCTGAAGTAAGAAGAAATGGTGAGGAAACGATAGAGAACGATTCATGCATCTTTTATCACTTTGGAACAACTAGTGGACTTTACGGAGTTGGCTTTCTAGTGGCGAAGAAGTGGATAAACAACATTGTTGAATTCATTGGGTATTCTGAGAGGATCGCAGTTCTTAAATTCAAGATAACAGAAAAACATACATTGACTCTGGTCCAAACATATGCCCCAACATCAACTCACACTGACGATGAAGTGGAAGAATTTTACGATCTTCTGAACAAGGCTTGCGATGAACACCGAAGCACTTGGAATATAGTTCTCGGTGATTTCAACGCTAAAGTCGGTACAAGGCAAGAACTGGACAACGAAGACGTTATCGGCCCGCATGGACTGGGAACCCGAAACATACGTGGTACTCGTTTAATCCAGTTCGCCTTTGGACAAAGCCTCAAGATTTGTAATAGCTTCTTCCACAAAAAACAACAGAGACGTTGGACCTGGGTTTCTCCGGATGGTAAAGTCAAGAACGAAATCGATTACGTGCTCACTTCAAATCAAAGAATAGTTAAAGATGTAGGAATAATAAATAGGATCAAATTCAGTTCAGACCATCGACCCGTACGCACCAAACTCCTTTTTAACTTAAAAATACACAGAAAAACCTTATTTAACCATCGAATCAGGAACTTGGATAAAACTACCATACTAAATAACGGCGCCAAATTTAACTTAGAATTGTCGAACCACTTTTCGGACTTACAAACGGACGTCAGCGATGTCGATGTGCAGTACAAAAATATAATAGCAGGAATTCAGCGAGCAAGCAATAGTGTTAAAAATCAAAGCAAAAAACTCAAAAAACTGTCAGACAAAACAAAAGAACTATTAGATAGGAGAAGTAAAATGGAGAAAGGAACAATAGAGCACAGTATACTGGACAGAAGAGTAAAACGCAACATAAGAAAAGACATCCGACGTTGCAACACACAATTAGTTGAAGAGGCCCTTACGAAGAACCGTGCTCTCAGAATAGCCAAACAAGGAATCACAAAATCAAAATCATGGATCACTAGCTTAAAGGATGAGAATGGCATACAGCACCGAAATAGAAGCAAAATTCTTGAAATATGCACCCAATTTTATAAATCTTTGTATTCAGATAATTCCAAAGACACCCCTGTTTCTGAGTACTTCTGTCCTGATACCGTCCCTTTGATAACTGATGGCGAAGTTAGTGCCGTTCTTAAGAGTATGGCGTACGGAAAAAGCCCAGGTGAGGATGGTGTCACTACGGAGGCATTAAGACTGGGTAAAACAGTTCTATTACCCCATATTACCAAGTTATTTAATACAATTTTGCTAACTGGAAAAATACCAACCATGTTTTGCCATTCTAATATAGTAGTGCTGCATAAGAAAGGTGACAAAAGTGACATCAGCAATTACCGCCCAATAAGCCTAGTTTCCCATCTCTACAAGGCATTTATCAAAATTATTGAACGTCGCATTGCCGGGCAACTGGATAACAACCAGCCAGTAGAGCAGGCCGGCTTCCGCCCCGGGTTTTCTACTACGGATCACCTCCACACCCTGAATCAAATAATAGAGAAAGTAAACGAGTTCAATAGTCCTCTGTATCTTGCGTTCGTAGATTACTCGAAAGCATTCGACAGCTTAACTCACTCTGCAATTGTCACATCCCTACGTAACCAAGGTATAGAGCCTATATACATCAATCTCCTTCAATCCATCTATAACAATAGCACAGCAGATATTAAGCTTCAAACTTCAGGCCAGTCCTTTCTTATAGAAAAAGGCGTTAAACAGGGCGACCCGCTGTCTCCCAAATTATTCACCAGTGCCCTCGAAGATCTTTTTAAAGGCTTAGCAGTCTTATGGGAGAACAGAGGCATAGTGGTTGGTGACAGGAGATTAACTAATCTCCGGTTCGCTGA
The DNA here is from genome assembly GCA_947563465.1 of Archips xylosteana. Taxonomy (NCBI): domain Eukaryota; kingdom Metazoa; phylum Arthropoda; class Insecta; order Lepidoptera; family Tortricidae; genus Archips; species Archips xylosteana. The sequence continues at coordinate 19,709,437 of OX387347.1, read as the reverse complement.
CGACATTGTTATTTTCTCCCAAACAGCCCAAGACCTCGAATTAATGCTGCAAGATCTTAGCACGGCAAGCCTTAAGATTGGACTAGCGATGAATAGGTCAAAAACCCAACTTATGACCAATAGCACGAAATCTAGGGTGATGGTAGATGGGCAAGTAATACATTATGTTGACGAGTATATCTATTTGGGCCAGATAGTTTCTTTCAGTAATAGGCAAGACAAGGAAGTCGAAAGACGCATCGAAAACACCTGGAAGAGCTACTGGTCCATGAAAGAGCTTATGAAGGGAAACCTTCCGTTAACACTTAAGCGAAAACTCGTCGACATGTGTATCCTGCCCGTCCTAACCTACGGTGCCCAAACGTGGTCTCTGACCGAAAGTCAAAAGTCCAAGCTTAAGGTTTGCCAAAGAGCAATAGAGCGCAGCATATTAGGTGTGAAAAGGCTAGATAAAATCCGGAACACCACGCTGCGCTCAAAAACACGCATAACCGACGTTGGGAAAAAGACTGCTAAGCTAAAGTGGGACTGGGCCGGACATGTTTGTCGCATGCACCCACGAAGATGGGCTCACACAGTCACTTGGTGGGTGCCGGAGGACGGCCAGCGACGACGAGGCAGACCAAGAAGGAGATGGCGGGACGATTTGGACGTGTACGCAAAGGACTGGCCTGACATTGCACCGGACCGGGAGTTGTGGAGGTCAAGAGGGGAGGCCTTTGCCCAGCAGTGGGACACCATAACAGGCTAAAAAAAAAAAAAAAAAAAAAAAAAAAAAAATATATACTAGAACAATTAACCTAAAACTAAAAACCTTAAAAAATATAATATAGTAAATAACTAAAATACATTATTAAAAGGAGTCCCTTTAGGCACGGTTCCGAAGATACTGGCAGCGTTCCCCCTTTGAATAGCTAGACTAATTCTTTGCCCGAGGTAGCTGCCAGCTCTTCAGTCTCCTGTGATGTCGACTAACCTTTTTGCTATTTCCTTAAATACAATCTTATGTCATAGTAAGAGAAGTGACGGATGGATGTCATCTACTGGGCGTTGAGGTGTCGAGCATTGTACGTCTTATTTTACCTGTTGAACTAGGTATTTAATTAATAGATTATATGATATTCGAGTGTGTATGTGTAGGTCATTCATCATGGTAGCCTAGTGGTTGGACCTATGGCCTCTTAAACAGAGGTCGTGGGTTTAATCCAGAGCTCGCACCTCTTGAGTTTTTCAGAATTTACTTATGTGCGGAATCAACGGTGAAGGAAACATATACCTACAAAGAAATTCAATGGTGTGTGAAGTTCCTAATCTGTGTTGGGCCTGCATGGGAACTACAGCCCAAGCCCTCTCATTCTGAGAACAGCCTGTGCCTTGCAGTAGGACGTATATCACTCATTATATGTGTATAAATCGATAAGAGACAAAAGAGGACATTGACTGCACTTATTTGTATATTAGTACAGTAAGATTATTTCCACTTTGGCACTCGGCAATTCTCGACATACATCGAGAGAGATCGGAAGTGCAATACTTAGGCTGAGGTTTTATTATTAATTACATTGAATAGGTTTGAATATTTCATGTGATTAAATTCTAGGATTTTATATAAGTACTCTATGAGAAAACATGAACCTTTACGGTTAAAACTGAGACGTCCCGAGTGTCAAAGTGGAAATAATCTTACTGTACTGCATTATTCGGCCTGCTGCAAAAATTAAACAATGTAGTATGTAAGGTCGCGAGTGAACAAAGTAATTGTTTCAGTTCGATGTAGTATCGACAATAACAGTAGTTATTAAATACAACCGTACATCTTTCAGAGTTCCTTCGCCATCAATTATAATCGTTTTTATCACTGCTACCAATTTTGTTAGCAAATTGGTCAGTACATCGCAATGTAGAAAGATGTCGTCTGCCAACATTAATTCACGATAATATACGGCCACCAGACGCTGACTAACTCTACCAAGGTCGGAGACGATCCATTATTATTTATTGCCTTATAAAATAATCCCCTAAGGATATGAAACTGTGTAACTTTATCACCGAGATGTAAGGTCCCTTTTGGCAGTTCTTTAAGGATAGAAACCTCATTAGGTCGGTTCGTAGTGAGTCAGAGTGATTGAGTGAGTGTGAATTATGCCTCTATAAATATTAGTAGTGCTAGTGTTAGTGACTTGACTAAAGGCTGTCACTAAAACCAATTGCAAAACGACGGGGTTTGACAGGACAGCTCAAAAATTGACACATAATTTCGGCCTTAAATGCAACACCACTTTTGAAAGTGATTGGACTGGAATCAGCTTCAAATTATGCCAATTTCACAAATTCATGTTTTATTTTGATATTTGATATTTGATATTTTTATTTTCGTGTGTGATAGCTCCTAAATGACGAGGAGCTAACAATCGTTAAAAAACGATTGCGTTGGCTTTTAGGGAGCAATCTTCTTTATTGTACTTGCGAGTAGGGTTGCCACCTTTAAAAAAAAGCAGACCCGGAGAGCATAGTAATTTCTCAAATTTACCTTTACTACCTAGGTATGTAGTAAGTTGACTGATAAGCAGTTTCGCTCGTTGGTCCATAAGTTCCCAATCAATGACAAAACATGCTCAACCAATGCGTTACTTATTGGGATTGATAACATTTCGCCTCTTATTTTCGCCAATCTAAACTTTAAACAACTAAGCCCATTGTTAATCAACTGACGTCGTTGAAAAATCGTTGCTTTGTACGAACTGAGGATAAGAAATAAGAAATAAGAAACGTTTATTGTTTAAAACCGTGTACAAATTGTGTTAACACTTATGCATCAAGAAGTCTCAACAGTCTGCCCATTTCGGACGTACAATTTAATTACTTAATATTATTTTACAAGAATTTTAATATTTGTTACAAAAGTATTCATTAAGGTTATAAAAGCACTCACACACTAAAAATTGTTTTAGTTTATTTTTAAATTTACGTTTACGTTGTCCAATAAAAGTTTGATTTTTCTCGCCGCCCGGACATATCGATGTTAAACTCGGAAAGGTGGCAGCTCTACTTGCAATGCAAGTAAGAAAAAATAAAATTCCCTAAACGTCAGAGGTACACAATTCCAACTGAGGTATAATGTGCAAACAAGCCAAGAAAAAGACATAAAACACACTCAGTTGAAGTACTAACTCAATGAGGCGTGGTATTGGCGTGAAAAAACATTTCCTGCACTCAAATACTTCCCTTTTAAACATAATCATTCAAGGAGCGGAAATTTACTTAGAGAAAACACATACAAGTATGTATAAGGTATAAAAAGTAGCACTGATTCAACTGTCGTTATGTTATAAAGTAGCATAGCCAGATCCTGTTGCTGTATAAAACGAGTAAAATCTTTTAATGCTCAGTAAATTATAGGTACACTAATTACACCGATTACATTCCAGATCTACCTATATATGGCCACTTTTTAATATATCTCCGTATTAGGTCGTGGCTATGAGCTATGATGATTCTTTGGATAAGAGGCCCCATAGCCTTTTTCTACATGATTACTACCCTGGCATTCTTTCTTTAAACATGTAAGTTTTAATCTGGTAGATGTCCGTTGGCGGCTATTTTGTTTGTTGAAAATGTGTTGATTGGTCTTCTAATGTTACGTGAAACAGACGCACTCGATGTTCAAACAAAGTGTAGCCACAAGTGTGGCCCTTTTCTTACCAACAAGTAGCAAAATACTTTTTTTTATACCAATACAGCGTGTTATTTTTGATTTCTTTTAACTTTAAGGGAACATTCAACAGGCCCAATGAAGTAAACGAGTGTAAAAGGTTCTTGTAATTTATGAAGTCGGACAACACTGTTCTATTTGACACTAACTTGTTTAACTATAAATGACCTTTTAAAGTGATTGTGATCTCAATATTAATTATATGCATGAAAACGAAAATTATTTTTTTCGGTTTGGCCAAAAAGTTAATTACCAGGTAGTTTTTATCGATTTCACTACTTACTAAGCTATTAGTCGAAGTTAACGGATATCAAATAAAACACGGTGTAGAAATTGTTATTTGCATATGACTAGAATTGCCGGTATCACACCTCTTAAGTTCCTTCATAATAAGAGAAATGTATTACACTTACAACAATGAAGGGATACGGCATACGTACAGTAGGTGCACTCGTTTCAATAGGCTTCAACAGTCATCCTGCAGATCTTTATAGCAAAGGGGTGCCTACTGTAATACCAAAGGGCTCTATTGTGTGAAATTGCTCTTATAAAATACTACTTATCAGACTCTTGTGAAATGACCGTTATAAGGGAAAAGTACAGCACAGGACAATTTGATTGTAACTTATCTTTATAAGAAGTTACATAGATACAATCACGCCTCCCTCCCAGCAAAGGGATAGGCAGAGATTAGTTATTGTTTCCACCTGCTACGATCGTGACATACATCTTTCGCTTCCACAACACTCATTAGTCTTTTCATACTTGCTCGCCGGTTTCGGGTACTCTTGACCTGACTTTTCTTCAAGACATCTCCAATCTGATCATGGAATGTCCTTCTTGGTCTCCCTCTTCCAACATTTCCATCTACACTCGCATTATATACCTCTTTCGTAATTCTTCCTTCATCCATCCTCTCAACATGCCCAAACCAACTTAACATACCTTTCTCTATACGAGTCACAACATCATCTTTCATGCTACAACGTTCCCTTATTAGACTATTCCTCATTCGGTCACTCAAGTTCACACCAATCACATTCCTCAATACTCTCATTTCCACAGCATTTATCCTACTTTCATGTTAGATGTGTATAAAAAGTTATACTCGCGTACCTATCTAACTATAAGTACATAAATACGACCATGAACCAGAAGGCAAGTCGTTGGCACGCCTCCCACAAGGTGGACTGATAATATCCCGAGAGTTGCGAGCAACAGGTGGATGTAAGTGGCGAGTTATCGTTCACTGTGGTGTCCTTTGTTTAACAATGGACGTTACCGGCTGATGATGATGGTGATTCCGATGATACAAAAATGCGGAATTTATGCCACCTCATCACTTAAGAACTGTTGCACCTATTTGGTAAATTATTTTATTGTTTGGATTATAATCGTCAGGACAAAGTTTTTCTGAAAGAAAATGTTGAAAAAAATTTAAAATGTAAGTTAGGGTGGACAGCTAGTATACATAATATAAATTTAGATGTTTTCAGTATCATGTCAAAGAAATTATTCGAAGTACTTCTAAATCAAACAGGCTGAAATAATGCAGTCATCTCAAATAATCAACACAATTTTTTTAATTCTACCATTATAAAAATTCCTATTTATTATCGTTAGCGTACTAATTACGTTTATCTTTACGCTTCAAGCTTTGCTGCATTACGGCAGTTAGTTATAAAAGTGAAGTGTAACGAAAACAATGCTTTTTATAACCCAGTTAAAGCCAAAAGCGAGTTGACGTTTAATGGCTTGAGACTGCCCTTCATGTCGTTACAATTGCTTTTTTAATTAAAAACTTGAAAGTAATTAGTATTTCTTGACGGCGACGGTAAGGAAAGATTACCATTAAAGAAAGCTGAAGCTTATCAAAACATTTGTACGCTGTGTTATAAAATTCATTCGGTATATTTCATTATAAAAATATTCGACACAAGCATGCTATCCTTGCTTATTTTCCCAAATGCGAGCAAACCCCAGGCACTTTTGCAAACATCCTTACCACCATCGTCAGCCGAAAGAACACTAGTCCTGCACCGCTCTTCGCTAGAGGCCTTATTATCTAATGCACTATTACAATCGCTCTCATCACTTCTTTCTACTTCGATGTGGCCGCTACTTAGTCAAGAACAAATGAGGTCTTTATAAATTAATTGAAATAATTACTTTGCTCACCCGCGACCTTGTAATATTTTGCTATCATAAGGTCGCGGGTGAGCAATTTAATTGTTCCAGTTCATTGCTATGGACCTCCGCAAAGTAACGCCTGATTCAATATTTTTTTTATAATGCTTATATTTTAATTGTTTCCATGTACGATTGCCCCAAACATGCCCTGAACCTAACGTTGTACAGGAACCATTATTTCACCCACTAACTGGCTCCCAACAGCGTCTTTCCGTTCGCTATTATTCCTGCTCTTTTTATACTTCTCACCTGCTGTGTTACAGACGTGAGTTATGACTTTTATTTAGCCAGTGCTATTACTTGAATTTATTATGAGGACGTAACTCAACATTTTTCAGTTTTGTAGGCAAAAAATTATAATGCGTTTAATGTTCACGCATTGTGGCCATTTCATAATAATGTTATTTTTCTTATTTATTCATCGATATCGACATATTATATATTCTTCTAAATTACTAATAAATGAGAATGTTTTTGAAGATGTGAATTTTTGAAGAATGTATTATGTAAATGTAGAATACGAACAGAACATTTTATACAAAGGTACTATTTAAATTTCAACACTAACATAGGTACAAAGCGAATTTTAAAAGAGTGGTGAAATCCCCTATGTATGTTTTTCATATTGGTTTTTGATATAACGTAATTAAGTTATCTATCAGATTTTTAATTAGGTCACATTAACTAGTTCTCACTAAAAGGCTTTGGACAAAATTCCGTAACAATAACCTTCACAATACATAACACAGTAACAGTTTATCTCGTACTAAATTTACAACCTCTTACGACTTTATATCAAGGCCAGATGTTTAATGACCTTACTTCCCACTTTTCCAACAGACGTAAATGAATCTAATCTTGTTTTGGGGCTTTACATGAACTACACTGGCGAGCATGAATAATGAGTCACTTCCCTTCCCATATGAAGTTGTATGAAAACAGACCAGTTATTTTTGCTCACAAAAATGTACTCGTTGCTTTGATGATAACTTATCTATTGTTGACTTTTATTTTCATCAACATATATATTTTCTGATGAGTAGTATATTCGTGGCAAGTGGAGTTTAAATATTTTTTTAACCCTATTGGGTTTAAATTTGTACATGAAATTACACACACATAAAATATTTTTAGTAACTTTAATTTCAATACTAGATGACCCGTCAGTATAATTCCCGTTCCCATGGGAATTCCGGGAAAATATATATCTTATGTCACTAGCGGAACTGAGACGAATCTAATGACACCTCACAATTCAAAATCCATTGAGCCGTTTAGGCTGCAGGGCGTGCCAAAGAATGATACTACAAACATAAATACATACGCTCTAAAAACATAACCCTCCATCGACAGTAGGGTGAAAACACAAAGTATGTAGTGTCAAATACATGCTCATCAGTTACGATGAAAAGTTGACCTTTTTGTCAAACTACGTCTGTATGATTGACCTTCTGTCAAGAAGTTTACTATAGACGAAAAAATAACACTTACGTAAATCTACGTAATCCTACATATCGCGACCTACGACAATAGGTCACTGACCCCAACTTGACTGTCTCGGCGAACGACAAGAGTTCTTCTCTGAAGATAAACCGCACACAAAGAGAGACGAGGGTGCTCACGACGCCTAGCGTACGCGATTCTATTTTTAAAATGCTGATGCATTTTTTCGCAGTTGCATTTTTAAAGAGTAGGGACAGACTGAGAGCGACAGACAATTTTTTTTTCCATTTAATGGCGTAGGCTGCTGGTTTGTAAAGAATTTAATTTTTCAACAAACCTTGGGTTTGTTTTAACGATGCAAAAAATAGTATTGCCGCAAGTACGAAGTTGCGTAGCCACGTATTTTTCTTATGGTTTGTTTAGTAACACGATTGATTAGTATCGAAGCTGTTATTATTAATTGCTCATTTGTAGTCATTGCGTTATTATCAATAATATTTAGTTAAGTTGTGCGTAGTATATCTTGTATGAGTAATTCCAGTATATCGTATGTTTCTTAATTAGCGTTCAGTTTGCATTCCTTCCTGTTGCGTCAGTATTTACATATAATGTTAATTAGATTAACTTAGCAGGAAACAAAACAATAGAAAATTTAGTAATTCACAGTTTCGCATATTGTTTGAACCTGAATCCTTTTGGCAAAATTATTTTCAATAAATGACAGCATCATTAGTAGTTTAGTTCACACACTACATTAAGACCGCGACCCCGTTTGACCCAATATAGGGAAATTTTGCCCATATAAAAACCACAATACAATACAATACAAATATTCTTTATTGATCACCAAAAACAGTACAGTAACATTACAAAAATAAAAATTCAGGTAGACAATAGGCGGTCTACCACCACCACCACGGACCACGTACAAAAAGGACCAATATATGTATAAAATAAAAACATGGCGGTCAGTTAAAAACAACCATTATACATAGTGAAAAAATACGGATAACTCACGTCTATGATCGAGTTTAGCTCGACATGTTCAAACCATAATACATATTGCAATATGCCATAAATTGCTCTGAGTCAATCCTAATGGGCAAAGATACCCTTATGGGTCAAAATGACCCAACCTTACGTTCCCAAACTATTCCCAACCAACACTACCTGTAAACTTACAATTTACTACTACGCCTCATTACTACCGCACTAAATCTTACAATCTCAAACTAAGCAAATCCAAAACAACGGTAAAGAAAACAAATCACCTTACTATTATTAACATCGCAGACTATCACATCGACTTAAGTATAGGGCTTCCGTTCTATTTACACACATTCAATGTACCGGCTACTAATGAATTCACTCCGTGCACTGCACTTGGAGATCAAAAGATATGCACGTCCATGCCTAAAGCCACAAACTTTATACCGCAGCCCACCAACACCAAACAACCCATAATATGACGACTATAAAGACTAAAATAACTAAATACCACGCTAAATCTATCGATATGTAAATAAGTGTACTCATGATAGAGGAAAATATAACTTACGCAGGTACACAGACGATTTATGGAGATTGCAAATATTTTATTAGAATACATGTAAGTCAGTGGTGTTGGTAGCGGATACTTTATTGCTGTGCAACTGATTGAAAATAAGCTCTTTCATACTGTTGTAAATCTCGAAGCTGGACAGTATAATGCTACACGGCTACGAGACACTGATAGAAAAAATCAACAACTTCTACTTGAGTACAAGCTTGTTCGGATACTATTAAAGAGAATTCGAGTGTATGGACTTTGTTTTTATTTTAAACTAGGTACCATAAAGAATAAAACTTTGACTATATTTATACTTGATGGTAATTGATGACTGGCCAGATGTAGACTGACTGAGAGATAAAGAAGGGTTGGTCACAAATATGGTTTCGCCTTAAGACTCGATAAAAGCAGCAGGTGATCTAGCTCAGTGATAGTATATAATATAGTTGATAACAAAGACAATACAAATTCAAAATTAAAATAAAGTGCACAATCGCAAGGGATCGCAAGCCATAGAGAATAAACTGAGGATATGCAACGTAAAACAGCAATGCGCGGCACGTCCCTTGCTTCCGGCGCGCCGGCGCCGGCCCCGCGGCGCTCTGACACTGACCCTTTCCCACGACGATTTCAGGAAGTCCCACCTGCTGGACCCTGATTTGCAACTACCATGTGGCATAATACACAAATACTTTACAAAATGTAGCTTCTAAAATTTTAATAAAGTAGTACTTAGTGATCGGTGGGCACAGGTCCATTGGCTTGCTTAAATTTATTGCAGACTGTTTAAACAGTGTCAAGAAAGAATGCCATTTTTCGCATTTCAAGGAAGCGACGCATACATGATATGGCGGCGGCAGAATGCTTTGCTCTTGATTCCAATTATAGCTAGTGCCGTTCACGAAGACGTGTGAATTTGTCAAAATTAGGCATTAATGACATTGTATTGTAATAAAAACCACGGCACGCGTGATCACCCGGGCACTTGCCTTCACTTTAACATCTCTTGCTGTCACTATCTTATACCGTTTGACAGAATGAAATAGTGAATGCGAAAGCAAGCGTCAGCGTGTTAGACAAGAAGCGTACAGTCAATCTTCTGAATGATATTTTCAATGCTCTTTTTTTTTCTTTTCACGAACCTAATTTTGAACCGTATTGATGAATGATGATCGATAATGTTGTCACCCTTTTTCCTAAGTAACATTAAAAACATTGTACGTACATACATAATCTTATTAGAAAACTTCTAAGTCTTCGAGTCGTGTGCCCGCGTGTGAATTCATTACATCTGTACTAATTATATAAATTGGATTTGTTAACGATTACACGTGAACTAATGTTTGGTTTTTATTTACAGGTAAATGTTAATTGGAGTAGGTGTTTCGGTGGTAAGAAATTTAGATCATATTTGATAATTTGGAAGTCTGCTGCATTCGATTCCGATAGGGACAAAAACAAATTCGAACTCGCAAAGTCAACTGACGTGTTTCAGGGATTTTATCAAATCACTAAACAAACCTGGGGAAATGAAAAAACGAGTAGCCTTTTTTTGGTTGATTTCGTCATTTCCCTAAACAGTTTCAGGGATTTGATGAAATTACTCTTTTTTATGGAAATGATAAATCTTTCTGTCTTTGGATTGGATTACAATAATTATGTAAGTATCTCTTAGAGATTTGTTCAAGTCTCTGTTTTGGCCATTTCCCTGCGACATTATACAACTCTATGCTATTAACCATAAGTTTATCAGATATATTTGACTCTATTTTTGTATAGATATCTATGTCTTTCGACTGCACCTATATCAATAAATGTGCAAATAAATGAGCAACAGTTACATTGACGAATAGCGAAGCTACAGACGTGAAGCCAAGACCAAAATAAATTCCAATTTACACTGTATAATAGCGGTTTAGCCTAAAAGTTAAAAAGTGCGTGTCCGTTGTAATAAACAATCGCGCACGCGCAGCCGCGCCGGGGCGTCTGCGTACAGCCCTATATTTAACATCTCAAGGGTTTCCTGCTCGAAATGTTATTAATTTATACCATGTAAACCGTTTGTTTACGCGCCAACCACGTGGCGGAGGGCAATGAACTCTTCTAAGATATTTTTAAAAATATTTCGCTTGTATAAAATTCAGAGAAATGGTTTTTATATCACTGATTCGTAGATTTATAAACATACACGGGATTTTTTATACGAATCTACTTTGAATGAATAGGGATAGACTGTTTTTTATCGACTTGAAAGTATCGATAGACGCGTAAAATAATAATATAAGCTTCTGCTCGTAACTTTGCCTGCTCTGAATTAGTTATTCAAAGTTCTTCAAATACATCATAGCTATATTCCAAATGTTCTCATCATACGTGTTAATATTGGTTATATTATGCTCCACAATAATAATACTATGTTTCTTTTCGTGAAGAAGGCTATGTGCATGAAAAATTCTGCCCAGAGTAAGTTAGGTAGGTAATAAAGAATCCAGAGGACACAAACATACAAGCAAATAACCAATCACATTTTTTTAATTTTTAACATTTTGTCGTGAGAAACTCGTAGGTAAATTGGACCTAATTTCATAGTTTTCAATATGAAATTATCATCATTATCTCAGCCTATATGTATACGTCCCAATGCAGGGCACAGGCCTCTACTCAAAATGAGAGGATTCGGAAACTTCACATACCTTTGAATTTCTCACGATATCGGTAAAGCTCATGGTAAGTTTCAAAGGACTACTATGCCTAAATCAAATGCAATGAAATAAGTCAGGTTCTAAGTACAGTACTAACTTTATTGATACCGTTAGATTTAAGTCTCAGAGTTGATCACTTTAAAAGACGATATTTTAACAGGACATTAACGGTATCAAATAATTTATTTTAAGTGCATTACAGCTAATATTTGAAATGGTGATCATAATAGAAAAGCTGTGCTTTATTCACAATTTCACCCTCTAGCGCTCTAGCTGATATTTGCACATTAATTGTATAATTTAGTGCCAGGTCTGGCTGGACCCTATCAGGTATATGCCAATCCGTGCCACTTTCCTTATAATCGTTCCATAGTCGTCAAACTCGATGTTTGCTTTATTATCAACTTCTGCTTATATTTAACTAGCTTTATGTACATAGATAGTTGGACGTCTGGGATAACGCATATGCTACTATTCACCCCGATATTCCCACGGGAATAGGATAAAATCCCGAAATCTTTAAAAAAATAACTCATTGATATCGAGATCTTTCTTCAACTTGGTATAACCAATGCAAAATCTTAAATGAAATCAATAATTTGTCATATATCATTTTCCTTCAATTAGCTACCACAAAAAACTTAAACACGTCTTAAATATTTAGACATACCTAAAGTGACGGTTTATATTGGTTGATTTCATTTAGACTATAATAATTATGAGTATTTTATATTATTATAGTGCAGTTCAAAGGTAATTTGGATTATAGGTAATAAAAAATTAAGTACTTGTCATCTACTGAACTGATTTTAATGTACTTACTAACGTCTATGGCCAGTCCCTTCCATCGCTGGCCACAACACTGACGTGAATAAAAGAAAGTATTCGGTTGCAACACCCCCGCCGCCACAAAATTATCCGACCGTCATTACCACATACTCTCCCATTGTCGTCGGCCCTAACACAATACTCGAAATTGCTCCATAATTACCTCTCGCCAGTACAATTCTGTTATCTGATGCAACACAACAAGGGCCAGTTTGCATTGAATTTATAACAAAAGTAATTATTCGCGCAAATTCGGTATAGTTCGTGGAATGTGAAATGAAATTGAGGGGTTTTGCAATAGAAATAATAATTCGCGCCAACAACTGTTTTTAACACGCTTTTTTAAGTCAGGCCTTAGTGTCTAACACAATCATTTTCATCACTTCTTTTTGTCACACGGTATAAGATGAGGGTAGAAATAGAAAGAGATGGTGAATACGATCGCGAACGCCAGCGCGATCAACGATTTAGGCCTCCGGTTATAACTTAAATATGTATGTAAATATAATTTTTTGAATCAGGTGTTACTTTGCAGCGGTCCAAATCAATGAATTGAAACAATTCCTTTGCTCACCCGCGACCTTATGATAGCTACGTTTATGCAAGAAATGCGTGTTCATGCAGTTCCTCCACCTCCACACTGTACGAACACTCACAAATCACACAAACGCGTTTTGAACTCAACCAGAGCTCATATTCTTTTTCTTTCTGTTTTTTCTTTTTTTTTCGTCTTTTCTTTCTTTTGTTGCTCTGAAGATGAGCTCTGGTTGAGTTCGAAAGGCGTCGTACAGTGTGGAGGTGGAGGAACTGCTTGAACACGCATTACTTGCATAAACGTAGCTATCATAAGGTTGCGGGCGAACAAAGTACTTAATTGTTTCATTTCATGTAAATATAACTCTACAAAATGTTTGTAAACATATCCGTATCCGCTTTGAAATACGTGATCGATTATACTTAAGATTGATAGGTGTGAAATTGGCGAGTGATCGTAGTTTTTTTCTTCGCCTCATTACAATATAGGATCTCTATTACAAAAACGACAGACATTTGAAAGCTCATTCGATGTATCAAAGCATTGTTCGAGACCGACAGACGCGTGATGTCACGCTAGTAAATGATAGTTACGAGCATATCCGCGTATCATAGTAGCCAATTATCATTCATTGTCTTATGACTATGACGCCGCTTATAAACAGTATGTAATTGACTACATTTCAACTTTTAGGTACATATAAGTATAGATTAGTGGCTCAAAAACTACGTATTATCCTTATCGGTTTCATTTATTCATTCAAGTCAAAAATGTTTCCAATATCGTTTATTTTTCATCCAATAAATACGAATCTACACGGCAATTTGTGACCGAAAACTACTAGGGCTTCAAAACGGACTGTTCACTATTATCGAGCCAAAATGTAGAGAGAAGGAAACCAATTAGCCTATTAATTAATCTTAAAAAGAAAACGTGATTAGAGGCTCTAGAACGTGACCATGTCCGAAGACACGGAACCAGCCTTGGAATAGCTTGCAATAAAAAACACCTCGCAAAAACATAAGGGCATGTACCGAAAACATCATTAAAATTGATTAGGTTTTTTATGGTGTTCCTATGTAGCTATTCTGTTCTCCAAATGGAGATAAATGAAGATTGTTAGATGACTATGAATCACGATAGTACGAGGTGTCAGTGAACTTTTGGAGTACAATGGTTTTTACGATCTCCAATGCCTCATTGAGTTTTCTATCAATCTGTTTGGGAGTACTTCTTTGAGGTAACAAAAAGTTTGACTGGGCAGCTTTTAGTGGAGCTTATGACACGGCACTTTTTTACTGTGGAAGGATTTGCTAACTTGTCGTAATACCTTGTGCAATCTGTTTATTATACTGGTCCTTTCAAACAACTTCAGTTATTGAACTTAGCGTTTCATTTTATTGTTAACTTTTAGAACTTATAAATAAGCAGATAACGGAATCGGTTGTAAATTCGATAGGTACATAACTATTATTTGTTTCGCTGCGACTTGAGCTATATATAATTCGTGAGCCGCTGCTCCCGCGCAAACGAATTGACGTAATACGTGTACGTAGCTTTTTACAGGCAAATTATAAATGGGCTCATTTTTTGCCGTAATAATTATCATATTATGGAAAAAGAACGGATTTTGAAGAACTTATTAAATGATTTAGTAAGCTATCGGAATTTAAAGATCACACAGCACCTTAAGAACAATAGTTTCAGGTTTTGCTTCGGGTCTTTAAAAGTTATCTCAAATGCACATGTGCGTTTAAATTACTCTGAAATTCGACGGCTAAAATACTTTGCGTTGCTCGTTGTTTAAATAGAAGCTAAACAAATTGTTCCATTTATTGGTACATTATAGATACCTGTCTCATACTGGTATTTTATATGGATGAAATGTCGTGTTTTAACTTCCCATTTCTCGGATTGAGCTTGTTAGAAAATCTTAATGGAACGGAAGCGAAGGTGTGACGGCTGCGATAGCAGCGAATCAATTTCCGAATACGAGTCTTCAAAGCTATCACATCATCTGTTAGGGAGTGGGTTCTAAGCACAAGCCGTCAGGTTTATCAGCGGTAGTGCATTTATCCTTCGCACAAACTGCTGGCAGTGAAAGCCATGGCTCAAGGAATCTCTTAAATAATAAAACCGGCCAAGAGCATGTCGGACACGCCCAAGATAGGGTTCCGTAGCAGGTACGAAAAAATCTTTGCATACTTTATTATTGTGGTTATTTTGGTCCCAACGTCGGCGGTACAGCGCCATCTATCGGCGAATTGGGTAACTAATCTACTGCAGTCTACTAGAACTAGTATGTATGTTGATTGTTTTTCAGATGTAATATATTATTTTTATTTGGATTGAAGTTACTGTTAGCGTGATCTTTATAGGTACCTACTTAAAGAAACAAAATGCTCACAATGAAGGTTAAATTACAATCTTAGTTTAGAAATATTTTTTTACA
Source organism: Archips xylosteana (assembly GCA_947563465.1). Classification (NCBI taxonomy): domain Eukaryota; kingdom Metazoa; phylum Arthropoda; class Insecta; order Lepidoptera; family Tortricidae; genus Archips; species Archips xylosteana. The sequence continues at coordinate 19,694,026 of OX387347.1, read as the reverse complement.
AAAACTTAAAAACTGCTCAACTGATTAAGTTGAAAATAATTTTCAGACGTGCGGTTCAAAAGTTAGAGGGGGGGGACACGTTATTTTGAACTTTCGGAGTGAATATTTCCGAAAATATTCACTTTATCAAAAAATGGTTTTAGAAAACCCCTATTTATTTTCAAATACCTATCCAATGATACCCCACTCTATAGGCTTAGTCGAGAAAAAAAAAATCACCCCACTTTACGTCTATGGGAGGTACCCTAAAAAAATTTTTTTTAGTTTTTTTTATTTAATCACTTTGTCGGCGTGTTTGATATATATATTCATGCCAAATTACAGCTTTCTAGTACTAACAGTCTCTGAGCATAGCCGCGGACGGACAGACGTACAGACATGGCGAAACTATAAGGGTTCCTAGTTGACTACGGAACCCTCACTAGTTGACTACGGAACCCTAAAAATGGTCTTGACTCATCATCATCATCTCATCGCGGCCTATATATGTCCCACTGCAGGGCAATTCTCTCAGGATGAGAGGCCTGAGGAGGACCTGAGGAGGCCTGCGCCCTTTTCTCAGAATAGCTTGGGTCATAGTTCCCACGCGGGCCCAGTGCGGATTGGGAACTTTACACACGCCATAGGATTTCTCCACAGGTGTGTGCAGCTTGTTTTCCTTCACCATAAAGCTGGTGGTAGTATAATTTCGCACAAAAATTCTGAAAAACTTATAGGTGTGAGCCTTGACTTACTAATACTATTGAAAAAGTAGTCACACACGAAAAAAAAAATTGGCACTGACCGTTTATTTTTATCAATGCAGTACCTACCACCAATTCAAACAGAGTAAGTAGTTAAACTAGCTTCTTGGTCGCTCCTATCCCAACCACAAAAAGATATAGAGGAATACTTAATTTTTGCTACTTTTTACCTTTGTCATTCTAAGTCTAGACACAATAATTAACACCCATGATTACGCTAATAAAGCTATTTTTCTGGGCAATTTGAGCGTCGCTATTTGCACCCGCGGGAATCCGAATAACCGACTAATTGCGTCGACTTCGTTCCTATCTTTGATCTACCGCCAGGTTATTTCAAAATGCGTATGTAAACATTTCTAGCGCTCCCACCTTCATACAAATCCCATTAAACGCTACTAGTTATAAAGGTTATACTTCACCACCAATTAGCGTTTGCTAAATAAGCAAAACAAGCGCTATAACGGTAAACGTTCAAATTTATAGTTTTATTTATTACCGACAGTCAATTTCCTCTATACGATTAACTTTGCGTAATTATGATTCAGTTTAGATATAATAATGTTGCGAAATGTTTATGGGTTATAGAAAAACAAATGATCGTTGTACTAGACCCACGTTTATGGCAAAATAGAGGCTGTAAAACAGCTGTTTAGTGAACGATAAAGCATTTAATGAATAATGTCTAAACAAAGTTGAATAAGTGATTTACGATCGATTATGTTTACGATCGGGATCTGCGTCGAAGCTAAGCCACGACACGCTGTACGAGGTGTAACGATGTTTATCGATATCTGCCCACGCGCAGCCATACCAAGCACATCACTAAAATTAATTTTACTACATCTTCTAAGTAAGCTTTGACATTTTATTTACAGCCTACAAATTATCCCAGAAGCACATTTCTCGGTCAGGAAAGCTGGGTTTAAAGACTTTCTCAGATTAAAGACTTCCTTATCGGTTAATACATTATTTTACTCGTATATCGCATAAAAACATACAAACCCGGTGCCACCGAAGATCGGAAACTGTTTGACCATATAGGGCTGAAGGCACGACATCTGACGCTCTTATCCGACCTACTTTCCAACCACTCTTACAAGTTACAAGAGAAACGCGGATTCACTCAAGCCAAGCCAGGATACTTAGTGTTGATGAATCGTTACTTTGACACCTAGCTATCAATTAAAAATCCATTTTAAAAGATGTTAACACTGTACCTAATTTTTTATGATGTGTTACGCTACGCAGTACTAACTTTATACCGCTGCTTTGCCCGTGTTCGTGTACAGGACCGAAAAAGAGAGTGTGGCTTTTTCAAAACAGTCGTTGTATAACGTTGGGCTTCCAGTGGATGATCATTAGTACCCTTGAACATCTCATCATTTTCCAAATTACAATTAGCCATCATTAGACGACCAGATAGCCGAGTGACTGACTGACTCCCCCAGGGTCCCAGGTTTGATCCTGATTGGGGCTGATATTTGTATGAAAAGTACAAATGTTGTTCTCGAGTTTTGGGTATTTATTATGTATTTAAGTATGCATGTAATGCATGTGTTTATTATGTATGTAAGTATGTTTATCTATTGCCTAGCACCCATAATATAAGTTTAGCTTACCTTGTTTGGTCTGTTGCTGTTAATTGTGTCGTGATATTTATTATTATACTTAGTCCATGTTAGTGTCCCATTGCTAAGCAAAGACCTTTTCTCTTGACCTCCACACCTCCATATTCAGAGCTATGTTTGGCCACTCCCTCAGTTCCGCGTCCAGGTCGTCTCGCCATCTCCACCTCGGCCTGCCATGCCGTCGGTGCCTGTGGAGCGGTTCCCACCATGACATCTAGCATTATTATTACAACGTTTAACATTTACAAATGTAACTCAATCCGCTGAAGCTCGTCTCTTTAAACACAACATGACATTCGTTGCCACCGTTTGACAAAGCAGATTAGCTTTCTTTCTGTCCAATCGGTTCACTGGTGTTTGATACATGATATGTCGGATGATTTCCCTTATGGATGTAGACTTTTTGCAATGTGTATTGTTTCTCCGTTCATGAAGTGATTTCACTTGAATATAGCTCAGCTTTGACAGGAAGAAGACTAGATTGATAACTTGTTTTCTTTTACTTTTAGTTCGATGGCTTTTTATGCTCTTTGGTTGTATTTTTTTTTCATGGGTTATTTCTTCTACGAAATATCTTACCCTTTGTTTCTTGTTGGCAAATTTCAAGTCAGGTTGTTGTCGACTCGAGACAGGGTAGGTATCGATTTTTAAAATCACATCACTCGACAGCACCTTACGAAAGTGGTACAAAAATTACATCTCTAATAAATCTTTTCAACGAGTCCAAATTTAATTTGAGCCAAAGATTTGCAGTAATAGGTACACAGATTTTCGGAAGAAGTTCAAAAGTTGGACATTTAACACCAGCAGTTTAATTTAGTACAATAAACTCAGGGTACTTTGACAAAATGAAGGGTAACTTTGGTCCAAGGAAACCGTAAAGGGAAGGGTTTAATAAAAAACGTGAAAATTTGAGCGGTCAGCTAAAACCAACCATATGGCAATTTGCCACCATAATTTTGATTTTCAATGTATTTAAAATCTGGAACTATAGTAACCCGACTCTACGGTACCTATTTTAACTGTTGATGTTACATTTCCAATTTTTTGAATTTAATTCAAATAAATATGTAAACCTATTATGAAGTTTTTTGACAGTTGTTAGGTTATTTTCGTAACACAGCAGATCTCTTTCCCAGTCAGTCAATTTGAATAGTTAGATACTTATCTTATTAATATGGTCCAATTGAATTTAATCTTCTCCATCACTTCATTCTTCAACGTGATATGCAAGCGAGGTTCAAAAATCGCTACCCTTTTGGGGGCGAGGCCGGCCTCAAAATTAAATCTACCAAGCATCATTCCATCTTTATAGCCACGTATCACTACATCAGACCCATGTGTTGAGAAAAGTAAAACAGTTTCTCTAGAAATCTATTCTGCACCTGGTTTCGCCTCGTGGCCGATCTATCAATCAAGCTTGAAGTAAAGTTATATTGGCACCGGTTTGCCTGTAATAGGCAACCCCGTGTACTTTACTGACACCTCTATTCGTTCTAACATTCATATAAAACTTAACCGTGTACCGAGTGCTTTAAAGGTGGGATTAGAAACTTTAGGTCAGACATGTGATAATATGAATCTTATTGATGGCAGCACAAATCACTTATAACACTGACGATTGTTGCGGTTTTTTGACTGTAGAGTTTTTACGCTGCAGAACTTATACAGAACTAATGAAGTTTTAAAATGGATTGCAATTTATTAGTGCTCCAGTTGTCATGTTTCTTTTTTGTGCCAATTTCCTAGTACATTGACAAGAACAAGTGCCTGTGGTCGTGGTCTCATTTTGATAAATGTTTACAAATACTGACTTGAAGTGTCATAATCGTAAACGCTGAGTAAATAAAAAATCTGCTGTGCCCGGATATCAAGGTCAGAAATAGTATTTCATACAATCGTTACGTAATGGAGCTTTTTAAAGTCTAGGGTCGTGATTAGGTCACGCACGAGGCTTTGCCGAGTGGACTAATTTAGGCAAGAGATTTTAAGACCTAAATATGTAATTATTGCATCTAATACTTTTTTGTGCCAGTATGAAAACAAAATATAACGCATTGAATTAATCAGACGTAAATAATTTTAAAGAATCACAATCAGGGCTCGTATTTTTCATGCCGATGGCATCAATTTGACGTCAGGCTGCATATATAGAATGATCCCAAATAGTTTTATTGTAATTATTAATCATTAGTCGTCAATCATTTTAATCGTGTACAAATGACTTCAAAAGTAATCTATTCACTCGTGGAATAATTAATACCTACCTGATACGTGAAACGTAAATGAAACTATTTGTTTTGTTTTTATACATACATTTTATTAAACGGTCTAGTTACCACGTTTCAATAAATACGTAAAAAACAGAATGCCTCTCTAATTTGAAACACGCCATCCTTCTTGCATTAATTCCTACGCAGAGAAAATCTAAGTCATCTTCGTGTTCATACGTAATGCAATATTCATAAAAATACTTTTGTTTTGTAATCGTATTTTTGTTTGTGGTGTCGTGCATTTGGTTAATTTTTAATGATTGATGATTAATTATTGATTATCACAACTACTCAAATTGCAATCATCCTGTACGCGGCGTGACGACATCGGCATCAAATGTACGGGCTCTGATCACAATGCAACAAACTGCCCACTCTGGCCCGGTATTAACTAATTTCATCCAATTACGAAACAGAGGAGCGTGTGCTTCACGTCATAATTGACAAATTCAGTAAGGAACGAGTTTGAATTAAGCTGTTCTTTTTTTGAAAGTCTTTTCAATCCTCTGTACAAATCTTTGATTTTTTTCGATATAGTAGCCAGTACCATAGACAATACGTTTGACTTTTGATTCAGCACTAAAAAGAGCGCCTTTGTGTTTTTGTTTAGGAAATTATAGTTCCCGGTTAAAGATTGCAAGTAGAAAAATACTTTTAAAGACACTTAAGTTTTCTTAACCTTTTACGACTTTCTAATGAGTCCTATGTCCCTGACGTACCAAAATTATCATTTTGCTATCGTAATAAAGCAGTGAATGAAATCAGACCATAAACAAGAGAATATTCATGACACGATCACGCCCATAAAATACTCTTACTTAATGTAACACTCGCGCGACATCTATGTGTGATAAAGCGACCAGGATTGATCGTCTTATATGGCTCGGTTAATTGACGTTATCAGGTGCCATCTTAACCCATTCGTCTTATGTCTACGTTAAGAGAGCTTATGTAATTGGCTTTAAATGTGTCCAATTAATAGGCCGAGGTTCATTTATACGTATGTAAACGAGGCCTTAATATTGGATGCAGTTGATACAATTAATTCTTGATCTGAAAGTCGTAGTGACAAAACCAGTTGTATAATATACGAGTAGTAGGTATAAATGCAACAATGTTGATAATTTCATATTTAATATTTACTTGCTTTTGGAAAGTTTTTGATTTTTTAATCCTGAATGTAGTATTTTAATTTATTATCATGTCTTTAACTCGATGGCGTCAACTTACACTTGAATCGAATTCAATTAAACAAAAAAGGAAACGTGTATCAATAACGTATTAAAAGTATGCAAAGATGCCCAAGTGCGTTAGTCAAATATTTTTCAGCAATGAACACGTGTACGAAATATGTTTTTCTTATTGGAGATGATGTCATCATGCTCATCAAAACATTAACACTCGTATCATTACTAAGCATTCCGGCAAAAACATATTAATATATTTTTTACGGCCACATTAGCTATTCATCATTTCTCTAACATACAATTATCATTCGGATCAAAATTTGGCTTAAAAAACTAGCAGGACGTAAACAACTAAACATAAATTTCTACAGCCTGGGTTCTGTAGAAAATCAACATAATCTTGTGAAATGCTCCGGTAATGTTGATTTAAGATTTTCAGTTTAGATATTGTGATATTAAAAATGAGTTAATTTAAATAAAATAACAAGAACTTGTACTAAGAAGTTCGAAGTTTCGTGTCGAGTTGTCACGCTTATAAAAGGTATTAGTAATAGGAGAGCAAAAGAAACCGTCTGAAACGAACTTCGAATTTTAAATTTCGGAATGGCCCCCAGGGAAAAAATCTTTACAATTTTGTAGATTGACGCTAAGAGAGGGGGAATTTCTATATACCTAAGTAAAATTTTAACAAATTATTTGTCTCTCACTTATTTCATATTTCCCACCCTTACGAACATAGTATCTATTACTATTTTATTTCAAGTTATCAGTGCCAAAATTACAATCAATGCCAAATGTTCCATTATACTCCGGAAAAAAACTTCCTAAGCTTTAGTGTTTGGTTTTAGTCTTACAGAACCCTAAAAAAACTGCCAGTTCAAGTTCGAGGTTCACCGACCCCGGGTTACATAAGAGTACCGTAGTGTTTGCTAATTCAATCAGATACATAACGTCGCCCACACCGATCGTATTAGCATAATAGCCATCCAATATTATTGTTAAGACATCAATGAATGAATGTTCGTAATATCCTGATGATATCATTATTGAATTCAGGTCAATAGAGAAGTCTCTCTTCTTTAGTACTTTAAATTCACCGCTAAGCAATGCATAGTTTCTCATAAGCAAAACATTTTAACCGCAACTATTTGAAAAAATCTTAGACTAGCCGTTCAAATACAAAATATTTTTATTAAATCTAGGCCATAACAGAACTTACGAATGTCGAAGAATCTACCACAGGTTCGGAATAACCATGTTGAGAAGAAATAGGCAAGAAACTCAACAATCAACAAGTCAGTTTCTTATTTAAAAAGTAATTAACACAACTAAAAAATTTAATAGATTCGCTATTTAAAGTTAGGGCACAGAATATATAATAGACTGGTCCGTGGCCGCACGGCACTAAACTTTTGCGAAATGAGAATATATTGTGCATTTTATGGGTGTTTTTTTCGATTTCCGAAGGACGAAAGAAGGTAGATAACCAACTTTAATTAGCAACATGTAACATTAGTAACTAGGGAAAGTAGGTTTAAAAGTTTGTTACCTATAATGTATAAATAGACGTCTTATATTAGTAGGTAGGTATTAGTAAAATTAATTAGTTAATTATTTCCTATCAATATCTACAATTACATTCTCTAATTGTCTTTACAAAATGAATAAGGTATACACTCATTCACTTATTTTTAAACACTTAATTTAGACAAACGATAAGTTTAATTATAAGTACTACGATAATTAGATTACCTACTCATTTTATTTTACATTACAACGTTGCTCGCGCTCAACGAACGGCGCGGCATTCACTTTCCGCAGCTATCTCTTTCTATCTCTTTTTGCGATAGTCAGGCCTTATACTACGAAGTGCAAAATTCGAACTTTGTATCGTGCCATTCCTCTCATGCTAATAGTATTTAATACAAGAGCGAGCAAGACGATGTGATACGAACTTCGATTTTCGAATTTCGGAGTAGCCCCCCAGCTCTGTGCATCTTACGCACACATTGACGCGTGTACAGACGTCGTCGTGTTTGTGTGGATTCAGGAACGCGTGTTTTGTGCGTCGTGTCCGCCGTGTGGTTAGGGATTGCCAATGCAGATCGAATATATTTGTGAAGATCCCTGTCCATGATATAATCATTAATTCTGTAACACGCCTTAGATATTAGTGTCTTCTTGCTAATTAATACGAATTTTGTTATAAAAACGTAAGTACCTATGCAATTACCCAGGACCAATTTTTTGGTTTTAGCCAGTCTGTAAGATATGACTTTAAGCTTTCCTGTGTTCCTAGTAGCCGTTTTGGTTTATTTATAAAATCACAAATATTTTTCCTTTCAAATACATAAAAAGACGGCAGGATTAGTATACCTATGTATTTCTTTAAAAAAAGATCATAAAGATTCGTTTGAGAATTTATCCTGGAACTTAAAAAAAAATATTCTTAATTTTTATTCAAAACACAGCAAACTCTTTGAATTTCTAAAAATGATGCTCTCATCGTAAATCTAGTATGTACAAGGAACATACATTTTATACATGTACACTATCCCATTAAGTCGCTGTTCTGTGTCAAGTTCATTTGTAACGAGCATTCCGTATTGGTGGACATAATTTACAACCGCGTAAATATATGCCCTTACATGCGGCTTAGAGATGTGGCACCAACTACCACAGTTAAGTCGTCGGCTTGCATCCTGCGAGGATAAACCTCAAAAAAGAGATCTCCCTCTAGGCAGATTTTATTCCTGGGGACCGAAGTTTGAAGGAAGAGAGTTAGAAGTTGTATTAATGCGCAGTGTGAAATTTCGATAGTGCGATGTTTGATATAGTGGTTTCTTTAATTGAAGACTAGATGGCGCTAGAGGACGCTTCAATCCAAAAACGGGAAGACTTCTAAAAGGCTTGATAGCCCACAACTGTGGAAGCGATGACATGGATGGATGATAGAGCGCAAAGTTTCTTCTTTGGAGGAAACAATGAACCGAGAAACGCAGTGTAGTTGGGCCTCTACAAGATGGACTTCAGGCTACTATTTCAGAAATGTAACTGACGTTGACGTATATAGCGATTTGTAATGTGCACACAGCAATGTGCAAGTCAGTTGACTTGAGGAGTTCAGAGAAAAACCGGCCTCATATTGGCTATGAAATTTAAACCGAATTCCCAGTGTCTATTGTTGCCCGTCACGTTTGAGGTGCCTGTAAGGAACAGGAAGTGTCCGAACGATAGATTTGTAATAATTTTAGGGAATCATAGGTTCAGCAGGTAGTCCCCAGGTTTAAAGGACAACAAATGAAATCTCCACGATTGTTCACCATCGCGCTCCTCACATTTTTCAGACTAAAAAACAGGTAGTTAGATGACAAAAATAAAAAAGTCAGAGTAGACAATAAAATCAAACGTTATTTTTTTTTTCATTTATATGATATTTGAATACCTAAATAAGCAAATAACCTAGCGGTACACAAGCAAGTTCATCAAAGCGTACAATGTCACAATGACGAAGCATTTCCTTTATACGAATGATCGTGATATGGCAGATACGATATCCACCAACAGCAAAATACAGGTTTTATTCTTAGGAACTAGTTATTTTACTATTGCAAATAATGATTCTGCCTATTCAGCCGCTGCTGGCTTATGCCCTGTCTTCTCTTAAAGAGGGCTTGGCCTGCAATAAAATTCCTCAACGAGCCCAGTGCGGGTTGGGAATTTCACATACGCCGTTAAATTGCTTTCTATAATCTATAGTTAAACCAACTATCACATCCCTATATTCGACCTGATCATGACGTTACGCGTAATGTAGACATTAAAATACTTGTCCTTTTTAGTCTATCTCCAACGGTTGTGTTGGATCAGCATACATATTCAACACTATTCTGTCGCGATTGTGAAAAGCTGTATGTGTGCAGGAATTACATCGTACTTAGTCTGTTTCGGAATGGCAAAGTAGTATGTGGGCTTTCGCGCTGCCAGATGGTCTCTCGGGGTTAGATAACCTCAGATACATGCATTACGGGTATTGTTAGATGGTTTAACGATGCTTGATGTTTTTAAACAATTTACAGAACGTGTTTTTGATCCCAAGATTTTCACGACTTTGGAAGGTGGCGAAGTGTTCCGTACCAGCCTACCGGACACTTTACTTGTATGAAACCTCCTTTATTTGATTTTAATAATTTTTTTGTTCTAGCAGCCACAATAATACATACAAATTCAAAGTCCTGTTGGGCATCTTTTGCCTGATGAGAATGTGAACAGGATGCAAAAAATGTAATTGAAGCGTATCGAACACCAATAAGACCAAGAAGTTAAGAGGTTTATAAATGTCTGCCGAATAGAAAAGAGGATCCCGTTGAAAATGATACTTGTATAGTAAGATACCCAATCGGAGTTCACGTAACATACCTTAGAATATGGTTCTAGTGCGTTAACAGTGACACCGGGAACAGTTCCAGACCGATCCATGAATCAGCGTCCGGTAGACATTTGCTTTGGGCCAAAGCCAAAAAGAAAAACGTCTGAGTGGCCTTGAATTTCGAACAGCTGATTGACGCCTCTCCCACACTTGAACAAACGCTAGGTGATTTACCAACGGAAATATGCAGCATATATCAAAATAATTAGATGCTGATAGACGTTGTGTTAACAGGCAATGAGTATTTCACTATTTTTTTAAAAATGTTACTCGACTTTTCTTCCAGTTGCTATGCTATGCTAATTTTTACAGGGTGTCATGAGTGAAGTGATACTTTAATCAATGTGTCGCTATGTTTGATAAAAATGATTTCAATGTGTGCAAGCCACCAACCATTTTTTTTTTATCCATGCTATTGTTATAAATGCGAAAGTAATTCTGTTTATCTGTCAGTTACCTCTTCACGCTTAGACCGTTGAACCTATTTAGATGAAATTTGGGTTTGAGAAAGTTTGAGCCCCTGGACAGTAGGATAGCATTTATACTGTAAATTTGCATAAATCCCGTGGAATAGTGATAAACGATTTCTTCACAGACGAAATTGCGGACCGCAGCTAGTTACATAATATATTTTATGGTACCTTTACCAGTAACGATACTATGGTACAAAACATTTTTTTAATGGGAAGGTACTTAAATACTCCCACTAAAACTAATTCCGAAATATCAATATACGCAGTAACACATCTCAACTCCTATCACTTTCTACGCAGTAATTTAACCGTAATTAAACGTCGTAGCCATAGCGATATTTTTTCACTCATTCATTATTGTCCACACTTACCATCAATAGACACTCGTGACTAATTTCAGAGTTTATTTTGTCTTGTGGACAGATTTCTTTGAAAAACTAATTTTTCTTTTATGTGCATTACTTATACCGGAGTCATCTCTTACTATAATAATATCATTTATGTACTTAGTTAGCTCATTAAGTATATGTAGAATATCTTGGTCTATTTATTCTTCGTACGGCGCTTTTGTGTCAATATTTACTGACTCTTCCATCTCTGGTGAAATCTCCAATTTTTTGTTGTAATATAATTAATGACGCTTTACAATCGCTTAACAAAAACAGTGACGAATCGCGCTGTCACAGTCACAGGCAATTGTTTCAGTACGAGTGTGAATCGGTGCCGAGGGTATTGAACTTACGCAGGGTTAGTCAGGTGAAGGCTTGGATTAGATAGGCGTGTGTGTGTCTGATTTAAAGTCAAAATAATAATACTTTTATTGAATTTAGGCTATAACAAGCACTTACTTATGATATGAATGTTGAAAAACTACCACGCGTTCGGAAAAAAAACCTCTGTTGAGAAGAAACCGGCAAGAAACTCAACGACGTATATATTTTTTTCTAAAACAAGTCTACAATGTTATTAAATATGGATGATGAAAAATCTTTGTTGCAGTCAACCATGTTTTATAACGGGACATCTTATCCAGCCTTGAGATTTCAAGTATGTTATTAGATCTAATACGGTGATATTGCAGAAATTTATAGATTATTGCAGTAACTCTTGAACTGATAATTAAGACGTATAATGATAATGAAGTGAATATTACATCAACCTGTCACCAACAGAGAGATTTTATCCTCCACATTATCTGCTAAATCATCAATAACACGCAACACACGACACGGCCATCCTCCATTTACGCCTGTGTCAACGCTTGACTCCATCGTTACGGTTACGGCGACATTGACCATAATCAAAAGTTCAAGTTGCTTCATTCTTGCGCAAGAGCCTTTATGACCATATTTTATTGCGTTACGCGTAATCCCGAAGAATCTGTAGTGGTAAGCGCACGTAATACGACACTTCTTCAAATTGCTCTCACGCCTTTGCGTAGACGATATACCTACCTACGATGAATAAAATATTTAAGGTTTGTGTGGGTTCGGAACGGAATAGGATTTCAAAGGTATGGTTGTTTTAAGAGCTTCTTGAACACATATTTTTTGTACTTACTATAGATTACATGATACACAAGAAATCATTATAGTTCAACAAAATTATGTAGAAAGGCAACCTATATAATCGGGTCTTTATAAGTGATGTATTTAGTAGAATTTTCTGTAATTTATACCTACTACATGACTATGCTTTGGTGTAAAATTAAATATATGAAGGTGACCCCAGTTAGCGGCTTTTCAATTTTAACATACTAGTAAAATAATGTGTAAATCTTCGTTAGCGAATGAGTGGGCGTAACATTATTTTTCGACCGCGTAAATTCGGCATCAATAATGTCTTTCATTCAGCAAATCTTACTGATTACACGGACAGACTTCAAACGGTCTCGAGTGTTTTATTTGTCGGTCAATATTACGCATCATTACTGTTAGACTTCTGAAATAAATTCTGACGTCAGCTAGTTACGGTTACGCTAATAAAAGAGTTACTAACGCAAAACGCCCTTCAACCGGGAACAACGCCCTGAGCAAAGCAAAAGGTACCCAAAAATAATCTGTGTAACAATTTTCTCTTCCAAAAATATTTAAGTATTGATGAAAAAGACGCCGCCGACATGTAAGCGATGCTTACTCCAAAATTATGTAACAAAACATATTACGAAAGCACTCTCCCCGTAAATTATATCTTCTTTCAGTAATATTTCACTGGAATCAACAATGCGAATTAGAGTCGTGTCAGAATCTGGAGTAAAGACGGATAATGGCTAGACACTGTTATTTACGGCGTCCGATCAGAAGGGCAGAGCCTAGAGTTTTGCTTTCTAAGCTTTAAATTACGACCCACCATCGAACGTGCATCGCGCGATATACGAAACGTTGTTCGTGAGTCGATAGGCTCCATTTTCGATGGTTAATTTCGGAATAGGAACGCAGGTGTCGCTGCGTCTACGGGATAATGCCTTTGCGTCACTTTCTCCCGAATGCGTTTACGCAATGCTTCGGTTTCAGACGAGGAACACTAATCCGCCCTAGATTCCGCTCGTAACGTTTTATGACTTCTGTATTCGGCCGTGCTACACGATTGAGTTTTGTTGCCGTCTTTTGTGGACCTATTGTTGACGGCGTCTATTATTGGACAGATGCCAAGACGATAATTTGTAATGTCATGAAATCTCTTTAGATTCGTTAGTGACTTTTGAGATAGTTTCTACGGGATATAGATCGCGATTACCTTTAAACTCCTGATATTTCAACGTATTTGCTCGGAGTTACTCTGTGGTATCATATTAGAAATGATGAAGTTCACGCAAGAGCTAAAGTCACCGACATGGTCGAAGAATCCCCAGACTCAAATGGCAGTGGGCAGGACACATTGCTCGTAGAACTGATGGCCGATGGGCCAAAAGGTTCTCGTATGGCATCCACGGGCCGGAAGACGCAGTGAAGGTTGGCCTCCAACAAGATGGTGCGACGACCTGGTTAAGGTTACGGGAACGCGTTGGATGCGGATGGCGCAGGACCAATCTGCTTGGCGAACCTTGGAGTAGGTTTATCTATGTTTAGCAGTTTGGACGTCTTTCGGCTGAAATGATGGTGATGGTTTCAACGTACTTTCCGGCATCGTGATTACGGGACGGAAGAAATTGCGAATGGAAGTTAACATGTCGGGAGCTCATTAAAGGAGTATGCGGTCCACATCCCGTATAAAATCACCTCTAACGCACTTAAACGAGAATAATTAAAAACTGTTATCCCCTTCTGACCTCTGTCACTTCTTTATCTTCAAGATCTATCTGTAAAGCATAATGATTATTAGTGTTCGGCGCTCTCACGCCTGCTTCGCGGTACAGGCGTTACTATTCTATTAAGCTGTTAGATGGCACTGGATCCCGTTGCGACATACGTTGCGCAGACGCAGTCCTGAATTGAGTGCAAGTCAGAAACTATAGCGACACAATAAAATCCAGAAATAGAAAAAATTAAACCTTTTTGGGATTAGCTACCTAACTACAAATCTGTTAGACTTGCAATTTTATCAATAAGTAAGATGTTGAAATAAATCAAAATTATAACTAATTTAATTTTTATTTGAAGACATTAATGATATTTATTTAATTCGGTATTTTGATTAAGTAGGACGATTGGACGAGGTAGAACGATTGTTAAACGATATCTATTTTTTTTAACTTTGCTTTTTTTTCTTTTTCTTTTCAAAGAGGACGTGATTGTTGGAAAAAGTATGAATCCGTAATAAAAAAGCGCTATACATTTTAAATGCAACTTGAGCCACAGCCTTAACACATCAACAGAAGCTCCACTGCTAAGTGGATAATATCAATTGCCGGGAGTCATTCCGCATTCCACCCGCGAATGGGCTATTTGACATTAATGTAGGGGCATTAATTCATTAAGAAGTGGTGTGTCTGTGCAAGACGTCTGTGCTGTATGAAGGATTGAACGAGCGCCGCGTGGGCGTGTGAATGAGCTTATCTGGTCTAGTTTTGGAGGTTACGTAAGACTTCTAGACTGATATCAAGCGTTGTTTTGTTTATCAATTGGTGCGAATATTAGAACAGTTAACGCTTTGTCGTGCATCATGTGTCTTGATTTGTTATTGATATTGTACATTGTAAGAAATTTTAAGTTATGTAGATAGGTCAATTTATTATACATACGAAGGACAAAATTTGGTATGCAGATAGCTGGATGTCTGGAATAACACAGGCTACTTTTATCCCGATATTTCAATGGGATTGGAATTTACACAGGTCCTTAACCTCTAAGTGTAGAGACGTGAAATTTTATAAGGGCAAAATTAAAGTTAGACCACCTCGTATTCCAACATGAATTTGAAACTCGTCAATTACAAACAATTAATGAAAATTGAAATATTTTCGAAATTTACGAAACTGCGAAGTGACGCGAACCTGACATCTATACTGAAATAATTCAAGTGACCTAAATACTAGAACACCGTCGTAATTAAGCGAAATGGGTTTTTTCTAAATATATTTTGTTAAGGTGCGAGCACAGCGTACACCTTCCGCCGCCTAAGTGAGTATTCGTGTTAGTCGACTAAGTGTTTATGTATGTATGCAGTTTCATTTAATGTAGGGTAATAAGGAAAAGGACTACTCTGGAGTCGCGCGTGATGTGATTTTAAATATTTATGGAGGAAGAGGTAAAGAATAAGTGATTCTACTAAGTTCATTGCATCCTTGTCATTAAAGTATTCAAGCAATCTTTTTATTTAGCCTCGGCTCGGCAAAGAACTCCCCTTTTTCTATCCGTCTCTATCGAAATCCCTACCCTGCCTCTACATTTACACACTAGATCCGATTTCTATTATCCGATTTCTCTCTGATGTAGTGCGTAAAAAACTACCATACAATACAAGTAGTTCTACGACTACTTCGGTCCGTTTTTTCACGCATTTGGATCGGGCTGCTTTAATAAAATAGCTGTAACAACGGATGCGCCAACGACGGGATGCTTCGTGTACAAGTTCGACTCGCGCTTTCTCAGTTTTTTACACGAAATTAAATCTGTACTTGTATTCGCCCCAAAGTAGATTTGAGACATTTGAGATTCGAGATTCACAGGTGAGATTTATGTAATTAAATTTGAAATGTAACTAAAACACTTGCTTGTTTGCTAAGCCAAATGCTTTGTAAGTAATTCCTTTATTTATAAATTTCCTTTTGCTCGCCAGCTACTTGGCATCAAGTGCCCAATTTCCACCGAGGCCAATCTCGGAACATAATTACAATAATCACATACTTTTGTAACACAAAGGCTCAAGAATAGGCAATGTATGGCGTAAGCATAATTAGCCATTAGAGAGGGCAACTAGGCTGCCCTTTGAAATAGCTACGCCCCTCTGCGTTACACGGCCGCCAATTAGGATTTGTACTTACGTTCTTGTTTTTGTTTCAGGTAAATGTTTGGAGTAGTTGGACAGCATTTGCGCTGAGGGAGAAGCGTATGGTAAAATCAGAAATGCTTCGAAATTTCTATGATGGCGTGAATTAATCATGGTGCTTGTACCTACGAGCCCACCTCGTACCTAGTTAAAAACCTTTACCTCATACTTCTTTTATCAGCTAAATGTATGGAGAACAATTGCGGTGAGATTATAGAAGTGTATCATGTAAAGATGTCTTTCTAATTAATATCAAAATTCTTACTCGAGAATGTCTAATTATGGTGTTAATTATGCATCGCAGACGCAACACCTGAGCGTAAACCTTTCCAAATAAAAGTTAGTTTTGATGTTAAAAACAAAACAAACTCTTTAAACAGAATTCACGTCAATAACCTTAATTGTGCGGTATACTTAGAGGTATTATCTGCGTTCCAAAATGTTACTACATATTTTCTCATACCCAAATGTACCCAAGCTAACACAGGAACAATTGTGTGTTCAAAATTGAACCCTGCACTGGAGTTAAAGTGTATAACCTCACATAAATATAACCTCACAGAATTACGTCGAACCCTGTAAAGTGGAGTATATTGCGTTACGTTACACAGTTGTCACAGTTCACGCCCGGGCTCGAACCCAGGCCGGTATTTCGAGCGTTTACGATCACACGATATTGATTCAGAGTGCTGTTACGCACGAACTCACTTTCGTCTCGGTTGAAGTTAGTGATGTGACAAAAAGATAGGCTGCTACCGGTTTTGTCGATTCAGTTTTTACGACTTTTTCGGGTGTCATTTGTTGTTTTTATGCGTGTGTTGGAATTATTCGTTCAAAATAAGCAGATTATGATACAAATTCTAGCGACCTGTGCTTATATTTGTCGTTCATTAAGGCTAAGATATGACGATTGACGATAAGAGATTCAATGCATCCATCGAAACTTGATTTGTAATTTGTGAAAAATCTAAATATATACATTTTTGAGACGACCAGATGGCCTAGTGGTTAGAGACCCTGACTATGAAGCTTGAGGTCCCGGGTTCGTTTCCCGTGTCGGGGCAGATATTTGTATGAAAAATACGAATGTTTGTTCTCGGGTCTTGGGTGTTTAATATGTATTTAAGTATTTATCTATCTATATAAGTATGTTTATCCGTTGCACAAGCTTTGCTAAGCTTACTTTGGGACTAGGTCAATTGGTGTGAATTGTCCCGTGATATTTATTTATTATTATTTATTATTATTTATTTATACATATACACGTTAACAATCATATTGTCTGCCATTATTGTACTTAACATAAGAAAGTCACATTGAATAGGTTCGAAATTGCATTCAAGATAACAAAGCTATTATTCAATTGGCATAATAACAGTAGTAACGAAATATTTGACTGTTTGTAATTGTGATGACGCAGATTTTTTCATTTGGCGCTGAAAACTCATGAAGATCTCTGTGCAAAAATCATGTTAAAAGCAAAATTGGAAACGATTTTATTCGATCAACCTTTAAGACTATCGAGCTGCATCCTCGGTCTTAAACATATTCCTCGTCATCACCTCGTAGCAGTGCACGTCACGTATCCATATCGAACAACACTGACATTGAGATATTTCTCACGAGCCATGAAACGAAGATAAATTTCAACTCTACCAATTCATAATCCGTGTGCATTACACAAACACTGAAAAAACCTATTACTCAACAACACTCAGGCCAGTCGTAAAATCCGCGCGTCACTCGTCAACAGATTTAGACGAAAGCCGAAACCCTCGGCTATTTACCATCACTAATATTATTTATGTGTGTCAACTTGTTCTATTTATGAAATCGGCACAGTGTGCGAGCGCATGCCGCAGTGTAGGTACTAATGTGCAGTAACGTATCCTTGTGGTAAAATCGGAGCCTCGCATGATTCGATAGGGACGTTTCGGACGCACGTAGCCATTATTTGTGTTTATTTGCGCACAGAAGGATAGTAAAACTAATCGGGTTTATTTGTCAGCTATTTTTAAAATCATTCAGCTAGCGATTGCATGAGCTAACTTGTCGAGTGTAGTACTCGCTTTGAGGCTTCCTGCTGGCTGTTCTAATTCTGTCAAAACTGGTCTGATTATAAATTTTAAGCGTTCATTGATTCTACTCTCTGTAGAGTAAAAGATAATTCACTATTAGGCTAGACGAATGTGAAGTTATTCGATAAATTATAAAATATCGCAATATAATTCCTCGATAGCCGCCGGAAAACTCTACATCTGCTAAGAAAAGAATAGAGGAATCATCACTAATTTGGTTTTAATTGTCGATGAACTTATAACCTTTTACTTATCTTGCTACTCCGCTACCACCTTGTGCTTGCCGTATTGCTTTTGCCTTGTCGTATCGGATTAACAAGATGCTTGCAGTTTATTGGTAATGGGCACTTGCACTTGAATCCACATCCTGTAGCCACATTTGCCTAAATATCAATAAGATAGAGTAAATACAATCCGAAGCGTGTACATTTATAATTTGCTGCGATTTGAATACGAACAGAGTATCTTAATCATCATTAAAGCCTACTGCGGCTTACTGTCCTGCGCGCATGATTCATGGCCGGGAAATGGGTGCATTTCTAAATCTTAATGAAGCGAGAAGCTGAAACATCGCCGCCAGTTTATCATAGCGGACACTATCTGCGGGTTCATCATATTTGAGCGAGCTGCAGTTACTAGTACTTAAATGATGCTCGTAATTTATTCTGCGACTAATTTATGCCGCTCGCAAGGACGTTTTCCTGTATTTTATTGTCTCTACTAATTACGGACCCGGAAGGTTCGCGACAGGTTTTATATCTGGTATTAAATGGCTAGTGCGAGCATTTTGAAAGCCTTTCTCGGTCAGATTAATGCGATTGTTTAAGTAAAGGGTTTTTAACAAAGCACTGTTTTTAGACACATCTAATTAAGTTAAGGCGGACTTGGTCAGACCAGAGTTAACTATACATATAACTCCGAGTTAAGTGCTAACCCAGGGTCAAGTAGAGTCAAAGTTTATGGAACTGTCATCCATCACCCAGAGTTAATAATTTATTTTTACCCCTAGACGATGCAGGTGGTCCTAAGCAAAACTTGATAAAGCTTATCGATACTAATATAAAAAAAAAAGAAAGTTGTGCGTTTGTTTGTATGGCAGAGTTAATCTGAATCCTGATGACAAAATTCTCGCGAGACGCAGAAGAAATACGTTAATCCATATCCATACTGATATTATAAATGCGAAAGTGTGCGAAAGATGAAAATAGGTATAGAGATAGTCTGAGTCTAGGGAAAAGGCATAGACATAGGATTGTTTTTATCTCGGAAAATTGCATAGTTCCCGCGGGATACTGATAAACGAATTGTCCGCAGACGAAGTCGCAGGCAACGGCTAGTTAATTATAAGTTTACAACTTTGCATTTTATCAGTGAAATAAATGTGTATCTTACATTCATTTTTCAATTAAAACTTGGGCAACACGACAGCAGGTTGTAAGAGTCTCTAAGAATAATTAACTAAGAATATTTCAAATTCCACTCTACTCAAAACTGACATGAGCTTCATATTTTTCTCTGAAACAACTGTCCTAACAGTGACAGTTGTAAAATAGGTCGCAGCCATCGTCCTTCGGCTAACTCACGTCAAAATGGACAAGTAGAAAGTGTTAGCAATGATCATAAATCACTATGATTGACAGTGACGAAACCAGACTCGCGTCCGCCCTATACGCAGTCTAGGCTGAACATGTTACCTAATTTAAGTACATTCGTCTACACCTACAACATGTTCGTTAAAGTTCATGTTGGCGCTTTAATTGTACGTCTAACAAACGACTCTACGATAGTTTAAAGTTTCCCAGCTGTGGGTTATGTTCGAGTTTTCCTAAGGGTACTGTCGCATAATCCATGCTTGATTATAACATTTTAATATGTATAAGCAGTAAGAAGCCGTGGTGGCCAAGTGGTTTGACCTATGGCCTCTCAAAAAGAGGGTCGTGGGTTCAAATCCCGGCTCGCACATCAGAGTTTTTCGGAATTTATGTGCGAAATTGTAATGTGTAATTTACCATTTACCATGAGCTTTACGGTGAAAGAAAACATCGTGAGGAAACCTTCCTGCGAAGAAATTCAATAGTGTGTGTGAAGTTCCCAACCCGCACTGGGCCTGCGTGGGAACTACGGCCCAAGCCCTCTCATTCTGAGAGGAGGTCTGTGCCCTGCAGCTTAAAATATTCACGGAATATTTAGTTATAGTATATTCACTTAAAAAATAAATAATTAAGTAAAATAAAATAAACCAATATTTAAGAGGGTTCCCATACAACAAACGTGATTTTTGTTTTGCCGTTTTTATAGATAATGGTACGGAACCCTTCGTGTGCGAGTCCGATTCGCACTTGGCCGGTTTTTAGAAATTTTCATGGGAATTTGGTATGTTCCTGGAATGCGACTGCCTGGTTGAATGGTTCCCGAGAGCAAAGCCGAAATGATAGTTTATAATATTATTAGTAAGCTTTTAAAGTCGTCAGAACTAATAAAATTTAACTATTGGAAATAGAATCGGACGCGATTTCATTTCACTCAATACACAGATCTAATATATTAATTTTCTGCTTAAATATATAATGTTAACGCACTCCTTGGGTCCCGAGGTACAGACCCGTGCCTAGTTCGGCGTCCACCGGATGTCTTTCAAAAATAATGTACCTACCTATTCTCAATGATAATTTTGAAAATAAATTTGAATAATATATAAATAATAAATAAATATCACGGGACAATTCACACCAATTGACCTAGTCCCAAACTAAGCAAAGCTTGTACTGTGGGTACTAGACAACGGATAAACATACTTATATAGATAAATACATACTTAAATACATATTAAACATCCAAGACTCGAGCACAAACATTCGAATTTTTCACACAAATATCTGCCCCGACCGGGAATCGAACCCGGGACCTCAAGTTTCGTTGTCAGGTTCTCTAACAACTAGGCTATCCGGCCGTCTATTTATTCTTATTCTTATTCTTTATTCTATTCTAATTGTCAGTTACTCAATAAAAATAATCGTTATATACTTAAAACAAGTTAGCTTATGAAGTATCTTTTTGTATTTATTTTTTCAACTTCATTTTTTATTACTTTTACGGTCATCCCGTGAAATCATATATTTCATACTAAAAAAAAATCTCTCGATAGAGGGTGTAACATAGATGTGCGCTTGTCACTGCATAAGGTGATGATTTAGCAGACTGAAATGTATGATGTATAGGAAAGATTCGTGTCTAATCTCTAGACCAGTGGTGGTGTAGGGGTTTAGCACGCAGCACGGAATGCTGAGGACCTGGGTTCGATTCCCAGCATTGGTCTTTTTTCTGGGGTTTTTTCTGTGCATCTATATTTCAGTTTGTATTTAGTATGAAATATATGATTTCACGGGATGACCGTAAAAGTAATAAAAAATGAAGTTGAAAAAATAAATACAAAAAGATACTTCATAAGCTAACTTGTTTAAAGTTGCACAGTAGCGCCATCTCTTGTCCAGGTGAGCGGTTAGTTCCGAAGGAGTGTTGAAATCTCTCGATAGAGGGTGTAACATAGATGTGCGCTTGTCACTGCATAAGGTGATGATTTAGCAGACTGAAATGTATAATGTATAGGAAAGATTCGTGTCTAATCTCTAGACCAGTGGTGGTGTAGGGGTTTAGCACGCAGCACGGAATGCTGAGGACCTGGGTTCGATTCCCAGCATTGGTCTTTTTTCTGGGGTTTTTTCTGTGCATCTATATTTCAGTTTGTATTTAGTATGAAATATATGTTTTATACTTATTCATAACGCAGTTCCTTTATTGTGTAACTATGTTGTGTCCTATCCTTGAAATTATAAAGATAAAATCACACCTCAAGTCCACTGTACGGTGTCCATTGAACCATGAAAGGCAAAGTCATTTAATTCCCCACATTTTCTCGTATGACACAGGCTAGCGGATAAACTTTCATTTTCACCAGGGCTAATGAGAGTTTTGTGTGACTGGATCTCATTACTGAGTCTGTGACGCTGTCGCGGACGTGGTTAGCGGGCAAAGAGATTAGGCTGGTTTTACACTAGCGTGTAGATAAAACAGAATTGGGTTGTGTCCTGGATTAAAAATGTATTATTATTATGAGTCCATTAGTTAGGTTGTTAAAACATATTGGACACGTTTTTTTTCTTTTGTCAATCAAACAAAAAATGACAATGATAGAGCGCGTCAAAGTTTGGGAGTAAGGGTTCGTGACGTCACTTCTAATATTTTACTTACGTGTTACGTCACACGGAACTTTGACGGGCCATATCTTCATAATTTTTTGTTTCTTTGACAAAATAAAAAATACGTGTCCTATATTTTTTGATAATCTAACCAACGTACTAATTACATTTCTTAGGAATCTAGCCTGTTGAGTACCTATTCTTGATGGCTCTAATGAATGGTATACATCCCTAAACAGGGGGCTAATCTGAAATTTGAAGATCGTTTCGTACCATCCTTCTCATATTCCTTTTAAATACTATTAACCTGTACGGTACCTGGACGGTAGGTATGAAACAAAGTTCTAATTTCAAACCTCGTTCTGGGTTAAGACAAGATTTTTGGTCGCAGATCAGCTTTATTGAAAGTTTTAGTATGAAAGATTGGTAAAATTGGTGAAGCACTAATACTTTATGGCTACTGTGCCTGTCATTTTCATGTCTCGTGGTTATTACAATTACGTTGTGATATGAGCATGCGATTACACTGCTGAATCTTTACCGACACGCGATAGGCAATACTCGTACATCTCAGAAAGCTCAATAGCTAAGACTTGAAACTTTTTGCAGTGCTTATGAGATAATAGGGTTTGGGGACGACCATTCATGTATAGGTAGGTATTATTTATACTTAGGTATACTGGAAATAATATTAGCTGCGATTAAAACAGGACCTGTAATTGTTGACCAAATATCATAAATAAATAAATATCATAAAAATTATGTCATCGTCGTCTTCATCATGGCACAAGCCTCCACTGACCTGACTTGGGCCGTAGTTCACACACGCCTTTGAAATGCTTCGCAGATGTTTGTAGATTTCCTCACGATGTTTTCCTCCACCGTAAAGCCTGTGGTAAATTTCAAATGTAATTTCGCACATAAACTCCAAAAAAACTGCCTGGACTCGAACCGACGACTTGCTAGAGTGTGGTCAAACACTAGGCTACTACGGCTATGTGACAATTATGTACGACCTGACAATATAAACACTCTTGTTATTATTGCCATAAGGTCTTGAATTATCATCAGGTCGTGCAATTCGTGCATTATAGTCGTTCATTCCAGAGGTCGTATTGTTTAACGCTTCTGACTGACGCTTGCCTTCGTTTTTACCATCTCTTTCTGTCATCATTTTATACAGTTTGACAGAAAGAAATAGTGATTGCGAAGGCAAGCGTCAGAAGCGTTAGACAATAAGCCTGCCAAAGATTATTTAAAAGCGAAAAAGTTTTTCGGGTCCGCCGGTGGGATTCGAACCCACGTCTCCTGGGTATGCCTGGTATATCGGTGAGCAGCCGTACTGCTAATAAAATAAAAATAATATTTGAATAAGCCTGCCAGTCGACAAATACGGGGTCTTATTTTAACCGCACCCAAAACAGTTATCAAACGTGCGTAGTTAGGTATACTTACTTAAGTCACTGATCAAAACACTCGTATACAGTAACTACTCAAAATAATTGACATTATCAGATACACAGATAGTTAATAAACTGACTGGCTGTCTCACTAATAACCAAGTTAATCTTGCTCGAGACAGATAGCTACATTGATTTGTTACCTGATAAATCTTGTCAATTTCGTGCCTGTACATGTGCCTTAGCGCTTAAAATATAATCTAATCTAAGTACATTATCTAACAACAAGTCCAAACGAATAATATTTGAAACTGTTTAATCAACTTGCTACTAAAATAATTTTAATTTTATTTCATAACTCTACGTACCGTTTCGTACTTGACAAATAAATACGCGACAACCTAGCCAAACGCTTAAGCCCCGACGTGTACTTGATGAAACATTAAGTTGTGATTATTGATGTATGATAAGTTTGTTCGGAAACCACGTTACACTTACACACACTACGGCGTAACTTCATGCACTAACTTCGCATTGAAAGTGAAGTCATTTTCTTAAAGCACTGTCATTTATTTTTATCTCTAGAAATTCTCATATTGCTAGGTCATTATCTCCACGCCAGGCAAATTAGGCCAAAGCAGTAGTGTTTAGCGCACGGCGTCACATACGATTAGTTTCTATAATCAAAATAATGATACACCGGGCAAATAATAATAGCTAATCGGAGAGAGAGCACGCCATCGACACGGGATTTGTGGAAATCGAAAGTCACCCGTTGATTATTGGTTTTTACTCAAACGCCGCGCGGTTTTCATTTACGGCTAGTAATGCAATGGTTCAAGATTCATGGCCAGGTTGCAACCGCATTTAATAGAAGCATGTCATCTGATGTCAAAGGTTTACAAATAAAGTGAAAAGTTAAGGTAGTTTTGTGTTAGATGAACCTAAAACAAAATTCACTTTTGAAGTAGAGATGAAACGAACAAAAGGAAACAAAACAGGGCTCTCAATTAAAACATGCAATTTAGTAGGTACGGGATCTAATCAGAAATATACCAAGGACATCTAACATCACATGGGGACAAGTATAGGTTCTTAACGACCCCAAAGTTACGTAAATAATACAAGAGACGATGAGGTAGGTGAACTTACAATGAGATCCTGGACTAATTGAGTTATGTTCCGTACCTACAATCTCAAGATGGTCCTGAGAATTTGCAATAAGCGAACGCAAAACGAATGTCGAATCCACATGGACTTAAACGTTGAATTATCGTAAACGCCAGTAATTAGTCGGATTGATTTAAAACCAGGAAATCTTGCTTCGACGTCTCACTAACTCGTGGAACATTGAGGTACTTTAATTGGCGCGTTGATAGGACAAACAGAATGCTATCACGCAATAGAGGAAACAAGATACCGTAGTTTATGTCTCTCATAGAGCTACACTCAATCTGCAGCTCGTCAAGCTTCTACAAGTGGCTATTTTGACTTTTAAGTCTGTTGACAATATTCGAAACCGGCAAGCATGTATGAAAATACTAATGATTGTTGTGGAAGCGAAAGATGTCAGGATCGCAGCAGGTGGAAACAAATAGTCTCTACCTACCCCTTTGCTGGGAAGGAGGCGTGATTGTATGTATGTGACAATTAATGCTGTGGCTTGCTGCTTCATTGCAAGAACACATTTGTGGCACGTACAAAAAAAAGGTTGAGAATAGCTGCTCTTATAGCTGCTACCAAAATGCAATATTATATTCATTTAATAGTTGGAACGGAGTGACAAAACAAATTAATGCATGGTAGACCAAAGATATAAAAAACCGGCAAAGTGCGAGTCGGACTCGCGCACGAAGGGTTCCGTACCATTATCTATAAAAACGGCAAAAGAATCATGTCTGTTCTATGGGAGCCCCCTTTAAATAATTGTTTTATTTTAATTTAAGTATTTATTTTTAAAGTGAATACATATATAACTAAATATTCTGTGAATATTTCAAGCGTCTACCTGTTGCCGTTATCAATATCGAGCAAAAACGAGCAAAAAAATCACGTTTGTTGTATGGGAGCCCCCTTAAATATTTATTTTATTTTGCTTTTTAATATTTGTTGTTATAGCGGTAACCGAAATACATCATCTGTGAAAATTTCAACTGCCTAGCTATCATGGTTCATGAGATACAGCCTGGTGACAGACGGACAGACGGACAGACGGACGGACAGCGGAGCCTTAGTAATAGGTTCCCGTTTTTACCCTTTGGGTACGGAACCCTTAACCCTTTCAACGCCGCGCCTCGACAAAACGTAAACTGGCTTTGAATCTTATGTTATTGGGTCAAGATCACTTTGACACTGTACTTTGTGACACGTATATGTGTCGTTGGCGTTGAAAAGGTTAAAAATAAAGGTCGTAGGAACCACTTGGATGCGGGCAGCGCAGGACCGATTGTTGTGAAACTCTTTAGAGGAAGCCTTTGTTCAGGAGTTGACGTCTTTCGGCTGATATGATGATGTATGATGCCCAAAGATTGTTTTGTCATTTTAATATTCTAGGTTGAGTCACAAAATTTTAAGATATTTCATACTTGCTAGCTAGTCAATGAGAGAGCCTCAATGAAATGTATCATCATCATCATCCCAGCCTATATGTATACGTCCCACTGCAGGACACAGGCCTCCTCTCAGAATGAGAGGGCTTGGGCCGTAGTTCCCACGCGCGCCAAGTGCGGATTGGGAACTTCACACACACCATTGAATTTCTTCGCAGGTGTAGTGTATGCATGTTTCCTCACGATGTTTTCCTTCGGGTATGTATTACAATACCGAAGTACGAAAGACCGAATTGTATTAAAACATCGAATGGGTCAAAAGACCGACACGATTTGTTCCTGAAACCGTAAACTTCTCAGAATCTATTAAAACGGCATCATACAAACCCATTAGGTTAGGTTAGGTTTGTTTTATAACAATCTTAAAAAGTTAACGGTTTCAGAAAAAAATCGTGTCGGTCTTTTGACCTATTCGATGTTTTAATAAACTCGGTCTTTCGTACTTCGGTATTGTAATACATAACCTTTCATTCACAGTAAAGCTCATGGTAAATTACAAATGTAATTTCGCACATAAAATCCGAAAAACTCAGAGGTGCGAGCCGGGATTTGAATCCATGACCCTCTGCTTGAGAGGTCATAGGTCAAACCACTAGGTCACCACGGCTTTCTTCAATTAAATTTATATTAGGTGCAAATTTTTGACAAGAGTGTAATGAGCCGGTTGCTGCCACTCGAGGGGGTATAGAGGCCTTATTGTCTAACGCACTTGAAATCACAATAATTTCGCCATTATTTCTATCATACGGCAAAGGAGGGTTGAAAGAGATGGTAAATGAGATCGCAGGTGCCCTCGCATTCAACAATAGGGCGACCCATTGGACAGAAGTAATCTATTAAAAAAAAATAGGGTCTCAGGTTCCCACTAACCAACTCAGACGTGTATTTCAATCGTCATTTATTTACCGCTAACACTACGCCCAAAACCAATAAAACAACAAGCAAACTGTCTTTGAACTCATGACTCACTTTAGTGCACCACAAACGCTAAAATAAACGGCAGCCCTGAAGCGCCTGTCATTGCAAGCGACTACACCTTGACGTCACTATTTAGGCAAGCTAGAACATTAAAAATATCACGTTCCCTGATACATTAAGCGTTGAGAACATCGATATAGAATCGATGGTTGAGAAGCGTGACACTTGAGACGTCGTTTCACGCTGCACGGTGGACATATTAAATATTATGAGGCACTAACTTCTGGTGAGATTGTATTACGGGTTCTGCACGGGTCTATTGCAACAAAATTTGCAACTTTGAGCAATCTATTGTTCTTATATTGATGCGATGTAATGCGTGTACACCATTGAGAGTTAAGATTTACTAGTAGATAAGATTTTGTGATTGTGCTAATAGGCGCTGCTAATTTTAAATGTCTAATTATTCTTCTTTATTTCTGACAAGCTTTTTTTGCTCATTAAACGTATTGCAATCGACATCTCGACCACCTCTACTTTTACAGCTCTTAAAAGACCTTGATTGTCACAGCTTGGAATTTCATAAAGCTTTGCTTGCAAAGTAACAATGAAAAAAATGTTGCCACTCTGTTTTAATATTTTAAATTTGGAACATGTACGGATCTTAAATTATCTAAGTGTACGGAGCTCCAATGAAAATAAAATAATCTAGTACGGCGAACAAAAAGGATACATCCTAATTTTTTTCACAAAATCTTTTTGTGTCAGTATGAGTGTAACAGTGAAAAACTACTTAGAAATGTCGATAAAACAGGGTCCATTTACTTAAATTCCGGCATTTTTTTTTGTAAACAGACGTATAAAGCTAGACCCTAGTTAGATGTCGTAACAGCCAGCGTGTCGCCACCGCCCACCGATCGGTGGAGAGCCTTATAAGGATCCGACTTAGTCTGACCTCCAGCCACGTTGTTCTTTGGCCTTCGCTAAATCAAGCTTGCTTTCGAACGGAAGCAATAAATACAGAGATGCCAATCGCTGTAATTGACAACTTTTTTTCTTCAAGTATTCATAATTCAGTAATTTTAAACGAAAGAACACAATCTTTATAAGCTCGGTTTACAAATCTTTGCAATAAAGGTTTATGGATAACTTTCATAAAACTACTGGTTTTTGTTAGAAAATGTAGTTATTTTTTTATCCATAATAAGTATTTATTACTTCATTCAAAGTCATATTCATTACATTAATGGATGGTAGTTTTACAAGATGGTAGGTACATGGCGCCCTGTTAGGGTATAGAATGTAAATCTATCTTATTATGTACTTATAATTATTCATAGCACATTAGTATATCGTATTATTTCATGTCAATACAATTTATGTTAATATTGAATGTCAGTTTTATTCAGTTACTGTTATCATACAATTTTATCTTATTTATCTTACTTCCCTACATAAGATATCGAGTTTTCTGCATAAAGTTTAACATAAGTCGGTACACTCTTGGCATAGTGGTCAATTGTTCATGGCCCTCGGGTGAAGATCCTGTAGAATATAGTCTTTTATGAATCCCACTTGAAGAAATATATCTGTCCTATTCTAAAACCGGGCACGACACGCCATAGATGAAGTTTTAAATGTTTCTCAAATTTTGTAAGTCACGATATTTGAAATTATCGTCACTTGTCGTATATAAAATAAAGAAAAAAAGATTACTCAGTACAACGTGTTTTAATTTTACTGCCAATGTATGTTTTATTAAGTAGCAAATAATTAACCGTGTGCGGTATAATGAGCCGTATCGTTTAAAGTTTAATTAAGTTATCAGTGTAAGGAAATGAGTCGTGAATAGTGGCGGCCGTTCGGTACGTTTGCGTAAGCAATATTCAGCGTTGTTTTTTTTTCGGAAGCTTTTTCGAATAAACTACACCATTTGTCTTAGATTTACTCTTCTTCTATAAGTTCATTCAAACAACATTTTAAAACTGATGAATCAAGAACTTTTTTGCAGAAAAATACAATTTAAAGTCAAAACACGTGCAAGGATTGTATGTAAGTTTTTCTTCGCGACGAACAAACAAAATTAGACGGAAATGCCGACTTAACTTTACCAATTGAAGAATCATAGAAGGAAAAAGGAATTAATTGAAAAAAAAAAATATTCTCTTGCTCAAACTTGATCTAAACAAGCGTGCTTTACTTTTACTTTTCCAACAGCAGTATTTAAGATTTCCAGTTCTCGTCAATCACCGATCCCGCTCGGCTGTTTTCTAGAAGAGATTGTTAATAACTGTGGGACCGATCTTATCAGTAAATTGATCTAGTTCGAGATGGCGCAGGGCTCTAGAATTGCCGTGGTAAATCGCTGACCGATTTACGAGTGACATTTAAGAAACTTGCATTTGCCATCAGTCATATTTTAACACACAATCGAGAGTCTAAAAGGTTCAATCTTAGAATATGTAACACTTTGCATAGAGTAGGTAACCTAAAACCGAGCGCCTTGAGCGCCTAAAACAGACATTGATGTTTACTTCATACTACTCTGCTATCTTCCTCTCTTTGCGGAAAGAATATCTTGCAGTAGAAAATGAATCAGGCTGATGAATAAACTGATATGCTTCAATAATCTATGCCTGTAATATAACTTATTACCTACATGGTAATGGCGGACGATGCCGAAACTATGATGGACTGAATTACGGACTATTTAATAAGTCCATGCTGGAGGAATTAAACATCGGACAGCGTCTGTCCTCCACTGTCAAAGGCTACATTGTAACTTTCTTCGGCCACATATCGCGACCTAAGAATGATTCCATTGAGTGTCTCGTGGTGCAGGGCATGGTTGAGAGATCATCCACAAGATGGACTGACCAAATCAAGGCAGCAGTAGACGCACCCGTACGGCGACGGATTGTCAGACCGAACATACCGACTGTCATAAGTCTAGCGATTAAGAAGAAGAAGAAAATAATTATGCTCTTAAGCTAGTTAAAGTATATATGTTAGGTAGTATCAATGCTTATTCATCGCCCCTAAAGTCACGTAATAAATAACTAACCCATTAACTACAATGCTCTAATGACTAGTGTACGATCGATTATGTTCGCGCATGATGAATGTGGGATGTTCAATCGTCGGTTGATTTATGCTGCGCCCGCGCCGGCAGCGATCGAAATGTCAGCGTCGTGACGGAGAGCAGTCCTTGCGGCTATCCTTTGTAATATACGACTTAAATGGTCCCATTAATACGCATTTTTTGCACACGTAGTTATATAGTCTGCGACTTCAGCTGCAAATGTCCATCCAGGCTTTTCAACTGAAATTTAAAGTTTCTTAAGCCTTAATATAATAACAATAATTGAGTCTCACTGAGCACAGGCTTCCTCTGAAAATGAGAAAACTTGAACTGTTGTTCCGGGCTTAGTGCGGATTACTTCATAGTTAAACTTAACCGCATCGTAAAACGGGGTTTAATTTTTAAAGATTTGTCACATTAACAAAGTTAAGTGTCCCTTACATAATTAAATGTCTCCAGGAAATTGTAATAGTAAATAGTACAGTCAAAAGAACTAAATCACGTAGGTACCAGGGTAGAAATGTATACCTGCAAATGTCATGTTTAGGAATGATCCATACGTCTGTCAAAGAAACGATTGTAAAACCGATTGTGAAAAGGTTCCACTATAACTATTTAGTTACAAAGTTACAGAATTAACATTAGAATAAATTACGGTAGGAATAAAACAACGTTTTCTATATCTCCAGCTGTAAAGTTTTTATCTAACCCTAAGATTACGGACACTGGACATTTAGTGGGTGATAAATTTTTACGACTACTCTCTGAGGGCTGCAACAATGTTATTTTATTTCAAAACAACTACTATCGATTATTGCCGTGACAAATATTATAACAGTAGGTTACTGTTAACATAATCAATAGTAACTTTACTACCCTGCAAGGTTATTCAATGATCAGTTCAAAACCAAATGTGTACCTTTACTGGGAGGACGCTTGTGTAGAAAGCCTTGAGTAAACGTGACAAGCCAATAGTTATTTGTTATACAAGGGGGGAAAGTTGTATTTTACCAGCGAGTGTTCATTTGAAACAAGAGCTATCGAAAGGATTCTATGATTGACCACGAGCGAAGCGAGTGGTTCAAAAATAGAATCCTTTCGATAGTGAGTGTTTCAACACACGAGACGTAAAATAACTTTTCACCCGTGTATAACACAAAACTTTTCACCTCACTACAGCGAGGAAAATAATTAGAAAAACATGCGAATATTTAATTGAAAAGTTTTGACTTAAGTTTTTTTTTTATTATTTCGGGTGCGTTTTGTTCGCACATCGACTTACTTGGACTGTCATAACATTTTATCCGTTTTTACAACAAGAATGAAGGTTAATGTTGAATGCTGATATTTATGAATTAAAATAAAGTTGTAAGACTGTATTTAGTGTTTTTTACTCGATGTAATTCATTAATTGTGATTTTAAAAATTCAGCACTTTTAACGTTTTACGTTTCGTTAGCTGTCAAATATCACTTAAGCTGCCCTCAAATGTCAAAACTCTTTCTTCACATGTGGATAAAAAGCGATTTTCTCAATAGATGTCAAACAAACAAAAAGGGCTTTCCGAGCTAGTGAGGTGAAAATGAATTAAACTGACACAATGGACACATTATAAGGAAAAAGTTGACGTTTATGTCAAATCTATAAACTATTATCGTCGGTCACATCTATAAACTAGGCTCTGTTATTTCACGCCCAAGCTACTTCTTTATATGAATGAAAACGACTTAATACTATGACCGCCTTCTACCTAATCAAACATTTATTTTCTGAATGGTTTTAATTGTGAATAAAAATCTGAATAAGTATGTATTATGCATGTAAAATTCTTTGATGCACATAAAACAAAAGGCTTTTTCAGATAATATAAGAAGCAGATGTACAAATGCGAACTTATCCCTCAAAGGGATCTCTTCCAGTTGACCTTTGAACGATTTTAAAATTAACCAAAGCAATTATAGTGCATTCAAAATACATAGGTATGTGTACATAATAATGAACACATGTAGGTAGGTACGTAACTTATTTAGACATTAATATACTTATAACGAATATAGTACCACTTAATATAATAAATGGGTTATATTTTGTTTAAATTTAAGTCCTTGTGGTAACCCTAGATGGATCCAGTGGACAGTTACAGTAAAAAATTAGTAGGTCGGTCGTGCTAAAATGCATGCAATTTGTTATCTAGCTGTATAATTATTTTGGTCTCAACCAGCCGTGCCTGCCAAACACAGTCGTTATCGGCCATTTAGCGTTTTTTTACTATATTGCGCCCCGCGGACTCTGTTAGGTACCTACTTAGCATATCCGTCGCGTTTACGCAATTACGAACTTGAAGGAAAGTTCCATGGGATGGAAACCCGAAGATATTACCATAAAAAGTTTTAAGTATCAACTTTACTTAACTAATTTAAAGAGGGTTTTCTGACACGTACAATATCGCTAAATGGTGTTAGTATCGTGAAATCCGTTCGACTAACGTTTAGACGACCGGATGGCCTAATGGTTAGAGAACCTGACTATGAAGCTTGAGGTCCCGGGTTCGATTCCCGGTCGGGGCAGATATTTGTGTGAAAAATGCGAATGTTTGTGCTCGAGTCTTGGATGTTTAATATATGTTATAACTATGTTTATCCGTTGCCTAGTACCCATAACAAAAGCTTTGCTTACTTTGGGGCTAGGTCAATTGTTGTGAATTGTCCCGTGATATTTATTTATTTACTTAAGTCAAGGTTAGACCTGCAAGAAAAATCGTGCAAGTTGCATTACATTGCGGCGCCTGATTGACTACTACTTTAATGCCCCGCAATGAAATGCATCTTGCAAAATTTTTCTTGCAGGACTAAACTCGACTTTAGAGTTTAGAAGCCGTATTGTCTAATGCGTGGACGCTTGCCATCGCATTCACTGTTTGTTTCTTTCTGTCAAGCGGTATACGATGGTGACAGAAAAAGATGGTGTAAGCAATGCAAGCGCCCGCACTGGTTGCGATTGGGTCATTTAGTTGTAAACCAATTAAAAAGTGACACGTCAAAAATGTCAGATGGATCCCACGTACAGCGCCAGCTAGCCTGTCACAGGAACCCTCATTTATTGATTTAGGCCAAACAGTTTACTAGTTAATATAGTTGTTATTTTTAAACTTTGGAAATTAATTTGGACAAAGTTCCAATCGCGTTAAAATATTTTGTGGTGTTGATTATAGTTGGATCTGTATGACATATACATAATGTCGCACAGGTGCAGTCAGGCTGTCTTGGACGTTTGGTCACGAAATAGTATAGTAGTTCATTGGTTTTAGTTTTATATGGACAAACGCAAAGTACTTAACGCCTGATTAATGATTATACCTACTAGTTCCTGACCTTATTTTTTACCGTAAACATGAATTTTATCCTCCATCCGTAAATAAGATTCAGACATTTACACTAATAAAGCTATTACTAGAGTCTTAAACTGTTGACACCACGAAGCTGTAAATTAGCTTTAGCAATGAAAGGCTGACCCGCTGCGCTGTGGCAATTTGTTGTTAATTTATATAATGATTTATGACACATGAAAGAGGAAATAGCATTTCTCATGTGGCCATCGATAACTTTAGGCTTCTATTCGATGTCATCCAAGTAGAATAAACGCCTTAATTTTTTTACGAGAGTGTTTCCTGCCGGGGTTATTAAGGCTAACCTCATCTGAGATATTGCCGCCCGAGATATGAATCTAGTGCTCAGATTAAATCAAGTTGTGAGATTTTTCTACAGAGACGAATGGGATGTAAGTGGCGAGAAAATTCCTTGAAAAAATATGTCGAGAAATAATCATATTTCTCATGACCACAGCCGTCAAAACGCGATTCCCGCATATACTTTGCACGCCATTAAACCAACTGAAAATCTTATTTCGCAGTAAACTGAAAAAGCTAACAAAAGCGTTTTTTAAATCCTTAAATCGATACCGGCAATATATTTGCCTTCAAAGCCTCAAATTAGCAACATTTACGGTCTAAAGTCAAATTTCTTGACAAGGTTGTCAAATGGTTCAAGGGTTAAGAACCGCCATTTTGGATTTATTGTTTTATGATGTCATCTATGCTATTCAAAAGAAGCTAAATCAATTTCCTTGCTTGTGCAAGAACATTAAGCCGCAGACAGCTGCTTGAAGCGCAGCAGCCTTACAAAGTCGGAAGGGATTTGACCGCGCCGTGTAATCTCAGTAACCTGACACAACTGACTGTACGGCTTCAGTGAAATGCGTTTTTCAGTTAGTTTCATCATCATCCCAGTTTAAACACGTTCCACTGCACCACAGGCCTCCTCTCAGACTGAGAGGGCTTGGGCTGTAGTTCCCAAGCGGGCTCAGTGCGGATATTTCGCACACACCATTGAATTTCTAGAGTCTAATGTAAGCTAATTTCCATACGCGGACGTAGCAATTCCAACAGCCTTCAACAAGATCCCACATTATACAACACAACTGTCACCATAAAATCCTTCTGGTTAAAGAACTGTTTCCTTAACACGTCCACTCGACAATCCGCTTCATTAGTGAGATGATCTGGATGTTGGCCTATCATAACGCGCTGACGGAGCGTGGGCGATCGGGCTCGAGCTAGGGACGCGGGCAAATGAGGAAATGCATTTCACTTTCGTCGTAAATTGCGGGTTTACTTCTGATTGGTAATAAGTATGGGAAATGGTGATAAGTATTAAGAACAGGTATTTCGTACTTATTCTAAAAAGTTGCTGTCGAATCTAACAGCTGTTAATTTGATCAATTTATACATAATATAAAAGAAAATTCCTGACTAATTGAATGACTGACTCACTAACTGATTGATTCATCAATGCCCAGCCGAAACCCTTAGCCCTAGAAGACTGAAATTTTGCATAGAAGTGACCTTTATGTTGTTAGCAAGGAGTAAGGACGGATTTGTTGAAATTCACAGGGGATAGGGAATAAACTGGATTTATACGTTCGATTCAGAGTAACCCTATATAATAACAGTAAAAAACTGATTTCAGGATTTTTGAAAATTCCCACAGGAACAACTGTATATTCACTAACTTCTACCGATGATGATGGTTTTTTTGGATTATGCTTTATTCAATGAAAGAGATGAAAGCTTTATACCACAAATTTAAATTCTGCGTGGACCAAGTCGCGGGTGAAAGCTAGATTTAATATGTAAACACGCTTAAAATCCCTTTATAATAACTATAATACCTATACATGATGTCAAGAATTTGTGGGCTTATATAACCGCTGCGATAGATTTGATGGTAATTTTACAAAAGAGCCTGACTGTTGTTATACTTATGTTACCTGCCGTCTACCGTTGACGAAATTTGACGCAAATTTTAGTCGACGATGTCATTTTGTTTGCAACAGGCCAGGTACCTTATACATATGTTTTACGTATATATAAATCAGCATAAAAAATCAGTTGCCCAGTCGAGGGTCAAAACTTACTAAAATATATAAACTTGTTACACATGGAGGCAATAGAAGTCAAGAGACTAAGAAGACAAACGCCCGAATCTCCAATAACAGGTTTTTTTATTTAGCTTGTTTCGTACCATATTGTATTAATAATTACATTCTCCTTTAGTTAATTTTATATCTGTAATACTCCTTTCCACATCTCCCATAATATCTTGGCAGCACTATGTTTATGACATAAACACGTGAAGAGTTGTGACACTCGTTCAGGAGTAAATAGGTTGCTCTGTCACACAACTTGGAGATAAGCCTGTGGTAAAGAAAAAATAACTAGGATATTATACGGCCCCCTGCAGCCGGTTTTACTCGTACTCATTCGTTTTGCCTTTCAACAAGTTATTAGAAGTTAGAAGTAATATGTACCCTTTTTATTCGTATTGGATATCCAGACGCATTAAAATAGCACGATAAGAACTTGTCTGATTTAATTTATTTTACTATAATAAAAAAAATCTGTTTGTAAGCTCTTTTAATGTCTTTTTACTCTATTTCCAAGCGTTTTCGAAAACAAAGCAATTTTTCTGACACAAAGTCATGTTTTTTGAAAACAGACACACAACAGAACAAACAGACTCAGAAACACAGGCATCCTCTCAGAACGAGAGAGCTTGCACCATCGTTCTCACGTAGGCCCAGTGTGAATTGGGAACTTCACGCACACCACTGAATATCTTTGCAGGTGTGTACAGGTTTCCTCACGACGTTTTCCTTGACCGCAAAGCTCGTGATAAATTTCAAATGTAATTCTGCACATAAATTCTGAAAGACTCAGAGGTGCGAACCTGGGCTTGAAACCACAAGCCTCTGAGAGACTATAAGTCAAACCACTACCAGGCTACCACGTCTTAACCCAGGGTTAAAGATGTGATTTTTTTTACCCCTAAACCAACCAATTAGTATAATTATTATTTTTTTTCTAGCCTATTATTGTGTCCCACTGCTGGGCAAAGGCCTCCCCTCCGGTCCTCCATAGCTCCCTGTCCTGAGCGAAATCTGGCTAATCGTTTAATTCCGCGTCCAGGTCGTCTCGCCATCTGCCCCTGGGCCTGCCTCGCCGCCGGTAACCGTCGTACGGCACCCACCAAATAGCTGAGTGCGCCCACCTTTGAGGATGCATCCGGCACACATGCCCGGCCCAATCCCATTTGAGCTTGGCGGCCTTTTTTCCCACGTCGGCTATTCGAGTTCTGGAGCACAGAGTGGTGTTCCGAATACGATCTACTCTTTTCACACAAAACATGCTGCGCTCCATAGCTCGTTGGCAAACCTTCAGTCTGGATTTCTGATTCTCAGTCAAAGACCATGTTTGTGCACCATAGGTCAGGATATTAGTATAAATTATTCTTTGATATTTATTTATTTAAATGTTGTCCACAGCCCCCACCGGTCGTGCACGCCCCGCTGGCCCTGCCGCCGCCGACGTCGGCGCCCGCGCCGCCCGCCGCGCTCGCCGCCGCGCCGCGCACCATCGTCATCCAGCGGCCCGACTCGCGCCACGGGTTCGGCTTCACGTTGAGACACCTTGTTGTATACCCACCGGATTCCCTGCAGGTAAATAGATAAAAAATCTTTGAGTTTAGCTGGACATGTTTCGGGCTAATTCGTAGTCCTTTTTCGTTTTTTTTTAGAGCAATATGCCACGACGGTTGCCAAACGCGCACTCAAACTAAACTCGATCATCGACCATAGACGTGAGTTATTCGTATTTTTTCACTATGAGTGAGTCGCACGGTAAAAAAATCATCGATATAAAAGGTCGCTAATTTTACTATCGTCCGTAACAAAAAAATATGCAAAATGTGTCCGGCCATGTGAAGAACGTAAGTAAATATGCTAGGTTAGTTGCGCAAAGTGAAGCACCTAATCAAAGCGGAATAGGAGCTCAGCTGCGGGGCTCCGTCGACTTTGTCTCATATCATAGTATTTCAAATCAAATAAGCGTGTTTTATACGAAATTTCATGCGGTTAGATTTTGAATCATTTGTGAAATATTTGAAAACATCTGGCAAAAGGAAGTATGGTAAAGAAACGGTTGCCAAATAATAAATTTCATCTAAATTGGTTCAGTGGTTTATTCGTGAAGAGAGAACACTTTCGCATTTATTATTGGTAATGTATTGATAGGTAAGGATAAAACTTCAGACAAACAATAATTTGGAAAATTAAAAAAGCGTTTCGTTTTGGGATTTTAATATTCGGAAATATTTCATCGTCACACTAAAAACCACCGTCTGACGCTGGAACGTGAGCTGGCTTTTCTTTACGTAAGTAAATCAAACTAGGACTTAATATTACTTGTGAAAATGTTCCAGGAGCTATATGAGGATGCGCGCCACCTTGCGGTGGGCGCGGTCGGCGCTCCAATGGACACGATCTTCGTGAGGTCGGTGCGGCCAGGCGGGCCGGCGGCGGCGGCGGGGCTGCGCGCGGGCGACCGCGTGCTGGCGGTGAACGGGGAACCCGTGGCCTGCGGCCGCGGCCGCGCGCCCTACGCCAGGGTGGTGCAGCTGGCGCAGCGGGAACCCTTCACGCTGAGGCTCACTGTCGTGCCGAGGGACCACGATCTATTGCAACGGGTGAGAAACACGTTTGAAGGTCGATTCTTATTTACGGACACCGAGCGTGTCAGACACGTATCGTGGCAGACGAAATAGTCACTAGCATCCTTTTAACCCTAAACTCCTACCACTTAAACAAATGTTTTTTGTTTTACGGCTTTTATCATAACTTAATATTATTGGTGTAATAACGTTTTGAAAATTTGAGACTAACTCTTACTTTTACGATACTCTGTGCCGTGTAAGTCATTCATTCATTGCCCGCCACGACCGCGGCGCGTGTCCCCGCCCTCGAATTTTATAGAGTACGAAGTTGTGTTAGAAGTATTTATTTATTACTATTTATTTGTATGGAAAAAAGTGCTCCATTTTAAAAAGTCGTAAATCAAAAAACATTTGTTTAAGTGATAGCAATTCAGGGTTAGGAGGATGTCAGTGAATTACAAATAACCTTGTATACAGTTCTGCCGTCGTAAGAAAAAGGGGCACAACTAGCATTTTTTGTGCAACAGAAAAAGCCTAAGTGCACACTTGTTTTATGTAAACTTATGCTGTTTCTTTTTTGAGCAAGTTTGCAGTTGTGCCTGTTTTAAATACGACGGCAGAGTTTCTATTAACGGATTCATATCTATCGTAACACGACCGCGCAAACATCGACAGACACAGGCCGTGCTTGGCCAGTATGCGCGGAAAGAATATTTTGTCGGTGTCTTATAGGCATGTCTCTGACACGCTCGGTGTCTGTAGATATGAATCAACCTTTAAAGGGAGGTTTGGTGATACTAGCCAACCAACAAAATAAAGATTTCTGAATCAAATTAAACTGCGAAAGATGTAAGATTTAAAATCGAAATCAAAGTCGAGCAAGACGAGCAAAGTTACTTTTAGTACAACTGGAATCTAATCCATACCTGGCCGAGAGAACGAATAACCATCGCTGTCTTTCAAGATCAATGTACCTAAAACTCGATTTCCCAGAGATAAGCTAGCTAGATATAAAATGTTTATCCCTAAAAATCCTTGTATAAAAAGAGTCATGAAAATAATCGGAGCTGTTTTCGAGACCTCAAAACGTCATATACTGAAATTTCAATATTGGTACAGGAAGTCTACAAACTGTTTTTTAATTCCAGTATTTCAGCGAAGCCGCCTACAACCCAGAATCAAACCAGCGGCATATAGAAATGCCGGCGCCGATAACAGAACATGAATCGCGGCTTTTTGATGCGTACCGAAGGCCTCGGGCTGCGCTGCCGGCCCCGCAGACCCCGGGGCGGCGCGAAGATCCGGAGTACGCGAGCGTAGCTTCACTAGCGCCGACTCGATACGACGTGCCGCGACTTCCTGCCACACCCCACCACCTGCTACACGACAGGTAAAAACATCACAATTACATTACTTACACTAGAAGTCGATAACCACGTCGAGATGATTACCACTTAAGTATTTATTTTTGCAGTAGAAGAGAATCCGATACGTCGCTACCATCATCGGCTACAGAAAGTAAAGATAGCCTTGGCTCCTTCGACTCGAACTCAACCTTAACCGGCAGAGAATTAGACGACTCGATTATCTTATCCCGAATACGAAAGAGTCTCGAACAAAAAGAGGCCTTCCTCCGACGCCCTAGCCAACCCACCGGTTGGGTCACCCCCGACGTCCCACCGCCTATAAAACAGAAAGAGTTCTACGCCAGACCGCAGAAACTACAGAAACCTGCGTGGCCACCCCCCGCCTCTCCACCTCTTGCCGCGTCCCCACCCCCTTCGTTACCCCAACAGAGTCAGGAACAGAAAAGAGATGACTGTTCAGCTAGTGTAGATAGTGGAACCTTCAGTGGATATGGAGAAGTCAATGGAACCCACAATGAAAAACAGAGGCTAAAACCGGATAAGAGCCAATTTGTAACAACTCTGTCGAAGATACAAGAAACAACGCCAAGTAATAATAATGGATCAATTAATAACGGGTCTTCTCCTGAGTACCAGGAGGCGGCGTCAACGAGTAATCAAGATAGCAGGTATGACTACTGAAATTAAAACTTGTACAAATGCAGGTCTTGTAGGACAAATTTAGCTATCTTAAATCCCATCTGATTGTAGATATCCGGTTCCCGAGCTTCAGCTAGTAACGGCACGAACGAGGCAATTAGAAGAGGCTCGAGGTGGCGGCGAGCGACGCACGGAGGTCGCTCGCAGCGAGCTGGCCAGGCTATCCACCACTCGTCTCGAGCCAAGTGTAGCGCTACGTAGGAAAGAGTTCGAGACCAGAACCGCTAGGAGAGAAGCCAGGTCACTCGACGTACAACCGCAACATGGTAAGAATAAGAACAAAGGCATAATTATTTCATCACTGTGAACTTAGACTCCAACAGCCAGCAGTTCTTACAGCCAACATTTCATAAATATCTATACATAGACCTTATTACGGTAACATAAGGTCTATGTATAGATATTTATGAAAGGTTGGCGATACATACATTATGTATGATCCTTACTTGCTTCTCATACCACATTTTATCTTAATTTGGGCATAAAGGGCCCAATTGCATAACAAATTACAAGCTAATAGTATTAGCTATTTTGTATTGAAATTCACTAATACTATTTGCTTTGCTTGTATTTTGTTATGCAATTGGGCCAAGGTCGTGTAGTTGAAAGAAACACCTTATCTCTTTTCAGATTTAGAGCATGAAATACCCCTCGGAGGCAGCAATAGCTTATCAGGAAACCAGTTGATGATCACCGGCAGTAAATACCTACATTGTCCGCCCCCTGAAAAATATGTTCCCGGTTAGTATTTACCTATGTGTTTATATCAATATTCCCTTAAAAAGTTTTGCGAGTAACCTTCAGAAGAAAAGTTTCATCATAATGATTATTGATTATATCTATTTGTTAACTTTTAGAAACAGAAAAGGTTCAAATGCGAACAAGGTCAAATAGTACAGGCAGTGAAGGATTACCCATTAGAAGACATCATGCCACAGGTAATGATTTCAACAATACACTTTTTTATAGTTTCATGTAGATCACAATTATTTTCATTCCATCTCACTTTAATTTAAACTTAACGATAGAATAAAGACCGAAAATCATAAAACTTTATTTAAGGGTAAGTAAGTATAAAAAGTTAAGCGATTATCTAACTTACCATTTTGTGCTGCGTTTTTAATCATCACAAATATTGTGTATGTTATGCGACTAGTCGTAATTATCTGCTGCTTTACGTGTCCGCCTAACAAGACAAATAAAACTGGAATGGACCGCCTATGGCAAGCTCGCGTGTAACAATCGCATGATCTAAATGAACGTACCACAAAAACGCAGCACAATGTGTAGGATCACGCGGAGCTTTGAAGCACCTCTAATAGCACTGTTACGCTCCAAGATGGCAGTCACGCGAAGAGACGTATGGGGCTGAACAGGGAGCAAATGGAGGCGATGAACCGGGTATCGCTGCCTGGTGCGATGAACGGGCTGCAGGGCGATGGTCCGCAGAGGCCGACGCAGCTAAGCCTGGCGCCGCCGTCGGCCGCCAGCTCGGCCTC
Organism: Archips xylosteana; assembly: GCA_947563465.1. Lineage (NCBI taxonomy): Eukaryota > Metazoa > Arthropoda > Insecta > Lepidoptera > Tortricidae > Archips > Archips xylosteana. The sequence continues at coordinate 19,651,974 of OX387347.1, read as the reverse complement.
GGTATCGGCCGCCACGTCGCCGGCCTCGCCGTCGCCCACGCCGAGCACGCCCGCCGACTCAGGTCCAGCCTGCGACACGCCTCATCTTCTTCTTGGAATGCTCTCGCTCCCCCTGAATCAACCGTCCTTAAATAATCTTCCAGATTAAAGACAACTACCGGCCCTAGTCTGAACACCATCTAACCTACCTTAACAATGCCAGATTTTCATTACCTAACCAATGTCTGCCTCAAGGTAGTGTCTTAGGGCTGAAATGTTTCAAAGCAACGTCTACCTCATCCTCCAGACATTGCTTCGATGCATGATCGGGGGAGCGACCGGTCTAACCTTCTCTAATCACGTACTAACGGAATGCGTTCAGTGTGCTTCTAGGTGTGCTACTAATGCCGACTAATCGTTCGTGAACATCGGTGTTTAATATACTAATGTTGTGCTGTGAGATGTTGCACGATGTGTTTCTAAGTGTGTTTTCGATCGACAGGTTTTGCTGATGATTTGGTGACAAGAAGACAAAAGAAAGATGCTCAACTTGGTGGTCAGTATTTCTCAATTTTTTTCTGGAGCTAATTTGTCTAGTCAATTGCGATTAATTAATGATTGACAAGAGAAAGGGCGATAAATCAATGACGCACTGTTAATTGATTACTCCTTTAGGTTGTTGATAATTTAACGTTTAAAATAGTAGCACCGTAGTAGAAATACTAACTGTGCGTAATCTAGGGGAAAGATAAGATAGTCTTACGAGTAAGTTATCGTTCTCCCTACATTAATTTATTCTTTATCATTATTTCTGTTCTTGATAATATTAAACCTGTTGTTTACATGTAAAATTATCAGTATGTACATAGTATTTTGTATCTCTGTTTACCAGCAGAGGAGGAACGCGCGATGCGTCGCGTGTCCTACCTGAAGGCTACTTGGGGGGACAGGCTACATCTGGACAGCGATCCAGAGCCCGACGCGGACCATAATGCTCTAAGAAGGTATGAAGACTGTTTCATTTTTTATCTGTGGTATTTAGATTAAATAGCGGGCTATCAAAGGTACAATGCCCGTTCAACAGAGGGCGACACAATCATTAGCCGAGTACTGCCCGACACGGCTAATGAGTGGGCATGAGTCAATTAAGGACTCCTTTCACGGAGGGACAGTTCTGTTCAAAATCGGTGCTGGGTAGTCAACATACTGGATTTGAATCTACCTATTTAAAAAACTTTCAAAATTTAATCAAGTATCAAACTTTCTTGTTTTCCCAAAATATTTGTCACTTCTTTTTAACATGAAACATTAGTGCAAGATTAACTTTTTTTGTCCAGTTTAACTTTAGATAGTCTATATTTTGTAGATTATGTCATGTTAAATTGCCAGTAGTATTATTTTGTAACTACCTACTCGTATTTTATATTGTAGATAGAGATTGATCCTGTCCACTGTAATGTAGATAGACATAACCAGTGTTTAATCAAAATGTCATAGTACATAACAATATGTATCACTTAGTGATAGAACATAGCTATAAAATTATTCACATGCGAGTTCCTAGTAATCACAAATCAGATCAAACTCATACTCATAGCATAGCATAACTAACCAAGAAATCGTAAAATTATTTTTTTAGACAAATGGCATTTACTTGTAGCTCGCATTATTACACAAACAAATTTCTCGTCATCGGGATCATAAAAAAATAAAAACATTGAAATAAAAACAGTGTGTACCGCAAGTGGCGCCCCCCTCGTTTCACCGAAGACATAACGCCGTTGCTACGCATATTCGACCCCCACGCCACGGTCCCAGTGCGGTACGTCGCATGACGTCGCAGTTGTGGCAGTCGACGCTAGATGGCGCTTATCACAATGTGTGCAATAGTTTACAATAAATTATACAGATAGCGCTACTGGTAGCTAAATTTGACGAGTGAAGATGTTACCCCATGGATACTACTGGGACCATCTGCTATTTTGATCATGGTCAAGCCTTGCCCAGCGATTCATCATTAAGATCACTAAATTACGACAGTCAGAATAAAATTGAAAATATGCCTAAACCGAAATTAAATGTTTTTGCTATGGTATTTCAATTTTCTTCTGCCAAAACTAAGTGAAGACTCGTACACTGACACAAACATCCATATATTTGTTTCGGCCTTAACATTGTACTAAATTAACCAAATATGTACACAATATATTTAAATTTAACGCATGAGGCATTATTGTGCATGAAGGAATAATTAGTTCTGAATCAGTACCTAATCATACAGCCAGAAACAAAATTATTTTACTATACTTACCTACATCTGACAAGTGTCTGAGATTGAATGAAATCATAAGAGTGATTGATAATTCTATCACTGCATTTTTATGTGCCTACAAACAAAAGTTTTGTTTTTTTTTTGTTTAATTTTCATGAATTTTTTTTTGTCTTGAGTAAGTAGTTGTTACTGGCTGTACTTTGTTATAAAAAATAATGGATTGTGATTTAAGTAGTGTTGCATGTTTTTTGTTCGTGTTCTATTGTTATTTGATGTTTGGTCTTCACTTAAGTAACAGACGGAAGTGAACTCCAAACATTACATAAATGTTACTTGTCTAGATTTTACTCTAAAATAATATTCATCTTTAGACTTGTTCACAATCCTTCAAAAATACTAACACTTTAGTAGATATTTAATAGAATTACCTAAATATAATTGTATGTGACTGCAATGAAGATATTATAGACTCACTACATGAAAAATTCGTATTGAATGTCATTTGTCACAAAACTTGAAAAGAAAAAGTTACACTGCTTATACAAGCTTATTATAATTACCGAATTATATGTAAATGCAGAACTAGATATTGATACTAAATAAAATAGACTGAAAGAACAGTCGCCGGCCGATGTTGGAAAGAGATCATTACATTGCCGTGGCGGTTATCCAAGCAAACGATTAACAACAATATAAGCTTTCTAAAAAATTCTTTTTCTTACGTAAATTTTTTGATGACTGTACCTACCTTTTGTTGGCTATAGTGGCACTGTCTTCCAAACTACATACACCAAATTTCAAATCAAACCGATCATCCGCTATGGATGAAATTCGATTTACAAGATGTGAAAACTTACAGACTTACATCGCAAGTTAAGTTAAAGCTTATAAAAAGAATAATTTACATATTTCGTTTAACTTTGTGGTAAATAATCGTATTGTTTGACAGCCCTGAGAAGAAGGGCGAGGAGGGGTTGTTGGAGAGTGCAGTGGAACCCATTGAAGGTGACGTGCAAGGCAACGTGCAAATCAAGATGGTTGTCAGCAACGGAAAGGTGAGAAACAATTGATTCAGACATTATTTTGCGAACGTCCATATAAATAAACTGCAACCTTTAACATCACTATCTACGTACTTACTATTGGTTATTAGATTGTATGTCATTCTTTGCTGACAAATACGATTGCCCTATTCTTGTCCATCGGGTAGGTCTAATCAAAGGGGTAGCTGTAAAACTGGTCTGGCAATAATAGCATTGAAATTCCAGGATTTTGTGGAATTGAAATAAAAAAAAAATTGTGCAGCTCTCAATAAAGAATATTTCATCATCATCATCCCAGCTTATATACGTCTCACTGCAGTGCACAGGCCTCCTCTCAGAATGAAAAAGAATAAAAAAAATGGACACAATAAAAAATATTTTAAAGAATTATTAATAAATATTATTGTTATTTTGTTATTATGAATTATTATTAATTTTTTTAAAGAATATTTATTTTGTATTTACTGTATTGCTCATTGTAAATTTCCATGGGAGTCCCCAAAAATTGCATCAGTTTCATCTATGTTGCTTGAAAAAGAGCCGTGCAAAATTTCATGACTAACTTAGTTAAGACTAAATATTTAACATGTCATGTGTAGGTAAATCCCGATTCCATGGAAATATAGATATCAAAAGTAGCCTATATGCTATTCCTGAGGTCCAGCTGTCCTGCCAAAACAAATTTACTTAAATAGACAATAAGATTACACGCAGTGATTATTTTCTACATAAAACTGACCCGTGATTGACCCCAAAGGTTCACACCTTTATATATAGATATCACTATCACTAATGATTTCACTCGTTCAGTATCACCCTATTCACTCTAGCGTTATTACCTAAATTATTATTGCTTATTATTAGTTTCTTATTGCGTAGGCCTCTAAATTGAGTTATGTTTCAGCGAGCCAGTGACCGATCCTGGAAGCAGGTGTGGGCGGTGCTGCATGGAGCCAAGCTGCATCTCTACAGACATCATCCCAGCCAGGTCAGTCTAAATATAATTACAAATAGTACCATAAACCGATCCACAGAGCCCTGTTGCACCATACAGTTGCCATTGTTAAGATAGAGCAAAAAACACCGGAAAGACTCGATTTTTGTAGACGAATTTCGAAAGAAACTGCCTTGTGGCTGACGGTTAGACAGCGGAATTTCAGTTTTAATGTAGCTTTTGGGTATGAAACTCTAAAAATATTCTCTTTCAGGAACTGTAAAACGGTTATACTCGAACATTGGCTATTAAATTTTCTTGTATTTCCAAATATTATGTACATAAAACTTTGTTTTTTTTTCTAAGGACTGATGCAAGTAACAGTAAAATTAAAATATTATTATTAGTACTTTGGCACCGATTTACAATTTGAATAGTTTAGTTTATTTATGAATTTAATATAACATCATAATTTACAGACCTTTCAAGTAACAAGAATACATATTGAAGTCCTCAAAATGTAATATTATATAATAAATAAGATTAATAGTAATACAAAAGATTTCTTAACCACTAAACTTTAAATAAGTAGATTTTCTTATTGTAATAAGTAATTATCTTTATCTATGTCGTCAAGAATATTTAAACTGAATGAGTAAATCCGTGGTTTGCGTCATCTAAAAGGTCACAGGTTATTTCAGGACAACGAGCTGAGCGATTATGACGAAAACTATGAATATCTACTTATTAACATTCAGACTCATAATTCATATTTAAATCATCCCGTGGTGATAGATTTTTACGGCTTTAAAGAAACATTACATTCACCTCAGAGCTTACAATCTGAAATATATTAAATTTAAGTAGTTTTCTACAGCGTTTCAGTTAAATCGTAAAAGTTTTGCGGTATTTCTCAGGCCATAAATTTGTAAATGTCATATTTTTCGTGTGATTGTGGAATCGTCATTATGGTTTGGGAAATACGTGAAATGCGTAGCACAGGTCGTAAAATTTATTTCTATAGTCTTTAAATTTCGAAAAATATTAGTTGTTGGTTGTGGGGAGGGGACTAGCCATTTGATTTCCAGAAGATATGCAAGATGAAATTTTGAAGATAGTAAAAAACACTAAGTATATGTAAGTTTGTACCACACTTGAAATTTTACCTTGTATATTACTAACTCATTATTATACCAAGTTAGAGGCTACATTGAATCGAACAACGCAACAAATTATGTATTTACTCTTTTAAAATCTTGCCACTTTCACACATAACATACATAGACAAGGTTTCCCTAAACTCAAACGGCTTTGCGAATAGATTTTGCATTAGATATTTTTGAGTGCTGTATTCATCCTATATTATTACCACAGTCATTGCGATGTGGTTCAAAAACGCCGATCTTTTTTTTAAATTTTTAGTTACAAATTATATTTTAATTATTCAATTTGGCACCTTAACTGTATGTTTATTTCTGTAATTCACCATGAACAATGGCCTCGCTCACTCGTTAGGAAAACAAATCAGTCAAAACCCTCCGACCTTTCTAGAATTGTAACATATTTACTTACGGCAACCTTGAAACAGACCTGCGATCCTATACCATCACGGGACGGTCTGTATCAACACTATCATGAACTCAGTACCCTTTGAAATAAGGATATAAGTCGATTGAGCAGATTATGTATGTGGAATATACGCGTATGTGTAAAGGGTAAATATTTTGAATCCGCGCCGCTTCTAATGGAAAAATGTTCAATGGGCATAACAATATGAAAGACGTCATATTTGTCATCAGATCCAAAATAACACTCATTCTTTATCATCATCATCATCCCAGCCTCCCAAAATTCAAAAATTCAAATTCAAATCCATTTATTCACTTGAGAAGCGGTTACATCAGTTGTTTTATAGCAATAAAAGATTTTGTACAGCGCTGCACAGACCTCCTCTCAAAATTAAAAATATATCATTCTTTATATTAAGTAAAATTTGATTAACTAGGTATTAATAATATGTATGTCACTCTTTCGCCGTGTTGGCATACTGGCTTGCCCTACGGCCGCTCATACAGAGGGTCGTGGGTTCGAGTTTGAACTCGTACCTCTGAGTTTTTCAGAATTCATGTGCGAACTTACATTTGAAATTTAGCTTGAGATTTACGGTGAAGGAAAACATCGTTAGAAAGCCTTCACAGTGCACACATCTGAGACGTAATTCGATGGTCTGTGAAGTTTCCAATCTCAATCTGAGAGGAGCCCTGTGCCCTGCAGTGGGACTGGGGACCTAGTGAATTAAAAAGGAGTTAAGTCTGCAGAAATTAAACAGCTATTTTCTATTTTATGTGTAAAGGGGGTTAAGTCGAAATCAGCTTGCAACTTGTGCAGAATTAACCCCTTTTTCACTAGAGCCCAGCTATATAGGCTGGGATGATGGGATGATTTACTTGCTTTTGTTCTACACTCATATTTGTATGACTTAGGTACTTGGCACTTAAGTACCAAGCTCACTGTGATAAGTGATAAATCCGTCGACCACACCTCAATAAATAATTAAATACTCATCGTTACTAAACTCAACATCCTAAAAAAGAGGCGTTCATTGAAAATAATCTAAGATAAGGATGCCGCACCATATGCGTGCGCGCACCTGGTCAGGCACGCGCCCGCATGCCGGGCCAGCCGACTGTGACACCAACGGACATCCTAATGCCTCATTAGTGTAGGTACTTAAATGTTGCTTGATACATACCGATAACGCGTTGTACAGTCAGCAACAAAAATATGAATACACCCAAAGTACCAAAAATATGCATCCACGACTCTATTACCAGGGCATAAAGGCGTGTATACATATTTTTGGTACTTTAAGTGTATTCATATTTTTGTCACTTTTGTACCTTGTCGCTCTACAGTACGTGCAAATCGTCATATAGTATAAATCTTCCCAGGTGAATTTTTCGCTTCGAGCCATTAGATTAAATTTGAACCTTGATACTATGATGATACCGTTTGTTTTGAAAGATAAGGGCTCGAAGCGAAAAAATCACCTGGGAAGATTTATACTATACTTGATTGACAATTGTGTTACTACGACAAAGTACAAAAGTGACCAGCTACTTCTGATGTTGACCGTACCTATAACCGACTGGTATAGGACATTACGATTGTGGTCTATGGAATATTGCCGTAGCTTTTCTATAAGTTCTACGTAAAACCAAATAGGTAATAAACATAAGCTGATTTTTAAACTTACATACTTCCCTTTCCCCCATTTCTCTCTGTAACATGGTATAGGATGAAGGTAGAAAGAGATGCCGCGAATTAGAGCATTCGGCCCCTGGAGGTAATTACCCCAAAAGGGTAAAATCATGATTCATGATCATGAGAGGTAATTAATAAGATGCCATTGGACATAGTGGATATAAACGCGACGGATCGCACTTTCAATCAGATTTTCGGAAGCAAATTCCAAAAAAGGAACCACTGAATTACGCAAATAAGTAATAAAATAAATAAATATCACGGGACAATTCACACCAATTAACCTAGTCCCAAAGTAAGCTAAGCAAAGCTTGTGTTATGGATACTAGGCAACGGACAAACATACTTATATAGATACTTACTAAAATACATATTAAACACCCAAGACTCGAGAACAAACATTCGTATTTTTATACAAATATCTGCCTCGACACGGGAATCGAACCCGGGATCTCAAGCAGTCAGGTTCTCTATCTCTAACCACTAGGCCATTTGGTCATCATAATGTCATCCAAGAGCACATTTTAATGTGTTGTTCGCGCACTTAGGCTTACAACTAAGGTACCTAAATATTATCTTCGTCGGACGTGTAATTTAAACCAGCGGTCTTAATGGCTCGCCAGTGTACGTCGGTATCAGTGCAAGTGCGCCATTTTAATGCAGAAATACACCGACCTCAGTCAGCTTTACTGACGAACGTAAATTCCTGTCTGTCGATCGGGAGCTTAATAGTTAGCCTGTAACACGCCAGAGTGATGTGTGGTGAGAGGAGACCAATAACATGATTAAGTCAGTGGCTTCTTCCTACTCGAGCAGTAAGACATGAAAAATATATAGTTTGCTTACAATCAAGCGACATTGCGGTCAGATGCGAACCTAAATTTGTATTAAAAAAAACTGCACATGCTAAAAAAAAGGAAAAAGGAAGGGCTACGGATTAGCCCGAAATATGTCGAGCTAAACTCGATCATAGACGTGAATCATCCGTACTTTTTCGCTATGAGTGAGTCTCACGGTAGTTTTATGTTCAAAGCTGCACATTCTTGTCACAGATTATAGTACAGTCAGCATCAAAAGTAGCTGGTTACTTTTGTACCAAATGTAATACATGATTGACTATTGAGATATTACGACAAAGTACAAAAGTGACCAGCTACTTTTGATGCTAACCGTACCCTTACTGCGAGAACGGTCTATGACGATGATGATGTGTCCCTGGTACCTATCCCTCATTAGCTATTTACAACATACAATTTATAAAATCTTTCAATCCGCTTAACCTTATTTGATAAAGCTACTGGTTGTTTCTTCTTTTACTTTAATTCTTCAGAAAGACACAGGATCATTTTCACACTTTTCCAATTGATTCGATCCTGTACGGCAGTAGCCAGATCGCTCCAGTTTAATCCAATTTCTGCATTTTCAATAACACTGTAACAAAAAATTTGCAATATTTAAGCCTACACACGGGATAAAAGGTCCTGACCTATCTATTTTTAGAAAACATCTTTAAATAAATCAAGCGACAGCAAGAGTATGATCGCAACGACATGGCAATCATTCATAAACGTACTCACAAACCGCATCCCAAAATAACATCAATGAGATGAATGAAGAATGAATCGCAATTCACCCCGCCCACTCGGGGCATGCGGTGTACGTCAGGCGACAGACCGAGTGCAAATAAACATTACACACTCTCATTCCTAAGGCCTTTGCAAACTAGGGTGTCTAAAAATTAAATGTCGTATCTGAAAAATGCATAAGAATTTAGTAAAATCCAAAAGCACTGCTAATGGTTTGTGTTGGCAAAGCCGCCGGGCAAAGGCAAATAAAAATAAAACCGCATTCTATCGAACGAACCTACTCAAAAATTCTTGCATATTTTGACTGTCGGTTAACTGAATATACCTATTCCTGTTTAGTTAAGTTAAGTGTTAAGAGAACCTTAGTCCAAACGCATACAAACAGCCTACATGTCCATAAAAAAATCTTTCGATGGAATCCAAGTTGTGCATGCCATGAAAGACCATGTGCTACCAGCTTATTGTCTGACGCGCTGACACTTGCTATCACATTCTATATTTCTTTCTGTCAAACGGTATGAGACGGTGACAGAAAGAGATGGTGAAAGCGATGCTGCGATGGCAAACATCCGCACGTTAGACAATACGGCGTCAGGAATACATATTCCTATAGCTTGCATATTTTCATGCAAGTAGCTTGAATGCTTGTGTCTTAACTATATAAAATTTGGCGTAAGTTTATAAGCTACTTGCGCAAAAATTGTGCAGACTACAGGCATGTGTAACGTACATGCCTACTGATGTTGCTGCACATAAATTTTCCCAACCTGTCACTCAAGAGGGCCATTAGACTACTGAAAAATGCTATGAAATGCGGAATTGATACGTATTTCTCCGAATTGAACAATAACAAAGACAATAGCGGGAGGCGCAAGGCTGTTGCCAACGTCACTCACGATTTCGCGTCAGGCCATAAATCCTGAAGTGATATATTTTCGGCGCCGGCGACCTTTTGCAAAAAGAGCCGACGTAAATGTCACGTCGATTCAACGATTAAACATACGCCCGTTCGTAAGTCGATCATTAATTCCGCACATAATACGGATGCCACGGTTTAACGGCGCCTGATGATGGCGATATCTTTGACGATTTGTAAATAAGACAACGCCCATAAATAAATGATAGTAAAATGGCCGCAAATAATAATAATAGCTATTTATGCAACTGTATCGTAATAGGGGTCCTTAAAACACTTCATAAAGGGTCACACGAGTGCTTTAAGCCTAATTACCTACAGTTGCATACAATATTTTATCTTCTCTCACAGTCTCTCACACTTTTTTTTGCATTTTCCATGGCATAAAATCTTGATAGCATTTATCGTATAATTTTCTGGACTTTGCTGGTAATAAATTATGAATCATTTTCTTCGCCGCATCTAAAATATCGGGCGGAGTCAAATTTTCTTCGCATTCACTGATATCAGACATTTTTGAGCAAGAACAAAATTTTCCCACGAATTCAAACGAAATTCATACAACAAAACGACAAGTAAAATTAACTGAATGGCGTTTTAAGCCAGTACATCACCGCGCATGTGCGCGCATGCGCTAAAGCGGGCGCTGCCACAGACAAGCGAAAATTGGAATCAAAACTTGTTGATATAAACTTTTTGGATTTGCCCTGTATCTTAATGGTAAAAAAATTATATTATAACATTATTTTGTTAGAAGAAAAGTGTTATAATATGATTTTTTTTAATATTTCGGTATTGTGTTTAAAAAGTATGTCAATATAAACTCGTTTTGAATTTTCTAATTCGAATTTAACGATATGAGAGTAGATAAAATTATTTACGGTTCATAGTCTTGATATGCTTAATATCAACCGCATTTCGCTATTCGCATCTTCGGACTGAACTGCACTTTTACCATTAAGTAAGATAGAGGTCAATTGTTGATATTTAAGATTTTTAAAAAAAATAGTTTGAAATTCACACGAAAGAATCTCTTAGCTGACAAAAAGTTATTTTATTTACATCTTTACCAAATGAATATTCAAGTACTTAGACGAAATTCGCTAATTCGCAAACAATGGTTTACAGTTTCAACAATACCGTACATCTTTGACTCATAATAATGTAAGTACGAATGGAGAACGCAAATTTTCCAATTTTTTGTAAAACATTCATAGTAAATAGAGTTCTAACTTTCTTTTTGCACTAGCTCACTAATGCTCATAGAATTTCGTGCACGATAAAATTTCAAACTCAATATCAAAGGACACACGACTTCTGCGAAGCATGTCCTACATCTTCATTAACCACTCGTTTCCCAGTAATATAAACTCCGTTCTGCCTCGATATCCTTTCTAATTCCTACCTAGCCTTGTTCCGAAGGTAATAAAAGTGAAAATAGTTCAAATGTTCGGTTATTGCGCGTTCACGACGGTTGTGAAATAGATTGAGGCGTTCTTAGAACTGAAGATGTTAGTGCTGGACGTTTATTAATACCAGCAAAACATTGACTCAAGTCTCATAATCTTAAACGGTATGCATCTGAATTGTGGTTGGTCCAAGCTCCAAGGAGAAAGTTTCATAGGTATGTATATAGAAACAGTTTCACCTAAGTATCCGTTCATAGTTTTCATTAGAGTAGGTACAGTCGAAGGTATAAGTATCTGTACAACAATCGCATCAAATATAATATGTAAACATCAACCTTATGGTATAGAATTGTTTAGATAATTTTGATACATTTGTAATGCATATTATATTTTAGACCTTGACTGTGACTGCAAAAGGTTCGTCAGTTTATAAATTCAAATTGTATAATTTGTAATTTGCTACATACACCTTCACCAAGAATCTCCATGAAGATTCGTCTTGTGCTGGCTGTAGTCAATATATTCCCGCGACCTTCTAGCACAAGGTCCGTCCTCCATCCGGTAGGCCTATCAGTAATTTATGTGTTCAGTATGCAGTTGCCACTCCAGGCTCCATATGGTCGTCTGACGTCCCTGGAATGACAACGAATTCACCATTTCTTTCTATCGAACGATAAGATAAGGGTAGAAAGAGCTGTTAAATGCGACTGCAAGCTAGGTACTTGTACGTTATGTCGGCTCAGAACCTTATCAGGGCAGTAGTATTACAAACAGAAATGAAAAAAAACATGGGGCTATTGACACCAGTAGTCAATAGTCCCATGAAGCTTGTACTATGGGTACTAGAGAACGGATAAATATACTTACCTACCTACTTATATATATAAATACATTCTTAAATACATATTAAACATCCAAGACTCGAGCACAAATATTCGTATTTTTCACACAAATATCTGCCCCGAAAGGGAATCGAACCCGGGACCTCAAGCTTCATAGTCACATGTCGTATGTCCGAATGTACGTTAGATATTTTTTATAACTTTTTTTATTTACACTGGAATGAAAATTTAAAATCTGCGGTTATTGTACCCCGAGCTAATTATAGTAGAAGTAATAAGACATAGTAACATTCGTGGTCTGTTTTACAGCTTGTCAAACGTTAACGACCTATGTCTGCTACACCTCTTAACGTTGTCATAATTTTATTGTTTCCCACTACAATTTACATTTTCAAAGACGTTTCCATTTCTGTTTTTCTCTAGTAAGCCATTTTCTCGTAATATGCCACTTTTAGGGATCCCTGGCCAAAATGGCATAAACGGGACCCTTATAGTTTCGCCGTGTCTGTCTGTCCGTCCGTCCGTCCGCGGGTTAGCTTAGAAAGTATTAGTGCTGGAAAGCTGTAATTTTGCATGGATATATGTAGATAATTAGTAGTTAAAGAGTAAATAGCAACGTAACTTAGATATAAAATATACCTATTCAAGTATTTTTTCGGAACTGCTACGGAACCCTATCCTGGGAGTGCTCGAAACGCTCGTCCTTAATACTCGTTTGTACGTAGAAAATTTAATATTTTGTGACTTTCAATTTTATTTCAACATTTTACAAACTGTTCATAATCTAGAATGTGAGGTGTAAGTAAAAAATAACATAGATATTTCCTGCAATTGGCATTGATCACTTTTTTACAATGTGGTCTAATTCCAAAACCATTTCGAGGAATAATAGGTTTATTAAATCATTTTATAACATTTTAGTAAAAAAATATTAAATGATCGTGTGTATTTTTGCAAAATAATGTTTGACCTTTGTTTGACCTTTCTGTGGGCATTAACTTTGAAATTCTTTGCAACAAGAAAAAAAAAGCCGTCCGTCTAGTTTCTCTACACTATTCTCTGTCACTTCGACGTAGTTTATCATCTGTCAGTTTAAGGATACTATTTTGAAAAACATTCTTCGCGTTTTTCATATTTTAATAATGGATTTATACAGGAAGTGTTTCATTCCTACTTGTGGAAATGATTCTGTCAATAGCCAAAACAAATTAATTGTTCACATTAGAGAAGATTTACGAGAGAAGTGGTGCCGCGAAGTTATTTCAAAGTTTACACGATTTACTTATTGTTGCGAGGATCATTTTAATGTAAGTATGGATTAAATCCGCCAAAGAACTTTCAAGGGAACACTCCTGACCATTTTATTTTATACGTACAAAAAATACTATAGCCGTAGATCGTTTTTTGTACCTATTCTCTTGGAAGAATCGGCAACTTGAGTGTTATTGTTATTGTTATGTAAAGTGACATTGTCAGATGACAACTAACCATCGATTGTGACACTTTTTTTTCTCATCATGTTTGTGGTTTATACACAGATTCAGCCGCGGCATGTAATTTACGAGAAGTCGTATCTCAAATTTTCAATAAATTATAAAAAAATATTGGAGTGATGAATTGCTGAAATATTCAAATTAGTTTCTTATAATGCTCTATATTTTCGATAAAAAAAAATAAAAAGGGGGGTTTAGAAAAAATTAACAATCCCAATTGTATGTATTGAATAAAATACCTACATATATGCACATATTTAGCACTTTGTAACATTCAATAATAAGTTAGTTACTATAAATTCATAAATAAAACAAGTACACAAGACCTATCGTATTCATCGTAGCGTATATCTGAATTGTTAAACGCACATTACTAATAAAACACTCGGTTGCAAAATAATGTCGTAACGCCTAAGTGTAACTGCATACATTATTCGAATTCACGCGATGCGCTCCGCAGCCGCTTCCTTGCGTCTTTTGTAATGAATAATTTAAATAAATATACTTGTATCATTTCATTTGCATGCATTTGTACCTTTTGGTTATGGAATCGTGCGTAATTTCAAAGTTACAACCGCTTTTTATCAATGTTACGTGCCCAGTTTTATGTTAAAACCGGCGAACTAACGTTGCAAAACGAACCCTTCGTCGATAAAAACTAGATAACTTAGCATAAGCTGCAAATTTAATCGACTGTGTAACTATGTTGATTTTGCTTAAAGCATTAGAATGCAGTCAATAACGGGTTTTATGATACTAATATCAATTAGGCGGCGATACAAATACATATTTATTAAGCTAACGCTTACTTTAATTCTTAAGTATCAATAAATATTCATTGCATTTGGAGTCAATAAACCCCATAATATCGATGTCATTCAGCTTTATCTGCCATGTTACTCTAAGTGGTAATTGACAGGTACTATTATATGGGTAAAGAAAAAACTTAAACTTTGAAATGTCTTTACCCGAAATTCAGTTCTTAATTATTGTTTTGATTGATTTAAAATCCAACTTAAAATGATCTCTCGGTCACAATTTTATATTCCCGTGAATACGATTTTTAAGAAATTGAATTATGATAAGTTCGTTAACTTAAGTGTACTCAAATTTTTAACTATTGTTGTAGTATTTGATCAATATTCTTTACTAAAATATCCAACATATCTGTCTTCTATTCAAGTATGTTTATCCTCTATTCTCCCGCGTGGTCAGAAAAACCCTGTCTCTAATAAGTTTCTATAAGTAGGTAATAAATCTGTGAGACTGGTCCTGGTCCTCGCCCTAGGCACCTACACTTCGTCCCTTGTCTCGGCTTAATAAAGCTCCACGGCCGCACATATAATTATTTTTTTACCTAGCTTTTAATTTTATTACAAAGCTTCTACACAGCATTACAATAACGGAATACTATCATAAAATAGCATAAAAAATGTTTGATGAATCTAAATTAGTTTTAAAATACGGCCCTCCTCTAAATTTGAATATCAAAAGCAACCTACTATTAACCTTATTCTCGTTGAAAATGACCTAATCAGACAAATTAGTCTGGCAATATGCTAAAATGAAATACTTAAACAATATTTTAGCTAAGCGACCTCAACCATTTTCCCAGACATGTTTACGAAACTCCAAAATTGATATGTCTGTAAATCAAACTCAGTTACGTAAAATGTTTGAGATAGCTATTTTAAGCGTACCTAATATTTATATGGAAAATATCGACTTGCTATAATAAATACTTTCTGCCCCACGGGAGGCTCGTCTGAAATTGAAATTTTGTATCCAATGATCGGACCAATTTTGTTCGGATACCTTCGGTAGCGAAGAGGCTACGCACAGATTCTGATAAGAAAGAAGAGGCTACACATAGATACGTCATTGATTTCATTCAAATATCCGAAACATTACAATACAGAAAGAACAATAATTATAATACAGATTTTCCTTAAAGCTCCCTTTGTAATATGTTCTTTAAGAAGAACTACTGTTCTACTGATCAACATAGGCTGTCAGCTAACCTTATACTATTAGCATTACGTATTTATATCAGGAATAGCTGTTGCCCACGACTCCATCTGGAAGAATTCATTTATCGCTACTCCGCGGAAACTATGCAGTTTTCCGGGAAGAAACTACCTATGCTATGTCTTTATAAACTCTATAACAAATTTCATCTATATCGGTTCAATGGTTTAAGCGTGAAGAGATAACAGAGAGACAGACAGATAGACACACTTTCTCGTTTATAATATTAGTACGGATGGCTCGAATAAAAGCTAGGCCAATAAAATCGTGGTTACGAAGCTTTCGCTACTAAGATCTACAATGATCTGAATTTTTCGTATAAAAATGACAAATGAATTAGACACATTTGTACATCCATTGGTCACAAAAGCCAGACAACAGGTCTTCAAGGTCGTTTGGGTGAACCCAGCGAAGCCCGCCCGAGGCGTCAGATAATATATGAAAATTGCACTCGCATACAAATCAACAAGCAACTTTCCAATGCTCCCATAGCACTCTTACTTTTGCTTAAATGTAGACCTTCAATTATAACAAGAAAGGTGTTGTTTCCAATCACAAAATGTGTGCAATATGAGCTTGCGAAAACTTACCATCGATTTATTACCACGGTTTGGCTGTCGGTCAAGTATTTTTCATTATCTTAATGCGAATACTACATAAGACAGCTCTTATTGATTACTTAGCGAAATATGGACGCTCTATGGGTAAGGAGATGAAGTAGGTGCTGAAATAAGCTCTTGTCTCTAGTATTTTTCCGACAGAAAGAAATCCTGTTTTGTTTGGCCTCGACGAATTTATTTTGTGAATAGTTATGTACTTCTACGCAGCAAAGATTTTTACCGCATTTATCGGTCGATATATGAAGATTTAATTAATCTCATTGGTAAAATGAAAAAAATAAAAGTTAACTTCAAAACTGACAAAAACATTTAGTTTCACTGCTTTTCCACGTAACCCAGTAAAATCGCAAGTTGTCTGTAAAAAACCGTGTATCAAGCACATTTACATGCAATAATGTGCATGCAAGTGACTCGGTACTTGGCTCTAAATTTAATAGAGCATCAATTCGCGCCGATGCACCGTGTAATGGATAGAGAACCCGCAATCGCCGATCCAACGACGCGATACCCGATTATTCTGATATCAAAACGGCAACAAACACCGAGCCACGATACTGGTGTTTCAACTGTCCTCGTACTTTTGTAAGAGACCAAACGTTTTGCGCATAGTTTAAGATGTTACACAACTTCTGAATAATGACACTGCAGGTCCTGTAGACGGCAGATTCCCTTTTCGCACGCAATCCTGCTCCCGAGCATAAGATCACGATAAACAATCGCCTCTTGTAAATTACAATCGGGTTTGTAATTGAAAACCTTAGCGAAAGATCGATGGCTGTTTTACTACGCGAACGGCAAAAAAGGAACGGAATTATAGCCAGACGGGAAATTTATTACAAGGAGGATCTTTAAAAGTTTTTAGTACAGTTAATAAAGCGATGTAGTAAAAAAAAGATGAATCGCCGTTGCTTTACTGGGAAAGTCCTAAAAAGGCCAGTGAATGCGCGGGCGTCTCGATTCAATCAATCGCGCGGTATTGAATGACGATACGTCGCAGATAGCCATGCTTGCGTGCCATTGTTACGACGCGCGTCATCGCCCAATGTCAGCCAGGTGCAAGGAATTTTGGCGTAGGTACACGACCTCATCAGAAATAACCGCTTTGTTACAATAGTGGATCCATTGTTTACCACCTCAAAATATACGCGTCAAAATAACTAACTCAATGACAATTCTACTGGAGTCCGTTGTTACGATCAAGTGTTAATCGAGACGGGATTAAAAATGGAATTGATATTCACTGTAACATTTTACGATCTGGAGTTTCCACTTTTATTTTTAGACCAGGTTTACCTGCAGGGGATTTATTTAAGCGTTACGACGCTGTCAAAGCGTTTCTGCGCTCCAGCGGGAGTTCAAGCGAAAACTAGCGAAACAGCTTGATGTTTCAAATTAAAGCTGTGAATACTTGAGCTTTTAGAAATAGAACTTCTAAATTTAGCGCTTTTGAATACATGATACAAATTTCCTTTCTTACTTTTTACAATTTTGTACAATTAATAATTGATGCTGTCTATTTTTTTGTAATGTATAGTAAATCAAAAACCATTTCGAGATAAATGCTTTTTAAATCTAAATCGTTTTCTGTAGTTATTTAGTTTTAATATAATGTAATGCATTTATTACATATCAAATAAGCAATGACCTTCATTTGATATTGAAGTAGATGTCGAAGACGGTCCAAGATGAACTTAAATCGGTGTGGAATAGCAATAAATATTTAGAATTCTTCACAATTTACGCGTAGCACTTTGACAGCGCCAGTAAAGTGACACTAGTTACAGTATACCACTACACAAAAAATGATTAAAGGGGTTGTCTTGTTGTACGCATTTAGATAGATTTAGAAATGTAGCCCTGTGGGAAACCCTCAATTATAATCTGACGTCATCAACCAAAATAGTTTCAATAATTAATTTTGAAAAAAGTAGTTAACTAAATGAAAAATATTGACATTATTAGTTTCTTATAATTGACTTTTCTATACAAAAAAGAGTATAAAAACCATTTTTTTTTTTTGAGACATTCCCAATTTTATTATGTCTGTCTATACGAGTATTATTTTAATTTGTTGTATGTATCGTCATTCACAAAGATCAAGAAGTGGACAGTACGAAAACATTGTATGTACCTAGGTATGTGGTTTTTTAAGTTCTGGGAACTTTTCTCATCATTGTCTGGCCTAATGTCTTTAATCATTTCTAACGGTGTTTTTTTAACAATAAATTAACACTGAGTGTATAGGTTAATAAACGTAAATAAAATAACTAATAACTAGTTACAATGTAACGGTAAGACTTAAAAGTAAAGTAAGGTAATAGTGATCTTTGTTACGGGGTTAATGTAACGTCCTGCAAAATGGAATAAAGGCACAAAGAGATTGGCTCAAAGTGGGGTTAGGAAAGGAGTTTACCGAGTGGAACATCGCCTTTAGCGGCGGGACGAGAACTATTTATACCCGACCTTGGAGACAGCAGCCCGTTCGGACACCGCCTCATCCGCTCTAGAAACGAAACAGAAATACGTCTCCCGGATACTAAGAAATCGCTTTCTTTCAGAACTCGCGAAAGAAATTAACTTCCTGCAATAAAAACAAATCACATAAACGAGTTAGGTGCGAACAAACGAATGTGGCGGCCCTAAAATATGATTTAAACGCCTCGGGGTGAAAAACCCGTGTAATGGAAAGTTTACGTCTCCCCCACTACTCCTTCACTTACGACGTTCAATCTATTTCGTTTTTCAATCATCTGTGGTTGACAACGAGCCGAGGGCTTTCACCTCTGCCGGGTGACGGGGTGAACGCGCCAGCCGATAACCATCAATTGCTGTCACATCATAATTCCACAAAATATTAATGTCATTTTAACGAACACGCGATCCGATTTCGGAGATGTGTCAATTAGGTCCCTACAAATCTGCATCGGGTTATAGATGCTTCTTTACTGCCATAAACTGTGCAGAGTAAAGTTGAAAATTGCTTCGCGGCGACGTCGGGCGTCCGTCAGCCCGGCAAAATCACCTGTCGCCGGTCAAATTGCTTTATTTTCGTGAACGTGTGAGGCGCACCCTCTTATTAAACGCGCCGCCTTCTCGGGTTGTCGCGGCTGGTTCCGACTTCCTGCCATGGCAATTATTAAAATAAACAAGAATCACTTCCTACGGAGTTGAGGCAGGTCGTTAAGGCACCGACAGCGGCTGCTTAATTTGAGGGCGGTGTTGTCTCGATTTTGCGTAATCAGTGGACGCCGTGTGTGGCGGCACGGGACTGCCATATAGGGTGAGGACGGAGCCCTTGCTTTTGGCAGAGAAAATATATCAACCACGCGGCCATCTACAGGTAATCTCCTTTATATCTAAAATAACGAGTCTCACTTTAAATTAAACAGGCTGAAGATAAAATTGATGTCGTTAAGCGAGCTTTATTGTAGTACGCGGTTGTCGATATTGCGATGAGTTTATCGAAGCGGGTTAATAGTGGACTGTTAAGACAATAGGCGGCCGCGGACAGCGGCGACGCCGCGTCGACGAAACCGCAGCGTTATTAAATTCTTGTAAAAAAAAAACTCTATTCACGGCCACCGACCGATGCTAAAATGCCTCGGTAAAATGCGATATTGAAAAAATGTTGTTCCAAAAAATATTTTATTGAAAATCCCAACAATAAATAGGTCAGAGGATCAACCTCAATATTATGAAGAAACTTTTTAATAAAGGCGCTCAGAACAACGCAGATGTTCCTTATAACAAAGTGCCTTTATAATTATTTGAACAACGAAAAAAGGGCCTGTTTAAAAGTCTCTTTTAGCTCTACAACTGTGCCATTTTGGTTTGGTTAGGCGGCTTTTGATCCCAAATTAGAGTTAAATAATGCGTATATTAATACTAATAATTATTAGCTGGAGTTCAGTAGCATAGCTATAAATACAATTTGACTCTACGTAGTATTTCAGTCATACCATCTCACATTTTTCCAGTTACGCGAAGTGTAGCAATTTGTTAAGGCGAGCTCGCCGTTAAATCACGATCCTCGACAAATGGCCAGGAAGTCGGCAAAGATCTTACAAACGATAAAAAATATCTGTTTAACATTATTAATTGGGCTTGCCTTTAATAAGCCTTCGGTAACTCAGTTACTTACCGAAGGTCGGCGTAAGCTCGTGACCCAATTTTGAACGTAAAGCTTCTAAACACTGATTAAGACTTGTCCTAAATTGTTGGTATTCATTTGCATAAAAAGCTGGATGTGTTAAGTGATTTATCTCGGACATTGTGCCCCAAAAGGTTCTAGTAATTCCCAAATATCTGAATCCCCTATTGTTTTCGTTGGCCACCTCATTGTTTTCCCATTTCAATTTCACACAATTTAAATCAGCGTGTATTTACATTTCCGCAAGAAAGCTATCGTTTTACTGGTCTACCCGAGCGAATCACTGCGGGATTCGAATTCGCGACCTCGGCGACCTAATTTCGACTGAGTGACTCCCGGTGTCCCCAATCTCGATGCAATGCGTAATACTTAACGCAACAATTAAGTTTTATTTCGGGTGATTATATGTATTGTTTTAAAGATAAATATTTATCTGCCCTAACGCGTCTGCTGCTTTTGTCTTTAATTGGATTGTTCTCGTATGGATTGACATTGTTTAAATTTGTGATCTGAAACCCGAAAGTAAGTCAAACTTTTCTTGCGTCTGTGCTAACAGTGAGTGGGATGGGAGGACCCTTTGTTACTCGAGAGTTGTCAACAAATGTACCTTCAAATACTTCTACAGTAAGTTTTAAATTAGTCTCCTACCTCAAAATGCGACGCAAAATAATATTCACTCAGAGTATATGAAAAGTTAAGGTCGCCTCGAGCTTCTTGCGCTAATCGATGTTAGGTATTCTATGCACTCGTGTATGTGTGCATGAGAGCGGCTAGAATCTAATCCGTGCGTAAGCGCAAGCGACACAAGTTCCCCATCCGATGGCCGAAGGAAAACTAACGCAACTAACTATACGGAAAAGGGGGAAGCAAGACGGCTCAAGATAGTTTGGTCAGACCGCGCGTGTATTTAGGTATATTCATCGTAAAAAAACAGAAAGAAGTGTTTTATTAACATTTAAAAAGTCATGACCTGCCGTGTATCTGTGTGTATTGCCGTGTATTTACGCCCTACTAAGGATTTATTTTATTTTTTAGAGACGACTTTGGATTTTTTTTCTATCGAGCAAACTACAAGTAATCGTGTTTCGAAAAACACTGGTCACTAGAGTGCATCCTCAAATACCTTACACATGACTTTCAGAACTAAAGCTTTGCTAGTAATGATGCAGCAAGAGATTAAATGAATGCAATAAATGCGCGAAAACCTCGTTAGGTCCTTAAAAACTGTCCCGATTATGTAGATAGATCACATTCCCACAAAGTTTATTATGTTCCAGTTGGGTGTGTTTTACAATACCGAAGTACGAAAGACCGAATGTATTAAAACATCGAATGGGTCAAAAGACCGACACTATTTTTTTCTGAAACCGTAAACTTTTCAGAATTTATTAAAACGGCATTATACAGAACCCATTAGGTTAGGTTAGGTTTGTTTTATAACAATCTTAAAAAGTTAACGGTTTCAGAAAAAAATCGTGTCGGTCTTTTGACACATTCGATGTTTTAATACATTCGGTCTTTCGTACTTCGGTATTGTAATACATACGGGTTAGTTGCTAAGTTGCCATAGGTTTTTCTCCACTTTTTGCCTTATCTTTGAACACTTAACTTACATATTTAGATGTAAAACAAGTGATCGGGAAGAGCTCGGTATCATTGGACGAAATAAGATTAAAGTTAATTCATATTCCATTCAATTGTTCCGAAATTGTTGTGAATACGTAATATCGGATAATGCCAATATGTAACCGACGGGACTCAAATGGAATAACAATGTCGATGTGGACGGAAATAGAGACACGTGGCCGGTGTGGAACGCGCACATAATACAGATTTTATTTGGTATTCGTCCCAAAAATCTGCGCTGAAAGAATGAATGAATCATTCATCAACCTCTCGACATACCAATTTTATTGAGCTGTAGATTTTACTGAGCTGTACTTTTAGTTTTGAATTTACGGGAAAACCCATTAGAGCTAATTTAAAATTAGAATTTGCATTGATTTGTGGTGTTCAAAAAACAAATTTGTATTGTATTGTAAAATGGACCCCTGTTGCAATAAACCTCCGGAAATTGGGTTTAAAATTTCCAAAAAGTAAGTCATAAAAGTTAACTACGTAAATAAAATATTGCTTTTGATACTTTTAATATAATTATTATATGTGAGTGTTCTGTTAACTTCATATGTTTTATGTACAATCATCTCTCTTCTTAACCGTTCACTCTTGGTAACCGAAATAATACCAGCGCTAAAACAGTCCCAGTTTTGTCTAGCGTTTATTCAATAACACAAATAACATCACAAACAGCCAAATGGGAATGACACGTGTCGAATTCCCGTCATGTATTTTCGCCACGAACATTCGAGCACATCTAGATAGCAGATAAGTTGATCCCCTTACGAATTTTTCGGGAAACACCTCCAAGAATAAACATGTTCACGCGTTCATGTCACTCTTGTTGTGGCGTAATACGGGCAGCTATTTAGGTTGACCGTACTGAGGGGAGTGAGGGGTTGCCCTAGAAACGTATGTCCGATCATTTAATCATCCCTCGTCTGGCTATGACTGGCCCTGGAATACATATCCATCCGCAATTGAAGCTGTATTATGATAACGTTTTCAATAGACCTAATTCCAGGGTTGACAGTGGCTAAACTACTTACATTTGGGTTGGCTGTACCTATAGTAATGGTGGTCAGAGTTTTAAAATAACTAGACAATGGGGATGATGACACAACGAATCAACTGACGTACATTTTAAAAGCTGTTAAAATACGATTCTTCTGTAGATTTTGTACAGCAATACTTCTTTTCCAACTCAATCGACTGTTTATTTTGTTTTAACACAAAATAAAAATCAGATTTAGCATTTAATTGAGAACTTATCTGGTTTTCAGGCCTTATTTTTTTTTTATTAGAGGCGCGTCTTGGTATACTATGGTATCATCTACACTATTGACACAACTGCAATAACTAAGGTAATCGTCCCGGTGCTCGACACTGACCCAATGCAGTCATGGCACCTTCAATCGTATGTCATAGTAAGAGAGGCGACACATGTGCGAGGTGTCGAGCATTGATACGTTTACGTTACCTATTTCATTAGCTTGAGCCCTCGGCCTTGTCTCCGTGAAATGATTTGGAATAACTCATCATTCTTCCATATCTGCATTAAAATTCTTGATTTCCAGGTGTTGATGACTCTCTTTTTAAATATAAAGATGTAATATGCAGATAGACATAAATAAAAATGAATGTTCTGCTGCTGGTGTAGTTGTTTAGATCGTCAGAAGCCGTCGACAGACATCGCCCCAGATCTGGCCCGCAGATAACTGAGAAACATTTCCACTCTCATTTCTACGCATGATATACTAGAAGAATTACTACACTAGTTTCTTTATCGTTTTGTTTTGTTTCTATTCTACTTTTGACGTCTTTATGTGAGTCAAGGTCGAGGGGGACTTTGAAATAAATGCGAATTTTAATACAAGGTGCTGCTGTGACCCTCGGTCTAGGTGCTTACTATCAAATGAGTATTAGTAGGGCTGCCATTATTGTTGAGAACTGATACGGGACTTATTAGTGGCAAATAAATAAAAACTGAAAATAAGGGTAGTAACGGTTTATTATAATAAAAAATCAATGGAAAACAACGACAATAAAAACAATTCACTGCCGTCGGCGCCCCCGCGCGTCTCTCGCCTGCCGTCGGCTTCGAGCCTTTTAGTTCGTGTATATTGAAATATTGATAAACGGGACAAAAACGGGACAAGTAACAATACGGGACGTGATACTTAAATATGCCGACAGTCCCGTATACATATACGACATATGGCAACCCTTAGTATTAGCACAGATTACTTAATTGGTATTAGGTATTAAACAATTATCGTAGAAAGGTAGGTGTGGGATACAAAGCAACAAGAACTGAACTTGAGACAGAAGGGTATATACATCTTTAACGATAAAATTTGATATTTCACTTGCATCATCATATTCATTATCCCAGTTTATATACGTCCCACTGCAGGGCAAAAATCTCCTCTCAGAATGAAAGGGCTTGGCGGCCAGGAGAACTACGGTAGTTTCCACGCGGCCCCAGTGCGGTTTGGGAACTTCACACACGCCATTAATTTTATTCTCAGGTGTGTGCAGGTGTGTTTTCCTTCGCCGTCCCTTGCTATGAAATATCAAATTGATATACCCCATTCTGTATTAAATTTCAGGAAAAAATATTTAGACATTATTAACACGTATATGTGTCGTATAGACGTAGCTGTTTTACACGTGTGGTAGCGGCCGAGCAAGGTAGGTTGCAATAATTCATACAATTAAATTAATAAAGTTTAATTAAAATGGCTGATAAACTTCCCGTGAATAGTTTGTTTATGGCGTACAATGTAAACAAATACTGGTCAAACAATCTTAAATATGAGCTTAGAATAACTTGGTATCAAAGTACACATATTCGAACAATTCAGTATTTGGCACGCTTAATGTTAACATCGACTGCCGGCACCAGGAACTAATTCCCATGACTTGTAGAATTTTCTCACGGTAAGCAGGAAAATACCAAACCCGAATAATGTATGACTAATAGACAAACTTGATGGATACGTAAATATCGACGGTGGAAAGGAGAAACTCTTTAAGCGACATTTTGGGCGAAATTGAGTTATATACAGTGGTGGTCATACAATTAAGAACGATTTGAAGTTTCCGATTTTTTTTTATCTACATCATGTCATATGTCTAGTTGTGTTCCTTCTTAGAAGTAACAAGTTATGTTATAAAATAGCCACATGGATAGAGCAAACGGGATTAATAATAATAGTGTATAATTGCTAACATTTTTTTTTACAAATTTTATTTGTTCTCTATACTAATAAATTCAAATAGTAATGTAGCTGGACAAATAATTAAGAACGATTTATTAAACTGCTCGAGAGTTGTTTTATATGAAACTTAGATTAAATAAATCATATTAATGTGAAGTTGGTATAGAAAAAAAAGCAAATTAATACATTTGAACTAAAATTAATAGTTAGTTGCATGTCCACGGCTTTTAATTACGGCTTTACACCGGCGAGGCATTGAATCTATCAATTTTTGACATTTCGCAAGAGAAATAAGAGTTCCATTCTTCTAAGAAAACGTCGTACAGCTCTCTCAAATTGCCACACTGTCGATTTGAAACCTCTTTCTTGACTTCGCACCAAAGATGCTCTATTGGGTTAAGATCTGGGCTGTTGGCTGGCCAATCTAAGACTGAAACTGATTGTGATGTGAGGAATTCCTTAACGGTGCGTGCAGTATGCTTTGGATCATTGTCGTGCTGGAATGTCCAAATAACCGGAAGCACGTCTTCGGCATATGGTAACATTGTTTCTTGCAGTATATTTTTGTATTGGAATTGATCCATGTTTCCTTCTATCAGCCTAACAGGTCCAACGCCATGTCCAGAAAAGCACCCCCAAATTTTCACATTTCCCCCGCCATGCTTTAATGTCACTTTTGTGTACTTTGGGTCGAATGCTTTATTCGGAGGGCGTCGTACATATCGTTTTCCATCAGAACATACCCTATTTATTTTTGTCTCGTCAGAAAAAAAGAACGTTTTTCCACTGTCTGACTGTCCAGTTTTCATACCTTCTTGCAAATGCAAGTCGGGCTTGCCTATGACATCGTTTCAACATAGGCACCTTCCTTGCTATCCTTCCGTTCAACTTATTTTCTACCAAACGCCTTCGAATAGTGCGTGCAGAGATTGCTGAAGGGTTGTTTTCGCCAAAATATTCTTTTCTCAACTCATTAGACCCTTTAAAAGGATTTTGTTTTGCCAAACGAACGATATTTCGATCATCTCGACGAGATGACTTTCTCTGTCTAGGTCCACGCGGAACGTTTGAAGTAGTTTGATACGTGGAAAAATGCTTTACGGCATGGAAAACCATTGTTTTTGAACATTGCAGATGGTCGGCTATCATTTTATACGACCAATTCTTCTCGCGAAGTTTTATTATTACTTCTCTTGTAGATTTATCACAACTTTTATTTTTCCCCATTGTTTTTATACGAAGTAATCACTTTTAAGACTTTAACAGCACGAAATGGCG
This sequence comes from Archips xylosteana, assembly GCA_947563465.1. Taxonomy (NCBI): domain Eukaryota; kingdom Metazoa; phylum Arthropoda; class Insecta; order Lepidoptera; family Tortricidae; genus Archips; species Archips xylosteana. The sequence goes on along the minus strand of OX387347.1, from coordinate 19,625,319 downwards.
CCAAAATTATACGAATAATAATCTACAACCACAGAGCCACACAGTGTTCTCTATTTAAATTTGAAAAAATAATAAACTATTCAGCGTTCTTAATTACGTGACCAGCCAGTAAGTACTAATACTAGGTTCAGATCGAATGTATAAAGTTTCTCTATTAATTTTTTAGCCAACAATGTTGCATAAATGAATGTACCGGTAGTACGGAAAAGTTTTGCAATACCGAGAGAAATAAAAAAAATACGGGCAATTAGTTATACTTGTTACTTTGAAAAAATCATCTCAATAAATAATCGTTCTTAATTATATGGCCACAACTGTAAGTATGTCTTTGAAATCATCTTTTTTTCTGCATTGTTTGAGCTACATAACAAAATTTCGTCCAAAAAGGTTTAGGGTTTCTCCTTTCCACCGTCGATATTATAGTTATACTAGCTGTTGCCCGCGACTCCGTCCGCGAAGAATAGGGGTATAAAAAATAGCCTACGACCTATTCTCAGACCTACCTAATCGGTCAAGCCGTTTCGGAGGAGTTCGATAACAAACACCGTGACACGAGATTTTTTATTTTTATATAATATTAGAGAAGATAGATTTAAAATACATAAAATACTCAGGATATGGTATTAATATCAATTTTCACCGGTAAAACCCCATGTAACATTTACAAATGAGCTGGAAAATTCACGGAATGGATTTCTGAGGAAGAATCTATAAAACAAACAAAGGAGACTAAATACGTATTTCTTATGATCTCGTAACAGTTTGTTATACAGTTTTCCTTGTGTACAGGGTGTCCTGAGACGATCACCTGGTACCGGGCAAGACGCCAAATTGTAACAGTTTTGGAAAAATAAAGACAAAATCCATGTTGCTTATTTAAGCGATAATAGACACGTTTTCAAAAATATATAGTATCATTAGTGATATGTTATGTGGCATACACAGTGAAAGAAACAAAAATTCAATCGAATTCAATCGTTTCGGAGAGGATAGGAATAGGCTGAGCTTGTGATGAGCTTTATTTTCCTGTTAATTCGATTTGTAAATAAATGAATGAATAAATAAATAATTAAATAAATAAGGCCCATCCCAATCCCAGCCCAAACCTTTCGCAAACCAGTGATCTTTGGCGATCCTGAACAGCACATCCCTATCCTCTTGCAAACGATTGAATTACCGCTCGCAAACCGTGTTGTTCCGTTCCTGAATTCAGCCTCAGACGTCCTACACGCTGATGTATAGACTTGGCTGTAAAATATAGGCTATAGACCCTTAACTTTTGCCATGTCCACATTGAGAGACGCGAACAAAAAAAATGTGTATGACCCATTATCGCTTCACTACTTAAGTGCATTATTTTTCTTATTTTTTAGAACTGTTAACTTGCCCTCTTGCCCGGTAACTGATTATTGTTGAGTTTTGGATTAACTTGTATACGTATAATGCACGTTGACAGTCTTCTTTTACCCTCGCTTAACTAAAAAATGGTTCAAAATGTCCTAACTTTCATTACAGTGCCCAAAAAAAAAACGAAAACATCTGGCCACGTTGTATTTACTTAAAAACATAATGCACTATAGGTAATACACAATTCAACGCACTTAATGTTTGTAATACTGCCCCAAAAACCGTGTCACAATGACACAATAAACAAAGAACATTTTATATAAAGCACGAACGAGTTTTATAAAATTATCACTTAATAAACATTTTGATCGCGGTTGTCATAAGTGTGAGTTATTAAGCGGCTTACGTCTCGAGTGTCGGCTATGGACCGCATTCCTCCCCGACACTCATTAACTTCCTTTTCTTAAATCTTTCCAGATCGCATATTTGCGTCAACGACCCATTTATTCAAAGCTATTACTGTAGATTTTGTAACGGATTATTCAATTTCGCGAGAGATTAACGTTTCATTTGTTACCTAATTCTAGCGTGTCCGCCTGACAGTTTCGGGCGTTTCCCTTGACTTATTTCCCCAAAAACAAATTGCTTTAGCGCAAAAAACATTTGTATTTCTTTGTTTTTAACTAGAAATTTATTTTAAAGTGGGATCAGATTCCGTTTAGAAATATTTAAGTGTATCATCACCGTTCAAATAGCACATTCCAGCTAGTTAATTCGTTATGCGAACTGTCACCAAATTTTGTGTCCAATTCTATTTTATTTGAAAATAAAAGTATACTTATGCCATGCTTTATTTATGCCACTCAATAACACGTTGTCACTCTTATATCAAAAACAAGTGATGGAAAGGTTATCAAAACAAACACTTAACTTACCGGGAGACTGGGTCGGATCCGACGGACTTTTCCACAGCCAACATCGCCGAATCAATCTCCGAAGGCCCATTTGTAACCCGCATCGTGACATTTTCGTGTCACCTCGTAAATTCACTAATGAAAACAATGGACCCGGGGGTAGATTCTTTTAAAACTGCTCCGAAACTCTCAAGACCCTGTTTTAAAGCTATTCTTACAGCTTCAACAAAGTTTAGATTTAATTTTAAACTAGACCTGCAACAATAAATTTCTTAATAACTTGTTAAATCTTCTTTTGTTTCTATTCTTAAGTTAAGCCAGAGAAAAAAACATTGTGCTTGTATAAAAAACTGTAGTGCCGCGTCGCGTTCTGTCTCGCTTGTCTACAATTCCTATTGCATTTTTCTACAGAATTCGGATGCCCCCTGATGTGTAAGACAAATTTTCCTCTAGCCTCGAAACCTGGACACGCCTGACCTACAATCGGGGTTGTTTACAAAGAAAAGGTCATCCATAAAGGGTGACAGCTCGAACACAATCGATTTTGGGTCATTGCGTAATTATCTGAAGCCATTAATCAAATCGCCAGCCCGGCCTCTCAGTGACGTATCAATGACGTAAATCTCGATTGAATATGCAGAAATATTATGATCTCTACATAAGTTACCTTTAAAACTGCAGTGCTTACAGTGTATGTAATATGTAAAGTAGAGAGAATTGTCAACCTACTAAAGGAAGTGAAAATGGAATCTTAATCGCAATTTACGCGTCAGTGGATCATGTTTTGAACGGCGCGCGAAATATTTCCGAACACATTTATCTATCACCATATTAGTTCAGGAAAATGCGTTCCATAAAAACGACCGCACTTTTGCGAAACGTAAACGAACTATGTGTTTTAAATTCACTTCCTCGTTCGCATAAGTGTTTTCCGGGGTGGATCATACGTGCAATTCGTTTCTACAAAATTATCTTTTTCATCTCTTGAATGAGAAACTTGTCTTCTTGTGTATGCAGTAGGGTTGAGAGTTTAGGGACTCCATTGCAATATTTGTAGACAGCGATGCTCGAAGTGGATGAATCGTTTCGCGCCGACCCAGTGAAACGGTGACCGTCTTCTTTATTAACCCTATGTAAATATTGTTCATAACCGTGCCGCGGGTGTACGCTCTGTGAAGACAATGATCTGGTTCGTTTACTTCCTCTAAGCGTGAACGGACTAATTAATATGAGACTTGTAATCTTTGCAGTTTCAAAATAAAGATTACGTGAGATGTTTATCGGAAAACTTACGTCGTAAACGCGGAAAAACTATCTAGTTATATGTATTTCACTGTAACTGTAAAGTACATTACATTACATATGCTATCATACAGAGAAAAGACGCACCAAAAGACGCAGACCAAAGACTGCCTTTTTTTTCCGAAGCTTTTTTTACTGATTCCGAATATGCATGCACTTAACTCGATTAGGAAAAAAATCACATGAATCTTCTTTTCCTATGACAACAGTTTGTTTAGAGTACGAGTTTGGTTTGACTAGAAAAAACAAGAGTTGCACAGTAGGACAGAGGATTGTAAAACAGACTCCAAAATTTGACCTTTTAAGGTGCACTACTCCCAAAACGTAAACTTGCAAAATAAGATATAGGTATTTTTCCAAATAGTACATGCATGTATGTTTTTGAAAAGTTCACCCAATGGGAAGTCCACTTTTATAAATATTGCTCCTTTGGAGAAAGCAGTTCTTTTAAATAAAGTAGATTTACTACATTGCAGACAGATTAGCACTATAATTTATTGCAGCCTTGGTTAAGTTTGATTACGCATTAAGATTCGTATCACGCGTGCGCTTGTGCCGGTACCAGTACATGGCTGGCTTACCAGCGGGTCGTCCGATGGTTTTCCGCCATTGTCGCAGATAGGGAACCCCATAAATGGAAAGTAAAATCTTGTAGCTAGTCAAGATATTGATTCTGTGTTGTTTATTAAGTTTGTATGCAATGGGAAGGGAAATGAGAGTGCACTGAGATGAAGTGGGATTTTAATTGCGCGGCTGCAGTACCGGAGCTTGAAAACTGTTTAATTAAGGAGTACTGTGTACGATCGGCCCAAGCGCTGGCTTGCCAGTTTCAAAACAAATTTGCTTGCAGCCGTTGAAGTTCATTGGTATGGATTGGTATGGACAGATGTCTAGCCACTGCCCGCAAACTGGGCCTTTGAGGTGTCAAGCTGGCGTCTGGGCCGATTGTACAGTCGTAATACGGGATTGTTGAGCCACTTGCTTGGTAAATAGTAGTGGTAGAGCCATGTTGTAGCTAGCCGCTGCATCACGAATGGGCCGGCTCGTCCGGGGCAGTACCACCCTCTCACAGAACACCGGCGTGAAGCAGCAGTAATTCTGCTTGCGTTTCGTACGGTCAGTGAGAGTGCCGGGGGGCCCAATACCTCACCCCTTCCCTCTCCCCCTTTCCCTATTCCCTCTCCTTTAGGGCCGACAACGCACTGGCATCGTGTAAAGCGCTGCGGGTGTCTATGGACAGTGGTGTTCATTTAACATCAGGTGACCCACTAGTTCGTTTGTCTGGCCTATCTAACATAAAAAAAAAGAACACATAAATTTCGGAAATCTCAGAGGTACGAGCTCAAGCTCGAACCTATGACCTTCTGCTTGAGAGGCTATAGGAACCACGGCTTTTTAAGGGCATCGTACCACCGTAAAATTACCCTAATTAAGAACAAATAAATTAATGAAAAAAAATAGTTTTTTATGTGTATTTCCTTTAATTCTTACTTTCCTTATTATTCTTAACAAAAAACCGATTCTTATAATGAAGAGTTATTTTTTTATTTGTCGCTATAATAGACAAACACATTTTAATTTTTTCAATTGTCCATCTATTGCGGACTTTCACACCAAACACAGTCTAGTGACTGGAAACAGACAGACAGCAGAGCACTGCAGTACTAATAACGGTTCGTTGGCAACCTCTAGGTACAGCACTCTAAAAAGAACCATTCCGTTATTTAATCTACCAACTTTATTAGGATATGGTATGGAAGGAAATTTTCTGTTTAACTTATTAATAAGCCAACAAGGCTCTAAGGAAACTTCCCTAGTTTTCGTAAACACTGCGGTTTGTTTTTGTTGTTCGCACGTTTCTCATCATAAAGTAAATTAATAAATAATGCCCCGCTGCGCTGCGAAGGCCGTATTGAGTTACAACAAAATGGAATATCACTTAGATGCGACGAGAGTGTAGGCGCCGTAAACATTTCCGATGAAAGGAGCAGCACAAGAATATACGCAGAAATTGCGTTCGTGCCTAAAATACCACGTTCCCAAAATACTAGATTTATCAAAATACTACAATTATCTACCTATTTACTTTGATCAATTATAACTGAAGATACACATTGCCGAACAAAATCCCCTTCAAAAAATGTCCGAACTTTTTTATTTGTTTGCATAACAATTAAAATCATCACCTACACAGAAATTTGAACCTAATCTTTACTTTATTACAGTCGAATTTCGGTTAACACTTGACAGCTAAACTTGACAATTTCACGCAACGTACTGAGAAAAAAGAAGGCCACTTTTTATCAAAGTGGCGCTCATTTGGCTCAGACATTTTCGGGCGCGCGACTGTGGATCTACAGTTATAAATGATCAAAGCCTATTTACAACATTTCTACCTTACCAGATTCTCGTTGCACATTACAAAATCACAAAGTCATTTAGACTACTCAAGGAAGTGATTTTTTGGTGAAATGTATTTATGTTTGACATCTGATATTGGGAATGTAATAAATAAGGTAATGTAGTATTTTGAAAAATCTGGTATTTAGAGAACGTGGTATTTACGCACGAGCGGGAAATTTTGTGGCTAGTGTCGGTTCGAATCCCGATAGGAGTAGGCGCTTGTATGATAAATACGATTACAGACACTCATGTCAGGGGTGAAGTATTTAATAATATGTGGTACGTTCAACAGTTGCCTAGTAGTTACTCACAGTACGAACTTGGATTAGAACAATTGGTGCATTTTTTCCCTGAAATCTGCGATTAGCTGTTTTAGCCGTAATCAGAAGGGATGGATTTTTTTTTCTTTTTAAGGTGGTTTTGTAGGGCAGGACTCAGTATCGTTGGTCTAGCTTTAGTATTTGCCATCTTTTTAGGCTTGGCGTGTATTCATTTGCACTTAGTAGGTTTCTGGCAAATATTTAAAACTATAAGCATAACTTTCATTAATTTACTATAGAGCTACAGAGTTTCCACGACAATATATAAGTACATATTAATCACATATACACACTAGCATATTGACGTAGAAATAGCGCTATTTTTGTTGCAAAAGTTTGACCCAGTAGTGAGTTTCTCTAACTTGATTACGAGTAACCAACAGAACCGTTCCCTGGTCAGTTAATGGGTCTGAAATTGTGCGAAGGTAGTCGTTAGTGTTGTGACGTCATCAAAAGCGATGACGCGCGGTAACTATTGTTTCACCCTAATATCGTGTGTGTGTTTTGGGTGGAAACAGTTGTATAATTTCAGGGAGTTCCAAATATAGCCTTTGACTATCTGAATATGAAATAAATATAAGGACATTACGTAATAGGTTCAGGGCATACAAAACCGGGCTGCAAATTAAATCCTATGTAGTTTTTCGCATGTTTTGTTTTCTCTTCGATGTGGGATCACGTGTATTGTATTGTTAACCAATTTTCTGTCCTTTTTTATTAATAGCCTATCGGACGTCTTAACGCTAGCTAGACAAAGGCCTTCCCTTTTTCTTTCCACTTGTCATTATCCATCGCAAAATCCTGCCAAGTCAAAACGGTCCAAGTCATCCCGCCATCTCCGTTTTGGTCTGCTCCTGCTCCGGTGCCCGTCGCTTGGAAGTTCCAAGTTGGAACCCAATCGGTGCAATTTTGGCCCATCGCTCCGGATGCATTCAGCGGACCTGTGCCGCCCAGTCCCACTTTGAGTTCGGCGGTCTTTGCACCCACATCGACATCACCTGCCTGTATTTTCCTGTACTTGCACTAGTTTAAAATTTAGTGTCAGTTAAGTCCACACGTTATTTCGTATTTTTACGGTTCCTAGTAAAATACTTGGTACAGTGATTGATATGAATGTGCTTTTAACATAACGTCGAGTAGCTGAAAAGCTTCCAAGAACGCTACGCAAGTAGCTGTTTATGTTCTTCAGACAATAAAGTGCTGATCGATGGGTAATCATTCCTACCTACCGCATACGAACAGGTCGGTAAGTTAGGAAGTATAGTAGAGTAGACCAGCGTTCATAGATCACTTGGAAATTTTTGTCGACATTTGTATTAATTTTAAATTTTTACTGTAATAAATTATTTTTTCTAAACTACACCATAGCCGATAATTCTATTGGATTAGACTGGATTACAAGGCCGATCATTGTGGGACTCTTTGGGGGAGACTTTTGTCTAGCAGTGTACGGCTTTTGCCTAATATGATGATGATGATTAAGAGTACGGTACCGAAACTAGAACACATTGAAAAACTGAAAAGCGGAGCCAGTTCTCGTCATTTCGTGACAGGTTGTTCATGACCATCATAATAGATACATCAACGAAAGGTGTATTAAACAAACCACTAACTAGTAGGATAATCTTTGCGAAGCTACAATCAAAGTCTAACATTAAACTACCTAAATATAGAGATGTGCTTCACGTAATGTGTGAAAATCTTTCCAATGTTAAATTCCAAACATTTAGTGATTGTAAATGAAACTGACAAAACAATAGTGTCGGGGCTACATTATTACAAAAATAGTGCCTTTATAATAGGTACACAAAATACTTAGTCAACTTTAAATTTAGATTATTTAAATGTAAACCTAAGCCATGTTTACTTTATTACCAAGTTGCGCATGTTTCAACTTTTACTGTGGGGATACTTTATTATTTACAATCCAATCTCATAAATATTCATATGCATTCATAATATTATGGCGAATTTGTGCTAACTATAGACGGACGGGAATGGAACGACCTCGGTCACGTTTGTGTTAGATTCCCTATTCTAATTAGATTGGAAACAATTCGATGTTGATTGGTGGAAACTTTCGATTCGAGCACACGCATTATTGTAATTGGAAACAAAATCTGCATAATGGTTGATTAGTTGAAGCCGATTCCATTGGGAAATATGTAATGTATTTCCTTACTAAGTTGCGCCCGTGGTTAGCTTGGATTAATTAATATTCTATTGCAAAGCAAAATAGGACAAGTTCCCATTTATCATTAAAACGACTCTAAACGTACTATCTTAAACACAAAAATATATAATTATCTTTCTTATACTAACGCTTGTACTTGCTATTTCAATTTTCAGATACCTCGCGTTATATTATCTTTAGCAAAGAAAGAGCAATACCGAACTTTCGAGCAAAGGATTAATGTTACTGTTTTAAATTTCGCAGAGTTGGCACGTGTAAGTTCACCGCAACTGAATATTCGTACATGACAAACTGCATAGTTACGAACAAAAATAGTTCACAACCAAAATATCGTATATCGCAATGCAACTGCCAGTGAATATTTAAAACTATTAGTAACAATTTCACGAGTCTAACATTAACGGATTGTATGACATACACCGTGACGTTTTTTTTTCTTTAAATTTAAGGCAAAATTCAACAGGTCAAATAAAGTTAATTTCTCAAAGACTAATGTCCTTACTCTTATTATTACAAAGATAATCAAGAAATAAATTAAATTAATTATTAATTACCAACTAGTGTAAAAGTTCTTAATTTATGACGTCGAAGTTAAAACACTTTTTCGATTTTGCCTTAAAGATAATTACCAGATAAGTCGTTTTAAAAAAAAATATACATTTAAGGGTTTTTATTAAAACAAAACTTGATTGATTTCTATGTGTAACGAAAGTTACCCATATATATTATAGTACCTGGGCGACCGAGCTCTGCTCGGGCAGAAACTCGGTACCAAGCGTTTTCCCAGAGATAAGACTAAGCTAGATCAATTTTTCATCCCAGAAAACCCCCAAATACCAAATTTCATCGAAATCGTTGGAACCGTTTCCGAGATCCTGATTATATACACCGGAGGGGTGGGGGGGGGGGGTGAGAGGGGGGGATGCGGGGGAGGGAGCGCGGGGGTATTAAAGGGGGGATGAAAATTTCATTGATTTTGCCGTAGGATGCACCGTTTTCAAGATATTTGACAAAAACACCGGAGGGGGTGGGGGGGGGTGAGTCACGTTAAACTATCGTCCGTAAACCGACTTTACAGACAACCGGCTTTTCTTGTTCTGTGCTCCCAATAGGGAACGTGCACATAGACGGTGCTGCCAACTGGTGCCATAAGGGTGCCATCAATTTGAATGTTTTACCTTGATAAGTTTGTTTTACTGTCCGCATAGTGTCTCTTCTGTCGCATTAGTGCTGCCGCCTATAGTTACTGCACGTTCCCTATAATACTTTTTCTAACAAAAAAGTAACTTTTTCTCACAAAAAAGTAACTTTTTCTCACAAAAGAAGAAACTTGACGTTTTCTCATAAAAAATAAACTTAAAAAAAAACTAAAAATCTTGAAAAAAACGTGGAATCGAACCGAGGTCGGCTGGATCCGCGACCACCCGTTTTCTAATGTGCCATTATGATCTGCTCAAAGTCGGCGAAATTTAGCTTTATATTCTAATGCAAACAAAAATAGCCGGAAAATACGAGTAAAAGCGATTTTCTGAAAATGAAACATAGCTAGATCAGTTTTTCATCCCCGAAAACCCCCACATACCAAATTTCATCGAAATCGTTGGAGCCGTTTCCGAGATCCTGATTATATATATACATATATACAAGAATTGCTCGTTTAAAGGTATTAGATAGATTAGATAGATAGATAGATAGATTGTATGACTAACTTTCGTTACACAGAGGACGCGATCGTGATTTTGTTTTCATTAAACACTTTATGTATGTACATTTTTTTGAATACTACTGAGGTAATTTCTATCGATGTACTAATACTAAGCCGATGTATAGTCGGGGTAAATAAAGGTTCCAGGAACCTTTTCTTACCCCGACTATACCCAACGTCAAAGTTGAGGGATATGAAAGAAAACACGATTATACATACTAACCTGACATAGGTTAGGTACACATGGTCATCCTTAAGAAGCTGTGAATTTTATGGTCTTGTTCTTGTTACTTAACTGATTATCTGATTTTTTGTAGCAGCTTTGACGTAAACATAACTCTTTTATGACGCAATTTGTAAAATTCACTTTCAAGCGCCTTCCATTTTACTTAAAAACCCGCGCTAAATATCACACTAACCTTTGGGAAATCAGCTTATAAAAGGTGTTCTATAAAAGCTCGTGTAACTCGATTATTGCCAGCGTCAGAGCTTTTATCACTTATCGCATAGCTTCCCGGGCTTTCTCGGACCTTCGGTTGCGGACGTCAATTCTTTATTGTGGGGCTTAATGCGATATCGAGATCGGGGTTGTCACTTCTCAGATACGATTACTTTTTTCATATCCGGTTCCGGTCTATTTTTAGACTTAACGATGATAATAGGGACAAAAGTATATTAAAACGCTTTGTTTTCCGTCGGATGAGAGCTTCTGGGGCTAAATTCAGGAACGGCCGAATACGGTTTGTGAGCGGTAATTCAATCGTTTGGGAGAGGATAGGAATGGGTTGAGCTTGGGATGAGCCTTATTTTCCTGTTTATTCGCTTTGTAAATAAATAAACAAATAAATAAGGCTCAGCCCGAACTCAGCCCAAACCTCTCGCAAACCAGTAATTTTTGGCGTTCCTGAATAGCAGTTCAAACCAAGCCCAACCCAAACAATTCAATTACCGGTACCAAACCGTGAAGGCCCGTTCCTGATTTTAGCCCCAGTTATATTCTGACGTTTACTTTTGCAACTCCGTCCAAGAAGAATTCATTTATCACTAGTCCGGGGAACTATTCAATTTTCCAGGATAAAAACTACTTATCCTATGTCCTTCTCAGAGTGTCAAACTATCTCCGTACCAAATTTCATCCAAATTGGTTCAGCGAAGCTTGAAAAGGCAACAGACAAACATGTCTACTTGTAATCCTGACAGCATTTCACTACGGAAAATGCGTTGTACACACGTAGCTTCAAAAAAGTATTTGCTTTCCATTCCCCTTCGCAGTAGCTGAATAAGTAGGTAAAATAAATACTCTAAATCGTTATCAATTAGGACACAATAATGGGCTAAGTTGTAACAAGCCGGCAGAGAGCACCCACGCACCTCTTTCATCTGTCACTTGTAGCAAATGTATAACAGCCTTTGTCCCTTCAACGACAATGTACTCGTATAGAAATCCGAGTATGTTTTGTCTTTTTCTTATTTAAGAGCTGTTTTTGATTTGGTTTGTATTCAGTAATAATTATAAATATTAATTTATTTTGTAATTCCCTGTTTAAAGATAAAACTGTTTAATTTCATTGAATGTGTTAAACGAGAAATACTACTTAGTACTAAATTAAAAAATAACGTTAATTAAACTTAAAAGTACCTAAATAATTGAAATTCATTAAGGGCTGATTTTTCAATCCCCAGAGAAAAGTATCCATCAGTTAAAACTATCGCTTTCCTTTTCTCAAGTCATAGGAAAAAAAGGACCGAGCTTATATTTATCCGACAGATATTAACTATTCGACGAATGGTGTCATGAACTTGTGTGGTTGTTCTTACTTTTTTCGTGTGTTTTTTATTTTGAATGTTTCGATGCTAAATCAAAATGTTGACGATCTGTTTATTTTTTCAGGTAATACATTCCACATAAAGGTTAATACTTGCAAATCCGGCACTGGTAAGTCCTAAAACTTCCCCGGGGAACGGCGTATGAAATGTGAAGGGTTAGGTAGCGTTCTGGACTTTATGTAAATTATCGCGACAGGATGTAATCTGATTTACAAATATCGGGTTATTATAGACTTCATTCGGAGAGCAGGCCTGTTCCCACCTGTAGGGCATATAATAATAATATATACCTATAGACCGAAATGAGATGATGATGTTGATATCAGTGCATAAATATCCCAACTTACGTAACGAAATTTTTTGTATTGTTTCGAAGAAAATCTTAATATGTATTGTAATTATATTATAACTAGCTGTTGCCCGCGACCCCGTCCGCGTGGAATTAGTAATTTGGGCAGCTTATTTTTTTTATCCAATTGGCTTTTTCATCAATTATGGCTCTCCTTTGTTCCTCGATATAAAAAAAAATACCCAACCCCCTCCCCTCCCCCCCCCCCAAACCCCCGCATACCCCCCCCCCCCCACCGAACCCACCCCCACCCGCGTTCACATTCACCACCGTACTCCCAAGTCAAGCGTGCCTATAGAATTTTTACTTCAAAAACCCCCGGAGTAGTAGTAGTTCCTGAGATTAGCGCGTTCAAAAAAAAACAAACTAACAAACTCTTCAGCTTTATAATATTATAGTATAGATTAATGAGTATAAATTACTTCTTTTACGAGTATTATTTGCCTGGTAAAGAAAACGTATTGAGCATGATGTAGGTTTCAGTGCATCCAAACAAAGCATAAATAAATAAACGTAGTTTAGGATTCGTTTTTCTTTGTCTATCTATCATTTTGACATTTACCTATGCCAGACACACCAGCTAAACAACTACACTGATAGGTATACAGAACATTGAAAAAATAACTAAGGTCCACGAACGGTAAAACGGTCTAAGGTGCTACAGTAAAGCCGTGTACAAGCCATTGAGTTGTAAGACATTGCATTCTAACATTGATTTTGTATTTGTAATATTTCAAACTGTCGCTTGTTAGTTACTTTTAACAAACAAAGCTTAGAAACAAGCTAAGTCTGAACTTCGTAAACACCTTGTCATTCAATAGAACCTGTTAGCATCAAAGTAACAACAACTGTTATCTAAACTACCTCGGTTCATTCACCTCCTACCTTCCTGAAATTTCAATCAACTCGTTCTTAATATAATTTAATTGAGGCGTTAGTTTATTCAACGGTCACGGATTAGCTATAAATGAACTTTTTAGAATTTCACAAATTGTGTACCTACTACTGTAATTCATGTCCTTATCACTCACTTGAGACTATCATTTTGTACTTTAGAGCTTAATATTTTAATCGAAAAATGATTTTCGCAAACCTGCAATATTTTTAAAAGACCTATCCAACGACATCGCCCCACCATGAGGTAGACAAGAAAGAAAAACCTGCCAAGTGCAAGTCGGACTCGCGCACCGAAGGTTCCGTAAAATCCAGTGTAAGCAGAATCCTGCTTCTAAGTAAAATGTACACAGCGTGAGATCATTTTATATTGGTTAGTCGGTACCCCGCCTCTTCTCTCTCGTATCTCTTATACTCTTCTTTGTCTTGCAAAATTGAACGTTGTTAACGTTTCCGCCAAAACCCGCCGCGAAAACTTAGTTGCTAGAATTTAACCTATTACCGACATGAGGTCGTCACCCCCAGGGACCTCTCCGTATAGTTTTAGCATTATTTGAACGAAGGATACACAGTGTTTGTTCGGGACTCAAAAAGCCAACGACCTTCCTGTATACCCCGTCGCTAATTACAAATTAAGTGTATCCCTTAAGCAATTTTGTTACCAAACTGTTGTGGTTAACAAAACAAGCTAATTTGTATTATGTTGGACTTAAATTCATCGATAACAGGGGGCTGGGAAACAATTAAAACAAGTAATGTGCTTTGCATAGACCGTTTACTATAGCTACACAAGAAGTTAGGTATAATACGTTCATAAACTTTTTACAAGACCATCCCTGCTTCATCAAGTTTTCTTTTAACTATTTTTAAAAAATAGCCTTATAGGTGTCCCATTGCTGCGCAAAGGCCTCCCCTTTTTTCCACCTGTTTCTACCCAAAACGGGTCAAAACAGTCTAAATCATTCCCCCATCTCCGTTTTGGCTTAACCCTGCTTCAGAGCCCAAACACATGCATTACTACTCAAATACACTGACATAAACATATAATATTCACTAAATAAATATAAGGAAAACTACACTGCTTAGTTTGTCTTAGGTAGTGTTCATAATACAATTATAATAATTTAACATTTATTATAAAAACTCAGGCACCAGTTTTGTATCTACATAAAATATAAATATGAATCACTGAAATGTATGTACGCGCATAACTTCCAATCGCCTGCACCAAATTGGATAATTATTTTTCATCTCTCATACTCGGAAAGTGAGGCAAATCATATCTGACATACGGGAGGATAGCTATTATTTTCTTCCCTAGGGTAGATATGAATTAAAAAAAATAAAGGCCTTGGCTGTCAATGGAACACATACGCATTCAGCCAAGCATTACGGCCATTGACCTACAATAACAACTAGACTCCCAATCACGCTCAAAAATTGTCGGAAGCAAAAGCCTGCACACGCGTCTATTGTGCAGGCTTTTGGTTCAGTTGTGTTTCGACCACGCGTTGATTACAACGTCACGCAATGACAAAGTTTTCGGTGAAAAAACTGTGCAAATGACAGCAGATCCACTCTTAAAAAGGATGGAGTGTCGTATTTCTGGTAAGTGTTACTTTAAACTTACAAAATTTCATAACTATCTTGATGTTTTTGTATTTTGCTAAAACAAAATATTCTCGCCCCGTATTCGTATATCTCTTTCGCACCGTAATCAAACTCACGAGAGCAAAAGAGACAGACAGTCTAGCTTCCGCGGAGTAGAGAAAGCTGTGGAGTTGAATAGTCTATTTTTTATTTTAATGTTGAACGTAATTATTAATAACTTAATTTAACTTTGTTTTTGTATTAATTTCATTTTATAATTGCTGTGTTATTAAATTATTATTGAGTAAGGATATTATATTCATTTTATGTGTATGCCTGCTAAGGTAGAAAACATTGACACTATGTAAGTTTAACATAAACGAATATGAAACATGTTGTATGATAGCAAAAAAATGAAATAAATGGTTTTTTTGACGTGACAACGTCTAATAAATCGATGAACGCCAGCTGCATACACGAAAAAGGATGATGCAATGTAACGTACATGTACGGGACATGACTCATACATGTACCTACAGAGCAGCGAATGCCAATATGTACAAGAGAGCGGCGAACGCCAGGATGTACAATGCGCGGGGGAAGGGGTTCGGAGGGTGCGGGGGTTTCGAAGGGGGGATGAAAATTTCATTGATTTTGCCGTAGGATGCACCGTTTTCAAGATATTTGACAATACACCGGTTTTTGAACGTGGGGGTGCGGGGTGGGGGGGTTGAGGGGGGAGGGGTGTGAGGTAGGGGGTAGGGGGTGTGGGGGCATTAAAGGGGGGATGAAAATTTCATTGATTTTGCCGTAGGATGCACCGTTTTCAAGATATTTGACAAAACACTGGTTTTTGAATGTGGGGGTGCGGGGCGGGGGGGTTGAGGGGGGGAGAGAGTGCGGGGTAGGGGGCGTGGGGTATTAAAGGGGGGATGAAAATTTAATTGATTCTGCCGTAGGATTTACCGTTTTCAAGATATTTGATAAAACACCGGTTCTCGACCGATCACCGAGGTTACGCAACGTGAGGCGCGGTCAGTACTTGGATGGGTGACCGCCTGGCTTCAATTTTGTTTTTTGAATGTTTTGTTATGACGTTGTCACGTTAAACTATCGTCCGTAAACCGACATTACAGACAACCGGTTTTTTGGTTTTGAAAAAATGTTTTTTGAGAAAAAACGTCATTCCACAATTTGATCGACATTAAAAACATAGGAGGCTTGTTTTATTTGTCCAAGGATAGATTAGTTCAACGCTACATAAACATACGTTTTCATTATATCGCCAAAAAAGACACAGAAAAAATAAAAATCCAAAGTAAACGGCACCTCTTCAATAAATTAACTTTTAAATTAGAATATTAAAAAATAAAGATTATATTTTTTTTTATTTAATCAATTTGTTTATTTTTTTCGCATGACGACTCCACTGCCTTCTTTACTCTTTCTTTAGGCGGTTTCCAGCGCGTGACGTCATGAAACTACTTCTAACGATCGTATACAATTGACATTAAACATTACTGCTACGAAATAAGGTGTTAATTTGTATGAGGGCTGTTAATATTATACATCAACCACCACCGCTCGGACGTTTTTTGAGGAACTTTTGTTAAGCGATTGGGAGTCTTGTTCTTTTATTGTATGTCAATGATTACGGCATATACATGGAATAATTAAGTATTGATTTTTTTTTCTTAATTAGTCATATTACAAATTTTATAATGCCAGTGAAATATTATTAAATTAAATTATTAATTTACATTAGTTTCTTATTTAATGACTTAAACCAGAAAAGTTAGAAAATGTTAAGAAAAAAACACGGTAAACGACAATGTAATCGTCCACACAGCCTATCTCTATACAGCCTAACTCCTTGGTTCAAATTGGTTACTTACATATTTTATAAATAAATTTACTAAAGTAGGTACTTTATCTACTGTTTTCATTGATTATTATGTTGAACATTCTAAATTTTGTTAAATTAATTTTTCTTTAACAATAAACTCCATTGAAATATTTTACAACGATCATATTGAACAGTTTAGACATTTTTATTTATTTATACTTATATTTTCTTACTTTCCTTGTAGTCGAAATGAAAAGCAGAGTGTTTAACTCGGGAAAAACACCAATATCACCCTCGCTGTGCTCGGGTGCCAAGTAATCTCGTATGATATTGGTTATTTTCCTCCGTTGTTGAACAATCTACTATTATTGTTGCGTTTGTTATTGTCAGGAGGTTTTTAATAAAAAAAAATTAGGAAAATTACAACGGGTGCGAAGCCGCGGGCATCAGCTAGTTTTATAATAAAAAAAGTCAAATTATTCCAAAGTTTTTTATATTTACACCAATCAGAATGACAGAAAGCGTGATAAATCCAATTAGTGTCCCGACACAGGACAACACCTATAAATACCGAACCTGACAATCCTTCCGACCACTTGAACGGTGGATTCCCAAAACGACTTAACATTTCCACAAAATGTTTTTTCAAATAATATTTTTATACCCGAAAGCATTCTTACTTGCTAATGCACTAATGCACGAGGTATGTGCATTTATTTGGCGTACAAACGACGCGCTGAATTCGAATAAACATTTCTTGATATCTTCAATTAATCAGAAATCGTGCACTTGGACTTGCATTAATTTGGCTTTTAGAGTGGCTTTGATTAAAATAGAAGGGTACACCTGCATCTTTATTGTAGGTGTTGATTAATTAGTTCAATTATACGTAAGCAATTAAAATAAAAGTTAATTATTTAAATCAAATGCCGATCTTTATCAACGCCTGACTCCTTGCCAACAAAGGAAAATAATGGCTCATGATAATATGTATGTACGCAGTCGGAACAGCATTATTATAATATTTTGGAAGCATTCACTATAATCCTTGAAGTTTTAACTATTGTTAGTTAATTAACATATCGCCTACTGAATAATTGAATGGATTTTAAAGATAAGCATTATTTATATTGAATTAATTTGCTTTAAACAAATGACGTTGACTAGACGAAATCCCACCACTATGTTAATTGAAGATTCGTTTTGGAGCTATAATTTATTATTATTGAATGGTATGTTTAAAGATTATTGCAATGACGCATTTCATTGATTCATTTTGAAACGAAGTGTAAAATACTGTAAAATGGTGAGGAAAAGTTATGTAAAATTGTTGAAAATACGATGCAATATATTGAGAACGCTATAATGGAGTCTCGCCGGAGGACTTTAATCCTGCAATATTATCGTAACCCAGATTAAATGGAGCATCAATTGCGATGAATCTGTAATCAAGGAGATCGCTCGTACAGTCGGACTCGTAAATTAATGAGTTGTTCGCAGCACATTGGGGCCAGCTGAAGGAAAAAAAATACCTAAACCAGTACCTAAAAGAAATTGAAATGTAACATTAACGTTCCTATGAAGTAGAAAAATTAGTCCCTCGTATCTATTCGATGAATGAAACTAATATTTGAACAACGCATGGCAACACCCCCTAAAAAAGCCCTCGGAAGGCTTTCCGGTTTCGATGCCATTCCATCACGCCTAACACATCTCCTGTCACTAAAATCTGTTCCAGTGGCCCAAACTAGCCGCAAACTAAGCGACAGTGACGTATTAGATACCACAAACTTTTCCTATCGGTACATTTGGTACCTTCGCAACAGAAAGTAGGTTTTCCCGTTTCGAGGTCACCGTGTTGTCACCAGAGCCCTGATTCGAGAGTCCTTCAGAGTCCTAATTGCCCCGGCTGCTCGTGACGTCTCGACGTAACCCGGGCGGCACCGTAAACCTTTCGTAACCGGCGCCCGCCAATGAAAACAAAAATAAGAGAACCGTTAAAAAGATCGTTAAAGCCGATCCATCGACCCGTTTTCCTTGTTCTGTTTACGTTTTCCGTTTATGTACTAATTCCGAGTGCATTAGGCGTGAATTAGTGACATTTATTGAGTGGGAATCACTTTGTTACGACGGGAACTCGGATCCATAGCTAAATAAATATCTGACTGAGCAGGTGATACGCAACCGTTTTAATTGTGTTTTAGTATTTAGCTACTTTTTAGGTCTAGGCACAGATTACTTAATAATTGGTTTAGGTTTAAATAAAAGTGTCGCATTAAAAACCAGCGCCGTGAATTATCATTATCACAGTGTTATGCTCAATACGACTATTTGGGACATTATTTGCTAGTGACTTAGTTTGCTATATTTGATATTCTTAAAATCCATTTGTTATTATTAGTTGTCGTTTGACTGAATAATTTGTGTCTTTTTTCTATTCCTTGTAGCGTTAGGATACCGATGAAATCCTACTTAAATTTTTTGGCTACGGAGTAGCTGCGAATGGAGCTACGCGCGATACAGTGGCTATCATTGTATATTGGTTTGTGTAACTCAAACAATCCAAATTATACTCTGGATCTGATGCAACCGTTCATCGATGTGTTGAAACCTAAAGTGCTTCTCATACCGACGAAATCCCATAATTTCCGCTAAATATTCGTTAACTCATGTAAGCAATAAAACACGTTGGCTCTGCTTTATGTAACCATGACCCATCCTAATAATAACTTTACTAGATACAATCATTAAGTGCATTCAGTTCTCGCTTTAGCATTTTCACGAGAATACATAAGAAACTCTTGTTTACTAGCAGTCACGTATTCTAGTTCTGTTCTAGGTCGAGAATAATAGCAACCGCAAGACTAACTCACCGGATTTATTATCCATTTATTCTAATTTCGCGAGCGCTTAGTCTATTTATAGCGTTTAAATTTGCATTTTGTTATTAAATAACAATGTGAATGAAAATCACAGCCTGTACATAATTAGGCGCGTCGGGCGGAGGCGTGTTTGCGCCCGAATTATGGAAGCGTGCCTTATGAACTCCGCGCCTAAATTTTCTATGTACACACCAAATTCGATAGCCACGTGTCTTTCCAGAAATAGAACAGTTTACCTGGAAAGATTTATTCATCGTGGCGCCCTGCTTTTCAGAAAAATGCGGTGAAATAAAGAGGGTACAGACTCGATATTGGTTTCCTTTTGTTGGTGAAAACGTCGTGTAGCTACGTCATTTGGAAGGTACGTGTCAGAGCGGGACGTGTGCTGCGGCCCGGTCACGACTATACGCTACGGATGTTCTGGCGAACGCTTCTCTATTCACTGCGCGTTCGAGAAGTTTCCCACGCAGTGGTTACCTGGCAGCACACGCAATGTATAGTCGGGGTAAGAAAAGGTTCGTCACTTTTCGACCTTAACTCGTTGATATAGAGTCGAAAAGTGACGAACCTTTTCTTACCCTGACTATACAGACAAAACGCTCGCTGCGCCGCCGGTCGTGCGTAGTCTTGGCAGGGCCGATATGCTATGACGGTCTGCAACGGCGGTGCGGGCGTTAACTCCGCGTCTTGCGCTCGCGCCGACACTTGCTGACATAACTCGGCCAAGCATTTTGCAACACGATATCTATTTTTAAAGCTCGCTATTTGCTCATCCGAAATTAACACTGTTTGTTATAGATGTCCCCGCATAATTATAGTTCGGTGTCTTTAACCGCTAATTAGGACTAGTCGCAAGAATCTGAAGACTGAAATGATTCTGGAAACAAATTCTGAATCACGATTATTCAATACAAAGAATTCGTCCTATAAAGCCCTCTGATTTTCGCGTGAAAAGGACCAGCAGTAAATTGAGGACGTCTCGGAAACTCTTAGTAAGAGATCGACGCAATTTTCAGAACATTTCGGAATAAGAAGAATACGTAGGGAACGAGTGACCTACTGACATTAATTTAAAGTGCGGACAGCGAACATAACAAAGAGAACAATTAGAATTTAGAACGGAGCGGGAAAAAATGCTATCTTTGTCTCTGACAATGCACATACGACATTCAGTCCGTCGGTCGTAAATCAGTCGCTTCCTGGTCGCCTAGCTGCTCCCACGACTCCTGCGATGTCGCTGCGATTTACTATAGCTTCACTTTCTCGGGACGCGTTGACATTTGTTTTCAACTTTTTTTAATCGGGACACAACTAAATCATTCCTTGTTGTGATGTACACACTCTAACTGCTTTCCTGTCACATTGGTTTGGTTAAACGGAGTTCCACATCTTTCAAGTGTCAGTCAATGAACGCTTTTAACACTGACCTACTGCGTTTCCCAAAAAATCCTACGCGACGGATATCCAAGACTGGCGCAGTCATAATATCTTGATGTCCATCGTTAATTAATTGCAGATCAAAACGGATAGACAGGAGATATTAAAAGCATGATTCAGTTCGGAAACTTGGTGATTTACAGTTTCAGAGAAGCTGGCTTAACGTCGGTGCTGCTTCTAATAAACTATAAACCTACATTTGAATACCCTTTTGAGCACACGAGTTTAATGTTGGGACTGTATCCTTTTACTTGCTAGTGCTGGGTTACTTTTCGACAGTCATCCGATACTAATAAGTAATAACTGCATGCTCAGGCATAAATTAAAGATGACTGTGATGATCCTTACATGTTGTTACTTAAGGAGGATTATTGAAACACTTTTCTCTTCATCATCCCAGCCTTTATACGTCCCACTGCAGGGCACAGGCCTCCCCTCAGAATGAGTGTGTCCCACGCGGGCCCAGTGCGGATTGGGAACTTCACATTTCTTTGCAGGTCTATGCAGGCTACCTCACGATGTTTTCCTTCACCGTAAAGCGGTAAATTTCGAATGCAATTTCGCACATAAATTCCGAAAAACTCAGAAATGCAGCCGGGATTTGAACCCACGGCCCTCTGCTTGAGAGGCCATCGGTCAAACCGCTAGGCCACCACGGCTCTTATTGCTGGTTAACTGTTTATTATCTATTATTTGTTATTTGACGACCGGATGGCCTAGTGGTTAGAGAACTTGACTACAAAACTTACGGTCACGGATTCGATCCCCGGTCGGAGCAGCTTATGTATGAAAAATACGAATGTTTGCTCTCGAGAATTGTATGTTTAATAAGTATGTATCTATGTATTCAAGTATGTTATATTTAATATTAGACACCTATGATTACACCTAGAGATTTTCCTGGTATGAACGACGTGTGATTTGTGTTTGACATAATAATAAAATCGATTCGAATCGATCAAACTTCTCCCTCGTACTAGGTTAGACCGATAACAGTTGTGACAGAGGAGAGTAGTGACAACGTCGATTTTTCAGAACTTATTAACTGCTAGCGAGCTCGCAATAGCGCGTTTTTTAGTTCAAGTCTCGAGCTATCAAACACGCGCTGTTGCGAGCTTGCTAGCAGTAAATAAGTTCCCAAAAATCGACGATGTCACAACTCTCCTCTGTCATAACTCTCCTCGGTCTCCCCTACGTCATATCATATATCAGCAAATTACTACAGTGTAGATACGTACACAAATGCGAATCCTAAAGAAAGGCTTAATAGTACTTAACATTTAGATGAGAAGATCGGAGGGTATTCAACCCGGTCTATTTTAAGCGAGCTGTAATAAAACTTGGTTTTCTTAATAAATTGGTACGTTATTGCGCCGAGCCCACTCGTCCGACATCGACATTCAGAGTTACATTTAATAGACGTAGCTTAAAAAAGTTATTTAGTTATAAAATATAGCCTGTCAAAAAAAAGTCGCGGTAGCCTATACTTCATTTAATTTAGAATTGAAAACCACAACATCATTATATTGCGGCTCGTCAACTATTTCTTACCTAGCAAATAGTACAGTACAATAGTCTGGGAGCCGCAAAATAAAATTGTTTTAATGTCACTTTATTTGCGTGTCGTCAATTGTTACTCTAGTACAAATTGTAAAGAGATTACAGTTCACGAGCCGTAATATAATGTTGTTGTGGTTTATAATTCTAAATTAAATGGAGTATAGCGGTTTGACCTATGGCCTCTCAAGCTAGAGGGTCATGGATTCGAGCCCGGGCTCGTACCTCTGAGTTTTTCAAAATTGATCTGCATAATTACATTTGCAGCTGGGATGGGCAGCGTATGGGAAACTGCGTCAAGTCTTCACGTCACCAATTCCACAGAGTCTAAAGACGAAAGTCTTCAATCAGTGCATCCTACCCGTCATGACATACGGTGCCGAAACATGGACACTCACTGTAGGGCTGGTCCACAAATTTATAGTTGCTCAACGTGCTATGGAAAGGGCTATGCTCGGAGTTTCTCTGAAAGATCGAATTCGTAACGAAGTGATCCGACAGAGAACCAAAGTTATCGACATAGCCCACCGCATTAGCACGCTGAAGTGGCAATGGGCAGGCCATATAACCCGAAGAACCGATAACCGTTGGGGTAGACGAGTTCTTGAGTGGAGACCACGGATCGGCAAACGTAGCGTGGGACGTCCTCAGACTCGGTGGAGCGATGATCTTCGCAAGGCGGCTGGCAAGAGCTGGATGAGAGTGGCCGAGGATCGTGCTCAGTGGCGTGCCATGGGAGAGGCGTATGTCCAGCAGTGGACGAACATAGGCTGATGATGATGAATTACATTTGAAATTTACCATGAGCTTTATGGTGAAGGAAAACGTCGTGAGGAAACATATACAAAGAAATTTAATGTTGTGTGTGAAGTTCCAAGTCCAAACTACAACCCAAACCCTCTCATTCTGAAAGGAGGCCAACACTCTACAGTGGGTAAATATAGGCTGGTATGAATAAAAAAAAATCGTCTATCAAATTGGCCCCGTAATTACGCGTAGCTCTACTCCATGCACGAACACGATTTAAATTACATTTCCAATTAGCGACCTTATGAAAGACCTAGGAGTCGTTTTCATAAAAATTGTACACAATTAAGGGATTTAATTGATTCCTTTGTGTAACGAAATTTACCCATATAATTTGTACAACTAACTTTCGCTACACAAGGGACACGACCGTAATTTTGTTTTTATTAACCTCTTAATAATTAATGTATTTTTTAAAACGATCCAGAGGCATCATAGCTTAATTAAAGTACCCGGGGCGTTTTGACCCGTTAATTAATTTAAAATTCTGACGACTTATTCTTTCAAAATTAAATTTTACGTGCAAGGGTCACCTCGTCCTGGATCAAGCAGGTGCTATTTCGGGACGTAAGACCCCTAAGTTATTTTGTAGGACATCACAAACGCGTGTACACTATTTTCCCACACGTTTCATGGAATTATCTCATGTCGCCAGTTTACGCCTACGTCACGGGTTTTTGTTTGATAGTGCCCGTGTCCCCTGTGTTTGATACAATAATCCGTTTAATCGCGAACATACGCCGTGACGTCGTGTAGAGTAAAACAGTCATGAACTAATCTCTTAATGAGTGTTAACAACTATTGTGAACTTAAATAGGAATATGAGTCCCGAAAGAGACCTAGAGAATTTAAGGTTCTATTCTTAATTAATTAACAATGCTGCTAAGTAGGAGACGCATGTGACGTTTTATGCTAGTTTTACACGGGTTTAGTAGCTAATGGTTAGTTAGTATTTAATACATACACTGCACTACACGCATCACAACTGTATCTCCAAAGGGGGTAGGCAGTGGTATACTAGTGTAAACCTAGCACTATATTCTTACCGAATATCGTATCGTGTCACATGGCCGTATCAGACTTGTGTATAGTTCGCTAAGCGACGTTTAACTTCGCTAACCTTTCGATTTTTCACCACCATAAAGTGAATTCTGTAGAGACGATGTAACTCGATTGATAGAGTTCGTCGTTCCTTATTCGTCGTCTTTGTTTTTTTGCTGCGTGCGCACTTATAGTACGAGTTTCGGGAATACAAAAAATGGACCAGCGTAAAGAGTTCAATGTACATTTACTGTTTTTTAAAGTATTCTCCGAGCATATTTATACATTTTTTCATTCGCTTAGACCAATTACTGAAACAGTTATTCCACTCCAAAGATGTAGTCCCCGAAATGGCATTAATGAAGGTGTCCACTGCTGCTTCGACTGAAAGAAATCGCTGAATGCGTAGCATATCTTTAATTTTAGGGTATGTATAGAAATCATTAAGACTACAAGTCGTGGCTGTATGGTGGATGGGTCATTAATTTGGCGTTATAATAGTCCAAATACTCATTTGTTTGACGAGCAGTGAAGTCGCTAGCGTTGTCGTGATGAGAATGATGCATCGGTTGGAGTTTTCTATTTTGAGTATATCAACGATTTCAGGCAGACTATTTGTAGTACATCAGTCTGCATTAACCGTTTTGCGATCCCCATGTGCAATAGTCGCGAATTGCCCTGATTTCGAGACAAAAGTGGCAACCATCTTTTTCGCCGTGCTTCGGGAGCGAACAATCTTGGTCGGTCGCAGTTCGTTTTCGAACACCCAAACTCGTGATTGGTTTTTATTTTCAAGTTCGTAAGCATGTATCCACGTTTCATCACCCAAATTTCTGCCTTGGAAATTCCTGTGTTAAATCTTTCTAAATTTATTCGGCACCAATTGACCCAGGCCCCCTTTTGTTCATCAGAAAGTTGGTGTGGGACCCAACGGGAAAATAGCTTTCTCACGATCAGTTCTGTTTGCAAGGTAGTTTGGATTTGACTCATTGCAATCCCTAAACATGACTGAATTTCACGATATGTGACATGACGATCTTTGTTGATCAGGTCCCGCACTGCATAGACATTTTCTTGAGTAACCCCAGATTTGGGCCGCCCTTCACGAAAATCATCACTGAGTTTCACACGATCGCGATAAAATTCGGAAAACCAGCGATACACAGTCTTCTTTCATGCAACTCCCTCCCAAAATGCATAAATCGTCCGATCAAGGCATTATTTTTGAGATAAACCACTCTTAAAAGCATAAAAATTCATAGCTCTTAAAATTTCTCGCGTTACTTCAATTTTGGCGGCAACAAGTCCGTTTTAAAAAACAATTACTAAAAAGTGTCTACTTTTTTTCAAACTGCCTGCTGTAATGAGTTGACAAGACCTCTATGGTTATAAAAAGGTTAAATTTGAAACACTATTGTACCATTAAATAATCGATTCCCGAAACTTTCAGTGCAGCCTAGTACAACGCGTGTGTATTTGTTTTTGTATTTTTTGTTTATAAACTCACATGCTTCGTTATCCGGGATACCCGAGTATTTTTATTAGACTATATTTACGTTTATCAAAAATTGAATGTTCTATCGTAAATTATAGATCCCGATCAGCAAACCCACTTGTCACACAGAACACTACAAAACTCCGACGCAAATGCATGTTATTTTATAAATAAAACCAAAGAAGCCTCTATTTCTTAGCTGGATGAGTTCGATTTAAACACGAAAAATACTTAAGTTGAAAGAGAACAGTTTATTAAATTGAAATTTTACAATATATACATATACATATATGTATATTTACAATATACACATATGTACTATAAAGAGAAGAGAAGAGTACTTAAAAGTCATGCCATAGTAAAAATAATAAACAAAAGTAGCTCTGTTGGATTGTCAATCACAACATCATATTGCATTTACAAAAAAGATAAAAATACATAGACAAATTAAATTTATAGCGTGTTTAATATGTTGGCGAGGCACGTATGAAAATGTATGTATGTAAAACTCTTACAAACACTTACAATAGTACAAACTATGTAAAACTGATGATTTTTTACTTTCACAGCTACCCTCCAGGAAGAGATTAATTGACATGAAACCATATACTTATTACTCACCGTTTCAGTGTCAATAACATTTCAACCACACGTTTTATGTTCAATTAAAAACATGAGACATCAAGAAGGGCTCAATGAAATTAAACACTCATCCTAATTTGCTTAATTAGCATAAGATATTTCCGCTAACTACAATATATTTAATGTTTATGAACCAGGAAGCGAAATAAGGCATTATTCGGTAGACAAAGAGTTTTCATGAATTAGTGTTTACGAGGGAGACTGGAATTAATTAGCGCCGTTTCTTCCAAAAACCATAAAGTATCTCTTCTCTGAACTGCCAGTTATAAGCTGGGCCATCCGAGAGTCCTTTGTTTTAGTCGCGAAATGAAACTGGATGTAGAAGAAGTTTTCTAGAGTGATGCCCTACTCATGAAGGAGTTCTGGAATGTACTATACCTGCATATAATTAGGAAACAATGTAACTATATCAGCGCGAGATTAAGGTGGCGAAAAAGAATTTTGATTAAATTTTTTTGATAGTGAATCGCCACTGTATGTAACGTCTAGTAACATTAATTATAGATCACAAAAATAATCATTAACTAAATTAAATTATACTCTCTATTATTATCTACCACTCGCAACGCCTCTAACCGGCAGAAATGGAAGCAAATTACTAAGAGGGCTGTCCTCGAAAAAGTCTGCGACTCACCGAACATCTATCCGTGTACCTCGTCTGCGCAACCACGACCACTCTGACAAGAGTGTCCGACTAAGAAGAGAATAACTAATTTACTATTGTTTGTTAAAAAAAAAAAACAATTTAAGTCAAGCAGATTTTAAGTTAAACCACACGTCCACACGTGCGCAGAGTCATTTAACCGGCAGTTAACGCTCGATTTCGCGTAGCTTTTTAGACTCGACTTACTCGTGTGTAAGGCCCTTTATTCTCCAATACACGTGCAGCGACGTCTATAAAACTTTTTTCCCACTTGAATATGGCTAGGCTAGTACCTACTAACAGCCAGTATTCTGTTTTTATTTTTTTCTACATGGCCAGCATGACATGTGCTTGAACTTGAACTAATCGCCAAATCGCTCGCGGCAGCGGCGATAATCGGTAAATCGTAATAGTAACGATTACATCACTCATCATCTCGGTCGTTAGAACTGTCAGCGAGACAGTTCACGCTTTTTCGAGTCCGCAGACATTTTACGCAACTTACATGTTCCGCAGTCTTAGATGTTTTATGAAGCAACACTCAGGTCATCCATCAAGCATCAAATCGTTAGGCGTGGAAGGGAATGGCAGAATTTGAAGCTCGCTTTGAACTCACCGCCTATTGTTTATCGATTAATGTACACAGAGTTGAAAAAGGATTATGCGCGCACTCAGACGTTCAATAGACGTACAAAAATAAACTAGCGACTTGAAAACTAAATTTACTTACTACGTATATAAGTGTTCGTAAATTCGAGCATAATGTTTACTTTTTATTTTTAGACACTTAAGATGTCTATGAATCTCAAAAGATGTTTAAAGATTTGATCATTTATACCTATTTATCGTGAATGAATGGCAAATAAATGAAAATACGGTGTCGTCAAAGGAAAACAAAATGACTTCAAGTATGAAATCTTCCGTTGGTAAATGAGCGATGTTGAGTTGAAGGCCGGAGGTTTACCGACCATATGTCCGTCGGAAACTTGGTACTTACTACGTTATCGGAAGTTTTGTACCTCGAGATTTTACCACTGGTCAGTTGAATCACTAATGCCATTATGAATATGAAAAAAAACTAAACAATTCATTCTTATTTTATTTCAACTGTTTAATATACGATAGATAGTCAGTAATTACACCTATTAAACGTTTAACGGCTTTCAATTGTTTCCTAAAAGCGAAACCTGGCATATTCCGCGTACGAACCATAAATCCTTACATAACACTGTCTATCCGCCGATCGCACTTCCTGATCCGATCGCCCACGCGTTGCACAACGCATTAGCATATAAGCGCACTCGATATTTGGAAGCTTGTGAAACATTAACTTGACCTGTTTTCTATTATTAATGTCGTCAAGTCCATTTTGGATGTGTTATCTAAGCTGTAATTGCAATCAGATTGGGAATTTTTATGAAACTGATTATCGAGATAGTTCGTAGTGTTTGTCTTTGCTTTGTTTCCTTCGACATTTTATCGGTCCGACAGGCTCAATTACCAAAATTAGCTGTTGGTTCACGTACTTCACGCTTTGTTAAACGCTGGCCATAAAACAAGCACTTATCAGACCACACATTAATTAAGTACTGCAGTCCGCCCGCAAAATTTTCAGCCTGTCACAAAAAACCTTTACAGCCTCTAGTTTATTTATTTAACGAAGCGTCAACTAAACCAAGGTAGAAGTATAAATATCTATCTATTTTGGATATTTATTGTTTACGCGTAACCTACATTCGCGAAGTAAAAATAATTGCGAGCATTGCGCGCTCCAGCGGGCTTGTGTTACATGTGTTACGAGTTGTTAGATCAGATCGAGTCGTCTCGAATACCGAGAAGCGTACTGACCGTGAAGTCGGCCGCGGTCCCGAGACGTGACTTGACATTGTTAGAGATGCGGGCGATTTTAAAGTGAGATTGCTCTCGATAATAAATTATTTCGGGTACCATTGATTTGACTAGAACTAACTCGATGTTATGCGATCTTATCCAATAGGAATGTATTAAGAAACTGTTGACCTAGATCGGTTGTTTCCGCATATACCTACTAGAGGTAAACCACTTAATTTCGACCCGCGGTACAATCTTTTCCCAGTAGGTAAACGTACCAATGATCGACACCTCAACGCCCAATAGATGTCATCCATCTGTCACCTCTCTTACTATGACATAAGATTGAAGGTGCCATGGATTGGGTCAATGTCCAGCACAGAGATGTTTACCTTACTTAAGCTATCATTGTACTCGTCAAATGGCTGAAATGGCCCTCTGGGTCGAACGGGAATTTCTGGTAGTATTTTAACCACACCGGATCGCGCTTAGGAACGTCAATGTAGCCTTTATGAGACTAACTTGATAAAATAAAACTGAACTTCTTTCCTCTCATTCTCTTTACTTTTCATTGCATGCCTACTCTTGTTTCTAATGTCCTGACTATCGTTCAAAAGGTTAACTGGAAGGTATTCCTATAAGGTATAAGTTAGTGTTGTTAGTGTTATTTCATATGTTTTATGCAGAATAAAGAATTTTACGTAGATACTTAACTTTTATTTTGATAACTAAATACTAGTTTGTCTTTTCAATTACGTAAAGCAGGCGCTAATATAATTTTAGTTAAGTGTTTAGATACAAACAAAAGGACGTAGAAAAGCGTAGGTGCACATGCGAAATGATAAGCTTAATTACCTACTTAATGAGCCCGAAAATAGTTTAGCAAATTAGTTTAGCCTCTGCCATTTCTAAAGCCCCCGGGGTCGTGCTCGTGAGACCCCTGACGTAAGACAATAATTACCTACATTCAGATTTGGTCCCTGACGATGGACTCGTTAATTTCATACTGACAAAAATGATAAGACAAAGTTCGATGTTCAATGAACTGACCGTATTTATTAGTATTAGAATGTAGAGTTTTTCTAAAACAAGTTTATTTATCCCACTAATGTTAAAAAACACAAAAATTACTGAAGATGTAAGAACGTTTGTTACTCTTTCACGCAAAAACTGTTAAATAGATTTATAACTAGCGATAATTGCCCCGGGTATTTTTATCCCGGCAAATTGTATAATTCCCAAGGGATAGCGATAAATGAATTTTTCATTGACACAGTCGTGAATTCATATCGAGGAGTTTCATATTTTTTCCTTATTTCTATCTGAATCGTTTCTTCACTTTGCACATTAAAGGGTTTACATACATACATAGCACCACAACATGCGTATACTCAAATGTAAAAATGTCCTGATTGAGGGTAATAGTACCTTAGCATTCAAGTTTGAGTTGTCTGTAATAAAACTCTGTTTCTCTACTAAATATGTGGCCAGTGTTGTCAAAGATAATTATATGAAAAAAAGGGGCAGAGACCTAGAGAAATCCCCAGGTTAACGATAGGTTTATTTTTGCCTTGCCCGTGTTGTCTAATTTAAGGTTTCTGAAATGCGTCACGACATAATTCAATAGACGTCTACATTTTGGGAACCTTTCAATTAACCTCTGCCTGAAAACGACGTCATTGCAATGTACAAATGCTTAAAATAAATTAATATTTAATGTGTTGGAAATACAATTAAGTTCTAACGTCCTCGGCATTCATCGTATCAAGACTTGTTTCATCTTTTATTTAATTTTACCTATTTATGAATCTATGTATTGTAGATTATGTTTCGAAAAAAAATACCGGCAGCCTAAAAATATTTTCTTATTATTAAAATATTTACTCTTGTATACATGATGGAAAAATGAATGTGCCTGGAAGAAAAGTGTCCTTAATAATAAAAATACCAAATTCATTGAGTTTTGAAAAAAATGTAG
This sequence comes from Archips xylosteana, assembly GCA_947563465.1. Taxonomy (NCBI): domain Eukaryota; kingdom Metazoa; phylum Arthropoda; class Insecta; order Lepidoptera; family Tortricidae; genus Archips; species Archips xylosteana. The sequence continues at coordinate 19,594,316 of OX387347.1, read as the reverse complement.
TTTAGCTTGTCTACTTTCAAAGTCATGAACGCAAGTCTAAATAGTTATTTCTCTCGAAGAGAAGTTATCTTTTCGATCTATGTTATAAAACTTAAGATTTTATTTTGCCTTTGTTGACAGGTTAGATTCCCGTAGTAAGTTTTAAAGAAAATAAAGTCAATTTATTTGTGTGCGTTGGTATATAATTATGTAAATCAACATCCTTGAGACAAAGTCATCCCTCATACTCACTGCTTAGCATAATTTGACATTTGGCATTTAAGTCGACGTCCTTCGCCTAGTTTATATACTGGTACCATGTAAATAAACATGTAACGTGTAATTGGTAGGTTCGGAGCTTCGCTGTAGCATCTCATTTCCAATACGCGTAGGTCTTCGTATGAGCTCAACCAATGTCAAGTTACGAGATAATATTATACAATAACGTAATATCTGTTATAATGTTTATGTTGTGTTCCTGACACTAATAATACCTATTAGTCTTCCACTACACACATACGACCGCTTTAGCCTAGTTGGTAGTGACCCTGCCTACGAAGCAAGAGGTCCTGGGTTCGAATCCCGGTAAGGGCATTTATTTGTGTGATGAGCACGAATATTTGTTCCTGAGTTATGGATGTTTTCTATGTATTTAAGTATTTATTTATCTATATAAGTATGTTTATCGTCGTCTAGTACCCATAGTACAAGCTTTGCTTAGTTTGGGGCTAGGTCGATTTGTGTAAGATTGTCCCTTAATATTCATTTATTTATTTTATTTATAAACGAATAACATTGTAATTAAAATATGTGTTTTTGTATGATATATTTGTGGTGCACTTAGCGGGTTCAGTCAGAAGATGCGGGGTCTTTCTCTTAAATTAAACATAGATTTCGTTGACCAGGCTAGACCTAGACTCTAGGGTTAAAAAGTTAAATGGTTAACCCTGGACTATGGCTGACATTTCTATACATTTTCACACTAGTTAACCCTGGTTTAGTTAACTCGGAGTTATATAATGAACTCTTTTCGTGCAAGTCCGCATTAAAATTACTTCCGACAATCCTTTTACTAAGTACTTATAAGCTCCTAAATGCGACATTTTTGTCAACTATCCTCGTATATCCTTCAAAAATCTTTTTGTTTTACGAGTATAGATCTTTAACCTCAGCGGTGAAGCAAATGAAAATTTGCGAAATCTCGTATCATGCTAGATTATTCTATTTCATTAATTCTCCGAATCCCATGAAAATTCCTTTCATGAGCTTTCTCAAAGCTACGGACTTCAAAGCTCACCCGGTCTCATGCCGAAATCAATTTCCGCGTCGCGCTCCACTCGTGTGTTCACGCTTAATCTGTTTGGATTGATAGCCAATATTGCCTACATTTTATACATTTGGTTCTAGAGAAAGTGTATAAATGGCTTATAATAATTATGCGGGTCAGTTGCGTGCTGAATGGTAAATTTACTATAGACGAATTTATCATGATCAATGACCATTTCAATACAACATCTGCTCTTTCGGTTTAAAATATTATCTTTGTGAAATGGGCAATCCACAGGCGTTTTAACCACTGTCAGTCCTTAGCCATAAATGTAAAATTCATATTAATTTATTTTTGCGATACAAGCTGTTTACGTCATATTGCAAAGACAATCTACTTTCCAATTCATAAAAAGTTAATGTAGGGACTGATAGCGTTTGAAACGCCCGTGAAATCACTAAATATACGAGCGACCGACAAACCTAATGGTTACGAGTACTTACAAATTGGTCAACTAAAGGTTTTTCAGAAAGGGATTTATGAGACGAGAAACTATACACTTTAATTTCCATTTTAATTACCATTCATAATTTCTCCTTCTAACCATCTGTTTGTTTTTTTTTTTCAAGTAAATTACACGCATTCAACTCTAGTAAAGGTATCTTAAATCAAGCACTATCTCTATATTGGAGCCATTGGAGGACAAGTTAACACTTAACAAAGTACAATCTAGTACTTTGGATTAGTTTAAGAATTTACGAAACAATGACTCTTTATTATACACAATAGGTATAGAAAACAATACAGAAAAACAAGTACCTACATGGAAAAAATATGTAAGGAAAGCAATAGGCGGCCTTATGGCTTCGAAGCGACCTCTTCCGGGCAACCTCTTACAATGGAAAGAAGGCTAAGAATTCATTTCTGCATTAAAGACGAACCCTAAGGTTTTTAAAATTTGATACGACTTTCGAAACATTTAACTCTTACTCTACCAATAGCAAAAGCCTTGAAACGTCATCTTGATTACTAACAATTTCATTGTCAACGAGTCTTAAAGCATTACATTATTTGTGACGGCGCCTCGCCTTTTCAAACTGAAAAATAGATATTACTTCCCTTCCCAGTCCATTAAAGCTTTGAAACGATGCGGTTACGGAGCCGAGTCACGCGCACCTGGATACCGAGGACCTGTCACTAATAAATCTCCGCGTTCTATTTATAAACTTACGTCACTCGGAAGCTGTTTTAAAATTACGTTGTTATTCTGGGATGCGCCATTTTAGAACTGATAACAAGGTTTACCACGGAGGTCGGGGAGTTACGTGGAGCGACCAGAAGTCCCAGAAGTGAAGGTCTACAGTTGATATGAAATTGTAAAAAATTCTTTACACTGTGTCATAAATTTATCCAATATACATCACAGCTGATCGTTGATTAAACACTGCCTGTAGGGTTTTTCTCCGTAAGTTTTGATTCGAAATGCAGTCATGTCTTTGACGGGGTACTCTCTGAACATTGACCGAAATTTAGCTATTGTAAGAAAATGAAGTTGGTTAAAAAGACTTAATACTTATCCACTAAACAAAAAAGCAACGATTTTATGGAATGTCATTTAAACCAGCAGTAACGTCAATATGAATAAGCAGGTGTATTTCAAAGTTTGAAAAAGCATTTTCCAGGCAACTGGGTTGCACAGTATATGCATGTTGAAAAAATCAGATTACTTACAAGGTAAAATCTGGGGTAACGACAGCTTTTAACACATATTGAAGCTGGGCTTTTTCTAGGCCGCGTTGATCGACTTGATGCTGCGGTTGACAAGGCCTGAGTCTCCATGCTCGTATTTTTTCTTATTAATAGTTATTAATGGTAATTAGTGGCTACGATGACTCTGTCTCACACGGTTTTGCTGAGGCTAAATAAGAAATTCCATTAAGATAGGTCTAAAAACTTCCAGACTCTAACCCCCTTATTAATAAATGTTTGTTAGGTAGCCGTTAACTTTACATTTGGTTTGCGTTTATTTGTCACTTTGATATTTGCCTTTGCCAGAGTCAGATCACATTTGCTATAGCAGATTTGTATTTTTTTATGAACGAGAGAGTTAATGAATATACCGTAGCATGAATATTGGTTGATACCTATATTTATGACACCACATATTAACTATTTTTACAATGGAAAATCAAAATCTAAATCTAAACGTTTATTCTGCAAGTAGGCCGCAATGGGCTCTTTTACAAAACTTACTTACTTTATTTTTTTAAAACTACCAGCGCTTTCGTAAGGACCATCATTGCCAAGAAGAATGCGCCGCAAGAAACTTGGCGCTTGGCGCTTGGAGATCCTTATTGCAAGATAGTATGGAACATTGTATCTACCACCCACGGGCTTAATAAATTGAATAATAAATTATTACTCCATTTTTGTCCTGAAACTAAATAGCGAAGCTAGTCGGATGTCAAACCAATTCAACATTTTTAAAACAGTTCTATTTCTAACAACTATTTATTTAAAAAGGTGCAAATAAAAATCTAAAAATGTTCTAACATTTTCAATCAAAACATCCGAATTCTTAATAGGCCCATCTCGCTACGGTCTTCGTCCATTAGTTTGTGAAATATCTTGTTATAATTAATCAGAGTTTAAAATAAGACAAAGCACGTTGGTTAGAGCATTAAACCAACCGGAGAAGTCAACGATAGACCTATGTCTGTGCCGAGTTTATGACCAGCAGTCATATTCATTACATATGTAAATCGTGTGCGTGATAAGCTCAAGCAAATGTTTGAAAATATCGTGATAGCTTAATGCATCAGTATTGACATTTTGTATGCCTCTATCAACTCCGCCTTCCAAAGCGTCGTCTAAAGCGACAGATTTTATGTATACAGAAGTTAGTCCGGATGGCGTCTCCGTTTGGCTTAATGCTCTAAACAAGTCGGTAATATAATGATATTTATCGGACATTTATATCGCGGCGTTGTTTATTTATACTCAGTTTGTCGCAGGTGATATATTCTCTAACGCCGGGGTACGCATGGCCGGAGGCAAATACTTATGTTAATTTATTAGTTATGAAGTCGTCTTGTAGTGAGACCATATGTACGATAACGCAGTAGATCAGCAGGCAAATTAAAGTCAATCGATTTGATGACAATTTGGCAATTAGGAACAAAAGTTGTAGTTACGGATATTGGGATATCAAGTATGCACTAATTTCAGTAATTTCATTAGTTAGTGTTGTCCTTGCAGTCCATACTTTATGACGTACTTATTTTGGTTTTGAATAATAGTCGTTTTCGACCGAGCGAGCGCGAAACAGAAGTGAAATATATAGTTACTCCATTTCAGCTTTCGCAAAAATTATTTTCAAACTATTCTAAACCGCTCCTCATGAAATTTTATATTAGGTTTAGGTTCGATAATTAGGTACCTATGTATATTATGTTATTTTTTGTGTACTCATGTGTGTATTTGGATTTTTTTTAAAATGGCGGAGCTATAGGGGTTGATTACCCGAGATACAGTTGTAGTAGTATCATAAAATAATATGGAAATAATTTGAAAAAGGCTATTTTTAATTTAAACGTAGTGATTTTAGTGGCTGCTTGGAACAGGTGCGGCGTGGGCTCGCGACCTAGGTCCCGGCTCGCCTACGCCGGCATTGGTCTAGCTAGGCTGCGTAGTGCATAAGCATGCGACCTAAATGAGGGACGCTAAGTCAGTAGCCTTGTACAGAAGGCTTCGGCCCGGCCGCAGCTATGCACGATCGGCGGTGCGTTGAACAATTCCTTTACTCATTACACGGTTGAGACGCTCTCCGCATATTAGCTTACTAACAACACACGCAATGTATTAAAAAATCGTTCGCCGAAACGCTGATCGTACATGATCGTTACAGAGCGGTGAGGGTGCGTTGTTTTTAAGAACAGCGCAAGAAAGTCGAGGAATTAACCAACGAGATTGCTTCATTCTTCAGAGTGCGTATAACTGTGCCGTTAGTAGCGATCTTTGGCAGTTAACTTAGCCGAATATTTGCTTGCTCAAAAACCATGAAATCTCCTTTTGTACGTGAGTGATGGAAGTTCTCGTACTGCATCGTTTGAGGTAACTCTCAATCTCGGTTAAAAGAGACCTCAAATAATATTATTCGAATTAAGTGCCTAACCATATAATGGTGTAAAGTCGAGTCATTTTTCGTTACGGCATTCAAAATATTATACAACATAACTACGCTACTGCTTTTTGCGTCTATTTTTGTAAAGTACCTACATCACCATGAGAGTTTGTTTGGATGCCAAAAGCCATTATTACAGCTTAACTTACACGCCCAGAAAAACAAATTTTCCTTGTTTAAAATCAAGATTAAAATCTGATCCATCTATCAAGATACAATTACACTAATAAAACAATTCGGCATAATGAATTTTATTGCCGCGTTCTAAGCGATTGCGAAATGGCGCGAGGTCGCCCATTAATTTGGATTCGCCTTGTGATTGTTTGGATGCTAACATTAACTTCGCTTCCTCTAACATGGCCCCCGGGGTTTAGTTGTTCGATAATCTTCAGAATAAAACTAATAAAATAACAACAGGAAAAAAATGTTTTAACTCTAATTTAAACCGAATACGTGTGTTTCAAAAATTTGATCACCAAATTGTACTTATACATACGTACATACAATCAAGCCTCCTTTCCAGCTCAGGGGAAGGCAGAAGCAATTTTTTCCACCTGCTGTAGATCGAGACATTTACGATAAAGCGTGCCGTGGTTCTTATTGAAAGGTCAATAATGTCTAATTTTGACAAATTCACACGTCTTCGTGAATGGTATTAGCCATGCGATCCTTACCTTACATACATCTTGCGCTTCCCCAACCCTCATTGGTCTTTTCATACATGCTCGCCGGTTTTGGGTACTCTTGACCTGACCTTTCTTCACAACATCCCCAATCTGATCATGGAATGTATTTCTTGGTCTCCCCATCACCCAAACCAACCAATTAAATTGTGCATACCTACATATCTTGTTAATATTGAATATGTCAGCGGATGGTTCGAAATTTAGTCACTCCTTCGGCGCGGTACACTTGGGAGATCCCCAATTTTTGTATCTCGTAGATCCCTTACAATTTAAGCTACAATAGAGAAATATTTCTCTATAGGCAGGTGTTACTTTATTTTAGCTGTACCCCTGCTTACTTACTTAATATTGATTAATCGCAAATTAATTGACTTCAAAACCCCTCGCAGGTCTTCGTCGACACCTGGGATTCGATATAGATTATTTTGGGTATCACGGATTTAGAAGAATTTATCCAGTCAGACTAACCTAACCAACTGCTGAAATATTCCATTTTAATTTTGAAACACCTTGTATATACGATCATAATTTTTGTGTTTAGAATTTGCGAGCCTCGAAAAATGTTGGCGTAAAAATAAATCTAATTAAAAAAGTCCTGTATTAAAGTTTACGTAGGTACCATCGAATATATCCGTGGAATTCCTTTAAAAACAGTTTTTTGAACGGAAAATCAAAGCGAGATTATCGGCAAACTGAACAGTTAGCGCGTGGGCCCGTTAATTAAGAAAATATTTCTGAATTCCGCCTTGCTGCCTACATATTTAACATTTAAAAAAATAAAATTAAGGCTTGCTGTGCTAAATATAGGTTGCATCTCAAGCGTGAACTTCACGTAGTTAAAATTTTGCTCACATTTCAAATTAGATATAACTTCTTTTTTTAATGACATGGCGTGAGAAACAAACATGTGGGTCACCTGGTGGTAAGTGAGCGCCACCACCCATGGAATACCAAAGGGTTGCAGATGCGTTACTTGTCTAGAGAGCTCAGATAAAAATACATTGTGAGCCGGTAAAAAGACTGGAAGTTAAAGCGGCTGTCCAAACGTAGTAATTATTATGGGGACCTGTATCTATCGACCAGGAATCAATGACATAATGTACGATATACTGCTTTAAACTTTCGAAATTTTCACAACTATTTCTCTAAACTGGACGTATCACGCAAACAATATTTACTCGACGTTTCGGCCGCATTGCAGTGGCCGTGGTCACGAGTAGACAGTCACACAGTCAACTACGTCCACTGCAATGTGGCTGAAACGTCGAGGTTTAATTGTTTGCTTATAAGTCCCGTTTAGAGTAATAGTTATGAATAATGGTACCTCATAATTAAATCTCTCATGTAACTCCCATAAGAGTTTAAGTTATCATCAGTCATGCATAATAATACGACAATAGTCGTTCAATCCGTGTCGATGACACATTCGGAGCCGTACACTAACCGCACCCACTATTATGTAATCTGTGATAGCACACTGTCAACTTCACTAACAAATAAAATCTAATATTCTCTAATATTTTATTTGTTCACAAGGCCCGGCGTTTCGTCAGTTTCCGTTTTAATCTGATCATATTAATTAGTGCTAACGCTTCGGTGCCCGCCATAATTAATGCCGTGCTTCCACCCATTTGCGTTTCGTAAACAAAAACATAACAACTGTAATGACTCGCAGATTAATCGTGATCGAATATCGCGAAATGGCTGACTCAAATATTCTTTTGTCGAATGTCAGAGGTTCCAGGTATTTTTTTAAATCTGTATTTAGTGTGGACTTCGATCAATAAATGTACATTTCTTCCAACTGGTCTTGGCTATAAAAGTGTAAATACTCGAGCCAATACACGACATATCCTCCAAACCTTATCAAACCTCTGCCACAGACTGCCAGACCTGCACACAGGTTCTCTGCCAAATAAGCAGATATACATATACCTCAAAGCTATCAACTCACTTATCTAAAAATCCATATACAAATCTAACAGCCTGCGACAAGGATTCCGAAAGCACGGCTTGAAAAACACCAACATTGAAGAGAGTAAGACCCCAAACAGTTATTTAATATTACAAAACTGAATACCTTGTAAAAAATTCAAGAATTTTTCATTGAGACATATGTTCTAGCCCATTTAATAGCCGACTTTCAAAGAGTAACGTCTCAAAGGCATGACGTCATCTAGAATGAAAATTTCTTGTGAATAATCTTTGCAGGATTATTAGATGAAACTTGCTCAACCATTGGACAAAATATTGGAGGACACCAAAAATACGGTCCAAATTAAATGTTACTTAACCATGCAAAACAACCAATGCAAAACGTTCCGTTGTGACACGAAAATTACTCATACAATTTCATACTAATTTGTACTTTTTGAACTCCTTCCGTATTCCGGATTCATTTTGTGATACTTATTTCATCACCCCTTCCGGAACCGTTATGCACTCGTAAAATATCTAAGGATACAATGTGTATGAAATCTTATGTGTGCACTGAGCTACGTCCAAAGTTTCAAAAAGCTCAAAGCATGCACGATAGGGCTATGTTTAATACCTACACATTTTTATCTACTTGCACCGCGCTGCTTTGATTTCCTGTTTGTATACAAAACATCACCTCACCCTACCACTAACCTCGTGCAAACTCGCGGCAAAAGCTAACTCGTCACGAATAATGACTGATTAAAAATGTAAATACATGCCTCCACACGTTCTCTGCTTAAATTATCATAAAATTCGAAGCAGCCTCGCTGACATTAACCGTGCCATTATGTCTACCGAAATCTGATTAGTAGTTGGCAATATTGGTATATGCCAATATTGGCGCGCAGGTATACAGGTACATACAAGCTACCCCGCAACCCCGGCCGGATGTAAATGGCGGGCAATCAGCGGGCTATTTCCGGAAGGGGCGCGTCCGGTGGCTGATGGGCAAATTATTGCCTTGACAAAGTAAAAGGACGAATAGGTGTGCATTGAAAGTCTATTTCGTTCATAATTTAGGATTAATTAAAAATATAAATGAATTTTTGTTCTACCGTAGTTGTTAAGATTTTTCTAATTCGTTTAATTAAAAAACAACTATTAAAAAATAAGCATTCGCATTTTTTGAAAATCCGCACTTTATTTTGAACTATAGCTGCCCGACACGGCTTCGCACCGGTGTACTAATTTAAAAAAAAAAACATTTTCTTTCATAATAGTTACGAACGCAACAAAAAACGAAATAGACAAATATGTGCAAGCGGTTCTGAAGTTGTACGCATACCTACATACTTTTGAAATTGATTTTTATTTATAACTAGCTTTTGCCCGCGACTTCGTCCGCGTAGAATTCCAATTTGTGGTAAAGCTTCTTCATCTCTTTCATTGTATAAAACAAAAATCCGGCAACGGCAAGATCCATCATTATTATCATTTCATCATCATCAGTATCAGTTAGTGAATATTATAAATCCCGTTTATTCTCTATCCCGTGGGAATTTCAACAAATTTGTCCTTATTCTATGCAAATTTTCGCTTATTTTTGTCCCGCGGGAATTTTGCATTTTCCCCGAGAAAAAGTAGCCTATGTCCTTAAAGGTGTAGCTTTGTACCGGTAAAAGAAGTTTTAAAATCAGCCCCGTAGTTGAATTCACTTATTTTTTTCCCGTGGGAATTTTGCTTTTTCACGGAGAAAAGTAGTCTATGTAAATAATGGTTGGTGTAGCTTCCTATTGGTGAAAGAAATTTTCAAATCAGCCCTCAAGTGATACTTATTGACTTCTTTCTATCCCACGGGAATTTCGCATTTTACCGAATAAATAGTAGGTAGCCTAGCCTATACCAATGAAGGATAGTGTAGCTTTCTATTGGTAATTTTTTTTAAACTCAGCCCCGAAGTTAAATTTACTATTTTCTATACCGCGGGAGTTTGCATTTATCCGGAAAATAGCATCCTATGTTAATCAAGGACAGTGTATCTTTTCTATTGGTGAAAGACATTTTAAAATGAGCTCCGAAGTTGATTTTTTTTCTATCCCTTGGGAATTTTGCATTTTTGAATTTTTGGACATAGGCCTCCCTCATTTACGCCCAATCATTACGGTTGGAAGCGACTTGCATCCACCCTGAACCTGCGGCCTTCACCAAAACGTCCGTCCATCTTGTTGGTGGACGTCCCACGCTGCGCTTGTAAAAGCAAAAGCTTGGTGAAATGCAAATACTTATATGTACATATAATTAGTTATTATCAGAGATCAGATCAGGAAGTGGTTGACAAACGTAGACAAAATGGTTTGCAAAATTTGAAGTTTCGTTTCGTTTACAATGTCGGTAATTCGTGTATATATTCGCAAATATTCGCTAAGTAGGTAATCTAAGAGATTTCCAAGGAATTTTCTAAAGAAAATCTAGGTATAAGGTAAGTTTTTCATTCAAATATCCAAGAACAAATAAAATTGAAATTTCGAATTCTAAACCGATTTAAATATTGTTTTTTTTTGAATATGGAATGATTTGTATGTTTTATAAAGCTGCGTTTTCACTGAGGGCCGATTTTTCAATCAACGCATAAATGTCATCAACTGGTTAAATTATAGAATAAGTTGACTAAATAAGTTGACTGACAGCACTGCGTCAGTTGCACTGTATGCATGACGCTACAATTTAGCCGCTTTACACGTTATCCGTCAGATAATATTTATTCGATGATTGAAAAATCAGCCCAGTGTCCTGAACAGTTCTGAGCGAGCGAACGTGTTTATTCAGTGATAATCGGCTGGACGCGGGTCGCTCACTCATTCATCCAGTGAAAACGACGTCTGTGGCGAGCGAGCTGTTGCTCTGTGCATTCGCTCGACATTGTACGTGTTCGGTGGGTCTCCAATCTTTGTTTACGATTTTGTTATAAACAACTGTTCTCTTTCCTCTGTTGAATGAAAACGGACATTTTCTATTCAAAGTCAAAGTCAAAATTTTTTATTCAATTTAGGCATCGATTGATGCTCCTATGAACGTCGAAGAATCTACCACCGCTTCGGAAAAAACCCTGTTGAGAAGAAACCGGCAAGAAACTCAACAAGGTATATTTTTTTCAATCAGGTCTACATTGTTATTAAATTACATACATCTTAAGTATTTAATAAAATTATTATTTTTTAACACAGTAGATACGCTACATTGATGCTATTTTGAGCGAACATCGGCAAAACCGCAATCATATTTGCTCTAAACAAATGTTTGTTCAGAACACTAAGTGAAAACGCGGCTTAACCAAGATGTCTAGTCCTTACCATTTCAAATTTCGAACTCTACGTTCCTATGAAGCCGTGTCTTCGGATCGAGTATTCAAACATGTGTCAAAATAAAATGTAATTTAAATCAAAAGCACTAAGGAGTATTGATATCAACTTCGAAGCAAATCACCCCCAAAATAACTTTCTACTCCTTTTTAACCCCGTCAAGTGATGAATTTCAATAAAATACGAAACACGTCTTCCATCAATTCTGTTAAAGAATATTTATGCAAAATTTGAAGTAGATTGGACCAAGGAATCACGTTGTCCCATACAAACTTTGCCCCCCCTTTTTACCCCCTTCGGAGTAGAACTACGAAAAATCCTTTCTTATCGGATGCCTACGTCATACAAAGAACACACCCTCCAAGTTTCAGGTCTCTACGATCAGCGGTTTAGGCTGTGCGTTGATCCGTCAGTCAGGACAAAGGATTTTATATGTATAGATAATTAACTTAGTTTGCGGTATTTAGTGCGGTGGTGTAGGTAGGTACTGTAGACACAAAAAACGAAAGCTCACCACTAAAAAAGACTTTTTATCTGGAAGCTTAAAACCGGCCAATATTACGTCAATGCGACACCTATACGACACTAATACAATTCCAGTAAAGTGAGAAAATAAAGAGTCGTCCCATTTGGGCGGGCGGCTGGGCGGGCGACTTTTCCCGCGGCGGGAAACCGAGGCACTCGCAGCGAGCCCGTCGCCGCGAACGCACGTATCACAAACACGCGAGTAAATCCTGCGGACTATAGCGCCTTCGTATAAACAAAAAACTATCTCCAATCAAAAACAAAACACAATCAGATTAGAATTTTTTCTTTTTTTTATGAACAGGTGATTTATTTGGCACCAGTACTTATGACGTTTTGTGACTAGTGTGACAAGTGACAGTGCCTGAGGTTTACGATGACATTGGACAGGGACTTTGGTGGTAAAATACAGCCGGCCGCGTCTGTTTCTTGCTTGTCCCAGTGTCAAACCATTTTCGGGAAGAGGCTTAAACGCTGGGGTTCCACCGGATCGTGGGTAAGCACTAAGCACTTATCTACTTTCTTGTCTTTTGTTTACTTTAGTTTCAATTGTTTTGTTTTAGTTTCGTAGTATGACGTAGCTTATTATGTTGATTGGTTTATAGGTTATTATAAGTGTTTTCAAATTTATTTAAATTAGATACTACAAAATTATTGTTTTACGATCCCGATTGGAAAAAGTTTAGTTGAGTAGAAGTTTAATGTGGTAGCTTAATGTCTGTCAATCTATACTTTAATACTATAAAGCTGAAGAGTTTGTTTGATTGTTTGCTTGAACGCACTAATCTCAGGAACTACTGGTTCGATTTGAAAAATTCTTTCAGTGTTAGATAGCCCATTTATCGAGAAAGGCTATAGGCTATATATCATAACGCTAAGACAAATAGGAGCGTAGCAACAATGATTAACGCGGACGTAATCGCGGGCACTAGCTAGTCAATCATAAACGAAAGATTTCTTTAAGTAAATTTTGTAGAATTCTAACTTGATGTCCACTTAAATTTTCAAAATCGAAAGTGAAGCTTTTAACATTGACCGAAGCAAAGTAAAATTGTATTTCAAAATTCAAATAGCTGTTTGTTAAATAACTTAATTAACCTACATCAGCTACCAATCAAATTGCGGCTCTCAAAGGGCTTCAGAATATTTTAGTTCCAATAAAGGGCACATCAAAGCAAATAACTATTCCCCAACTTGCCAATAACTTGGCAACTGTATTAGTTCTCGTATATACAATTATGTCACATTATTTAATATAGAACGTTATTACCAGCTCTTAGGTGGAAAATGAGCTATAACTTTCGCTCAGTAGGTTAACGATGCTGTAGGTACTTTACTTCCTGCTAAAGTATTGTGTTAATATTGCTTTTATTACGCCAGTTAGGCCAAAAACATTATTAGAAGCCATAAATTTTAAAACATTATGTTCCTTGTTAAGATAATAGTGATGTCAGAAATAATATATTGTTAGTCTGTTTATTTATAGAGATATAATACTTGTAATGGATGTTCGAATGTTGATGCAGTGAGTATAAACAATAAAGCCGGGCTTGCACGGACCAAAGCTACTGTATAACTCCGAGTTAAGTGCTAACCCAGGGTTCAGCAGTGTCAAAATAGACAGAACTCTCATCCATAATCCAGGGTTAACGATTTTTTTTATTCTAGACCGTGAGCCCTTTGTGAGATAAGTAATTTAATTTTGGAAATCAAATCGAAGCGAAACATTTTATCATATTCGAATTACGAGGCGTTTTTGTGACAAGGACATTGTGCGTATTGTTTGAGCTTATGACAAACCGGACGACATTATTTAAATGAGCAAATCTTAGTTATATTATAAATGCGGAACATTGATAGGGTATGTATTTGTTAATCGTCCATGCTAATAGGGATTTAGATGATATGTGCTATGATAGATGGATATCGGTAATAACACAAAGGGTACTCTTTATCCCGATATTACCACATGTAACATCTCGAACTCTCACCCGCAAAGTCCAGAGTCATGAGTTTTTGCGCCGATATTCTTCATAGAAAGTAAATGAAGAATTAATTCAAGTGCCCGACCTTATGCTTCAAGCGAGGGAAACCACGGGCAAAGGCTAGTATTGAGCTAAATAAGTCAATCAACTTTTAAGTGTAGCTTGTTGTCATGGCATTCTTCGAAAGTATGATTTTATGGGGTACCACTAAAAGCTCGATGTTGTGACAGTGATAAGCTAATCCCTCCATGGATTATTTATTTTTAAGCTTGCTAGTTACTAGTGGTAATGTATACTTACATTACGATCATTTTTCAAAGCAACTCCATCACTGTTGTCTCCTGAGTCACGGGATAGAATAACAACCCAAACAACAAATCTAGTATTCCACCAAAACCAGTCAACATAAGCAGCGTAAATATAGCCTCATGCCGTAATAAGTCGATTCGCAATCCACCCCCTACGTCACGTCAATTCGTTACGTTCACGTGCCGGCCACGCGCTGGTCACGAGATCACACCCAATCGATCCCTAAGGCTTCTGTGTAGTGCTAATGAACAGAACGCCTTATGGCTTTCCCTACATTGTTTACTTTGGCGCACTGTTGTGGGTAGCGTACCCTCGGTATTTACTACGAATGTCAAAAGAAAGATGAAAGTTAATTTCGCTAAAAAGTTGCTTTAAAAGGATTGTATAGTAGGTATTTAATTAATAAATTTTATAGCTGTTTTGTTGTTTTCATACAATATTAATTTTAGTTATCTATACCTATGAAAGAGTACTGTGACTGACTGACTGATGTACAACGCACAGCCTAAACTATTGAAGCTAGAGACTTAAACTTTGGAAGACGTATACTTTGAGTATCACAAAGCACCACACAAGGAATTAGACTAAACGGGAATTTCTTATTATTCCACGAGAGAGCAAAGCCATAACCATAAGTCAGTCTGTTTATAATTAATCAATATAAAAAAAAAACTAAATTTACAAACATAGATTAAGTACGTATTGATTGAGAACATATAAAACATTGGTCAAAACCGATAACGTGGATAACTTTTTCGGCGCCTTTGGATGAAAAAACTTGTTTTCTTCACAATGCTCTTGATATTCCATCATGATATTAGATTTCTGTACTTATTTATGTCTCTATTTTCGAGCGAACCTACTTCATAAAAGTTTATATAAAGTTTTCATAATAGACGGAAGCAGGGAATTAAATAACTTAATAACATACAAGTATTGAACAAAGGTTAGTTTTATTGCGCTCTAACGCCTATTGCAAAATAAAGCAGACGATACGTTTACATCTACAATAGAGTATTACATGAATCGAATGATGGGTGGGTTTATAATGATCTGTTCATTAATCACTTGAAGAAACGAAATTTATTACCTAAGAGCGCTATGAGGATCAGAATAAGCCAATAAAATGCACATAATTCTGATTTACATAAACCTTCGCCTATTTAATTATTACACGCAAAAGCTCGTAAAATAATCTAAGCTCTAATCTCGCTTTATGTAACTCTTAAAGCATCTGTTTGACATTATACAGCTGTTACCCACAGTCAACATTAAAATGACTGGCAAATTTCAACCATTACGCCGAACGCTTCACATGTGCGAAAGGGTATACAACGTTACTATACATGAACATATGAATAATGCAGCGACGAACGATTTATTGTGTGAGATAAAAACGACAATGTATTTTTATTATGTCCGAAATCATTAATACGTTATTAAGTTCAGGGAACTTCCGAGACGCGTTGTAATCTTGTGTTTTCAGTGGCGGACGGCGGTATTTATTCTGTGACTTAGCATATTATCAGAGCCAACGCTAATGTCAACTCAATAGTTTTAGAAAATGAGTAAATAATACAAGCTTTTTAAAAAACTTGCCGTATTAGTATTGATCATATCGGTGGTCGGATTGACTTATTTGGCATACATAATGTAATTTGAATGACAACGCAAGTTAGTAGGTACGGGTAAACGCAAAATATGTGGCTCTACTTAAACTGCCGAGTTCTAGATTTTAATTGATTATAGTTTCTTGTAGCATAAAAGCCGCCATTTTGTCAAGACTGAAAATAAAAATGTTAAACGGGTTGGAGGCAACGCTCTGGAGCTGCGTATGCGCCGGTGGAAGTCAGCGGGTCTGTGTCGGGACCTTGCTGCCGGCGAAACAGGTCCTAGCGGAACTGGTTCTAACATCTCGAGCGTCAAGTGCCTACCGACCGTTTACGTAATTTGCTAAATTAGTTACATGTTTATCGACATTTTTGTGATGCTTTTATTGGAGTGAGGTGAGACGCCGAACGCCTTAGAAAAATGTGGATATAAAACAAGCTTATTTGTATGTTAACGTTAGAAAATATTCGTTTTTCTGCAAGACATTTGTACAGCTTATTTCACGGTAATGTGCCTGTTTATTAACTGTAAAACAATCACTCTTGATTTAGCTGTTGCAAATACAGAAATAATGAACTTAATTGAGAATTACCGACATCGAAGCGGTGTAGCGCAAACATTGCGGGTTTAAATTACTGAACTGAATGCGCGCTTATTAAACGCGTTGCAGCTAAAATAAATGCGGCTGACACCCGTTCATCGTTTATTTGAGACTAACGAGATGTTAATTTTGAACCGAGTGCATATAAATAAAACCGTATCCCACGCACCAGTAAAACTAATATGTCAAGGTTCGTTTAGGAGATGTTTATGTTTTCATACGGCCGTGTAATTAACAGAATCCGGCGTCCGCGTAAACTGACGTAAGGTTTTTAACGTCTCTATACCGAAGTTAACGATGCTGTAAACATTAGTTTTCCGCCCGCGGTCCGACCGTCGCGGTTTTCCTGCTTTTCACAAATTTTGCAGATGCAATTGCGACGTAGAAGCGCTTAAGCTCTGATAACAGCCAATATAACGCGCTCGAAGCGCAGTTTATTCATATAACATTCAATGGCATGGTGTCATTAAAATCGATTCGAGAATATTATACAAGAGACATAATCATATCTTTACTGCCACTATTCCGTATGAACGTTACGTGAATGCAATTTCAATATAGGTATAAGAATGTCACTCTCTACAGAGACTCCAATACTCAAGGGTATATAAGACAATGTAAGTACGGCACGCGTCGAGAAAGAACGCAGAACAAACAAGTTCAGCATCACTTCCCTCTGCATGTGGAATGAATAAAATTATTCTCGGCCAATTCATCTCGCTCTGAATTATAAGGTGCAAGTGAAAGTGGGAGCGGTTTCAGCTGTCTGTCTCAACATCAAAACAATGGCGCCGCCATTAAAGCGTGCCTTACGATTTCCCTCACCGTTTTTGATCTAACAGTACTTTCGTTGATGTCTGTCATGCGATACTTTGGTGATAAAATGCAAAGTTAACATTGATTCGACGAATAAAACTCGTATTAGACGCCTACTTGCGATCCGTGGCATGTTTATGTGTTTTATTGGACACAAAAACACAATGCGACAGAGGCATTACTTTCCACATTAAAAAAGTTACATTATTATCCCACCGTAACATATCTAGACAAGCATTGTCTTGTATCATCTCACATGACGAGTATTGTTTTTAAGTCTTAAGCAATTTTAGACATGGTATAGGCTTAAGCGAAAGTGGTGCTAATAGCTGCAATTAGCAAATAAAAGTGTTTAGCTGCGCGGCTGCGCAAGAGGCGTCAGAAGATCTATAATTCTCAAATATCGCGTGCAAACAACCAAAATTCCAGGATATCGATAAGCAAATGCTCCGTGTTTGGCTTCAACAGCAAAGATCGATATCTTTTAAAATATGGCTATTGTAAATATTATTAGGCACGTTTTATTATCTTGTCATGTCACTCGGAAATAAGGTTTCTGAGAAACTTCAATAAGTTGATGAAACAAAATATTTACTGTGTTCACAAAAACGCATAACTAATCCTATAAAGTGCTTAATCTATGGGTGCAAAGAATACAAAAAGTCGTTGGTTTCGGACTTTTGTTTACAGGGTACGTAACCACGTTATTTGCATATTAAAAAGGTTCCAGGTGCGCCTTACCGATCTTATCTCAGCTCTTGACCCTACAAAAATCAACGATCGGAACTGCTACCAATCTCTGAATACCAATGTTATAATAATGTTGCCGACCCTTGATATTTTCGGAATCAATTAACCTTTCTCCAAACTAAATTGGATCGGTTTATCAATCTTTATGTCTACCGTGTGTCGAAACTTTTTTCAAGGATCAGAAATTTATTTTAATACGCTGTATAAATAGAAGATTCATTAGTTCTGGGATTCCTTGACGGTTGATGTCACCATGCGTTGGAAAAAGGATACTTTGTGGGTGGTTTCGTTGGTCGTCGAGGAGGACGACAAAGTTTGCCTCAACACAAATGCTCGAAGCGATTAAAGTAGGATAATCAAAATTTACAAATTCTTAGTTTAATTCCATATATTTGCCGTCATACGAAAAAAGACATTTTTGACATTTTTCGATATTGAGTTAGGTATATGCATATTGACATTTGAATCAGATATCGTAAAATTGTTGCGTCTTTCTTCCGTATGACAGCAGATATCCCGGTTTTATGAGACATCTTTTCAGTGTTTATTTTTTCTTAAAAGTCAACGTCCACATTTATGAAACCGCATGTTAGTCTAATGCCGTACAATTAATACTCGTCGATCTCAGCTAAAAGCACACATCGGTCACATTCCTTGTGAAACTCAAATTCAACCGCAGACTGACCAGAATTCGCTGTACATTCAATATACGAGGTTTCCAAGTTGTGGTTTCAGCGTAGATGTATATCAGCGTTAGTTCTTACACAACGCAGTTAGCGCGGTTTGCGACTTGTTACTACGGCCTAGTTGACACGGTGGCGTAAGCCTTACATGTGTAACGACCCTAATGTTAAGCTGAATAAATGATGCGAAAATCTTATTGAATGGAGCTATGATATGCTAATTACGCAAGCTATGAGTTATTAACCGGGTGATGTGTGATTGTATGTAACCTCTGCTTAGATGTGTCTGTCGGCGAGTGTAAAGCCTGTCACACACAGCGCAGATGCGGTAAGATTTTATCTGCGTATAAAAACTTATCCGTCTGCGGGTATCACACACAGCGCAGATGCGAGGTTTTACATTCACTCTAAAATTTCGGAGCTGAGTAGACGTGTTTTGTGGTGTGGATGGCTTATACAGGGTGTTTTTTTTTATATAAAAGGGGGTAAACGAGCATGCGGGTCACCTGATGGGGAACAATCACCGCCGCCCATGGACACCCGCAACATTAAGGGTGTCACACGTGTGTTGCCGGCCCTTTGAGAGATAGATAGGCTACAATGAATTTTCAATAAAAGCGCGTTACACTTTCTTTATTTCTCTTCACGACAAAATGTAAAAAAATGCGAAAATGCATTTCTATACAAGGATGATGTAATTTTATATTTATTTTATTATACACTGAAGTTCCCAATCCGCACTGGGCCCGCGTGGGAACTACGACCCAAATCCTCTTATTCTGAGAGGAAGCCTGTGCCCTGCAGTGGTACGTAATATAGACTGGGATGATGATGATGATGATGAAAGTGTGCTTCTGCGCATCCACCTGTATTTATCTGCAGATATAATCTTCACATCTGTCGGATTCTGTCGATATATGTCGGTGCTCACAGATACGCAGATAAAAATCTTACCGCATCAGCGCTGTGTGTGGTCCTCCATTGAATTGTATAGGGAGCGATATTGACAGATATCTGTTCAGATACAGATATCTTACCGCATCTGCGCTGTGTGTGATGGGCTTAAATGGCGCGTTTGAACTCACTGTTTTATGCTTAGGAATTAGACTCAATAGTGAAGTGAATTTTGCCGTTGATCACAATCATCATCATCATCCCAGCCTATATACGTCCCACTGCAGGGTACAGGCCTCCTCTTGGAATGAGAGGGCTTGGGCCGTAGTTCCCACGCGGGCCCAGTGCGGATCGGGAACTTCACATACACCATTGAATCCTTTCCTTCAACGTAAGGTGAAAGCTCATGATAAATTACAAATGTAATTTCGCACATTATTTCCGAAAACTCAGAGAGGTGCGAGCCCGGTCTCGAACCCACGACCCTCTGCTTGAGAGACCATTGACCTATGGGTCAAACCACTAGGCCACCACGGCTTCACCTAACCTAGTGCAACAATGATTTACACGGGGGTCGACAGTGCTTTGACTATCTTCGAGAAAAGCATTATTCGGCTATGCCCTTAAATTGTTTCCTCGAATTGACGGCGCCACTATAGCGCTCCCAAATACAAAATAAACTAACCAGAGTCATAAATCTACGTCTTGACAGCTTCAGCTTTCACAGTCACGTTCCTGGGCTAAAGAGCTGATGCTACAGGACAAAGGAGCCACTCAGACGGCCACTTACACGCGACGCCCTCCTCGCATGCCCTTACAGACTTGCCAAGTCGACGGTTCCGAGCTACTACTAAAGCTAGCGCTGCCTTCTAAAGTCTTTACTTTAAAAAAATACGAAAAAAAACAAGTACGGTGAGAGTCGAACACACACCAAGGGTACTCCGTATAATTGAATCGAGCAAAGAGAACAATATGAAAAACAGTTTCCCTAATCGGATTTGGTAAACCGATTTATTTTTTATCTTTTTTCTTATTATTATTAAGGGCTATAGTTATACTTGCTTAGTGAAAATTTCAAGTGTCCTATTTTAGTCCTAAAAGTAAAGCTAAGCTTAAGCTTCGTATCAAACGGATAGACACGCAGCGTCTTAGTAATTCCATTGATAAAAAATAAAATTACAAAGTAGACTGATTCCACTCACCAATATAAAATTCTAATGTTATTCACTGAATCAACTCACTTTTATGTTTGCCCTCTTCTTACCGCATGCCGAAAAGTAATCTAAAGTGAAGAAATAAAGGGCGATGCCCTGAAGCTTTTCATGGAGCTTTTAGGATCTTGGAAGTTTAATTTCCTGAAAACCCGCACGATCACTTCATTGTTTGGTTTTCATTAAATCTGAATAGATCGCAAAGTGTTAATAATTCGGAAGCATTCCGCCCTGGAGAAACTTCCAGAGGGCGACGAACCCGCTTATAAAATATTGTAATTATTTCAAGTGAAAGTAATTGACAGTACTCTTCCTTGCATTTTAATTACTCCGCTCGGGGATATTGTTGTATATCTGCGTCAGGCATGTGCCACAATAGGCTGTTAATCAAAAGCTTTTATTTGTGTCATCATTTAAGACAATAATATATTTCTCAATGTCGAGAAACAAAGCGTGTAAATCTTTAGTAAAACATGACAGTTCAACACGGTCTCGACCGCAGTGGATTTAGTACAAGATACCATGATAGTGATCCCTTATGTCCACTAATCGTCATCTGTCGCAACTGTCCAAGTTTTGAAATAATTGAAAACCACAGTGCACCGCGCGCGCTTCTCACGGCTTCGCAAAAAACAATTGACGTTCGGAAGAATCGACACGAAGCTTTTGGCCTATCAATAGTTAATAATTAATCGTAGTCATTTAAAAGGAAAGGTTCTCGCAGGCACGTGGCCTTGCCTGCTGCTGCTGAGGTCATACGTCTATTCCGCGCACATAATGGGCATGAGATGACAGCCGGGATAAGCCTGTCAGCTCGAGGACTCGGCGCATGACGTCACGCAGGCTCCGAACTACGCACTTGACTCCATATAAGGCTCATTTTTGTCCCATTGTACCGACGCCTGTATTGAAGCTGAAGGATGGGGGACAGATTTTCTATCGAATATCCAACCATTCCAACCTTTACCCTTTCCTATATATTGTAGCAATATGATTGTCAACTGATGGAATTTGGAAGTGGCTGCGACCCTCGTCGACTCTAACTCGCGCTATTGAAAATTTCCTGTCATTTCAACTAATATGACCGAGATTAGGAACGTTGGCTTATAAATGGGGAAATGGAATGTCTACACAAGAAGTAAGTAAAAGTTTTTTCAGCCGGTTTTTAATTAAGTAGATCAATTAAATTTAAATTCTTTTCTTGATTTAATCTTTTGATAAGCATGTTCTAAAAAGGATATCCGTAGATATCTGCGACATGCCACTCAGTGGTAAGCATAGTTATTAAAATGCCGATCATTTTATTAAACGCAACCCGAAACACGAAGTAATGTTAATTCCCTCGAACATCATGACTACGCAACAGCTTTTTTACAAACAATCCGTCTTTGGAGCTTCATCGCGTCAAAAACTGCCGTCCATTACCGAACTTAGCGTTGCCTTCGCGCGCAATTCTTTTATTAATTATCTTGGCCAATTTAGCCGAGGATATGACGCCATGCCGTCGGCGCACGCGCGTGATCCACCTGCAAATGCGTCCAGCACAGCACGCAATCGATATTCATCCTTGAACAGCTCATGGTAGAAATTGTATTGTTATTTTATTGTTACGACGCGCGTGCCACAGCGGGCCTATTTACGTCCAATTTCATATTATGCACCCCTTTGACATGATTCACTAACGAATCTTTTGTTAAAGTTATGAAGTACCTAAGTACATTATTGGGAACGTGCCACCATCTAATGCAAATGCACGGTTGCGCCACTCCAGCTTGTTTCGGTATTTTCCCACAGATTCCTCTCGCTCCTAATGGCCGTATTTATCGGTAGCAATCCGTTAGTGTCGCTGAGAAATGAAGATCGAATAAGTCTTACCACACCTCACTTGGCTACTTTTCATCGACGCCGCACTCAGATAGCTAGATTCGATGCCGTAATTCGTTTTCTATCTCGATTGATAGCTTTTAGGCTTTAGGAGTCGATTAGCGAACCGATCAATTGTATCAACTATCGAACGTACACGAGAACTCATTTCGGACGATATTGTTTCGATGCGGCTTATATAATCGCTCAATACTATGTTGAAATAATATTTTCTGTTCGAGATCGAAAGCTGCAAGTTACCATGACAGTGTTTAAACTGCTCTCGTTTATCCGCCGTCATACACATTGATTTGAGTTATCTTGATTAAGAGTGCTCTAAATGCTACGTTACAATCAATGGCGTGCTTATTTATTTACGAATTGCGAAACATGTAACCAGTATTTTATAAAATAGCTTTCGAACACTGATTCGTTATTTTGTCAAACGTCGCCCACGCACCGTTTTTCTTTTTTGTCTTCACCAGTGACCTGCGTTATGTCACGATACACGACACTGCCATTGCCGCGATTGATTTCATAATGCTTAACAACAGTTTATATTCAAACAGCCCGTCTGGGCAGGCGCAGCCTTCCGAGTATCGAATCACAAATCAATTAGTGTCCATCGACTGCGCTATTCGTATGCTCCATATAGGTGCGATCCTAAAAGGACAACTCGAAATTTTCTCAATCAATTCTGGTTCTAAAATTCGTTTTATTGTGCAAGCAAATGACTGACAATGTTTTTTAGCGAAAAATGGCAAGAATGGGAGCCAATTAGGATTACCAGGATTATGCTAAATGCTACACTCGATGTCTTAGCTCGTAGGCGAGTTAACAATCTCATACATAAGTGCTAAGTCGGAAATTAATAGAACTTTAAGTCACTCGGTAGTCTCGACATGGTAGCATCTCAAGAATATAAGGGGAAACTGTTAGGTTTTTTGCGCTTGCAAACGATCACAATTCCTAAACGGACATCTTGATTACGCCAACTGATTACTGCTAGTGCATGATTCACCCGTGCAAGCCCATCGATTCGTGATTTATGAAACAAGGATCTATTCATTGCCAGCTGCAAAATCTGTGCGTAAGATGTATATTGCTTTTTTCCTAAAATTACTCATTTGAGCGTAGGTAACAAAAACGTTGATGTATCGAGTACATCGCTTCGGTTCAATGAAGGAAGTACATTTCTTCAATCGTTAACATTGATCACCTACACAAATTGTTTGCTTGCTCACTTGACCGCAACCAATCCGATTGACAATTGGACTCCTATTTGTGTTTCGTCGTTACGAAATTCAATAGCTTTCCTCGACGGGTGGTGTTACATGCGTTCGCCATGGCTTGTCGATTTTCTATTTCGCAACGCAGGCGCCGGTCGTCGTAAACAAACGTCAGTCACGTTACTACATTTTATTAGTGATTTCTTTGGCATCGGCTCTAAGTGTTTCTTAACTCAGATCCAGCTATTTCGAAAACGCCCGGCCGGAATTATGTGTATGCCATTGACCCAATACTGGTTCTGATAACTCGAATTAGAAATTAGATTCGACAGCAAATCGTGGGCCTGTAATGGACGCGTTGACGTTACTTGGTTGACGTTATCCATTATAATTAGACAGCGAGAAGTAGGCAAGTACCTTAAGGGTACCATATCTGTACATACTTATTTCCCTTACGCTCGAAAAAAACACACAAAACTTGAAGGGACACTTCAAATGCAAATCTTGAAGCCGTGTATCAACCATCGTCAATACCCAAGCCTGTTCCTGTCACAGACTTCCGACACATCTGTACATCACTCTATTGCATTGTGCGTTTGTCTGTGCGCTGCACTTCGCAGCCGCGCAGTGCGTTCCTGGAACGGATGCCTGCGCGAGCGATGAAAATGCACGCACTCCATTATAAACTATTAGAAGATGTTTTCTATCTAAGCTGTAAAATTTCCGTTAGTTTTTTTCTTTAATTGTTAACACCCTGTAACATAGTTAATTGATTAACCAACACAAAAATGCATAAAATGAAGGTTAAAGTTATTCTCATAATGCTTCATTGGATTTTAAATGTCAATAAAAAATAAAAAACAGAGATATTTCTTATTCAGCAGACATTGCTCGAGGTACGCCAGAAGGGCAGAGATCTATCTTTGTCCCATAAAGGTATATTCATGAAAAAACACCTGTTTTTGATTAATCTGTTTTAAAAATTTGGCAACCGTAATAACAGTTTCAACTTTCGTAAAGTAGCACCAATTCTTTATGCCAAACTGATCCAAAATGTACATATTTACACACAAGTTCGTCTAGAACACTCATGTTTAATCGAAGCTAAACACTTGAGCATCGCAAGAGCACGCAAATATAGCGGCCCATAAAATAATCAGCGGCCATATGGTGCGCCGCCAGACCGAGTGTCTGCGCTCGTTGCGTGCGCGCAGCTATGTGCACTACTTGTATGCATTTGTTTCAAATTAACGGACGGACACACGGAAATACAATGTGTAAATAATAGCAGATTACTATGCTAAGGTAGTACGGAAAACAATTGCCATGTAAATGAATGAACTGTAAATTGATGTGAATGAAGAACTTTTGTGGTTTAATTTTTACAAGTTAGCGATAAAGTTAACCCGATTTATTGATTTTAAATTATTACACTTAATTAATGATCTAATAACAATCATAAATAAATAAATAAATATCACGGGACAATTCACACCAATTGACCTAGTCCCAAAGTAAGCTAAGGAAAGCTTGTGTTATGGGTACTAGGCAACGGATAAACATACTTATATAGAGAGATACAAACTTAAATACATATTAAACACCCAAGACCCGAGAACAAACATTCGTATTTTTCATACAAATATCTGCCCCGACGCGGGAATCGAACCCGGGACCTCAAGCTTCGTAGTCAGGTTCTCTAACCACTAGGCCATCTGGTCGTCTATAAATAATGGCATAATCAAATATATAATCCAGTTTTATACATTTCTACGATGCAAAGTATTATATTATTGTTTCTTATTACTCTCCGCATCTAAACGTTACGAAGGTGTACTTCCGTGTCGTAGAAAAACTTCGCGTCATGTTACAATAAATACTAAAGAATTTTAAAATGCTGCGTGTAACAGGACGTTAACGGTTAACCACGCACGAGCAATGACAGCTCTTCCTTATAAGAAAGGAGAAAAAATACTTAGCAGACATTTAAAAAC
Organism: Archips xylosteana; assembly: GCA_947563465.1. Taxonomy (NCBI): domain Eukaryota; kingdom Metazoa; phylum Arthropoda; class Insecta; order Lepidoptera; family Tortricidae; genus Archips; species Archips xylosteana. The sequence continues at coordinate 19,568,451 of OX387347.1, read as the reverse complement.
TTAGCCTCTTCGTTTTGCAAAACAGAATCTTGTTGCAACGTAGCATTTACAATAGTTTTACTACTGTCGTGTACTGTTTTGAACAATCTTTTTATCGGTATCAAAATATTCCACGAATCCAATATTAAGAGAGTTCGAATTCACTTACTATTTGAAGTCAACTACATTCAAAATAATTCAGTATTCCACTCTCCGTAACGATACGATCTCGACGTCCATGCCAAACGTCCATCCAGGCCGATGCTCAGCTATTTGCCAATTCAGTATTCACGGCACCAGTGTGCCCCGGCTTTATCGCTTATCCCACAATCACTTGTCTATGCGCAAATGCACGTTGCAACGCGTCCGTCCACACTGCCGGGGTTAACGACCTCCTCGCACTAATACCTAAGATCCGTGTCAACTGGAAGTGAACCAGGAAAATTTACAAAAGAATAAATCATAAAAATGTTAATAAAATCATTATTTGTATCTCTAAAGGGCGTGAACTCGACTCGAATTTTAAGGATGCTTGAAATAAACTTTGTTTTTATTAAGAATCGATAAAATCTCATTTGTTTATATGGTATCCCTCGCTTCTTTGATCCCTATGTTTAATAGATATTAAAAAGTTCGAAACTGTTCCTTCTGGGTAAAGCTCTTGTTTTTCAACAATTCTTAGTTCTTCATCCTACAGGAAATAAAGTTTAGCGTAGGTACTTTACGCCTGAAATAAATTTGTATACGAGTAAAACTTAAACGCGTCAGTTACGAAATTGACTCGTTATTGTTATTGGTTGTAATAATTCAACTATGGTTTAATCCTTTCTGCACGATAATAACGTGGCAATATCACAACATATGGAATGCAAATCCAAAAACAAACCATATGATTTGTCCACGAAGAGTCAACAGGACAATTATTGGCAATCGCTAAGAACCAATCGCATTTGCCATATGAATTACACTAGCTGTTGCCCGCGGCTCTGTCTGCGAAGAATTTCGTTTATCACTACCTATGCCGCGGTGCCATGCAATTTTCCGGGTTAAAAGTATCCTATATGTTAAGCGACTTCCAAAAAATACAATTAAGAAATGCTGAGCACATATCATTAAGAGTTCCTAGAACTCGATATGGACACCAAAATTTGATGTATGAGGGTGCTAAATTATATAATTCCCTACCAAAATCCGTAAAAGATAGCAAATCACTTAATATCTTTAAAAACAAAGTTAAATTATATATAATTGATAACATTGTATAAATATAGCATTGCACTGTATAAATTGTCATTACCCACTCAGCTGCTTTTTGCTTTTACTGTCAACTATTTGACAAGTGATTTCAAACAATATCATTAAAACTTAACTGTAATAAATAAATAAATTGGCAAAGGTGGTTGCACAAGGCATGTGAGTGGTGATATTCTATTAACTCACTGTGAAACCTAATAATTGTACTTTTAGCTATAGAAATTGTCTTATAAGTGAAATTATCTGTAATTTCTTTAGACAATAAATGTTCTTTAAACCTAACCCAGGTTATAAGATATCTCTGAGCTGAGTTTCATGAGAATCAATCAAACCGTTTTAGCGTGAAAGAGTAACAAACATGCACACATCCATCCATAACTCTCACGTTTATAATATTAATAGGATAGACGGACTTTATACTGCACGCATATCGAGTCGCTGGCGTCGCTGCCGTTTCGCTTATGAACGTACCGTCGGGTCTTAAACGCATTACTCCATATGTTACATTAACCCCACACATCATAGACATAATGAGTCAAGACAATCACGCCCACGGCCGCTTCCAGGCCACCGGTTTCCGCATGAAAGGAGCTCTATACGCGAGTGGGTTGACGGATGCATTGCCAATTATTGTTTACTTTCTACAGCTAATTGTATATTTATTTCGGCCATATCCATGATTCATGCGGGGTGTCGGATTACAATAGCAAATTGATGGAAACAACGGCAGAGCCTTGATGCTGTGAAATTTCAGACTCTATCTTGGCGGCGCGGCGAGCGTTTTTTCTTTTCCTTGCGTGTGCTGCGAGGTAACCACTGTGCGGCGAGCGTCCCGGCCGTGCAATGAACAGCGAAATCGCTCACCGGACCGCACGTCTCGCGTAGCCTTGGCCAGGCCGGAATGATGTCTTAGGTGAAATTTTAGTAACTACTAATTAAAACTACTAATTAAAAGTAAGTATTTCAAGTGTCTCCAAATAAAATACTTCTTTGATAGCTAACTCGAAACCCTTAACGTATACTGGCCGCCAGTGACCTTTTTACGTGATAAGTACTAAATTAGTGTTTTAGCCCCGCTAATGCCAGACAATCAGACCTAATGCATAATGTCAAAAAAAGCCAGTTTTGTAAAGAAAAATTATTTATATTTATGTATTCCTTGCGTATCATAAAGGAAACCTCTATGCAAAATTTTAACCATCTTGGGCCGAGGGTTTTGGCTGAGCGTTGATGAGTCAGTCAGTCAATCAGTCAGGACTTTACTTTTTATATGTACAGAACGACATTACCAAAATGTGTTTTAACTCTCAAATTTAAGGGTTATTGACTGGCATTTAAATAAAACAAGCTGTTAAATGCCACCCAAGCACCAGTTAAAGCAATATAATCATCCGTATACGGACAAATCTCATTAGTAAACACATCAATGTTACAGTTACGTACCTACCTTCAGCGTATTTCCGAGAGATCGGCTTCCGATGAAGCGCGAACGGCGCGTTTCGGGGTCGCGGGCGCATGCTTCGGTGCATACAAACGCTATTATAGGGTTACCATTTCTAAATGCACACCATGTCTAAGGTATTGTTGCTTTTGAGTGTGCCAACTTCCCAATCCTGGGCCCACGTAAGAACCTCAGTCTTAATTAAGCCTGTCGGAACGAGAGCTCCTTTCTGAGGGTAAGCTGTGTTTAGCAATAGGCTTGAAATGATGATGATGAATGATGGATTTTCCGTACTTTATTTATATTTATTCATCAATAATAAATTCCAGCATTAGAGCAAAAAACCAATGCGCTGTACATACAAAAACAGAAAAATACAAGCAAAATTAATATAAGTAAAGTATTTAGGAATTTTTGAAAATCGTTGCTTCCCTAAAACGACGGAACACGACGGAACGACTGACCAGGCCAGAAGCCCGAGCACAGGAACATCTGCTGGTGCTTGGTTGGTTTACATTGTCATACAGTTCATCCGATTGTCATGAGAACTTTGGTGGGTTATTAACTTTGGCGCTCGCGGAGGTTATTGGATAAAAAAGGCAGTAACGCACTGTTTTTCAGATAGATCCTCCTTATATCATAAATGCGAAAGTTTTGTAATTAATAATTTATTATATAATTATTTATTTTTTTGTTTGGCATTGCGTTTGTAATCCCGAAATCTAGTCTAGACATACGAAAATTTGTACGGGTGCTCGTTATACAATACAACGTAAATGAATGAGGGAATTTTCATGGGATTTTAGTAAAATCCCGTAGTTTAAATTCAAATGCCAGATCTAATAGTTTACACGAGTGAAGTCGCAAGCAAAGGCTAGTACAGCAAAAGTGTAACGTGATAGACTGACAGACAATACACCCTACGGGGGCAAGAAACTTAAAAATGGATTGAAATGAAATGAAATGAAATTTATTTATTCACAATGAACATATGGTTACATAAGGTCTTAAATTGTATAGTATTGCTTCCCATGACATGTTCAGCCAAGTTAGGCATGTGAAAATTTGAGCTCAGTGAATCAATCACTTGGTCAATAATAATTAGTAATTACAATGTCCCAACATAATTAATTGAGTAAAAGATTATTAGTAAAAAGATAAAAAATAAAAGATAAAAGATACTCAACCAATAAAATGTCTAAAAATTAAAATGAAAATTTAACGAAAAAAAAAATAATAATAATTACATTAAAAATTATAATTAAATTAATGTCAATTGAGCTTGAATTATGAATTGTCAGATAAATTTACCTATATTGAAGCAAAAATAAATTAAACAGCACTATCTCGCGTCATGCATCTCTTCAAATTTGTAGTTTAAAAATTCATTGATACTGTAGAAACACTTTTCAGTCAACATTCTGCGCAACTTGGTTTTAAATTCCTGGCAAGGTAATATTCTAAGGGCGCTTGGTAATTTATTAAAAATGTTTATACACATATTATGAGCACATTTTCTTCTAAGTACAAGCTTGTTGCAAGTTGGTAGTGCTAATCTACATCGCCTGTGACTTCTTGTTGTTTTCTTATCTTCGACAAAGGCAAACAGGTCCGAATGGGTTTTTACAAACGTGGCTATTTCGTAGATGTAGACACAAGGTAAGGATAGCAATTATCATAGATTTACAGTTTTTTTTAAACCCCGTGGGATGGAACTAACCAAATTTTATTCTTTCATGTGGGTGATGCGCCGGACTAAAGCTTATTTATTAATCCATGACCAATTCCAAATCCATGAAATAATAATACTTAATATTAAATAATACTTGAATCCATGATCCTGTCTAAACCTTAAAATGCCTGAAATCAAACACAATTATTTCAAAAATTAACATAGAAATTGGAAAATAAATATAAACTTAATCCTTTAAGGGAGACGCTGTTGACTGTTATAGATTGTTAAATTTTCTAAACATTTAAGAGTCTTGATTGACTGTTTAGTAAATAAGTTCAATTTCAGTTTTTCGCAGACATAAAAGCAGGAAGTTTGGAAAGGTCTTCCGGCAGTATATTCTACGGGGGTACCTACCTAATTTTGTACTTAACTTGGAACCGAGCGACGGTTATTCTCACCCATTACCCGATCTTACACAGTTGTGCCGAAATCGTAATAATAATCTATTTTCGGCATTTTAAATCACAAAGCTTAAAAGTGGAGCAGCGAGGTAATTAACATGCGAGCGTTACACAACATTATCGTATACTATAACATAGGATAGGATATCTGTGCTATAACCAAATTATACCTACCCGTAATGAGGGTATCGCCAAACGCCTCAATTAATATCGCACAATAACAAAAAATGCGTCTACTGATTAGGTATCGTATCGTGTTTTGTTTACACCTGCTTGATATCGTGAATTCAAAAAGCGGACAAGACTTTCCCTTTCATCATAAAAAATGAGGAGATAGAAACAATGGTATTGTACCAGTTGCATTTATGTCATATTATAATCCTCTCATAAATGCTGTGTTTATTTCTAGACTGTTCGCCTGCTAAATCAAATTTTACTGCCAACTGGCAGACAGACTTTAGCTTTATGAGTAATAATACGATCGATAGGGTATCACCAATTCAAGGGACCATACGAACTAATACTGACGTGTAAATATGCCAATATGCGACATGTATCAAATGTTAATTAGACATGCTCAATGAGACGCAGCGTTGAATACAACGTGATGAGTGAGTCTCGCAGAACGAGTTTTTTTTTTAAAAAAAAGGTCCTTAGGTTAGGAGTATCTCTTCAATAAATCTTACAATCATTTACTGAAGTAATTTTATTTAAGTAACATATTTATTGCCCAGTCATTGTGTTATCTTGCAACATTTTTCTTATTAATAGACAAAAATAGGATGTTAACCACGTTTGTATGAACAATCTGACCCAAATGTTAACGTGACGCGCGTACCTGACGCAACCCGCAGATATCGACTGAGCTCGTCTGGCTTCTGCACACTGTTATACTTCATCGCTCTAGCCCATCCTCAATGGAGATCGCACGAACCGAACAGATTGCAAGATTAAGAGTTTATGCAAAGTTTTCTTTGAAAGCCTTAGCTGTTTTCCGAGTACCTATCCAGCACAACATACTTTCTTAACCACTTAGAGTGCGGTGGCGTCTTTAATTACCCACCTACTTATCATTGCGACAGAGTGAAGTGAAGCTCTATGAATCAGCAAAGTTAAAAAGTTGTTAGTAGGACGTTGCTCTATTAATCGCTCGGACTTAAAGAAAAATAAAACAAAAATCAACATTACAAAACGCAGTCTAGTTCAGCAGTCTAGGTTATGCTTTATGTAATGTAAAGTCGATTACCGATGCTATCTTGGACGATCTTTCGTGCAAAATAGCACTCTTAAACGAGCAGCTTACAGGCTTTCTAGCTGATTACGCAATTCGTGACTCATATTTACCAAAATTATTATAGCGAGGCCTTCCAGGCCACTTCTGCAGCCGTAAAACGCCGTTGAGTCATAGATCGTAGCCAACTTTTATTGTTCGTTCGGCACTAAGCGCTTTCAATTAGATGAAATGTCAACCCAAAGTGCAGAGCAGAATGCCGCAAGAGTTACGTAAATTAGAAATGCAAATATTACGGAAATAAGTTATCTTATTTGTATGAAAGCGCCGTTGAAAATGTCCAAGTAATGGTGACCTAATGGGCTATTCACTTCCCCGTCAATCATCTGCGTCTGGCGTCCGAAATATACTTGGTAGAAACTCGCTTAAATTTGTATCGTACAGCGAGAAGTGTCCACCTATTTTCGTAATTTTAGTACGTAATTTACAACAATGTAAATCATGCTAAAGTAGTTTAGTTTCCTGGAAAATGTGTATTTACTTAATTCGGAGTAAATTATTTTCAATAGAGTACTTTGTTCGTAACTTAATTATTCACTATTTCATTACACCTGATATAATGTTTACTGTTATTTCCTTTCTTCCGTGTGTGACTTGACGTCTGTATTAAGAACTTGTATGAACGGTTAGACATAAGCACATCATTTGTATACGTCATTGTGTAACAATGTCTATGAACCGTGACTCAGCAAGTGTGAAATTAACATACACTTGCGGAAGACAGCACAAAAGGGAATGATTGCACTGAATCTGCCTTAAGGAAAACTATTTTCAAAACATTGTACATTTTGAACGAATTCATTGACTCTTGGTCTCTCAAGGTACAAAAGTTCTCTAGAATTCCCTGGCAAGAGAGTTGCCTGACGTCAAAAGTATGCAAGAATCTTATAGTGATGCTGTCACGCGTTGTGACTTTACTACAATGTGGATTTTCAAGCAGCGCTTTCTGACATTAGTCAACATTCTACAAAGAATTTGGCTGGAAAATACTGAAATTCATCAAAAGACTCGTAGCTTTATTTTTAGTTATTGAAGTTATTAAACAAAGTCACTTCGGTGACTTAATCTGTAACTATAATTATGTACTTAGTCGTTTTTGAAAACTGATACATTTATCTCTTTTAAAATACAAATTTTCAAATCTCTTTTGAAATTAAAAAAACAAGCTGTTGGCAACGATCGACCTTAGAAACTACACGCAATCTCTTTACTTTCATTTATTGATGCCAATTTCTCGATGCCTGATTAATACTGCAGTCAAGGCTACAGTAGAAAAAGTTGAACTCTACCAATTACTGGTGCCAGAGGAAAAGTATGACAAATCGCGATCGGCACGCGCCGCGCCGGATGAATTTATTGCCGCGACGCTCGTTTGCGGCTGACCGTAAATTACAAAACGCAAAACAAAGACATCGAAATGAAAACTTAAAATTTGCTTTTATTTTTAGTTATAATACTGACTGAAAAGATTATAGTGCCATGTGTACTTAGGCTCTGCTTTTATTACAACCATTGCTGTTATAATTTTGTTTTAGCAAACAAATTTTAAAAAATACAGTCGAAAAGACATCTTCCTCCTTTTTTGTAGTCAGTTAAAAATAAAAGCTGTCGTAGAGTTCACTGAAAATGACTAAGTTGGAATAGATTTAATGGGACAAATAACATCCTTTTTACGAATGATGAGTTCTATCCACATGATTGAATGTCCGTCCAAATAAAAAAAATATACCTACTACAGTGGAAAACGAAGCGTCCGGAAAAAAAGCATCAATTCGTGAACCGTGAAAACGGCGATTTGGCAGACGGCGCGGAGTCTGCGCGGGAGCACTTTCTCTGCGCAGACGCCGCGCGGCCACAGTCCTTCAGACATGCGTCGGCGCCGCCCGCCCGCACGCTGCACTCATGCTTCCGGAAATTCAGTTTCATTACCATTTCTCGCACCGATATTTTAATCGCGACGATAACCGATGCCGTCGATTGATTTACAGTGAGGCACGACGGAACACTCTCAAATCGATCCGCGCCAATCATCGGTGATATTTCGGAAGTCGAAGACTGGGTCGTTGGCCGCGTATATAGCCCATGTTTTCGTGCGAACTTCCCTGGATGTGCAGTGTGGGTATCGGAGGTTAAGGCTGTGACATTGTGAGACTGTGTGTGCATAACTGAGGGGGACGTGGGAATAAAGATCAAGACATATTGTGATCGATTCTGTCCGCCGGTGGACTGTCGCCAAGTCATGACGCTATGGTACACCGATTTATTGGTGAGCTCGTAACACTAACGCCATTCATTTCAGCTCTCCCGGTTTTCTTCAGTGTCAATTACAACTGTATACCTACATGAGGTATCTATCTATCTATTAGTTACACTTTGTTTTTGTTATAAAACCCATTAAATTTAGATAAAGTTAAAGTTGTAAATTTTGTCTGTATAATACTTAATGCTAGTTAAGTAGCTAATACATTGATGATAAACTTGTGTGCGTCATTACATCCATATCGTCAATACGTTCTCGATGCTTGGCGCAGGTCAGTGATTTCCAATCTATGAAAGATTGTTTAAACCATAAAACGTTTAAAACTTTATTGCTGAGAAAGTAATTAAATTTCATTTAAAGTGTGTTTTTGACACAGACCCAAATGCGGCGTTCAGTCGAGACTATAAATCAATTAAAAACTAACGTAAAGACATCGTTAAACTATTAAAGAGTCGTGCAATTCTTTTATGTAGGTAATACGGGGGCGTTATAGCACGTCTCACAATTACTATCATGGGAAGGTATAGGCAATTGACCTAGAAGTAACGTGTTATTACATATCGATGCTTCAGGCGCCACTCCTGCCTAGATATCCATCTATCGGGTCAATTACTTTGGTTAGTTTCGAATTTCTTTCGTTTACTTTCTACATAATCACCGCGGTGGAGAGCGGTCTTGCATCAGGTCTAATTCGGGCAAGTGAAGCATCTCGTCAGGAGTCGCCGCTAATTTACCGTCAGTTAGTGCGTTTCCTGCGGTGGTGCGCGCACGCCGTTGCGTCAGCGGCCCACTTCCCCGTGCCCGCGCTGACCCGCCAATTACACGCGCGTGAATAGGTTACGACCGTGTAATGTTGTCACCAAAAACATACATGTTGCTTGTTTATGTTTTCATGCCCTAAGCGCCGTAAAAGTAAGTGTGTCGTGCGTCGCGCAGAAATTAAATCTTCGTGACTCTCTTTTTGTAATGTTTTGCTGACACTGGTGCGACATTGGTAACTTTCTAGCAAAATCCGCAAAATAGAAATCTCTTTGTCATGGTTCTATTGCGGGACCATCGCTCGTCGTTACCGAACTGTAAGTCTGACATGTAGACAATGTCAACTAGTTAATGGAGCGGCGAATGATGATGACAACTTTTTCTCACGTCAACAATGAGATCGACATGCTCGATGATTATATCAACTCACGAAAGGTTAATAGCCATCACCGAACATATCATTTAGCTGTGACGACTATAAGTTTCGGCTTTCACTGTTTGAAGAAACAAATTAAGCGTGCTGATTGACTTTTTGTGTACGCTCTCTGCATTCGATATAACAATTTAAATTTAATGTCTTCTCTTCTTCTTCTTTCTCTTCTTTTTCAGGCTTTTTCTATCCACTGCTGGACGTAACCCTCTCCTAATCTCCTCCACTTCGTCCTATTCCTCGTCTTCCTGAGCCAGTACGGTCCGGCGTAACTTTTTATGTCATCAGACCATCTCATCTGGGATCTGCCTACACTTCTTCTTGTGGTCCGCGGTCTCCACACCAGCACTCTATGGGCCCAGCGGTTATCCACTCCGCGTGCCACATGCCCCGCCCAAATTTAATATATCGCATATAAATTCTGGTGTATTGTCTTGACTCACCATCTACAGTCAAAAGGGCTATTTGTTTTAAAAAAGTAAAAAAACTTATAATTATGAAGATGATATCGGGAGGTGAGGGCCGTAGCGATGCGGCACGGGCCGCGGAAGGCGCGACCGCATTCGGACATTTGCACTTTCGATTTCCTGCACTCGACCGACTGTAGCCTCCGGCACAAATAGACAAACAAACTACTTATCGAGATCTACACAAAGCATAAATTCGACCGTAAAGCGGCGTAGGCTGTGCCATTGATCGTGGCATGCTTTTGAGTAGGGTTCCAAAGAGGCTTGGCAAAGTTTATTTGCTAATTAAATGTTTAATTGCAATTAACCTCGCTTGCCTAACCTAATTAGGCACAAATAAGTTAATAACTACTAAGTATAAAATTCTTAGCCTAATTACATTGGCTCAATGTACTTTAATTGAATGACGATGTTATCTGTAAGATATGCATTTCAAGGAAGTCTTTCTGAATTAAACCAATTACCTACCTAGCTTTATCGCGGAGTAGCAAGACTGTTCAGTTCATGGAAATGGACCTCCTAAAAGTTACACCAGAATCTAATGGGCGAGCGCTCACGGTCGCTTCGCCGTCTCTCATACTTAACTGTTTGACAGAAAGAAATAGTGAATACGATATAATTTCGAGTGTGTTAGACATGAATTAATTTTGACGAAATGTAATTGTGCTGAAAAATAATTATAACCACATTTAATTTCGACATACATAACTAAACTAAGCCTAAACTAAAATAAAATGACTACTTAATTGAATTTTTCATTATTGACTAGGTATATCACTTTTGGATAATTTTAACATGGGACATGATTCCATTTTTACTATATTCTGGATGGACAACTTTCCTTATGTAGGTATTTAAAATTATCATTTTTCTGACTTGACGTATAATTTTGAGTGGACGATTTTCCACTTTATAAATTTCCACAAATTTTACCTATACTTAATCACAGTAAATCAATTTAGTCTCTTCATTCAATTATTTAGAAGTCACTTTGTCCACTGTCTCCGATCACTTTCCAAAGACTATCTTTCCAATTGATTAACTTTTGTGCGGAACCGTTGGCGTACAAGCGAAGCGGGCCTGTAGCTTTTTATTTTTCGGTTAATTCACCGCGCACTGTGGAAGCCGGTAACCGGGTCTGCGTTCTTGATTAATGCCGCTTTTACACCGATAATGAAGCCAAAAACACGAGCCACTTTTCTAGCACTTGTCTGAATCACAGATCGACTGAATAGACCGTCCGCAATACCCATAATTAGGGGGTGAAAGCTAAGTGTTTTTATTTCAGGTCCGTGAGTGCACGACACGATTTGCTGGTAACTTGTTTTTGGATTGTAATTTCTAAAAACATTATTTTTAATTGACGGTCTTAAAGTAATGGCTTGACTATGATACGGGTGTTTGTGTCTGGTGATTTACAAGGTGACGATTAGCATGCTAAATGCTCAATTTTATTGCGAGAAACATCTCGCGTTGATAGATGTTGCTAACTGATCTGATGGTTACCACGTTTTACAATATTTCACTAGCCGTTCAAAGCGTTCTTCTATTATCCTACGTAAAAATGTACGAACATAACGACCAACTTAGTCGCGACAACTGGCGATAGATGATAGATACGGTTTAATATAAGCGTTTCTACATAACCCGCGACGTAAAACAGAGGAATTTACCATAAAATTTAAGTTTAACGTAAGTATAAGTATGACTGTCTGAAACATTGTTCCCTCCCGAAAGGATGAACAAATTCGGCTGCAGTAGTTTTTTAAATAGACGGATAGTTTAAGCACTTGAGCCGTTTTAATTTGACTAACAAATGAAAATCACGTGGTTTGACATCGCTAAGTTACAAATACTTTATTCGTATGATAGTAAAAAAACTATAAGTATTTATAAACAACAAAACTTATAAATACGTAAAAAAAAACAAAAATATTAATTATTAGGCATGGTCCGATGATACTGGCAGGTTTCGTGCTTTGAATAGCTAAGCCAATTGCAAATACTTTCCTAAACTATACTTAGTTAGTGAGTTAGTTAGTGATTTAATTTCTCCATCTCCATTTTAAGGCCTTCGCCCTTCTTCTTCTTCTCAAATTTAAGAGCCATGCTCTTGTCGATGGAGTAACCGCCACTCCGCGCGGTCTTCGGCCAGCCAGGGCTCTATACCTACGTCCCTCTGCAGGGCAAAGGCCTTCTCTCAGAATTAGAGGGCTTGGGCCGTAGTTCCCACGCGGGCCCAGTGCGGATTGGAAACTTCACACATACCATTGAATTTATTCGTAGGTGTATACAGGTTTCCTCAGAATGTTTTCAGTCACCGCAAAGCTCATGGTAAATTTCAAATGTAATTTCGCCGTGGTGGCCTAGTGGTTTGATCTATAGCCACTCAAGCAGAGGGTCGTGGGTTCAAATCCCGGCTCGCACCTCTGAGTTTGAATAAAAAAGTTACATAAAACAAAGAGACTTATACCTTTATCCTGTTGTTACAGAGCCCCGGTGCGGTGAGCGGTTCGACTCCCGGCGCAGAGAGCTCCCGAGACACTCTCGACATGCGGTACTCCCTCGCCGCGCTCGCCGACGACTACACCAAACGGAAACACGTCGTGAGGGTCACCACCGCCGCCGGCGCAGAACTGCTGCTACAGGTAAGCTTTAGGCCAAGTTTAAGACCTGCAAGAATAACCACTTCAAACTCGTTCGCTGTACTGCCTCGCAATGTAATGCAACTTGCGCGTTTATACTTGCAGCAGGTTTATTGTCTAACGTTTCTGACGCTTGCCTTCGCAATCACTATTTCTTTCTGTCAAACGGTATAAAATGTTTATTGTTTGGTTTAGATGCGTTAGACAATACGGCCTCAGGTCTAAACTCTGCTTTATAGTCTCACGAGTTTTTGTGTGCTTTATAAGAACAAATCATAGACATTATCTTCCCAGCCTATATACGCCACACTGCAGGGCACAGGCCTCCTCTCAGAATATGAGGGCACGGCCCGTGGTTCCCGCGCGGGTCCAGTGCGGATTGAGAACTTCACTCATACATAGAAAATCTAGTTAATGCATTATATTGTCCAGCATTGACTTGTGGGGTTAATACACTCATGGTAAATTTCAACTGTAATTTCGCACGTAATTCCGAACCCACGACCGTCAGCTTGAGAGGCCAAAGTTCAAACCACGTGGCTACCACGGCTTTTCTTAGTGACAATTGCCCCATGGTATTTATTTATTAGTAATAATAATAGTAACAATAAATAAATAAATCATTGGACAATTTGTCACCAATTGATCTAGTCCCACACAAAGTACTTAAAGCTTGTACTATGGGAACTAGATGACGGATAAACATACCTACTTACGTAGATAAACACGTACTTAAATACATATTAAACATCCAAGTCTTTTCTCTTCAAACTTCAAGACTTTCAAAACTTTCTTCTTGGATGCGGGTGGCGCAGGTCCGATCTGTTTGGCGAGCCTTGGGGGAGGCTTATCTTCAGCAGTGGACGTCTTTCGGCTGAAATGATGATGATGCTGATCCATGACTCAAACACAAACATTCGTATTTTCATACAAATATCTGCCCCGACCGATCAAATTCGGGACCCTTAGGTTCTCTAACCACTAGGGCGCACTAGTCTATCCAGTCGTCTTATTGACGTAACAACGTCTAATAAATCGATGAACGCCGGCTGCACGCACGAAAAAGGATGACGCAATGCAATGTACATTTCCCGTACAGAGCAGTGAAGGCCAGGATGTGCAAGAGAGCAGCGCGCGCCAGGATGTACAATAGATTGTACATTAGAATGCGCTCGGGTAATTCTTAACGGGGGGGGTGCCGTTTTCAAGATATTTGACAAAACACCGGTTCTCGTCCGATCACTGAGGTTAAGCAACGTCGGGCGCGGTCAGTACTTGGATGGGTGAACGCCTGGTTTAATTTTTGTTTTTAGAATGTTTTGTTATGACGTTGTCATGTTAAACTGTCCTCCGTAAACCGACTTTATTTAAGTGAAACTTTGTTGTGGCGCAGGCGGAAGGGCCGGCAGACGCACAGCGCTGGCTGGCAGCCCTCCGACGGCACTCGGCGGAGCCGCCACCCGCGGAGCCCGCGCCCGCGCCCGCCGCGGAATGCCCCTCGCCGCTGCCGCCGCAGCGGAGCAAGAAAATCGGCCGCAACAGGTCGCCCACTGGTGAGTACAGTTGGTACACAATTTCACGGGGGTTTACAGAAAAAATAAATAAAAGAAAAACAATAAAAATCTAATGAACAGTACGCTTAGTATAAGTTTTCCTTCACTTCAATACTTCTCGATCGCGTTTACCTAAAAAATTCAATTACTAGGGAAACATGGACAGCGCCTCCGCGCGCGCGCGTCTATGTTTCCATAGAATTGAAATTTTTACGTAAACGCGATCGAGAAGTATTGAAGTGAAGGAAAACTTATACTAAGCATACTGAAGCAATTACTTTGCTCACCCGCGATTTACTATAGTTACGTTTATGTAAGAAATGCCTAACATTTGGTAGCATAGCGTTTGGTTGTGGTACTCTGGTTGAGTTCGAAACGCGTCAGTGTAGTTTGGTGGTGGTGATAGTTGGGTTTGTGTGTTCGTACAGTGTAGAGGTGGAGGAACTGCATGAACACGCATTTCTTACATAAACGTAACTATCGTAAGGTCGCGGGTGAGCAAAGTAATTGTTTCAATTCATTAATATGGACCTCCGCAAAGTAACGCCTGATTCAATAAATTAAATTAATAAAAATCTAGTTCAAATCTGCGTCAATGAGAGAGTAATGAGAGAGTAGTGCTGTCGCACTATGGTATAGCACGCTTTCTTTTCTTCCAAAAATAAAACTGGTAATAACCGGCTATCATTTTTACGGCATATCTGACTAGTCCCCTGCCATTTTAACGTGCTAATGCGCTGAGCTATGACAACAACCTTGGTTTTTTGACGATATTTTTAATGAACTGAAACAATTACTCGGGTCGCGACCTTAACAGATTACCTGACCCGTAGCAATGTGTGCGTCCTTTCGATACGTCCCCATAGTAACAATGACATTAAACGCTCTTAGAGCCATGAGGCACATGTGCCTCATGAACGTACCAGTGAACATGAGACGCAGGTGCCTCGTAGGACAGGGAACCTGTTAATGTTCGGGAACACTGCGCTGTGGCTATTTTGAAGCGTGATCAGCACCATTTATGTGTCAGGTCCGCCAACCCCGACGCTGCCCTCCTCCCCGAAGAACAAGACGTGGAAGGGGCGCATGGCGAAGCAGCTGCGGCGCATGCACGGCGGCGGCGCGGCGGCGGCGCCGGCGCCCGCGTCGGGCTGGCTCGGCGCGCCGCTCGAGCGCTGTCCCGCCGACCCCGACCACCCGCTCGTGCCGCGCGCTGTCACTTTGCCCGCACATGCTGTTGAGGTAACTTACCACTACAATAACATCCCTAATATATAGAATCTTTTGTTAACAATTAAATTTTTTATATAATTTTATTTAGCTCGACTGTTCGTTGTTTATTTATTTATTTATTTAGATCTTTTTTTAATTTGGATGCGAATCACCGTCGTGGCAAGAGATACGGGCGACTACATGAACATTGAAATACGAGTACAAAACTATGATTTAGAAAAACTAGTGAGACTTAGTTAAATATACAGGATGAATTAAAATTGGTGGTACAAAATTAGTGTTTCGCGAACTCAATGTATGGACGCCCCCAATTTTATAAGTTTAATTTAAACAAATGAGTTAGCGCATTATATTGTCCAGCATTAACTGAGTACGAAACACTAATTTTGTATCACCAATTTGAATTTACCCTGTAGGATGATATTCAAATACTTGCTTGTCTAAGTATGTTATGGTTACATGCCTTTAAACATTTTACAGCAATTGATGACTATGCTATTGCTAACAAATTTGTGGAATCAACTGATCGACGATTCCTTACGATACACAAGTCTGGTCTATTCTAAGATTATTTACAAATGATTTCGTGGGACAATTTAGGACATTTCCAAAGAACATAAAATCAATCACTATTCGTATTTCCAACGAGATCATCGACGATATCAAAATGTCTAACTCCTCGGCCAACCAAAGCTTCGAGTTTTCAGCAGGGTATTTAATATCACTTTCGTCGTCAGGCCTACGGTCTCCGCACAGTAGGCGTGTACCGCGTGCCAGGCAACGCGGCCGGGGTCGCAGCCCTGGCGGCCGCGCTGGACCGCGGCGAGCCGCCGCCGGAGGGCGACGCGCGCTGGGCCGACGTTCACGTCGCCTCCAGCCTGCTCAAGGCCTATTTGCGCCGGCTGCCTGACCCGCTGCTCACGGCGGAAATGTACCCTGCTTTTATCGGTAAGTCTCTTAAATACCCCTAAAGGCCCACTTGTTTCCACCACTGTCCTGAGTCAACTCACCACTACCATTACCAGTCTAGGCCAGATACTCGTAGCGATAGAGATGGGCATTTTCACTTTGAAAAATATACTTAACTGCTGCTTTTTTCAGAATCAGGTAGTTTGAAGTTTTTTATTAAGAATCAAGAGCGCTGTTGATTTTGATGATAAAAAAATATCCCTAATTTAAAATTTTTCATATGATTTTATTGACAGTTATCTGATGAGCCATATTATTAACTGTATGAAAGTCACAAAACTACAAAACCGACTTAAAAAATAAGTATACTTCTTTTTCTTTATTATTCGAGATAAGAAAACCCCAAAAGTTCCTCATTAAAAAAAAGTAAAAGGTACACTTTAAATTGAACCTTACCTTTTAATTGTACCTTACCGCCTCAATTTATGGTGTTACTTCATTCGAGGAAGTATGAAATTACGACTATTTAGGTGCCTCGCTTTATTGGTAAAAAGACTCATGAGATAGGTATAGGTATGCCAGGCATACTGAATACAGCTGATTATAAGTAGATAATTAATTAGGATGAAAAGCCATTAAGCGCATTAAGTGTGAAATAAAACAAAACATCTGAAACATCTTCTTAGAAATTCGCAATCGTTTGCCGTCACGGACACTTTTTGATGCTCGCGTAGTAACAAATCATCCTCTTACGTGCTACTCTTTGCGTATGCCGAAAACCTAATGAAAATGTTCAAATCCAAACGCTCATTAATTTTAGCAAATTGTTGGCAATGAGCCTCGGCTTTTCATCTTACTTTTTGCCAATTATTGTAACTACCTACCGCAAGAGTAGTGTTGTGTTTCAACCCGAGACATCACTCGGCAAGTGTTTACGTGAACCGTTATAACTTTAGGCTGAATTCGTCTTTCGTCGCAGATTTTAAAGTTTATTCCATTTTCAGCGGCCGACCGGTCGCCAGAACGAGCCCGCGAGTTACGGCGCCTGGTGCTCTCACTGCCAGACCCTCACTACGAAACACTCAAGTACCTGATCCAGCATTTGCGCAGAGTCGTTGCGCATTCAGCTTACAACAAAATGGAAGCGAGAAACTTGGCCATCGTGTTTGGGCCAACGTTGGTGCGCGCGGCCAGCGACGACATGCTCGCAATGGTCAATGACATGTCCAGTCAGTGCCGCATCATCGAGTCTTTCCTAACCCACGTGAGTCTTGTTTATTTTTATCGTCTACAAGTATTTAGACAGGTCTAACTAAATATGTGATGATTGATGTGTCGCTTTACCTACTTTGTCACGCGCTGGTTGTTTGTTGGCTAATTTACATTCTCATTGCAGTACGATTGGTATTTCGAAGAGGATGAAGGCGATCCGCCAATAGAGCCACCGCCAGCGGCAGAGGAGCACGCTCCCGCGCCGTCGCGGGACCTGCTCATCCACAACGTCAAAAAAATCGAAGGTAACTATGGCTCCCATCCAACATAACTAATTTGGCAAAAGAAACTAACATCCGCGAATCATTCACTGGAGGCTTATTAGCACGTCATTAATTTGTCTAACCGAAATAACTTTTCAGGGAAAGACGTGTCGACCCGCGACATAGTCTCCTCGATAATTTCGGCGGCGAATAGGAAGATTCAGCGGAAGCCGCGGTCTAAGCCGTCGACGGACAGCAAGAAGTGGGTGGAACCGGACAAGGGGCGAACGGAGGCGTCGCCCGGCGGGTCGCCGCCGAACTCGCCGCTCACCTCGCCGCCCGCGCACCTCACCACCACGCTGGCTGACTACGACGGACTGCCGCATAGGTTCAACCGGTCACACGAGGGCACCAACAAGTTAGTTTATTTTCAAAGTTTCAAGGGAATAAAAGTTTTGGTACGAAATTTTAATTTATCCCCTACCTACCTAATAAAGTTTCAATCAACCTACCTACTCGTACCTACTAACTGTTGCGACTCTGTCTGCGAAGATTTCCTTTATCGCTTTATCTCCTTCAGTCTCAAACTATCTCCATACCAAATTTCGTCTAAATGGATTTAGCCGTTTAAGCCTTAAGAGTTAACAAACAGATATGTAGTTAATTTCGCATTTATAATATTAGTATGGATGGTATGACCTTTTGATTGCGCTGCTGCAGGTATTTCGGTGTACCTACAAAGTAAGATAGCTAAGGCTGGCTACGAATCTGCAATCCTCTGAAGTGTTCATAAGTGTCGTCATAAAAAGAAAAATTAATCGATGCACGTACGTTCAGTACGTTTTACCTGCCTTTATTTAACATACCAACTTGGCGTGATTTATTGTATTCTCCTTTATTTTCTTTATGATCCGTTGAATGAATAAATCGTTCTTACTAACATTGAGTCTCTTTTCAGAGTGGAGATGGAGTCCATATCAGTGTTGGGCCGCGGTCGCCAAGAGCTCTCGCGGCACACACACACGCTACAAAGCTTCTCCATCGATGGTAAGTTCAACTGGTAGACTTTAAATAAAAACTCTTTAATATTTCATTCCTAAAAAAAATTATGAAAAGGTAAAAAATATTTTTAGTTAAGTAAATTTAAAGTCTCAAGATATCACGGTCTCTCCATTCAATGCCTTTAAGGTGTTTGTTTATTTGTGTACCGCTTACGAACGTAGTAAATAAAAGCTATCTACTATTTGCCCACTAGGTTTGCAGTACTGACGTCAGAGAATAGACACAGCATTCCCTTTCTTTTGTCCACACTAAAAGGTATAGGAATGTGAGCGTGCGTGTTGCAAGTGTGTGCGTGCTGCGTGTACGCAAGCGGTTCCGTTACCACGGACGATTTGTTTGCATCTCCACTGATTAACTTGAGAAAAACACTCAATTGTTACTATAAAAAAGAGAATGAAAATACTTATTATGTCGATACAAGTAAAATTAATAATAGCTTTTGATAAGTTGATCAGTGGTGAATACGAACGAACGGCGGCTCCGATCAAAACTAACGCTTTGAACCGGCGGCTGCTGACAGCACGGCTTCATGCGCTCGCGCATCCGACGGCCGCCATACATGCCCATACCATGCCCGACGATCACCTCACCCATCATCGTCACGCTCTTAACGTCGCAACCTTAACACGCTTCAGTATTCGTGTCCGAAGGCGCCTCTAGACGAACTACATCGCGTCTAAAAGCACCTTCTCCGTACTAAATCTTCACCCTCCCAACCGAACCGACAGAACTATACTTGGTTTATTTTAGCATTAGAAAAAGGGTAAACAATCTTGAAGTCTTTTTTATTTAAAAACTATTAACAACACTTATGAAAGTAAAATAATGTAAATGACCGTCCTTATGTACTTAATTTAATTGTAACTTATTTGCTGCGATTTATTTTTCAAGTGTTTTTTTAATAAAAAGACACATCAAGATCGCTTTCCTTCTTTCTAATGCTGGATGAACCAAGTATAACCGTCTCCAAAATTGTCGCAGGAACCGGAGACCTGGTGTCTTCTCTGACGAGCACGTTCGACCAGAAGCTGCGCACGCTGAACAACTCGTCGCCGCTGGACGACGGCAGCATCCCGTACGCGGACGAGCCCGAGCCCGACGACCTGTCGCACTCCGGCAAGTCGTCCTCCGGCAGCTCGGGGGGCGCCGCCAGCGAGCGCGACGAGCGCGTGTCGCCCGCCGCGCGCGCGCAGGAGCTCAAGGCCGCCTGGCTGGCGCGCGACCACCGCCACTCCAGCTCCAGCAGCGACGAGCCCGACCGCGCCTGGCCGCGCCGACAAGACGACGACGACGACAAGGAGAACTGCCGCGCGCCCGACCAACGCGCCCGCGACGACGACAAAGACGTCGACACGCGCTCGCAACTCTCGGAAACCATGCCCGACAACGACAAGACCCTCGCGCTGCTGTACCCCGCCCCCGCGTACAAGCCGCCGCTGCGCCTCTCCAACCCCGAGTGCGTCAAGCGGAACAGCGCGGCGCTCGACAACGACGGCGAAAAAGACGTCGACTGCTCCAAACTGAAGCGCTCCGAGTCGCTCAACCGCGACCCCGAGCGCGAGCGCGGTGAGCCCCGCGTGCTGCGCTCCGAGAGCCTCAACTGCCGCGCCGAGCGTCTGCAGCGCTCCGAGAGCCTCAGCAAGGGCGAGCGGCTCAGCAAGCTCGAGAAGGGCGAGTGGAACGTGGTGCGGCGGCGCGAGGGCGCCTGGCGCTCCACCAAGCTCAAGCGCAAGAACGGCATGCCGGAGCGCGGCATCAAGCGCCGGCACACGGTGGGCGGCACCAAGGACTTCGACAAGGACGGCTGGAGCGCGCGCCACACGCGCACGTCCTCGCCCGACCTCACGGCCGCCGCGGCCGCGCGCTGGCCCGCGCCGCTCGTGCCGCCGCCGCGCCCGCCGCTCGAGTCGCACGTCTGACCCGAGCCGCACTCCTTGTAGAGGACTGTCGACGTCAGCTGCGACCTTCCCGACTCGGACCTGACGCGCTCCGCCGGCTCCGGGCCGCGGCTGCAGACTTTTACCGGTTGAAATGAACTTTGAGACGCGTGAAGGATTGTGTGTTTTGTGACACGCTCCCCACATTTCATGGAATAGACGCCGGGCGAGAGAAGAACTCTATCCGTTATTCGCGCAAAGTGGAAACGCGGACTGAGTCGTGATTAAAACTATGTATTTCAAAATAATATCGTCATTATATCATACTTATGAAGAGGTGAATAAGAAATAGCTTGAGTACACAAAGTTTCTTAACTGATTGGACTCCATGATGGGTGCCTATTTGTTCGGGTGGTGCTTTTTTTTATATATCTAAGTAGTTTTTTTAAATGATCAGGGCGAAAAAGAAGTTGGGTACCGAAAATCAAGAATATATATGTTTAAAATTTGATTACACGCAGTACCAACCATAATTTGTATCTTCTGCCGACAGGAAACTTTCGCATCGAGAGAGGCTATTATTTTGATTCAACTCAATTGACTGAATAGATTAGGTCACAAAATATCTAAATAAATACATATATAGTATAGTATGAAAAAATACTCAAAAGTCATTTACGTCATAGTATATCGAGAACTTTAAAATTGCAGACACTTTTTAAAAACAGACATAGGTTAATATTGTATATGAAAAGTAGAACAATGAAAATAAAGGGTACTTGACTAGGGAAATGCTAAATAGGTATTTAACATTTAATTTGTTAACAAATGAAGGCGCTTACCGCTACAGCCTATGGCTCCTTATCACCACAGCACAGGAGCCATTGAAAGGGCTGTTTTGGGATGGCAACAAGAGGCGGACACTGGGGCAGCGTCGTACTTCGAGAACAGTAGCCAAACGGTTTTTATTGCAAGTATAAATAACATACATCCAGCATTAAAACAATGGTACAGTTACTGAAGTCCAGGAACAGCGCTGCTCTTAAAGAGAAATTAAGCTCACTAAATAATGCCAAAGAATGATAAAGGAAATCGTCAATTTGAGAATGCGAGGAGCATACTAGAGAGAAGGCACGACTCTGAACGGAATGGAAGGATTATGTATCAACGAACTACTGAGTTACTCAACATATCGAGGCAATGAAACGCACTACACGTACCTTGTATTGTCATTACGTTCCACAAATACACCTCTTAGTACAACTCCCCTTGTAGGTTCTAAACTACTCTCGACGGAGTTGTCGTGAGGCGTTACATAACTGACGTCTTACGTAATATTACAATACAATTAATATTAGTGCTAGTAGTAGATAGTACATACATACAATGAATGTTAATTAGACTAGATTTAAGTATAATACGCACCCGGAAGGGTGCACATGTGACCAGACTACTGTAACACCACATAACTCTAAGGATAACGTAAGGATTAAGTAATAGGTCGTCGAGTTTTACGATAGCGATTACTAAATGGAATTATAAAAATAAATAAATGCATACATCACCTACTTGCCTTTGCAATAGTTTTAGCGGATTCGACTTATATGCACAATTCTCATTGATTGTAAAATAGAACTTTTATGAAAGTTATTTTGTAGACTCGTCTCCTATAACAAAATGATGTACCTAAACGAATATTTTGAATGAATTAATGAAAGTTTTAAACTGTTAGAGATTGATGAACTTAATATTATTTTACAAAGTTCAACTAGTATTGTAAATAGTGGATGCATTATATACCTACTGACCTACCATAGGAGCCCCGCGCCAGCGCGCTCGCCGCTGGCGACTAACCGACGTTAACACTTCTACAGTGATAATAAGTGATTGTAGCTTTGTATAAAATGTACATTTCTTTTTATGATTAATTTATATTAAATTTGTTATCGTAGCTTTGTTGAATGCAATTATTTTTTATTGTTTTGTTTATCAAAGAGAAGTATTTTTAGGCTAAATTCAATTGTTATTTATTTGCGAAAGCTGTAAAACGTGATTTGGCACAATTTCTTTTTTAAATTGTAACTAATTTGTAAATACAACGTCAGCAAAATGATGTTTTAGACTTTCGTTCATTAACTATTTTGAAAATTTTATACCATCTTTACGTTAAGGCGATCTCAAGTTTGTTGAATGTTTGCAAAGCGTTCCTTTTAAAGTTTTATTTGTAAATATATCTTTTAATGCATCATATTGTAAGTAGACGGTAGATGG
This sequence comes from Archips xylosteana, assembly GCA_947563465.1. Classification (NCBI taxonomy): domain Eukaryota; kingdom Metazoa; phylum Arthropoda; class Insecta; order Lepidoptera; family Tortricidae; genus Archips; species Archips xylosteana. The sequence continues at coordinate 19,545,409 of OX387347.1, read as the reverse complement.
CGGTAGTGTACCGTGCGCGCGCGCCGGTAACTCCGCTCGTTAGGTACATACATATAAAAGACATGACTCGCTAGAGTGTCTGCTTGCAAGAGAATTGTATTCAAATAATCTAATTCATGTCCTTCGTGTAATCAGCTGTTAAATTCGAATAAACACCATAATACACTTTGCAAATATGGATCAGTCCGTATTACAATGTTCATTGTCGTTGTGTATATTTTGGAGCAATGAAAATAAAATACTGAATCAATTTAAAACTTGTTTCTTTTGGCGTCCTTATTTAAGTAATTTGTTAACCATAAGAATGAGGCCAAACGAACGTAATTTTTCGAAACTATAGGCGGCATCACTAATGCGACAGAAGAGACACTATGCGAACAGTAAAAGAAACTTATCAGGGTAAAACATTCAAATTGAAGGCACCAGGGCCGACAACGCACTGGTATCGCGTAAAGCGCTGCGAGTGTCTATGGACAGTGGTGTTCATTTAACATCAGGTGACCCACTAGTTCGTTTGTCTGGCTTCACTAATATAAAAAAAAATAAAAAAAAGCACCGTCCATGTGCTCGTTCCCTATATAAAAGTCCACTTTGTGCCACACGGCGACGCAAAATGAGTTTTACACAAATAGCACTTTTGTATGAAACCAAAATTACGTGACCCTTCCTTGCCTTCACCCTGACGAGTGAATAAAGCCTAGTTCCGACACGTAAGAAACAAATTTGCACCAACTAACTCCAAATCGGGGAGTCAGACAAGGAGATGTTATCTCTCCGAAACTGTTCACCGCTGCACTAGAGGATGCGTTCAAGACTCTGGACTGGGAAGGGCGTGGCATCAATGTAAATGGCGAATACTTCACTCACCTTCGATTTGCCGACGACGTGGTGCTTATGGCTGAGACCTTGGAGGACCTCAGTGCGATGCTCGCTGACCTCGGAAGAGTCTCCGAGAGAGTTGGTCTTAAATTGAACATGGACAAGACGAAGGTCATGTCGAACACCCATGTTGTACCAACTCCCGTCGTAATCGGTGATACTTTGCTCGAAGTTGTTGACGACTATATCTGTCTGGGACATACAATCCAATTGGGTAGGTGCAACTTCGAGAAAGAGGTTAATCGACGAATTAGACTCGGCTGGGCAGCGTTCGGGAAGCTCCGCAATATCTTGTCATCCGATATACCGCAGTGTCTCAAGTCAAAAGTCTTTGACCAGTGTGTGTTGCCAGTGATGACTTATGGCACTGAGACGTGGCCGCTAACGATGGGTCTTATAAGGAAGCTCAAGGTCACTCAGAGGGCGATGGAGAGGGCTATGCTTGGAGTTTCTCTGCGGGATCGCATTAGAAATGATGAAATCCGCGCAAGAACTACAGTCACGGACATAGCTCGAAGAACCGCTAGACTTAAGTGGCAGTGGGCAGGGCACATCGCCCGTAGAACTGACGGCCGATGGGGCCGAAAGGTTCTCGAGTGGCGTCCGCGGACCGGAAGACGCAGTGTAGGTAGGCCTCCAACAAGATGGAGCGACGACCTGGTGAAGGTAGCGGGAACGCGTTGGATGCGGATGGCACAGGGCCGATCTGTTTGGCGAGCCTTGGGGGAGGCCTATGTTCAGCAGTGGACGTCTTTCGGCTGAAATGATGAACTCCAAATAATGTACAGTCAACGTCATAAATAAGTGATCACTTTTGTACTTTGTCGCTTTCAGTCGTTACATAATTGGGATGCACCAAAAAAAATAACCTATAGTTTTTATATTTTTTTTGGAAAGAATAGGATATTTTAAGACACCATTTTCATCGATTTTGAATTCGGTTGAGTATTTAATTTTTTATATTTTTTTTTAGAAATACGTTGGATGACGTCACAGTGAGAGAGCCACGTTCCATAGCCTAGAAAAATTCAAGTCGTACATAACATAATCTGTGGCACTACCACGGCACTACTGAGACCCTACTACGAAGTGCATAATTCGAACTTCGTTTCATGCCGTCCCGCTCACGCTAATATGATTTGACACGAGAGTGAGAGGGATGATACGATACGAACTTCGAATTTTGTAGTAGTGCCCCTGATTTGTCTTGTCACTGTCAATATTACAAGCACGGCTTAGGGTCCTAAATGAACCATGACAAAATAGTTTTATTTATTTCTCTTCTTTTAGCTTCGATTATTCCTGTTTGTTTAATGGTGTGATAGTAAATAGATACTTTTTATTAAAATCTGATTTTTAAATTCTTTCATATTTACTTGTAACGTAGTAATTTAATAATTAAATTTGTAAAAATACATTGCGAGTATTGTATACATTTCGGACTTTATGATAAATGACAACTGTTTAAAGCCAGGTGTGCATCATGTGATTAAAGTTCTGTCTTTGTCACTCTTTGCGATTATAAGCAGGACAGCAACATTTCAAACTGACAATTTGATTTAGAGTGTAGACCTGCTTTATATCTGCCTTTGTGACGATTCACTGCAGGGGTCAAATGAAGGTCATTACTTAAATTTTCTTTATTTAATTCAGATTATCATATTTTTGGAATCTGATTTCTGAAACCGCTTCACAAAGCCTATTTCTCCAAACGGTTTTCGATTTATTATACGTTGCCAAAAATTGGGACATCCCAATTTCGTATGGCTTTTCAAACATGACGTTAAAGTGACAAGGTACAAAAGTAATCACTTCTTTATGACGTTGACCCTACAGGCTAAAATTCCGAGAACACATTGAGAAATTTCGTATTATATACCGACTGCCCAGGCTACGCACACATCACGGAATGAACTGGGTACAACTTCTAACCCCATCGGAACTTTTCTAGTTTTTCAATGTGTTCTAGTTTCGGTATCATTTAGAAAAATACTTAGGTTACTTTAGCTCTGGGTTTTGCAAGTAACTTCTAGAAATTTCGATATGAAAGGAAACAAATCATTTAATTAACTAAGTTTTTATTAAGCATTCCACTGCACACTCATGAATAAATCACCACACCACACTGCTGACTCGCAACATAGCATCAAAAATATATTATTCTTGTTAACCTTACTGAAATCAATATTGAAATCAAAATTGTACATTTCTTTAAATCTTAAATTAACTTGCATCAGCCCAGTTTATCTCTCATAACCACTTGCAGAAAGAAAAACGAAAAATAAATACCTAAACCGGCGGATTATACAATTGATACCACATTCATTACACAGCGAATAAAATTAAAATGACGCGAAGAATTCTACTTCACAATTAAGCTCATAATGCGACAATATCATAGAAAATTCAGTCTAATACATAATATCATCAAATGAAAAAAAAATAGGGCAGAGATACCAAACAATAAACTCGAATTCAAAGCTCAACACTTTCACTGTTCACGCATTACATGAACGTACTAGAAATGTCTCTAGAGTCTGATGAGTAATGCAAGGACAGTGAAAGTTTTATAGTAGAATATTAAAGTCTTTACAGACAATAAAGCGCTTTCATTTTATGTCTTACAGCACTCCATCATATAACACCTTGGATCACACGCGTTTGAACTCTTCAGTCGAATCATTTAACTATACTAACAATTAACTATCTATTGGACAATGACATTACGGAGTATTAAGTAACACTACGTTCAGCTTACATTTGCCAGAAGAATCAGACTGTTAAAAACATTAGCTCAAAGATTAAGATAAAACGGAACTGCATATGTCCGATACAAATAGATATTCGACTTCAATAAAAACAGTAACGGACGTCGGACATATTGGTGGATATGAAAGAGAGACCCTTACAAGGGTTGATTTTTCCTTTTATTTTAAGGTGGTGACCTTGAATTAGTGAGTGAGCTAGTGTGGCTTTGCGCCAATTGCGCGTAAGACCTCTTTCCCGAATATTCATTCACGAAGAGGCTAAATCAGATATTCGTCTAACTAAGCTAAATATTTAAGCTTACTTCACGCGCGACATTCGTCACAGCGTGGAATTACATCGCAGTAGACAACAATTAAGATTGCATATGACATCCAATATAATAATTAACTATGATTTTCAATAACTTTAAATTAAATCTATGTTACCCAGTTGAGTGTTTTACCTATAGCAAATTTACGGAAATGCCAAACTAAATATATGTTTAATAAGTAACGTTTGAAATATAATTTGTTGAAATCATTAAATACACTCAATATCATATGTGATATATTTGAATAATTTATATATATATTAATAAATATTATTTTTAAACTAAAGCATTATAATAACGAGAGATCGTTTGCAATTTTGAGTCTAATAACAAATGCCCATTAAAAAAATATATTTTCATACATCGCGCTATCACATTCACCGAGTAAAATAATAAAAAATACACTATAATACCGTGAATCACTTGCCATTATGTAATGTATGACTTTAAATGAGGCAACCTCCTAATCCATTAACATAGCTGAATGCGCGCATAATATGTCGAGATCGATCGTTCTTGCCGAATACAGTCATCAGCATATCGTCAAAAATGCTTTTAGAAATGCTAGAATGGATTTACAACGTATACTGAATTGATTTCAGATCAAATTGCCTTATAACAATGCAACATCAAATAGAACTCTTCAGTCGAGTCCATGCCGTCCACTTGATAAGGTTTATGAATTGTCAATTATTAGGAGTGTTAACTGAACACCAAGTCAACAAGATCTAGAACAAACACCGCCTAAAGTGAGTATTTTTAACGGATATCAGACATATCACTGAACCCTGTAGATTATGACTTACATTATCTATTCTATAAAGATCAGAATTGTGTTTTGCAACACTTTGTAAGTTACTTTTTCAAAGCCATTTTTGTCATGATCGACATACGTTTTTGTTTACGCTAGTGATGACACCTAAGATGGTACAGATACATTAACTGCGAGGTGTTGCTCCCGAATGTTTCACGAAGACATACAGGCCGATTCACATGAGTTGGCACGAATGGATCGAATGAGTGAATGAAAGTATCTATGTGTTACCTATTTGAATACACTTCACACAAATATGAAAATGTCATGCATCAGTCATTTTTCTATAAAAATGTCAGTGACATTGCTTTCGTTCATTCCATTCGTGCCAACTCTTGTGAATCGACCTGTACCTAAAATGTTATTGCGCTTTTAAAATTCTTAGGCCTGGATACAGTGCCACAAACAACGGATGGCTGAATCATAGAGCGTTTTGACCGCTCCCGTCAGACGTCACTATCCTCTAACGATTATAACCACAACGGAATTACAAGTCGTAACAAGCTTGATCAGACTAGACTCAGCATCGGTACTATCCCTCAACCTCGAGCTCTTTTTCAGCAATATTTGCTGGGAGGATAATGTCGTAAAACCCGTGAAAGTGCTGCATATTGACCATGATGCTAAAGATTCAAATGCACTGTTAAGCGTAGAGTTCAGAGCCCAAATAGGAGCGTTTAAGTCAGTGTTGGTACTCGCGGTGGATCGCGGCGCGCCGGCGTCAATCGGTGTCGGCGTCCTTGTGGGGCGGCGGGCACCACGGCTGCACGGGCGGCGTCGCGGGCCGGGGCTCCCGGGGCTCGCACTCCGCCGCGTGCGGCTCGATGGAGAGACTGTTGAGGAGGATGTCGAATATTGTGTCCTGGAAACGATGACAGATTGACATAAGCATGGTGTAACAGTTACAGAGGTTATATTATAACAAAACTCGCCTTTTGTTGGCTGAATTTGTGCATGGTACTTTATTGCTTTTGCTTTTACTTATATACACATAAAATATTTCCCTTAAATTATTTTAGTAATGTAATTAGTCAACAAGCGTGGGGAAACGCGCGGGTGTCTTATGGGCAGCCCCCATGCCGCGATCGGGGTACTGTGAGCTAATCACTTGCATGCTCTTAAACCAAATCAGATTAAAGAAACCGCAGATAGAAATCAAAACGATCGATCCCCTACAACGACTTTTGGCGCGAAAATGAGGGAGGCGGCGCAGGATAGGGAGGCGTGGAGACGGACATCAGCGGCCCTTAGCTCCACCTGGGAGATATAGGAGAAAATCAATCAAATCAAATCAAATCAATCAATTAGTCAATTGTAAAAATAAGTCTTTCTGAGCAACCATAATGTTATAATTCACTAGTGGAAACTTCTTTGGCTTTTGTATTATCTTAATTTGAAATAATCACAAATGTTATTTTTCGCTGTTTGTTTCCCATTATCAATAAAAAAAAATTAAAAAAAATTATGTTTTGTATAAGTCTAACAAAAGCAAGTGAAATAAAAATACACCGTTTAATGCTGGCACTTCACTTGGCGTATTTCACGAAATATTTGCGTGTGCGAGAGAGGACCACTATGCCGATTCTAGCGTGAAAGACGGAGATGGCAATAGCGCAACGCGAACACGCAACGCCAAGTGAAGTGCCACCATTATATAGGTAAGTATTTTTTAGTTTTATTTTTCATTCTTATCTTTTTTTAGACAGATAGACAAATTAATTTTAAACTAAAAACGAGTTCTTCACTAGAATACAACAATATATCGCCTTACTACAACTTAACGCATTCGTTGCTGATTCTCCCACCTAAAAATTCCGATGCCATAAAAGCACATGTTCCTTTCTATTACTACTGAACTGCCGCACTGGGCGAAAGTCACGGGACCAACTATGTATAGACAGCGAATACTTTTATGAATAAGACGGTCAGAGAGTATGGCCCTAAAGTGACAGACCAAAGACAGAACACCTAAGCAGACAAATTAGACCAAGGTAGCTAGCTGCGCCGGCTATTCGATTTTAACCTTTTCAACGCCACGCCTCGACAAAACGTAAACCTGCTTAACATTATGACATAAGTGTCATTGTGTCAAGATCACTTTGACACTGTACTTTGTGACACCTATATGTGTCGTTGGCGTTGAAAGGGTTAAATGTCCAATATTTTAGACGACCAGATGGCCTAGTAGGTAGAGAACCTGACTACGAAGCTTGAGGTCCCGGGTTCGATTCCCGCGTCGGGGCAGATATTTGTATGAATAATACGAATATTTGTTCTCGGGTCTTGGGTGTTTAATATGTATTTAAGTATGTATCTATCTATATAAGTATGTTTATCTGTTGCCTAGTACCCATAACACAAGCTATGCTTAGCTTACTTTGGGACTAGGTCAATTGGTGTGAATTGTCCCGTAATATTTATTATTTATTCATTTAATATATATCCGCAAAAGCTAAGACATATACAGGTAGATTGAAGCCCTAGCGCCAAGAGGGCATAACGCAGACTCACGTTATAGTCCAGCATTGAGTCGACGTTGTTTGAGATGTCCGTGGGCGCGGCGCACGGCCAGCCGTAGTCGAGGGCGGGCGAAGCCACCGCCCGCTCCGGCGTGCCCGGCGGACTCAGGAAACAACCCACCGCACCTGCAAACAATCAAAATGAACCATAAAATCTATAAACCTGTTAAATCTATAAAAATAATATTTTTTATTAACAATATAAGGAAGTCTCTATTGTACGGAACAGGGTTATGTTCTCAAAATGACAGACGTTTGTCCGAGCCTTGCTCAGAGTACAGGAGATAGAGGGTAGTTCAGTATTACGAGTTTATAATATTAGTAAGAAGTAAGATAGAACCTTCTCCCTCCCTACATTCTCCGCCCTGTTAACTTTAAATCCCTCCTTCCCTATGTAAATTCCCCTTTCATTATCATTCTGTGTGACTTTATATCGTCTAACAATATAAGACCATAGTTCTAATTAATAATGACATGTTTTGTCTTTGTCGTAGTGTTACACGACTCCCGCAACAGCGTTCGGCCGGAAAAAAGTCTTTATTTTTTGAATTCTCAAAATTATTTTGTTGTTGCTGTCAAACTGTTGGCGTTCTGCAGATTCAACCGCAAACCTCTCATCGTAATTGACATCGGCCCAAGCCTTAAGGCCGTCATTAAGGGAAAATAATAATAATAGGGATGTTGGAAGTGAAAAAAAAAATCGAAATATTGATGTATCGATGTTTATATTTCAAACTAAATACAAACTGAAATATAGATGCACAGAAAAAACCCCAGAAAAAAGACCAATGCTGGGAATCGAACCCAGGTCCTCAGCATTCCGTGCTACGTGCTTACCCCTACACCATCACTGGTCCAGAGGTTAGCGACGAATTTTTCCCATACATCGTACATTTCAGTCTGCTATAATCACCTTATGCAGTGATAAAACGCGTATCTATGTTATGCCCTCTACCGAGAGACTTAACACTCCTTCGGAACTAACCGCTCACCTGGACCAAGAGATGGCGCTACTGTGCAACTTGGTCTTTTTTCTGGGGGTTTCTGTGCATCTATATTTCAGTTTGTATTTAGTTTGAAATATATGGTTTCACGGGATGACCGTAAAAGTAATAAAAAATTAAGTTGAAAAATAAATACAAAAAGAAGATACTTCATACCTAACTTGTATCGATGTTTATTAAAATATCAATATCGACGTCGATATATCGAGGAAAAAATATCGATATATCGATATATCGGTGTCGCACGATCACGAATGAAAGTGCCGGTGCCGCGCACACACACGCGCGCAACGCAGACAAAACCATGGACAATACAATTTCTTTTTTTCGTTCGTTTCTATCTTTTCGATAGTATAGTAAGTCCATGATCCTTTACGATTTTGTATTCTAGCGATTTTTAGTTACACAAATAAAAAATATATCGTTCTGATACAATTTTCGATATTGGATATTTTGTATCGATATATCGGATCAACATATATCGGCCGAAAATATCGATATTTTGAATTAAAAATATCGATATATCGATACTTTTTCAACATCCCTAAATAATAATAAGCGAGTTAGGTTACCACAAGGCTGCGGGCGGGTGTCGACGGCGCGGCGCATCTGGCCGGGCGAGAGCGGGGCGCGGGGCAGGCGGCGCGCGCGCGGGGCGGCGGCGGGGCGGCGCGCACGGCCGCCCGCAGCGCCCGCGGGGGCCGCGCCCGGGCTCAGCGGGCTGCGCAGGGGACCCTCGGCGGCGGCGCTGCACGCCCAGTTGCGCTTAGGACCTTTCGAACCTGAAATTACCATAACTTTGTGTTGCATTTTTAACGAGCTTAACCCTTTTCCAGAAACGAATATATTTACCTGGGAAAACTAGTGCAATTCGACATCAATAGAAACGAAAATGAAGTAGACAGAAGGATAAATGCAACATGGAAAAAGTATTGGGCACAGAAATAAATCTCACGCGGGGCACTTTGACATAACGTTAACGATAGAGATAATTAAAAACAGCAGCATTAAACTCTGACGACATCAATCAAAATAGTTAATAGTTTCAATAATTAATAAAAAAAATAGTGAATTACATGAAAAAAATATCGAAATTAGTGACTTTACTTTTGCTACTAAAAAAATAAAAAAACCGTTGATATTTTTCTTAGGGCCAAGAATGATATTTCCATACATTTTGACACTTCTTGACCCTGGGTAAGCATTTATCTCGTAGCTAAGTAGCTAACGCAGCTCCGCGCAAGCCTGCCTTAGACTTACAACTTTTTTTGATTAGTGAAGCATACTCACTATGTTTGGAATGCTTCGGCGTGAGCCCGTTCATCCGCATCAAGTTCAACAGCAGCATGTCAGTGTGCGCCGCGGTGGACATCTGCGGGTCGGGGTCGTGCCGCGCGGGGGCGGCAGGGGGCGCGTCGCCGCCGCCCGGCGTCGCGGACCGCCCGTGGACGGCGCAGAGCAGCCGGCTGAGTATGTCGGAGCTGTCCTCGCTGCTGGCGCGAGCGCCTTCGATGTCGTTCTCGCCTGGATCAAGTAAGTTGTAATAAGGTTTTTTGAAAAAAAAACTGTGTTCTCTATTTGTTTTTAGGGCTCCATTGCCAAAGGGTGCCAACGGAAGTCTATTGCTGAAACTCCGCTGTCTGTCCGGACTCTATCTCTTGGACCGATCCACTGGTTACTATGGCCGCTATTGCAAAAAATACTAAAAATAACAAAGTTAAAAATTGAAGGGAGTCGTCATACAAGGGACGTGTTTTTTTTTGCAGTGTTCAAATCGATCTTTATTTTTTACTGAACTATTTTTAAAACATTATATGAAAGTATACAGGGTGTTTGGTAGCTACGTGCAAAGCTTTAAGGGGGTGATAGCCAAGGTATTTTTGAACATTTTTAGCCATATATGTCTTAGCCGAAATTTGTTTTTTTTTTTAAATTGAAGACTTAGAAATTTTAGGAAAATACCCATAATTTGATAGTCACGAGTCAATATTGCCCCAATGAGCGTTAATTTGGAAATTTTAAATATGGCACAGAAAAATGACGTAGACTTGTCTTTTTCACATGTTATTTACTAGTAAAATTTCAAGACTAGTGCATTCTTAGCGAGTGCTCCCTGAGTTAGGTTTTTACTTTTTATCTCAGATTTAGCAAGCAATGTCAATGAGTGATACCTTAAAAGAAAGAGCAATAAACAGGCATGTTTCTAAAAAATGTTTGAACATTTCAAGGATTTTTTTTTATTTTTTTTTATGGCACAGAAAAATGACTCTGTTCCAACCCAAGACATTTTTAGTAATTTCGAATGCCTCCATTTTGTTTTTTTGGCAAGAAAGACTTAAAAATTATTTCATTTGGTCCAATACACATTAAACTATCCGAAATTAAAGATTTGGTTTCCAAATTAACGCTCATTGGGGCAATATTGACTCGTGACTATCAAATTCTGGGTATTTTCCTAAAATTTCTAAGTCTTCAATTTAAAAAAATATATCAAATTTCGGCTAAGACATATATGGCTAAAAATGTTCAAAAATACCTCGGCTATCACCCCCTTAAAGCTTTGCACGTAGCTACCAAACACCCTGTAGTATAAATCTTCCCAGGTGAACTTTTCGCTTCGAGCCCTTATCTTTCAAAACAAACGGTATCGTCATAGTATTAAGGTTCAAATTTAATGTAATGGCTCGAAGCGAAAAATTTACCTGGGAAGATTTATACTATACGAAGCCCTTCATGTACAAGTCGGAATCGTACTTGACCGGTTTTTTATCTAAGTACTGTTAAAGCATATACATGTCGATTCACAAGATCTGGCACGAATGGATTGAACGAAAGTAATGTCATTTTGACACTTTTGTAGGAAAATGACTAATGCATGTCTTTTTCATATTTGTGTGAAGTGTATTCAAATATGTAACACATAGATACTTTCATTCACTCATTCGATCCATTCGTGCCAACTCATGTGAATCGACCTGTACGTACATACTATGATGAGCCAAACAACTCATTGAACACAAAATGTGTCAATTACCGTCGATGCGTGAAGTGTATCGATTTGTAAAGGCTAAAAATCATATTTCACCAGTCTCTATTAAGTTCCTGTTATCTTCTGTGACATATTTATGATGCCGTCTCTGTTTATTTTGTTCTATCAAGCAGAGACGGCATCGCAGATTAAGAGCTCCCACACATAACATCGTTAGTTCCTGCGATGCGACGCCGCATCGCAGGAACTAACGATGCGAATTGCTGCGATGCGATTTCGCGCGGTAAGACCAAGGTTCAGGTGACCATATAATTTGTATGGTCACCTGAACCTTGCGCGATGCGAAATCAGATCGGAAGCTCTTGCGGTGCATTCGTGCGAGCTCGCAGATAATTGCGATGCGATACGAATTCGCGGTTGTGTGGGAGCCCTAAGGCATTTCCAATTTAAAATGTATATGCTACTTTTTTTCTGAATTTTTTCCATACAATTTTTTATGTCAATTTTGTGAAAAAAAGGTGTTAGTGTTAAAATAAATAGTACTCGTGATTTTGAATAAAAAAAAAAAACACAATTTCGTCATTAAAAAAAAAAGTAACGGTTATTTTTTTTTTATTGAAAATGCCCTTCCGCTAAATTCAGTTGTAACAATATTGTTAACATAATAAAATACGTTGCTACTCACTGGTTATCTGTTCTGTGTATACAATAAAGTGGAAGAAAATAAAAGTTTATTAAGTTACTTTGTTTCAAATTTAATAACATTTTGTCTTTTTCACCACCCTCATGTTGTATTATCAAAGAGATCAACAGTTACAGCTTATTTGTAAAATGTATGTTTGTGTAGTGGTGAAAAACAAAGCAATTTTTATAACAATAAGCTTGAACACCGCCTATTTCGGATTAAAGTACTAAAAAAACGAATAATAATAAATATAATAGAAACCATGTGGTGCAGTAATTTAACAACTCAAAATAGATACAAAATTATAAGAGTTGTTACACTGATGATCCTATTTTATATTGTAACTCAGTTTAGGATAAAATAAAACTTTTTTTCTAACAACACTCAAAATAATTCAAATCTGCACTAAATGCAACAATGAAAATCAAATTTTATTTGATACTAAGTCAAATAATTTGTGTATAACAGTAAATTGACAAATATGACAATAAATTCATACTTTAGTAATATTTATTTTCCCTATTGATATTATAATTGCATTTTTATAATAATACTAAATCCAGTTTTTATGGAAAAAAATTCAAATTATTCCTATTTCAAAAAAAGTGAAACTACAGGATACTGAGAATAATCATTTGACTCCAATATATTTTAACTAAATAAATCACAGCAATATAATATCAATTGTTTTTGTCTACAAAAAATCCTTAAATAATCTAGAAAGCATTCTGGCCAATCTCGATTCGGTCAATTAATTACTTTTTTTATGTTCGACCGCTTTTATGTATTGACACTAACATTGCGATACAATATTTTAGTTAGAGAATTATCATGTCGAATGGTCCCTTAGTTATAATGTTATAAACAAAAGGGCTAACGTATGAAAAGTACCGCTAATCAAGTTTTCTTCCTATCCTTATAATAAATCGTATCTTAGATGATTTTTTTAAAGGACCTCTAGGAACAAGGGAATAAAGCGACGTTAAGTTCAACCGTTCAACTAAATTCATAAATTTAATTACATTATACGACTTACGGAAAATGTACGCGAGAAAAATTTACCAACATCGAAACTTATAAGCCTCCTGATACACACAAAACAAAACAAATGTTTTAACTTTAAAATATTAGTAGTGTTAGTAGGTAACTATTTTCCCGCGATTTATGATTTGTTTTCATTGGTCCTCCCTGGTTAGTAATGATAATACATGGCACATTTCTCGTATTTCCACGAGCAAATACTTTGATATCTATTAAGCTTTAGGCTAAACTATTAGTCTTTCTATGGTGCGGAGTGTTTTTAAGTACGATAGATCTGTTTTCTATTATTCCATAACTAATAAATACTAGATCAGTTGGAAAACTATTGTGAGTAACAAATGTCATGTAATTGAAGTTTTAGAGAACGGACCCATCGTGCAAAAGGTTCGGGTTGGAAGGTGTTTGTATAGGGATGTTGACACCACCAATCAACTGACGTACTATTTATGTGCTGTCAAAACAATTCTCGCATAGAGTTTGAATGGCAATAGCAACTTATGACGTCACTTGTTCGCCAACTCAATAAACTAACTAGGGTAAATCTCTAATAACTGGCCACCGCTCAATAACTTTCCACCTCATACTAAAAATAAACTCTATTCACCCATAATAGAATTTATTTTTAGTATAAGGTGTTAATTACTGGCCACCCTTCAATAACTGGCCACGTTATTAACACGCTTTTATTAGCTTCATACGTTTGTTAGTATGTAACGGAAACTTAGAACATGATTTTGACTCCCTTGAAAACGTCGGATTAACTCGAAATTTGGCATACTTATCAAGGACCGATGACAATGCGTGTTTTTTTAGTTTTTTTAAACTATTTTTTACTTATACTAAATTGAATTCTGTTCGTAGGGAAACAGAGTTCATTTTCAGTATGAGGGAACCAGTTATAGAAGGGTGGACAGTTACTGGCGATTTACCCTATTTATTTGTTTTAAAGCAACAAAAAATCTAATTTTTGCAGTTAATCAAAAATTAATCTGGTTTACAGGGTTTAAAATAAAGCGTTCTTTTACTGGAGTCGTGTCTTTGTATTTTTTAATGGCGTCAACATCCGTATTGTACGGTCGGCCAAGAAAGTGGTCTACCAGTTTTGACAAAAGTTTCTGTGAGATCTAAATGTCGCTAAGGTTAACGTTTCTGACTGAGTGAAGTTATTAGTCACCGTCATCATATTATTGCAAGGGAAAATCGACCTCGTTGTATCACGATGTGCAAATTAACTTCAACCGTAGGGTGGTAGACCATATTTTTGGCCCACTGTACAGTGTCTCGCGCTAGTCTACTGTGTGTCAGTGTGGGGTCTCTGGGAGTTGTGGGCGGCGTAGGGCGCATGCCGGCGCGGGCGCGCGTGCCGGTACGCGCAGTACACGCGCCGCGGCCGCTCCGGCCCGCACCAGCTGCACGCGCTGCCCGACGACCCGTCTGGGGAAGCGGGGAGGGGGTGAGGACAGGCCAGGGGGGTGAGGAAAACCGGACGAAGCCATATGGAGCCAGAGGACGTATTGTCTACGCGCGGGCGGGAATTTATACGAGCGGTTCAACCGCCTCGTTTATCTGGTCAGATTTTTAAGAAATGACATAAGATTCTGATAAAAGTTTTCAGTTATATGGTAGACGTACAGGACTTCTAATATAATAACCAAAAGCCCTATCAAAATCTATAGCCATTTCTTAAAAAATATGACCAGTTAAATGAGGCGGTTGAAATGTTCGAATAAATGCTCGGGGGTTCACGATCGCATAGCTTTCTGCCATCATCTAGCATACAGTTTGACACAACGAAGTCGTGAATGCGTTTGTGCTTCCGAGTGAGTTAGGAACAATATCGAGAGGTGCATGGTCAAACCAAAAGCCGTGTTGTTTAATGCGCGGGCGCTTGCCATCGATTTCACCATCTCTTTCTGTCACTATCTCATACCGTTTGACAGAAAGAAATAGTGAATACGACAGCAAGCGCTCGCGCGTTAGACAATACGGCCTTCGATAAGTCGATGTAGTGTATTGTGGGAATTTTGAATTTAGGGGTTTAACACGGCGTTCTTTTTTAAACAGTAAATTACCTATTTCAATCTATCGGGTTTGATCACGCACCCCTATGTTCTGAGAAGCTATATTGCACGGGCGCTCACGAACGCATTCACCAGCTCTTTCTACCTTCATCCTACACCGTTTGAAAGAAAGAAGTCGTGATAGAGATTGTGATTCCGATTGCATTAGACAACATGGCCTCAGGTTCCGTACGGCAATACACCGCTGTATTACTGCTATTCAAACGCGCGTTATGTTTCCGCACTTCAAGCATCCGCTAAATTTCAGCTTTATTCCTATAAAGGTCATCTAAGCCTTGTCGGAGCTTCAACAACTCGTGTAATCGGTAGGACTTTCAAAAGGATTGCATTTCCGGAGCGCCAATTCGAAAAAGGGACCTGTTTAGGCAAATCGGCGATACAATTGTAGCGGAAGCGTCTTCAGCTTAAAAGTGCCAACGCGGCCGGTTTTTTGTTTGGGTAATACCTTAATTTACGGCTACGTTACCGGTGTTTCGACATAGTAAATGTAACACGGCTCGCAACTCTAATGATGGGTTCCCCTCCGCGCTTCTCCCTTCAGTATCTGGCCGTTAAGACCAAACATGCGTCAACTCAACCCTAACCATGTATGGTCGCGTATAATCTACAAATATTTGTTTTTGCTATTGACTATGAGTTACAAAACTATACATTGTATCTTTCACGGAAGCTAAAGCCAGCAATTACTTTGATAAGTACATCAGTTTAACACTAAAAAGGGTGAGTACTTTAGCTCTGTAGCCGTAACAAACTAGCGTCTCTCACAGACATAAAAGCAATAAGTCTATTTTTTTTAACGTTGCTCAGCTATCTAAGACTTGCAAATGTTTTAAATTTAATGGAAATTTAGATATTGTAATGGTCACAATCAGAAAATGATCTGGCCACGTTCTTTCCAACAGCAGTCGAAATACGATGTTTGAGGACGAACATTTTGAAAATAGAAGCAATGTATTAGTAGTTCATGTCTGTGGTAACGTTAGTGTTAAGAGCCTCTTGAGTAAAAAAACACGCTTTAAAAAAATAAAAAAAAATAAAAAAAATAATAATAAATTTCAATTCACTATTCTTATAGTGCAGTAAAAAATCTTAATAAGCAATTATTATATTGTTATATCCAGATCAAAATTTGTAAACAATTCTAAATATTGATAAAATCAATAATAATAGTTTAAAATATTTTATTGTAAAAAAAGCGTGGGGTGCATGGTGTCAATTGTCAAGGATTATCATTTTGATAACATGTTAAAAAGCACCCCACGCTTTTTTTACAATAAAATATTTTAAACTATTATTATTTATTTTATAAATATTTAGAATTGTTTACAAATTTTGATCTGGATATAACAATATAATAATTGCTTATTAAGATTTTTTACTGCACTATAAGAATAGTGAATTGAAATTTATTATTTTTTTTTTTTATTTTTTATTTTTTTTAATGCGTGTTTTTTAGTTTCTTTAAACTATTATTTATTTTCTATTTTTTAGTTGCATTTTTTTCACAGTGAGAGTTTCCATGTGCTAAAAAGAGACACAAAACGGTTTTTGCTCGTCTTAAATAGAATCAGTCTATCTTATACTTGGTCTTTGGTGCGCGCGCACTGCTCTACACTACTAAACGTAAACCTCTTTCTTTCTAACTTTACCCCCCTCACCTACAACCCCCCAACATCCCCCAACCCATTTCCCCAACCCCTCCCCCCCAAACACCTAACCCCAACCCCCACAACCTTACCCCCAAACCTCTAAACCCCCCTTACCCCCCTCCTCATTTTCCAAACCACCAACCACCTAAACCCAACCCCCCTAACCCCGGACCCCCACCCCATTTCCTCAAACTTCCCCCAAACCCCTAACCCCAACCCCCCTTATCCCCCAACCCCAACCCCCTTAAACCCCAACTCCCAACCCCCCTTACCCCCTCCCCATTTCCCACAACCCCTCCCAACCTCCCTAACCCCCGAACCCCCCCCAACACCCCACACCCTTAACCCCCTTCCCCTCCCATTTCCAACCAACCCCCCACCCCTCCACCTACCCCCCCTTTCAGCTCCATCATCAAACCCTTGTTACCATCTAGGCCTCTTACCCCCTCCCCATTTCCCACAACCCCCCAAAATCCCTAACCCCCGAACCCCCCAACACCCCCACCCTATTTCCCCAAACCCCCCACCCCCTAACCCCAACCGCCACACCCTTACCCCCAACCCTCTAAATCCCGACCCCCTTACCCCCATTCCCCTCCACCCCGCCACCTACCCCCCTTCCAGCTCCATCATCAGACCCTTGTTACCATCTAGGACCAAAGTACTCGTCAAAACGAATCAAACGAGCCCAAACTCGATGGGGTTGTGTCGTTTTATTGTGGAGTGCCTTCGGCCATCTTCCAGCTCCATCATCAGACCCTGGTTACCATCTGGGATCAAAGTGCTCGTCAAGACGAATCAAACGAGCCCAAACTCGACGGGCTCGTGTCGTTTTATTGTGGAGTGCCTTTGGCCATCTTCCAGCTCCATCATCAGACCCTGGTTACCATCTGAGATCAAAGTGCTCGTCAAGACGAATCAAACGAGCCCAAACTCGACGGGATTGTGTTGTTTTATTACATAGTTCCTATGGCCACCATCCAGCTCCATCATCAGATCAGCTCCATGTTACAATAATATTGCATTGTCATCCAATTTACACATATGTGCAAAATTTCAGCTCAATCGGAAACCGGGAAGTGGGTCAAAATCGCGCCCTAAGGCCCATACTACACGGGCGGTTCTCCCGCCGCGGGAAACCGCTTCTGAACCGCCACTAGACACAATTTTATATGGAAGTTGTATGGTGCAAACTACACTGCGCAGCTCCGTCGAGCGGGAAACCGCGGCGGGAAACCGCCCGTGTAGTATGGGCCTAAGAAGTCGGTTACAAACACAAACATACATACAAACATACAAACATAGAGGTGAAGCTAATATAAAGCGTGTAAAAAGGACGCGCGAAAAGGAACCGAGGCGTCATGAGAGTTGTTCACGTTATGGATGGATAATGATAATGAAAGTAGGCTATTAGGAGGAAATAGCGGAAATACATGCAAGGAAAAAACGCAATGGGCGGTGAGCAGAGCCGCACGTATTCTTCCCGGAAAAACACGTAAACACAGTACCGTAACAAGCATTTTATGCGGTGTGATCTTTTATAACTGAAAACGTGAAAATACCAAACTTGACCAAAAACTTGTCCTAATCTAATGTTTGAAACTTTCGCGGTTTTTACTCAGAACTAACACCACACCTATGACTCTACAGTATGGTCTAAGCGTCTAAGTTTCAGCTTGGAAAAAATGGTATCGTATGTCTGTCCTGCTGTTCTTTACAGGTGGCATTCCCCAATCGATTCTTATGAAGTTTTGTCAATAACAATTATGGTTATTTTTGTGTGGATACAGTTTTTGGAAAATATTAAAGAGCCATTTAGAAAAGCTCGCGAAGATATAGCTCAGAGTCCCTAGTTGTATTAATGTTTCACCGTGATGAAGTCCTGGCGCAGTGGCGTGTAGTGGGTCAATTCCAGGCAGTGTTGGGCAAAATTTAGTTTGACTAATGATTAGATACGTCAATCATGCATGATTGATGACTAATGATTTGTTAGTTTAGGCATGGTGTGGTGATTGATGATTGATTAGTTTCAATCTTAGTCAAGCAATCATGATTGATCGTTTATGATTATCGTTTATGAATGACTTTAATTCATGAGCCACCATGGAACCTTTTCAAAGGAAAATTCATTAAGATTTTCCTTGTTAATTTATGCGATGTCACTATGACGTTTACTGAGAAATGGTTTCATAGTATCTCATGTCCTTGACCATACAGGACACAAATGCCAACAAATTGGTGGTTTAAATATATTTTTCTTTTGTTTGTTTTCATTTTGATGAATTTGGATCGGTACACGATTACATTAATTTACCCTAAGATAACATAAAGACAGTACAAAACTACCAGAAAAGCGATAACTCGAACAGAAGTAGGTACGACGAAACAAACAAACATTGACATTCCGTTAGAAGCATCAATCACATGGTCGTGATTAAAACTACCGATTGAATGACTAGTAATGATATGTGGCGTTAGTCATGATTAGTTCAAACATGATTAAATCAATCATGATTACATTAGTCATGATTAAATTAGTCATGATTGATCAGTTGATTGACGATATTAGTTGATTTGCCCCACACTGATTCCAGGGTAGACCGCTAGCTACCCGCAAACACTCGCCTCTACAGAGTCCGAGTGTGGTGTTGGTCCTAATTTGTTTTGGTGTTGCCCTAATAGTACCGTAAACTACCCACGCACGCATCCGATAAGTAATCGCTCACCTGACATGGTCTCGTCGTCAACATCATTCTCCTCGTTTGAGTTTTCGTCAGCATGGCACGGGCCAGTCTCGTCGGCGAACACTTCCAATTCGCTGAACATCAGATCCTGAAAGGATTTATAATGTCAGAGGTGCATTTAGTTAATTATAAAAAAAACACTGCTTTGTCCATTTTACACCTCTCTGCAGTGTCGGCCGGTCATTATCCATCGGCCGATGAATAGCTATAATTAGCCAGGAAATCATTGACCAATGCCCAGGGAGCACGCCAACCCAAGCGCTGCTCTTCCCCCGAATGGATCGAAATGGGAATCGCAACGATTGGGCCAGAGGTGCATTTGATTAAAAAAATATCAAAATTGTTGACTGTTCGAAGAAAGGATTTACGAAAATGAAAGGGTGAATCAACTTTTTAGTTCCACCAGTTGTTATGGTTACACAAATTTTGTCCCTTGGACAACCTAAGCATTTTTCTGTGAAACAGTATGAAGTGTCCCTTGGACAACCGAGGACAGTAAACAACACAAAAAAGTTGATTCACCCTACATTTAAACATTTGCCCCGCCCGTTGGTTCTGAGATCGCGTTAATCACATGTAACTGAGGCTATTTCCTAGTCGATGTAAAGAATAAGGAAACTTTCTCTCTTGGGAATGACACTACGGCACTCACTTAAACCCAAATTGATATACCTAAAAAAAATCGGCCAAGAGCGTGTCGGACACGCCCATGATAGGGTTCCGTAGCCATTACGAAATAATCAAGTAATATTTTTCTAAGGATTTCGTATGTGAACGGAATCTTCCAAGTTAGGTATCATCAATACTTTGAAAAAAGCTCGTATCTCAAAATCGATAATCTGGCAAAGTGAACTTTATTACGCGCGTATCAAAGTTCAGTTTTGTTTGCATGCTGATTTAAGATACGAGTTTTTCAAAGTAGTGACGGTATGTTTTATACCTTAGGCTACAGTTTACTCTTAAACTACAAATAATTCCCAAGCAATCTTAGCCGCTATAATTTTCCTTGTAAATTTAATATATTTACTACCATTTTAAATTTTTTCAAATGTTTCCACCCAACAGTTTAGATTTTAGAGGGGGGGGGGACGGTCGATTTAAATGAAAATTTTCACTTTAAAGTTGAATATTTCGCAAACAAATCTCTGAATACAAAAATCATGTTAGCAACCCCCCAATGGTTTTAGAAGACCTATCCAACGATACCCCACACTATGGGGCTAGTCGAGAAAAAAAAAATCACCCCCACTTTACGTCTATGGGAGGTACCCTAAAAAAAAATTTTTTAGTTTTTTTTATATAATCACTTTGTCGGCGTGACTGATATATATATTCATGCCAAATTACAGCTTTCTACTACTAACAGTCTCTGAGCTTAGCCGCGGACAGACAGACAGACAGACAGACGGACAGACATGGCGAAACTATAAGGGTTCCTAGTTGACTACGGAACCCTAAAAATAACACCCCAAATCCCTGCCGTCTACAGGAATAACTGAAACACCAAACATGCTCCAACTTAACCAAAGTCAACATTTACCTTTATTTGAAGCTAACAGTAAAGATACCAAAGGATAGTTCTACTAAAATACTCGTATGCATAGCGTAAAAAATCTCAAATAAAGAAGTTGAATTAGTTTCAAAGAAAGCGAATAACATCGAAAAAAAACTAAAAAAAAGTTAAAGAAAGAAAGGTTGGGATAGACAAGACACATATATCCTTTTCCACTCACCATCAAAGCTTTGATGTCAACCGGCTAACAAAATTTTGCGTGAAAAGAACAAATATTACAATGATTCTCTTCAATACAACAAATTACAAAACATGAGCAAAATACACTTTTTTTTTTGATTATGTTCCACGCACCCTTTCTTTCTTGCAAACATTTTTTTTTATGTCCAGTGTTTTGTTGTGTATATATATTTTGTACTTAGTGAAAAATACGGATAACTCATGTTCTTAATCGAATTTAGAGCTATATCACGCTGGCGATTTACGATCGTATTAGAAGCGGAATAAAAGCCTATCGTATTAAACGTGTCTAAATACGTCGTATTAAATACACTCACGCTCTACAATCCATCTTTCATACAACCGAGGCCACTTCTATGCCTTAGTTCTCCACCAGGGAAGCCCCGGCCGGTTGAGATCTGATGACGAATATCCAGAGCATCGATAATGGAGGTCCAGAGTTCCCAACATACACAACTGATTCGTCAACCAGTTTACACCACAGCGAGTGAATTTGTATCAGTTTCGTGTTTAAGTTTCGCCCATTGAGTGTGGTCGTGCATTTCGCGCGCGAGACGTGACCTACTTAAATATCAAAGTGCATAATTGTCACTAATATCATCGCCGCCGTCGGCTGGCAACTGCACATCATAATGACCTAGTTAAATTAATTGTGTAAGTGATCGCCGATGTAAACATCGTTAAGGCGCAGCCATCTAATCAATGATGAGTGAGAAGTACCGTATAAGTATTAAGACCGAAAATGAACGACGGATCTATAAGGCTTACTCTGACGAGAAGGCCGAAAGAGAAGAATTGGAACGCGTAGTCAAACAAATGCAACGCCAGATAGAGATGCTGCAACAGCAACTCAACGAATTTACCACCAAGGCTGCTGCTCAAAAAGCTAGCCAACCAGACCCTAGCAAATCTCAGCACACTGAGTACAGTACGGATGAAGAGGAACTTGCAAGGGAGACTGAATGGATCAGGGTGAAAAATAGGAAGAAAAGGAAACTTAACACCTCTCACTCCTCACCCCAATTACAACACGAGACTCACTCGGACAAGAATCCAGTGGTGAAAAAAATACCACCGCCTCCTCCCATCATTGTTGATGACGTCAAGAATTACCAAATATTCTATGACCTTCTGTCGGAACACGTCCCGAAGGAATCATTTACAGCAAAAATGCTCAAAGGTGACAGCGTTAAAGTTAACGTGAAAGAAGCGGATCATTATAGGGTGGTTACTAAACTCTTCTCAGAAAAAAGCTGCCTCTGGCACTCGTATGAAAATAAACAAGCGAGACCAATAAGGGTGGTAGCTAAAGGCCTACATTCCACATGCCAGCCGGAAAAAATCGTTGAAGATCTTAAAGACAAAGGTCTTAAAATCTCAGACGCTGTGAACAAACTAAGATGGAAAAACAAAGAACCTCTTAACATGTTCATGTTGACATTCACCAATGACGAGGATATTAAAAAAATCTACGCTATAAAATGCATTCTAGGGTGTAAAGTAAACATTCATCCTATGAAAACATCTAAACTGGTCCCCCAGTGTAAAAGATGTCAGTCGTATGGACACACACAAAAGTACTGTCAAAAGGAACCAAGGTGTGTCAAGTGTACTGGTAAACATCTAACCAAAGACTGTAACAAACCGTTAGAAGATAAACCAAAGTGTGTTCATTGTGGTGAAGCTCATCCGGCTAACTACAGAGGATGCATTGTTGCAAAAGAAATGCAAAGCATGAAAAATAAATCCACACAAAAGAAAAATCCTGCTCACACAGTAAACGTGGTTAATAGTGCGAAACTAGGAAACCCGAAAATAGTGCAGCAGAAAATTTCAAACACTCAAGGTAACAAAACCTTTTCTTATGCACAAATAACATCAAAAAATCTTAAAAATGCCCAGAATAAGTCTGCAACTAGCTTAAATATTAATATTGAAGAGAAGCTAAATAACATTCTCCACTATATGTCATCATTCGATGAGAGACTTAAAGTACTTGAGCGAAGCGCTAAGGTAGCTCCTCCCAAACAGAAATGACCTATACGCTAAAAATTATGGCATGGAATGCCAATGGATTACTACAACACCTACAAGAACTGCAGGTAATCCTAGACACAAATAATATTGATGTGTGCCTAATATCCGAGACGCACTTCACTACAGAGTCATATCTAAAAATAACTGGCTATAAGGCTTATCATGCTTTGCATCCTAATAATTCGGCAAGAGGAGGTAGTGCTGTTTTGATTAAAGATAACATCTACCATTACGAAGTATTAAAACATGAAGAATACGAGATTCAGTAGCTGTATGCGTTCAAACTAAGCGTTATCCGATCACGATATCAGCTATTTACTGTCCTCCAAGGCACTCTATTAAAAAAGACCAATATATAGACTTTTTAGAAAAATTGGGAAACAGGTTTATCCTAGGAGGAGATTTCAATGCAAAAAATTTACATTGGGGTTCAAGATTAACCACAACAAAAGGAAAGGAGCTTTTAAGTGCCATCAAACAAATAAATTGTGAAACAGTATCTACTGGGAAACCAACCTACTGGCCCACAGACCAAAATAAACTACCCGACCTTATAGACTTTTTTATTTACAAAAACATCGCATCAGGTTTTCTGAGCATTGAAGAAGGATACGATATGAATTCGGATCACTCGCCCATTATCCTTACATTAAGTGAGTTCATTATAGAGAAAGAAGATACCCCAAG
Organism: Archips xylosteana; assembly: GCA_947563465.1. Lineage (NCBI taxonomy): Eukaryota > Metazoa > Arthropoda > Insecta > Lepidoptera > Tortricidae > Archips > Archips xylosteana. The sequence continues at coordinate 19,521,448 of OX387347.1, read as the reverse complement.
ACTTGTTAATAAGCACACTGATTGGGAAAGTTTTAAGATTGATCTGAATGATGAAATAGACTTGAACGTCCCACTTTGGAATTCAGAGCAGTTAGACCTAGAAGTTGACATGTTTGTCAAAGCTATCCAAAAGTCAGCTTGGAATAATACACCCGAAATCAGGAGAAAACTCAAAGGTAATAACTATCCCAAAGAAATCAGATCTCTGGTGGCAGCAAAGAGGTCTCAAAGAAAAAAATGGCACCAAACAAGGTCCCCTCAAGATAAAAAGCTACTTAATAAGCTAACGAAAGAGCTTAAAAGAGAAATACAAAAACTTCGTGATGAATCAATGCACGCCAAAATAAGTCAACTCACATGTGACCGCAGTACAGATTATTCTTTATGGAAGTTCACAAAGAATATGAAACGACCGATCATGCAAATCCCGCCTATCAGGGAGGATGACGGTAAATGGGCAATCAGCAATGAGCAAAAGGCAATAAGATTTGCAAACCACTTAGAAAACATCTTTCAACCCAACGAGACGCTAGCAGGCATTGATATACGAGAAACAACTAGTGTGGAAGATCAAGAAATTCAACTTGTTACACCTAAAGAAGTGGCCAATGAAATCAAAATTAGAATTAGCTCAAAAAAATCACCTGGATTTGACCTAATAACAGGTGAAATTTTAAAGAATCTTCCTCGTAGAGCAATAGTAAAACTAACAAATCTGATAAACGCTGCCTTTCGGTTAAAGTATGTGCCAGAGTTGTGGAAAGTAGCCGAAGTCATTATGATTGCTAAACCGGGTAAACCACCACATGAAGTTACTTCATACAGGCCGATATCGTTATTACCAGTTATGTCAAAATTGTTTGAAAAACTTCTCCTAAAACGGCTAAAGCCTATACTAGACAGCAAAAATCTGTTACCTGACCACCAGTTCGGATTTCGAGAGAGCCATTCTACAGTTGATCAAGTCCACAGAATTGTTAACAAAATCGAAAAAGCACTCGAAGAAAAGAAAGTTTGTTCTACTGTTTTCCTAGACGTAGCTCAGGCTTTTGACAAAGTGTGGCATGAAGGCCTTTTACTAAAACTCAAAACATTACTACCTAAACAGTTCGTGAATATTTTAAAATCATACATATCTAACAGGGTGTTCAGAGTTAGACAAGATGAAGCCTATTCCGAGCTTAAAGAAATAAAAGCTGGAGTTCCGCAAGGAAGTGTTCTAGGGCCGGTCCTGTACCTACTATACACTTGTGACATTCCAGACATAGATAACACTACTATTGCGACTTTTGCTGACGATACTGCTATTATGGCAACAGGAAACAGTCACGAGGAAGCAGTAGGAAAAGTCCAAACAGCCATTGACCGAGTTTATCAGTGGACTAGAACATGGCGAATCAACCTTAATGAATCCAAATCGATTCATATTGATTTCACAAATAAGAGACCTATGTACCATCCGATATGTATAAATAGGCAACCCATACCGTACGCAAATACAGCCAAATATCTTGGCATGACGCTTGACACGAAGCTGCGTTGGAAAGCTCATGTCAAGAAAAAACGTGAAGAATTAGGAATAAGATACAAAAGGATGTACTGGCTACTCGGTAGACACTCCTCGTTGTCAGTGCACAATAAATTACTGTTGTATAAGCAAGTCCTGATGCCAGTATGGACTTATGGTATACAGCTCTGGGGCTGTACCAAACAAAGTAATATACAAATAATACAACGTTTTCAAAATAAGGTGCTCAGGGACATAGTAAACGCGCCCTGGTACATAAGAAACGACGATCTCCATCGGGACCTTAATGTTGAGTTCGTCCACGAGGTAATATCTAAATACGCCGAAGCTCATGAACGCAGACTTCATCATCATGTGAATGTTGAGGCAATCCAACTCCTTGACAACACGGACCTAGTGAGAAGACTGAAAAGGACTAAACCCTTTGAGTTAGTGTAGTGTTAATCATACTCGAAATAGTGTTACAGTGATAGTGACGTAAATGAAGAACACATGAACAAAGTGCTTCGCCTTAATAGACACTAAGAAAAGTCAGTGGACGTTATTCTTAGAGACTTTAAACAAAATAGTCGATTAAGTTAAATGAATATTGCTTATTAGCCTTTGTGAGCTAGATTGTAATTTAATTTAAAAAAAAAAAAAAAAAAAAAAAAAAAAAAAATCACGCTGGCGATTTACGATCGTATTAGAAGCGGAATAAAAGCCTATCGTATTAAACGTGTCTAAATACGTCGTATTAAATACACTCACGCTCTACAATCCATCTTTCATACAACCGAGGCCACTTCTATGCCTTAGTTCTCCACCAGGGATGCCCCGGCCGGTTGAGATCTGATGACGAATATCCAGAGCATCGATAATGGAGGTCCAGAGTTCCCAACATACACAACTGATTCGTCAACCAGTTTACACCACAGCGAGTGAATTTGTATCAGCACTTAGATTTTCTTTCATTTTATTGCCATTATAGATGTTTTTTCTGAACATATGTATAATTTCCGTGTTAAACGGAGATCCAATCAGGTGGGTATCTTAGGAACTCTGAATGTCCTTTATCAAAGCTCGGAGTAGCCATCATCAGATCACAGCCAAAGCACCGCCTAGTGGAGAACCAAGACATCAAAGAGACCTCGTTTGTATGAAAGACGAGCTGTGGGCCGAATTTTTTGACCGTGAGTGTACGTTGGGTGTTCGAATCCGTTGCGCGCCCGCGGCGAACACGACGCGCGTTCGCTCGGCTTCTAATACTTTCGCAAATCTATAGTGTGATATGGCCCAAAATCTTTCTAGTCTAAGATCCGAGTATACAACGTCCTTAACCGAACTGGTCCTTAAATTAATAATGTTAACAAATATATTGCAAGTGGGTTGACTAAAAAATTTCAGTCCAGTATAATTTTTTTTTTAACATTTCAACGTTTCGGTTAATAGACAAATGAAATACCAACCAATCAAAAGTATGAAGCCTATAGAATATGCAAACGTTAGGTTGACTATTTTTTTCCGGTCATAACTTTTAGGTAGGCAAGTATGGCCTTGTAGCGACATCTCTTGTCCTGGTGAGCGGTTAGTTCCGAAGGAGTGTTGACGTTTCTTGTTAAGAACTAAACATGGATGGCGCTGTATCATGCTTAAGTGATTATGACAAGCTGGAATGTACGATGCATAGGAAAAATTTGCGTGTAAGCTCCGGACCAGTGATGGTGTAGGGGTAAGCACGCGGCACGGAATGCCGAGGACTTGGGTTCGATTGCCAGCATTGGTCTTTTTTCTGGTGTTTTTTCTGTGCATCTATGTTTCAGTTTGTATTTAGTATGAAATATATTTGTCTATTAACCGAAACGGTAAAATGTTTAAAAAAAAATAATTAATAATATTCTGTATTTTTTAGTCAACCCACTTGCAATATATTTATTAACATATTAAATTTAATGTAAATTAATTTTCATCCATTAACCAGATCGGTGAAGGTCGTTGTATACGCGGATCCTGGGCTATTCAGGCTAAGCTCGATTAAAGGCGTGAGTTATCCGTATTATTCACTATGACTATGAGCGAGTCTCACGGTAGTCTCATGTTGAAAATACAGTGGTGGTCATACAATTAAGAACGATTTGAAGTTTCCGATTTTTTTTTATCTACATCATGTCATATGTCTAGTTGTGTTCCTTCTTAGAAGTAACAAGTTATGTTATAAAATAGCCACATGGATAGAGCAAACGGGATTAATAATAATAGTGTATAATTGCTAACATTTTTTTTTACAAATTTTATTTGTTCTCTATACTAATAAATTCAAATAGTAATGAAGCTGGACAAATAATTAAGAACGATTTATTAAACTGCTCGAGAGTTGTTTTATATGAAACTTAGATTAAATAAATCATATTAATGTGAAGTTGGTATAGAAAAAAAAGCAAATTAATACATTTGAACTAAAATTAATAGTTAGTTGCATGTCCACGGCTTTTAATTACGGCTTTACACCGGCGAGGCATTGAATCTATCAATTTTTGACATTTCGCAAGAGAAATAAGAGTTCCATTCTTCTAAGAAAACGTCGTACAGCTCTCTCAAATTGCCACATTGTCGATTTGAAACCTTTTTCTTGACTTCGCACCAAAGATGCTCTATTGGGTTAAGATCTGGGCTGTTGGCTGGCCAATCTAAGACTGAAACTGATTGTGATGTGAGGAATTCCTTAACGGTGCGTGCAGTATGCTTTGGATCATTGTCGTGCTGGAATGTCCAAATAACCGGAAGCACGTCTTCGGCATATGGTAACATTGTTTCTTGCAGTATATTTTTGTATTGGAATTGATCCATGTTTCCTTCTATCAGCCTAACAGGTCCAACGTCATGTCCAGAAAAGCACCCCCAAATTTTTACATTTCCCCCGCCATGCTTTAATGTCACTTTTGTGTACTTTGGGTCGAATGCTTTATTCGGAGGGCGTCGTACATATCGTTTTCCATCAGAACATACCCTATTTATTTTTGTCTCGTCAGAAAAAAGAACGTTTTTCCACTGTCTGACTGTCCAGTTTTCATACCTTCTTGCAAATGCAAGTCGGGCTTGCCTATGACATCGTTTCAACATAGGCACCTTCCTTGCTATCCTTCCGTTCAACTTATTTTCTACCAAACGCCTTCGAATAGTGCGTGCAGAGATTGCTGAAGGGTTGTTTTCGCCAAAATATTCTTTTCTGATCTCATTAGACCCTTTAAAAGGATTTTGTTTTGCCAAACGAACGATATTTCGATCATCTCGACGAGATGACTTTCTCTGTCTAGGTCCACGCGGAACGTTTGAAGTAGTTTGATACGTGGAAAAATGCTTTACGGCATGGAAAACCATTGTTTTTGAACATTGCAGATGGTCGGCTATCATTTTATACGACCAATTCTTCTCGCGAAGTTTTATTATTACTTCTCTTGTAGATTTATCACAACTTTTATTTTTCCCCATTGTTTTTATACGAAGTAATCACTTTTAAGACTTTAACAGCCCGAAATGGCGCCAAAATTATACGAATAATAATCTACAGCCACAGAGCCACACAGTGTTCTCTATTTAAATTTGAAAAAATAATAAACTATTCAGCCTTCTTAATTACGTGACCAGCCAGTAAGTACTAATACTAGGTTCAGATCGAATGTATAAAGTTTCTCTATTAATTTTTTAGCCAACAATGTTGCATAAATGAATGTACCGGTAGTACGGAAAAGTTTTGCAATACCGAGAGAAATAAAAAAAATACGGGCAATTAGTTATACTTGTTACTTTGAAAAAATCATCTCAATAAATAATCGTTCTTAATTATATGGCCACAACTGTATTTGAACACCTATGAAATGTTACGCATAGTGTACTCACGCCGGCGTCGCTGCTAGACTCGGAAGCCAGCGCGGGGTGCGCGGGCGCGGGGCTGTCGCGCGCGGCCGCCGGCGGCTCGGCCTGCGGCTCGGGCTTCGCGGCCAGCTCGGGGGAGGACAGCGACGCCGCCAGCGCCGCGCCCGCCGTCGGCGCCTCCGCCACTGGCACGCTCGCCACCGCTGCACAAACAACTAAATAAATGGGTCGATCAACTTTTCTTTGTCACTCGTTGCTATAGTGACGGTCTCCTGAGTAAATCTTTAAACCGTAAGTTTATCTGCTTAAAATTTGCCAAACCTGCATTTTTGTGGTAGTTTTAAACCCCTTCTGCAATTGGTTATCTAATAAGCATGTTAGTTAATGTGACACAACGTTTCTTCTAATCAAACTGTACTACTTTGGTCCCCTCGCCGATGAGACAGAATAACAGCAAGAAATCCACCCGAACTGATCCACCCAAATACAGTACTTGCACAGTTAAGGGTTAAAAAATTAAATCGGTAAACCCTGGGTTAAGAATGACAGTTCCATACCACTCTAACCCTGGGTTAGCAGTTAACTCGGAGTTAAGTAGCTAACCCAGGTCCGTGCAAACCGGCCTATGTAATACACACTATAGCCGTGGTGACCTATGTATGTATGGTGGTTTTACCTTCTTTTTCAACCTTTCACCACCCAATGCTGAGTGTAGGTCTCTTCCAATGCACGCCATTCTTCCCGGTTCTGCGCCCTTCGCATCCAGTCCTTACCGGCCACTCTAACAAGGTCGTCGGTCCAACGCATCGGTTGCCTGCCCACATTTCTATGCCCTACTCTAGGCCTCCACTCAAGCACCCGACTACCCCACCTGTTGTCCTGTCTACGACATATATGGCCCGCCCACTTCCATTTTCTACTAGCGATCACATGGGCTATGTCGACCAATTTCGTTCTCTTCCGGATCTCTGTGTTCCTGATTCGATCACGTAGAGAGATACCTAACATAGCCCGTTCCATGGCTCTTTGGGTGACTTGGAGCTTGTGTAACACCTGCTTTGTCAGCGTCCATGACTCGGCTCCGTAGACCATGACTGGTAGGACGCATTGTTCGAAGGTCCGACGCTTGAGGTTAATGGGAATGCTTGTGCTCTTGAACACTTCGGACAGTTTGCCAAAAGCACCCCAGCCTAGGCGGATGCGGCGCTCAATCTCGCTATTTTGGCCGAATTTGGCAAGGTTCAAGGTTTGTCCCAAGTAGACATATTCCTCAACTCTTTCTATTGCATGCCCATGCACAGTAATGTGATCTATATTGGAGTTGTTGCACATTATTTTAGTCTTTGATGTGTTCATCTTCAACCCAACAACCACTGATGCATCATAAAGCTCTCCGATCATAGCTGATGAGATAAGTCTGTACGAAATCAAGCATGCCCTCAAGCTCATGAAATCAGCAAAATCGCCAGGCAAGGACAGGATAACGTACGAATATCTGAAGTACGGAGGAAAGCCTGTGTTAAAGCAACTCAAATTGCTTTTCAATAAGGTGTTGTTTGAGGGTGTAGTACCAGATACATGGAAGAATGCGGTTGTGATACTTCTACATAAGAAAGGGGATATAACCAAACTTGAAAACTACCGACCAATTTCTCTTCTAAGCCATGTGTATAAGCTTTTCACCAAAGTGATCACCTTACGCTTGACCAATAGACTAGATTCTGCCCAGCCAGTGGAACAAGCAGGCTTTCGATGTGGCTTTTCGACTATTGATCATATTCACACTGTCAGGCAAGTTGTAGAGAAGTGTACTGAATATAATCGACCTTTGGTAGTAGCCTTTATAGACTACGAAAAAGCGTTTGATACGGTGGAACACTGGGCCGTTATACAATCTCTGCAAAGATGCCAGGTCGACACGAGATATGTGGAAGCGATCAAAGCAGTCTACCAAAGTGCAACGCTACAGGTGAAACTCCACGAGCTCACTGAGCCGGTTCCGGTCGAGAGAGGGGTTAGGCAAGGGGACACTATTTCGCCAAAACTATTTACCTCGTGTTTGGGTTTTACCTATTGCCTCCTAAAGAAGGTCGTGAGTTTTTCGAAATTTACTGTGCAAAATTACATTTGAAATTTACCACGAGCTTTACGGTCAAGTAAAACATCGTGGGGAAAGCTGCACACACCTTTGAAGAAATTCAATGGTGTATGTGTGAAGTTCCCAATCCGCTCTGGGCTCGCGTGGGCCCTGGCTACTCCACACCCACTGGACGTATGCTGTGCGTACGCTCAGCAGTGTGGGCTGTGCGCTGCTGGTGATGCTACCTGTGAGCGCGGCCTCCTTGGCGGGCATGTGGCGCGGCTGGTCCTGGCGCGCCAGCTTGCTGGGCATGCGGCTGGGCGCGCTGGCCGCGCTCAGCAGAGTGTGGAGGCTCACCAGCGCCATGTTGTCGGCGCCGCCCATGTGCAGGGAGTTCGCTGACCTGAGGACATTACCGAAGACCTCTATTATACAATTGCGCTGGAAACGAGGCGATGTCTGGGCGAGCAAACACGCGAGGCAACCGCATAGAGCATTTTTTTGCCATAGGGAATTATTACTAGCTGTTTCCTACGACTAGCGATAGCACACGGAAATTATGTAATTTTCCGGGATAACAACTGTCCTATGTCCTTCCCAGGGTCCCAAACTATGTCTATGTCCTTTCCAAATTTCATCTACATCTGTTCAGCTGTTTAAGTGTGAAAATTTAACAGATAGAAAGACACACATTCGCATTTATAATATTAGAAAGTAGTCTAAAATATCACGTTTTTTTTTAGCTGCCCAATCTCAACCTGTTTGGAGTAATTGACCTCCAAAGTACTGTAAAGTGACTAAACGAATGATTAATGAAGTAATAACACAAGTTTGTTACCGCGAGGTGGAAGGCAGATTGGCGGGCGCGAGGCGTCGCTCGAGCGAATAGTCTCCGTAGCCGCACGCGCCGGCCGTCGCCACGTCATTGTTGCGCGACTCCTCGAACAGACCCGTCGTTAGACCTGCCAAATACACCACTCTGACTCTGTTCGTTAGCTGAAAGTATAGTAGTCGCCGCAAAGACACGGCGGCTGTATCTAAGACATAGGTTACATGTTAATCCAGGCGTCAGTTCAGTCCATCGTTCCGGTCAGAATGACGAAAGAATTATCGTATAACCCTCTCAGACTGACGGACTGATGACCCAGCCTGATGATATTAAATATATTCGTCAATCCGTTGTGAATGACAGGAATCAAGAATGATGTTACTGAACTGACGCCAGAATTACAGCCCGGCCACGACAAGGCGCGACCGACAGATCTCCCCCCCCCCCCCCCCCCCCCCCCCGTTCATTGCGCGTTGCGTGTGCCGCCAGATAATCGCTGTACGGCGAGCGTCTCGGCCATGCAATGAACGGAGAAAACGCTCGCCGCTGCCGCCGGTTGCGCGATGTTGTGGCCGGGTCATTAACGTGAAACCGATGTCTATGTGGTGGCCGGCACATTATTTAATCGAATATACGCGGGAATGGCGAGCGACACGAGGATGAAAGCCTTTACCTTTGTGAAGTATTATTATCTTGGGTCGTCTCATTTGTTTTTTGTGAAGTTCTCCATAGATCGATGAATACATTTTAAATTTATGACATTTCCTTAGCAAAGAGTGAAGGAATGGGGCGGATACGGTACGGTGCGCGTTGGGAGATGTGACTTTGTCCGCTCGTACGCACATAGTTTCTCGGAGCTATTTTCGCCGTTAGTTATACCACCTGTAAAACCATTACCCTACTAAAATTATAAATGCGGGTTTGTAGGCAAGCTGGTTTGTGTTTGTTACTCTTTCATGTTAAAACGGTTGGACGGATTAGGCTGAAATTTGGTGTGTAGATAGATGTATGTCTGGAATAAAACATAGGCTTCTTTTTATCCCGATATTTTTACGTGATAAACGTAAAATCTCGAAATATTAACCGACAAATCTAGTGACATGGAATTGGGGATGTCTATTTTTTTGCAATGTATAGTAAATCGAAAACCATTTCGAGATAAATGCTTTTTAACTCGTTTTCTGTAGTTATTTAATTTTAATATTATGTAATGAATTTATTATACAGGGTGTTACATTGAACGTAATACAACTCTTGTTTTTTAATTTCGTCTCCCTGATGCTAAACGCCTCTACTAGGTCTCGTGTTGTTAAAGTCATCTTAATTAATTAATATTGCTGTTTAAATTTTTCCTATTTTTTAGTCTCATCGTGGTTACCCTAATTAGAGAGTTAAACGAAAAAAGTTTGAATCTAGTTTTGTAGTGAACACTTACCTTTTTGCTTTCCTATGTTGATAATTTATGAGTAAAATTCATTCTGACACATTACTGAAGTTATTTGTCATAACAAACCAGCATTTCGTTTGATTCACTATTGTCGCAGTTTAATTTTAAACAGAAGTCATGCCTCCTGCTTATCCGTTTACTAATATTCAGCGATCAGTGATGGTAGAACTTTATTTCACATCGCAGAGTACGATGAGGGCACAAGAACTATTTCACGAGCGATACCCGGAGAGTCCAATCCCCACTCGTCAATTGATCAACACAAGTGTACAGAATTTGAGAGACTATGGACAGTTTACGGTCCCAGCTCATGCCCAAGGTAGAGGTCGACGTCCAAGATACTCAGGGGTTTTTAGAACAAGAGTACTTAGGTATTTTATCCGCCACCCAGAAGCCAGCACCAGAGAAGCCGCGGCACGATTTGGTACAACCCACATTTTTATTTGGAGACTTTTGAATGCCGAAGGATTACACCCGTTTCACTTTCAACGGGTGCAAGATATTGTCTTAGCAGATTATTCCAGGAGAGTACGGTTTTGTCGTTGGCTATTACAAAACCAACACCTTAACATTTTATGGTCAGATGAAGCTACCTTCACCAGAGTAGGACTGTTTAACATACACAACGAGCACTGGTGGAGTGATGTCAATCCTCATGTGACACGGCGAGACTCGTTTCAAACACGCTTCTCAGTTAATGTTTGGGCGGGTATTCTCAATAATTATGTCATAGGACCTTATTTCATTGAAGGTAATTTAAATGGAATTAAGTACGAAGCCTTTTTAAGAAACGAGTTGCCAATGCTGTTGCAACAAATTCCCGAACAAAATTTGCAAAACATGCACTATCAACAAGACGGAGCTCCAGCACATTTTTCCCTGCGGGTTCGGAGTTACCTGGACCAAGAGTTCCCTGGACGTTGGATAGGACGCAGTGGTCCAGTGGAATGGCCGCCTCGTAGCCCGGATCTAACTCCACTGGATTATTTTTTGTGGGGTGAGCTCAAAAGACTGGTATACAAACGAGAGTCTGATACTGTTCTGGAGCTCCGCCAAAAAATAATCCAGGCGTTTGAGGTAGTAAAAACCAACGAGTTCGTACTCGGCAGAGTGCAAAGAAATCTTCGACGACGTGCAGAGCTATGTGTTCAGGAAGGAGGTGGACATTTCGAACACTTGCTGAAGTACGTTTGAACTTAACAGTTAATTTTACTTTCTAATAAAAAAATATTTTTAACAGATCTCACTTGTTGCTCCTTATCATTTGTTTTGATGTTTTGACACACTGATAACTGATAACAAAGCTTGAGGAATAGATACGTCAAGTAAACGTGACGTCATGATGGGTGACAACACTAGGAGATTTTAATTTCTTTATTCTGTTAGCAAATAAGCAAAAGTTAATTACGAAGTATTTTAATTACTCAATTCGTGCATTTTGTTCTCTATCGTTAACTGAGCCGGAATTACTTAATTTGTACTACGTTCAATGTAACACCCTGTATAACAAATAAGCAATGACCTTCATTTGACATTGGTGTAAATTGCGTGACCGGTTCAAGTCGTACTTTATTCTATGTGGTTAGAATTCTTCACAATTTACGCGTGGATTATACTTCGGAGTTTGACTTGGACCCGCTGTCTGACATCTAGCACTTTGTCAGTGCCAGTAACGTGACACAGTGTATAGTGTACCACTACGCAAAAAATAATTAAAGGGGTTGCCTTATCGTACGCATTTAGATAGATTTAGAAATTTGGCATTGTGGGAGCCCTCAATTATAATCTGACGTCATCAACTAAAATAGTTTCAATAATTAATTTTGAAAAAAGTAGAGAACTAAATGACAATATATTGAAATTAGTTCCTTATAATTGACTTTTCTATACAAAAAAAAATATAAAAACCACTGGTAATTTTTTTTAGACATTCCCAATTCTGTACGGATATTCTCCATACCACGATTTCTGGGAATCGCCATGGGAATTTAGTAAAATCCCGGAATTTCAATTCAACAGCCAAATACAATGGTTAACTAACGCGAGCGAAGCTGCGGGTAAACGCTAGTTTGCAATAAAGTAATGATTGATGAAATCCGTGCAAGACCACCGAACACCGACACACCTCAACCAGACTCAAGTGGCACTGTGCAGGGCACATCGTTCGTTCGTAGAACTGATGGATGGCCAAAAGGTTCTCGAGTGGCGTCCACGGACCGGAAGACGCAGTGTAACTATGCCTCCAACCAGATGGAGCGATCAGGGCCCAATTGCATAACAAAGTACAACTTATATTACAAGCGGAACTCACTTTCTAGTTAATATAACTGAAGCGAGAGTTCCGCTTGTATTTTTTTTTTAATGAGTCGCCAGAGGGTTTAAAGACGGGAAGTCCTTGTTGTTTTTTACTTTAGAGTAGGAAGGGTGACTTTATTCCGGGAAAAATGCCTTCGGACGAACTGGGAATGGAGGGCCCAGACAGTGTCCGACTTGCACGGACTAAAAAAAACCCGGTCACAAGTCCCCTTCTCTACTGATTATCAAAAGGAAAAACTTGTGCTTTTAATTTTAAGGAGGGGAGGGGTAGGTACTTAATCTACCCACAGTGTCCTGCCTCAGCCATTTGCTGGAAGGCCTGTAATATTAGTTGTAATTTGTTATGCAATTGGGCCCAGGTGGTTAAGTTCGCGGGAACGCGTTGGACGCAGATGGCGAAGCGCCGGTCTGCTCGGCGAACCTTGGGAGCGGTCTACGTTCAGCAGACGTCTTTCTGGTGGGATGACGGTGGTACCTGGGCTGAGCAGTCTTGGGCCGCTGCCGGCGGCGTGCGGCGCGTACTTCCACTGCGCGCCGAACAGCAGCGGGTCGCTGGCGTCGCCGTCCACGGGGTTGTTCTGCGCGGGGTTGTCGTCGCCCGGCGCCGGCGCGCGCGTCGCTGCCATCGAGTTGCGGGACATCTCGAGGGAGAGACGCTGGCGGACAGGGAATCCTTAGGCCATGTTCAGATGACAAGCGCTCAACGCGCGTTTTGATAACGCGCGTTACATTTTGTTCTGGCTAACGTGCGTTATTATTTGTACGGCCAGAACAAAATGTATGTAGTTGTAAACGCGCGTTATCAAAACGCGCGTTGAGCGCTTGCCATCTGAACATGGCCATACTCAATAAAGTTGTGCTAGAGTTGGATTTATTTACATGCTTCCTAAATGATTTTGAAGACGCAACTATGTTGTTATTATGTTACGGTGGGCGATTTTAAAAAAATAAAAAATGGATATTTTTAGAAATGACTAATCGCACGATTATAATGAGACTGACACTTATTTCAAAAATAAATTTTGTTTAAAAAGGTTTAGTTTTGAAATGAGAATAATTCGAATTGTATCAGTATCATTCTAAACGTGAGTAATGTTAATGGATTTTTGATACTGTTTTAATTGAAGTGTTAGAATAAATGTAATTTCTGCCATTAATATATTTATCTATTTTGAATGTTTTATGTTCATCATCATCATCATATAATAAATAATTTTCCTGTAATTCTCATAAGTTACTAGTCTATCGCAAACTGTAATGATAAATTAAAATTATTATTCCACAAGGAAAAAAGAACGAATTCGTATTTCTACGGGTTCCATACTGCGCCCGAGATAATAATAGTCATAAAAAGATTAAGAGACAGGTGTAAAATTGGTGGTGTACATTGTGGATTTAAATATGAAATTCAAAGTCATTGGTTGGTCGGGAGCGCTAGACTCGATTGTCAATAAAATGAAACCAAAATATTTTGCGAATATTACGGCCATTCGGACTGTTACCAATTCAATTGTCAAATCTTATTAGTGATTAGCAATTAAATTGTTTCTTGTAGAAGAGTTTTACAAGGATGGTCACAAAATTAGCATCGTGTGCAAGCACAGTAAAATGTTCGCGGAATAAAATAAATGACTCGAACTAAATAACTGCATGCCATACCTCTTTGAGATCATTGATTTGGAGTATGTGCTGGTTGCGCATTGTGATAAGCTGGTTGATATACCACTGCTGGTCGCGGCAACGCTGGTAAAACGTCGGGGGTCGTACTTGGAACCTGGTGACACCAAAATTGTTTATTAATGAAGGATAGAGAAAAAATAATAGGGTTTAAACATGAAACTACCGTGAGACTCACTCATAGAGAAAATAAACGGATCACTCATTTCTTAAAACGAGTTTAACTTGACATGTTTCGGGCTAATCCGTAGCCCTTCTTCTTGGAGTCAAGAAGAAGTTGGAGAAGTTTTAAGACGTGAGTGATCCGTTTATTTTCACTATGAATAATAGGGTTTTGTGAAGCCCGCCTCAAAAGGAAGCGACCAAGGTGCTAAAATCGAATCCCTTTGTTTCACATAATTTCATTTGTCATACTTTTACTTGGGATACCAACATTTGCCATAAAATATATAGAAGCATACTGTTATCATGATTTTTTAAAAAGTCATTTTATAGAATATGGTGGGTTAGTTTAGTTTAATAACAATTCCACAGGAAAATACTGTTTCAGAAATAAATTACTTTGTGACAAATGACATTTACAACTAAAAAATAAAATAAGTAATTTTCAACAATTTTCCACATACCTAAGTATTAGAGTGTCAGTATCGGGGTTCAGGTAGCCTTCACTGGCCAGCAGATCGAGCCGAAAGAAACGGTTGTAGCCCCAACACTCCCCAACCTCGAAGTCGGACGCGAACTCGCGGACGATGTTCTTGGAGGGATCACGCGACACTTGGTGCAGCATCTCCACTCGGTACTCGTATCTACAGTTCAAACATTTGCTTACACGGTGCGAGAATATTGGGCAAGTTGTGATACATTTGTGATACACAGGGGAGCGGAGTTCATGGATTTACAAGTGACCGTTCAACCACGGCAATGTATCGCATCTAAATATTACAGGTTTACTTCTTTGCCAACTTCTTTTGCAAACGCACATCAAATGGCTGCAAAAATTATGGCAGCAGCACTGGGCGATAGAAAAAGTATCGTCGCTATCGACACTTACAGCCCGGCCACGACTTCGCACGACCGGTGGCAGCGGCGAGCGTTTTATCAGTTCATTGCATGTGCCACTAGATAATCACTATGTAGCGAGCGTCTCGGCCGCGCAATGAACCGAGAACACGGTCGCCTCTGCCGCCGGTCACGCGAAGTCGTGACCGAGCCATTCATTACCTAATGCGTTAACTCCTTTGGTAAAATGACGTCAACATTAGGTCGGCGAGTGAACATGGTCTAGACTAGATAACAGTAGGTGAACCTCGTTTGCCAGTTTTCTTTCTAATGATCAGTGGAGTAGCTAGGCGCGGGCGAAGCGGGTCTTCGCCCACGGCCTCGCGGTCAGAGGGGCCTCGCGCCTCGAATGGTTCTCGTTTCTTTGCTGAATCAAAATTTAGTACTTTAATGTGTGGATTACGCCACTGGGTAGATCTTGCGAACGAAAGACTTCGCCCACGTCTATATCAGTCCATGCTACGCCACTGATCAGCATTATCCGCATACCGACTTGCATAATAATCTCAATTAAAAACAACCAAACCTTATTGAATGAATCACAACATAAACTAAGCAAACGATTTCCTTAAACAACAATTCAACAATCATACAAATTCACTGTCAAAAACGTAGTATCGACGATTTTAGTTTGACACGAATGACAATGCGTGAAGCTTGTTAGCGAATCTGATGAAATACGAACAAGCAAGACGGAAGCAAGCCTCTGCCTTCGAGTAAATAAACTTACCTCTGGCCTAACCTTATAGTCGTAAAACCATTGCTTGCGGTAATGAAAAATATCTTCGTATTAAAATATGTCATTCATAAATTACACAGTACTCAAGAAAGCCAATAGTCAAAGTTCAAGACCAAGCAAGAGTATCATAACATAAGCCTACCAGACAAAACCAAATATAACAATCTACTGAGACAAGATCACCAATTAATTGTAGGATCACTTAACAATTACAATGTTGAACATATCATTTGTCAAATCTAACAACAGGACTCCACAGAAACCGTTAAAATCAATATTAGTCTTGTTTTAAAAAAAACTGTACATAATTAACCCATTAATGACCTGCATTAATTAAAAATCACAAAATTAGGTAGTCGCACCATTGTCATTGCCATTAAGACATTGCATGTGACTCAAAAATATAAACATATAAAATTGGGTACCAAACGGCACCATTAGGTCAATAATGGGTTAAGGGATTTTATTAAACAAAACTTAATCGGTTCATTTGTGCAACGCAAGTTATCCATATACTTTGTACGAAGAACTTTCGTTTACAATAAACGCGATCGGGATTTTGTTTTCAAAGCCTTTAATATATGTACAATTTTTTTTCAATAATATAACTCATTTATCGCTTATCACAGGGCGCTGTCTCAAACGCGGAAAGCGGTCCCATGAGACTCACCACTGAAATGGGTGCAACCGGGACACCATAATTAATGTTGGTCTTTTTCCTTGGCCTCTGATGAGTGATGTGTGATTAACCAAAGCCCGTTAGACCCATGTCGATTTTAACAGCAGCCTGAAATCCAACTTAGACAGCCCTGTCCAAACGCAGCTACCAGGCTGTCATAACTCACTTAGATGTCTCCGGCAATCCGGCGCTCAGCTCCAAAAACACCGAGAGATAGTTCCCGCGCACGACTCCATTGCCATCCGGGTACACTTTCAGCCGCCAGCAGAGCCCGTTGACGTGAAGCGGGGCCGAGTACACCGGCGCCGCGGCGTGTTGGAGCTGTGTGAAGTTCGTCAGTGGAAACGTACTGCTGTCGTAGCTTGGGACGATCTCACTGTTCAACACAAATAAACTGTACCGGACTTATTATGCGCGTGAGAAAACAGGCCAAACAAAAATGTGGCGTCGGCTGAATCAGCGACACTCGCAGCTTCGGTTAACTTCAAAATTGTGTTTAAAATTATTATTACAAGATGACTTTTTTGTCTTTTTTGTTCAAGGTAAATACGAGCGTGCGAGGAGCTTATTTAGCTGACGGTAGGGTAAACTGCCAATTGATGCGTAAATCAAAATCACACTATTTATGAGGTTTTATTTCAACAGACTACCATTGCCTTATTAGTACATCAAGCACAGTCATTAAGAGGATACGGTGCGCACCATTTCTCCATACAAACGTAATCCCCTGTTTCCTCCCTGGATAATGGCTTTAGAGCCAAATTTTTTTCTTGTGTAATCTGTATCTACCACAGCTATGCCCCTAGGTTTCGTTTTTTTCCATATTTCAATTAACATAAGAAATATGAGCTTTCAAAAACTGAAAAAATTGCCCAATTTCAACATCATTTTCAGACACTCATTAGAAAAGAATCCCTCATATAAACAAAAAAAGGAAAACATAGGGGCATAGCTAAATCTATCCTCTAATTATATTTGAAAAAAATAATTTTATTGGTCCAGTTTTCGAGAAGAAAACAGGGGATTACCAAATGCTGTTTTGATCAATTTTACGCGCCTATTAACGGTCTGAGCTGCAGTTGTCCCGCTCTCGCTGTACTGACACGGAGGGGTTCGGGCGAGACAGCGACATTTCATTAAAATACCTATTTCTCAAAAGTCTCTCAGACATCGTACCCTCTTAAGATTAAACCCTGCGCTGTTTTGTTACGTAGGTATATTCAGAAATTGCCAGAGAGAGCTAAATGTCAACAACAATTGGCAGTACAACCCATTAAAAGTTCACTAATCTGAGAACAAATCAAAGTATGGCATAGTGTTAACATGAAAATGGAAAATGTCACATTCGATCGCCCTTTTGATTATTCCCAAAGATGAAATAAGCTGCTCAATCTATATTAATATCATAAATACGACAGTGTATATCCACTTGAATATGTTAGCACGGTTATGCTAGAAGGAATTTCGATAAAATTTGTATAAGTGCTAGCAAGACATAGGGAACTTAACTTATCGAAAGAAAGAAAAAACGAAAAAAAAAGTATTACAAAATGGATTGTGTTTTTTTTAACCTTTGAATATTGTGAATAGATCTAATAACTCTAATAAATAATATAATAGATGTTATTGATAGGTATCATTTCACAGCATGTTTACATCATTTTCTATCAAAAAATTAGGAAAATAAGAACCAGCATTCAATGAGGAAATCATAGCAATTACTTCATTAAGTGTAATTAATTGATTTAGATGCAAATAAAATAAAATAAAATTATTATTATTATTATTAAATAATAATAATAATCGCATATAGTAAAGTGTAAACGGTTTATTAATTTCTAGGGCATAGCATATTCTATGTAAGTATGTTTATCGTCGTCTAGTACCCATAGTACAAGCTTAGCTTAGTTTGGGACTAGGTCGATTTGTGTAAGATTGTCCCCTAATATTTATTTATTTTATTTATTGCAGGCTTACCTATGAAAATCCGCTGGTACTGGAGCAGTTACAAAACTGGCCATCGGCTTTTTGCGGACCTGGTGAATCATCTTGGACAAGTCGCTACTTTTCGCTATTAGCTCAGATCTGTAAAAAAACGTGCACAGTCAGTTCTTCCTTTTTAGGGGTCCTTACTAAAAGGGTGTACGTAACAGTTTCAATCACTAAGCCTCGCTTCTGTCTTCCTATCTGTTTGTCACTGGCTGGATTATGTCTTTTGAACCATTAAACCATTATAGGTACAATACGTTTACTTTTAGTTTACCACTGACAGATGGCTTGCCTTCATTTTATTTCCAACTTTAACACAATACAAATAAAGTAGCTATTACAAAATCTGCAAACGTGGGTAACAGTATTCTAAAATTGGCTTTATTTGTAGGTAGTTAAAGTTGAATATGAAATGAAGGCAAACCATCTGTCAGTGGTAAACTTTACGTAATTTTACTTGTAGATGCTTGTAATTTAAATAAATATAATTAAAAAATTAAATGGGGTTCATGAGAACCATGGAACAAGTATGGGAATGGGAATCTTCTATTGACAAGAAACATGTTAATGGACTACTTTTTTTTAAATAAATTTATGGTAATCAAATGTCAATTAACTACTTATGTGTAAGACTAATGGCAGAGAAATGCCGTGACTAACTTTTGTCATCATAATCACTTAGGAATGAGGAACTCCCTTAATGGGTTAAAGGCAGTCAGGTTGTTAAGATATCAGTATCACAACTGACTATGCTTAAGAACTATTTTTTAGTTATTGGATTGATTTTTCATTTACACCAATATTCAGCCAATACACAGACAGCTACCTGAGATGATAAAAATCATAAGTAGAAGTTCACCACCAGT
The DNA here is from genome assembly GCA_947563465.1 of Archips xylosteana. Taxonomy (NCBI): domain Eukaryota; kingdom Metazoa; phylum Arthropoda; class Insecta; order Lepidoptera; family Tortricidae; genus Archips; species Archips xylosteana. Next base: position 19,502,387 of record OX387347.1, on the reverse strand, counting down.
ATTGTTCACACAGATTTCTACCAAAGTACTATCAAAGCTTTGTAATATCCAGCCAACTAACCTGGTACTGGCATGTAATTGGTGCTCAATTTCCTGGAGCAAATGTTCCAGCTGCTCCGTCTCTTGGGTGAGGCTGTTCTTCTGGCCCATGAGGGTGAGGAGCTTGGCTTTCAGAGCTGAGTCCAGGCGGGATATCATCAGTTCAACAGCGTTGCGGATCTCGCGAACACGCTCGTCTTTGGCAGCGCGAACCGATTCCACATTGCGTTCCTGAAAATTACATTTATTCTGTTAAAATCAGGTACGCAATAAAATCAACAAGGTGGTTATGGCTTCTAACCATTCATAACATTGAGAAATAAAAATGGCGTCTAGTTTTACATGTGCAGGAAAACAAACAGTATCATCCCATAGGAGCCCACAGGGCCCACGTCTTTAGCCCCTGACCACATGCGGGGCCCCCAAAGTCTATGTATGTTATACATAATGAGTTAATTGCCATGCTGATTTTTTACATTGAAAAAGGACTCCATATTCGTTGGTACCCAAGAACCCCAGTGTTCTTTCCTTACTCATTCAATCTAAACAACATTTTATTGTCAAGTTCATAATGAAAAAAAACTAACTAAATAAAAGTTGATACATTTTGTTGGAAACTTTCACCATGGCAGCATCAATTAAAAAAGGGTAGAACATGTGGGGCAGTGGAGTCATTGATAATTTATTAATTATTTTAAGATCTTGAAAACTAAGCATCATGTCTAAACAGAATAATGATTGCCGCATCATTCAGAAACGCGTGAAACACGAAATCTGCGATGGACAAGGTTGCAATGAATTTCACATCATTACCAAATGGCATTGTATCATTTTAGCATGCATAGCACACTGCAGAGTGCATTCACCATTCCTAAGGAGGTCAATGGGTCGGTGAGAGCAGCTGTGCCAACGGTTTTCGCACAAAGGATTTGGGTAAAAAATGTAGAGCATTTGGTGACACTTGCAAATGTGGAAATTTAATTCCCAAGTATAAGTGAAGTCGCAACAGGATTTAAAGATGATAATAATCCAAATTCTGGGTTTTGTTGGATTCGGTCATACTTAAAATATGAAAATATATGTACGGTCAGCATTAAAAGTAGCTGATTACTTTTGTACTTTGTCGTAATAACACAATTGGGGATGTCTATTTTTTTGCAATGTATAATAAATCGAAAACCATTTCGAGATAAACGCTATTTAACTCGTTTTCTGTAGTTATTTAATTTTAATATTGTGTAATGAATTTATTACATAATAAATAAGCAACGACCTTCATTTGACATTGGTGTAAATTGCGTGACCGGTCCAAGTCGTACTTTATTCTGTGTGGTTAGAATTACTCACAATTTACGCGTGGATTATATACTACGGAGTTTGATTTGGACCCGCTGTCTGACATCTAGCACTTTGACAGCGCCAGTAAAGTGACACTAGTTACAGTGTACCACTACGCAAAAAATAATTAAAGGGGTTGCCTTATCGTACGGATTTAGATAGATTTAGAAAGTTGACAGTGTGGGATCCCTCAATTATAATCTGACGTCATCAACCAAAATAGTTTCAATAATAAATTTTGAAAAAAGTAGTGAACTATATGACAAAATATTGAAATTAGTTTCTTATAATTGACTTTTCTTTACAGAAAAAATATAAAAACCACTGTTAATTTTTTTTAGACATTCCCAATTGTCAATCAAGTATGACGTTTTGCACCTAACTGTAGAGCGACAAGGTACAAAAGTGACCAGCTACTTCTAATGCTGACTGTACTACAGATGAAATATGAATATAAATTAGTAGTAGTATAAAAAAATTTACATTTGTACAAAATTGCCAAACTTTTAGGGAATGTCACCATTAATTCTGGCAATGTGTAAGAAAATTAAAACAAGCAAACCATTCTATGAGTGTTTGAGATCAACTCTCTGAAACTGTCTTAGAATAATTTGCTTAGTTGCACAACATTTCTTCCAATCATACGGCAGTGGGCAGGGAATAGAAGAGAAGACCTGTAGAACAAGCAAAGTGGTATGCCACGGGAGAGGCCTATGTACCCCAGTGGACTAAATGTGCTGACAATGAATTCCTTACCACATCCTGCACCAAACTGATGAGCTCCATCAATCTCCGTCTCAGCTGTGACACCTCATCCCTGATCTGTGTCACATGTTGCTCGTAGACCTCTTCCAGAGGCTTGAAGGTGTGCCCTGAGTGGGTCCCGCCCCAGAGGGCACACTGGTGGCAGATGCAACGTCGACATGTCCAACAGTACACTGTAAGCTTCTCTTGATGGGTTGGGCACCTGTTTAAAATTACACCATGCGTACGATACAATACAACAAAATAAATAAATATAAATATCACGGGACAATTCACACCAATTGACCTAGTCCCAAAGTAAGCTAAGCAAAGCTTGTGTTATGGGTACTAAGCAACGGATAAACATACTTATATAGATAGATACATACTTAAATACATATTAAACACCCAAGACCCAAGAACAAACATTCGTAATTTTCATACAAATATCTGCCCCAACACGGGAATCGAAAACGGGACCTCATTGTTCGTAGTCAGGTTCTCTAACCACTAGGCCATCTGGTTGTCTAAACAACTCTTTATTGTCCACCTTGTCCACCACATAGAAAACAATACAGAAAAACAAGTGGATGGATGGCTGGGTATTATTTTGTTTAGCTTTTATAGTCTGCACTATGGCATGTCAACAAGTAAAGGAGCCAAAATTACTGTCTACAACAGGCAATTAGGTGCAATAGGCATCAGTACGAGGATTATTCTTTTCAATTCAACAAATAAATTTACCTATTTAGAAGATGGGCCCTGGGTACAATTCTTGCCAGCATAATTCCTGAAGGAAGCCAGCAGACCAGATAGATAGGTACTTGCTTTAGTAATTAATAGACTATTAAATACAGATTATCTAATTTAGAGTAATTAGTTCCTATTTGGTTTAGTAAAAATCATTAAAAACGGAATAGTCATGGAAAAAACCGCAAAAATTACCTAACTTTATTTCCATTTTGCAGAATTTAAAGTTTTTCAAACACTTATGAAACGGTCAAAACACTTGATTAGCACACTTGACTAAAACATTATGTGACAACCAAAGTACCTGTCTCTAAAGCTCTCCCGCTGGGTGGCAGTGTTGGTCTGTTGCATGGTCTCGATCTGCTGCGTCACCTCCTCCACCCAGCGGCAGTTGACCAGCTCGTGTAGATGCAGCGAGGCGCGGCAGTGCGGACACTGCGACCGCTGCTCCGTCAACCAGCGCCGCACGCACGCATAGCAACATAACTTCGAGCAGTGCGGACACAGATGCGCATCCACCAGCTTCTCCATACAGATGAAGCATCGAAACACCTCCGCCAACGTCTAAAAACAAGACATGTTTCACAAAACACAATTCCTAACTGTACATCCAAATGTAGGCCAACGTTTACCTCCACGATCTGCTCCTCGCCATTTCCATTCCCTTTGTCTCCTCTCGAGGCCATATTTTAAGGATTCCCTTTCCTTATGTCGGATCCGAACGGGTAATCACCATAATTTAGACATACTTTATTCTCTTGTTCGAAAAAACCAATTAGACATTTCGCAATTCGATCGTCAACGAGTTCGTACGATACGATACGAAACTAACCGAGAAACAACCAACCAACCACTTCCGTGTTCGAATCCCAATCGAATCAAAATAAAAACAAAAAGTGTGTATTGCCAGCTTACATAACATAGCTTCCCCCGAAAATTGTAAATTATCCTTACTAAATAGAAAAAGTAGAAATGAGCCTTGTCAACGTGATTTCCACAGTTCCACTTTGTACTTTTGTAGGTACGGTTACTATAGGAAGAGCTCTGATCTGACTGACAGCCCTTCAAATAATATACAGTCCACAGACGTGTAGTCAACCAACTAAGTGCTTTATCATTTTTTATGACAGTTCCTACATCAAAATAAAAATAATAAGGCTGATTGTCACATTGACTTGCGAGTGAAAATGGTCATTGATGTTTTTAGCCGTACATCTCAACACATTAATGACCATTTTCATGATCATTGATCATGATCATGATGACGGCCATATTTACAACAGAAAATAAAAGAAAATATCTAATATTCAACCTTAGGGCGGTAAAGGAATTTCTTGGTCGACTATACAAGTACAGTACTGATTAATATTAAAAAAAGGTTTAGTATTTTATTTTTCAAGTTTGAAGTGTAAGTTTATATAATTGTTATGAATAAAATGGACTTCATTATAATTGTCTGAGCTTCTCCTATAATAATCGAACCATAACTATTTATTAACAAATATGTGCATATATGTACGAAAATACAGATACATATGTATTTTATATGTATGTATTCTTTGAATATTTTTTTTCAAAGGAAAAAACTGGTAGAAGGATTCAATTTTCGTCCTAGAGGCCCTGCTGTGCGTTTTAAAATTTGCCAGACTAGCCTCATGTTGTAACCATGGATCCAAAGCTATTTAAAAAATTACCTAATGATATGAAAACCAAAAGCCCCAGTCAACTAACTTAACTGTTGTTTGAACTGATTGTAGAGAAATGTTATTACGATTTAAATGATTACCTTTGTAAGTGTGATATTAACATTTGATTAATTTTATGAAATATTTATTGCTACACTTTAATATTGCATAAATAATTAAGCCTTGAGTTAGTGACTTTTTCACCTAATCTATACCTATAATACAATACCGTGACTGACTGACTGACTGACAGACAACGCACAGCTTGAACTACTAGTAATATAGACTTGAAATTTGGCATAAAAGTACCTAGAGTACCGTACTAAAGAAAGATTTTTCTAAAATCCCACGGGATAGGGAAATATCCAAACTTTATGTGATCCTTTGTTTGTAGATGAATCTCTGAAACTATTAAGCCGATTGTAAAAAATTTTTCACCCATAGAAAGCTACGCTATTTTTAATTGACATAGGCTACTTTTTCTTCAGAAAAAACGAAAATTTCCACGGGATAGAAACAAGTGAATTCAACTTCGGGGCTGATTTTAAAAATTCTTTCGTCTATAAAGAGCTCCTTTCTTTAATTGATACAAGCTACTTTTTCTTTGGGAAAATGCAAAATTCCCACGGGATGTTAGTTTGTTTTTTTCTTGTTGATAGAAGATAATATCCTTAAATTTAGGGGAAATCAGTTGGTATCACTTCGAATGTTGCCATCATCTAATCTGTCAAATTGGTCATACAAAATGAGAAATCTATACAAGGATTATTAATCAAAGATTAAAATAATAATGAATTAATATTATTAATTATTAAACTTACGTCCATGTAATAATCCACTGTTATTTAATTTACTTTACTATGAAACGATTTTAAAATTTCTGGAAGACCACTTTTGCTTAAACTCTTTTGTTGGCTATCCTGTTTTTGTATAGTTTTTGGAAAAAAGTTTTGCGTCGGCGAAGTTCATCGCATTCGCAACGCAATTCGCATTTCGCATGATTTGTGACGTTTCCCTTATCGTGTAGCCCTCGTCCTTCATGATTACCTAAATAACCTCAAATGTTTTTAATTTAATTTTATTCGAAAACTTTTTTAAAAAGTTAATATAAACATTATTTTGAATAGAGCTTATTTGTGACTTAATTCTGTGAAAGTAAGAATTTTCATTTATACTCAAATGTATTTTATTGATAGTGAACGTTACGTACTCTATCTTTGGTGTGTTTATTGATTTGACTTCTTATTTACCAATTGTAATTTGCTATAATTGTCTGTTTCATGCCAAACGATACATTCATTATCACTTATCAGTGACCTAAGTCATCTTTTTCTACATTGTATGGTTAATGCGCAAATTTATCTTAAACATAAACATTGATCGGCTGCTGAAGGAAAAAGTATGTTGCATTGATAGATTGTTTATTCTTCAGATGTTAACGTGAAAGTGTCGACGGGAAGGCCAACATGTCGTATATAAAGGTGCTGCATTGTACCTTCTGCCTTAGTCATGGTGCTGCCGGAATTTCTACTAAATCTGTGCTTTTAAAAATCGGCGTATGTATTGAAATTAAATTCGTCTATTCATATTATTTTATTATTATATTTTTGATATTAAATTTTATTTTATCAGCAAACTTAAAGACGAATACTGTTTAAATAATATCTCATTAAATTTTAACTATGACATGTATTCTGCGACATGGGAATAAATGCAATAAAATCAAATTATTCCCAAAATCTGCAAATAAATTATAGTATGTGGTAGCATATTAATATGTGGTTAAATTATTATTTGTTGCTTGCATATTTTACCATGTTTACTTATTTATCAAATTTTGTCAGTTGATTTAGTATAACGCAGACTCCTCATTTTTTTTGGGAATTTACAACTGAAAATTACAAACATGTGCAGCATGAATTATCTGTTGCATTTGTAACCGCTATGGATAGCATGTTAATTGTTAAACCACATAAACTATAGTTTTACCCCTTTAGGGATAATTACCCCCAGATTCGCAGCCAATGGTCCATTGGAACAAGCAAAGACAAGTGTTATAAAAAACTAGCTGTTGTACATAACTTTGTCTGCAAAGTATTAATTTGTTTATTGCTATCCCGCGGGAAATATAAAACTTTCTGGGTTAATATCTATCCTATGTCCTTCCCAGGATTTCAAATTATCTCCATACCAAATTTCATCTAAATTGATTCAGCAGTTAAAGTGTGAAGAGGTTAAAGCAGACAGAGTCACTTATGCATTTATAATATTAGTAGGGATTACTTGGCTTAGTGAAACGGCAACCAGGAAGATTTCCATTTAATTATATAACTATTATCAGAACATTCAATACAGTCATAAAATGGCTAAAGTATGCAGTAATCCTTATCTTTATTACTGTATGTGGACAATGTACAGGAAAACCATAACTCAGTGAGGGATAAAGATTTTTGGTACAATTTTAATGTACTCATATTATTTTAGTTTATATTTGAAAATTACCATGAGCTTTATGGTGAAGGAAAACATTGTGAAGAATCCTGCATACACCAGCGAAGAAATTCAATGGTGTGTGTGAAGTTCCCAATCCGCACTGGGCCCGCGTGGGAATTACGGCCCAAGCCCCTCTCATTCTGAGAGGAGGCCCGTGCCCTGCAGTGGGACGTATATAGGCTGGGCTGATGATGAGACGAGTCCTTGAATGGAGACCACGGACGGGGAAACATAGTTTAGGGCGTCCTGAGGCACGGTGGACGGATGACCTTAAGGGTGAGGCCACACGAGCGTAATTTTGTGAGTTGTGAGCGGCAGAATTTCGGTTGCGCTATACATTGTGTCACGTGAGTGTCACATGATGACCCGCACAATGTATGGCGCGAACCGAAATTCTGCCGCTCACGACTCACAAAATTACGCTCGCGTGGCCTCACCCTAAGAGGGTCGCTGGCGGCGGATGGATGCGAGGGGCCGAAAACAGAGTGTTATGGCGCGCCATGGAAGAGGCCTATGTCCAGCTATGGGCTGATGATGATGATGATGATGATATACTAGTTTGTATGTTTTTAGAATGGCATGCTATCACAGCAACTGGTCAGAATATCAACGTCGAGTAGCTGGCAGAGCAAATTGCCACTCACAACGCAGACACAGACAGCAGCACCTACTAAGTCTAAGAATGTACCACAAGACAACCGAGTATGGAAGGAGACTCCAGCACATGACCGAACAAGCAATGTGGGCCAGTATTGCATGATGCTCTCCAAGTTTAGGTTAACTTGTAAGTTATATTATAGTACTTTATATTTGGAATTGCTTTTCAACAGGCTTTTATTCAGGCAGTGGTTTGGGCGCAATATGTCCCACTCGGAAAACGGCCCTCCACCAAAATTATGGTTCCATCGCAAAATGTCTTCTTTGCAAATGGTTCCTTGTGCAAAATACCCCTTTTGCATTACATTCTTTTCTCTTGATTCTGCTGTCCATACTCAACTCTATATCAATGATTTCTTATATGCATTCAAAGCACTGAGTGCATTATTTGTCTACATTTACAACCAAAAAAAAATAACAAATATTGCATTTTTGTGACTTTAATTTCATAATTCCATAAAATTTTTCCTAATCAACCGTGTTAAAAAAATATACATAATGTTTACTTTGTGTAACAAAAGTTATAAGTACCCATATATTTTGTATGACTAAGGGTGAGGCCACACGAGCGTAATTTTGTGAGTCGTGAGCGGCAGAATTTCGGCCCGCGCCATCACGTGACACACGTGAAACAATGTATGGCGCAACCGAAATTCTGCCGCTCACACTCACAACTCGCAAAATTACGCTCGTGTGGCCTCACAAAAGAAGCGATCGTCATTTTGTTTTGATCAACACATTTTCTGAAACAATCCTAATATATGGTTGGCTTTGCGAGTACCCACCTAATAAAATACTCTTGGCCCACAGCCCTAGTAGTAATGACGTCAATGGCGGGCTATGCGCTCGCGCCGGCTCCATTCGAGCTGACTACATTCGCACTGTGCGCCGCCGGCACCGGCCTCGTATCCGCTGCGGCCAACTCCATCAACCAGTTCCACGAGGTGCCTTTTGATGCCCAGATGTCGAGGACTAAGAACCGAGTGCTGGTTAAAGGGTTGCTCGAGTAAGTATTCAAAGTAGCTTCCATAGAAAAGGCTAGAGAATATAGTGTATAGCCCAGTTTATACCAGCAAGAAAAGCTTGGAAGTTGCATTACATTGCGGCGTTAGATTGAGCACTTCAAACTCGTTCACTTTATGGTCTCACAATTTAATGCAACTTGTATTATTTTTCTTGCGGGTCTAAACTGCTTATGAATGCCGTCAAATGTTAGAGGGAACAAAGATGCTCTCATAAATAATACAAACTATAAAGATGTATTTAATTACAGTAAAATTACATAAAATTTACCACTGACAGATGGTTTGCCTTCATATTCAACTTAAACGACCTACAAATAAAGCCAATTTTAGAATACTGTTACCCATGTTTGCACATTTTGTAATAGCTACTTTATTTGTATGGTGTTAAAGTTGGAAATTAAATGAAGGGCTTGCCTTCATCATCTGTCAGTGGTAAACTAAAAGTAAACGTATTGTACTGATTGATTTCTATTTTATTTTGCGGATAGCCATATCAATGAACGACAACCATCCTTTCTCCTCTGTTACGAAGCTTGAAAGCGGTTTAAAGTATGACTATTGATTACTTACAATATGAGATATCTATTTTTTTTTTAAACTTTTCTGTGGAGTAGTGATAATCAAATCACTGTCAATATGGTTCCACAAATGCAGACTAGTTGAACACTTGAGTTATATTATAAGCTCCTGATATTGTCTCTTCTTTAATAATTGGGTTTTCACACCACAAACACAAAAAGTTCAGTTTTCAGTTCAGTGTCACTGTTCAGTTTATACTTCTTCACTAAAATTCGCAATCAGTTCAACTACGCCTGTCTCTCAATTTTTCTTTATTTATTTTTTTTAGCATTAGAAAAATCGTGAGTCTTCTTATTGAACTACTAGACCCGGGCGGCAGTTTCACGGGGGCGCCAAATCCTTGAGGCAAGAATTCGAAATATCGAACAAGTGAAAGGAGGGGGCGCCACTATCAAGTTTTTGCCCCGGATCGAAAAAATCGTAGATCCGGGGCTGCCGTTCAGCTGTTATTACGTGATTGAGTAACAAACATCGAAACATTTTTACAAACTTTCACATTTATAGGATTACTTGTGAAACCAAAACAATGTAAATGGCCATATGTCGTTGCTAATTTTTACATATTTGCTATGACTTATTTTTCATTCAAAAGTGTTTTTCATTTTAAAGACACGTCAAAATCGCTTACTTTCTTTCTAATGCTAAAAAAAAAACGGAGTATAGTAAAGATAGTTTCAACTTCGCAGACCAATGCACGCCGCGGGGTTCGCAGCCCTGACGAGTGCGACGGGGCTGGGTATGCTCTACTTCGGAGTGAATCCTCTGACAGCGGCGCTGGGCGCTGGTAACCTCGTGTTGTATACATCCGTCTACACTCCGCTGAAGAGGATGTCTATACTCAACACTTGGTTGGGCTCTGTAGGTTGGTATGAGCATGAATATTTTAATTCGCTTTTAGCGTCTTAAAGATTATTCGCGCTTGATCTCCATCTTCTTCTTCCCATTCCTCTCCTATCGGAGGTTGGACAACATCATGGCGATTCAGAGGCCGCTGCTCTAAACAAGGAAGTGGTACTGCAGTTGAACCAGTCACGCATATTCTTCAGCCACCATTGTTCTCCAAAATACCAGAAACTACCGAACCCCCCCCCCCTAAATACCAATTTTTTAAAATATGTACATTTCCTATCTATTACATTCCCGATAAACCAGATGTCCAAAATAAGACTTTCCACGAAAAAAAACACTTCCTTGAGTAATTTTCGATTTTGTGATGTGGCAACAACAATCTGGTAAGTTAAAAATGTGGTAAATCGGTAATGTAGTATTTTGAAAAATCTGGTATTTTGGGAATTTGGTATTTTAGGCACGAGCAATGCGATATTATATATGTAATAAATAAATAACAGCTAAAATTAACGCAAATTTAAAAAAATATACCCCTGAATCGCCCTACAATTATATTTTGGTTGCAGAAACCTTGTTCCAGTCAAATACTAATAATGTATGTATTACCAGGGGGGTTTCACTCCGCAGTTTAGGTATGTTCGGCCGGCGCTCCTCCCGGGGAGGAGTATGGCAGTAGGTTGTCGCGGGGCCTTCGGTTCGCACGCTAGCCGCGTCGCGCGTAATTAAGCATCTTTTTTTTTCTGTGATTTTTGCAACAAACAATGACTTGAAACGATATTATAAATAACTTACTTACATACTAAAGGTAGTTTATTGAATTAATACACACTGTTATCTTTCTTGATTTATATACCTACCAAATATCGGCGAGTGGGAACCCTGTGCCCTTGGTTTCGGATCAGCGGTGGCCAACGGAATATGAACGCTCGTATCACACGATACGTTTTAATTTCGCGTGCAAGCAGTAGGAGTAGGAAAGTTTTTATACCTACAGTTGACCTTTGTTCGAGAGTGATCCTTTTCTGTACGTTAGTACTATTACTTATTCTGTGGTATTACTTGGTTGCAGTGGGCGCAATCCCCCCACTGATGGGCTGGGCGGGCTGCACGGGCTCGCTGGACGCGGGCGCGCTGGTGCTGGGCGTGATCCTGTACTCGTGGCAGTTCCCACACTTCAACGCGCTCTCTTGGAACCTGCGGCCGGACTACTCCCGAGCGGGGTACCGGATGATGGCGGTCACTGACCCGGGTAACTTTTTTTTAATTAATGTTTGTGCCCTCTGTTTGTTTGTCTGAAAAATGTCGCTGTCGAGCAAAACCATAATTCTTAGGTAGTTACATGTGTTGATCGTTGGAGGTCCTTCTGCATTTGTATCTAAAACTCTTGGATTTCTATAAGGCACTTCTCTGTACTTTCTAAACAAATGGGTGAGGTTTTTTTTTAAATAAATCATGGGAAAATTGACCTAGTCCCAAACTAAGCAAAGCTTTTATTATGGGCTGGTGTTTTAACAAGTAGGTCTTTCTCGTGGTTGCGGTTTTGCAAGGTGAACGTGCAACGTTGTGTGATCTCATGTGAGACCTTTTACAGTACCTGGTGATAAAGATTGCACATCGGCCTTTAGCAAGAGACAATTCGCAGTTTACGACGATTTCCGAACACTGGCGAGCGTCCATCAATCGCCGTATTTATTAAGTGACGTTTGATATCAAATAAATACTGCACTCCATGATCTTAATTAGTTTACGTCAAATTAATGACATGTAAACTTTTGATATCTGTAGAGGGTCTTTTGATAGTCTGTGTTGCAACTACTAGAAAAAGGATAGTCGAAAAAGAGATTAGAGTATATTAAATAAATAAATAAATAAATAATATTAGGGGACAATCTTACACAAATCGACCTAGTCCCAAACTAAGCAAAGCTTGTACTATGGGTACTAGACGACGATAAACATACTTATATAGATAAATAAATACTTAAATACATAGAAAACATCCATAACTCAGGAACAAATATTCGTGCTCATCACACAAATAAATGCCCTTACCGGGATTTGAACCCAGGACCTCTTGCTTCGTAGGCAGGGTCACTACCAACTAGGCTAAAGCGGTCGTATTAACCCTTCGTATGCCTTGTACCGGATCCGTACCCTATTTAAGGCTTTCTTTTTGTATTTTTTTTTAAATCTGTATCATTGGATTTATATGAAACTGTTGAGGCTAGAATGCACGACTTTTTTTTTTTTACTTCCGGCATACGAAAGGTTAAAAGACCTATTATTTCATAAATTTAAATTTTCAAAAATCTCAATTCCTTTCATTTCACTATCTGTGCTCTCAATTTGGTCAATATTACTGTCACTACCAGCCGTATTTATTATTAGTCTATCAGTGTAATCCAACATACAATTTAAAGTTTCAATAACTCTATATTATATATTTTCACCGGAACGCGTCCGTACCCTACTGCACCTGACAAGGACTGACAAACGTCACATAAGTAGTGTGTGACAACGCTATACGAAGCCGACATTTGCCTAGTATTTTTCCAAAGACCGATGTGCAATCTTTATTGCCGGGTATGTAAGTTATATTTCGATCAGAGAATCTTAATACGGTGGTATCTGAGGCTATAATGATGTAGTAAGCAATAAATATTATCAGTGCCTCAGTATATTATTAAATGTTTTATTTAACAGCATTATGTAGAAGAGTGGCGCTGCGGCACACGGGAGTAATCACCGCGACGTGTTTAGCGTCCTCATACCTCGGCGTCACCAACACTTGGTTCGCTCTAGAATCGCTGCCACTCAATGTCTACTTTATGTACTTAGGTATGTTGTGTTTGCGTCAATTATAATTTATGCGCAGTTTAATAAACCCATAGTAGATTCTATTTTTGGCTATGTTGTGAATGTCTAGTAGCAAGTACATGTGTTGCTTGCATCCTTATTGCTTGGCACTCGGCCAAATTCAACGCATGGTGTTTTTAGCATTTCACATGGTTGATATGATAAGCGTCAAAACTTAATAAAAAAATTTGCGTAGTACACTAGAGAGGGAATTAAATTAAAATTATACCATTCCAAATAACAAAGTCCAGTCTAAGAAAATATTACATGAAAAACTGGAAGTTTCCATTATAGGCTCAACTCTTGACATCCTTTTAATTTTTGTCATATAACATTGTTTCTTTTGCAGCTTGGGAATTCTACAAAAAATCTGACAGCGGTAGCTCTCGTAAACTATTTAGATTTTCCCTAATACACTTGCCAGCGCTGATGTTGCTGATGCTAGTCAACAAGAAGTATTGGAGTGTGAGCGACACCCAGGAACAGAAGGACGCAGTCAAGAGCGTAGACGTAAACAAATTACCGGAGACTAAAAGGATCACGGTCTTGCCTCGCGGCCCTGTGGTGGCAGCCCAGGAAACCGAAACCGTCTTAGACAAATAATCTACAATGCTGTAGAAAGTATTTTCGCTGTAAATAATAATGTACAATTAATTATGTGAATTTAGCACGCTTGTGATAAGTTAATAAATCAGTTAACGAGATTTGTTAGACTATTGGTATTTATTTATTTTCGTGTTATCGTTGACAGGAATAAATAAAATGTACGAATAATAAAATCTTACATTTATTTAAATCGTGGTTTTTATAAATTAACATAAATGGAATCAAGTCAATCTACATACATACCAACAGGCAACCTGATTTTGAACATTCAGACGGACATTGTAAATTAACATAATTAAAGTTCAGTGTAACGCGAGCAGCATGCGCCGATTAACGCATTCACTGCCACCGACGCATATATGCGTTTTCGGGACTTCGCCCAGTGCCGCTTTCATAACTATTCATACATTTTTAACGCACATGTGCGTCGGTGGCACCTGTGGAAGTCAGGTGGCAGTGAATGCGTTAATACCCGTTCAATTCTGCTGACTGCAAATGAATATCTAGCTTATTTCCTGAAACAAAAGAAAATAGCAACTGCAATCATCTTCTAGCTGAGCAGTTCTGGTAAATTACATCTTTGGCCACTGTTAGCCTCTGATAGCTTTTACAAGACAGGGCAAGAGAGTAAGGTGGATTTGCACAGACCATAGTTAAGTATATACAGTTGTGGCCATATAATTAAGAACGATTATTTATTGAGGTGATTTTTTCAAAGTAACAAGTATAACTAATTGCCCGTATTTTTTTTATTTCTCTCGGTATTGCAAAACTTTTCCGTACTACCGGTACATTCATTTATGCAACATTGTTGGCTAAAAAATTAATAGAGAAACTTTATACATTCGATCTGAACCTAGTATTAGTACTTACTGGCTGGTCACGTAATTAAGAACGCTGAATAGTTTATTATTTTTTCAAATTTAAATAGAGAACACTGTGTGGCTCTGTGGTTGTAGATTATTATTCGTATAATTTTGGCGCCATTTCGTGCTGTTAAAGTCTTAAAAGTGATTACTTCGTATAAAAACAATGGGGAAAAATAAAAGTTGTGATAAATCTACAAGAGAAGTAATAATAAAACTTCGCGAGAAGTATTGGTCGTATAAAATGATAGCCGACCATCTGCAATGTTCAAAAACAATGGTTTTCCATGCCGTAAAGCATTTTTCCACGTATCAAACTACTTCAAACGTTCCGCGTGGACCTAGACAGAGAAAGTCATCTCGTCGAGATGATCGAAATATCGTTCGTTTGGCAAAACAAAATCCTTTTAAAGGGTCTAATGAGTTGAGAAAAGAATATTTTGGCGAAAACAACCCTTCAGCAATCTCTGCACGCACTATTCGAAGGCGTTTGGTAGAAAATAACTTGAACGGAAGGATAGCAAGGAAGGTGCCTATGTTGAATCGATGTCATAGGCAAGCCCGACTTGCATTTGCAAGAAGGTATGAAAACTGGACAGTCAGACAGTGGAAAAACGTTCTTTTTTTCTGACGAGACAAAAATAAATAGGGTATGTTCTGATGGAAAACGATATGTACGACGCCCTCCGAATAAAGCATTCGACCCAAAGTACACAAAAGTGACATTAAAGCATGGCGGGGGAAATGTGAAAATTTGGGGGTGCTTTTCTGGACATGGCGTTGGACCTGTTAGGCTGATAGAAGGAAACATGGATCAATTCCAATACAAAAATATACTGCAAGAAACAATGTTACCATATGCCGAAGACGTGCTTCCGGTTATTTGGACATTCCAGCACGACAATGATCCAAAGCATACTGCACGCACCGTTAAGGAATTCCTCACATCACAATCAGTTTCAGTCTTAGATTGGCCAGCCAACAGCCCAGATCTTAACCCAATAGAGCATCTTTGGTGCGAAGTCAAGAAAAAGGTTTCAAATCGACAGTGTGGCAATTTGAGAGAGCTGTACGACGTTTTCTTAGAAGAATGGAACTCTTATTTCTCTTGCGAAATGTCAAAAATTGATAGATTCAATGCCTCGCCGGTGTAAAGCCGTAATTAAAAGCCGTGGACATGCAACTAACTATTAATTTTAGTTCAAATGTATTAATTTGCTTTTTTTCTATACCAACTTCACATTAACATGATTTATTTAATCTAAGTTTCATATAAAACAACTCTCGAGCAGTTTAATAAATCGTTCTTAATTATTTGTCCAGCTTCATTACTATTTGAATTTATTAGTATAGAGAACAAATAAAATTTGTAAAAAAAAATGTTAGCAATTATACACTATTATTATTAATCCCGTTTGCTCTATCCATGTGGCTATTTTATAACATAACTTGTTACTTCTAAGAAGGAACACAACTAGACATATGACATGATGTAGATAAAAAAAAATCGGAAACTTCAAATCGTTCTTAATTGTATGACCACCACTGTAACTGCCAGTTACGTTGCTAACCCGGAGTTAAGTAGTGTCAAAAGAAAACAAAAATTATGGATAACAACCCTGGATTAACGATTTACCCCCTGTTTCACCAACCATTGATCAAATTTATTTGACGGATAAATGTGATGCCGTCTCTGTTTGTTTTGTTCGAATAGACGGAGACGGGCATCACATTTATCCGTCAGTTAAAATTAATCAATGGGTGGTGAAACAGCCCCTTAATGTTTTAACCCTAGACCATGCAAAAGCGGTAAACAGTGGAGTGTAGGCATTATTTTGCTAACGCAGTTCACAGATATTTGCGGGGGTTGGCAGTAGCGAGCGCTCTCATTAGAGGTAGTTTGCGGAGGCGACCGCGCGGTCATTGACTCTCATTATAATGACATAATGTGACGTAACTGATATTTGGTGATAGGCTACAAATAACTATCTCTCTCCAGGCAGATGCTATGTCCGGGGACCGAAGTCTGAAGGGAGAGTTGGAAGTTGGTATTTACGCATCCGAGTTGAGAAACTTCGATAGCGCATGTAAACTGTAGCAGTTTCTCTAATTGACGAGTAGATGGGGCTAGAGGTCGCTGCAGATACAGTAAGAGGATTGGAAGGAACTCTTAAAAGCGTGTGTTTGGTGAGTGGGGTAGCGTCCGCGTTAGCTATCCATTGCCTAAGCCGTGGGACAGAGGGACTGTGCCGGAAAGGGTGCGTGTTAGTTAGATTAGAAGAAGACTTTATGCTTCGCGGTTCTTTTACGGACTGCTACAGGCTTGGCTAAAGGATTGGAACGAACTCCTAAGAGTATGTTTGATGAGAGGGGTTGCCTCCACTCTCCACTGTCCACGCCATGAGATAGTGTCTCCGTGTCAGAATGGGTGCAGTGTTACTCACTTGGACTTCTTGGAGCTCCGCTCGTGTTCCCGCGAGTCGTCGCGCGAGCGCTTGTGGCGGTCGCCGGAGGAGCGCTTGTGGTCGCCGTTGGATTTGCTCGAGCGCTCGCCGTGAGAAGACTTGTGGTGCTTGTCGCGGTTCTTTGACGGACTGCGAACAAGGTAAACTTTATAGTTTACTTCTGATCGAAGTTACATGGGTTTGAAACCTCTTTGTGGCTTAATTTACAATAGGCACAATCTAATTGTTTATTTTAGCAGAATAATTG
This sequence comes from Archips xylosteana, assembly GCA_947563465.1. Taxonomy (NCBI): domain Eukaryota; kingdom Metazoa; phylum Arthropoda; class Insecta; order Lepidoptera; family Tortricidae; genus Archips; species Archips xylosteana. Next base: position 19,485,188 of record OX387347.1, on the reverse strand, counting down.
CACAACGAAGTCTAAGAATAAAAAAGAAATATCAGTTATTCTACTTTAGATTTCAATTTCAATAACGAAATTGCTTATAGTATATATTACGCAAAAGAAAAAAACGCCAAAAGTTCAATTCAAGAGAGTTAATAAAACTGTGTGCATTAGCAAGAAGAGTGGTGTAATAGAAAAATGCAGCTGTAATTCTTGCTGTCGATTAGTTAAAAATTTAATTTGAGTTGCAGTTTTGTTGCCCCCTTAAGAATGGATTTCAAAAATCGGTCCCCAAATGTCTTTCGTGTGGTGTCGTCTGGGTTGAGATCGATTGGTTTGTGGTATATTATAACTGAATAAGCCAACCGCAAGCAAGACGTCAAAACGGACCTCACGACAACGTTATCGAGCTTATCCCACCAGAAAACCTTAATTGTAAATCATTTCTCAATCACCCTGAATGATAGTTATAAATACTTGAACAATACCTGCTGCTACTGTGTTTCGACGGGCTTTTGTGACTCGAGCTCTTATGATGAGAACTTGAGCTCTTGCCGTGCGAGCTAGAACTCTTATGGTTGGAACTCGAGCTCTTGTGACTGCTCTTGTCGTGTTTGCGTTTCTTGTCATCGTAACGCGAGATGTCGCGTCCGCCCTTGCGCTTGCGGTCGAAGTCGGGTTCGCCGCCGCGTTCGTAGTTGCGCTCTTTTTTGTCCTCTTCGGCGGCTTCTCGCTCTAAATCAGACCAGTCTTTGCCGGATTCCTCTGCTTCTTCTGTGAAATTAGAAAAAACAAAATTAAAGATATGGACCATTTCCAGTGGAAGTGTAGTCTTTTTGTGAATAACTATAATTTAAAAATTAAAAAAAACCTCCAACGCAATTATGTCACTCGTATGTTTGAACATAAGTCAATGCCCATTATACGTCTAAGATCCCTTCCGCAGCTAACATAAGAGCTGATAACTTTAAAACCGCTGAACTGATTTTGATGAAACAATATCTAACAACCATCGCCAAGAAACCTGCTTTCTATTAAAAAAAACCGCATTCAAATCGGTTCACCCGTTTAACCCGTCACAGACAGACACACACACACATAGCGGTCAAACTTATAACACCCCTCTTTTTGTGTCGGGGGTTATAAAATGGATAACAGGTGCACTGTAATTTGCACCTTATAACTGTATGACATAAGACTGAATTAAAGTCTGAATCGTACCTTCGGCTTTCATCGGAATAGTTTGTTCGTGTCTGCGCGGCCGGAGATGCACGACGCGCCATATAAAGTGTGTTCTACTGTACGAAGGGCTTAACAGTATTGTTTGGACTCACCATCTCCGTCGCTAGAGCCATCGGAGACGTCGGAAGCCTCGGAATCATACTCGGAGTCGTCGTCCGACTCTTCCTCGGATTCCACGTCGGTCGGCTCGTACGCGTCGTCTTCTTCCTCTGAATCGTCCTCCGCCTTCTGGTAAAAATCAAGAATAATGGTAAAAAAATAATTCTATTTAACCATAAAAGTGTATTACGCTTTTTGAAGGTCCCAATATACAGAACGGTCGCATATATATATTTTTTTTTGATGTAGAGAAGGATTTACGCCTTGCACGCACAAAATTGGGAGGAGATCGCAGAGAACAGGGCTCGTTGGTCGCCAATTCATATCGGAGGCCAAGGACCACTTTGGATGGCTGAGCCAGCGGAGTAAGTATGTATATCGTTTTACTTTCATTAAAGAGAACCATTAAAAATCAAATGTATCTCACGTGTCATGCCATAACAGTCAGTACTTATGAAATAAACTTTGCAAGTTTTCGACTCGCTCCCAGTGGACAGGTTTTCTTGATATTTGGTACCAAATAGGGTTCGTCTGATTTACGACAGCCAATGTTAGCTGATAAACTACTTATTTACAAGTATTTACGTCTGCGAGTCTTTGGGGTGAAAAGCCTTTATCATTTCATTTACCTGGGCGGCATTCTCCTCGTCGGACTCAGGGTCGAGGAACGACCAGCCGCCGTTGTCGAAGAAACCCTCGATATCATCAGTGATCGTCTTCATCACTTTGGTCCAATTCAACGACTGGATACCCTCCGAATAACGTATATCACAAGAACTGTAAACAATACCATAAACCAATTGTAAGCAAACAGTTGAAAATAATAAAAGGATATTATTCAGTTCATAATGTCCTTTCCTTTAGAAGCGAATAATCGCTGCCTATCGCTTAAAAACTTTATAAAATGCAGGTAAAAAAGCACTAGATTGAGGAGAAAAAATATAACTGTGATCCAAACAATGAAATAGTCCTAGCTAAATTAACTTTTTAAGTTAACAGTACAAAATCAAAGGACTTTGACATCTTTTTAGTTATGATAATCAACCAAGATTCCTTTACCACCTAAGGTTCAATATTATGTACAGTTAATACTACTTATATAAGTTACATCGGCAATAATCGTTTGCGCAGAATAGTGCAACCTAACACCGACTGAAACCGAACGTGAATACCAACATTAACACCTTATTATTTTACCTTATGGCTTCAAATACAAGAACAACACGGACTCTGCTGTACATGTGAGGCATCGAATTTATTGTATAAAATAGCACAATAAAATATCAATGGAATCTTTACCGAATTTACTCAATCTTTGTTATGACATGACAGCATAAACAAGCTTGGTTGCTAACCACTAGAAAACCATAGATGACAGGGAAACAACCAATAGTGGACAGTCACGTGACGCACGTACGCGTAATGTGCTATGATTGGCTGAAAATTTTTCGCTCCACATCAAAATAAGTTTTCTGCGCAGGTACATCGGCGTAACTTATATAAGTGGTAATACTGTAGTTGTAATGATTAAAACATTAAAGACTATTGACACTTAAATGTCAATGAGGGAACCAACCTTATTTTTATTTTTCTTGATTTAGGGACTGTCACAAGATAAAGTAAAGCACTTACTTGGTCGACTATACTTCCAACTTAAAATAGCATTTACTGCAATGGACTGCAAAGGAAAAAAAATGGTTTTTGGATAAACTTACTTGAGCCACTCCTTGACATGATCCAGCATGTTCATAGGCACAGCGTTGACCATAGCGACCTTCTTAGCGTAATCCTTAAACACGAACACCATATCGAAATTCTTGAGGTGGAACTGTACTCTCTCGAAGTGCACAAGTTCCACGTCTTCCAAAGCTATCACAAATGGCGGCCATTCGGTGAGGTTGACGAGGGCTCCCGAGGTTGGTTGGAGAAGCACCGTGCTTCGGAACGGAGCGCCGGGAAAGCCGAGTTCTCTGTTGAGGAGCGATTTTTTTTTTGTTATAGTAAGGAAATAGTGTTGAGTACACTGGTAGCACAAGATTTGAATTGTTGTTTTAAAATGAAACTCGATTTTAGGAAGTATTTAGCACACATTAATCTTCAATCCCAAGAAACAGCTTTTATAATCAATACTGGATTGACAAAAAAGTTTTTTGAAAAAACCCGCCTGTATAATACCCGTCCCCATGGGAATTCCGGGAAACCATATTCCCTAAATAGTACACCCTACCTACCCTTAAAAGCACACGTTTTTAGTATTGATAATCAATAGAGAAGAGGACTTGTGACCGGGTTTTTTAGTCCGTGCAAGTTGGACACTGTCTGGGCCCTCCATTCCCAGTTCGTCCGAAAGGATTTTTCCCGAACACAAGTCACCCTTCCTACCCTAAAGTAAAAAACAGCAAGGACTTCGCGTATTTGGCCCCACTGGCGCCTCATTCAAAAAAAAATCTATACACCCTACGTCACTCTCGCAACTGAGACGAAACTAATGATACCTCACACTTTAAAATCCATTGAGCCGTTTAGGCTGGAGGGCGTGCCAAAGAATGATACATACATAACTAAATATAAGTTCGAAAAACATAACCCTCCTTCGACAGTCGGGTAAAAAAACATTTCATTTCAACCCAAAAGATTTTTTTTTTGGTAGCTTTAGGGGGTGTTTCACCACCTTATTGTCAAACTACTGGTTACGTAACCAATGAATAAACTAAGTACTGCACAAATCTGTCGGCCAGTTTTTTTTCAGTTTCACCACTCCGGTCCTGTACAAAATAAGTACCACTTAACATGCACTTAACTAATCGTCGGTTTAACAAAAAGTCAGAATAGCAAAGTCCCATTTCACGACCACGGGTTCCTGTTCGCATATTTTTGTTCAAAGAGTCGCTCATTATTAAAGCAAAATAAATCGTAAACTATGTAATTTTTAAACACAACTATTTTTTTGCATAAACATATGTGTAACATTATAATTAATCCAAAAACGGTATATATTTACGATACTTTGGTTAACAATAACAAAGAAAAATAAAATCACGTAAAACGAATCGAAAAGTGGCGCCAAACCCTTTGACAGATTAACTTTTTTTTTTTAATGGCGATGTACAAGTTCAGGTAGAACAAACGATTGTGCCACTGAAAAAAAGTCTGTAATTAAAAAAAATTACGAAATTTTGGATTTATTTTTAAATACTAAAAGCGTACCTATATTTTTTATTCAAATCTTGATATTTAAATTCTCGTTTGCTATTTAGCATGACTTCTTTCTTTAAAAAATAAAAAATACTTTGATTTATTTTACTGAAACCGGCTGAAGGGCTCTCCAACCATGGCCACAAAAAAATAAACTAACTAATTAAAAAGATATGTGACGGATAAAAATGCTAAATGCCACCTGATCTGATGGTCAAATTAAGAAATAGTTTGTCCGTCACTTAGCGCTAATCAAGACTGGTGAAACAGAATTTTTTATTCCATGTGACAAATAAGGTTATGATCAAGCTAATCCGAACTTTAAAAAAAGTGGTGAAACAGCCCCTTAAAATACATAAATAGTTGTCAACTGAGGTAGCTAATAGGTAATGAGCATTTACAAATTTTAGAGGGAATCGCGATTTGATAGCTTACAAAAAACTATACGTATAAATTGATTAGTATCGTCAAATAACCTATTTGCTATTAGATTAATAAATAAATAAATAAATATTAGGGGACAATCTTACACAAATCGACCTAGTCCCAAACTAAGCAAAGCTTGTACTATGGGTACTAGACGACGATAAACATACTTATATAGATAAATAAATACTTAAATACATAGAAAACATCCATAACTCAGGAACAAATATTCGTGATCATCACACAAATAAATGCCCTTACCGGGATTTGAACCCAGGACCTCTTGCTTCGTAGGCAGGGTCACTACCAACTAGGCTAAAGCGGTCGTTAAATTATGCGGTATTAGATTATGCTTCTTTATAACTATGTCTATCTGACCAATTTTGTGTGAATACAGCACAAAGTGCTCCAATTTCGTCACGCATAAACGATACAAAGCAAAACCTTCGTTTAAACCATTATTTCCCAAACTTTTTTTCTCATAGACCACTTTCAAAATTTAGCTGGTTCCGGTGGACCCCTTGCAGCTTACATTTGTACCATATTCCCAAAACTCGACAAAAATGTGAAGATTGGATCTAAATCCCGTCGAGTCTCCCGTGGACCCCTGGGGGTCCACGTGTACCACTTTGGGAATCAATGATTTAAACCAATATTCTTTATTGCTACTGACAACTGTGCATGCATTAGAAGAGTAGAGCTTCATACCTGAAAGGCGTATCGAACTCGATCTCCTGCTTTGTCATGTTCTCGACTCTTTCGCAGAAGCTCTTGAACGCGACCTTGAGCTTATGCCGTAGCTCCCTCTCGCTCTGCTCTGCCGCCAAGTCGTCGCGGTCGTGCATGTGCTGATGTTTACCAAGATCTGTGGTTATCTCACCGACTTCCGTATAGAATTGCACGTCAACATGTTTCTTTTTACCTTGGAACAAAGATGATAATGATAATGAACCAACTGTTTTTTGGAAGAGACAAAGGTGAGAGTATAGTCTATCAAGTAAAGTATAAATCTTCCCAGGTGAGTTTTTCGCTTCGAGCCCTTATCTTTCAAAACAAACGGTATCGTCATAGTATTAAGGTTCAAATTTAATGTAATGGCTCGAAGCGAAAAATTCACGTGGGAAGATTTATACTATAATTGCTTTACCATTTTATGGGAGTTTCTGCATCAGAATAAAAACAATAAGACTGATTGTCACATAACTTGTATGGTCCAGTGCAAAAATATACATTAATTTAATCCGCTCATAATTATTACTTTTACCATTTACTTTTACCTTAATTTGAGGAAAAAAGAGTTTTATGCACCCACATTACAGTACGCCGCAGTGTAGTCGGGGTACGAAAAACCTACCTTTTGAAAATGAGAAACGTCAATGCGGTATTCTGTTTTTTTAAATATTGACAGGACTGCCAACGTTTTCTTACTCCTACTGTACGTGAATATGGTGTTTCATGTTTTCAATTGTACAAGCAACATTGAACTTTAGGGTGGTAAAGGAATTTCTTGGTTGACTATACTTAGATTTCAGAGTGGGCATAGTAAAGCTTTCTTACCAAACATAATAGCGTGCTTCAAATGAAAGTGCAGTAAAATGATCATCTCTCCGTCGCAAGGTTGGAAGAATGCGTTCTTTATATTATTGTAAAGGATATCCACTTTGTCCCCTCTCACAGAAGTGAATCTGAACCCGTTCGTGTGAGCCTCTAAAGACCCGCTCATTCTCTTCGTAACTATATTGGGGCGGATGTACAGATCTTTTAGTTTCGGGTTGCCTTTGCTCTGTGACATAACTAAGGTGTCTTGTTTGACCAAGTCCTCCTTCTCGCGTTCCTCGGCCTCCCGCGTTTTGAATTTCTTCTGGACTTCTTTAATGAGTCGGAAGCCAGTGTTCAAATTGGCTGATGGGGGTGAGATTTCGCCGGGTTCCTTCGTGTTTGTACTCCGATACGTGCTGTAAAAGCAGATTATTTAATTAGAAAATTATTCAAAATTTAATATCAATTGAAATAATTCCGTTCCTTGTACCAGGTTTATTAATCGAAATTCAATAAACGAATGGCAGATAAAACTGCATGAATTAGAAGCAAACGAATTACAAGTATGGAGCCTGTATACTTTGGTTTCGTTGATACAGATTCATCATCATCATCATCATCATTTCAGCCATAGGACGTCCACTGCTGGACATAGGCCTCCCTCATTGATGCCCAATCATTACGATTGGAAGCGATTTGCATCCACCCTGAACCTGCGGCCTTCACCAAATCGTCCGTCCATCTCGTTGGTGGACGTCCCACGCTGCGCTTGCCAGTCCGTGATCTCCATTCCAGAACTTTTGGCCCCCAACGGCCATCTGTTCTACGTGCTATATGGCCTGCCCATTGCCATTTCAACGAGCTAATCCGTTTGGCTATGTCGGTTACCCCGGTTCTTCTACGGATCTCCTCGTTTCTGATTCGATCCCGTAGAGAAACTCCAAGCATAGCCCTCTCCATAGCTCGCTGAGCGACTCTGAGCCTATTCATCAGGCCCATAGTGAAGCACCACGTCTCGGATCCATATGTCATCACTGGCAACACACACTGATTAAAGACTTTTGTTTTGAGGCACTGAGGTATTTTGGACGAAAAGATGTTGCGGAGCTTCCCGAACGCTGCCCATCCGAGTTGGATACAGATTGGAACAATTAATTTCAATGAGGTTTTTCTGTTTGGTAGAGAGCCAGTTCTTAGCTTTGATTTAAATTTCAAGACAATTATTATTTTATAGCAACAAAAAATGCATTATGCGCTTACACTTCTTTAACAAATGTGGCGTCAGGTTGAGCATAGTGTCCTCCCTCGTTCCTACCCATGGTGGCTCCAGGGTGGAAGAAGTTTATCCTTAAGTAGGTGTAGTCGCCCTCCACGGACTGCGAGATGTTCTTTATGGTTGAAATATGGAACGGCACGGGTACGCCAAACACTGGCAGGATCACCGTTTCGTATTTACGATCTGAAAAAATTCAACATGTTCAGCCTTTGATCAATTATAACTGTAGATCCACAGTCACGCGCCCGAAAATGTCCGAGCCAAATGAGCGCCACTTTGATAAAAGTGGCCTTCTTTTTTCTCAGTACGTTGCGTGAAATTGTCAAGTTTAGCTGTCAAGTGTCAACCGAAATTCGACTGTAATGAAGTAAAGACTAGGTTCAAATTTCTGTGTAGGTGATGATTTTAATTGTTACGCAAACAAATAAAAAAGTTCGGACATTCTTTGAAGGGGATTTTGTTCGGCAATGTGTATCTTCAGTTATAATTGATCAAAGTGTTCAGCATGAGAATTGATGAAGTTTTAAAATACCCATTACCCATTCGGACCTGTTTGCCTTTGTCGAAGATAAGAAAACAACAAGGAGTCACAGGCGATGTAGATTAGCACTACCAACTTGCAACAAGCTTGTACTTAGAAGAAAATGTGCTCATAATATGTGTATAAACATTTTTAATAAATTACCAAGCGCCCTTAGAATATTACCTTGCCAGGAATTTAAAACCAAGTTGCGCAGAATGTTGACTGAAAAGTGTTTCTACAGTATCAATGAATTTTTAAACTACAAATTTGAAGAGATGCATGACGAGAGATAGTGCTGTTTAATTTATTTTTGCTTCACTATAGGGAAATTTATCTGACAATTCATAATTCAAGCTCAATTGACATTAATTTAATTATAATTTTTAATGTAATTATTAATATTATTTTTTTTTTTTTTTTTTTTTCGTTAAATTTTCATTTTAATTTTTAGACATTTTATTGGTTGAGTATCTTTTATCTTTTATTTTTTATCTTTTTACTAATAATCTTTTACTCAATTAATTATGTTGGGACATTGTAATTACTAATTATTATTGACCAAGTGATTGATTCACTGAGCTCAAATTTTCACATGCCTAACTTGGCTGAACATGTCATGGGAAGCAATACTATACAATTTAAGACCTTATGTAACCATATGTTCATTGTGAATAAATAAATTTCATTTCAATAGTAAAAGCTACCAGTGTCGCACGCACACCATATCCGCTCCTTTTTTCACACTTTGATAGGGAAATGTCATTAGATTAAAAATGTAATTCTAGTTTCAAGATTGAAGTTGAACGCCAAAAATTTAAACAAAAACTAATTGATTGCACCATTAACCCTTCGTATGCCTTGTACCGGATCCGTACCCAATTTAAGGCTTTCTTTTTGTATTTTTTTTAAAATCTGTATCATTGGATTTATATGAAACTGTTGAGGCTAGAATGCACGACTTTTTTTTTTTTTAAATTCCGGCATACGAAAGGTTAATACGTAATAGGCAAATCATGAAAGAAAACAGTCACCATCTTAGTATTACTTATAGAAACAATTAATTTGTAGCGTTTTTAGATTTTTCCGAGATCATAATAAGATATTTAACGGCTGTAAGCACCTAACAACCTGCATATTTTTAAAAATTATTGCGCTATATGTCACTTCAATTAAAAAAAAAAGTGTATTGATGTGATGGATGATTGAACTTTTCCGGCAATTTAACCCAATGTTATCAAACCCGTAGATACATATCTAAGACAACGATTCAGCTGATTAACATAACTCACCAACATAAAGTTTGAGCTCCTTAACTTCGTTCTCACGCGGCATCTGGCTAACACTCTTGTAAGACACCGTGCTCTTCCTGATTTTTTCACTGTCTTTGCCACCCGACTGTTTAGCTAAGCGTTCTTTAGCCTTCTCGTTCAGAGCTATCGCTAGCTCCCTCTGATGCTCTTTTCGTTTCTCTTCAGAAGAGTGCTCCGTGCGCAGTTTGGATTCAATAACTGCTGTTCTTTTACCTCGTCCTGTAATTTGTCTAGTTTTAGTATATTGTGGCGAGTAAAAAAAAAGAATTTGATGGAATTTCTTACACTCAACGACAATAAGACTTCCAAATATTTAATTAAGGTCAGATTAATTTACTATATTTATAAGAAATGCGAAAGTTTTTAGGAATTACCGTTTTCGTACCGTTAATTAGTATACTTAATCATCATTGATTTACCATGCAAAGAGATAAAGTTGAGGCATCACTGTCAGCAAAACTCCAAAACAATAGCCCAATTTAGTCCATAAAGACCCTACATTGCCAGGATTTGTAAAGTAACTTCTCTCTGACTTATTGACGTTGAGCATAAGGTAATGATGAATGGATCCACTGTATGCATGATCTTTTTTTGTTTGTTCTGACGTGCAACAGCAACACATGCAAGTAGTGGTTTGTGGATAACATAAAATACTCACCCCCATTTTCTATCCGTCGACGATTGCATGTAAGTAAATAAAACATTATAAATGAAATAGCTTTTTACAAAGTTAAAGCAAAAACTTTGTTATTAAAACAGCAGATATCAACTCCTAGTTGGATTGTAAGTACAAATGCTTTGCTCATAAAGTCCGTTTGGCTTTAAATGTCGCAAGTCGTATATGCTCTTAATATTACAGCGCCAACATTCGACCCTTTCATGTGCTGTGTTGTGTTTAAGCGAACGTTGTCCACTTACACCGCTAACACATTAAAAGCCCAAAGGACTTAGTGAGTTAGAACATCTATGACAAAACGTAACTTTATAGTTCTTTGTTGTAACTGGAAAATCAAAGTCAGACAACATGCTGAATCAAATTAATTTCAGGTTCACCTGCATATATTCTAAGCCTTTAAAAACTTGTAGCTCATGTAAGATGACCATCAATTGTTTCAAATATCACAAATACTGCAGAAATTTATGTTCATGTTGTGTTATAAATTATAATGCGGTTCCATATTGGATTGCACAATATTCACATAAATAATTTATCATTTTGCATAATTCTTTTTTCTCAGAAACCAATAATAATAAGAATTGTCATAAAATAAACCTAATCTAATCTATAGTCCTACAGGATAGCCATATCAAAATTCCTGAATAATTAATAGTTTCTGAGAAAAAAAGAGTTAAGCGAAGTGACGAATTATGCGTAAAAAAAATATGCCACAAGACTGGACCCCATTATAATGCAACTGAAGTATTTTTTTACGTTATTGAAGTTCGTAAGTTTCATAATGATTAGAGAAATATTTCTGTTGTAAGTAATTAAGACCAGTTGTCTTAATAAGGAATATAAATGTTTTTTAATTCAAGTACTAATTGATAGTCAAATAGATTTCACTGGTTCGGTAACACAAGGCTCAATGTAAAAAATTGTAACAGCAAAAGTCAGCATCAAAAGTAAATTTTTTAAATCATAAATTGAAAATAACTTTATAAGCCACTCAAAAACCATTGTAAACAGTCTCACCGAGTATTTCAGTCTTGTTTTCCTTTTCCTCCTCTTCATCTTCATCATCATCTTTCAGGAATATACCAATGTTTTTTATCTTTTTCTTCGATTGGGTTAGCAAGGACGCCGGTTGTTCCTCGTTTACTAATACTGTGTCTCCAATGAAGAGTGCATAAGTCTGCAAGACATGAACAAACAGAATCTAGATTGTCCAATCAAAGTTTGCAAAAATGGCCACCTCAGTCTCTTTCCAGATGCAGTATCAGAATGAGACAGCAGAGGAACTTGATTTAAAGTTTGAATAGTATTAGATTGTAGATTTGTGATATCCTTACCTTTCCTTCCTTATCTGTAGCAGCACTGTTTGTCAAATTAGCCAAGCCAATGTTGATATTGAACACCATGCCTTTTTTCGCCACTACATTCGTCTTGGGACCAATTACAATAGAACTTTCTCGAAATTCAATACCCATCGCGAAACTACAATTGAAAACCACAAAATTAGTAAATCTAAAAACTGAATTGTAATGAGTTAAGTTAAGCGACTCTTTATATTCAAATAGATTACCAATGTTACAAAAGCTTCATTCTTTATAAAAATCTGAAAAACTATGACAAATAACATACCCAAAGGTCTTTGTGAGATTATCAACCAGTTTGGGCTTCTCTTTCTTTGCCAGTTCCAGCCCTGCCTCGTAGACTGCCGACAACTTTGCACCAGCAACCAACTTCTTCATAACTTCCTCTTCCAAGTCAAGTAAGAAATTGTAATTGCTCTGAACCTCATCTGTAGGATTTACCAGCAGTGTACGAATGATGTTGGCACAATAAGATTTGTATCTAGCGCCTAGAGAGCACACTATAGCACCAAAGTGCAGGTGATTTTTATCAGAGACAGCACTGAATTTGAGACTGTAGTGGCCTCCTGATTGTATAATGGCAGGGTAACACATGTCTACTTGGCTTGTGTCAACTCCTGTGACATATTTCTTGTCTGATATTGCTGCTTCTACACCTTCAGCTAACTTTGAATGTTTTACTTTCTGTAACACAATTAATACATTATGTTTATAAACTGTCTTAAAAAGTTATGAGGAGTCACATCTTCATCTACAATAAGTAAGTACATAAATACACTGTTGGAAAACAAACTTGAGAAAGATTACTCCTAAAAGCTCACCTTGTCAGAATCTATAATTTCCATGATCTGATCTTTCAAGTACTTTGTGAATACATCAACTGTGACAAGACATGCTTTCTTCACTGTGATGATCTCGGAGTCCTCCTTTGTGGCCATGAGGTTAGCAAATGACGAGCTCACATCAATATTTTCAAACTTCTCCTCTTTTAGAGCATTTTTCCAACTCTCACAGAATTCACCAGGGTAGTTATCCTTGACAAAAAGACCTAGAGCCTTTCCATTTTTAGATTTCTTGATTTCAGTTATGAGCTTGTTGAAGTTTTCTTTGTCTTTGTCCGTCTGCAAAACATAGAATTTTGAGTACCTGCAAAATCTTATGGGATATTCAGGAATTTCTTATAGAAAAACAGCATTCCTAGGGCGAGTGCATTACATCTATTTGTCATACAGGGTGTTTGGTAGCTACGTGCAAAGCTTTAAGGGGGTGATAGCCGAGGTATTTTTGAACATTTTTAGCCTAATATGTCTTAGCCGAAATTTGTTTTTTTTTTTTTTTTTTTAAATTAAAGACAGAAATATTTAGGAAAATACCCAGAATTTGATAGTCACGAGTCAATATTGCCCCAATGAGCGTTAATTTGGAAACCAAATCTTTTATTTCGGATAGTTTAATGTGTATTGGACCAAATGAAATAATTTTTAAGTGTCTTTCTTGCCACAAAAACAAAATGGAGGCATTCGAAATTACTAAAAATGTCTTAGGTTGGAACAGAGTCATTTTTCTGTGCCATAAAAAAAAATAAAAAAAGTCCTTGAAATGTTCAAACAATTTTAGAAACATGCCTGTTTATTGTTCTTTCTTTTAAAGTATCACTCATTGACATTGCTTGCTAAATCTGAGATAAAAAGACAGAACCAAACTCAGGGAGCACAAAATTCTCGCTAAGAATGCACCAGTCTTGAAATTTTACTAGTAAATAACATGTGAAAAAGACAAGTCTACGTCATTTTTCTGTGCCATATTTAAAATTTCCAAATTAACACTCATTGGGGCAATTGACTCGTGACAACCAAATTCTGGGTATTTTCCTAAAATTTTTAAGTCTTCAATTAAAAAAAATCAAATTACGGCTAAGACATATATGGCTAAAAAAAAATAAACAAAAATAGCTCGGCTATCACCCCCTTAAAGCTTTGCATGTAGCTACCGAACACCCTGTAAAGTTTTTTTTAAATTTAATTTTCAATGCAAGCTTTTTCGCTGACTGTACTTTTAGTTAACTGTACTTGCATTGTCATCCAACCTACATAAGTATACCAAATTTCAAGTAAATCCGACCACTGGAAGTGGGTCAAATTCAACTTCCAAGATTTGACCCGTACATACATACATACTTACATACATTGCAAGTTAATAAAAAGCTTTTAAAATACAAGAACTTATCACAGTGATGAGATGACACAAGAAATTAAATTAGAAAGTGTTTCATACTCTTTTTTAATCAAATGTCTTTCACTCTCTAAACAAACATGAGACACAGATGACTGAAAAAAATATTTGCTATAAAATAAACATACTCTGTCCCTGACGAGTAATTTAGCTGGAGGTAGATCTGAGTCTTCTTTCCCACTCTCTATCGGTTTGAGAAAGTCTATTTTCTTCTTGCTGGCCAGAAAACACATAGTGTCTTCTGTTAACACCGTAATTGTGTCTGGGAGCTCGTAGCCGAACAGCCATGTCTGAAAGTTATTTAAATATTATACTGATTATAGATGAAAGATAGCTGGACCTTGGGAATAACACATATAGTTACTTTTTATTCAGATATTCCTGCTAGTGTTGTTGCGATAGCGATAGTCCATCGATAGTATCGTGATACTACCGTAGCCTTGACAATCAGTCATTCTATCGATAGTGCTATCAAAACTATCGACTCTTGACGATACTATCGATAGTTTGAAAATAAGTAACGCTATCACTTAAGATTAAGATCAATATGCTATACAGCATGCAGCTATGCTGCGAAGATGTGAAAGCTACGCTACAAAACCGTGTGACCGTTTCCACCAATGATAAGCTATGTAGCTGTGCGAGGAAGATGCGCTATGTAGATGAGCAGCCGCGAGGCAGCTGTGCGAAAAAGATGCGCAGCTCGAGCTATACGATGTATCGACAGGGGCGCGCGGAGCGGCAGCGCGGTGAGTGGGAGACGCTCGCGAGTCGCGACCATCCATAGCACGCATCCGTAGCACACATCCAGGGCACGCTTCTTTCCATATAAAAATCATAGCTTAGTTGAACCCGTTTCCACAAGTGCTATGCTATGTGGACCAATGAACATGATTGGTGGATATCAGACACATCCATAGCAACGTAGCGTAGCACATCTCTGGTGGAAAGGCACCCGGGTTTATACTACCAAATTTGATTTACGAAGTTCGTATCGCGCCACGCTAATAGTATTAAACAAAGAGTGAAAGGGACAGCAACATACGAACCTCAAATTTCGTAGTAGCCCCAAACTTGCAATTCACAAAGGCGAGTGGGCTTTATCAGTGGCTGAACATGTACCATTGACAAAAAGGTCGCCTTGACACCTTAAATGTCCATTTTGCTTGCAGTGGCTAGACATCTGTCCATACCAATCCATACCAATGAACTTCAACGGCAGCAAGCAATTTTTTTTTTTTAAATCTAATATTTTAACGAGGCTTGAGTACACCTAATGTGACTATGTCAGCCTCATGGGAAGCCACAGAAAACTACAACACACTTAACTGTTGCCTAGCTCAGAGATGGAGTCTCTGTATAAAAGCATTTCTGATGAATTTGTATATCAGTACTGCATCATCCAACACCGGCTTACTCAGAATTACATTTGCACCACCATTATACAAGTTTAAATGAGCCAAATATTTCTTCCTAACGTCTCCAATCTGGTCACATTCCAGAAGGAAGTGCAAGAGGTCCTCGGTTCTGTTACAACCCCTACACAAGGGTGACTGCATGACTCTCATTAAATTAAAAAACAATTAAGTGGAATGTGACCAGATCGAACACGTAAAGCTGACGTGAAGCTTTGCTTGCATGCTGGCCCTGGAAAGGCCGGCATGCAAGCAAATTTGTTTTGAAACTGGGCAGGCCTCGGTTTTGTCGACTGTACATGCACATTGCATTAGTGTGGATCTGACTGTCTCAAGCCACTTGTGTATATTGTTTCTGAGACGCTAACTGCCACAAAGTAATGTTAGCCTGTCTGATCTTCGAAACAAATGCAAAGTTATTCATAGCTTGGTATAATAACATAATTTTACATATTTATTTTTTGTATTGTAGTACACTGAAATAAAAATGGCGAATTTATTTAGTTAGAACATAAATTGTTTTGTTGTTTTCGATATTTTATATTTTTGTACTTTTTTCAAGAGGACTATTACATAGTGACAGTTATAATTTATATGAAGATGATTAATTGTTTGTCTATACTATCTATCTATACTAATATTATAAAGAGGAAAGATTTGATTGTTTGTTTGTTTGTTTGTTTGCATTGAATAGGCTCCGAAACTACTGGACCGATTTCTAAAATTCTTTTGCCGTTAGAGAGCTACATTATCAGTGAGTGACATAGGCTACTTTTTACCGCGGGAAAATACCTTTTCCTACGGAAAAATTAAAATATCGCGGGCGAGGCTGCGGACGGAAGGCTAGTACCTAATAAACCTAATCATTCCGGGTTACTATCAAAATTCCCTTTTCGCCAAAGGACACAAGCTCAAATGTCTGGATTGTGTAATGTCTTTGTTGCTATATATGTAGACATGAATGCTAAATGTATCTTTAGCAAAACGTCTGGATCTTAGAATGTTACAATTTAAAATACTCTAGTAGCAAAACATCTTTATCTTCATCATCATCATCATTTCAGCCGAAAGACGTCCACTGCTGAACATAGGCCTCCCCCAAGGCTCGCTAAACAGATCGGCCCTGTGCCATCCGCATCCAATGCGTTCCCGCTACCTTCACCAGGTCGTCGCTCCATCTTTTTGGAGGCCTACCTACACTGCGTCTTCCGGTCCGCGGACGCCACTCGAGAACCTTTCGGCCCCATCGGCCGTCAGTTCTACGGGCGATGTGCCCTGCCCACTGCCACTTAAGTCTAGCGATTCTTCGAGCTATGTCCGTGACTTTAGTTCTCGCGCGGATTAGCAAAACGTTTGTATCCCAAAATATCTTAATTACTTAAAATAGCAATCGTTCTGTGGTTGCAGTCAACTAATTAATTTTGCTTTCAACAAATTAGATATTCTAATTATACAGACTATTTTAATTTCCAGACGTTTTGCTAATAACTCCTATGTTCATATCAATCAACTAATTTTACTTTTGGCTAATTAGGTATTCTAATCACAGGTACTATTTTTATATTTCCAAATGTTTGGCTACTTGCTCATTTTGATTGAGACATCCTGTTAAATTGACACTTTGCTGAATGAGTATTCTACTTTCATGTCATTCAGCTGAATTGACTCTGCTGACTGTGTATTTTACTATTCTGTCATCTAGCTGAAATGGATTTTTGGTGAAAAGGGAAATTTGAGAGTAACCCATCATTACTAGTTAACTGGATTATTTCTTAACATTTGTTTTATTTGTTTATTTGTTTGGTCGAAGAGTGAGCGCAGGAGTGCTATGGTTCTTGTGCCTAAACACCGGACCGCGGCATTTCGCGGAAGTTTTAAGTTCGCGGCGTCCAAGTGCTGGAATGATATTCCTCCCCCTATTCAAGGAGCGTCTAGCAGGTACACCTTCAAGCGCAAGCTGAAGGATCACTTATTAACGCTCCAAAAATCCTACCTATAAAACCAGCACTTGATATGCCAACCTGTTGTTTTACCGGGTTATGTTTTCGCAGTTTACTTTTTCTTTATTGTATTTATTTACATATTATGCTACGCAATAATAAATCTAAATTATTTGTTAATTCATTATCATTTTATTAATTTATCTTTTTATTTAGTAGTTTATATAGTATATTTGTGTATCGTTCCGTGAGTCACAGACGGTTCTGGCAGAAAATCAGCGCTGCAGGCGTCTAACGCCTCAGCATAATGCTGAGTCAGCGACCGTTTCACTTTTGCATGGACACACATGCAGATCTGTGTATTTATTACTTCGTTGTTTTGTGAACTTTGTTTATTTGTATGAATTTGTGTGTACTTTCTTGTATTTGTGTGTCTTGTAAAAGTGAATAAATGTCTTCTTTCTTTCTTTTCTTTCTAACATTACCGTAAACAGTGGCGAACCTTACATAGAAGCCCAAAAGCCGGGCTTGCCTTATAAATCTCAAATCAAGATTAAAAATAAAACCAAACATCGTCCAAACGAAAAAAGTTCTAATAAAATCACTTTCATAATAACGCGCTTTATTTTACGTAAAATACCAAGAATTGCATAACAAATCCGCTGCGCGGCCCGGCGGCGCTGAACGGCGATAGTAGCGACGTTATAAATAGCATGACATCTCGCTCGCTCTTGTGGGCTTTTACGGGGCTTCCAAGCGCTCTCTTCATACTTAGGAAAACGTTAGTTTTGCAAATATCTATGTATAGCTGCATATATAGCACTTTCTTTGCAATTTTGAATCTGGCTTACGGTGTGAAGTTTGTTGCGTTTGGTTTGTTTGGAACGCGAGTGCGCGGGCGAGATGAATAACTTCACGATTGTTTATATCGAATCGTGGGCCATGCAAGGCGTTGTAAAATGCGTGATTTGATGCAATTACAAAATAAATAGGTATTCTTGTTTTAGTGCGGTGTACAGTGCGGTGCGTGTGAGAATGAGTCTGTAAAATTCTGTCTAGTAATAGAATGTTTAATGTTTAATGATTAATGTTTATTTCGGCAAAAAACGGCACAATATAATGAGTGAACTTAAAAAAAAATAGAATGAAGTGTGCTTTGGTAAGCTTGTCCAAACTGAAGAGTAAAGCGCCAACAAGATGGATTTACCTACATTAAATTATAAAAAAATAATAAAACATATCTCTAGGCTTGCCATAGCTTGATACCCTAGGCACGCCACTGACCGTAAACTGGGGTTACTTTGAAATGCGGAGCTACTTTAGAAAACAGATTTTTACGCCGTGTCCTTATTTTTTAAGACCATCTGTGGCAGTGAAATAACTACCTTGATAAATCACCTAACTTTTTACGTCATTTGCTCAATCGAGCTATGAATATTTGCGTTTTTATAACCATTTTAAATCTATCAAAGTAGCCCCAAAATTTCCTAAAATAACCCCAGTTTACCGGTATTTGCCAATAGTTTTGCAACACTTTAGTGTATTTGATTTGTCTTATATGGGTGGATCAACTATTTCTTGTTGTTACTCTGTCCCGTCTGCCAGGGGACAAAAGTAGCACAGTTTGATAAGAAGAAATGTTGTGTTCAGTGGCGTGCCTAGGGTATCAGGCTATGGCAAGCCGAGAGATATGTTTTAGTATTTTTTATAATTTAATGCAGGTAAATCCATCTTGTTGCCGCTTTACTCTGCAATCTTCAGTTTGGACAAGCTACCAAAGCACACTGAAAGCATTCTATTACTAGACAGAATTTTACAGACTCATTCTCACACGCACTTGTGTTGAACTAACATGCTTATTAGATGACCAATTGTAGAAGGGGTATAAAACTACCACAAAAATGCATGTTTGGCAAATTTTAATCAGATAAAATTATGGTTTAAAGAGTTACTCAGGAGACCGTCACTATAGCAACGAGTGACAAAGAAAAGTTGATCAACCCATATATATTTCTCGTCTTCATGAATTACAAGAGCTGTAACAGTAGTTTATCCAATTTAGGCGATTGTTTGATTCATGTCTGCTCTGATGAGGATAGCCTTACTCAACTTTAATTTTTATATGGGTATGAAACATGTAATCAAAGAAGCCAAAATGGGCAAAAATTTATATAAATTTATACCAGGCAGGCCTTTAGACCTTTTTAATGGGGCAGTGAATATTATTTTGAGTTATCCTGTATCGGAAGATGCACTACGAATATACAGGTTCATCAAACATTCCTTTGCAGCCAGATAATCTGGATATAGCAGGAGAAGTGTTTGATGAATTTGGCCATTGAGTCTCACAATGAGGCTGGCATTGTCACACAGGTGCACTTAAGCCTCGGAAAAAAAAGAATAAAAAAAAAAAATACCAGGAAGGCCACATGCAGCCTTCGGGCCACATACATACAGCCTGCGGGCCGCAGGTTGAGTATAGCTGTATTAGGTTACCATAATACTAGTATCATGCCATGATTCCCTACAGCTTTAGCCGGTTCCTATGTCGCATAAGCAACATGAATCATGATTGCATAACATCATGCAATAGATTTTGTTATTCTGGAGTGATGTGTTTTGTTGACACCAATAAAATGTTGATAAAAATGTATGGATTAACCAGATCATAGGACACAGAATGCTTCTAGTGATACAAGGCCTGAAAAATAGGTTTTACATTAGATATGGGCCGAGTACTCGTTTACTACTCGGTGCACGGTGTACTTGGCAGTTTTTTTGATACTCATACTCGGCCGAATAACTCGGTTCAAATGCCGAGTATACTCGGTCTAAATAAAATTATTATTAATCATGTGTATTAAACTAAAACAGGCTTGTAAAACATCCAGATCTTTTGCGTATACTCATCGTGTCAACAGTCACTGTACACAATCATCTATTTCCAATGTTTTTAAAATATTTAAGCAATTAATGTGCGGACCGAATGCGAATTTCTCGTTAAATAAAAACTGACTAATTTGCGGGGAGAAGGCAGGGATCCCCGCGACGTTCTCTCGCGGTGGCTGGTAGCACCGCGTGAACCTGTTTAAACCAGTTACCGCGCCTCAGAACAGAACCAAGTAACTCTGCCGAGTAACTCGGTTTGAGAAACTTTGAACCGAGTATACTCGGTACTCGGTTACTTGGTAAAAGTTGTACTCGGCGCATCTCTATTTTACATGATTAGAGAACCTGACTACGAAGCTTGAGGTCCCGGGTTCGATTCCCGCGTCGGGGCAGATATTTGTATGAAAAATACGAATGTTTGTTCTCGGGTCTTGGGTGTTTAATATGTATTTAAGTATGTATCTATCTATATAAGTATGTTTATCCGTTGCCTAGTACCCATAACACAAGCTTTCCTTAGCTTACTTTGGGACTAGGTCAATTGGTGTGAATAGTCCCGTGATATTTATTTATTTTTATTTATTTATGATCAAATTGATCTCCATTGTAAAATTAGATGCAGTCTAATGTGATATTTATTGCATTTTTGACTTTACATTATAGGAATGGATATGTACAGTCGAGTTCTCCAATATCTGTACAGCCAAGTGTTCATAAATATCTATACATAGATCATATTACTACCGTAACATAAGGTTCATGTTTAGATATTTATAAATGGTTGGCTGTAAATTATTTGAATTTGAATTTGTACAGATATTGGAGAGCTCGACTGTAATAAACAATGGAGGATATTTATTTTATTTTAATTTTATTGATAAGAGTAGGTAATGAAGGAAGCCCTTAGGCCTCATAGTCTAATACACTTGGGATCACAATATCTTTCACTAATTCACTCTGTTAAATTGTATATATGATGGCCATAGAAAGAGACAATAAATATGATTACAAACATCTGCACATTAGACAATTCAGCCTCAGGTCTAAAATAATGTTATGTTCAATAAATTGCATTTCAAATTCAAATTAAAATCCAACTGAGACATTCATTAGGATGATTGAAATTACAATAGTATTTTCAATCTAAGTTTTTGCTTTTAGGTTTAATGTTTATAAACCAGTAAGATATCAAAGACCAAACATGCTCTGTCCTTTTCTGAGTCTAATACATTATGCATGCCAGAAAGAGACGACATGTGCGCGGCAGGCTTTCGCGCACAAGCGTGGTAGCAACATTACAAATGGAATCTTTTAAAATTTTAGATGACCAAAAACATAGGTGTATTTATAACTACCCGTGTATAACTTGGATAAACCTAGACGAAAGTTGTTACATAAAGAGATATAAAGGAGAACAGACGAAGAAAACGTATGCGTAATGAAGAAATAAAAGCATACCTGTAATGCTGTAGACTTGCTGTAAAGTGTCTCCTCGTCAACCCCAACGCACGAGACGATACAATCAACTTTCGCCAATGGATCTTCACTCTTTGAATCGGCTGCAGCAGTCTGCAAACCACAAAAAAATAGTCAAACGTGTCGTAAACGAGACATTTTGGACTACGAAATGTAACCCACCTTCCACGCAGTATAAAGCTTTTTCATGCGCCGGAAAAATGCATCTTTATCCAGCGTTAAAGACATGATGAAGAAACTAAATTATGAACTTAACTAATAACAGTATCTTAAGTAATTGCGCTTCGATCGACTAAAAAAATATTCACGACATCCGTCCGTGTTTTTGACAGCAAACACAAATGGCGGGCGTCGGCGGGGTAAGCACCAGTGTTGTCAGATGCCGGAATACAAAGAGCGGGAGTTGCGCTTCCAAAACACGAACTTTTAAATGAAAATGCGGATTTGCGGAATACGTTTATAGGTTTTTTGGCATGTTGAAAAGCAGAAGAAAATCATAATAAAGCTTTGAAATATTCCGATGCGTTTAAAGCGTTCTTCTGTTTTGTTCGTTCGAAGTTTTGAATTTACCACCTTTTTCCACTACCAAGTGGTGACATTTAAAAATTGTTCATGTAAATTTTTAAAAAGCGGATCCGCGTTAGCTTAACGTGGACAGCGGGGCCAATGGCAGTAATGCGGAGTAAAAAGCGGAAAAGTGGGGTTTCTGGCAACACTGAAGCACAGACAATATAGTAATAATACTCTTTCGCACAGATAAGAAGAGATGGAGTTATAGATGTGCACATTCACAATGCTGCCAATGTTATATAAATCGTGTGTATTTTTTTTTAATACGCTAATGTTGGCTAAATGGGATAAATTCAGTTTATATAGTCCTTATACTACTACTAGGACTAGTAGTAGTATAAGGGGCTAAAATTCAGGAACGGCCCAACACGGTTTGCGAGCGGTAATTATATCGTTTGCGAGAGAATAGGGATGAACTGCTATATTCAGGAACGCCAAAATCACTGGTTTGCGAGAGGTTTGGGCTGCCTTAGCCTTATTTATTTTTTTATTCATTTATTTATTTACAAAGCGAATTAAGAGGAAAATAAGGCTCATCCCATCCCAATCATCTCCTAATCGATTGAATTACCGATCACAAACCGTGTTGGGCCGTTCCTGAATTTAGCCCCTGGTCTTTGCTTTAAATTGTCTATTCCTGTTAAAAGCTGCCACCAAAGAGTATTGTAATATTATATGAACAAGAGTGGCAACTCTATGGTCAAATTTGCATGTATGGAAGGTGCTGCCGCCCTACGGCTGCTCAAGAACTAATGTGACGTTTCTATAGATGTATACCTATCTATATGTATATGTTGGTAGTGATGTATAGCTATAGATACGCGTACCTATAGCAATGTATAGTCAAGGATTTTAATTGATAGACTAATTGCCACTATTCGTATTTTAGCCGTCTAATTCAAATCAGCATATACGAAGTATAAGCGGCTAAACCCGATTTGTATTATACGGCTAAAATACGAACATTGGCAAGTGGCCTATCAATTAAAGTCCTTGACCGTACAATTTGGTACGCCATGGCCATGGCCGATGAATGACAACTGACAAGTTTGACAAGTCAACCAAGATGGCCGCTAATTTAGTTCTTCGGCAAACACCAGAGATCGCTGTAGTCGCATGAAAAGTGATGATATATGTAAGGCTGCCACTAGTGCCACTACTGTCAGTGTCAGTGTCACGTTCACGTTGAATGAAAAACAAAAATATTTTCGTAGAAATTTGAATTACTTTACCGCTTGTTGAGCGAGATTGCATTGTATGCAGATGCAATTTTATGATTTCGAGGCATATTAATTAAAATGCAAATGCTAAAAGCCGAGGAACATACGTACCTAACTGGCAGTGTACTAAGGACTTTAGCACAAAATCGTATTACGACAATATTGGAATTTCTACAGGAGGACGCAGGAAAATTATCTATTCTAACTAAACTAACCCTTCCTCAAGTTTTAGCTGTGAGAAATGATATTTTAAACAAATATGCAGCACCTTTAATAAAGGTAGGCTCTTTGAAAATTGATACTTTGCATAAGAGAAAATGCTTGAACACAGGCATTTTAAGGTAAACACATCCACCACTTCTAAAACAATATTTGCGCTGACATGTCTTTTCCTACTACTATAATAATTTATAGGCCCATCTATTTTCAGCTTAGATGCTGCTACAGGAGGTGGTTTGCCCATTGGCTTTATCACAGAAGTATGTGGGCTTGCTGACTCTGGAAAAACACAACTTTGCCTTCAACTTGCAATAGCTTGTGCGAAAAATTCTGAAAATAGCGTCCTCTACATTGATACAAAGGGAGATTTCACAGCTGTAAGAGTTCAACAAATACTAGATGCATGTGGATATTCACACAAGGTACCTAAAGGACACAAAAATAATCATAAATAAAAAACTTGTTTGTTGGTTAATGTATTATTCAATTTGAGGTCTAAATGGCGAGTCATACAGTTAATAAATCCACAGAGTATGTACTTGTACCTGTTTTAGATGAAGCATTTCTTTTTTTTTTTTCTAAATTCCAGGATATGGCGCTGATCATGTTCAAAATTAAAATAGTCCACATATGGTCTATGGAAGAACTGATTGAACTCTTCAAGAAATTTAAAAGTGGGGCAATGCCTGTTGAAAACCTTGACCTTATTATTATTGATTCATTACCTTGCCTGATGTTTCAATTCCTAGGTGATGACAATAAAGTTGGTAAGTGTTTTTACACATACATACACCTGCATTATGGTAGTTTGTTTTAGTTTGAAATTTAAGTTTGAACCAAAATGATTGTTATGCTTGACTAATCTAAAATGGGCCTTATCTAACTAAATTCTTCAAAGAAACCTAGACAAGCTTCTTACAATTTCTTAAGTGATGACAACTTATTAAATTGATGCAATTACTGTATACTTCATTTAATTTAGTATTGGAAAGCACAACAACATTATATTGCGGCTCGTGAACTGTAATCTCTTTACAATTTGTACTAGAGAAACAATTGACGACACGCAAATAATGTGGCATTAAAACAATTTTATTTTGCTGCTCCCAGACTATTGTACTGTACTATTTGCTAGGTAAGAAATAGTTGACCAGACGCAATATAATGTTGTTGTGCTTTTCAATGCTAAATTAAATGAAGTATAGGTTTACTTAGGGGTGTGCACAGTTACTTAATAATTGTTTTTTTTTATATTTCAGGACTTTCATTTCTTAATACTTTCGTAAATTATGCAAGGTTCCTATGTAAGCAGCTGAACATTTGTATGGTGTGCGTTAATATACAAACACGCTGGGTGGATCATGAAAATGTTGAAATAGAAGGTATGTTAAATCTAAGGCTATTGTATAGTTGGATAAAACTGAAGCATTACAACCGCCGTATCCCGTTTGTTAAGAAAGTCTAAGGATAATGTCCGTAAACAAAGACCAATTGCAATGCTGTAACCACATTTCACACTATGTGTGGTGGTCATGGGGATTTTTAGGTAACAGACATAGTATTATTAGTATTAGTAGTATTATTAGTTGATTTTCGTAATATACGGGATATGACGATTGGACCGTTTCAGATTCAGAGCTCCATCCAGTAATCTTAGTAACAGGAAGTGTGTGTATTTTATAGCTTTTGCTTAGTAAACATATTCAAAAAAAGGAGGAGGTTTTCAGTTAATCTGAATACATATTTTTTAATGCTTTTCTTTTAACAGTTGTTGTTCAGCTTCACCTTATAATTATTTATTTATTAGCTTATCTTATTATTAAGTTTTAGTAAATCTGTAACATTTTCACTTTTTAGATGATGGAGAGCAAACATCCTATGGTAAAGAATCTTTTCCTACCGAAAAGAGAAACCGCTGTCTGGGTAAATATTGGCAGCATATACCTATGATGGTGCTATTTATGGAAAAAGAACAAGACATCAAATCCAAAGAAATGTGTTCAGACACTAACATAACCATAACAGTTCTAGATAATAGTCAAACATTAAATAACAATACCTGTACTGTTACACTTAATAATTTAGGAATAACTTAACCATAGTTAGGATAGGTAGTTGTTCATTATTAACTTACAATTAAAATCTATTTATTTTTATAATAAGTACTCTTTTTTTTTAACATCTTCAGAGTTATTTTCCTTAACAATCCATCTTTATTGTTTTATTGTCTAATGACAACTAAAAACCCTAAGCAATACATAATGCTCTGTCTCTCAAAACTTAAAGTATTTTTTTTTTATCTATACTAATATTATAAAGCTGAAGAGTTTGTTTGTTTGTTTGTTTGAACGCACTAATCTCAGGAACTACTGCTCCGATTTGTTAAATTCTTTCAATGTTAGATAGCTCATTTATCGAGGAATGCTATCTATAATATAAAAATGAATCGCTGAATGTGTTGCTAAGCGCATAACTTCCGATCGACTGCACCAAATTGGATAATTCTTTTTTTATTGCGTTTGTTATTGTCAGGAGAAGGTTCTTATGAAAGAAATTTAAAAAAAAAAAACGGGGGCGAAGCCACGGGCATCAGCTAGTAGGCTATATATTATCACGCTAACACCAATAGGAGCGGAGCGGAGCGGATGAATGTTTCAAAATCGGGGGTTTTTGAAGTAAAACTTCTATAGGCGCTAATCTCAGGAACTACTGCTCCGAATTGAAAAATTTTTTCAGTGTTAGATAGCCCATTTATCTAGGAAGGCTATAGGCTATATATCATCACGCTAGACATGGGGGAGAGGGGGGGTGCGGGGGCTTCAAAGGCGGGATGAAAATTACATCGATTTTGCCGTAGGATTCACCGTTTTCAAGATATTTGACAAAAACACCGGGGGGGCTGGGGGGGTGAGGGGGAGGGGGGGGGGGAGTCAAAGGGGGATGAAAATTTCATTGATTTTGCCGTAGGATGCACCGTTTTCAAGATATTTGACAAAAACACCGGAGGGTAGGGTGGGGGGGGTGGTTGAGGGGGGGGCTGACAGTGCGGGGAGGGGGTGGGGGGGAATCTAAGGGAGGATGAAAATTTCATTGATTTTGCCGTAGGATGCACCGTTTTCAAGATATTTGACAAAAACACCGGGGGGGTGGGGGGGTTGAGGGGGTTTTTGAAGTAAAACTTCTATAGGCACGCTTGACTTGGAACGAACGCGGGTGTGCGGGGTGTGCTGTGTGGGGGGGGTGTGGGGTTGCTTTGCGGGGGGGAGCGGGTTGGAGGGTGCGGGGGGGGGCGGGTAATTTTTTTTATCGAGGAACTAAGGAGAGCTATAATTGATGAAAAAGCAAATTGGATAAAAAAAAATAAGCTGCCCAAATTACTAATTCCACGCGGACGGAGTCGCGGGCAAAAGCTAATAAAGAAATCTTTCTCAGTTTTTGGTAGAACACTCATAATTGATCCGAGTTATCATTGTCAACTGCTCATAACTTTTTACAAAATATTGATTGTCCGGATCAAATTGTAGTAGATGAGTGCCCCTGGTGCTTCACTATCAGCTCCAGTTCACCATATTTGAACTGCTTTATATTTAGTAACCATGTATTCAGTGGCGTAGCGTGCCTTGGAGGGGCCCTGTATCAAAATTAGTTGGGGGGCCCAAATGTAGGGTAAAAATACACGTTAGGCTTTGATCAAGATACACATTGCCGAACAAAATCCCCTTCAAAGAATGTCCGAACTTTTTTATTTGGTTGCGTAACAAATAAAATCATCACCTACACAGAAATTTGAACCTAGTCTTTACTTCATTACAGTCGAATTTCGGTAGCGGCAAAACTCCACTTGACAGCTAAACTTGACAATTTCACGCAACGTTCTGAGAAAAAAGAAGGCCACTTTTATCAAAGTGGCGCTCATTTGGCTCGGACATTTTCGGGCGCGTGACTGTGGATCTACAGTTATAATTGATGATCAAAAACGTTAGGGGCCGCTGTTGCCCGGGGGCCTCGTATCATTGTTACGGCGTTAGCTACGCCCCTGCCAGTGGCATAGCGTGCCTTGGAGGGTCCCTGAATCAAAATTAGTTGGGGGGCCCAAATAAAAGATACATGTTAGGGGCCTCTGTAGCCCGGGGGCCCCGTATCATTGATACGGCTGATACGGCGGTAGCTACGACCCTGCATGTATAATTAGATAGTAACGGACTATTTTCCGCAACTCGACGTCTCTATGCGCCTGTTTTGCGTGAAATCATGTATATTAAAAAGTAATTGATTTGTATCCGATGAAATACTTATTCATCAATACGTGTTCATCAATGAAATGATGCTTCCTGATAGCAGATGTATGTACAGTCACAGTCCAAGTAACTGAATCTCGTACCTGGGTGAACCCTTTTCATTGTCAATGTCATGTTGACATTCCATACATCTGCCAAAGAAATCATCGTGATATTGGTTGTGAAAAGGTTCCACCCTGGTACGTGATTCAGTTTCCTGGACTGTACAAGTTACTACAAAAAATACCCAAATTGCTATTATTCTTTAGGAATCAATTATCAGATCCTGACCTGACCTGATGGATGACAATGCGACCATTAGGAAGAGGAAAGTATCATTCCAAGCTAAAAACAGTTTTAAAATCTGTTCAGCTATCTTCGAATACCTAATCGGGAGTCATATCATTTCTTGTATATACATATTCGCTGTATACATATATTAACCTTTTCAACGCCAACGACACATATATAGGTCACAAAGTACAGTGTCAAAGTGACCTTGACACAATGACATAAGATTCAAAACAGGTTTACGTTTTGTCGAGGCGCGGCGGTGAAAGGGTTAAATTAGGTAGGTTGCGGGACCGCGTTGGATGCGGATGGCACGGGACCGATCTGTTTGGCGAGCCTTGGGGGAGGCCTATGTTTAGCAGTGGACGTCTTTTGGCTGAAATGATGATGATAATGATATATTAAATAATTTTATGGGGAATTTACAGAAAAAAAAGGATTTCAATGAGTTGACTATCTCCTCTTTTTATGAAGTCTGTTAAAAATCGATCTTCTGGTTTTGTTGTCTTTGGTTCCATTTTTAAGGCCATAGACTAAATCCATTCGTTCGTTCGTTCAACACTGTGCTTGATTTCGTCACTCAGACATCGTATCGTCTCATTCATTTTATTTTCGCACGCCTGACAGGCGATGCGTGTCGTACTGTGATGGCTTTTAATACTTTTGTAAATTCAATATTTTTATGATATTTATGTGTGTAGTAACAATAGTCCTTTAATTTAATTTAAATCCATATTAATGTGCTTACATAAAATGGCGAACCAGGCGCAGAAAATCGTTTATAAGCTGGTTCTTACTGGAGGTAAGTTTGGCTCGTGGTTATTTTACATTAAAATTCTAATTTCCTTTCTATGAAATCTATTATTTTTTAGTTTTCCTTGTTCTTTTTATTAATTGATACCGGAATCTGCAATCCTAGATAAAGTAAATATATAAACCAACACGTGGAACCATTTCCTAGACTAAACTATATTTTCATGAAATATTGTAGGACCCTGCGGAGGCAAAACTACTGGACAATCTCGTTTATGTACGTTCTTCGAGAATTTGGGATGGAAGGTGAGAATTATTTTAATTTACGCATAACAATAACTGCTGTTTATTAAAAAGCCTGATTAGTATCTTTACAAGCATACTCTTGAGAAATTTAAATTTGTATTTATATATTAGTCGTATCTTAAAAAATGTATTATTTTCTTAGAATACTGAAGCATTGTTAGATATACATAGATTGCATTGCCCCTTAGCCAAGTTTTTACTTGAGTTGTGCCAAATAATATAAATTATTTTGCTTAATATTTCATTTATTCACATTCTGTTTGTAAGTTGCTCTATATGGTAGAAATTCCAAGTTGAAAAAGTTACAGCCAAAAATGTAATTAAGCTGATTTCAATATGTTTCTCTGTAATGTTAATCTTTTTTAAAAACTTACCAAAAAAATTAATAAAACATAAATGACTTCACAAATTATCAAACAGATCTTGCTGTTTATATTTGGCACATCTCTCTATTCTCTACATGATTGATGAACTTAATTTAAATGTATATTAAAACATCTAACAAGCTCTTAGGCTAATAGTGCAATTATACTACTATTTATAGCAAGGCTGTATAGGTTATGTGGTTTTTGGCTTCTCCATTTGGGGATCCGATAAGATCGTCGTTCCACATTGTGTTTATTTCCAGGTGTTCCGGGTGCCGGAAACGGCTACCGTCCTTCTCAGGTACGAAGTGTAACCTTCAAAAATGTAAAACACGGTGCATGCTTTAAGTAAAATATGCTTTGGGTTTCAAAATTGAATGATTTCTCCTTATTATTATGTAAACACCAAATAAACAAATTGAAAATTAATTATTTGTCGCACTAAAGGAAGGGAAAAGAAGGAGGGCAATATTTAGCTGCTGTTTCATAAGTTTTCTACTTTTCTATATTGCAGTTAGCAAATTTGTATTTGGTAGGTAGGTGAGTAATACATAATTAAAAATGTATGTGATCAGTTACAAGAGTCATAATCAAATTTGCATATTAATTTAATTATTGAAGGTAGATTTTGATAACAAACAGAGGCCTTATTTATTGTTATTCATAATCACAATGTAAAAGTTGTAAAACGTTTTGGGCAGTTAGTTTCTAAAATAGTTAGATCTTCAGAAACTTAATCTGTTTCTAAGACATCTCTTTTTTATTTTAGATATAATATTTAGCTAAATTTTAGAGATACAATAACTCAAGTTTAAAACCCAAACAAACAAGCATGCACTGGAGAAAAGCATATTTGGACTGCAATAAATGGTTCACTTTACTGTATTTTGAGTTTTATACCATGGGAATACAATACAAACGGGTGCTGATTCACCAATCAACCCCCGTTCTTTACTTATACTTACTATAATAACTGTAAATTGGGAGTAAAAATAATGAGATTTACTTTGATATAGTTTCAATGAGATCTGAAAAATTCATTTTGTTTTATGCTTTTCTTTTGTTTTCAGTGGAGGAGTAAAGTTTGCAGATCTCACCCCGGATGAAGGTGAGTTTGTTTAATTTCTTTTCCATTTCCCAGTTTTAAAGTTTTTTTAAGCAACATATGAAGTAAAATAAACAATAAATGAAATAAAACTATGTAGTAAATTTGATTTTATAATTATATGTTTAAACAAAATTGTATTGAGATTTTCCTGTGCTGATTTACTATGCAATTACTGGTAGAAGTGAACCAACAAATTAACTAACAGTAACAACCACTATTGTGTTAGCACTTGTCAGCTTGTTTGTATTGCGATCGTATTGTCACTTGCTGATGTTGGTATTACTGTGAATATTGGACAATTGGTATTCATTGAGATATAATGTCGTATCGGAAATGACTGTTACCTTGCTCTGTATTCCTTTAACCATGCAAATTTGACCCCAGTTAAGTGGAATTCTACTTTGCTGGAGGATTTATTACATTTAACATTTGAAATCAACAGTCTGAATTTTTCATAGGTACCTTACATTTGTCAGTTTTAATTTGCTGACTTCTCTCCAGATGAAAGTTTATGACTGATAACTTGGTCTGAGTTAGTATTCGTCAGCTCAGCTCTCACGTTTTGAAGAATGGACGAAATCTTATTTAAAAGTAAAAAAATCGCAAACAATATGCACCTAACCTACCTACCTGAAGTAATTTCTTACCTATGTATAAACGTTAAGACAGTATTATTAACCAATAGCATACAATTATACTGACTATTTTAAACTTTTTTATTTGATTTTAGAACTCAACCGCGCGTATAAATATATCCCATGTCCAATCTTTCATGTGAAAAGCCGGCCGGAAACGTTACGATTCACTGTTTACTATCGACGCGTGCCAAGATAAATCACAAGATTTTTCGCGCCATTGTCTCGTTCCCCGAAATAGTTGTCAGGTTGACCAACCATAAAATTGGAATCGCCAAGAAAGGTTCATAGACAATGACCTTCATCCTTGGTTACGTTCGCGCAATTTGTATAAATCTGCATTACAATGCGCTATATTTCGACATTTGAATTTCAAATCGAGGGTGTTGACCCTTCCGGTCCTCAGATCTGTTTTAGGAGATTGTAATCTTGTTCCATATTAATCATGGGAACTATATAGGTTATTCAAGGGCTTCTTGTAAGGCTTCAAATACTTGTCCTCCTTATTTATGCGACACGACACTAAGGACTTGTGGGTGCGCAAATCATAATTAATTTGTTAGTTAGGTAGTCTCTTATGCCAATAAGTAGTCAAGCTAATACCTACCACCTAGGAATGAATGTCCTAAATTCAATTTGAAATGCACCGCGAACCGTGTAAAAAAAAAATATCACGTGAAAGTAGGTAGGTACTTGGCACAGAGCTACGAAGTAATTTAATGTTGTGAGTGAAATTTCCAATCAGCGCTATGCACGCGTGGGAAGAACTTACTGCCCAACCCAAATCCTCTTATTAGTGCAAGAGCCGGTGTTCAACAGACATACTATAGGTCTGGGTGATGTGAGACTGATGATGATGATGATTAACCCATGTGTGTACCTATGTTACGCGATACCTATCCCGCTGACTACGTTATGTTATGTATGATAGACAATTGGCCACCGTCATCATCCCATTTTGTGTCAAACAATGTAGGTAATGAATGACGTTAGAAACATCCTCGTGAGCTTAATCTTGTTTACTGCTTTATTTCTGTGAAAATTCAAGGTTTTGTTACATTTAGGGTTGCCAGATTCGGCTTTAGCAGGACATGTTTCGTCTTTCGACTTTCTCGTCCGGCCAGTCCGGCTTTTACTAGGCTTTTTGTCCGGCTGCCGCTGCTGTCGGGAGCGATATACTAGGTCTTTAAATTAGTACTTAATTGTTTTTTTATTCTGAAATATTGTCCGGCTTTGAGGACATTATACCTATGTCCAGCTTTAAAAAAGCTATGATTAGCTATTTATTAAAAAAGGTTTATCCGGCGTTTGTGTTTTTGGACCTTGCAACCCTAGTTACGTTTAACCTAGCGTACTATAATACGGTATATAGCCGTGCCGTGTTTGTACTTGTATAGCTACTCTGATTCTCGAACCTTTCGCGGGTCGCCCGGTCAAAGTTCTCAATGTCATCCTTATTCGTATTGAATTCAATAAGCGTGCTTGAGCTAATGACTTACTAAGTACTAAAGTATGTACGTGTAACATTTATTTGGTTGCCTTGCCAATAAAGAACACCAGAAAATATAAAGGGAGCAGATAGGTACTTAGGGTGCGGTGAAAATACGACCAGTGATCGTCGGACTGTACCTAATAGCTGTGAAGGTTTGATTCATCAGATCGTGCATTATTGTCAGTAATTCGGGATCGACAAATACGAGATCATACACTAACCGCACTAAACTTGTTTCGACTAATGTAGTGATCGGAACTCTGGGAGCTAAACTTTAACAAAACTTGCCAAGCGGGCATGAAACAGTGCTTACAGACATGAAAATATTAATAAAACTACTGAAAATCTGAGATTTCGATATAGAGTTAAATTGAACACTAATCTGCCAATAATATTCTTATTTTTCTTAGTTGTAAATTCTCCTTAATGTCAGCTTTACAAGTTTTGTTAAAGTTTAGCTCCCAGAGTTCCGATCACTGAATGATATATCTCTTGCCGTGATGCTGATGCGTACGATAACGCTTACTCACCTCACCGACACGTATGTTTTGTTACTCACCTGACATGGCGTGTGTGGTCGATTTAATCTCATTCATACTATATTTTAGTACATTACAAACCACTACACGTTAATGGGACACGAGCGAAACTGTGTTAAGTAGTTTATTTGTTCTATGACGTTCTGACACGGTGAGGTAGGTCGACAGCCATCATCAGTGCCAAGTCGGTAATTGCGTTAATATTGCGAAATACGGGGCTGTATATTTTTCGCGATAATATTTTAGCTAATGATAACATGTAGATAAGAGTTATTGAATTCAGATTTAGAAGGGTCCGTGAAAGCCTTCCAAAGCGGAATCATTACAATCGATTCTTCGTTGTTCTTGAGGCAACGGTTAAAAACAGTCAGAGATTTCAACAGTCCAAGAACGAAATCAAATCCCACGGCGCGCACGTGGTTTATACGGCAGTGTTTTGTTTACCTAACAAACAACTCCTTAGATTGGTATTATTATGGTATTATTTGAACGTTCAGATAACCCCAACTGTCCGAATTGTCTATCAGTGCTCGTGGATGTGCTTTACTTTGAATGTTATATGAGTTTATTATAGTAACCTTTGCGAGATAAGATAGCAGTACTTCACCTCACTGTAACCTCGGAGTTTAGATTTCGTCTTTCGCATTGCCAAGTCATAAGGGCCGAAGATGGCCAAAGTCTAGATGACTATGATTTAATTTAGGTAATCGTATTATATGAAACTACCGTGAGACTCGCTCATAGTGAAAAAAACTGATAAATAGTGATAACTCTTGTCGAGTTTAGCCAGACTTCTTTCGGACTAATACGTAGCCCTTCTTCCATGAGTACACGCCACGACGGGTGCGGCGGCTGCTGCTATGGTAGCCAGGGTCGGACTGGGCCGGAAGGGCCCGGGTGGCTGACCACAAGCCCGGGGCCCGAGACTAGATGATGGATGGTAGATGGGATACTATCGGAAAATATTACTGCCCCCCCCGCAAGCCAGGCCCGTGAGGGGCCCATGCAAATCAAATGCCACCTCGACTATATGGCCAGTCCGACGCTGATGGTAGCACACGTTTGGAAGCAGCCGCTGTGGCGTTTGCCACTAGAAGAAGGGCTACAGATTAGCCCGAAACATGGGCTAAACTCAATTAAAGACGTACTTATAATAGTTGGAGGATTCGTATTAGCCGGGATTGTTTGCGGCAAAGCGTTTTATTTCGGTGCCTGGCTCTGCTAGCGATCTTTATTTACCCGAGCTAGCTTTACTGAACGAGACTGCCAGCATCTTAATGCCAATTTGTTACCGCAAGGATCAACGGCTTCTGGCCTTCTGTGACCTATTTCAGTTTAAAAAATTTTATCCAGATCCGAAGCATTGATTGTTTTAATAAAATAACTCAAAGAACACTGTAGGACACGGCAATGACATACGTACTATTATATTACATACGTTCGTTTAAACAGGTGTTATATTCACAATCAATTAAAATTGTCTGCCATGTGTTGCGAATGCGCTGATTACTTAGCATTACTGTCATTGCTCTTTAAATTGAGAAAAAAAAGTTTGTTCTGATCATTGTAGGTATTTTACTAGACTAGTGTTTTTCGAAGCTTCTTCTTATAGACAGAGTTCAAAAAGTTGAACATCATAACGACGGTAGTTGATATTTGAATGAATTCTTCCCATTGTGACGATTAACCATTATTGTATGGCGTCGGGGAAAGTGCAAATCCGCCTAACTGGCATTGGATAATTCCGCATATCTGACAAATTTAGCCAATTTCCAATTTTTACTCGCATGTAAAAATTTAACTTTTTTCAGTCAGTAATTCATTTTGTATGGCTAACATTGATTTAACGTGGTCCAACTTATGGTCTCCACCTATATCCTCTTTGTTTTATACCACAGAGTACGATTCTGGATAGATAAGGAATACTTTTCGGTAAGATCTCATCATTACGTCAATCTATCTACCAGCGTAGGTGTTCCTAATAAGAGATTTACGATAACAACATTCCATCGATCCACGCTCGTACTGTTTATGTTTAGTTTAATCAATTCCATTTCACTTAAAGATAAATATTTGCATTGTAACATAAACATCGTCTATTGCTTAGGTGACTATCGCAAGGCACATTAATAAATGCATCGCGCCACTTAAGCGTGCCTCGTGCAATCGTGGAAATCTCTTCAATCCAATACCGTCCCAAGGACGCTCCGGCTCCCCGTTGAATAATACATTTTCTAATGGTAATCTCCTTATAAAAATAGAATTAGCTGGTGTGATGGTGTACTTGGATAGTCAAGGGGCTTCACTTTGCGTCCACACCGCGTGACTATTCATGTCTGTATGACGCATTAGCTCATTCACGGTCACGTTCACGGCGTATCTTGAAATAAAATCCTTCAAACATTCTATTATGCTGGAGAATTTATGTGGAGCGATCGCGAGATCAATAGAAAAGCATACCAAATTATGTTTAAGAGCAGTGTTGATACGAATAATTGGGATATAAATATATAATTAACTATTATATTCTAGATGTAGTTACGTATGTATGAATGTATGTACTAGCAGTGTTGAACATTTATGCTGATCCATCATATAATTTGTTTGTACAAAGTCAAATTGTTTTATTTGATATAAGTATACAAGTATATATATACAAGAAACAAAAGTAATGTATTTGAAACAAATATACGCGTACAAAACCAGTATACTAATACATAAAATCTTAAATAATACAATACATACGGAAATAACGTTTAAGAAAAAAAGCAACTTCCGAAAAATACAATTCAGAAACGCTGAGCACATATCATTAAGAGTTCCTAGAACTCGATATGGACACCAAAATTTGATGTATGAGGGTGCTAAATTATATAATTTCCTACCAAAATCCATAAAAGATAGCAAAACACTTAATATCTTTAAAAACAAAGTTAAATCATATATAATTGATAACATTGTAAAAATATAACATTGCACTGTATAAATTGTCATTACCCACTCAGCTGCTTTTTGCTTTTACTGTCAACTATTGACAAGTGATTTCAAACAATATCATTTTAGTCTTAAGGGATAAAATTTAACTGAAATAAATAAATAAATTGGCAAACGTGGTTGCACAAGGCATGTGAGTCATGTGAGTGTGAGTGGTGATATTCTATTGACTTACTGTGCAACCTAATAATTGTACTTTTAGCTATAGAAATTGTCTTATAAGTGAAATTATCTGTAATTTCTTTAGACAATAAATGTTCTTTAAACCTAATATATTGTAAAACATTACAGACATGTCATAAATTTCAATATACTTTAGTTTATTGTTACATATATTATTTAACGACCGCTTTAGCCTAGTTGGTAGTGACCCTGCCTACGAAGCAAGAGGTCCTGGGTTCAAATCCCGGTAAGGGCATTTATTTGTGTGATGAGCACGAATATTTGTTCCTGAGTTATGGATGTTTTCTGTGTATTTAAGTATGTATTTATCTATATAAGTATGTTTATCGTCGTCTAGTACCCATAGTACAAGCTTTGCTTAGTTTGAGACTAGGTCGATTTGTGTAAGATTGTCCCCCCTAATATTTATTTATTTATTTATTTAAATTAAAGTCAATCTAGTGCATTGGCAAAATATTCAGTAATGGAATAAAAAGGTCTAGATAAGAAATAATGTTTCAGTTTTCTGTTGAATTCTTTAAAATTATTGCACATTTTGATATCATTATATTATTATGTAACTATCTAAATCCACTGCAATATTGAAGAAGCTAGTTGCGAAGACATTTATTCATTAAATAAAGTACGTAACATAACATCCCGGAAAATGGCAGTGTCTAGGGGAATTACGAAAACCGATTTCTATTACGCTATAAATATATTCCATTGCTGATAAAACCTTGTATGTATTGGAATTTCAACCTACAGATCAGAATTTCAGTTTGCGTCTGAGACGTAAACACAACAAAAGTGATTAATAATTGAAAACTTCCTCTTGTTTGCGTTTTTCCATATTCTACGTCTCCTTTGGTTCACGCTCACAGCGCATCGCCCCATAGCTTATTATGGGAATAGGTTCTCCGATCAGGCGATATTTTTACGATACATTGCCTTTAAACGTCAATGGTTCCACTCGAACAAACTTTGTATTCCAAACGTTGTATGCATACTTTACATTACTTAAATTTTGATTAGATCGTTTTATATAATGAAATTTTACGTGCACTCAGCAGTTTTGCTGATATGGAATTTGCCAAATTCATTGAATCTTGAGAAGGAGAACGAATGAATGCAGAAAACTGTTTCATTAACGTATTTAAATTTATAGGTACTTAGCGTCATTTGAATTTCCATGCATGTCATTTTGAATTTATTGCGTTGAATTGCCTGAATATCTGCATTTTTTCTGAAAATTTTACGATCTGCATCTGGTTATGAATTATTACTGCTTCCACGACAGAATTGATCTGTTTGTGTTTTATCTTTCACACTATATTTTGGCTTTGTTTGAAGATTTAGCTTGTCGCATTGTGACGTGCGCTTGCGTATCTGAAATTTCCATAACAATATAAACTTCTGCTCACATTTTTCGCGCTAATCTTATATTACGACATGAATGTAATTGAAATTCAATTGGATATCTAAATTGTTTTTCGTTTGTCGAAAGTTAACTGATGCCCTTCAGAAGTCTCGATAAGGGCAAGGTCCTAAGACTTAAAATGGCAAAAGTAACAATGTAATGAAAAATACCATTGACGCTGAATAATTTTAAGAAGGGTCAGTGACATTAAAATGGGTAAAGTGATGAAGGTTGCAAAGTCGGCATACAGCTATTAAGCAAAATGAAAACTTGGTCAATCAGTATAACAAAAGAATCGATTTGTTTTGTTATCTAACAAAACATTTACCTTTTCAACTTTATATCTGTTGTGCAATCTACATCGATACAGTTGAGGAACCTTGCACTCGATTCCTGAGATGTTTTTACTGCCACAATGTTTTATAGTGAAACCGTGTCAGGGCGTATCACGTTTAAAGAAAATCTACTATGTCTCATTTGATTTTTAAGGATTTTTTAGAGTCTGGAAGTGTTACA
The DNA here is from genome assembly GCA_947563465.1 of Archips xylosteana. NCBI lineage: Eukaryota > Metazoa > Arthropoda > Insecta > Lepidoptera > Tortricidae > Archips > Archips xylosteana. The sequence goes on along the minus strand of OX387347.1, from coordinate 19,446,749 downwards.
GACGATGTATGCCAGACGGATTGCAAACGTTGCACCGCGACGGCCGTCGCTTTGGCCACCCAGGGTAACAACGGTGAGTTGGACCCGTAATGAGCTAAACAATGACGTGGTAAAGCTATAGCACGTTAATCAAGTCCCCGCGATCAAAATCCGACTTGGCATCGCTTTGGCTACTGGGATCGGTGTCCAATCGCTCATTACTTCTGTCATCATCATTACGGACGCTTTTGTTCTTAGCTGTAGTCCGACACGTGTATTATTAGTTCACCATTAGTCAAGTCATTGTAGATTATTGTCGCCATTTTTGTACATGTTCAGAAACGCATTTAGGGCATAATCTCGTTACAATGCGTCATGCGTTACGCTCAAACAATGCATTTTTTCACGTGCTCATTTATCTCAACTTATGCTCGGCTGGCCTGTTAATTATAGTTAATTATGGGCACTTGGTAAAAGCGTCTCGAAAGTTTTACGTCATTGGGGGCGTGTAACACAGGGCAATGTCCACAGGCGCTTTGCCAAAATGCTCTATACAGTGGTGGTCATACAATTAAGATCGATTTGAAGTTTCCGATTTTTTTTTATCTAAATCATGTCATATGTCTAGTTGTGTTCCTTCTTAGAAGTAACAAGTTATGTTATAAAATAGCCACATGGATAGAGCAAACAGGATTAATAATAATAGTGTATAATTGCTAACATTTTTTTTTACAAATTTTATTTGTTCTCTATACTAATAAATTCAAATAGTAATGAAGCTGGACAAATAATTAAGAACGATTTATTAAACTGCTCGAGAGTTGTTTTATATGAAACTTAGATTAAATAAATCATATTAATGTGAAGTTGGTATAGAAAAAAAAGCAATTTAATACATTTGAACTAAAATTAATAGTTAGTAGCATGTCCACGGCTTTTAATTACGGCTTTACACCGGCGAGGCATTGAATCTATCAATTTTTGACATTTCGCAAGAGAAATAGAGTTCCATTCTTCTAAGAAAACGTCGTACAGCTCTCTCAAATTGCCACACTGTCGATTTGAAACCTTTTTCTTGACTTCGCACCAAAGATGATCTATTGGGTTAAGATCTGGGCTGTTGGCTGGCCAATCTAAGACTGAAACTGATTGTGATGTGAGGAATTCCTTAACGGTGCGTGCAGTATGCTTTGGATCATTGTCGTGCTGGAATGTCCAAATAACCGGAAGCACGTCTTCGGCATATGGTAACATTGTTTCTTGCAGTATATTTTTGTATTGGAATTGATCCATGTTTCCTTCTATCAGCCTAACAGGTCCAACGCCATGTCCAGAAAAGCACCCCCAAATTTTCACATTTCCCCCGCCATGCTTTAATGTCACTTTTGTGTACTTTGGGTCGAATGATTTATTCGGAGGGCGTCGTACATATCGTTTTCCATCAGAACATACCCTATTTATTTTTGTCTCGTCAGAAAAAAGAACGTTTTTCCACTGTCTGACTGTCCAGTTTTCATACCTTCTTGCAAATGCAAGTCGGGCTTGCCTATGACATCGTTTCAACATAGGCACCTTCCTTGCTATCCTTCCGTTCAACTTATTTTCTACCAAACGCCTTCGAATAGTGCGTGCAGAGATTGCTGAAGGGTTGTTTTCGCCAAAATATTCTTTTCTCAACTCATTAGACCCTTTAAAAGGATTTTGTTTTGCCAAACGAACGATATTTCGATCATCTCGACGAGATGACTTTCTCTGTCTAGGTCCACGCGGAACGTTTGAAGTAGTTTGATACGTGGAAAAATGCTTTACGGCATGGAAAACCATTGTTTTTGAACATTGCAGATGGTCGGCTATCTTTTTATACGACCAATTCTTCTCGCGAAGTTTTATTATTACTTCTCTTGTAGATTTATCACAACTTTTATTTTTCCCCATTGTTTTTATACGAAGTAATCACTTTTAAGACTTTAACAGCACGAAATGGCGCCAAAATTATACGAATAATAATCTACAACCACAGAGCCACACAGTGTTCTCTATTTAAATTTGAAAAAATAATAAACTATTCAGCGTTCTTAATTACGTGACCAGCCAGTAAGTACTAATACTAGGTTCAGATCGAATGTATAAAGTTTCTCTATTAATTTTTTAGCCAACAATGTTGCATAAATGAATGTACCGGTAGTACGGAAAAGTTTTGCAATACCGAGAGAAATAAAAAAAATACGGGCAATTAGTTATACTTGTTACTTTGAAAAAATCATCTCAATAAATAATCGTTCTTAATTATATGGCCACAACTGTACATATTTCACGAATATTCATCGGGCTTCTGTCTGGACAAATTTTATTTCATTCAGTCGGACTATCCAGACGAAACTTTATATAAATTAAAAACCGTGTTACCTGCCGATTAAAATTTTTGACTGCCGATGAAATTAATGTTATAACTTTTTCACTTCAAAGTCTCATTTGAATAATAACACTTCGGCTAAGAAGAGAGCAATCGCGACCTTAGAGCAGTTTCCTGGCATAACTAATTTCCCACACTAACTGCATAGAAAAGTGAATACAATGTTTTGTAGTGGTAGAGCCATGTTGTAGCTAGCCGCTGCATCACGAATGGGCCGGCTCGTCCGGGGCAGTACCACCCTCTCACAGAACACCGGTGTGAAGCAGCAGTAATCCTGCTTGCGTTTCGTACGGTCAGTGAGAGTGCCGGGGGCCCAATACCTCACCCCTTCCCTCACCCCCTCCCTCTCCCCCTTCCCCTATTCCCTCTCCTTTAGGGCCGACAACGCACTGGCATCGTGTAAAGCGCTGCGGGTGTCTATGGACAGTGGTGTTCATTTAACATCAGTTGACCCATTAGTTCGTTTGTCTGGCCTATCTAACATAAAAAAAAAAAAAAAAACTTGAAAAAAAAACCTGAATCATTTCTCATTCTGTTTTGGATACGATGATACAGACAGACAGATACACGTTAAACCTTATTACACCCTGTTTTGCGGTGGAAGTTAAAAATAGATTACTAACCCCTAAGGACTTAATGATGATGAGTAATAAACGTTCAGGTCTATTAAATTACCCCAATGTTTATGTTTGTTGAAGGCAAGGTGAACGAGCTTAGTCATTGTAATTTACCTGCGGTAATGGATGAACTGAACAGCGCACGACAGTTTACAATAATCGACTACAGCGGAATCAAAGCACGCGATGTTTGAATAAAATTGTTTCGTTTCCTTCCATCAGCATCCGAATATTTTAGTATTCGTTTTATTGCAGTTGTCCTTTCAGATTCCTGATTTACGACCGAGCTCGTCTTTGGCTTCGTGTTCAGTGGGTATTTTTTGTCTTACAAATTAATGTCATCGACATTCTAAATCGTTATCGCTTATCGTTAAGTCACGTAAAGATTAATACAAACAGGAGATAGCAGGTGACCCCAGGTTACTGGACTTCGATCCGGTTTGTTCCGGCTACTGGCCACGAAACATAAAATCCAAGTTATCACCCGCTGGTGTTCGAGCTGTCATAATATTTCAGCATTATTACTTTGATGGCGCGATTCGGAGCCGCTCGTATATCTGGTAATGGATTGTGTTTGTGTACGTATAGCTAGTTGTAAAACTTTCATATAGCCTCGGCCTTCGTATGAAAGTAACGCCTTCGACCTTTCAGAATACTAGCACATCAATAACTCACAACACTAGCTTTGTCCTAAAAACAACCTTATTTTTCGTAGCTTATTCTGACCTTGTCTGGGTTTCGATCCTGAAACCACCCTCGTGTAACAAAGAACAGTGAAAATTGTCTATTTTGTCACGTCATAAATTTTACGCTTTGCCTGTTCAAAATCTTCTAATATACATATAAAAATCTCGTGTCACGGTGTTTGTTGTCGAATTCCTCCGAAACGGCTCGACCGATTTTTATGAATTTTTTTCTCTATATTCGTTAGGTCTGAAAATAGGTCGTAGGCTATTTTTTATACCCCTAATATAGCAAAACGAACGTTTGCCGGGCCAGCTAGCTATTTTATATAAGTAATTTCGAGTGAGACAATATCCCTCGTTTAATAACTATGTAGAATATGTATAATATGTATACTTATATCGTCGTCTATACTAAATTACTTATAACTCGGGATGGTGTATTGGTTAGCATGCGTCACAGAATAACTCTCGCTCAGTAGAAATAAAAAAAATGTCTCTCAGACACGACATGAAATAAACAATGAAATTGTGTAAAAAGTTCGGATTTCTAAATTCTGGCTAACATTTTAATTTGCCTTTTCCGAAACAATACAGTTTTGAATATAATTTACAGCACCCCGGGATTTCAATAAATCCGCCGTCTAAATTATAATTAAAATTTAGAAAATTTAGATTTAGACTATTTAGCCGATGTGCACGTAGAATCGCGTCCATTGGCAAGCTTCAATTAATTTAATTAAAATCAATGGGTCGTTTTCTTTAACAGGAAAACTTGTAAGGAAGTAGGAAATTGTATTTTCCTTCAGACGTTGCTGTAAAAATCCTTCGTAATGTCAAATGGTCAGGTTTTTGTCTCCTTCCGCCATTGCAGCTATCATGTCATTAGACTATTTTGATTACGTGATAGATACATTGTCTGTCTATACTATTGATTATACAATATACGCATTGTAACAACGCATCACACCTGAAATAGTTCACGGCCACCTTATCAAAACCACATTGTCAATGTTGATATTACGCTTTAGATGTAATATAATACAGTGACGCTAGTATACTCTACGTCCATAAATAAAAACAGGTGAAGCTGGATTTTTGTGAAGTAAATCAAATTTCACGTTAATCCCTGTCCTTTAAGTTAAATAGTTCTACCGTCTACGGTAACAGCTTTGAATCATAATGTTAGTGTTAATAATTTATGAATCGAAAACTCTCCGCATAGAATACGTTGCAGAAAGATTTTACAACCATTTCATTCGATTAATAGTCGTGGCATGTAAATAAAACGTCGGGAATACATTTTCAATGCCTCGTAAATCTCTCCTTGAAACTGCGCAGCTGACGTCCGTCGTCATGCCTCGGAGCTCTTGTTCTTTTTTATGTTTTACTCTATTATTATTAAGATATTTTGTACATCCGACATGAAATGTCGTTTTAATGTCCCACATCTCGAATTTCCCTGTAAAATGTACTGTGAACATAAACTCTTAGGCGGGCTTGCGCTGCAATGCGCGGATCAGAGTTTGACATATAACTCGAGTTAATTGTTAACTCAGGGTTAGGTAGTGTTAAAATGTATACAACGTGTCTATTCTCTGGACAAAGACTGAAATCCCGAGTAGGTAGAGTTCCTTCTCAGGAATTTTCAACTTTTGTAAAGTTATTTGATTAGATAAATAAAAAATAAAAACAAAGTACAATTAAGACCTATACCCACAAACAAATCAACAATAAGTATATAGGAACATACTGTATCTGTTTTTCGCAATGAGTTTTGCGGTTCAGAGGTTGATCAAGTTGAAAATCTCTTTAATTATCATGTATCTACACTCCGCTTTAAATGATTTACTATTTGGCTCCCGTTGAAAATGTCATTTTATTAAATATGATTAACAATCATGGTTAAAATTATTAACAGATTATGTAACCCGATCATAATAATAACAATATCACTATTGGTCTGTTCGCGAGTTCATTGGCAAAGGTGGCTGAAAATAAAACTCGTCGGGACTCACGGCCCCGGCGTCTCCGAGGCTCGGACAAATTTGAAAATATATCGAATAATGCTGAAAATAATTCGTCAACCTTCAAGAGTGTCATATGACAATCAGAGTATTTCGACACATGTCTACGGTATATTTTCTTTAAATAAATGCCAGTTATAGCGACTCTACTTCCCGTCCCTATTATCAGCAAAAGATAATCTTTCAATGATACAAACATAACTATGAGTCTACGACGCACATGTACACATTAGTATTTTAAATACATATGTTATTTACTAAAAGGGTTTTTAATGAGGTGTACAGTCTGAACCGCCGAACGCTGCCTAATTTAGTTGGAGCATTTTACGATTTCTCTGTGATGTTAATGAAGTGTTGCGGACAACATCCTTCATTAATAGTAATTTAAATCCACCTCTGTCATATCAGAACCAGTCATATATCCAGTATAACATTGTATAATTAACCACCAACGTATGTATACGTATATTGGCGTAGTGACAAACCGACAAACGAAGTATAAGAAACACTTCGTATTTAGTGACGAGCTGAAATCGGAATCGTCTTACTGAAACAAGATCGCTCGAGATTTTCAATTAGCTGACGTGTAACCAGTACGTACGAGTAATCATTAGACGTTGTTTCTACAACGATCTGTAAATAGGACTCCTATTTCATATATATCATGCAAAAATATGCAAAGTAGATGTCCGCGTTGGAGGTTTTCCACTTATGAATGAAGCCCACGCCACAATAAGCATTTTTATTTTAATCGTCGTACTTCTAATAGACCGAGTTTTTTTGACTTCCGAATTGGCTGGGAAATCCAAAGATCAGGCGTCAGAGATTCGTATATCACGGCCAGCTAGCTGGTGACTAAGTGCGGATGGACGGTATATTTCTGACACCAAACTATTTATTTAGAGGTCGATTATATCACTCAGTACTACCCTATAAGGAAGTCTGTAAATATAACGGCCACTCTGTCGAATTCAGTTTGACAATTCGAATCACGGTTAGCCGCGTTCATATGATTAAAAATAACAAGATCGATTGCATCGATATTCGAATAAAATGTGATGTAACGAACGATCCATCGGGCTGTTAAATGACGAGTCTCACGCGTTGCTAATTGACCAAAGTTCGTCTGTTAGTCGTGCAGATCAATAGTGATATTTGGCATTAGCGACAACGCTAAGCATAGTGGTATGGCATGGTGGTGCGTCTGCTCCGGTCGTTAACAGTGATTTGTAGGTGATAATGTGTTCCGCGTCGCGCGTGCGCAGACACCGTTGCGTCACGCGCATATTGTGGCAGCCGCGCACGTGGTTTTTGTATAAATAATACCACTGTGTGATAACTTTGCGCAAAATTCCATTCGGCTGGGTAAAAACCCGGGATTCCTGTTTCAATGTTATCTTTGCTTTTTCTCTAATTCCTGTTGCCGTACAAGGTGGCCCAGGGTAGGAGGAGTACTTCCTAAGCAATTATGATCGACCCTCAAAATTTTTGCCATGTCGTTTATGTTTTTATTTTTAACTGAGGATCGATTGACCTCTGTCTCATTTTAATGGTAGTTTAAATAAAATAATTAAAGAAAGATGAAGAAAACCGCTTTGTTTGTGCGAATGGTCTGAATATTAATAACAAGAATGAAGACGCTCCCCACGTCTGGTCGGATTGTACGGTGATAAAACTGAGATGGTGGAATAATCGATCTTATAATTCCTGCGCACACAAAAAAAAGTATTTGGTAAAAAACAGACAAACGTACTACTTTATGGTGGTGGCTCTGCCGGTTGTCTACCGCGACATATAAGGAGTTAACTCTGCTCTACCTGAGGGGCTACTACGAAATACGATTTTCGAAGTTCGTATCGTGCCATCCCTTACACTCTTATGTTTAGTACTATTAGCGTGAACGGAACGGCACGATACGAAGTTCGAAAAACGGATTTCGTAGTATAAGGCCTGAACCGAAAGCTATTTTTTTTTTATAAAAACAAACCATTGACACGACACGGTTATATAATATTTCAATTTTATCTTTAAAACTTATCTGCAAAAAATGCGTCTGTTCGACTGACATGTGGGTCAGTGGAGTGGTTTTACTGTTTATTCCACAAATAATTGTCTCTCACGTTGTTTTAAACGTGACTATTTCTGCAATTTTCTCGTAATATTACAGAAGAAATGCGCCTACAATTTTCTGCACACTGCGTTTGTATTGTTCGTTTATCTTCGTGTCAATCATGACGAAGAAAACATACTACATTCTCTCGTTATTTTCCTTTCGTCAACTATTTTATACTTAATCTTCTCCATACTTATTCATACTAGTTTGCTAAAGAAAGTGGAAACCAGCTATGCGATGTATGGTGTGCTATCTTGGCAAGAATATTCCATCTTTAGCTCATTGTAATGGTCGCATTAGAAACACATGGTGTTTTGGCTTTTATTCAAACTCTATTAGCGTATTCTAAATTACTTTAGCACTTAAAACAAGTGTGACCGAAACGTCCTAAATTATAACGTCTTTCAAGAACTGAATAGTTCTGGTTCTGACTCAATCTAATAAATTGTTTTCCTTATTCATAAACGAATGCATTATTTAATTGTTACAGCAACGAAATTCCAAGAAAACCTGTTGAAGACCATGGTTCAGATTGAGAACACTTTCTTCGAACTTGGCCGGACATGTCAACGAAACTGCCTGATTATCTGCGACCGAGGAGCCATGGATGCAAGTGCATGTAAGTGCCAAGTCATCTTCATCATTACCTTACCTACATTACAAGACACAAGAGTACAAGAGGTAGTTTTATTAACAACTGACACGATAAAATAGTACAATTTAACGTATGGCGACTAGCTTTGTGTATAGAAGGTTTAGCATGTGCCATTCGCGTGATCACGAATATTGTCTTGTCATGACTTATGTGCAGATAAGTAATCTTGAAAATTAATTGGTCGAAAAATGTTTACTTTTGTCCAAAAGCAACAAAATACGTCATGAGCTTATTGGTATACTCGGGCACACGCGACTCGTCAAATAGCGGTAACAACTTAAAGTAATCCTTAGAAAGTAGAGTTTTTGGATTACCTTAATTTGTGATAGGCCTAAGGTCGATTTTTTTAAATATCATCTGTGTGAATAAGAGTAGAAAGTGGCAAAAATTATGTTTTGAAGTACCTGCGAGTGGAGTAGTAGAAAATAGTCACGCTTATCACAAGTAGTAAAAAATTTCACTCTAGTTTCTATTCCGAATGGTTTTTTCGTAGGGTATCGCTGAGAGTACTGAATCGATTCTAAAAATTCTTTCAGTTATTATAAGCATTTACAAACCTACGTTATCCTTGATAAACATGGTTTCGTGTAACATACAATATGTACATAAAACCAAGGATGATATAGACTGGATTGGCAGTCGCCATAGTACGGATCGGACGCGGTTTTTGTAGTTCGATTATTAAATCTAGATGGCGCTGAAATATAGCCAGAGGCTTTGAAGGCAAAACAATAAGACTACAGATATTTCATATCACTGCAAATGTATTATTATGCAATATTTTTGAAAAATAATACTTTTGTAGTAATATAAAACATCTGTAGTCTTATTGTTTTGCCTTCAAAGCCTCTGGCTATATTTCAGCGCCATCTAGATTTAATAATCGAGCTACAAAAACCGCGGCCGATCCGTACTATGGCGACTGCCAATCCAGTCCATATCATCCTTGATAAAACTCACCGTACATAGTTTGAAATGGAATCACTTTTAAGTTCAAATTGTATCCGCGGTTAATAAAATTTTAAAAAAGCTAGGCTATTTTTTATCCTCATCCTACTGTTTGCTTATTCAGGCGTATAATTATATAGAAAAAACCGGCCAAGTGCGAGTCGGACTCGGGCACGAAGGGTTCCGTACAATTATCTATAAAAATCACGTTTGTTGTATGGGAGCCCCCTTAAATATTTTTTTTATTTTAATTTAATGATTTATTTTTAAAATTAATACATAATTAAATATTCTGTGAATATTTCAAGTGTCTATCTATTGCCGTTATCAATATCGAGCAAAAACGAGCAAAAAAATCATGTTTGTTGTATGGGAGCCCCCTTAAATATTTATTTTAGTCCATTTTTTAGTATTTGTTGTTATAGCGGCTACCGAAATACATCATCTGTGAAAATTTCAACTCTCTAGCTATCACGGATCCTGAGATACAGCCTGGTGACAGACGGACAGACGGACAGACGGATGGACAGCGGAGCCTCAGTAATAGGGTTTCCGTTTTTACCCTTTGGGTACGGAACCCTAAAAAGGAAAACTACTGCGATGTACTGAAACCCCTAAATTATTCTAGAAGTGTGGGTGTTAACAAATTTATTTTCACAGCAAAACAGTTTTAGTTGTTCATTGTTTACTCACTCGCTACATAGGTGAAATCACACAAGCTGTTTCAAAGTTCAGACTGTTATAAATAGTTAAGTTTACTACTTTGTTATTGTACAAACTGGAAACAATTTATTTATTTATTAAAAAAAAAACTTACAGTTTACGCCAAAGCGTCCAATAACTTTTTCCGCTTATTCGTAACCTTAAGAGTTTACACTTATTTTACTTAATACACTCTACATCTTAAATCTATCTTTACATTATATAAGTTTAAATGACAGGAGTGGTTTCTGTACCTACTAATTATCAATAAATTAACAACAGTATCAGTAAATCTTAATGTTCTATTCGGTGCGATGATTTATTTTATTACTTTACCTTGGTATCCGTTTTCTCCTACACATCTTAGTCATCTAATACATAAGTCGCTGTTGTATGTTCTCTAATATTTTGTCTTCCTTCGCTGGGCCATCCTCCCAACTCTTTATGATCTATTGTGTAAAAGCTGTAATTGACTCAAACTAAGAAGGCATAATCTTATTTCCAGTTATATCAAAGGAGGTATGGGAGGCGATGCTGAGTGCTAACGGCTGGAATAGCGTAGAGTTGCGTGACAACCGATACAATCACATCGTGCACATGGTTTCCGCCGCCAACGGAGCTGAAGACTTCTATTCTACTGAGGTAAGAACATAATTAAGAAACTTGCAATACAACATTACCTTTCCCTCTCATAAGGTTAGTCATAAGACATTGTTGGTCTTTCTTTGCGAAGTTTTCCTTCAATATTTCCTTACAAAATGTGATTTGAATGTTGTGGTTTACTAATGTTTCGCAAATTATTTTTCCCAAACTGATTCATTTGGCAAATGTTTCATTTCCCAACTGTTTATTTTTTCTGAAACTGTAAACTTTCAGGATTGTTATAAAACAAACCTAACCTAACCTAACCTACAGAATAGTCTTGAAATATATCCGGAATAGTTTAGAGTTTCAGAAAAAATAAACATTTACCAAATGAATCAGTTTGGGAAAAATAATTTGCCAAATGGAAGTGCACCGAATGTTGTATATATTAAGTTACCTACTAATTCTAAACTAAAGGATTTCATCAGTTTTGCTTTACTATAAAATATCGTTATCGACGTAATAAACTTAGATTAGGCACTACACATAGAACTTTCTAGTTGATCATAACTTATCATAAGCTGTAATATGGTGGTGTCCTCAAATTGGAAACTTACAGACAATCAAGCTTTATTATGTCTACTTACAAAGGATTATTGATAATTTTAATCACTGCTGAATGTTAAGAATACAATCAGACTGGTTAAACCCTGTCTGTGGTAAATTAGTGTTTCCTTATCTAACCAATTAATGATTAGCTATGTTTGCAAATAATGATTAAATTATTTATCATAATAATTGATGATTATTATGTACAAACGTATGCCGCCAAAAATAGCAATGGATTGAGCTGTGCTCGTAGTTTCCCTGTGTGATCGAGTCAGATATGAGGAGATCCGCAGAAGAACTGATGTTACGGACATAGCTCGGAGAGTTGCCAGACTTAGGGTCTCCCCAAATCTATCGACGCGGAATCGGCTTCAGACGATCGGAAAAACCTTTGTGTCAACGCAATAAGAGCGAAAAAGACGTCGATCAGCTCGGCTCCATTCGGCCCGCGTAGCCGAGCCAATCGACGTCTTTTTCGCTCTTATTGCGTTGACATAAAGGTTTTTCCGATTGGCTGAAGCCGATTCTGCGTCGATAGATTTGGGGAGACCCTTAATAGCATTTTCACACTGGCAATTTGCGGACGATTTAAAAGTGAAGATAACGCGCAGCGAGTTCGTCGCACCTATAGGGCTGGGACGCCATGGTGTTCTCACGCACTTCAGCTAACATCTGGGTGAATCAACTTTTAAATGTCCACATGATGAAATTTTGGAATTTTATTTTTTGTTCTTATTTTCCAATTTTAAATGTTTTATTTAAAAGATAATTTTCTCTCGTTTATGAATCTGTATAGAGCAGAGCTGTTTCTTTGAGAATTTAGTGCGTTTTACTAGAAAAAATTCACCAGCCCAGATCTGCCCTGTCCCCTGGACCACCATTCAAAATTATTTTTAGCTAAACTAGACATCAGTTATTGTTAATACAATTATCTTACTTACATTCATTTAACAATACAGTTTCATTTTTTATTTTTATATATGGCATATATCTCAATAATTTCACAGTATTTCCCATAATCATGTCCCCAGGACAACTCAAATTTCATAGAAAGTGAACTTTTCAATTAAAATGCGAAATAGTAACAGTAACTTAATAATTTTTTTCCTGCTACTTTGTTTTATATTGTGTTATTGTATCTTTTAAAAAAATGAATTGTTTTTGAATTTAAAAATACATAAAATAATGATTAGTGTTTTTTAATTTTGGGGACAACTTGGTTGTCCCATAGACATATCTGGTTGTCCAATGGAAATATTAGAACCAAAAATCTTACAAGAGGGTACAGAACATGACCCGCTTCGAAGAATAACCAGCTTGGAACCCGTAGTTCTTATATTTTTCGTATTTTGTTTTCCACTTATTATCTTCACTTCGTAATTTTAAATTTTCTTTATGTATCTTAGTTCTATCTTACACATTACGATAAGCAGAGCCTGGAAAACGTCGCTACTTGATGCTAGGAATCGCCGCGGCGCTGATGTGGATAGCGATCATCATCTTGTCATCGCTGATGTACGTCTCAAGATGGCAGCACGCGTCGTAAAGTTGGAAGGCATCTAAAAAGTTCCATTTGCAGAAACTTAGGACCAAGGAGGGTCGGTGTTTGCCTCCTTAATCAATTTGAGCTTTTGGAAGAGCTGGAAGACGAGGAAATGGATTAAACTTGGAATCATTGTACGCACTGCTTTCACTGTAGCCGGCGAAAAAGTCCTGGGCTATAAACGCTCCAAGCAAGAACCCTGGATGTCCCAAGTGCTGTGGTCCGCGATAGAGAGAAGGCAGAGCGTAAAGCTAGAGCAGTTGGCCGCTGAATACACTGTCGCTTCGGATGCCCGAGATGAGGAGTGCCTCACGCCTCCGCATCCGAAAGCTGGCGAGACGTGACAGACGGCGTGCCGCCAACGAGCTAGCAGACCAGACTAACGCAGCAGCCAAGATAGCCAACATGAGGGAGTTCTACGACGTTACTAAACGCCTGTGCAACAAATCACTTTCCTCCAAAAAGCCGCTAAAAGACGCCACTAACGAAGACGAGGACGAGCACTTCTCCAACCTGTTGACTAGCATTGGCTAAGCCCAACCGATAACTGCTTCAGACAACTCCGGACCACCTCCCTTAAATCTGCCAACCACTCCACCAACATACGCAGAAGTAGTCGCCGCTATTAAACAGCTGAAGGCAGGAAAGGCACCAGGGCTTGATAACATCAATGTGGAGCTATTAAAAGCGGATCTGGCTAGGACAGCCGAAATACTTTATCCGCTGTTGCAGCGTATTTGGGAGAAGGAGCGTGTTCCCTGCGACTGGAAGCAGGGTTTGCTCGTGAAGGTACCGAAGAATGGGGATTTGTCAGTCTCGATAGCTGGAGGGGCATAATGCTCTTACTGACTGCGGCTAAAGTTCTGGCAAAATGCTCCTCAACCGAAAGTCCCCAGAGATTGCAGGGACACTTCGGGAAGAGCAAGCCGGGTTTCGTTCTAGCAGGTCATGCACCGACCACACGAATACCTTGCGCATACTTATAGAATCGTGCGTGGAGTGGCGAGCCGAACTTTTCCTTGCTTTCGTCGACTTCGAGAAAGCGTTCGACTCCGTGAAGTGGAGCGCACTGTGGTCCTGTCTTAGGCGAAGTGGAATACTGTATATAGGTATCATCAAGTCCCTATATAACTGTAGCATCTGCAAGGTTTTACACGACTAAGTTCTAGGGGAACCAATCCCATTGACTTCAGGAGTCAAGCAGGGCTGCCTCCTGTCACCGCTGCTCTTCATTGTCCTACTCGACGACGTCATGCGGAAGGTAACTCAAACATCTAGGGGCATTCCATGGAACAAAAGCTCGCACCTGGAGGACCTTGACTATGCAGACGACATAGTGTTGATTTCGTCTTCACTGACCGTTCTCTAAATGAAGCTGGACTCATTACGAGAGGAAGCTCAAGATAAGGGTCTACGAATCAACACTAGGAAGACCGTCGAAATGCGAGTACAGTCTTTGGAAAACAGACCCATCAGACTCTATGGTACACCACTGGAATCTGTCGCAAAGTTTACATATCTCCGCAGCACCATGACCAACAGCGGCGACTCTGATGATGACGTCAACGCGAGGATCAACAAAGCGAAAGGTGCCTTTACCCAGCTAAAACTTGTGTGGGATTCGAACTTGCTCACCCGGCGGATCAAGTTTTCCCTCTTCGATTCCATAGTGAAGTCTGTTTTGCTCTTCGGCTGCGAGACTTGAAAGGAGACAAAGAGTCTGACGAGCAAGCTACAAGTGTTCGTCAACAAATGCCTGAGGTCCATCCTGCGCATATTTTGGATGAACACTATCAGCAACGAGGATCTGAATCTATGAAAGCGATGCCACCAAATCTTGATGAAGTGAGAAATCGCGCAACGGAAATGGAAGTGGATAGAAAGCAAGAAAGAAAGAAAAACATAGGGCACACCCTCCGAAGACCAGAGGACAATACCACCAGGGTCGCGTGCAGGGACCAGAGCAGACGGCGGGGCCGACCGGCACACACGTGGCAGTGCACCGTGGACGCCGAGCTGCAGGCAGCCGGACTGAGTTGGAGGGACGCGGAGCAACAGGCGCAGGACAGGAGTGGATGGCGACGTCTCAGGAAGGCCCTCTGGGGTGCCATAGGACAACAACGAATTGTTTTTGTCCAAGGGACAACCAAAATGTCCTACGGACAACCAATTCCGTTGTCCAAGTGACTAGTTGTCCGAGGGACTTATCTAAAACTTTGTGCCGTATAATAAATATTAATGATTTTTTATGTTTTATTTCACCCTTACGGTAAAATATTTATACAATAGTATCTGGTACAATATAATTTATTGTAATAAGTTAAGTACTTACGTAGTTGTGCCAGTGGTCCGATGGACAGACAATTAAGCCACCCACAGTCTTCAACAGTACTCGACCGACTAACGCCGCGAGTTTTGTGAAATCAAAATAACGGCTAGGCCTATTTGCTTAAAAGAACTTTTAGCTTGTTGTGAAGTATCTTAGTACGCCATCAATATTTAGATTTTATAACTATTTTATGGTTGCCCAGTGGACCTGCATAGCGTGTATAATTAAAGGGACAAAATTAAAAGGCAAGAAATTCATAAACCGTTTGGTGCAAATATAAGAAATCGGTGTGTTTTATTAATGATACTTATCCATAAAAACGATTATGTGTATAAATATCAATTCCGCAACAGTATTTTTTCGTGATACAAAGTTTTACGGTGCACCGTTGCAAGGGGACAATCTGTCTACTATTGAAAACCAACTTTTGGTCTTTTGGACAACCATTACCGAACAGATAAATTGTAAACAAAATGAAATATTTTGTGATAAAATGCTAGGTAATATTAATAGGAACATAAAGGAACACAAATAAAAGTCATTACTTTTATATAAATTTGTATTATCGATCCGGGACTCTGTACGTATGACGTTGAACACTAAAAAGTTGATTCACCCATCTATTCTACCCACTTCAGTTTTTGTACATAATGGCATCCCAGCCCTATAGGCGCGGCGAAATCGTTGCGTTCGCTTGGCTTTTAAATCGTCCACAAATCGCCAGTGTGATAAGGCTCTTAGTGGTAGTAGGTACACATTGCTTGTAGAACCGACGGCCGAATGGGGCAGTAAGGGCTCTAGAGTCTGCCACATCGAACTGGAAGACGTGGCGTGGACCTTTGTCCACCAGGTGGACATCTTTCAGCCGGATGATGATGAAACTTTATTATCCTCATTATTATATCTACTTATAAATGCGTATATTTATTCGTCTAACGAATAACTGAATAATGCAATAGTTGATAATAATGTCAAACCATCGTCAAGACTTGTACATAATCCATGATGAATTAGACATTCGAATTATCTTACCTGTCTAGAGTCGCATGATTCAATCTACAACCATTTGCTTTAAGAAATGCAAGCTATTTTTCCACTCCATTGTGACATTGACGTATTGTTGGCTTAGGGCCATTTTCGTATGTTAGATAAAATTGTCTTATCGATAGCTTTACCGATGATCACGTGTCAGATAAGGACCTAATCATGATCATGTCTCTATTGAAGGTCAAAATTATGAAAACAATCAACTACATTGTAGGTAACATACGCGGGTACTTGTTAACGCCTTATTTGCAATATGCTAATTGTAAACAATGTTGTTCATCGACAGGATCATGCTTGTCGTTCCGAGGGCGTGGAGCTGGCACGAGAGTTGGACTACAACGCCGCCGCCGCTTGGATAGGTCATCCGTACTTCGACGTCATCGATAACTCCACAGACTTCGATAAAAAGATGAACAGACTCATCGCCTGCGTCTGCCAAAAGATCGGCATCGAGACCGGGGACCGTCTCAACGTCAACTCGAAGAAGCGCAAGTTCCTCGTCAAAGCGCCCCTGCCTCCAGACACCGAATTCCCCCCCTTCCAAGACTTCGATGTCGTTCATAATTACCTGCAGAGCGATCTCCGGAAAGCCCAAGTCAGGCTGCGGAAGCGTGGCCAGAAAGGCCACTGGTCCTATATTCACACGCTTCGAAAGTTCCATCCCAGCAACGGCCAGTCCGTGGAAGTGCGGACTCAACTCTCTCACAGAGATTACTTGAACATGCTCCCCCAGCGCGACGACGCTCACTTCACCATCTTCAAGAAACGCCGCTGCTTCATCTACAACAACCAGTATTATCAGCTGGATCTGTATAGGCAGCCTACTCATCCCAGGTGATATGTCGTTCTCATCTCTCTGTGAAGTATTACGTTTAAGAACTTATATTAATTAGGCAATCTATGCGTTAATTAAAATAAAAGCCTTGTTATTTAGAGACTTATTATTTACGTCATCGAGCGAATGTAATAGCGGCTCTGCTTTATTCAGGTAATTTGGCATGGGCTTGATTTGAATTTAGAAATAGTATGGTAGAGTTAAGACGTTTTAGTGATCAATGAAATAAATTAAAACAAAAAACCGTTTCTTTATATCATCTTAACATTACAGGTGCCGAGGCTTGGTCCTCTTGGAAACTTATAGTGCTACTTACGATCAAGACTCGCTGCTGGCGTCACTGCCGAAGTTTCTTGCTATAGAGCGTGAAGTTACCGGTGATCCGGCATTCTCGATGTACAATCTATCTCTGAAGGAGGACTGGAAGACCTCAAAAAGGTACTATGCGGGACGAAAAGACGCGGGCACTGAGTGCCAGGGTAAGTTATCAATGTGCTTAATTGTCGTATCGAAAGCTAACTTAAGTGTTGTTAAATTAGCGCATCCTATTTAACCTCCTGTTATGCAGAATTCGTATTTAATCTGTTCATCAATACATACCACAATTTAATAAGTTTGTTGGGTGCATACATTTCAATTTATTTATATACCTTTGAGAAATTTATCTCAATGACTTCATAATGGTTTGATCCATTTACTAACATAAACTTGGTATATCTTATAGCTAATATCTTTGCTTTGGGATGAATTGTGATAGAAATGTTTTTATAATAGATTATTTTCAGTCTTAAATTTAATAAATGTATTTTTTGCATGATCAATATTTTATGAAATATTTAACACTGGCGTAATTGTGATAGACTAGCCTAGCCACATTAGTTCGTAGACCATTAGATAAATAGTCGGATTTCCAATCTTCCCTTGTTCATAATTTATATTTTAGTGGCACTTTTTCGATGTCCCGCACTGTAGTGATGACTGTCGTGCTAGTGACCGTTGTACAAGTCTGCCTTACATGGCAACCCTTGAAATATTAAAGAAGCGTAATTTTACAGATTCGGACGCGGTTATTCTGGGACATAAGTACTCTGATATAAATTCGACCGAAGGTTCCTCTAATATGGACTCCACTTCACTTCCTAACTCTACTACTAACAAATCAAGACGTTAATTTATAGAAACTGTAGTGTAGTGTACGATGCGACGTTACTAACACGATTCCGCCAGTGTCAAGGTGATAGTGCAAGGGGTTAAACGAGGTTTTCTTTTGGTTTATCAGGGCAGGCTAAAAGGTCGTTGAACTGTCACGGCGCTGACCAAGTGGACGGTCACGCCGCTGACAAGATGAATGGTCACGCCGCTGACAAGATGAATGGTCACGCGTATAAGGTCAATGGGCACGGTGGTGAAAAGTTAAACGGACACGGTGGTGCCAAAGTCAACGGGTTCGGCGAGAAAGTGAACGGGCACGGCGCAGCCGCCAAGCCGCTCGGCCACCTCGACGTCGCCTTTGCCGCGCTCGCCGGCAATACCATGGATCTCTCATCACCAAAGATTCCTAAAAAGGTTGCTCTTAAGATTTAAACAAACATTTACCCTTGTGGTCTAGGTAATGCTAATTTAAAATTTTACCACTTCTCATTATTTACACTGTAAATTCTTTACAGACGGAACGTACTTAGGAATTATATATCAAAAACCTAATGAAATGCTGTATAAAGTTGTACTTATTGGTTTATGAATTTGTAATTGTATAAATTGCCAAATGAAACTATTTTTTATAAAACATATGTATCAATGAAATACCGAATGCACTTAAAGTGATTAATCAGGATACTTAAGACATAGCTTAACTGTTTCATATTGTTTGTGCCTTTACACCGAGTTGTATATTTGTATGTATTTCGTGTTGGAATCAACTATAACATGGAAGTATAGTACTTAAGGTGTTTTTATCTCCATACAAACATATCTAAATATTATTATTATTATATGTATCTACGCCATTTCTTCCCCCGCTACTCAACGAATTCGGAAACAATATTTTATTAGCCATAGAGTACCTATTGTTGATTATACGATTTTGTGTGCACTAAATTAGTTTGTATGGAGACTGTACACCACCTTGAACCTTGCAATAATATTACTGGTATAGTATTATGGCAGTTTTAGATTATTGTGGAGTATTCTAGGATTTACTTTATCTTTTACTTTATTACAAGATAGCATTTTTTATTTATTGTAAGGCTTATTTAAAGGCAACTCGAATAAAATATGAAATTTTAAATGGTATCAAAACACCACATTGATTAACTTTTGTTTGTAGAATGACTAGTGAAATTTACATGTCTTGATGTTGTGGTGTCACTGTAGATTGTTTATTTCGATTCGTTTTAGGGGTCCAATGTAAAAAAATCACCCAAGCCAGATTGTAACGTACAAAATAACCACCCCTAATAATTATAGTGGCCTTTTAGAAATGAAATTCATGTGCTAGATTATTTATTTTTGTGACAGACGCCAGGTTTACTGTTGTGTGGCGTAGTAAATAATTGGTGTTGTCTAAAAGTTGATATTTTTTTTGTCTGAACATAATTTAGCCACTTCAAAAGTATTTAAGTCGTCAGTAGTGGTTAATGAGTACTTTTTATTAAGTATTAATTGCAATGGATAAAGAATAAATTTCCTCAGCCCAGATGCTACGCGCGCTGGCTACAAGCCAGGGCTAGCATTGTTAATGGCTGTGCTATGTAATTTAACGACTGATATATCAGCGTATATGTTGGCTATAAAATCCAATGCCAAGTGAATAGTATGTTAAGTACATGCTTTTTGGATGTAAAATCTCTAAATTGCAAATCTATCTGCATTTTACCTTCTTGATTAAAGAAAAATGCGACTTTACTCTTTGTTTCATTTTTATTTACGTGCTATCACTTTCGAAGTCTAGTGATATTCACCCCCAGGACAAACAGCAAAACTGTGTCTTTGTGGAAAGAAAAATGATTTATGAAGAAATTCGAGTTTTTACACTGCTCATCATGACAAGGGACAAACACAAGACTAACCCCGTTTCACCATCCATTGATCAAATTTATTTTACGGATAACTGTGATGCCGTACCGTCTGTTTTGTTTGGATAGACGGAGACTGCATCACATTTATTTGTCAGTTAAAATGTTAAAATTAATCAATGGGTGGTGAAACGGCCCCTGAGTTATGTCATAAGAATAAATAATAACAGAGTAGAAGGGAATCTGTTTTAACCGCGTCCAAAACGCCGCCAGTTATATACCTACTTCCCCCCTCAGTCGTCCAGGCGTGTTGCTAGGGTTGCTTACATTTAAATATTACTTACGTCTAAAGATAATATTATCGCTAAAATATAAGTTCTTATTTACTTTGAAATCATTATTTTATTCTAGTTTTACAAAATATGAGAATTATAAATCATTAGGTACAGTCAAGGATTATTTTAGCCGTGTAATGCAAATCGGGTGAAGCCGCTTATACTCGTATATATATACTGATTTGCATTACACGGCTAAAATACGAACAGTGGCAAGTGGCCTAACAATTAAAATCCTTGACTGGACGTACCTACATATTATAGACTAGCTTTTGCCCGCGGCTTCGCTCGCGTGTACCATGAGTATTCCAAAGAACCAAGATATCAAGCAAGCAAGCATACAGGCAAGCAAGCAAGCATGCAAGCAAGCATGCCAGCAAGCATGCAAGCAAGCACGCATGCAAGGAAGCAAGCAAGCGTGCAAGTAAGCGAAAAACGTAATGCGTGCCTACAAAATTTGAGGTTTGCCCTCGATTTCCCTGAGATTCCGTCATCAGATCCTGATTTGGTGACAATGGGAGCATCTCAGGAGTATATTGTATTCTTTCGAAAAAAAAAATTTTTTTAAAATCGGTCCACAATTGACCGAGAAATCGGTGAACATACCTACATAAAAAATACATAAAGTGGAATGCATAACCTTCCCCTTTTTTGAAGTCGGTTAAAGAGCCCTTTACGGCCTACTTACAGTATAAATTTATGAATTTTGAAATTTTAACTTTCTACAACCAATAAAACGCAAAATCCCGTTTTTTCCCGTTCCCGTAAGAATTTCGGGAAATGCTTTCTTAATGCTCCCCCACACTCCCCAAGGAACCCATTTGCCAAATTTCAGCTTTCTATGACCAGTAAAACGAAAAATCCCGTTTTTCCCGTTCCCGTGGGAATTTTGGAAAGTCCTCTCTCAATGCTCCTCTACACTCCCCAAACAATCTACATGCCGAATTCCTGCTTTCTACGACCAGTAAAATGAAAAATCCCGTTTTTTTTCCCGTTCCCGTGGGAATTTTGGAAAGTCCTCTCTCAATACTCCTCTACACTCCCTAAACAATCTACATGCCGAATTCCAGCTTTCTACGACCAGTAAAACGAAAACTCCCGTTTTTTCCCGTTCCCGTGGGAATTTTGGAAAGTGGCAATGCTCCTCTACACTCCCCAAGCAACCTACATGCCGAATTTTGGCTTTCTGCGACCAGTAAAAAGAAAAATCCCGTTTTTTCCCGTTCCCGTGGGAATTTCGGAAAGTCCTCTCTCAGTCCTCCTCGACACTCTCCAAGCAACCAACATGCCGAATTTCAGCTTTCTACGACCAGTAAAACGAAAAATCCCGTTTTTTCTCGTTCCCATGGGAATTTTGGAAAGTCCTCTTTTAATACTCCTCTACACTCTCCATGCAACCTAGATGCCGAATTTCAGCTTTCTTCGACCAGTAAAACGAAAAATCCCGTTTTATCCCGTTCCCGTGGGAATTTTGGAAAGTCCTCTCATAATCCTCTACACTTTCCAAGCAACCTAGATGCCGAATTTTAGCTTTCTACGACCAGTAAAACGAAAAATCCCGTTTTTTCCTGTTCCCGTGGGAATTTTGGAAAGTCCTCTCTCAATCCTCTACACTTTCCAAGCAACCTAGATGCCGAATTTCAGCTTTCTACGACCAGTAAAACGAAAAATCCCGTTTTTTTCCTTACCCCGTGGGAATTTCCAAAAATCCTTAAAAAGGTTTTTTACTATTATAATTACCTACTTCTATGCCAAATTTCAAGAGTCTAGTAATTATAGTTCATAGGATCCCGTGGAACTGAATATATAAATCCCGTTTTTTCCTTATCCCGTGGGAATTTAGAAAAATCCTGAAATTTTAACTAATGTAATACCTACTTGTGTATCAAGTTTGAAGAGTCTAGTTATTATAGTTACTGAGATAGGATCACTCGGAATCGAATATATAAATCCCGTTTTTACCCGTCCCCGTGGGAATTCCCAAAAATCCTTCCTTAGTGGATGCCTACATTGTATAAGGTATCTATGTGCAAAATTTCAAGTCTCTAGATCCAGTGGTTTGGGCTGTGCGTTGATATATCAACATTCATTTAGTTTAATTAGACATTTTAACCCCATCGCACCCCATCCAGGGAGATGGTATTTTACGTCCGCCACGTAAAATTTTAAAACCGTTGTTGTTTTCATAACCAGCGACCCGATAAACCATAGAAACAACACCCATGTTGATTTTCAGACTTTGTTACCCCTTTTCCCCCTTTTAGGGGTTGAATTCTCAAAAAACCTGAAACACGTGTATACTCATTTATCATTAGGAGTACTTCTGTGAAGTTTCGAATAAAATAGTCGAACGAATCTTGTTTTCCCATACAAACTTTGGACCCCCGTTTCACCCCCTTAGGGAGTGAATTTTGAAAAATCCTTTCTTAGTGCACCCCTAGACCTTATAAGGAACCTACGTGCCAAATTTGGAATCTCTAGGCCCAGTGGTTTGGGCTGTGCGTTGATATGTCAGTCAGTCAGTCAGTCAGTTTCTTCTTTTATATATATAGATAGATAGGTGTTTCTAAGTAAGAAGTTATTACAAGTGCCATACCAAATGAAGCCATTTCATACATCAGTGTTCATACAGCCAAATACACCACAATAACTTGACGCCATTGTTATTTGTTTCCAATAAAACGAACGCGCAAACAGTAAACAGCCAATATGCCAAACGTGCGTGCGGCGACGCCGGCCGTGACACCCTGACTGAGCAAAGGCTTAGCCTTTACCCTTTACTCTAATATCGTGACATTGAGTACGGCCGGAGCGAGAGTTTCCCTTCTACTCTGTTATTATTTATTCTTATGGTTATAATAATAATAATAATTTTTATTTCAAGTATCAAGGACTCATATGTTTGTTAGTAGCTAAAGTTCTAAATGTTAGTAAAGAAAATTATAAAATTAATTCACTGACTAGGACCAGTGGCGTAGCTACCGTAGGGCAAACGGGGCAGAGCACCGGGGCCTCCAAGCTCAGGGGGCCCCTCGGACTCTGATTTACAAACTATAAACGCGGACCTATGAGAAACGCGGCTATAAAACGCTACTAGTGAATTTACAAGCGCGCGAGTCTAGTGAATTTAAAGTGCATTCATCCTTACTCGTCTTATGTAAACAAACACGGGTTGGGGCCCTAGTTTATTTTTTGCCCCAGGGCCTTTGGTTAACTAGCTACGCCACTGTCTAGGACCATGTAACCCCTGACAGTGAAGCAAGTAAGGGCAGTCAATTCTGTCCCCTATCATATTCAAAATGTTGTTGGGACTGCCGCGCACCCGGCGCACCAGGGAAGCCACCCTCTTGCGCATGGTGGCATAAAAACAGTCAACTCTAGCGTCTGCGAACATCCCTGATGCGCTACAGAAACGAGGCAGTCCCACTAACACCCGGAACGCGTTATTAAATTGGACACGAAGAGCCCCGTAGGCCCGCAGCCACAGGCTACATGTGTACAGGGAGGTGCAGTAGGCCCTAAACAAGGTTACCTTCACCTCTCCCGTACAACGCGCAAACCTGCGTGCGATCATGTTCGCCCTGACTGACAGAGCCCTTCGTTCCCGTTCAATGTCACTATCATCTTTGAGGTCCCACGTAACTAAATGGCCTAAATACTTAAGAGTCCACTCTACTCAAGGGTACCCCATCGAGGCATATGCGTGGCACTTCAGCTGTTCGGTTCCGTCCGACCTCAAAGACCATATAATGACTTGGCTATATTGTATTTAAGTCCATGGCTAGCGATATATAATTCAAAAATAGGTACTTAATAACTTTCTAATACCGCACACTGAAGCACTCAGCAGAACAATATCGTCAGCGTAACTTATATTGTTGACACACACATAGTTATGTGCCATTTTATAATAAAATAAACAATAACAAAATATACAGATTTAATTTAAATGGACAAACAAATAATCGACAGAATAAACAACAGACCATACTAGTATCATATTACACGGTCAATAGCCAGCCAGCCGGCGAGGCAAGCACATAAGGGCGAGCACATGAGGCATAATTTTGTTCTACACAAAGCTCAAAATCGCACCGAAAATGGCTGCCTCGCGAGGCGGCTCGCTCAGTGCAGACCCGGCTAATTACATAGCTATCGTATGTAATACATACCCAGAGAAGAATGTTTTAATAATAATAATAATAATAATAATAAATTCTTTATTTGCCGAATATGGGTTTACAATGATGTTCGTTATAATAGTTTTGATCCTTCACATGCATGCTTTGTAGCATGCAAATTATATACAGATATATTCTGTCAGGATTAGCTTACATTGAAAAATTATGTCACATGTTTTGAAAGAAAGAAGTTATTAAGACCAAAGATTAAGACTGTTTCTAAGTAATCGTATGTGGTTGAAAACTTTACATCATTTAATTGCATAATGGACACCGTGACATCAGCTTGCGTCCCTTGGACAGACAGACAATCTTAGTCCAACAGTTGACCATACTGCTCGATTAAGGAAAGAAAGCTAAATATAAAACAGTTTTTATTAATTAAAAACGGCGACTGGCTTTTCCGTAAATGTTTATTTGGTTTCTCAATCGCCTCTGCCCCTCTTGACCGCCACAAAACAAACGAAGTGACTTGCTCGGTACCCCACGGAGCAAACCGTCTAGTCGATAAATAGGGATCTAAGTATTTCCATTGTAAAAGTTATTTCGATTTGAATGTTAGTCATGTATTGATGATGTTGGCATGTGAGCCTTTTCACTAGCTGTCATGACTGGATGACTGGCGGTCAAGAGGTTCATAAGGGTTCACACTATCCCAGATTATCATAGGCTGCTTTTTATCCCGGACAACTGAGAGGTTTCCATAAGATGCAAACAATATTGCGGAAAATAGCTAGGTCTAAATAGTAGTATTTTTAGCATGAAAAAATTGCACAGCATACTCTACTGTAATCTTATACTTGATATTTTTATCATGGAAAACTAGCAATAATCACAAAACCAGATCTAGGTAAAACTGAACACTCCTGTGTTAGCGCAGCTTGTCTCTATGAATGAAACCAAAGAAATGTATTAAGACTTTTTTATTCCCTCTCTCAATTTTTGTTCTTTGTACATTTTTATGACCTTTTTCCCTGGCACAAGACCTTGGCTGAGGCCAGGTCTTTTTAATTTTTTCCGGTCTATTGCGCCCTCCCAGGCATCATCTTCAGTGGATTCCACTACGACTTGTGGTGGCGGTGCTGACGTCATAGTCCCTGAACCTTCACACACAACTGTTTTTAATTTCTGAAAGTAAAAGAAATAAACTTTATTAGGTTGACCTCACCACAAATATGATTGGTGGATATCAAACGCATCCATAGCAGATCTCTGGTGGAAAGGCACACTTAAACTGTTATAAATGGTGATTTATTACCGGTTATCAGCAGTTGAAGCATATCAATCCCTAGCCAAAATGGACTTTAATAGATGAGGTCTCAAGCAATTAAGTCTCAGTTTATAATATACTAGCTGTTGTCCGTGAAGAAGAGGGGTATACAAAATAGCCTACAACCTATTCTCAGATCTACCGAATATGAAAAAAAAAGTTTCATAAAAATCGGTCAAGCCGTCTCGGAGGAGTTTGATAACAAACACTCAAAAGAAGAAAAAACCGGCCAAATGCGAGTCGGACTCGCGCACAAAGGGTTTCGTACAATTATCTATAAAAATCACGTTTGTTGTATGGGAGCCCCCCTTAAACATTTTTTATTTTAATTTAATGATTTATTTTTAAAGTTAATACATAATTAAATATTCTGTGAATATTTCAAGTGTCTACCTGTTGCTGTTATCAATATCGAAAACGAGCAAAAAAATCATGTTGTTGTATGGGAGCCCCCTTAAATATTTATTTAATTCCATTTTTTAGTATTTGTTGTTATAGCGGCAACCAAAATACATCATCTGTGAAAATTTCAACTCTCTAGCTATCACGGTTCCCGAGATTCAGCCTGGTGACAGACGGACGGATGGACAGCAGAGGCTCAGTAATAGGGTTTCCGTTTTTACCCTTTGGGTACGGAACCCTAAAAAGAAAGGGTATAAACATAGATGGCGCTGTATCACTGCTATATAATTAAGTGATTATCTAACACTAACAGATTGAGATATGGATGTATGGGAAAAATTTGTCTAAACTCCTGACCAGTGGTGGTTTAGGTGAATGGCACGCGGCACAGAATACTGAGGACCTGTAATATTTTTAATTTTGATTGGTTGTGGTGTGAAAGTATACAAATAAAATGGTAAGTTTAATTAGAAATGACAAATAAAATTTCGGACGCCAGGCTATTTTTAAAGAAAACAAAACAGCCAAAACTCAGACAGTAGAACAAATATTGGACTTTTTTAATCCAGGCCGGGGACTCAGACGTGGCAATAAAAACTAAGTCTCACCTGATAGAGGTTCCCAGTTTCGTCTGATTGCGTCGTAAGCTTGGTTATCGGACTCTTATGCCAAAAATAACTTAACTAAGTTCTATGAGCTAGTTGTACAAATTTATTCTTAAAATTTAACTACCAAAAGCAATAATTCGGCGTCAACATTCGCCTTCCACTTTCAAAAAAAGAATTAAACTAATAGGCCAGAAGGGCGAGTGAATTACACTTCCATATTAAAAAAACTAAAGTCCCAAAATTATTTGTCGTTGGTGCATCTTGCGGTATAATAAAGTTTTTCACTGACCGTTTATGGACGAAAAATAGTTAAAAACGCAAACGAAACTTATGGCGGGATCCACATGGCGGCCGGCACCGCGAGCCTTCACATTTGTTTCAGCATGCCGAAATGCGATGCGTAAATGTCGATAGTTTTAATCCATAGGAGGATTACAAATATGTATTATATAAAGGATATAAAAAAAAACGCCTCGCGGCTAAAACAAGAAAACCACAAGTTATATCTCAAATAAAAATTTTAAATACCAAAAGGTTGAAAAACAAATAATGGTAAAAACTCACCGTTTTTTCCGAAATCAATACATTTTATTGTAAATCACCATTTGGTGAATCGAAATGTGGTTCTTTATGCCATTTTAACACTGAGCACAATGAGATTTTCTCAGATTACTTTAATTTTAAATTTCAAGCCATCTTTTTCAATGGGATGACGAAAGGGAAGTGAAAAATGTTTTTTTCTAATTACATTAACATGATTCTTGGGCATGGAATCAAGCCTATTTAGCCTCTTAAGCGTCTGATAAACCAATTAAAAATAACACCTACCTCAATTTTGGGATAATCTGTGACAGGTGTGGCTGAAACTACCCTAAAGTTAAAGATTTCTTAAAGGAACTGTCAAATCGATCCAATTTGGTTGTAGTGTTGGGAATACAACACTACAATTCACCCTTTCCCGAAAAAAAAATAAAGCACTAAAGCTCTATCAAAAGTTTGAAAGACAACAAAGTTTTAATTTATGACTCTACATTCAAAGGGAAAAAAAATAAGGCTGGGAAACCTCAAGAAGATGTTCCTGAACCAAAACCAAAGCTCTAAAACTAAATTCAAAGCATGCAAGATTGCAAACTTCAAACTCTATCATCAAATATTCCAAAAGTGAAAGCCAATACATAATTATGAAGATTGAACTCTATGTCCAAAGCCATAACAATAACAAGCTTAAAAGCTTCCAGATGATTATTTCAAATAAGACAAGGAATCCCGATCTAAGATACCAAGTTACTGCTCTACCTTGGCATCACCTGAATTCGCATGACCGACGCTGAAAACAGATGCATCGAGGCCTACGGTAAAACAGTAGAAATAATTAAATTAATAGACAAAGAATATACAAATATCTAACATTAAGCCTAACAACTGCTAATTATTTAACTCTACTTTCATAGAATAGATCTACATAATGTTACTTGCTTACCCCACCGCTAAGGATAACAAGATCAGTTAGGCACCTTCGCCACTGACTCGAAGCTAAACAAGTAAAATTATCAAAAACATTAAACTAAACTATTTGAAATAGCCTGTCACCAAGGACCAAAGCTCAGCTAGGCACATTCGCCGCTGACTCTAAACTATTCAAAAGTTATTATTACCAAGTTAAACATGCGAAAATTTTAAACAAAAAACTTATTTGACAAGCGTGTCAAGGAGCACAAGAGATCAGCTAGGCACCTGCGCCGCTGACTCAAGCTTAGCCAAATAATGTTTCTTAAAGTTAAATCAAAATAGCTAAATGAAACTCAAAATCTTACTTGCATAACCTGTCAAAAAAGACCAAGAGATCAGCTAGGCACCTTCGCCGCTGGCTCAAGCTAGACAAGTAAAATTTCTAACAAAAGTTTAACTAAGTAAACTGAAATTCAGTAGGCAAATCAGCCACTGATTAAACGCTACGAAGAACGATAACTCCATATCTGGCTAAACACTACCCTTCCAAACATGGGTATCAAAAAACTTGGACGCTCTATGATAGAGTCGTATCTAAGAAAAAAAT
Source organism: Archips xylosteana (assembly GCA_947563465.1). Classification (NCBI taxonomy): domain Eukaryota; kingdom Metazoa; phylum Arthropoda; class Insecta; order Lepidoptera; family Tortricidae; genus Archips; species Archips xylosteana. The sequence goes on along the minus strand of OX387347.1, from coordinate 19,417,798 downwards.
ACACCGTACTGTGGTCGGCACAACTCCACTGACTTTCCGGACACAGACGTGTTCTAAAAGGAAAACATCATGACTGGCACAACACCACCAGACTTCCAGGCATGAGTAACAAAACTTGGGCGCTCTACAATAGAGACGATACCAAGGAAAAAACACCATACTGTGGTCGGCACAACTCCACTGACTTTCCGGACACAGACGTGTTCTAAAAGGAAAAAAACATCATGACTGGCGCAACACCACCAGACTTCCAGGCATGAGTAACAAAACTTGGGCGCTCTACAATAGAGACGATACCAAGGAAAAAAACACCATACTGTGGTCGGCACAACTCCACTGACTTTCCGGACACAGACGTGTTCTAAAAGGAAAACATCATGACTGGCGCAACACCACTAGACTTCCAGACATGAGTATCCAAAAAAAGAGCTTGCACGCTCTACAATAGAGACGTGTCAAGGGAAAAAAATATCACACTTAACTGTGGTCGGCACAACTCCACTGACTTTCCGGACACAGAAGCGGATAGGAAAATCTAAAAATGAGGAAACTAAGTCCTATAGAGTCAAATCCAAGAGTCAAAGCAAGGAAAGTGCACGCGTGCTAAGTCTAATCCATGAAATTCCAATAGGAAACTTAATTAACTACATCATGCAAATTCTAAAATTACTTTAACTAAAATGTTAAATTTATAATTCATCACTTAATTGTAAGTGGAGAAATTTGAGCTAAAAAATATGTAAGTTCAAAGTCTATGGTAGAGCTAAATACTACTCAAAACTTGACTATACAAAATATACAAAATAGTTTTAAGATTTTATGAGTTAGAAGAAAAAGTGTTCTTTCTAAACAGAACTACTATTCATGTTTCAAAAAATGAAAGACGAAAGAGCCAAAATTAAATATTTTGATATCTACTTCAGCAATTGGATATTAGTTATACCTATCATACATCCTTTCAAGAGGCATTTATTCATACATCCCTAACACTCTGCCATACAAAACCTCAAACTAAGTCCAGTTACAAAACAAGAGACAAAATTGGTTAAATTTCAAAAATTAATTTGATGACCAAACAAAAGGCAGCCAACAAACAAGGTCGAGCTTTCTATATTTTCTAAGAAACAACAAACTACGCAAAGAACGAAAGAATAAATATAAGTCGAAAAAGAGTATCGACTTCAAACTAAGACATTCTAACTCACAAAAAATGACTTCCCTTTCCAACAACATTTTTTGCCATGTATATTTAGCAAACAAAAATATTAAAGTGTATGTAAATATAATACACAAAACGCTAAAAGCTATAAAAGCTTGAAAAGCAAAATTAAATTTTAATGATGTCCTTAACATGGTAACGACCAGTTGAACCCTTACTAAATCTTTTAAAACATAAACGTTATTAGAAACTTTTTCAGTTATTTCGGATTTAACGAACTTTGGAGCAAGTTTAGCTGAAAAATAGTTATACGCATTGGATTGAACAAAATTACGTCTCCAAACTATATCACCAACGTTATATGAAACAAACTTTCTACCCTTATTATAAGTGGCAGTATTCTTTTTATAAGCTTTTAACAAACTACTAGTAACCTTTTCAAAAATAGTACCAAGATTATTTAAAGATTCAGCGTAAGATTGACGGTTTCCAAGTTGAATTTCATCTAAATTATTAACAGAATTACTAACTCTATGTAGAGCAGCATCTACAATGACTTCTCTACCAAACATCAGAAAATTAGGAGTAAACTCCGTAGCTAAGTTTTCGCTACAATTTAAAGCTAATTGAACATGGGGTAAAAATTTTGACCAAGTTCTATGATCGTCTTTTACAAAACAAGAGATACAGGTTTCTAGAGTCTTATTAAATCTCTCAATTACATTATTTTGAGGAGTATAGAGACTATTATAAAATATTTTAGTAATGTTATACTTTTTAAGAAAGTCAACAAAATCTTTAGAAGTTAGCTGGGACCCATTGTCACATATCAAAATTTTAGGAGAGCCAAATTTTAAGAATATATCTTTTTCAAGTAATTTACAAATGGATTTTGTAGTAGCATTAACTAAAGGAAACATCCAGACATACTTAGTGAAAACATCGACCACTGACAAAATAAATCTATGACCTGAATAGGTTCTTGGTAAAATTCCAATTAAATCTAAAGACAACATAACCATAGGCTGATCAACTTTTTTAGGATTAACCATCAAACCAAATGGAGGAGAATTTGAATGTTTATAAGCTTTGCAAGTCTCACAAGAATTTATGTAATTCCGAACATCTTTAAACATACCAGACCAAAAATAGTGTACCTTCAGTTTTTTCAAAGTTTTATGAATACCTAAATGTCCTGAATTTAAGTCATCGTGATTATTTCTAAGAGTCTCTATAATATGTTCTTTGGGGATAACAATTTTCCAATTTAAACGAGAATTAGGATCAAATTTAGCTTTACAATATTTATATAAAGTTTTATTCTCTACCTTGAAACTTTTGTGACGTAAAGGAAATTTTTGACAATTAACAAATATCTTTTTATACCAAGGGTCAATAATATCATCATCAGGATAATCTATAGAAGTAATATCTATGGCATTTATTTCAAGTCTAGACAAAGTATCAGGAACCGTATGTAAACTACCTTTTTTATGTATGACATCAAATGAAAATTGCGCTATTCTAGCGGCCCAACGTGCGAGTCTACCCGACGGGTTAGTTAACCTAAGTAACCACTGGAGACTAGCATGATCAGTAACTATAGTGAAATTCATACCTTCAATGTACGGTCTAAAATGCTCTATTGAATCTAAAATAGATAAAAGTTCTCTTTCAGTTGTACTATAATTTTGTTCACATCTAGATAAAGCACGAGAATAATAAGCTATTGGATGTTGTTCATGTTGTTCGTCTTCTTGACATAAAACGCTACCTATACCAACGGAGCTAGCATCACAATGAAGAAAAAAAGGTTTTTCGAAATTAGGGCAAGCTAAAACGGGGGAAGAAACTAACATTTGTTTTAATTTATTAAACGCAATATCGGCTGACTCATTCCATTCAAGGGGTTTTTTTGAGTTTTTACTACCACCAGTCAATTTTGTGAGAGGGGACGCTATATGAGCAAAGTCTGAAATAAATCTACGATAATAGGAACACATACCTAAAAAACTTCTTAAATCTTTAACGGTTTTAGGGACGGGAAAATTATTTATGACTTCCAACTTAGAAGGATCAGTGTGAAGACCACGACCATCAACAACATAGCCAAGATATTGTAGTTTATCCTTACAGAATTTACATTTTTTAAGATTAACTGTCAAACCAGCAGATTTCAATTTTTCAAAAATAATGTCTAGTAATTTTAAATGAGAGTCAAAATCTTTTGAAATAGCGACTAAATCGTCCAAATAAGCCATTATTTGACCGTCAAATTCGGGACCAAATAATTTATCTACCAATCTCTGAAGTTCAGCTGGGGCATTCGTCAAACCAAAAGGCATACGAACAAATTCAAAAAGTCCTTTACCAGGAATAACAAAAGCAGTTTTTTCACAAGATGATTTTTCTAATGGAATTTGGAGAAAAGCTTTAGATAAGTCAATAGCTGAAATAAATTTAGCATCTCTCAAACTATCTAAAATACGTGACGTATAAGGAAGTGGATAAGCATCTTTAACAGTCAAAGAATTTAAACGTCGGGAATCTAAACATAAACGAGTGGTACCATCTTTTTTATCTACGCCTAAAACAGGAGAAGACCATGGGGACTTAGAGGGTTGAATAATATTTTCCTTCAATAAAATATCTACTTCATCATATAAAGCTTTTTGTTTTGCCGGACTAAGCGGCCAATAACGTTGTTTAACTGGTTCGCCTACAGTAACAATTTTATGTTCTGTTAAATTAGTAAGACCTAAACCCATCTTTTCATAAGAAATATCTTCAAACTTATTAATGATTTTATCTAATTTATTTTTATCTTCGAAAGAAAGTTCTGAAACAGAAGTGACTGAGCAAATTTGGGTAGAGCTACTATGTTCATAAGTTATATTTTTAAATAAATCTTTTGCTAAATTAAATTTACGCCAAAAGTCAAAACCTAATATTATTGGTGGTTCCAATGAAGGTATTACCATAAAAGAGATAGTATGGGTGATGTCATCACAAGTGACAGGAATGTCCATCATACCAATAATATTTTGAGAAGAACCGTCAGCTGTACGAGCGCTTTTAGAAACAGTACTTATTTTGAAACCAAAATCTAAAAATTTTAAATGACTATTTGAACCTAAAACGCAACCATTCGCTCCACTGTCCAATAAACCTACAAAGTTGCGGTCACGAACTTTGAAGTTTAGAAAGGGACGAACGTCGTCGTTCTTTACAAATAAAATAGGTGCGACTCTATGAATATCAAAAAATGTTTTTAAATAATCAAGCCAATCGGAAAATTCTTTACGTTGAGTGTCAGGTTTAGGTCGACAAATTAGTTTTTTGAATTAGAATTAGAAGTACCAGGTTGTTCATTATTAACAGCCGGGTTGCAATTTGTGCAAAACTTAACTGTAGTGTTTGCTTTCTTGCATCTAAAGCAAATCATGCCAGGAATTTTCCTGCATTCTTTAAATGAATGACCACTTTCGTCACACTTCAAACAATTTTTCGCAGAAGGCGGTGATGTAATAAAAGCTATGTTAGGTTTTTTATTAAATTTTCGCGCGTCAATCTGAGGCTTACGCTCTTCAGTTTGAGTCGAATTATATTCTTCAATCATTTTACTAAATTGCACTAACTCATCAATAGAAATGATATTCCTGCCCAAAAGGTGCATGGAATACTTTGGAAGCATGTTGTGTCTTAAAATTTCCAACAAAGTTAAATCCTGAAGGGGAATTGTCAATCTATTCGACATGTCTACTAAGTCAATGATGAAATCTGACAGAGTCTCACCCTGGCGCTGTTTTCTAGTACGCAGGTCAAATTCAAGTTGATAATCAAAATTTAATTTATCAAAACGTTTAAGCAATTCAAGTTTTAAACGCTGCCATGTCAAAATGTTTGTCCGCACAGAACAAAACCATTTCAATGCAGAATCCGTGAGAACTTCAGCAAAAGAATTCAAAATGTGGTTGTCAGCAATATCACGAGCTATGCAATACTCATCTAAATTAGTTAAAAATTCACGAACGCAAGTCTTGCCATTAAATTTGTACTTAAATTTGGAAAGATCAGGTTTTTTATGAAAGTTACCTTTTTGAGTCTGGATTGGTTTTAAATTATGAGTAGCATTCATTTCAGTTAAATTATTAAGATCGTCCAAGAAACGTCTAGACAAGTCAATGTCTTGAAGATGATTACTCAAGTCATTGGTGCAAGTCGCTACTGAAATCACTAAAGGTTGGTCTAACAAACTATGAGCTTCTCTAGGCTGCGATAGATCCAGTAATTCTTTCTCCATTTTTAAATGAAATTAATATATGTTATCAAAATTTAAAAAGTCAATTAAAAAAATTTTCAAAGTTAGTAAAAATTTCAATTCAATCTTGGCCGAGCCGAACAATCTTCAAATATTCTAAGTTATCAAATCCGTTCAAAATCTATATGGTTAATTAAGTTTGTAAATACCAAAATTATTTAATTGTTTTGTTTAACAAAAATACTAATATAAACAAGCACTGTTGGTATGAAAGTACCAATGCATAAAACTTACTTCTCCGCCAAAAATAACTTATTAAAAATGTCAAATCCGAGAATATTTTGCTGAAAACATTCAAAACAAAATGCAAAATAAATGTCAAAACAATAATAAGGAGATGCAACAACCTCAAATTCACAAATAAGTGTAAATAAGTCCGAAAAACAAGTACTTCAGTCCCTGTTCTCTGGCGACAATTGTAATATTTTTAATTTTGATTGGTTGTGGTGTGAAAGTATACAAATAAAATGGTAAGTTTAATTAGAAATGACAAATAAAATTTCGGACGCCAGGCTATTTTTAAAGAAAACAAAACAGCCAAAACTCAGACAGTAGAACAAATATTGGACTTTTTTAATCCAGGCCGGGGACTCAGACGTGGCAATAAAAACTAAGTCTCACCTGATAGAGGTTCCCAGTTTCGTCTGATTGCGTCGTAAGCTTGGTTATCGGACTCTTATGCCAAAAATAACTTAACTAAGTTCTATGAGCTAGTTGTACAAATTTATTCTTAAAATTTAACTACCAAAAGCAATAATTCGGCGTCAACATTCGCCTTCCACTTTCAAAAAAAGAATTAAACTAATAGGCCAGAAGGGCGAGTGAATTACACTTCCATATTAAAAAAACTAAAGTCCCAAAATTATTTGTCGTTGGTGCATCTTGCGGTATAATAAAGTTTTTCACTGACCGTTTATGGACGAAAAATAGTTAAAAACGCAAACGAAACTTATGGCGGGATCCACATGGCGGCCGGCACCGCGAGCCTTCACATTTGTTTCAGCATGCCGAAATGCGATGCGTAAATGTCGATAGTTTTAATCCATAGGAGGATTACAAATATGTATTATATAAAGGATATAAAAAAAAACGCCTCGCGGCTAAAACAAGAAAACCACAAGTTATATCTCAAATAAAAATTTTAAATACCAAAAGGTTGAAAAACAAATAATGGTAAAAACTCACCGTTTTTTCCGAAATCAATACATTTTATTGTAAATCACCATTTGGTGAATCGAAATGTGGTTCTTTATGCCATTTTAACACTGAGCACAATGAGATTTTCTCAGATTACTTTAATTTTAAATTTCAAGCCATCTTTTTCAATGGGATGACGAAAGGGAAGTGAAAAATGTTTTTTTCTAATTACATTAACATGATTCTTGGGCATGGAATCAAGCCTATTTAGCCTCTTAAGCGTCTGATAAACCAATTAAAAATAACACCTACCTCAATTTTGGGACAATCTGTGACAGGTGTGGCTGAAACTACCCTAAAGTTAAAGATTTCTTAAAGGAACTGTCAAATCGATCCAATTTGGTTGTAGTGTTGGGAATACAACACTACAGACCTAGGTTTGATTCCCAGCACTGGTCTTTTTTCTGTGCATCCATATTTCAGTTTGTATTTAGTATGAAATACAATGATTTTAATTAAAAAATTATTTTCCAAATAATCATTATTTAAAAAAATAGACTATTTTTTCATGTAACTGCGACGTAAACGTGGTCGCCACGGAATACTGATCTAGAAACATTGGTTCCTAATCACCAAATAAAAAGAATTGGGGATGTCTATTTTTTTGCAATGTATAGAAAATCGAAAACCATTTCGAGATAAATGCTTTTTAAATCGTTTTCTGTAGTTATTTAATTTTAATAGTATGTAATGAATTTATTATATAACAAATAAGCAATGAACTTCATTTGACATTGGTGTAAATTGCGTGACCGGTTCAAGTCGTACTTTATTCTGTGTGGTTAGAATTCTTCACAATTTACGCGTGGATTATACTACGGAGTTTGATTTGGACCCGCTGTCTGACATCTAGCACTTTGTCAGTGCCAGTGAAGTGACATAGTGTATAGTGTACCACTACGCAAAAAATAATTACAGGGGTTGCCTTATCGTAAGCATTTAGATAGATTTAGAAATTTGGCATTGTGGGAGCCCTCAATTATAATCTGACGTCATCAACTAAAATAGTTTCAATAATTAATTTTGAAAAAAGTAGAGAACTAAATGACAAAATATTGAAATTAGTTTCTTATAATTGACCTTTCTATACAAAAAAAATATAAAAACCATTGGTAATTTTTTTTAGACATTCCCAATTGTGTATATGGGTAGTTCTACTAGCCAGTGTTCTGTTAAACCTATCTTATTGCATATATTAAAGAAATGAGGCAATAGCAGTGAAGACTTAAATGATACTAAAGTATGCATTTGTAGTGTTAAAGTGATTTTGGTGAGTTTGATATTTATAGTGCATAGCTGTTGCCTGTTGGAAGGACTACTTTGAAAGATTTCCTCTTTGTCTACAAGCAAGTAGAATAGGATTTATTACTTTTATCCCGTTTCAATGTGGAGTCTAGTTAATTGTAAAGCTACTTTGAACCTTATGTCATTGCATGAAGATCACTTTGACATTGTACTTTGTGATGCATATATTTTTGATGGTGCTGAAAATTGAAGCGGCAATACACTAAGTTGTTCGCCTCATGCTGCATGCAGCAAACGCAAAAGTGTAAAGCACACTGTAGTGAAGACAAAGTTTGTTGGCCAGTAGTTTGAAACAAGTTTGGCAATCGCATTAGGTGAACGACTCAATGTAATCACCGCTTAAACTGCTGTGTTTTACAAGATAAACATTTGGTATGTACCTGTTATTCAGATGTTAAAGATCAGTTGGTTTGCATACCTGTTTTTCAGATTGAAGCTCTTCTGCAGTCTTCTGAATGTCAGAATCATGGGCATATTTGCAGTTGTGTCCAAAGCGGCACCTTCCTTTCCGGTAGTTCCAGCATATCTTCTTACCGTTAATCATCTGGGTGTTGTCTTTACCTGGAACCTTGACAGTCATGGCCTATGTACTTGACGATTGTATGCACAATTGGATACAAAGCTTTTCTACAGTAAATAGCTGATTATTTATTTAAATAAAAGTTTTACTAAAAGGAGTAGATTTTAGTTGCCATTTAATAGTAATACTAGTAATGTGATATTCTTACTTCATATCCACACCACAAATAAAATGATGCAAACAAGTGGGAACAGCCCAAACTAAGTAAAATTCTTGGCAGGATGAATGATTTCAAGAAACCAGTTTTCTGTTCTATTCACAAACAAAAAAAAACTTCAATGGCCAAGGCAATTTAGTTTTTATGTATCCATGGTATAAATATGTAATTGTAGGGTACAAGTTGATATCTAAAAGTAAGAAACAGTTCACCTTCTTAATTTTAAATTTCCAAAAGTTCTGGAATGTTACCACCAAAATAGAAATTCTAAAGCAACTATATTCCTACTGCTATATATATGAAAGTAATAGAAAGTCAACATATACCATTTTGACATGCTTCTCTAGTATTGCTGCTTTGGCTTGTTCTGCTGCAGCAAATGGGTTAGAAAACACTGATGTCTGAAGAGAGCTCTCTCCAAGCGCTGGTTTCGGCAGTTTAGGCTTCAGTGCATCCTCGGTGGGTCTAAAAATATACGGATACCTCATTTAGTTAAAACAATACTTCTCCGAGTACATAAATGATGAAAATACAAAGATTGTAAAAATACATAGGTATTAAATGGCATAGTACCCAGCTTTAAAACTGTAGGTTACAAAAGCATGAAGATTGTGCAAGAGGACAACGCTAAAAACACTCATATAGGAGACTCACTTCTCATCGGGAATGTCTTCATCGGAATCACTTGAAGAAGATGTACCGTAACTTAATAAAGCATTCATATTTCAGAAGCTTATTTCGTGTGCTAGCTAAGGCAAAATAAACTAGTTAAGATAAACTACTACTATTTATTAACAACTATAACTATCTTCCTTCCTTCACTTCAAAATGTCATTTGTTTAAACCACAGATAACAATACGCGTCATAGAAAATATTTTTTTTTTTTTTTGGAGAATGATATGATGATAAAAAAAAATACAGACTAAAACTGATCTAATCATAATAAATTTAAAGATCAATTTACGATTGTGTATAGTTACGTTTGGCCAATCTAACAATGCAAATTACTCATAAAAGTTATCGATTAGTGTTACCATTCATCACTATCTTGATTTTATTTAAATCATATTTTGGATTTACGATATTAAACAGTGACAAAAAATGTTCACGGAATAGTACAGTGAAACGACGTGGAAACGACAATATGAGAATAGTATTATAAAAGTGGATAAAACTTGGCCCGATTTAAATTTCATTCAGTTGGTAGTAGTAATTTTGACGTAATTGGTATGTACCACAACAAAAAATAAACTGATTTAGAAGTTTATTTCATCACCAAATTAGTAAATTTTATTTGTCTAGTCCTCATATAGTCTCTTAGTAAAATTCTTGTCTTGTAATTGGTGTTTCTCAAAACTTATGCAGGATTGACATTTGTTATGAGCTTTTCTATGATAACCTATTGCCAAAATTACATTAATGTTTAGTTTAGGTTCAGCCACATTGCAGCGGCTGTGGTCACGAGTAGTGGAATAAAGTGTAGGGTACCTTGTTTGTTTAGCCGAGTCAGTTTTTCGAAAAACCCACATTTGTCTTGTTTTTGTACCGGTACCCACCATAGCTCACCGACACATAACTGAGATTATACGACGATTTATCCGAAGATACATCTACAGGCTAGGGCTCCAACATCCCAGTTATAAATTCTGAAGTTGTTTGTGTCAACCTTTTCATTACGTTGTGTACGCTGATTCGCAATTTAGTTTCGCAGAAAATGTTTCTCGTATTATCATTTTATCGAATAACTAATACGCATAATACTTACTTTCAAGAAATAAAAATAACTGATTTTAGTTTCAAATACAATTTAATTATTCGATATTCACATCATAGAGTAATAATTAACGTCTATTTTTACATTTAAGTTTATGAAAAAAAATACACCGAACAGGCAATAGGTATTCAATGAAAATAATTCTACTGTTCAACAAGTTCGTTAAGTAAAAAAATAACATTATAAAATTAATTGAATTGCGTTGCTTTGGAATATGTTTCATTCAAGTAAATAGTCCTTGAAACAATAATATTCGAAATAAAAATACAAGTGCCAAATATTGTATAAAAAAATCTGCGAAACCAAATTCTATGAAATTTCTGTCTGCGAAACAAGAGGTTCCTATGCCAAATACCAGTAGAGAAGCTGTTTTGTGAAAAGAGGTTTGGGATTGTAAAACTCAATCAAATGACACGACCATGCTTCCAGTAGGTACTTAAATGTTCTGAATGTGGCGTTGCTAAATGTAAGAATCAAGATACATTTTCAAATAATCATCAGATTTTGATAATATTGTGCGTTTGTGTGTGTGTGTGTGTGTGTGTGTGTGTGTGTGTGTGTGTGACAAATTCAAGAAAAATAATATCAAGAAATAATAAAAATATATATATATATATTAGGGGACAATCTCACACAAATCGACCTAGTCCCAAACTAAGCAAAGCTTGTACTATGGGTACTAGACGACGATAGACATACTAATATAGATAAATAAATACTTAAATACATAGAAAACATCCATAACTCAGGAACAAATATTCGTGCTCATCACACAAATAAATGCCCTTACCGGGATTTGAACCCAGGACCTCTTGCTTCGTAGGCAGGGTCACTACCAACTAGGCTAAAGCGGTCGTTAATCAACGTTTATATCAAGTTCGGGTAGTTCAAAAAACTCGCGTAGCTAAAATGACGTGATACCCTAAACTTCAGTGTGCTCATGACTGTGGCCACAGCAATGTGGCTGAAACGTCGATGCAATTTTAATAATACAAAAAGCATTACAGCAGTTTAGTGTTGTGTAGGAAATTCTCAATCCACCGTTCCACATTCGGCTTCGATTAACCCAGCTTTAGTCTAAGCTCGACCTATTCTGGTTGTCCTGGTGGTGGCTGGCTAGGGTCCGACAGTAGGATGAGAATAACCAGAAGACGACGATTTCAACCTTTTGATCCTTCACTTCTACGGCAAATCATGTGTTAAGTATAAAATTTTACTATAACCCCTTCGCTACTGTATTGGAAACAATATTATGTTTAATTTCACGTCGTTTTAATTATTTAGTATGTTTACTTCACATCTTAACAAGTGAATTTGACCCTCTTGCAGTTGTCAGATTGATTCAAAATTTGGTGCAAGTGATAATTAAATAATAAATAGTAGTCGAAAATATAAAAAAAAATACTATTTGGAGTATCTTTGAGCACTAATCGTAAACTTTTCTTTTGCTCTAATGGTTTCGTTGATGGAAGTCTTACAAAAAAGTAGTATTTTTTACAATTTTGTATTAGGAAATAGACTATTAATGAGTGAGCATGCTGCTAACCTAAAATATCCTGAATTTCTACTGATTATGAAACAATTCGTCTGCTCTTGTTTTTATTTTAGTGAGATTAACATAATTTTAATGTCACACATTGAAACTTTAGGTTGGAATAATTATATTTTAAATTTTTAAAGGAACAATTTTATTGATAGGTACTGGTGTTAGTTTTATTTATATGTTCTTTTTTCTACCAGTGCAAGGTGTATGGTAGATTTAGATTTTTTTAAGTAGCAGCCCCAAAATTTCTTCTTTTTCTGATTTTGCGTGCGAGCGAGAAAACAAATCGTGCCAGTGCTTCTCCTCGGAGTGAAGGCGGCATCAATTTCTGAATTAATTACCATTTGTCGCGAAACTGCGCGTCCTCTATCTTTTCTAGACCAAAAAGTTTAATCTTATTGCAAGTTGTGTTAAATAGTGTTCTAAATGGCTTCAGATGATGAAGTAGACGGTTCATTTGCAGGTAAACTTCCAAAAATCTATTAGCATGTCATAGGTAAGCCGCGAATAGCGGTATCATGTGTTTACTTGCGGTATAAGCAATTAAAAATTAGAAGAATTTGGCTTTTCTATTGAACTATTATCAACAAACAAGCAACCAACGAAAGAACGAGTAATTTTACCATCTGATAGTGCAGTTTAATGGTGTAATTGTTATCGGTCGGTTGTAAATATTTTGTGAGTGGCAGTTCGTGACAGAAAAGAACATGCAATTCTGCTCATTACTACTTAACAAAATGGACGCCGCCAAACAAAGGGATTAGTGACCTTAACCGCTAGGAGCGCGCGTGTTTCGAGAAATACTGGGTTCTCGTGGGATTGCCGGTTTGAGACAGGTGTGAAGCATGGTTGCAGTGGTTTGACCAGTTTATTAATTTTTTTTAGGCGACGAGGACGTGGAAGAAGGTGAAGGTCAGAATGAAAATTCTGGGGAAAGTGATGAAGCCCCACCGAAGGTACCTATGAGGATGTCATTATATTTTATTAGCTGTTCATGTTTTCTTTCATTAGCCAGCTCAGTTTTATTTGTAAACAAAAGTGCTTGATAACACTGGGTTCTTTATATTGATGATAAATAATCCCTTTTGAATTTGATACCTAAATAATATTAATGATATATAATAGTGTATACAAATTAGGTCATATTTTAGCATCAATAACTTATTGTAATGAAAACTCAGTTACCACAAAGATAAGATGTTGTAAAGATTAAATCGCTAACTCTTAAACACTATCTATTTAAATAATATAAGTCTTTAATTATAATTAAATTTATTATTTCCTAGGAGGATGATGATTACTCTCCAGAAGACGGTAGAAAGAAGAAAAAGGGAAAGAAAAGAAAGGCCAGAGGAGAAGATAAAAAAGGGAGGAAGAAGAAGAAGAAGAGAAAGAATGATAGTGAGGATGTAAGTATTTTTATACTAATGTTTCTTCCAGATCACCCCAAACACTTGCACATTTAACCTTACTAAGTCCTGGTAAGTGTATTATGTTTTGCTATTATTAAAAAAAATAGACCTTATAGGTTAAGTACTCACACTTGCTGCACACAACTGTTTCATTTTTTTTTGACTGTACTACTACCAAATAAATAGCTAGAGTAAACAAGAAGTTTAAGCTCCAACTAGCCAAGTTTTCAATTCATATCTTTTCTTGTTTCTGTTTGGATGGAATGGTGTTGGTGTACCTATAATAATTACATAATTAACTTTTTGCTAGACTAGCTTGCACCCACTGCTTGACCCCAATAAAAACCTTCCTATCCCATGTGGTTTTCCTGTAAGCTGTCTTTAATACTTACCTACATCATAAATTAAGTCTCTGAAAAGTTACAACTTTCCACATCTAAAGGCTTGGTCTGGGCATTGATGAAGCAAACAACAATGATTTATAAACTCATTAAGATTTAGGTGTCTATTTGTTGGAATTTGAACCCATTTCATTTTGTAAGAGCTAAAAAGTGTCATTAACTGAGCAAATCTTTTCTCTTTTATTTTCCTATTAGGCCTTGTATATCCACACTGAATAAAACCCTTTGCAACTGCCTGAGAATAAGATAATGATAATATGTGTGTTATGAAAAATAAAAGTATTTTTAGTTGAATGATTCTTCAAGCCACCCATTGAAAAGCTCTTAGAGTAAGACCTTATTTTTATCTAACACAGACTAGATTATAATTAAATGTACAAATTAAAGGTGGTTTAACTATAGTGATTAATAGAAATTTAATTTGATTTTAGCTTAGCTTCAACAAACACATGCAAATTGAATAACACAGATTTGATGACATTCTATGATGGAAACTATAACTCTGAAATGACTATTATTCTTGTGCTTTACCTTGAAATAATTATTACCATGTATTATGTCATTGAATAGATAAATGAAATAAGGAAACTATTGCAATAGTAGTCAAAAGTACCTACCTATGCGTATGTTACTGATTGTGAAATTGTATGTATGTAATTGCATTTAAATTGGACTTAAGTTAGTTACATAAAACATATTAAAAATAACCAGTTGTTTGCGACTTTGTTGAAGAACCCTGTTTTTGCTTAGCTGCGGGAATTATGTAATTTTCTGTGATAAAAAATTTTCAATGTTAATCCAGGTTTATTAATTAGGTATTTGTATGCCAAATATCATCTAAATCTGTTCAGCCGTTTGCGTGATGGAGTATAGTATAAATCTTCCCAGGTTAATTTTTCGCTTCAAGCCCTTATCTTTCAAAACAAACGGTATTGTCATAGTATTAAGGTTCAAATTTAATGTAATGGCTCGATGCGAAAAATTCACCTGGGAAGATTTATACTATAATAGACATCCAAACATACCAACTTTGACATGTATTTACAATAGGTTAGTAGGTAGGATTTAACTTTGGCCAAAATTGTTGTCACCATTTGATTTATTTATGAAGTTAGTTGGGTTCAAGTTCAGGAGGTTAAAGTTGTATTTTGCCATGGTAACCCAGACATCTTACTTGTATAGGTAACGCCACCAGAGTTGAGGCCACGCACACAACCACATCTCATGTAATGACAGCGAGATTTTGACGTTGTGTTGACGTTTAACGACAACACAACGTCAAAATCCCGCTGTCATTACATGAGATGTGGTTGTGTGCATGGCCTCAACTCTGGTGGCGTTACCTCTAAAACAAGTTGAATATTGCATTAAAAAAAAAATGGTCGTTATTTTGAACAAGTCATCATCATCATCCCCAGCCTACATACGTCCCACTGCAGGGCACAGGCCTCCTCTCAGAATTGCGAGAGAGCTTGGGCCGTAGTTCCCACGCGAGCCCAGTGCGGATTGGGAACATTAGAACACACAACTCATTGTAAAATTTATCGCTTTTGACCTACACAATAGATATCCAAATAGAAATAATGTAAGACATTGGTTACACCCATTGGTATTGGTGTAGTGTAACCCTCGGACTGACGGCCTGGAATGATGAAACTGAAATATTTTAAATAATCTTGTCAGTCTGTTGGTTAAGAATGACAGAAAACCAGAATGATAAACTGAACTGACACCAGAATTAATGTGTAACTGATGTCTAAGTTTTATTTTTCAATACAACAGGTTCTGATTCCCAACCTGAGTTTTTTTTTTATCTATGTAGGTATGTAGTTTTTGTTGTCACTAAAATTGATGACATGGTTCCTATAGTCGGACAAGCTAGTGCGCGACCCTCCGCGGAACCCTGTCGCAGTCAGTATTTGCCGCACTTATTAAAAACAATCTTATTAAGGACAGCAGAGGCTCCCTGCGACAGGGTTCCGCCGAGCGCCGCGCACGAGCTTGTCAAGGTATAAGAACAGATCTTTGTATGTCTTATAGCTTCATCTTGTCCATACTGACCAATTTAAACATACCACCCTGTATAATATAAGCAAAATAAGTATTAGCCAAATCTTTTGGCAGGTCGGCACATAAAGCACAAAAAACGTTATATAATTTCAATCTCTGTCTTTTGATTTTGTACAAAATAGTAGCCACATAGTTAGATCATGGAAATTTGTTTCTTGTTAATAAAACATTGAATTTTTAACTAGTCGCCCAGAATAAATTCATGTTAACTAAAGATTAACATGACTGGCGACGCCATAGAGGACAGAAAGACATTTTACAGTTACACAATACATTAAAAACAGGTGAGGAAAGAAGAAAAATTATGTACACATGTAGATTTAGAAGTTATCTTTCATGTTATGTAGCTTTGAGAACACAAATATCCCTTTTTTTGTTGTTTAATGTCTACACTGAAAATTACGTATATTTACGCAAATTTAAAATATTCTGCCTTAATTAGATTTTCGAACTTCTTATTGTGCCGTTCCGTTTACGCTAATAGTATTGAACAGAAGAGAGAAAGGGACAGCATGATATGAACTTCGATTACGAACTTCGTTGTAGCCCCCCTGGTTGGGCAGAGTTTTGAAGTATAACTAAAAATTATATTTTAGCACTAGTAAATCTGGAAATAAAATCGACAACGCCAAGACAACGCCCATATAACAAACTCGTATGGTATTTATAGCACCATTTCAATAAGGATTTACTCTTTTCCATAGGATGATGAGTTCGGATTAGAGATAGAAGCGGAGGGTGACAGCGACTACGCGCTGAGCGCGATGACTTCGAGCAAGAAGTCACGCAAGGGTCGTGGCAGTAAGCACAACACCACGCCTTCCACGCCGGCCGCCTCTGACTCCGGCTCTGGTAAGCTGCTGCTTTGTGCCCTTTCAGGGGCGGATCTATGAGCTCGGTTACACGCTAGTTCTGGCGTCAGTTCAGTCCATCATTCTTGGAATGACGAGAGAATTATCGTGTAACCCTCTCGGACTGACGGATTAATGGTCCGAACTGATGAATAAATGCATTATGAATTACAGAAAACCAGATTGATGCACTGAACTGAAGCCAGAATTAACGTGTAACCGATCTCTATTATTAAGTAAAACACATTTTTTGTTCACGACTTTCCTGCGAACATGCCAAAAGTTAAGGGTCTATTAGCCATTATTTTGTTAGTGAAGTCTACATCGGCATGTGGTGTGGGACGCCTGGTGGGAGGCCTGGTCTGAGTAGCTAGTTTTATGTTTGCAGGAGAAACGACTTCTGTTTCTTATGCTATGATCCCTATATAAGGGCTTTTTGGGCTACAGCCCAGAGTCCCGTAGGTATAAAGGACCCCGAATTCCCATTGTAGACCTAGTGTACCATTATCAAATCAGTTTTTGGCAAAATCGCAATTGGTTGATTAATTAGGTCGACTCCCAATTAGTATTATCTCAGGGCTCCATAAACTAATAGTCCGCCCCTGAGCACTTTGACAGGTGACAAAGGCTCCCGGCGGTAGTACTGCGTCGAAGTAGTCTTCAAATTACAGAAACGGTCATGTCATGTGTATTGGCTGCGGAAATAATTACGAAGCAAAAATACGCGCTGAGTCCTTGAGTTGCGAAATGCAGCTTGTACTACCTATATAACCTCCTCTGTAGCGGACCTTTTATTAAGTTTTGCAGATAGTATGCTTGGCGACTTGACAAACGTTTTGTCAGAATGCAGGCTAGAAGGTTCACTAGAACGCTTCTGTTTATGTTCTTCTTAGTTTTTGCGTGTGATGTAATATTCGCTAGAAGGCTCTTTACATTACAAGTACAATCACACTTTTTTTTCTTACTTGAACTATCTTAGGATGTGCAAGTTCAGTTGACCCTTATGAATCAGTTTATCTCGATTACCCCAATCCTACTTATTCGTAAACAATATTCAAAATCAAGCTACGAGCGATGTGAATAAATATGTTGAACTAAACAATAGAAAGCTCGCAAAAGTGCGCATTAAAATGTCTGCGTAATATGGTAGCTGGCTGTCCCACATACTTTTGTAAGCTGAGAACTATGGATATTCTGCGGTTATAAAAATAATAGTTCAGCAATAAGTGTAAACTATAACATCCGCGTTATATATAAATCGTAAGAACCATTGAAACATACAATTACATAAATGAAATTCTAATCGCACCTTATCATGGCAAATAGGCAACTGAGATAAGTTATTTCATTAGTTAGCCTCAATGGTCTGGGAATGGGAGATGTCCTCAAACGCCACCTTACAGCTTGCGGTATACCTTGTGATCGTTGGGAGGAACTTGCACTGCAAAGACCAGAGTGGCGATCTACTGTTCGCAAAGGTGTCGAACGTTTTGAACGGATGCGTCTGGAGGACCTGGATGCTAAGCGTCAAATGCGTAAGACACGACCAAGGCGCTCCTACACTTACACATACAACAGTTCCGGACAACTTCACTGCGCTTCGTGTGATCGAATTTTCCGAACCAAGTTCGGCTTCGCGAGTCACATTCGAGCTTTCCACAACCCGGACAAGGACAATTGACGGAGTCGCTGTCGCCGGATACGGCGAGGAGGACTATATATATATAGTTAGCCTCAAAATCTCATACAGATTGCAATTATGATTTATTATAGTTATTGTGGTACGCAGTATAAGCTAATGGAATTATTAGCGTGCTCTGAAGGTCGTCAGGGCAACGGCCTTAGGTAACGTGACTAGTGTAACAATTATAGCGTATTTGTAGTCGCAATACGGCGACTTTCTGCTCCATTGTACATTGAGAAAAAAGCCGGTTACGTATGCCTACCGTAAGTGGCACAACTTAACTTCATGATTGGATGAACTAGTTTGCCAGAAAAAGCGTTGCTAGGTTTGGATGGAATTTAATACTGATGAGCTTAATGTTGATGTTTCAGTATCGAGTCGATATTTTTAACTGTTTTGGCTACATTTGTTTATTATAAGAACAACAAAGCCGATAAGTTTGCGTAATGTTAACAATTGAACGCTTCAAGCATAATCGAATTATGGATTTCGGTTTTGTAAAATATATATATATTTAAACCTATGTACATTATTCTACATAAGAAACTTAAGACATGTTCTTGTATGTAGAGTAATATACAGAACTGATTTGAAACTTAAGTCAGTCAAATCGGCATTTCTACTTTTTTTTATGAGTATACTACTACATGCAAGAAGGGCCTTGCTTATGTTTGGAATTGGCGTAAGGAGGATATTCCAATCAACACGCATAACTTATGGATTCTACATACAACAAAAAAGATTTTGTACTTATGTCTATTGCACACATCACTATTTGTAACTCGAATTTTCAATGGTTCATTTGTCTTCAGGCATGCCAACAGTTGAAGAGGTTTGCTCCTCATTCGGGCTCTCTGACGTGGACATCCAGTACACCGATGCCGACTTAGAAAATTTGGCGTCGTACAAGCTTTTCCAGCAACATGTGCGACCGATGCTTGTTAAGGAAAATCCTAAGGTAATTTTGATACACAACTCCATTATATTTTATAATATGATGAAGGGGACTAGTACCACAGAATAAGTAATATGTAACCAGTAATCCAACTTTATGAAGTTGGAACGCCCGATTCGACGCACGCACACAGCCTTTGATCAATTATAACTGTAGATCCACAGTCGCGCGCCCGAAAATGTCCGAGCCAAATGAGCGCCACTTTGATAAAAGTGGCCTTCTTTTTCTCAGTACGTTGCGTGAAATTGTCAAGTTTAGCTGTCAAGTGTCAACCGAAATTCGACTGTAATGAAGTAAAGGCTAGGTTCAAATTTCTGTGTAGGTGATGTTTTTAATTATTATGCAAACAAATAAAAAAGTTCGGACATTCTTTGAAGGGGATTTTGTTCGGCAATGTGTATCTTCAGTTATAATTGATCATAGCACACAGCCAAGCGTCTTATAAGGCGCGAGCGTGGGAACTGCATTGTTTTGTCTAGCGAAGATTGGTTAGCGGCCGTGTAAGACGCTTGGCTGTGGGCGTGCGTCGATCGGACGCTCTAGTATGAAGTTGGATTACTGGTTACATATTACTTATTCTGTGCTAGTACTATGTTGACAGAGCTAGAGTCCTCGCGAGGCGCTAGATGATTTTGTGTAGCATAAGATTTTAAAGCTCCAAACGCACAGACAGCGGAGGTGTGGCGGTGCGGTGGCGGTGACAGTTGTAATATTCTAACTTGTATGAATGGTTGTGCGGTACCGTACCGCGCACTCGTTCGGTCTGTACCCGGCGAAAACTGATCCGGTACTAGCTGTCAAATTCGGGACATCGTCAGATGCTGTAAAGGCACAATAATTCAAATGTCTACACGATGACGAGAGTCACGAAACCGCGTATATGCGTTGACAGTGAATGTGTTAAATGTTAATACAGGTTGCAGACTCATCAAATAATCACTAAAAGGAAATATTACTTCAATCAATACCTATAAAGCAGTGCTGTGACTGATTTGACAGATAATAGAGGTAGGAATTCGAAATAAGGCAGGCATATCGAAGTTTCCACAGAATAAGGAATTAGCTTTTTTTTCCAAATGGTTGAGACCAAGGAATTAGGCAAGTTGGTCTATGTAATAAAAAAAATCTTAATTATTTTTGTATCCAGGTACCAGTATCGAAGCTAATGATGCTGGTAGCCGCAAAATGGCGTCTGTTCTGTGAGACCAATCCGAACCTCGGCGGCGGCACCTCCAACATGGGTTCTGAGGAGAACACAAACACGTCCACTGCGTCCGACTACGTGTCCAAGGGCAGGCCGGGACGTCCGCCCAAAGAGCCAAAGGTAGTTACTAGATTTGTAAATTGCCATACCCTAGGAGTACAAACATCACGCCTGTACGAAACGCTACATTTAGGTTTCGGGGCTGGGTGAATCAACTTTTTCGTGTTGTTTACTTAGTCCCCAGTTGTCCAAGAGACATCTTCATACTGTTTCATAGAGAAATGCTAATGGTTGTCCATGAGACAAAATTTGTGTAACCATAGCAATAAAAGGTAAGAAAAGGTTGATTGACCCGGCTACATAGTAATATTAGGTTTAATATTAGATCAAAGAGGTACAATAGTAACAGGTTGCTACCCTAATCCTTAGTCGCTTCTTACGACATCCACGGAAAAAATGGAGAGGTGTAATTCTAAAACCCCAAAAATATTTTGTTATTATTATAATTGAGTGTCTTTGGTGACGGTTTTATCATGAAGTCAAAGTCAATTACAGGTTGTATTTTAACCGCACCCATGACAGCTTTTGATGACCACGAACGGCTGCACATTAGGCCTACGGCCTACCGAGTTTTTCGCGCTAATCGATTTTGGGTGGGCGATTTCGGGCGTAGGGGAGGCACAATGGCTCAAGATAGGTTAGTTGGACTGCGCGTGTTTTTGGGTATTTTCATCTTATTACTAAAACAAATACATTTTTTAAAATACGCCCTAGAAAACATCTTGTTTTATTAACATTCAAAAAGTCATGACCTGCCGTGCAGTATTAGCGTCGTACTACGAGTTTATTTTATTTTTTAGAGACGACTTTGGATTTTTTTTCTATCGAGCAAACTACAAGTATTCGTGTTTCGATATACAGGGTGTTTGGTAGCTAAGTACAAAGCTTTAAGGGGGTGATAGCCGAGGTATTTTTAAACATTTTTAGCCATATATGTCTTAGCCGAAATTTGATATTTTTTTTTAAATTGAAGACTTAGGAATTTTAGGAAAATACCCAGAATTTGATAGTCACGAGTCAATATTGCCCCAATGAGCGTTAATTTAGAAACCAAATCTTTTATTTCGGACAGTTTAATGTGTATTGGACCAAATGAAATAATTTTTAAGTGTCTTTCTTGCCACAAAAACAAAATGGAGGCATTCGAAATTACTAAAAATGTCTTAGGTTGGAACATAGTCATTATTCAATGCCATAAAAAAAAATTAAAAAAAAATCCTTGAAATGTTCAAACATTTTTAGAAACATGCCTGTTTATTGTTCTTTCTTTTAAGGTATCACTCATTGCCATTGCTTGCTAAATTTGAGATAAAAAGTGAAAACCAAACTCAGGGAGCACTCGCTAAGAATGCACTAGTCTTGAAATTTAACTAGTAAATAGCATGTGAAAAAGACAAGTCTGCGTCATTTTTCTGTGCCATATTTAAAATTTCCAAATTAACGCTCATTGGGGCAATATTGACTCGTGACTATCAAATTCTGGGTATTTTCCTAAAATTTCCAAGTCTTCAATTTAAAAAAAAAAAACAAATTTCGGCTAAGACATACGGGTGTTTAGTAGCTACGTGCAAAGCTTTAAGGGGGTGATAGCCGAGGTATTTTTGAACATTTTTAGCCATATATGTTTTAGCCGAAATTTGTTTTTTTTTTTTTAATTGAAGACAGAAAATTTAGGAAAATACCCGGAATTTGATAGCCACGAGTCAATATGGCCCCAATGAGCGTTAATTTGGAAATTTTAAATATGGCACAGAAAAATGACGTAGACTTGTCTTTTTCACATGTTATTTACTAGTAAAATTTCAAGACTAGTGCATTCTTAGCGAGTGCTCCCTGAGTTTGTTTTTTTTTTTTATCTCAGATTTAGCAAGCAATGCCAATGAGTGATACCTTAAAAGAAAGAACAATAAACAGGCATGTTTCTAAAAATGTTTGAACATTTCAAAGATTTTTTTTTAATTTTTTTTTATGGCCCAGAAAAAGGACTCGGTTCCAACCTAAGACATTTTTCGTAATTTGGAATGCCTCCATATTGTTTTTGTGGCAAGAAAGACACTTAAAAATTATTTCATTTGGTCCAATACACACTAAACTATCCGAAATAAAAGATTTGGTTTCCAAATTAACGCTCATTGGGGCAATATTGACTCGTGACTGTCAAATTCTGGGTATTTTCCTAAAATTTCTAAGTCTTCAATTAAAAAAAAAAAACAAATTTCGGCTAAGACAAATATAGCTAAAAATGTTCAAAAATACCTTGGCTATCACCCCCTTAAAGCTTTGCACGTAGCTACCAAACACCCTGTATACTTGTCACTAGAGTGAATCCTCAAATATCTTACATATGAATTTCAGGAAAAGTTTAAATGAATGCAATAAATGCGCCAAAAACACGGTAGGGCCTTAAAGTACACTCGGCACGTCCGCCGTAGCTTACAACTCTGAGGTGCTTGCGTCGAAACTAATCCAAATGCAATATCTTGTATAGAATGACGACACCCAAGACGATCCCGAGGAAGAGGAGGAAGAGGAAGCCAGCGACGAAGGCACCCCGGCGCCGCGTAAGCGCGGCCGCAAAGCCAAGCACGCCGCCGGCCCGCGCGGCAAGCCCGGCCGCAAACCCAAAGTGCCCACGCTCAAGATTAAGTTCAGCAAGCGGAAGCGCACTAGTAGCGTGAGTGATGTTTATTATGTGGTTCAATGGTTGCTTTGAGTGGTCGACGGGCCGTTTCATTTTGAAGTGTACCATTTACTTTTTTCTAAAAAACGAAATTTAGAAAAAATAGCGCTCTTGATTCTGGGTAAGAAAACCTCAAAATTTCCAAAAAAGTAAAGGGTACAATTTAAAATAATAAATGTCCCAATGAAAGCTAAAGCTACTGTCGCCTTTACACGCTTATAGAGACGCAAGCAGGGGCGGATTCAGGAGAGTAACGGTCTCAATGAATCTTAGTTATTTCATGTTGGATACTTCTTTTAGTGTTTAAAGCACCTCTCAAACGACAGTTATGGATCCGCCACAGTTGGCAAGCGTTCACCAGACACCAGCCTTCATAAGCGGCCAACTTTTAAGTTGGTTGTAAGCGTGAAAACAAAAATCCAACACGTCCTGAGCGGCTATAAGTTAATCATTCTAAACACCCTGTTCATAAACGTATGAACTCTGGCCAAGATTTCAAAAGCGTGTAAAGGTGGCTTTAAGTTTGGAGAGAGAAGTTTAGAGATGTGTGCTTTTGGTTGATTATTTAGCTATCGGATTGATTTGTGATGATCGTCGAAACTTTAGAATTCTATGTAATTCTAATGTATACTGGAGTTCTAGTACTTAAATGTCATTGAAGTAACATTTAACGCATTCTCTACCAGCTGTCAGATTCAGGACTACGTCAGTTCGTTGTACAATTGCCTGCAAAATTATGACGGTGCCGGCGAAAGCCAAGAAAACGCATATTATGTGTAACTGGCACTGAATGTGTTAAAATTATTGTTTTATTTACTTTATTGTGTGTGTTGACGATTACAACTAGAAAGTAATAAATATTTTTTGCTTTATCATAGATTTTAGCTCTTTTCTTAATGAAGGACACTGTCTGCATGTTTAATTTCTTTAGTATGCGAAAATAAAACGTTTATTGTGCTTATTGTGAATTCATTACACAGGTACCTCTTGAGTGTGAATACGAAAACGGTGATGGTGTCCCGCTTAACAGGAGCTTGCAACGGTGGCGGCAATTATCTAAAAACATAAAACTGATAGTTTATTTCCCCAAAACCTTATTTAGATCCATTCATCACAGGAGGAAGACCAGGAAGGCAGCGCCGGCGCCAACTCCGATTCTGACGCGGAGTTTGAACAAATGTTGGCGGAGGCGGATGACCCGAAGCCGGTTGCCGCGCCCTCGGTATCAGTCAGCGACGACTTGACGCCGCC
The DNA here is from genome assembly GCA_947563465.1 of Archips xylosteana. Lineage (NCBI taxonomy): Eukaryota > Metazoa > Arthropoda > Insecta > Lepidoptera > Tortricidae > Archips > Archips xylosteana. Next base: position 19,393,193 of record OX387347.1, on the reverse strand, counting down.
CAAAGAGGAAGAAGGGGGAACACCGGTAAGGAAAAGAAAACAGTCAATTTGAGAATACATATATATACTCCTTTATTGAAACACGTTACAAAGTCACTTTACAACTTTAGATGCAAATGGGTGTTTAAAAGATCAAACCTCGGTCCCGGTGTTGGTATCAAAGACCCTGATAGCCACTCTGTTATTAACTGATTTGATCTAGATTTTCTGGAACTTTCCGTTTCCTGTATTTGTTATATTTGATTTCAAGTGATCTTTGTTGTGTAATAACTAATAATATTAGGATCCTTCCCTCGGGTCCACAGAGCCACGCCTTTAAATAGTCTCTCACCCTAGCCGGGGAATTGAAAATGTTACAAACTTAATCAGAAACGATTGATTGGTTGCAGGCCCCCAAAAAGAAAGCAAAGACCAAGATTGGAAACAAGAGCAAGAAGAAGAAGAAGCTAAAGACCACGAATAAGTTCCCGGATGGCGCGGAGGGCGAACATGAGCATCAGGATTACTGCGAGGTAAGTAGATTTGTTATACTTTTACTTGAAATTTTGGGGTAGCACAAATACTGGCCTCAATTATTAATGCCAAAAAAGAATTCTAATCTGGTGCAAATGTTGTCCACGGAGGTTCAACGGGCAATACGGCAAGTGTATTGGGCGTCTTTGCGCCTGGTACGATCTTTGACTAATAAAATAAACGATTCATATTTTTATAAGAATACTAAAAACGCGTCTACATTCAGGTGTGCCAACAAGGCGGCGAGATAATCCTGTGCGACACGTGCCCGCGCGCTTACCATCTCGTGTGCCTGGAGCCCGAACTCGAGGAGACGCCCGAGGGCCGCTGGTCCTGCCCGCACTGCGAGGCCGAGGGCAATCAGGACCAGGACGACGACGACGAGCATCAGGAGTTCTGCAGGTACACACACCAACGAACTAAGGCGGTTGGCACACTGCCACCGCATCCCTGTGGTGTCCGGAGCGACTAAGGCTTGATTTCCTCCTACGCTGACGTCGGTCGAGTTTACCGTCGGTCGCGTATGACAAACGCGCGGCCATCAGCGTCGCTGTGCGGTGCCCCATAGAATATTGTGTTTATTCGTACGCGCGACCGACGTTAGCGGTCAGCTTCGCACTGAGCGCGCGATAGTGGTGTATAGCGCGTCAGCGCACTGACGCGCGTGGCGCCGACGAGCGAGACCGACGCGCGCCATCAGCGGCGCGTAGCAAAATCTGCCGCGGACGTCAGCGTTGCTGTGCGGTGGCCCATAGAGTATTATGTTTATTCGTACGTGCGACCGACGTCAGCGACCGATGTCAGCGTAGGAGGAAATCAAGCCTAAGTTGGCCGCTAAATTGTGCAGTTAGTTGCAAAGAAAAGGTACCCCTTCTAACGGCGGTAACCCTCACCTTTTCTCTCCAGCTGACCGTACTGTTGCAGGCGCCGCACCTTCACGCGGTTATGTGGAGTCGGTGTGTTTACCATGCGGTTTTTAGGGTTCCGTAGTCAACTAGGAACCCTTATAGTTTCGCCATGTCTGTCCGTCTGTCTGTCTGTCTGTCTGTCTGTCTGTCCGCGGCTAAGCTCAGAGACTGTTAGTACTAGAAAACTGTAATTTGGCATGAATATATATATATTAGTCACGCCGACTAAGTGGTTAAATAAAAAAAACTAAAAAAATTTTTTTTAGGGTAGGGTAGGGGGTGATTTTTTTTTCTCGACTATCCCTATAGTGTGGGGTATCGTTGGATAGGCCTTTTAAAACCATTGGGGGGTTTCTTACATGATTTTTGTATTCAGTGATATGTTTGCGAAATATTCAACTTTAAAGTGAAAAATTTCATTAAAATCGACCGTCCCCCCCCTCTAAAATCTAAACTGTTGGGTGGAAAAATTTGAAAAAATCCAAAATGGTAGTAAATAGTATATTAAATTTACAAGGAATTTTATAGCGGCTAAGATTGCTTGGGAATTATTTGTAGATTAAGAGTAAATAGTAGCCTAAGGTATTAAACATACCGTCACTACTTTGAAAAACTCGTATCTCAAATCAGCATGTAAACAAAACTGAACCTTGATATGCGAGTAATAAAGTTCACTTTGCCAGATTAACGATTTTGAGATACGAGCTTTTTTCAAAGTATTGACGATACCCTTTGATCAATTATAACTGAAGATACACATTGCCGAACAAAATCCCCTTGAAAGAATGTCCGAACTATTTATTTGTTTGCGTAACAAATAAAATCATCACCTACACAAAGTAATTACTTTGTGTGAAAAGAATAAGTGACGAAATTTGAACCTAGTCTTTACTTAATTACAATTGAATTTCGCTACTTCACAGTTAAAAATTTATTTACGTGTGCGTAGAGAAAACTGATCCCAAATACGTGAATACGTGACGAAATTTGAACCTAGTCTATACTTCATTACAGTCGAATTTCGGTAGCGGCAAAACTCCACAACGCTTGACACTTGACAGCTAAACTCCACAATTTCCACACGTTTGGTCGGATATGAATGTAAGCCTTATCAGAAACGGCAGAGTGATTAATTTCACTTGCTACATTGAAGGCGACGTTGTAAGATTGCTTTGACGAGTTTGACGTTTGTTTGGCGGACGAAATGATGTTGTAGAACAAAGAATGCATTCCGACTTTAGGAGAGGACTTTCTTTATAAAAAGTTTCTGTCAATTAATGCAATAAAAAACAGGGTGAAATTAAGGTTAACGCCAACACTTTACAGGATGAATGGGGACGTCATTTAGATAATTTTGAAGCTATTTTTTTTTTACTCCAAATGTTTACCGTTTTCGAGATATAAGTATAAAATGATAAACTGACTAACTGACTGTTGTATATAACGCACAGCCCAAAACGCTGCATCTAGAGACTTGAAATTTTGCAAATGTGTACCTTATACAATGTAGGCATCCAACAAGGAAGGATTTTTGGAAATTCCCACGGGATAAGGAAAATACGGGATTTATATATTCAGTTCAACGGGATTCCTATGTATCTCCGTAACTATGTATATTATAATTACTACTCTTCAAATTGGGCATAAAAGTAGGTAATTATAATAGTGAAAAAATATTTTTAGGATTTTTGGATATTCCCACGGGATATGGAAAAACGGGATTTATATTATTCAGTTCAACAGGATCGATTATTTGTTTTACTGGTCGTAGAAAGCTGAAATTTGCCATTTAGGTTCCTTGGGGAGTGTAAGGGAGTACTTAAAGTTGTTCGTAATCATGAGAAGATCCAGAAAGTATAATTTTCATGAGTTAAAATCGGGTTTTGTTCCGCGTACCTTGACACAGTGTCGTCTCGTGATCATGGCGCATGCAACTGTGCCGAAATATCGGGCTTCTTCAAAATCAAGGTACGCGGAACAAAACCCGATTTTAACTCGTGAAATTAGTAATGACCGCGATAGTCTAAAATATTGTAGTATAATTTTCTCCCTAATATTATGTATTTGAAGTCACATTGTATATTTTTTTTGTAATGGTGGGTAGTATTATAATAAAACAAAAAAAAATCAAACAAATTTCATTATTTATGAATAAAATTTGTTTTTAATATAATAACTTTATTAATTTTTATTTTCAATTTGTCAAACTATCGCACACGTTTACCAGTAACACATACATACATACATGACATACGTATACACATCCAGGAAATCAAAACTTCACACAAAAACACATAAAATTCTAGAAATAAAAAAATAGGGTGATGGCAACTTCACTACACTTTTGTTCTATGTTCTGTTGTTTATCTGTTTCGTTTCACTGATAAGCTTTCCTGTGCGTGTGACAAAGACAAGGCATATGTCAATGTTGTGGAATTCTGACAACGTTAATCTTTTAATTAGCAATTTAGAAATGGCTTTAAAATTAATTTAAATCAATATTTCTCTCTGATTCTTAGAATTTAATAGAAAAAACAACAGATACTCACCGAAAGTATGATATTCCATTAGATTTGTTCCGTTTTTTCGAGTGATTTTTGCACTTTTTAAAGACGCACGTGGGCATCGTTACGCTTGCATTGACAACAACGTACTGAGAAAAAAGTCGACCACTTTTATCAAAGTGGAGCTCATTTGGCTCGGACATATTCGGGCGCGCGACTGTGCATCTACAGTTATAATTGATCAAAGCAAAAACACATAAAATTCTAGAAATAAAAAAATAGGGTGATGGCAACTTCACTACACTTTTGTTCTATGTTCTGTTGTTTATCTGTTTCGTTTTACTGATAAGCTTTCCTGTGCGTGTGACAAAGACAAGGCATATGTCAATGTTGTGGAATTCTGACAACGTTAATCTTTTAATTAGCAATTTAGAAATGGCTTTAAAATTAATTTAAATCAATATTTCTCTCTGATTCTTAGAATTTAATAGAAAAAACAACAGATACTCACCGAAAGTATGATATTCCATTAGATTTGTTCCGTTTTTTCGAGTGATTTTTGCACTTTTTAAAGACGCACGTGGGCATCGTTACGCTTGCATTGACAACAACGTACTGAGAAAAAAGGCGACCACTTTTATCAAAGTGGAGCTCATTTGGCTCGGACATATTCGGGCGCGCGACTGTGCATCTACAGTTATAATTGATCAAAGACGATACCTAACCATAAGAATAAATAATAACAGAGTAGAAGGGAAACTCCCGCTCCGGCCGGACTCAAGGTCACGATATTAAAGTACTCTCTAAGAGAGAACTCAGTCAGGGTGTCATTTGCATTACACGGCTAAGATACGAACAGTGGCAAGTGGCCTAACAATTAAAATCCTTGACTGTACAGTCAACAGCATAAATAAGTGATCATTATGTACCTTGTCACTTTAACGTCATGTTTGAAATGTCATACAAAATTGTCAAACGATTGAAAACGACAAGGTACAGAAATGACCACTTATTTATGCTGTTGACTGTACCTAATGATTTATAAATCTCATATTTTGTAAAACTAGAATAAAATAATGATTTCAAAGTAAATAAAACCTTATATTTTAGCGATATTATCTTTAGACGTAAGTAATATTTAACAGTAAGCAACCCTAGCAACACGCCTGGGCGACAGAGGGGTGTAACGACGTGAGGGGGGAAGTAGGTATATAAATGGCGGCGTTTTGGACGCGGTCAAAAGAGATTCCCTTCTACTCTGTTATTATTTATTCTTATGACCTAACTTGGAAGATTTCCGTACACATACGAAATCCTTAGAAAATAAAAATATTACTTGATTTTTTCGTAATGGCTACGGAACCCTATCTTGGGCGTGTCCGACACGCTCTTGGCCGGTTTTTGTATTTGTATACTTACCTTACTTGCTTGATTTGTATCAAGATTCAACAGTCAACTTAAAACCTCCAGCACGCACACCGAAGCGGTGTCCGGCGCAGCGCAATAATCGCCTAATTCACGCGCTGACGAAATCTCAAATTAACTCATCCTTTCTCTAATGACTTGTACTCTTTGTGTTGGTTTACAATGGTTTTGTCTGACTGAGAAGATTTAGTAAGACCTTCCAACATGGAAATTACTTAACTTGGAGTTAGGTAGTTCTGTCTCGAATGACTAACATGTGTGTAATTATTTTTTTGTTATGGATTTACGCAATTGCACATGTCTTCGGTTTACTAGATTTATCAGAAAGAACAGTAATGAACAGAGCGACATAGCTGGTGATGTACTAACTATTTTGGGAAGATTTAGGTAGAGAAATATGTATTTTTTTTTTGAAACCATACCTGTAATATCTGTTACTCCAATGTGAATTACTTCACTCTGCCCAAGACTCAGTGCGCGTACTTGGTTTAATCCTTTATACAAATTGCGATAGTGAATGCACTCATAAGATGAACAGCGCTTTAAAGCCTCCTACGAATTTTGCAGAGTGTGCAAGGACGGCGGCGAATTGTTGTGCTGCGACTCGTGTCCGTCGGCATACCATCGCTTCTGTCTCAACCCGCCGCTGGAAGAAGTGCCAGATGGAGACTGGAAGTGTCCGCGCTGCAGTGTATGTATACGCTTATTTAAGAAATTTAGATTTGCCCTTTGATCAATTATAACTGTAGATCCACAGTCGCGCGCCCGAAAATGTCCGAGCCAAATGAGCGCCACTTTGATAAAAGTGGCCTTCTTTTTTCTCAGAACATTGCGTGAAATTGTCAAGTTTAGCTGTCAAGTGGAGTTTTGCCGCTACCGAAATTCGACTGTAATGAAGTAAAGACTAGGTTCAAATTTCTGTGTAGGTGATGATTTTATTTGTTATGCAACCAAATAAAAAAGCCGAAGCGATTCTTTGAAGGGGATTTTGTTCGGCAATGTGTATCTTCAGTTATAATTGATCAAAGGATATGCCTCTTTTTGACTATACACTAGCTGTGATGGTTTGAAGGGGGTTGATTAAAATGTAAATCATGATCTTGTGCAGCTGATTAGCGGCCGAACTGCTGGCACCTCTGCAAAGACTGGCTTGACTATGAGTCTTGGATTATAGGCCATAAGGCCACTAGCTGTTTTCCGCGACTCTTATGTGTAGAATTCGTTTAACGCTATCCCGCGGGAACTATGCTAATTTCCAGGATACAAAATATCCTATATGTTAATCCAGATTATGAACTATCTGTGAGCCAAATTTCATCTGAATCCGTCAATCCGTTTTAGCGTGAAAAAGTGACAAACATCCATACATCCTCCAAATAGATAGTGCCATTCACGAATACGCGTGAATTTGTCAAAATTAGACATTAATGTAATGACATTGCAATAAGAACCACGGCACGCGTCATCATGAATGACTCGATCTATACAAACTTTCACGTTTATAATATTTGTAAGATTCGTAGTGAATACAGTTCTCAAGGTTTTGATGACAGTTTCCTCTTGCTCTACGTACCTACTTTACTGTAGTGTGTTAATTATGCACTTTGTAAGCGATTTGTAAGTATAACCTTCGAAAGTCTTGTCATCTCGAAGATGTTGAATTACATATCTCCTACTGTCAAGGATTAATGTCGCTCGAGAAAATAAGTGCAGGCTTTAAAAATAACTAGTGACGATCAAAATGCCATGTTTCATCATGACGACCAGATGGCCTAGTGGTTAGAGACCCTAACTATGAAGCTTGAGGTCCCGGGTTCGATTCCCGTGTCGGGGCAGATATTTGTATGAAAAATACGAATGTTTGTTCTCGGGTCTTGGGTGTTTAATATGTATTTAAGTATGTATCTATCTATATAAGTATGTTTATCCGTTGCCTAGTACCCATAACACAAGCTTTGCTAAGCTTACTTTGGGACTAGGTCAATTGGTGTGAATTGTCCTGTGATATTTATTATTATTATTATTATTATCATTATCTTTTTATTTTATTTAAATATTTTCGTCACAGTGCCCGGGTTTGGAAGGCAAAGTGCACAAGATCCTGACGTGGCGTTGGAAGGAGCCATCAGCGAAGTCCAAGGCGCCGCGCTCTCGAGAGTTCTTCGTCAAGTGGCACGAGAGCTCATATTGGCATTGCAGCTGGATTTCAGAACTTCAGGTAAGGATAAATTATCTAGACTAGTTGGTCTGATGCAGTGTAGAATTAAAAGTAAGAAAAATTTGGAGTTTATATCTTAGGCAGCTAAGTTCAGTATGGTGTTGTGTGTGTTTTAGCTGTTTTCCATTTTAACCGATTTTGAAAAAAGGAATCTGAACCTTTTTTGTATATTCTTAAGTTTCTTTATTATTCCACGAAACCATGACGTGGTAGAAGCGGAGTTACGTTGATCACCATGACACAACGTCCAACTAAATATCGTAAATCTACAAAATTATTAATTTACAGAAGTTCTAAATTATATTAACCGTTGCTATTCCAGTTGGACGTTTTCCATCCTCTCATGTACCGCTACTACATGCGTAAATATGATAACGAAGAACCCCCCAAGTTGGAGGAACCGTTAGACGAGCGCGATGGACGGTACAAGCGGCTCAAGAGCAAGCAAGAACAAGACTCAGATGAAAAAATGCTCGAGGAGCGATATTACAGGTCAGTACCAAGGATGATATAGACTGGAATGGCAGTCGCCATAATACGAATCGGCCGCGGTTTTTGTAGTTCGATTATTAAATCTAGATGGCGCTGAAATATAGCCAGAGGCTTTGAAGGCAAAAAAATAAGACTACATATATATCATATCAAAGCAAATGTTTGAAAAATAATACATTTGTAGTAATATGAAACATCTGTAGTCTTATTGTTTTGTCTTCAAAGCCTCTGGCTATATTTTAGCGCCATCTAGATTTAATAATCGAACTACAAAAACCGCGGCCGATCCGTACTATGGCGACTGCCAATCCAGTCTATATCATCCTTTTCAGTACTCATTAATATATCTTTAGTGTTCTTAGTCTGTCGGAAGTATTCGATTGGAAGTTTACATATAAAAATCTTTTTAGATATGGTGTAAAACCGGAATGGTTAATAGTCCACCGCGTGATCAACCACCGCACTTCCCGTGACGGAACTACATACTACTTGGTGAAATGGCGAGACCTCTCTTACGATCAGACCACCTGGGAGTCCGAGCACAGTGAGATCGCGGGGTTGAAACAGGCAGTCGAGTATTATCAGGTCAGTTAATTAGAGAATTACACCGTCGGTCCGTCAAGCGCAGTGTTGCTATCGGAGCCGACCACTTTTCCATCACCATTTCTGCCATAGGACGTCCACTGAGTGCTAGACATAGGCCTCACTCATTGATACCCAAGCATTACGGTTGGAAGCGGCTCACATCCACCTTGACCTTGAATCTGCGGCCTTTACCGGATCAGCCGTCCATCTCGTTGGTGAACGTTCCATGCTGAGCTTGCCAATCGAGAACTTTTCAGCCCCAACGGCCATCTGTTCTACGTGCCTATAAGGGCCTGCCCATTGCCATTAAACACAACAAGCTAATCCGTGTGGCTACGTCGGTGAGCCTCGTCCTTCTACGGATGATCACTTTTCCATGTTCAATATTAATATGTCAATAATTATTACAGGATATGCGCAACTACATCACATCGGAAGGAAAAACAAAGGGAAGCAAAGGCAAAAAAGCTGGGCGCAAGAGCAAGAACCGCGATGTTATCGACGAAGACGAGAGCAGCAGCGGACAGCAGATGAAGATGGCGGGGCGCAAGTACTGCCCGCCGCCCGACCGACCCACCACCAACCTCAACAAGAAGTACGAGGACCAGCCCCCGTTCGTGTACGAGACCGGCATGCAGCTGCACCCCTACCAGCTGGAGGGGCTCAACTGGCTGCGCTACTCCTGGGGACAGGGCATCGACACCATCCTCGCCGACGAGATGGGGCTCGGCAAGACCATCCAGACCGTCACTTTCCTCTACTCTCTCTTCAAGGAGGGACACTGCAAAGGACCCTTCCTCGTCTCCGTACCGCTTTCCACTATCATCAATTGGGAGAGAGAGTTCGAACTGTGGGCCCCCGATCTGTACTGCATCACGTACGTTGGCGACAAAGACTCGCGCGCGGTCATCAGAGAGAACGAGCTGACGTTCGACGACAACGCGAGCAGGGGCGGCCGGCCGTCCAAAATAAAATCCCAAGTGAAATTCAATGTGTTGCTCACTTCGTACGAATTGGTTTCCATCGACGCCACCTGCCTCGGCTCCATTGACTGGGCCGTGCTCGTCGTCGACGAAGCGCATCGCCTGAAGAGTAATCAGTCTAAGTTCTTCAGGCTGCTCGCCGGATACCACATCAACTACAAACTCTTGCTCACCGGCACCCCCTTACAAAACAACCTCGAAGAGTTGTTCCATCTATTGAACTTTTTGAACAAAGAGAAATTCAACGAACTCGCCGCGTTCCAGAACGAATTCGCAGACGTCTCGAAAGAGGAGCAAGTCAAGAGGCTTCACGAAATGCTTGGACCGCATATGCTGCGGCGACTCAAGGCCGACGTGCTGAAGAACATGCCCACCAAATCAGAGTTTATCGTTCGCGTGGAACTGTCTCCCATGCAGAAGAAATATTACAAATACATCCTGACGAGGAATTATGAGGCTCTTAACCCGAAAAGCGGAGGTCAGACCGTGTCGCTGCTCAACGTGATGATGGACTTGAAAAAATGCTGCAATCATCCTTATCTCTTCCCCGTAGCGGCCGAGGAGGCTCCGCTGGGCACCCACGGAAACTATGACACTCAAGCTCTGATCAAAGCTTCAGGAAAACTCGTGCTTCTAGCCAACATGCTGCAAAAACTCAAAGAGCAGGGCCACAGAGTACTCATTTTCTCACAGATGACAAAAATGTTAGACATCCTCGAAGATTTCTTAGAAGGCGTCGGATACAAGTACGAAAGAATCGATGGCGGTATCACCGGCACCACACGTCAGGAAGCCATCGACAGGTTCAACGCCCCGGGTGCACAACAGTTCGTGTTCCTACTTTCGACGCGCGCCGGTGGGCTGGGTATCAATCTGGCCACCGCCGACACCGTCATCATTTACGATTCCGATTGGAATCCCCACAACGACATCCAAGCGTTCTCCCGCGCTCATCGTATCGGACAGGCCAACAAAGTGATGATCTACCGGTTCGTCACGCGCAACAGCGTGGAGGAGAGAGTCACACAGGTCGCCAAGAGGAAGATGATGCTGACTCATCTCGTCGTGCGGCCCGGCATGGGCGGGAAAGGTGCCAACTTCACCAAACAAGAACTGGACGACATCCTCAGGTTCGGTACCGAGGAGCTGTTCAAAGAGGAGGACGGGAAAGAGGAAGCGATCCACTACGACGACCGGGCCGTATCGGAGCTGCTCGACCGCTCCAAGGAGGGCATCGAGTCGAAGGAGTCGTGGGCCAACGAGTACCTCAGCTCGTTCAAGGTGGCCAGCTACTCTACCAAGGAGGGCGACAACGAGGAGGAGGTCGACACCGAGATCATCAAGCAGGAGGCCGAGAACACCGACCCCGCCTACTGGATCAAGCTGCTGCGCCACCACTACGAGCAGCACCAGGAGGACCAGGCGCGCACGCTCGGCAAGGGCAAGCGCGTGCGCAAGCAGGTCAACTACAACGACGGCAGCGTCGCGCAGACCGAGAACCGCGAGGACTCCACCTGGCAGGAGAACGGCTCCGACTACAACTCCGACTTCAGCCAGGGCAGCGAGGACGACAAGGAGGACGACGACTTCGACGAGAAGAACGACAACGGCGACCTGCTCAGCCGCCGCAGCAAGCGCCGACTGGAGCGGCGCGAGGAGCGCGACCGCCCGCTGCCGCCGCTGCTGGCGCGCGTGGGCGGCAACATGGAGGTGCTCGGCTTCAACGCGCGCCAGCGCAAGTCCTTCCTCAACGCCATCATGCGCTACGGCATGCCGCCGCAGGACGCCTTCAACTCGCAGTGGCTCGTGCGCGACCTGCGCGGCAAGTCCGAGCGCAACTTCAAGGCCTACGTCAGCCTGTTCATGCGCCACCTCTGCGAGCCCGGCGCCGACAACGCCGACGCCTTCGCCGACGGCGTGCCCCGCGAGGGGCTCTCGCGCCAGCACGTGCTCACGCGCATCGGCGTCATGAGCCTCATCCGCAAGAAGGTGCAGGAGTTCGAGCACATCAACGGCTACTACAGCATGCCCGAGCTCATCCGCAAGCCCGTCGAGCCCGTCAAGATCGCCGGCGCCGGCGCCGCCGACAGCGCCGCGCCCTCCCCCGCGCCCTCCTCCGCCACGCCCGCCACCTCGGCCGCGCCCTCCCCCGCGCCCGCCGCCGCCGCCTCCGCCCCCGCCCCCGCCCCCGCACCCGCACCCGCCCCCGCCACGCCCGCTGACAAGGAAGACAAGGACGAACCGCCCAAAGATGAAAAGTCGGACAAGGTGAAAGACGAACCCATGGACACCGCTGAGAAAGACGAATCGGACAAACCAGCCGAAGACATCGTTAAAGAGGAACCCGCGGAGACCAAGGAACCCGAGCGTCGTATGTCCGTAGACGAGGAACCGCCTAAAGAAGACGAGAAGAATGAGGAAAAGAAGGAAGAGAAGGACGAAGACAAAGAGAAGCCCAAAGAGGAGATCAAGGAGGAGGACAAGAAAGAGGACGTGAAGAGCGAGAAAGCGGACTCCGAATCCTCCGAGAAGCCGAGCAAGGACGACAAAAAAGATGAGGAAGATGACGACGTCGTCCTGGTTAAAGAAGAGGAGGATCTCAAAGTGGAGCGACGCAAGTTCATGTTCAATATTGCTGATGGTGGCTTCACAGAGTTGCATACGCTGTGGTTGAACGAGGAACGCGCAGCGGCGCCGGGGAGGGAATATGAGATCTGGCACCGCCGCCATGACTATTGGCTGTTAGCCGGTATTGTTACGCACGGCTACGGTCGCTGGCAGGATATCCAGAACGACCTTCGCTTCGCTATCATTAACGAGCCATTCAAGATGGACGTTGGGAAGGGTAACTTCCTTGAGATCAAGAACAAGTTCCTGGCTAGGCGGTTCAAAGTAAGTTATTTACATTTTATATAATTTTGCCACCCATTAAACCAAAAATAGAAATATATTAAAATATTAATATATTAAAATAGAGAACCTCAAAATTTTCAAATCAGCTCTGTCCTGAGCAAGAAGCAAACTATATCAGTCCTTTTATTACAAATTTATTTAACTTGCACTACAATGTATGATTTTAGAAGTCTAATTTAACCCACTTCTAGTAGTCTGATTGACTTGAAAGTTTATAATACAGAGGTGTAACGAAACGAATTGTGTCCCAATAGCTTCTGGAGCAGGCGCTAGTGATCGAGGAACAACTGAGGCGCGCCGCGTACTTGAATCTAACTCAAGATCCGAACCATCCAGCCATGTCCCTGAACGCGCGCTTTGCCGAGGTGGAGTGCCTCGCCGAATCGCATCAGCATCTGAGCAAGGAGTCCTTGGCCGGCAACAAGCCCGCTAACGCCGTTCTACACAAGGTACGTCTACAATATCAATTCTGCGCATACACATTTAAAAGTCCTGAAGCAAGTTAGTCTTAATATTGATAACTCGAACATCGAATTACCTAAAACGTAATATTCCTGATATTAATTGTGTTAAGTATTATTTTGTCTATCATTAAAATGATTACACCACCTTACTATGGTAGGTATTGTATGCTAGTTACAAAGGAAAGGGCAAAGAGGGGCGGGTGAAGCCCCCCGCATTAATAGTACATTACTGCAGAGGCCGGGACTTAAGGGGTTGCCGGCCGAGTATCTAAGTTGACGGCCGAGTGGTACACGAGGCCAGCAACCCCTGTTCCGGCCGAGGCTTGTATAGTGCTTTTCTCAAACATGCATCATCATCATCATCATCGTCGTCGTCATCATGATGGTGATGGTGATGATGATGATGATTGTGATTGATGGTGGTGATGATGGTGATGGTGTGGTCATGAATGATGATGATGATGATGGTGGTGATGATGGTGATGAATGATGATGATGATTGTGATGATGATGATGGTCATGAATGATGATGATGATGATGGTGATGAATGATGATGATGATGGTTATGAATGATGATGATGATGATGGTGGTGATGATGACGATGGTGATGATGATGTTGATGGTGAAATATTTCTCTAGGCAGATCACCATTACCATCACCATCTTACCTTACCTTAAATAAGCGTAGTGGCAGAATGTCATAATGAACCAAAACGCAAATATTGCTTATAGTTTTTTTTTAAATGGCTGAATGCTATGATGCCATAGACCTATAAACATCATGGTGCTGTGTGACATGAAACAATAGACGATCGCATTGCCGGCCTAGGCCTGCAACGGTGTATTTTGAAGCCTGTTTTAAGGAACACAACGTAAACATTACATAGCACGTTTGAGAAAAAACACTTTCAAACCACCCCTACTTTAACCTGCAGGCTTATTGTCTAACGCTTGTCTGACGCTTGCCTTCGCAATCACTATTTCTTTCTGTCAAATGGCATAAGATGATGACAGAAAAAGATGGTGAAAGCGAAGGTAAGCGTCAGAAGCGTTAGGCAATACGGCCTCTGGTTAGGTTCGATAGTTAACCTTGTGACCCTCAGAGCGGAAATAGAAGGCCCCGCGAAGCAAAGCGGAACAAAAAAGAAAAAGTAGCGGAGAAAAGTAGTTATGCGACATAACAATAGGACTAATGCCTTGATCGCACGTACCGAGTAAACGGGCGACTGGCGAGACAGTGCTCTCTGCAGAGTACTCGGTGCGTATAAACATAGCGCCGAGTGCTGGGCCGAGCGTTCGGCCGAACGAAGCGGCGAGACAGTAGCTCGGCCCCCGTTCTATCCATTAGGCCGAGCACGTAATAGGCTCTGTCTCGCTCGCTCACTCGGCAGGTCTGAACGTTCACTGTCTCGCCACTCGGCCACATGAGAACTGAACTGACTGTGCTAAATTCAAAACACGTGTGAACAGCTACTCTCTTGCATCACTGTATCGGCCGAGAAACATTCTACTGTCTCGCCCGTTTGCTCGGTACATGTGATCAAGGCATAACAATTTTATGCCTCCCAATATAGAGCAGCGTGTGTAACATTTTGTTGTATTCAGGTGCTGAATCAACTGGAGGAGCTGCTGTCCGACATGAAGTCGGACGTGTCGCGGCTGCCGGCCACGCTGGCGCGCATCCCGCCCGTGGCGCAGCGGCTGCAGATGTCCGAGCGGTCCATCCTCAGCCGGCTCGCCGCCACCGCTGGCAACCCCGTGCCCCAAGGTATATGTACTAGCTGATTGCATGCGAATATTAAGACTGTGTCCGACTGTTAACATTTGCTTGTAATGTATCGTTCACGGCGATCATGTCACATTACAGTTACCCGGCGAATGCTCATCTTGAGCGCAATGCTCATTTGTGCTCCATCGTCAGGTCATTTGGTTTGCCTATACTGACTTGTAATGTAACACTCAAAGGGATTCGCGTAATAACAGACAGCCGAGTGGAGCACGCGGCGCTCGCGTCGAGCGGCTCAGCTCGCTGCACTGACGGCTGTAATGCTCGGGTTGTATTATTACACCGAAATGTTACAAGGCAGTCGCCACCTTTAGACTTTAGATCAGCATTTTAGCTTGACCTTTTTTTTTTGTGATGATTGATGTATGATTATTAATAAGTGCACATGTGTTGCAGCGCAAATGGCGCAGTTCCCGGGCGGTTTCCAGACGGGCGGCGCGCTGCCGGGCTTCGCGCCTTCGGCCGCCGCGGCCGCTAACTTCTCCAACTTCCGCCCGCAGTACTCCGTGCCGGGACAGCCCGCCGCCACACCTTCTAATGTAACTATTCCATACACATTACCCACACGCCAATAGATACTTCTTTCTCATACTAATGAAAAATACGGGTAACTCGCATCTTTAATCCAGCTTAGCTTGACATGTCGACTGATGTCGGCAGGAGCCGGCGTGTGCTCGGGCTATACGGATTAGTCCCGAAACATGTCTAGCTAAACTGACGTGAGTTATGTATGACTATTTCTCAAAAAGTTGTCCATTTTCAAGTTGTTGCCATATTAAAAAAGAAAAAATATTTCCTGACGCTATTTCAACACAAAAAATAAGTAATATTGTGTTTAAATGTATACAAAACCTTGTGGTAAGGGTGATAAAAAGTCAGATAATCTTTGTTGTTGGATCCAATAGAAAGTTTTGATGTAGTTACAAAATTACGATTTTTTCCTCACAAGATTTCGTGAAGTTTTCCTGACGTCAAGAAATTTTGGATGTTTTATGCAGTTTATGCTTTATGATCTTGTCCTTAGTGTTGATAATTTTTTGACAAAACTGATTTTTTGTCAATTTCGTGTCAGGACAACTTTTTGAGAAATACTCTTATCCGTATTTTTCACTATGAGCGAGTCTCACGGTAGTTTCTTGTTCAAAAATTCTTCTATTTATTGATTAGAATTTCTTTTTATCTTGTAACTTTTGCATCGTAAAATTTAAAACATTTTTGACATTATTTATAATTAAAAAAAATTAGTGATATTGCTGCTGTATTTAAAATGAGTTTATTTCTTTTGCAGAAAACATAAGCCCGCGTTATTTATACCCCGCTATCGAATTTGCCACCAAAAGGTAATATAGATATAGGAGATATAATTTGTTAAACTTGACTGAATTTTAACACTTTCTAATGTCGATTATTTATTTGTTTCAGTGAGCGGATAATTGGTCGCATAGATAAATATTCTAGATGTAAGCTTTCCAAGATTCCTGTTCCAGTTGGGTTAATGAAGTGATAACACTATAGTGATTAGTGCGTTAGGTAACATAATAATATGGCATTTGACAGACTCTCACAATACTATTTATTTCATCCTGATCTGTATGATGTCGATAATATTATATAATGTAAGTGATTGTGGATTTTTGTTTTTATGAATTCATTATTTTTGATTTACCAAAAATGAGAAATGAATAAATCATATTATTAAGTCTTAATTATAGTATTATTTAGAGCTTAGCCAAATGACTGAATTTTTTGAGTTGTGAGTCTTATTATTCGGTGTCATATTATAAAACGTTAACTCGTTTTTCGTCTCCGCCGTGGGAAACAAACAGGACTAGCCATATGTCGCGTAAATTAAGCCACTTTGCAACTCAAAAATTGCGCTCGTTTGACAGAGTCCTTACATTACACCCACTATTTAACCCTTTATAAGGCACAGGCGATTTAGCGACCACATGCATTGAGTTGGAATTTCAACCTTATTGATTACACTATACGTCACAATTTCCATTGTAATTATTGAAAATACGACTAGCTTTAAAAATAAATACAAAAAGATACTTCATAGCATAGCTAACTTGTTTAAAGTTGCACAGTAGCGCCATCTCTTGTCCAGGTGAGCGGTTAGTTCCGAAGGAGTGTTGAAATCTCTCGATAGAGGGTGTAACATAGATGTGTGCTTGTCACTGCATAAGGTGATAATTTAGCAGACTGAAATGTATGATGTATAGGAAAGATTCGTGTCTAATCTCTAGACCAGTGGTGGTGTAGGGGTTTAGCTCGCAGCACGGAATGCTGAGGACCTGGGTTCGATTCCCAGCATTGGTCTTTTTTCTGTGCATCTATATTTCAGTTTGTATTTAGTATGAAATATTTAAAAATATCGTTTGTCAGGTACGCATTCGATAGCTGCTTTTGATTCTGTAGTAGTATGCTCCAATAAATGGGGCCTTATAACCCTTTGAACGCCAAGAACGCCTAAAGAGGTCGTGTACTGCCGTGCCTACCACGCCACCGACGCTTGTAGTGGTCATGACGTTTATTGTCAAAGAAACTTTGACACACGACATTACGATTGAAATTTGCGTTACTTTTCGTCTACACTCGCCGTGTTGGTGATAATGTGTACTCAAAATGGGGGTTCAAAGTTGCCGCATAGCACACTTTTGGTTTCATTATGATATCGTGCAAGCATGATGAGTCCCAACGATACGACCTGTGATGTGACGTAGGTTATGTTATGACGCTTATTTATATTTGGATGCTGTTTGTTTATTCACATTTACAATTATTTACTAGTTTCAAGTACAAATTCAAATAGTCTTTTCTGTGAAAGATTTTTCTTAACTTCAAATGCTAGTCCATCGTCCAAGCCACATGAGTGGTCAGACTTCACACAAAACTTTTTAACAAAAAATTAAACCGCCGAAAAAACTGAAAAGCAAAAAATAATACCTTTTTTGTTTGACCTTAATCTAGGTACCAGTTTGAAGTCGGTGCCTCAGCACGAGCCAGGAGGAGTGGTAGAAGCCAATCAGGTAGACGATTATAGGTCCACTCCTCTTGGCTAAGTGCTGAGGCATTATTTTTTGCTTTTCAGTTTTTTCGGGGGTTTAATTTTTTGTTAAAAAGTTTTTATTTTATACTTTTTTTCCAAATTTATAATACCAACTTCAAGGTATACCCTATCTATCCAATAAAAAAGAATTATGAAAATCAGACTACTCTGTAAAAAGTTAGTCAATCATCCCCTGTTTTCCTACCCTTAGGGTAGGAATATTATTTCCAAATTTAAATGGGACCACCCTTGGGGTATACGCTTTCCAATAAAAAAAGAATCATCAAAATCCGACTACTCTGTAATAAGTTATGCGTGGTCATATAGTACAATCAGTAACTGAACAATCAATCATCCCCTGTTATTCTACCCTTAGGGTAGGAATATTGTTTCCAAATTTAAATGGGACCACCCTCGGGGTATACGCTTTCTAATAAAAAAAAATCATCAAAAAAAAAAATACACGTCGATTTGAGAACCTCCTCCTTTTGTTTTCGTCGATTGAAAAATGCGATTTAAAGTATCCGGCAGTTTTGTACCTCACGGTCAAAGAAAGGAAAAAGAAAACAAGTTTTAGAAAACTATTTTTATATTACATTCATTCATAATCATTTGGATTCAAATCACACAAATATCAGTCAAAAAGTTTACAAGTTATCACATCACCAAGTATAGGTGTTATCCTCAGGGTTATATTTGACGCTATCCAGGGCAGTCACTAGGCTAGGGTCCGCTGAACAGAAGTGCTGTAACATCTTCTCGCTGATTCCGCAGTCTGATAAGTTCTCCTTGTTGAAGGCTTTGGTGAAGTGGTTTGGCTCATTCTCTTTAGCAGACTCTTCTATAAAACAATGTTTTTTATTAAAATGTTATATGGGAAAATCGGGTAGGTCCCATTTGTTCTATGGAACTGACATATTTGGTACGATTTTGAACTCTTGTTACTTCACGATTTCAGTTCTATAGGACAAATGGGACCTTTGCGAAAAATCTTGTAACCTTACAAAAATAATGCAACGTAACTAGTCTACAAGCTATTATAGACAAGTGCCCCGTCGGATTATTCGCGGTAGTTCCGTTGGCTGTTCCTTCGAAGGAACTATTGCGTTTTTTTCACACTAACAAGAGGAGCACCTTTAGTTCTAGCAAAGGAACAAAGGCGAAAAAATAAACGCAGTTCTTCCTTCACCTCTTGTCAAGCGAATAATCATCGGGAGCGAATAATAAAAATATGGCCTCGGGACGCGAGCAAAAGAAAAGTAGGTCTCCTGATCCATCCGATGTAAGTTACTATTTTACTATTGAATTAAACAAATTAGTCGCAAATAATTTTCACGCTCGAGTCTCCAATTTCAGCTCGTAAGTGCCTGCCAAGCACCAGCAGATAATAAAAATCCCTAGTTAGTTCTAATGTTATTAATTTTTAATGTAATATTGAATTTTATAGCGCGTTGGTTTTTTACTGTAATGCTGCAATTTTTTATTGATAAATATTTATTTATATAAATCATTGAAATGCGACTCAAAATGCAATAATAAACTTTTAAGGTATGATCACTATCCACAGGTAAGAAATAAGCAAGTTAAGAATTGTAGTGCTCAATTGGTTTAGGTTGTTAGCGGTACCTTCAGCGATGTTAGCGGCCGCCCACGAGAATGCCACAGTGGGCTTGTGGTGCGCGAACGTGGCGCTGTATTGCGCCGCGGAGTCTCGAAGCACGCCGAAGAGAGAGTGCACCGTGGTCGGCAGAATCGGCCCGCGGAGCTCGATGGAGAAGTACTTCTTGTTCTCCGAGTGGATTATGTTCTCGCGGACCTGAGGGAAAATGGTTTTCTCAAACTTGCGAGGAAATATTTACATTACTTAAAAAACAGAAAAAAAAAGACTATACATTTATGGGCAACCCGGACTTTTGTCAACCTCTTTGGCTAGCAATGTAAGTGTAAGTACGTAAGTATTATTGTTGGGCGCCGTGTTAAGTTTTTATATCTAAATACTAAATAAAAATGGCCATAGGGAAATTCAAGCAACCCATCCGGAAAAAAGTGTGTTTGGTCCAAATCACACAAGAGAGAGAGAGACAATTCTGATACAGTTTCCAATTATCTGATAGCAGCATAGGTCCTATAATAAATAACCGAAAACGCTACCAAAATCTACAGTCAATTCGTAGAGAATGAGACCCTAAAACATCCCCGCACTAGACTAGAGATAAATAAAATAAAAAATTGAAAAACTCTGCAAATATACAACAATTTATTCTTCACTCTTTGAGTTGTTGATATTTATGGGCGGTGGTGATCATTTTCCATCAGATGACCCGCTTGCTCGTTTGCCTCACTCTCACAATAAAAAAAACCTGTATTTAAAAAAAAATACAAAAAGATGGTATTAAATAATGTGCCTTTTCGTGTACCATTATCAAATTAAATTAAATACACAAATTAAATTCTGCATCCACTTGCGAAGAAATTCAATGGTGTGTGTGAAGTTCCCAATCCGCACTGGGCCCGCGTGGGAACTACGGCCCAAGCCCTCTCATTCTGGGAGGCCTGTGCCCAGCAGTGGGACGTGTATAGGCTGGGAAGATGATGACAAAATTAAGGGTTACTTACCTTCAATGACTGCAATGTGCCGCCGTGGAAGGCAGTCGGCGAGAGCAGAGTGGGCGGCACCCCGGCCAGTGGGCCGGTGGGGCTGGCGACGGACTTGCAGTTAAGTAAGAAGTTGAACAGCGCCTGCGCGTCCGCGCCTCGCACCAGCACGAGCGACTCCGCCGCGCTGTCCACGCTGCTCTCGGCGCTGTGGGCTATGCGCGCCTGCGGACACGAGGGATAGGTATTTTGAACTTAAACAATAGGGATGTTGACTAGTGTTGCCTATCGATAGTCTATCGATAGTTTCACCACGTGTCAATACTATCGGTAGTTTTACGGCACTTTCACACGGGCAACGTCCCGTTTTTTGCGGGTTCGGTTTTTTTGCAGGATCCCGTTTAGTAGCATACGTGCTACTGTGGTAACATTCACACGAGCATTCGGTTTGCAGGTTGCGAGGGATGTGTCTGTCATGAACCAATAGAAACACTTCATTTATAAGGTCCTAAGTGAATGAAGTGTTTCTATTGGTTCATGACAGACACATCCCTCGCAAAGCATCCTCGCACATCTCTGGTGGAAACGCAGCCTCAAACGGTTAATTTAACAAGGTTTGGCACCGGCTCAAAACTACTAAGAAAAAGAACTTAGTTATTAGGGTTAAATAAAAAAAAGGTTTATTATTTTTGCTTTTCAGTTTTTTCGGCGGTTTAATTTTTTGTTAAAAACTTTTATTATTTGTTGTTATAGTGGTCTTAATAATTTGGTGGCTCCGTTGGAACAAAAACTAAAAAAAATATATGAGCCTTCAAAAATATTTAGAGTTAGGTACTGACATATTCAGTTACAGCCAACCGATAGTGTCTTTCTCAACCTCGAAATGGCAGAATCATCGATAGTATCGAAAGAGCTAAATTTTTAAAAATGGAATTGAACTGACGTATTCAGTTAATCTTTAGTGCCTGACTACGAAGCTTGAGGTCCCGTTTTCGATTCCCGGTCGGGGCAGATATTTGTGTGAGATATGAATGTTTGTGCTCGAGTCTTGGATGTTTAATATGTATTTAAGAATGTTTTTATCTATATAAGTATATTTATCCCTTGTCTAGTACCCATAGTACAATCTTTGCTTAGTTTGGGACTAGGTCAATTGGTGTCAACCGTCCCACGATTTATTTATTTAGTGCTCATATCTTGCATCTAACTTCTAACACCTCTATCTCCCTCCTTACCTGTGTATTGTTAATCTTTTGCAGCATAGAAGTCTCGAGACCGAGTTGCGAGAGGAACTCATCGGGATCCTCCTCGTCTCCGGAACCTTCCTTCTCTTGCCGCGACCCGTCCATAGTGTCGTAACAGCTGTCGAACGAAGAGTTCTTCGGTTTGTCTTCGTTGGAGGTATTTAGCCGCTTCTTGTCCGGCCGGAGCGGCATTGTGAACTCTACGTCTGTGGAATAAGTATTTATTTAAAAAAAAAAACAAGATTTTTTTCATCCTACCAACAGTCTATCCGAGAACTGGAAATGGGTGTAATTTGACTCTCAAGATTTGCGACATTTACGGGTAAACAGGGCGGTCTTTATCGATTAGCTGTTTCCCGCGACTCCGTCTGGGAAGAATTGCTCTATCGCTAGCCCGCGAAAACTATGCATTTGCGCCAAGCTGAATTCAAGGAATTAAAGATTCGAAATTAAAGGAGCAAATCTGCGGAATTAAATTTCATAAAGCTGTAATGGGTGCTGGGAAGAACTTTTTCGGGATTCAAGGATTTTATTTTATGACTGAATAAAAAAAAACGATACACAGAGTAAAAAAAAAATAAAACTACAAAACGATTATCTTTTGTTTTTCACCCATCTAAAAACTTTTTGATTTACTCTAGTACCCTATTGTGATGTTATTGCGACAAGAGTGCGGAGTCTATCACATTTTGGTTTTTCGAGTCTTTTAGGCGCAAGCCACACAAGAGACGTGGGACTGGGCCCCTCGCAGTCGTGGGACTGGGCCCCTCGCAGTCGCCTTTGAATCAGTTTTCATACTGAATATATAGAACCGTCGCGATCCAAAACAGACAGAAGAGACGAAGCTGAGAAGCGACCTGCGACCAAACCCCCGTCCCACGTCTGTTCTGTGCGGCATGCGCCTTAAGCCTGCATAAGGTTGCAACAATATATCGGAAAACCGATAATATCGAAGGTAAAATATCGATATTTTTATCGATATTTGCGCTATAACGATACGATAATATCGATATCATATCCTAAGAAAAAGAATCGATAATTCACGACCTTAGATATGGTTGTATGGGCTTAGAACATTAGCCTTTTCTTATAATATTATTATTATTATAATTTCTAGTTTTCATTCGATGGAAAAGTATGTAAAAATACTGCTGATATATAATAATAATAAAACACTTATTCAGTGAACTGCATATTTTTTATTTAAATTTAAATAAACTCGATATTATCGACCAAAATCATCGATATTATCAACTATCGATAATTTCATTACCTCGATATAATTATCGATATTACAACAACCTTGCATCCGTAACTGTGTATTGCTGTGTAGAGCTCAGGCCAACGCGAGCGTAGGCAAATTAATACAAGGCAAGTGCTACTGCCTACACGTTCGGCCAACCGCGTAATGGCGCGCTGACAAACACGTGGACACTATTGGCCGAGTGCGCGCGAGCGCCATTGATTTGTGCAAAAAAACCGACAGCGACCGCAAGTTATGACAAGCCACGCCATATGAGTTCTATACACGTTGGCGCTTGACTTTACTCGGCTAACTAGGCGAGCGACACCGAGCGATGGCAAGACAATGCAAATATACTGTCTATACGTTGGTATTGGCGTTCACTCGGCGTCGCTCGGCCAAATTATAATAAGTAAATAGTAGGTAAGTCAACGGGAGGAACCTTTGGAAGAAAATAGTTATACAATTATACTTTTCTATTTGGTTATAATATATCATTACTATTGTATTCAATCGGTTCTTTCTTTTTTTTCTCTCTATATTTACAGTATACTTCTTGTTTGAGCAACAGAAATGTTATTAGTTATAAGTGAAAACTGTTTGGGCTAATGAATTGTTTAAATTATTTATGTATTTGTGCTATGTTTGCTTGTTTGTTTTCCAAATATAAAAAATAAATAAATAAATAAATAAATAAACATGTATAGCAGGCTTACCTTCCTGCCGCAGCGCCTGCCGGAAGCCTCTGGTGGTGGGCGTGACGAGCGCGACAGGCTCGGCGGCGCCGCAGACGCCGGCCGCGCGGAACAGCACCGTGAATGTGTTGGCGCACACGTAGAAGTACGGACAGTGCAGCGCACGCGTCAGCTGTTAAATACATAAATAAATCTTCGATATAGTTTACACCAGGGTTTCTTAAACTTTTTACAGTCACGGACCCCTTTCAAAATTTAAACAATTCCATGGACCCTGACAAAAAATTTTTTTGGTAATGGCTCATTACTTTTAAACCCATAAATATTAGATGTGTTATGTAGGTTGTGGTTTACCTGAAACAGCGACCGAAAGCTCTCCTTCCACTCGGTAAGCAGCGCTTGTTTGACCTCCTCATTGGTGGCCATGAAGCTGGTGGCGGAGACTCGGCCCGAGGAGCGCGGGAACAGCTCCAGCCAAGGCAGATGCGGGTGCTGCCAGTACAGGCAGTTCTGGTGGAAACGCGCGCGCGGAGACGTGTCGAGAGTGGACGAGGTCGTGGTGTCCAGGCAACGGACGAAGCTGTTCCAAATAAGATTTGATTTAAATAAATAAATAAATATCACGGGACAATTCACACCAATTGACCTAGTCCCAAAGTAAGCTAAGCAAAGCTTGTGTTATGAGTACTAGGCAATGGATAAACATACTTATATACATAGATATATATACTTAAATACATATTAAACACCTAAGACCCGAGAACAAACATTCGTATTTTTGATACAAATATCTGCCCCAACACGGGAATCGAACCCGGGACCTCAAGCTTTGTAGTCAGGTTCTCTAACCACTAGGCCATCTGGTCGTCTTTAGAGATACAACAGGTAGCTGTTTGGCCGGATACCGGATATCCGGGGGAACCTGTGGGCGCATGCGGATAGCCGGATATTCGGCCAAGTTTTACCTACAATAAAATTGAATTAAGGATTGATGGTAATTATTGACAAACATACAAATGAATACCCGTTTTTAAGCGGAAGTTTTTCACTATCCGGTATTGTAGCCGGACAGGCCAGATACTGAATACTGGCAGGATATCTGTGGCATCTATCTTTTTTATTCAAGGGGCCATCCATAAATTACGTCACATTTAGGGGGAGGGGGGGGGGGGGGGGGGGGGTCAAGCGATCTGTGACACTTGAACAAAATAATGGCGATTTTCATAGTAATAAGTGTGACAAGGGGGGGGGAGGGGTCCAAATTGATCGAAATTGGTGTGACGTAATTTATGGATGGCCGCCAATGATTACTTGTGTATAATAAAAATAATAGTGAAATTGGATCTTTTGTGCAGTAAATTCAACAAAATTAAATAATTGGGTAATTCAGGTATTACTTCTCTAAGGTTCATTAACTAAAATCAAACTGTGGTGTGGCGAAATAATTTTCGCCGAAACGGCAGTGGCGACGGCGGTTTGGATGTAATGAGTAAAGGAGGAGTGCCATTTCTACTCAAATAGATTTATATGGCCATAAAAGTCCAGGTATGTAGATATGATTAGTTGATTACTAAAAATAGAAATTAATATTTTTTACGGGAATTTTTGTTTGTTTTTATTTATAACTGAACTAAAAGCTTACCCTGTGATGCCTGAAGCCTCTTCACTGGCTTTTAATTTTGCTGTCCATGCAAATGGCTTCTGAGACATAAGTCTGATTTTGGATGTGAGCGCCCAGTCGATTGGCAGGTACTTGCATCTTTTCTCCTGTACATTCTGCAATGAAAGTTTTAGGCTAACTTAAGAGTGGCTATTAAGTTTGTGTTAAGTAGTCTACTTAGACATGGGCTTTCCTATCATAGTCAGATATCTACCTACTAGGCAGCAAGTCAGTTAATCTGCTGGGATGCCTGCCAACTCCGCGTCTTTTGAGTGTGACAGCCATTCAAGAACTTTTCATCCCTAATAAAATGACAAATGTGGCTTCTCACTGCCACTGGAACATACATATTGTTCAAGTTACATTGGTGACTTGCATGAATTCCTGCAAACCAGAATCTGCTGATGCGTGAAGAAACTACAAGTATATCTATCTCAAAACCTTGTTGTAGGCCAGCAGTCAAGGACAATACAAGTTGTATATTATGGTTGCAATAAAGAAACAGATTCTTTTATGTTAACCTTTTGTTACCGGAAAGCGGGTCTGCGCCAGAATTAAGGCTACATTTTTGTTTTTTTTTTTTTATTTTAATCTTTAATATTGGTACTATTTGAGACAAACGAGACTAGAATGCAGGTTTTTTTTACTATCGGCATACAAGAGATTAAACATAATTTTATTATGAAAAATTAAGTTTTTACCCGACTGTTTCAAAATTATGATTGTAATGATACTTACAGGTTCTACCGAGTGTTCTGCAGTATATCTCTGCAATAGGTTTGAGAATGTTGCTAGTTTATTGGTCTCTAGCTCCTGTGCTGCCTTATCTGGCACTTTAGCGGGCAAGTTCAACAAGGCAAACAGTGTTTTATCATTAGATTCATCCAGCTGTGTATATTCCTGTGCACATTCTATCTTAGCCTTCTTGGGGTTGTGAGCATTTGTCCTAAATAAAAGACAAGAACTTTACATGTAAATACAGTCAGTCTTTGACTGCATACTTGGCATTTGCTACTTGGGGTTTGATGTCAACATTGTCAACTTAACCTCTTAAGAACGAAATTGCCAGAGTGGCTGGCAGAACATGAACTAGAGTGGCCGCATGCGAGAGGAGTTGGAGACTGTCTGGGGAGGCCTTTGCCGACAGGCACACAGATGCTGAAGATAACACTTTTTAGTGATATGAATTACTATAATTATTTGTTTATCTGAATAAAGAGGCTTAATAAATAAATAACCTCTTAAGACCCCGTGTACATTTCTTTGTTACATATTTCAAAATTGACTTTAATGTTAACTAAATAACAAAAGGGTTTCTAATTCAAATACACATTATTTTTCAGGGTCCAGACGTTAAGGTTCACAAAACTAGGAGACGAAGCTTGACTCAGGCTAGAACTCAAAATCAGAGGTAAGACCAAACAAGATGATGGTTTGCCATTTCCGAGATCCACAAAATAAATAAATATACAATTGCTTTTTTTCTTTGGCTTTCACTCTTGCTGTCATAGCAAGATGTATTTTGCCAATTTCGACGTAGACATGACTCACATGAGGAGAATGTTTGGTTTAAGAAATTTTGATTTTGGGGGAGGAGTGTAGACAACAAGAATTACTTGTTTAAATGCAGTGGCGTAGCGTGCCTTGGAGGGGCCCTGTATCAAAATTAGTTTCGGGGCCCAAATGAAGGGTAAAGATTTCTCACAAAAGAAACAAATATCAGATAATGGTGATTTCACTCTCTGGTATTATGGGAATTTGGTTTTGAATGGAACATGGTTTATTGAAAACTAGCTTTTTAGGCAATCCAATATAGAGGAAAACATGGTGACAGGAAATTGGTATTTAAGAAATATGGTAAGTCGGCAATCTAGTATTTTGCAATTCTGATATTTAGGGAACAAGCAGATTTTAGGCTATCTTTTTGTAATCTACGACATTGGTACTATTTGGTACCATCTGAAACAAAAAAGACTAGAATGCAGGTTTTTTTTTACTTTCAGCATACAAGAGGTAAGTATTTCTGTTTGCTTCTTAGCATACCTAATTGGTTCCTTCTTGTTATTATTCATTCAAAGTAATGTAACAGACAAAACTTCAAGCTCACCTTAATTGAACAAATTAGTGCACTTACTTCAAAAATGGATTTTTCCTTTTATCTCCATTGATAAGTCTAGAGAAATCTAAAGGACTGGTTTCATTATTGTTGAGCACTTCTTCCGTGGAAACAGTCTGGTGCTTCATGCGTTCCTGTGTTAAATTAAAAAACATTATTAAAAACACAACGTATGAATTCCATACATACATTATCTGTTTGCCAAATTTTAATATGCATAATAAATAGGTTTTTACTATTTGAAACGTATTATATCATTAGTTACCGTAATTAAGACCAATAAATATTTTTTCTAACGAATTTTGTACTTTTCTCATACCTGCAAAGCTATTTTTCGCTTTTTCAGCCTGTGCAGTCTCAAAACTTCGTTCGGCTTTTTCCATGGCGATGTAGGCGGTTCCATTATGTTTTGATTTAATAAAACTAAACACTAAAGCATTATTGGGTCAACCAACCATAAGTTAACTCTTCATCAATTAACTGATAAATAAATAAAACAAAACAATAGACGATAAGACGAGCGAACACAACGTACGTCACGTGCCACAGCACAGACTAATATAATCAGGAGTCAGGGGTAGACAAGACAGAGCATTTGGTTTTGACAGCTTTGGAACTCAATCGCAGCGCCATCTCTTGAGATTACGTCCACCATTCCTTTTGGTCCCGAAATTTTGTCGCAATAATGCGATAGATGTCACTAGTGTGCTAGTATCTAGTTTTAAATACACACTGTTAGTTTTTTGCATATGCATTTTATAATTTTCATTCATTAAAGTCAACTAATTAAAGTGTTTATTTTAATATTATTCTCAAAATCATTTCCTAATTTCTTTTTAAATTTATCAAGGTTTGTTGGCAACACAGAAGACAAAATGTCATTTACTGTTCTTCCAAAAAAAAAAAAAAAAAAAAAAAAAAAAAAGTCATTTACTGTGTATGTCATAGAAACGGTTGATTGATTTATGAAATTCGCTCTCCTCTTGAAAGTTTCTCAAATGTGTTGCGGGATTTTACGTAGTGAAAAAACGCTTTTGAATTATTCCTTATTGTGTTTGCGATTAGGACGCTGTTTGGGTTACAATTTGCGTTTATTACGACATTCAACATGTGTTGTACATTAGGTTGCAAACATAGTGGTAGAGATTACCTACTAATAAGGTTTTTTTTCCATTCCTACTTAGTCTATACGAGTAGTAAATACATATGGTCATATATATACGTAGGTAAGTATATGGCATCCAGAGGACACCAATTTACAGAGGTCAGCTCGGAAGTATTTTAATTATGGCGTCACGTCAAACGGGGTGACAGATAATTGCGTTGAGTACGCTCTCCTTCCTTATGGTACATTTATCTTCTTCTTCTTCTTTTTCAGGCTGTTTTAAACCCACTGCTGGATGTAACCCTCTCCTAATCTCCTCCACTTCGTCCTATTCTCCGTTTCATTTATCTTAATAAAATAAAATAAGTAAAGGCCATAAAATAAGTGTGCCCAGCGCGGTCAATAACACTGAATCAAATACGATGTGCCGCGCTGCCCGTGTGTGTCACCGTATGTTTGTTTCAGTGTTATTGACCGCTCTGGGCACGCTCCGTCAGCGTCACGCGCTACCGGTTAGTTGTGGTTGGTCGACAAATACGGGGTCGTGTTAACCGCACCCTCGTGCGACTTCCGACATCAAACACGTTTTTTTTCAAATAAATTGTAAAACTGAGATGTCACTTTTATAATTGTTACTTATTTTCCTTACTTGCCGAGGCAATGCTTTTTAGGGTTCCGTACCCAAAGGGTAAAAACGGAAACCCTATAACTTGAGGCTCCGCTGTCCGTCCGTCCGTCCGTCCGTCCGTCTGTCACCAGGCTGTATCTCGGGAAGCGTGATAGCTAGAGAGTTGAAATTTTCACAGATGATGTATTTCGGTTGCCGCTATAACAACAAATACTAAAAAATGGAATAAAATAAATATTTAAGGGGGCTCCCATACAACAAACGTGATTTTTTGCTCGTTTTTGCTCGATATTGATAACGGCAACAGGTAGACGCTTGAAATATTCACAGAATATTTAATTATGTATTGACTTTAAAAATAAATCATTAAATTAAAATAAAAAAAATATTTAAGGGGAGACCCTACAACCACAGATTACTTAATAGTTACTTCGTAACAGATACTGCATCCCGTACAAAATCTTGGTACTTACCGCGATTGTAGCCACAGATTATACTACTCCGTCTCCTTAAGAATGTGTGCGTGCCGACAGTGACAAGGGCTGGCAGTTTGGATTAAAATTTTTTTTTCTACATGTTGTTTTACCATTTTGTCGGGATAATTGCTATATATTATATCCATGCAAACTTTCTAGCACTAATATTCTTTAAGCTAAGCCACGGACGGACAAAGAGACAGACGGTCATGGCGAAACTATAAGGGTTCCGTTTTTGCCATTTTAGCTCTGGAATCCTAACAAAAAAGGATATTTATTGTAATGCGTAGAACACATTGCCATGCTCATAGTACCCTAGCGTTATACTAAATACGAAGGTTAACTTTCGAACTTCGCATCGTGCCATCCCGCTCACGCTTATAGCTTTTTATAGAAGAGTAAGAGGGACAGCACGATACGAACTTCCAAATTGTTATATTAGCTATTAATTCTAGCATAGTCATATTAAAATTTGCCCCCTGTTTCACCATTCACTTATAAAAGTTCAGGCGGCATATTTTTTCCGTGGAACACGAATGAACGTGCGTCGGCGCGCGCTTGTGACAACCTACTGGAATTTCGATCGCAGGCGATCGTCCCCGCGGTAGGTAAATATCGCGCGTAAGTACATGGCATGCATGAGGCCTGCTACAACAAACGATTTTTATAGATAATTGTACGGAACCCTTCGTGCGCGAGTCCGACTCGCACTTGGCCGGTTTTTTTTTTAAAGAACTGGGGCGCCGTCTTCGTTAGAGAGGTCTTGCTTGACCATCGCTCTGGGTCGTTTCTGGTGCAAAGATTTTCCATCGCGGTTCAGCGGTGCAATGCGGCTATAATTATTGTATATAATTATAGTGTGTTGGGCACCTTTGCGCCTGGTGCAATCCGGGGCGGTTTATTTGACTGACTTTTTTATTTTTATTTTTATATTATTATATTTTGTGTGTATTGACAACTTGTATATTATATTGTACTTACTGATATCATCATCATCATTTCAGCCGAAAGACGTCCACTGCTGAACATAGGCCTCCCCCAAGGCTCGCCAAACAGATCGGCCTTGCGCCATCCGCATCCAATGCGTTCCCGTCACATTCAGGTCGTCGCTCTATCTTGTTGGAGGCCTACCTACACTGCGTCTTCCGATTCGCAGACGCCACTCGAGAACCTTTCGGCCCCATCGGCCGTCAGTTTTACGGGCGATGTGCCCTGCCCACTGCCACTTAAGTCTAGCGATTCTTCGAGCTATGTCCGTGACTTTAGTTCTTGCACGGGTTTCATCATTTCTAATGCGATCCCGCAGAGAAACTCCAAGCATAGCCCTCTCCATCGCCCTCTGAGTGACTTTGAGCTTTCTTACTGATATAATTTGCCAGAATCGTTATTTCATAGTAGCAAAATTTTCCTTCGCATTTTTACTTTTTTCTCACACTGGTTTTTTACTAAAGCTTATTTTCACAGTAGGTACCATTTTTTAGGGTTCCGTAGTCAACTAGGAACCCTTATAGTTTCGCCATGTCTGTCCGTCTGTCTGTCTGTCTGTCCGCGGCTAAGCTCAGAGACTGTTAGTACTAGAAAACTGTAATTTGGTATGAATATATATTAGTCAAGCCGACAAAGTGGTTAAATAAAAAAAACTAAAAAAATTTTTTTTAGGGTACCTCCCATAGCCGTAAAGTGGGGGTGATTTTTTTTTCTCGACTAACCCTATAGTGTGGGGTATCGTTGGATAGGTCTTTTAAAACCATTGAGGGGTTGGTTACATGATTTTTGTATTCAGTGATTTATTTGCGAAATATTCAACTATAAAGTGAAAATTTTCATTAAAATCGACCGTCCCCCCCTCTTCTAAAATCTAAACGGTTGGGTGGAAAAATTAAAAAAAATTCAAAATGGTAGTAAATATATTAAATTTACAAGGAAAATTATAGCGGCTAAGATTGCTTGGGAATTATTTGTAGTTTAAGAGTAAATAGTAGCCTAAGGTATTAAACATACCGTCACTACTTTGAAAAACTCGTATCTCAAATCAGCATGTAAACAAAACTGAACCTTGATACGCGCATAATAAAGTTCACTTTGCCAGATTAATGATTTTGAGATACGAGCTTTTTTCAAAGTATTGACGATACCTAACTTTGAAGATTCCGTACACATACGAAAACCTTAGAAAAATATTACTTGATTTTTTCGTAATGGCTACGGAACCCTATCTTGGGCGTGTCCGACACGCTCTTGGCCGGTTTTTTCCCAAGTTGGATTTAGTACACAAAAACCATTCTGGGCTCCATGGTCCATTTCCTCGAATGTCTATTTTCTTTGAACGTCAATTTCCTCGAAAACCCATTTTCCTAGAATGTCCATTTCCTCGATTGACCAGTCACCTCGTCCAATTCCGGTAAAAAATCGAAAATAACTTTCGTAATTTGCAACATTTCCTTGATACTTTCGAATTTAATTTATTTTTGTTTGAAAATAATGCCTGTAGGTATATGACGCCTGCTCCCAGGTGATCCAGGAG
This sequence comes from Archips xylosteana, assembly GCA_947563465.1. Classification (NCBI taxonomy): domain Eukaryota; kingdom Metazoa; phylum Arthropoda; class Insecta; order Lepidoptera; family Tortricidae; genus Archips; species Archips xylosteana. The sequence goes on along the minus strand of OX387347.1, from coordinate 19,361,062 downwards.
ATAAAAAAATTGCCCTTTGTTTACCCAGGTGCAATGATGATGATGATTCAAACAATCAAATGTGTTGTTAGTGAGAAATTAAGGTACATATAGATACGGGGTACTGGACGGGGGACTGGACTGGTTAGAGGATTGAACGTTTGGGGAACTGGAGTTAGAGAATTGGACCTTTGGGGAACTGGAACTTTGGGGATTGGACGTTTGGGGAACTGGACGTTAGAGAATTGGACCTTTGGGGAACTGGAAAAAACCATTGTGGGAAAAAATGCGAATGGAAATTTTGCTACTAGGAAATAACGATTCTGGTAAATTGATTTAACCTAAATTCTCAAAGGATTTAACAAATCGACTTGAAATTTAGCAAGGATTTTTGCTTGATGTTCCTATGACCTATAGGCGCACTTCCGAATTAAAGTAGCTCTATCTCGGTAACGTAATCTTCTTCTATCTTCTATATACCTATAAAACAGTACCGTGACTGACTGACTGACTGAATGACTGACTGACTGACTGACTGACTGACAGACAACGCACAGCCTAAACCACTGGGGCTAGAGGCTTGAAATTTGGCACACATGTACCTTGAGTATTGTAGAGGTGCACTAAGGAAGGATTTTTCGAAATTCCCACGGGATAGGGAAATATCTCAACTTTCTTTGTTTATTTGTTTGTAGCGGAATCTCTGAAACTATTGAGCCGATTTTAAAAATTCTTTCAGAATTAGAAAGCTACACTATCCTTGATTGACATAGATTACTTTTTATCCGGGAAAATGCAAAATTCCCACGGGATAGAAATAAATTAACTCAATTTCGGGGCTGATTTTAATAATTCTTACACACTATGTGATATGACTATCCCCGATTGACAAATGCTACTTTTTATTGGGGAAAATTCAAAATTCTCACGGGATAGAAAAATTTGAAATCAACTTTGGGGCTGATTTTTAAAATTCTTTCACCAATAGTAAGCTACAGTATCCTTGATTGACACAGGGTACTTTTTTCCGGGAAAATACAAAATTCCCTCGGGACAGAAATAAGTAAATTCAACTTTGGCACTGATTTTAAAAATTCTTTCATATAATATGATATGACTATCCCCAATTGACATAGGCTACATTTTATTCGGGAAAATACAAAATTCCCACGGGATAGAATTTTTTTAATTCAACTTTGGGGCTGATTTTAAAAATTCTTTCACCAATAGTAAGCTACAGTATCCCTGTTTGCAATAGGGTACTTTACTCCGGGAAAAAGCAAAATTCCCATGGGATAGAAATAAGTAAATTCATCTTCGGCACTGATTTTAAAAATTATTTCATATGATTTAATATGACTATCCCCAATTGACAAAGGCTACTTTTTCTTCGGAAAAATGCAAAATTCCCGCGGGATGGAAAAAACAGAATTCAACTTCGGGGCTGATTTTGAACATTCTTTCACCAATAGTAAGCTACAGTATCCCTCATTGACATAAAGTACTTTTCCGGCAAAATGAAAATTCCCGCGGGATAGAAATAAGTAAATTCAACTTAGGGGCTGATTTTTAAAAATATTTTACAATTTGAAAGCTACAATATCCCTGATTGGCATAGGCTACTATTTTACGGGAAAATGCAAAATTCCCACGGGATAGAAATAAGTTAATTGAACGTAGGGGCTGATTTTTTAAATATTTCACTAATAAAAAGCTACACTGTCTCTGATTTTCAAAATGTTTTGACAGTTATTTCTATCCCGCGGTATGCTGTACACTTTCCCGGGATAGAATGTTGTTGTTTCAATTAGGCCTCCTCCCAGAACGAGAACACTTGGGCCTTAGTTCGCACTTGGGCCCAGTGCGATTTGTACAGTGCGGGTACCATTGAATTTCTTCTCAGGTGTGTGCAGCTTTTTTCGCGATGTTTTCCTTCACTGTAAAGCTCATGGTAAACTTCAAACGTAATTTAGCACACGAATTTGGAATAACTTAAGCTTAAGAGACCATAGGTCAAACCACTAGGCCACCGCGGCTTACCGGCTTTAGAATTCACTTATTCAAATTCCGCGGGAACTTTACATTTTCCTGGCATTACCCTATGTGTTAATCCTTAATCCACGTAATAAACTACCTGTGTGCCAAATTTCATGCAACTCTAACGTTATTGTCTTCGCGTACGAAGTCGCGGGCAAAAGCTAGTTATAATTATAAAAGACTAGCTGTTGCTAACCCTCGGAAACTAGGTATGCAATTTCCCAGGGTGAAAACTATTCTATGTCCTAACTACTACCATATTTCATCTAAATCGGTTCAGCGGTTTAAGCGTGAAGAAGTAACAGACAGACAGACAGAATGACAAATGCGATCTGACGAGCAGGTAAGTAGGTATAGAGTCTTGATATTCGGCGCATATAGTATAGGTACTATTCCCTGAGGGTCATAGAGTTGTAGGCGCGCCTCCTGAGGCTTCGTAAAGATATAAATAAATAGAACTGTATCAAAAGGCACACGAACGTATAATGAAAGTATAAGAAAAAGATATCAAAAGTATTTACAATAAATGAGGCTCAGAGATTCGGAGTACGTAATGGGTAGGGACACTTAATGAGCTCTGCCTAGGACCGAGCCGCTGCAGGGAATGAGCCGCCGATTGAAAAACGACTGGTCTCCATTTTTTATCAGCCGCGCAGTTCCACGCGCCGGTGTGCAGTTGTTTCATCACTTTTGCCGACACGCGGAACCGACTGCGGCGAGGGGGGTAATGGTTATATCTGGCCGCTACACTACTCCCCCGCCGAGACCATTGCCTGCTATGGTCGATAGTGATCTGGAAATCTTACATATCGCCCACTTCGCGTCGTTCTGACGGTACTCGATTCAGGCTCTGGCATTGATGAGGCTTGCTGGCTGCTGGATGGGCCATCTATAGTGTCGCTTGTCATGAAAGCTGGCTTCAGGCGGTCGATAGTCACGGTGTTCGGCTTCCCATTTAAGATGATACGAAAGGTCTTGTCACGTCTCTCAAGAACCTTATACGGGCCTGAGTAAGGGGACTCCAGCGATCTCTTCGCGTGCCCTTGTCGAAGAAAGACATACTCGGCCGTGCTCAACTCTTTCGGGATGTAAAAGAGCCTCTTCGTGTGGTGGCTGGCTGGGACTGGGTTGAGTTTTCCAATGTGGTCACGAAGTCTGGCTGCAAAGTCCGTGTAGTCGACCGTAGTGCCCTTCGTAGGCGTGAAAAATTCTCCAGGTAGACGTAGAGGTTCTCCATAGACAAGCTCTGCTGCTGAAGCCTGTATGTCATCTTTCCAGGCGCTGCGGATACCCAGCAGCACCAGAGGCAAAGCTTCAGCCCAGTGCGTGTTGGTGTGGCACATGATTGAGGACTTGAGCTGGCGGTGGATTCTCTCAATAATCCCGTTACAGGCTGGATGGTAGGATGTGGTTTACCGGTGCTCTGCCCCGAGGATGGATGACAGAGTGTGGAACAGCTCGGACTCGAACTGCCTGCCCCTGTCAGTGGTGATTTTGACAGGACAGCCGAAGCGGGCGACCCAGCCCGCGATGAAGGCTCGCGCGCAGGTCTCCGCTGTGATGTCGGCCAAGGGGTAGGCCTCAGGCCAACGGGTGAAGCGATCAATGACCGTCAAGCAGTATCTGTAACCACAAGAAAATGGTAATGGCCCTACTATGTCCATGTGGACATGTGAAAAACGAAGTGATGGTGTATGGAATGATGATATGGGTGATGAAGTATGACGTGAAATTTTGTTTCTCTGGCAATCTGTGCATTCTCTCGCCCAACGGCGGCAATCTCTGCGTATGTCGGGCCAGACAAACCGTTGAGTTACAAGCCTGACAGTTGCTTTGGCACCTGGATGGCTCAAGCCGTGCAATGAGTTGAATGCTGCACGTCGAAAGGTTTTGGTGAGGTATGGTCTTGAGCTTCCAGTAGAGATGTCGCAATAAATTTCGAAATTATTTTCATAAGATTTGATTTTCTTGAGGTTCAATGAAGATGATGATGAGCCAACCTGAAGAAGCGCTTGCAGTTCAGGATCTTCATCTTGAGCGCGTGCAAGGCTTTCATAGTTGATTGACCCATTTATTTCTTCTACTCTTGAGAGCGCGTCTGCAACAACATTTTCTTTTCCCGCTACGTACCGTATGTCCGTACTAAACTGTGAGATGAAGTCTAAGTAGCGGAACTGTCTCGGTGAGCATTTGTCTCTAGCGGTGGTGAACGCAAACGTCAGAGGTTTATGATCCGTATAAATAATGAAGGGCCTGGCTTCTACCATGTGACGGAAATGTCTGATGGCGTCATATATAGCCAGTAGCTCCCTGTCGTACGGGCTGTACTTCTTTTGAGCAGGATTCAGTGGTCTTGAAAAGAAAGCTAGTGGTTCCCAGGCTTCCGAAGCTGCGCGCTGTTGTAGTACCGCACCAATTGACACGTCAGAGGCGTCAGTGTGGATTGCGAGCTCTACGTCTGTCCGTGGATGAGCGAGAAGGGTGGCTTGAGAGAGAGCTTCCTTACATGACTCGAAAGCGTGCATCATGTCTTCTGTCATCTCGATCTCTTGCGTTGGCTTCTTCTTCGGACCGGACAGTACGACGTTCAAGGGCGCTTGCAAAGCTGATGCACCTGGTACGAACCGTCTGTAGAAGTTGAACATGCCCAGGAATCGTCTGAGTTCCTTCACATTCTTGGGTACAGGATAATTCTGGATGGCTTGTACCTTGGACTGTAGTGGGCGAATCCCCTCCGCAGACACTTCATGGCCAAGAAAGGTGATTTTCGTTACACCAAACTCACATTTTCCAGTGTTGATGAGGATTCCATATTCTGACAGTCGTCGAAATAGTTGATGTAGATGCTGCTGATGCTCTTCTTCGTTTCGAGAGAAGATTAAAATATCGTCCAGATATCCGTAGCAGAAGTCTAAGCCTCGCAGCGCTTCGTCCATGAAACGTTGGAACGTTTGAGCTGCATTCCGGAGACCAAACGTCATGTATGGGAACTGAAACAGGCCAAACGGTGTAATAATTGCGGTCTTCTTGATGTCATCTGGATAAACGGGGATCTGGTTGTAGGCTTTGACCAGATCAACCTTCGAGAAGTTTGTACTCCCAGCGAGCTGCTGCGTAAAATCTTGAATATGTCGGATCGGGTACTTGTCTGGAATCGTACGCGCGTTAAGAGCACGGTAATCGCCACATGGACGCCAGCCGTCATCTTTCTTGGGAACTAGATGAAGCGGAGAAGACCATGGGCTCTCAGACTGACAAGCTGTACCGTTCTGCAGCATAGCCTCGAACTCCTTTTGTGCAATCTTCAAGCGATCCGGAGGAAGGCGTCGGGGCTTACTCGATATCGGTGGGCCAGGAACTGTGCGTATATGATGCACTGTATTATGCTTGGGTACCTTTGGCGTACCTGAAGGTCTGGTAATGTCGGGATACTGGCGCAAGATCTCATGGTACATGGAATCCCCTGACATCACCTTTACTGACGAGATGTCATCAGATGTACTTTGGATTGGTACGGCAGCGGAAAGAGTAGTGTGGCCATCTATAATGCGTTGTTTTCTGCAATCAATCAAAATATTAAAGAAGGACAGGAAATCAACACCAATAATGGGTTTAGCAACGTCCGCCACAACGAATCTCCATTTAAATTCTCGCCGCAAACCCAAGTCAAGTGTCAGCTGCACCGAACCGTAGGTAGATATAACTGAACCGTTCGCCGCTGTCAACTCGTAGCTGCTCTTAGGTCGGTTGCCACTCAGTGCCGTGCGCGGGTATACGCACAAATCCGACCCGGTGTCCACTAGGAAGAGAACTTTCGAGGAACGGTCCATTACAAAGAGGCGGCCCGGTTTGGTATGGCAGTCGTTAGCCGCTACTTCCGGCTGCCGTCGAAGTTTTCCGACCCAGGGTAACTGCAAGGCCTGGTACAGCGAGTAGAGTCGTTTCCAAACCTGTAGTGGTACCAGCAGATGGACGGGTCTCTTGGCTTCGACGCAGAACGTGAACGCGCTCGTCGTCCAACTGGAGTTTTGTTCCTGTTGCGAGAATTGAAGCGCGAGCGAGATCTTGAGTGCGGTTGATCATTGAATTGCGCTTTGAGTGCAGCAATTTCGGATGTCAGCTCTGCCATTTGTTTTGCCATGACATCTAAATTTGTAAAACTTCTGTCACTTTTCACGGAACAAATTTGCGGTTCTTGAAGTACGAGACCGTGCACCTTGTCTGCCAAATCAGCGAGTTCATCCAACGTGGAATTCGGTTGCGATGCTACTACGATCTGTAGATTTTTGGGTAGCCGGCTTGTCCATACGGTGCGCAAAAAATCGTCCGTTACCGAATTTCCGGCCAAAGTGCGTAGCTGGCGTAAAAATTGAGATGGTTTTCTGTCGCCCATTTGCTCGTCTTTTAGTAATTGCAGCGATTTCTTTTCTTGCGACAGTGACAGTCTTGAAATAAGCTCGGTTTTCAACTTGACATATCGGCCTTCAGCGGGCGGAGAATTTATGATGTCTTTCACTTCTATCGCGTACTGAGGTTCTAATTGCGCTATAACGTAATTGAATTTTGTAGAATCTTGCGTTATTCCTGACAGCGAAAATTGTGCTTCCATCTGCGAAAACCATAGCGCAGGCTCTTGCGGCCAAAACGGCGGCGCTCGTACACCGACTTTGAAAACGGCGCCATCGCTGTCACTCGAGCTATTACCCATTGACATTTCAAAATAGGTTTAATATTCTTACTTGAATTTTGCGTTTCTTGTCCAATGCGGGGTCACCAGTGTAGGCGCGCCTCCTGAGGCTTCGTAAAGATATAAATAAATAGAACTGTATCAAAAGGCACACGAACGTATAATGAAAGTATAAGAAAAAGATATCAAAAGTATTTACAATAAATGAGGCTCAGAGATTCGGAGTACGTAATGGGTAGGGACACTTAATGAGCTCTGCCTAGGACCGAGCCGCTGCAGGGAATGAGCCGCCGATTGAAAAACGACTGGTCTCCATTTTTTATCAGCCGCGCAGTTCCACGCGCCGGTGTGCAGTTGTTTCATCACTTTTGCCGACACGCGGAACCGACTGCGGCGAGGGGGGTAATGGTTATATCTGGCCGCTACAGAGTCATAGAGCGGTGGATTTAACCTTCTACGCAAGCGAAGCTGCGCACTACAGTTAATATTTGGTTAATATATAATACATATAATAATATAATTTCAAAAGTAACTCGGCCTATTTGTTACTTTGTTTACACGCCATTTTTGAAATTAAATTTGAATAGAAATTTTGTTTGAAAATCGAAGTGTAGATATTTTGAGCCTTATAAAAAATACATAGGTAAGTTCTTAGGTACGCCAATTTTTGTGCTAGTCAAGTTTCACGCGATAAAGGAATTCAAAGTGGACGAAGTCGTAGGCGGAAAGCTATCAGGGTATTATATGTCATTATGAACATTTTTAACCACATTTACTATTATGCTAAGTTTCACGGTTTTTAGAGATAATACCTCTAGGTACTAACTAATTGCCATTTTTTATTATTTTGAAAGATCACTTTGTTTGCCTTTTTTTTATTTCACATCCTGGGGCTAAATTCAGCTCTTCACGTGTTTGGTAGCGGTAATTCAATCGTTTGGGTTGGGTTTGGTTTGAATTGCTCTTCAGGAACGCCAAAAATCACTGGTTTTCGAGAGTTTGGGCTGAGTTTGGGATGAGCCAAATGATTTGTTTATTTATTTATTTACAAAGTGAATTAACCGGAAAATAAGGCTCATCCCAAGATCAATCCATTCCTATCCTCTCCCAAACGATTGAATTACCGTTCGCAAACCGTGTAGGGCCGTTTCTGAATTTAGCCCCTGTATAATGTATTCTTTGATCAATTATAACTGTAGATCCACAGTCGCGCGCCCGAAAATGTCCGAGCCAAATGAGCGCCACTTTGATAAAAGTGGCCTTCTTTTTTAACCGACTTCAAAAAAAGGAGGAGGTTCTATGTTCCACTGTTTATATATTTTTTTTTTTTTTTTTTTTTTTTTTCTATGTATGTTCATCGATATCTCCGCCAATTGTAGGCCGATTTTCAAAATTCTTTTTTTGTTTAAAAGAGCATACTTCCGAGGTGGTCCCATTGGCACCAAGTCAAGATCTGATGATGGAATCTTGGGTAAATCGACGGAAACCCTCAAATTTTATAGGCACAACTATGACGATTTTAGAATTTTTAGCATCTAGTCAAGCATTTTCATTCAGAAAAGGTCATTTGGTAAACTGGATCTGATGAAGAAGATCACAGATGGCCAACGGAACTCCTCAACGGGTCAAATCTTGCAAGTTGAATTTAACCCACTTCCCGGTTTCTGAATTGAAATTTTGCATGCTTGTGTAAATTGGATGACAATGCAATATTATTGCAACATGGAGCTGGTCTGACGATGGAGATCACTCCACTATAAAACGACACAATCCCATCGAGTTTGGGCTTGTTTCATTCGTCTTGACGAGCACTTTGATCTCAGATGGTAACCAGGGTCTGATGATGGAGCTGGAAGATGGCCAAAGGCACTCCAAAGTAAAACGACACAATCCCGTCGAGTTTGGGCTCGTTTTATTCGTCTTGACAAGCACTTTGATCCCAGATGGTAACCAGGGTCTGATGATGGAGCAGGAAGATGGCCAAAGGCACTCTATAATAAAATGACTCAAACCCCGTCGAGTTTGGGCTCGTTTGATTTGTCTTGACGAGCACTTTGATCTCAGATGGTAACCAGGGTCTGATGATGGAGCTGGAAGATGGCCAAAGGCACTCCACAATAAAACGACACAACCCCGTCGAGTTTGGGCTCGTTTGATTCGTCTTGACGAGCACTTTTATCCCAGATGGTAACCAGGGTCTGGTGATGGAGCTGGATGATGGCCAATGGCACTCCACTATAAAACGACACAATCCCATCGAGTTTGGGCTCGTTTGATTCGTCTTGATGAGCACTTTGATCCCAGATGGTAACCAGGGTCTGATGATGGAGCTGGAAGATGGCCAAAGGCACTCCACAATGAAACGACACAACCCCGTCGAGTTTGGGCTCGTTTGATTCGTCTTGACGAGCACTTTGATCCCAGATGGTAACCTGGGTCTGATGATGGAGCTGGATGATGGCCAATGGCACTCCACAATAAAACGACACAATCCCATCGAGTTCGGGCTCGTTTGATTCGTCTTGACGAGCACTTTGATCCCAGATGGTAACCAGGGTCTGACGATGGAGCTGAAAGATGGCCAAAGGCACTTCACAATAAAACGACACAACCCCGTCGAGTTTGGGCTCGTTTGATTCGTCTTGACGGGCACTTTTATCCCAGATGGTAACCAGGGTCTGGTGATGGAGCTGGATGATGGCCAATGGCACTCCACAATAAAACGACACAATCCCATCGAGTTCGGGCTCGTTTGATTCGTCTTGACGAGCACTTTGATCCCAGATGGTAACCAGGGTCTGACGATGGAGCTGAAAGATGGCCAAAGGCACTTCACAATAAAACGACACAACCCCGTCGAGTTTGGGCTCGTTTGATTCGTTTTGACGAGCACTTTGATCCCAGATGGTAACCAGGGTCTGATGATGGAGCTGGAAGATGGCCAAAGGCCTCAACAATAAAACTACACAACCCCGTCATGTTTGGGCTCGTGTGATTCGTGTTGACGAGCATTTTGATCCCAGATGGTAACTAGGGTCTGATGATGGCGCTGGAAGATGGCCAAAGGCACTCCACAATAAAACGACACAACCCCGTCGAGTTTGGGCTCGTTTGATTCGTCTTGACGAGTACTTTGATCCTAGATGGTAACCAGGGTCTGAACATGGAACTGGAAAGTGACCATAAGAACTAAGTAATAAAACGACGTAACCCTATCAAATTTGGTCTCGTTGGATTTGTCTTTATGAGTACTTTGGTAACCAGGGGCAAAAAGTACAGTGAGCAAAAAAAACTTGTATTAAAAATAGATTTTGTAACAAACTTATTTGGAGGTCAAACTGATGATTTTATCCTACGTATCTAACAAATACGTATGTACAAATACAACTAAAAAGCAAAAAATAAAATAATTTTTAATTAAAAAATAAAACCGACTTCAAAAAACACCCAAAAACTAAAACGCAAAAAATAAAATAAAAATTGAACCGACTACAAACAAAAAGCATAAAAAGGAGTGGACCTAGCCATCGACCTTACGTACGTACTATCTATTGGGTTTCTTTCTACCACTCCTGCTGGCTCGAGCTGAGGCACCGACTTCAAACAGATTAGGGTGAGGCCACACGAGCGTAATTTTGTGAGTTGTGAGCGGCAGAATTTCGGTTGCGCCATACATTGTGTCATGTGAGTGTCACGGGATGGCCCGCATATTGTATGGCGCGAACCGAAATTCTGCCGCTCACGACTCACAAAATTACGCTCGTGTGGCTTCACCGTTAGAAGAAAGATATTTCTATGCTTTTTGTTTGTAGTCGGTTCAATTTTTATTTTATTTTTTGCGTTTTAGTTTTTGGGTGTTTTTTGAAGTCGGTTTTATTTTTTAATTCTCAGTACGTTGCGTGAAATTGTCAAGTTTAGCTGTCAAGTGTCAACCGAAATTCGACTGTAATGAAGTAAAGACTAGGTTCAAATTTCTGTGTAGGTGATGATTTTAATTGTTATGCAAACAAATAAAAAAGTTCGGACACTTTTTGAAGGGGATTTTGTTCGGCAATGTGTATCTTCAGTTATAATTGATCAAAGAATGTATTGAATGAATTTTTCATGTCTAAAGAGGTTTTTATTATCAGTCTAAGCTGGCAATTATTTGAATTTATTTTGAAGCACCAAGGTATTGTGAAGCCAAAATACTAAAAAATAATTCAATACAGGATGTTAAATTAAAAAAAAAACTGGCAAATAGAGCTGATTTAAAAAAAAATACAATAAGTAGGTACTTATCTCAAAAACCGTGAAATTTAGGTAGCAAATAGTAGGGCAGATGCCCCAGTTCTGTAGGCTTATTGTCTAACGTTTTTGACGCTTGCCTTCGCAATCGCTATCTCTTTCTGTCAAACGGTATAAAACGTTGACAGAAAGAGATAGTGAAAGCGAAGGCAAGCGCCAAAAGCGTTCGACAATACGGCCTCTGGCCACTTTAAGACTGATTGACTATTCAAATGCCTGTACCTTAGTAAACTCAACTTAAAGTTGAAAATGGCCAAAACCGGCCCAGTGGCCAGAACCGGGGCATCTGCCCTAAATGTGATCAAAAATGTTCAGAATGACCCTAACTATCGTCCCTTAAAACCCCTACAACCGATTGCCAAACATCATGTATAATATACAGGTACTATGTGGTAGGTATCGAAATTCTAGGGTTCTTTTCTTACTAATGTACTTTACATTCCGTTTAGAAGAGAGATTCTTTCACTTCTCCTAAGTCAACGTGCGCCCACGGTGCACGCTACAGATCACCTAACTATAGCATGTTTATGTTATGAATAATGCGAGATGAGATGACCTACAGAAATCTCGACGTGTTTCAGTTCGCGGGAATCGCCGCCGCATTCGCCCGCTGGCTGCGACCGTACGGCATTCAGCCAGTCACATGCGTACGCTGTCACAAGCTGGTTCTAAATTTGAAAACACGATGCCATTTGGCGCCATAAAAGCGTGAAAAAAAAACAAATGCGCGGGAAGTCATACATAATCATTGAAATTAAGAAATGTGAAGTAAATATTGAAAATTGTCGGCGTATAAATACAACGCAATTTATAAAAATTAAGTAGGTAGTTGATGAAGTAAAATGGCATTAAGAATTCGTGATTTGTACGATTTTTTCACGAGGCGGTTTTTTTTGGTAAGTTCAATCATTTATGCAGATAAGTTTTGCTTTAGTCCAGCTAATACCTACAGTATAAAATTAGACAAATTTGCGATTAATTGGAAACATTACATTTAAGAGAATAATTATATATTATACAGGGTTATTTGTAATTCACTAGCATCCTTTTAACCCTAAACTCCTACCACTTAAACAAATCTTTTTTGTTTTACGACTTTTGTCATAACTTTATATTTTTGGTGTATAACGTTTTGAAAATTTGAGATTACCTGTATTTTTACGATACTCTGTGCCGTGTATGGAAAAAAATGTACTCCATTTTAAAAAGTCGTATAACAAAAAACATTTGTTTAAGTGGTAGGAGTTTAGGGTTAAAAGGATGCTAGTGAATTACAAATAACCCTGTATAAGATTAAAATCTCAAAATTTTAAAGGCACTAAAAACTTGCGTTAACTTATTTAACTTAATAATGCTAGCCGCTTCATCGAAGTCGTGCATTGCTCATTATTCCAAGAATCGCACTGTGTCGCGTCTTCTGTCTCCATCGAGCTACGCACATACATTACCTCATCAGCTGACATTTTGATTACACTGTTCGTAAAAAAACCAGCAATGCATTGAGCATTATTGCAAAATGACGCAAGCCCCTATAACTGTATAGGGATAACCGTGAAGCGATTCATAGTTTTATTGCATTCTTGAAAAAGGCGGCATGTAAGGAATGCATCCAAATAGGTCAACGTACTCTGAATTGCTACTGAAAATTTAAACTTATTTTAAAGTGTTAAGTTTGAATTTTACTACTGAAAGCTTCATAACCTCCATAATAATTATTTAACAATGTATTTTAACGATACTGCCGAAAATGTTGCAAATTAAATTACTTACAGTGATTTATAGCTTTTGCGGTAACAGTGGACCGCACATATTTTGTTTTTAATTTTTTTTTATTAACTTTGTAATGAAAATTTTGATTAAAGTGGTTAAAATTAGAAAGAAAAAGAGAAATATAATAAATAGTATACATATAAATATAATGCTCTTAAAAGATTGTATAGAACGGTCACGGAAAAAATATTGGAATTTTATGATTATTTTATTGTAACAAGCTTATTCCCGCGGCTCGCCTCGTGGAAGAATAATGAAGTCTAGTTCCCTATCCCGTGGAAATAATAGAGTTCAGGAAATATACATTATAGCTCAAGTAATTTAAGTTGTGCGTCGTCGGTTTGTCAGTCAGTCAGTAACGTTACTGTTTTATAGACAATCACAAGCTTGTTGAGTGTTAAGGAAAGTAATAGTGTGACCGGCTAGCCGGTTGGAGAAATAAGAGACAGAGCTGAGATAGTAAATAAAATATAATACAGTCTAAAATATGTTTATACAAATTGTTTCAGTCAGCACTGCTCTTCAATAAATTAATAAAAAACACTGGCCTAGGTTTTCTGGACAGGTGGGAAGACAGGGCAGGGTGTTCAAGTAGCTTCGGAGCGTCCAATAGGAGGTTCAGGCTTCACAAGCGGTCTGCTCCGTGGCAGTAGAGCAGAACGTTCGTAGGTAGGTTGGAACGTGGATTAGTAGGCAGAAGCGGAAAAAGACGGGCTGGAAGAAATAACCTGCTTTACTGCTTGCTGCTTGAAGCACCCATCCAAGCCTCGTTTTTGTGCCTAGGTCAGTGAAAGAAAACTGAACGAGACTTGGATTAGGTTTCACAATTTATGAACAAGAAAATAGAGAGAAAGAACGAAACAAATAATATTTACAGTACCTGTAATAGCGGCAGCCCTTTAAAATACAAGCAATCTCGGTAAATTAGTATTTTTACCGAGTATAAATTATAATTATATATTCAGGAAATCAAATTTCGGCATAAGCCTTGCCAAATTGTAGAGCAATGACAGGAAAAAAAAAAACAAAAGAAAATCAATAGTTCAGAATTTAGAATTTTGTTTTTCTGTAAGCGGCCAGTTGCGCACCACGGAGGTTTGCCGTGTTACAATCTTAGGTTACAATAGGAACAAGTAAGAAGTAGGATTGCTTTACTTCAGACGGCTGTTATCTCGATCATTAATCCAATTTGGTAAGATGACGCGGTTGTGATGTAGGAAGGTATAGTTCGTTGATAATTATCTAATCTCTGCTCTGTGACGGGGAAACCACCATGTATCGTATATCACTGCCTATTAATCAATTATCGTAACTGGCAGCTTGGCTCCTAGATTTAGACACTGCGTCAACATTGGCTAGCTCAGGATTTAAAGAAATCAGGGTCGTAATAACTGTTTTGGGGTTACTGACTGATATACGATTTTTTGTACATTATCTGGAACTGACTGACATAGATTGAGACGACGGAGACTGTAAAGATACGAAAATTCCAAACAAAACACCAAGTGCGTGATGGACCAGGATCATGCATAACGAAGGGTTCCGTAGTCGAAATGCAGTTTCAATGGTAACGACGAAGATTGTTAAAGTGCTAAGATAAAAGCGCCTGTAACTTTGTTATAATGAACGTAGGTACATTAATTGGCACCATGCGCGGTTATCGTTTATACAACTAGATTTTATTTACACAGTTGGACGTCGGATCGTCGCCAGACAGACAATTTTTACGACTTTCAGGGATCTTTAATCCTCAAGTACTTAATAATTTTCATGATTTTTTTTATTTGACATAGATGAATGTATTTTCATATAATGTAAATTTGGACTATCTGAATTATGTAAAGAATCATGAAAAACATCTGGCTAAGATTCTATTAGTTTCCAATAAAATACCTTTACAGATAAACAGACAGACGGCCGTAAGTAGGTATAGGATGAAGATAAGTACGAGTACCTATAAGGGTTATGTTTTTGCCATTAGCCATAGTCCCTAATAGAGCCCTAAAAATTAATTTGCAAGTGTTACAAAAAGGAAAGAAATACAATACAATACAATGACTCTTTATTGTACACCACAAATAATAAAATACAGAAAAACAAGTATTTACATGAAAAAATAAATAGGTACTAAAATAAAAAAAATATACGTAAAATATAGGTACGTGTGAGTAACGCTTACAATTTGTAACATAAATGACACTATGTTTAGTACTTAGCTATAAATTTGAAGAATAGACAAAACTGTCAATATGAATACCAACGCTTTGTGAGATATGTATTGTTTAATATTTAAACTGTTTCCCGTTCTGGCTGATTTATGGTACCTAGGTACTATAAAACTAGGCTCAGCCATTTAACAATTTTTGTATGTAGGTAGGTAAATATTATCCAATTTTAACTTAGCCAACCAAATAGGTATAGTGTGTAAATAAATAATTCAAAATCATTCATGATCAAGCCCGAAAATGTGTTATATAGGTCGTTTTAAAAAAAAAAGTTTAAAAAAGTAAACACATAATTAAGAGCTTAATTAAAACAAAATCACTATCGCGTCCTTCGTGTAACGATAGTAAGTCATATATACTATATGGGTACCTAACTTTTGTTAAATAAAGGAATCACTTGAGTTTTATTCTAATTCAGTCCTTTAATTGTGTAACTTACCTACATTTATTTTGAAAACGTCTCGTAGCTATAGCAATTTTGCAGCGGTCCGTAGCATTGATTGTCAATAGCATTTAAAAGTCAAAATATAGGTACCTAATAAGTAGTTAAAAATCAATATTATGTCACAGAAACTTGGCAAGTCACAGGTTGAGTATAGTATACCTGGTTTAGCTCTACCCAGCTACACAAGCTAAATGAAAGCTGAAATTCATTCAACAGTAAGAGCCGTAACTGAAGCAGCAAAATGGGCTTGTCAAAAATGCAATCGCCGCGTTCGTTCACACGGATGACAGCCGGGCCCCGGAAGCTGTCACCGTATGTAAATGATATCCCCGTGTAGCACGTCCCATCTAGTAATTAATGCGAGTTCGCACTCCTGAATCCACGTTGTGATCGACTCACAGCAGCGGCTCTATTTAGTTGTTCAATGGAGGTAGGTCTACCTAAGCTGTCAAAGGTAGTGCATACAAAATGTCGTAACGCACCCGCTGAATAGCGTCTGAAGTGGCTAGCTATTATACTTGTAGCTGCGTCAGTTTATAACTACAGGCAACCATGTCGCCGTAATAAATTTTATGTTCTTTGATTTGTGTTGGTCATTTTGGATATTCACTAAAGCGCATTAAAGATGGTTGCTTCTTTTGTAGATATACGATACGACCTAACTCTGAATGGCATGCATTGTTAATGGAAAGAAAATAGTCATTACTGGCAGTATTGTTGTGCGCTATTATTTCAGTATTGCTACACAACACGTGAGCTTCGGTTCGGCTTCCCCGTTATTGGTAATAGCAGTGTGACACGACTGATATGAACTTTCTGTTTGTTTCAGATATCATGGATCTCACTAGTCGTTTATTTATTTTATACCACTTTTATGTTTTACAAAACTAGTCGCCAATTCTATTACTTAAGAGAAATATTAGGGGTAAGGATGAAGAACTAAATTTTTAAACAGCTAAAACTTTGTACACACCAGTAATAGAGATGCTTACTTGTTACTCACAGCAGCATTCTTTTGTTTTAGATCGGTCTATGTATTTCCCGTGGGACTGCAACAGTTCTAAATATATGTTGTGCACTAGTTTTACTTCCATTGTGCAAGAAACTCAACCAACTCCTTTATCGAATTCTGTCCAAACTTTGCCCGGGACTTTTCTTTTTCTGGTTGGAAAAAGCGAAGAGCTTTCATATGACTGTTGCGATAACACTTGTTACATTCGCTGGTGGGTACCTTATATTAACTATGTAAATAGTGCTATACATTATTTGAATTTGGGAACTGTATAATTGAAAGGTCTGTATATAGCTATCCATCCATACATACGCGCAGTGAGCTTCTACATCAAAGCCGTTATTTGGTTTCACATTGGAAATTCGTGCACATGCATAATGGCCGGACTTAATAAGGATGGTATGCATGCAATGCCCTTTGATTGAATATATGGCTCTACATAAAATTCCTGTAGATCGGAATTTCAGAATCGATACCATGCCATAAATTCATAGCGTGTACAGAGCAGACTGGGAACGTGGCTCGCCTTCACAAAGCGATACAGCCCTAAATCACTTTAGAGCTAAAAGGCCCGGTCTCAGAGCACCATTAAGTTCTTGAGACGGGGCTAATGGCGGCTACCTAGCTGCTTAAAATTTTCGAACTACCCAGTTTCGCAGTTAGTTATTGTGCTACAACGTACATGCAGTGCAGTTTGTCATAACTACGAAATAACATGGTGAATCGCACAATATGAGATTGTGAGCACTTTTGGCTGTTTCTGTCTTTAACAAACATTTCACCGTAATTTCGGGTTACTTTCGCCCTGAAGGGTAACTTTGGCCATAGGGATTCACTCGGTCCAGGATTCATTGAAACTATGGGACGATGCTATTTGTTTGGTTTTAGCTTATCGCCCACGTCTTTACTTATATCTTCTTTTATTAGACCCTTATGTATGTGGTTTTCTTATGGGCCAAAGTTGCCATTGGGTCAACCCCCTGACTTTACATACTAAGTCACAGCCATTTCTATGTTTGAATTCCAATATTTCACAGTCCTAGGCCAAGAGTGCATCAACTCAAAATAATATACCATTTTAATTTTAAACTTAATTGAGTTTCTGGAAGGTCTAAATTAAAATAGTGGATTATTTTGAGTTTATGCACTCTTCACCTAGGAGTGCGATTTATGACCTTAATGTTGAAGTATCTTCTGATCTTCTGTGCGGAAGTTGTAAAACTTTGTGGCCTTTTGACAGTTTCTTCTAAATTGTATCGTATTGTCTACTTTAAAACTTTTCACTGGTGTTTGTTTCATCAACTTGTAGACTTTATACCGATAGAGCAGTGTGATAGATAATGCTTTGCTGGGGAAATATTCCTAGCCAAAAAAAGAATAATTACATAATTACCACCGACCCAAGTCTGGAAATCATATTTCTTCACCTTTTGAAATATATAACTTTCTAGTAAGGTACTTCACTTCACCTTTTCACCTTGTTTTTCCTTCACTTGAGAACAAACTTTCTTACAGTGATACATTCCACATCCCACTTTGTGAACTTGTGGAATTTCTCAAGAAACTACGATGAGACTCTAAAGGAAATTAACTTGGCTAACTACAAGGATGAGGTTAGTGAGTATAACTTTATGTGGACTTAGTTTGGTTTCAATTTTAGAAATAGCTTGTTTTGGGTAGCTTTGGTGTTTGTATTGCTGTGGTATTTTGCTGTGTACTAAAGTTGGGGTAAAATAAATGATTCCAGTTCATTTGATTCAGCTTTGTTTGTTTGTTTGTTTATACTCTTTATATACAAAAAGGAAAACAAAAAGGTTACAGAAAAAAAAATGGTTGTATTATATTAATAAAAAAAAATAGAAGTACATTAGGTATTTTCGATGTAATAAAAAAACAAGCGTAGGATTGAAGAACGAAGAAAATGGATATCGTCCTAACTATAATTGAACTTCATTATTCTATTCAGGTGATTCGACTTCTTTCTGTTCACGAGATAATCCGGGAATCCAATACTAGCTGCCACTACCTTTACATAATAATGGACCCTATTAAATAGGCGACTAGGTAATCACATCCGAATAAGCGAAGGACTCTCCCCTTATGCGGCTATTGTAAAGCTTCTCCTGACACGTGTCCCATAGCGATTAGGTATATTCAGTTGGATGGATCGGATAATCTTAGATGGGGGCTCTCGTCGTAAATAAAGAATTGTAAGAAATGACATGACGGAAAATATTACTACCTTTCTTCTGTAGTCTTGGAGACTGTTAAGTTTGCGAGGCTTCGTAAATTATGTAAGTTAGTGAAGGTTTTCATTTCACAACGCAAAAGCTACTGCCGACTTTGTCAGGGCTCTGTCGCCATCAGGTCATTTGCAAAGACAAAGGAATAATGTTTGCGAACATTTTAAAAACATTTTTAACATCGATCTGAAACCGAAGAATCGTTCTATAACTCTGAAATGATTCCCAGACCCTTAAAATACTGTATTGTTTGAGTTTTTGACCTTAGAAAAGAAACAAAACTAACAAAATGGACATGATGAAAACAATTACGTATCTAACTCTAATTCCAGAGCCCTTTAATGTTACTGATGAATCCTGCAGGCCTGACTGGGGTGACCATGTTGGCCATCGTTCTGAGCATGGGTTTCACGTCTATGAGAATTGTCCGTCAAAAGGTCTACAACGCGTTCTGGTATACTCACCAACTTTACATGCCTTTTATGGCATTGCTGATTGTTCATCCTCTAAGGTAAGATTACCTATGTACACATTTGACATCGTTTGTGATATGCGTTAGTTTATTATTTTTTTTAATCAACTGTGATCTAAGAGAATACTTACCTACTAGTCAGGTTTTATAAAGGATTCCTTAAATAAAAAATTGATATGCACTATGACAAAACATCTCAAAATAATTTGAATTGGGTGGAAAAATGAGAAACGTGAAACTCAATAAAGCGTGAGTCATATCATAAGTAACTCATATTATTCGACCAGTAGACCAGCATATTGATGATTACTTGCTAAGCGTATTTTTGAGTTTTTTTAGGGAATGTAGGTATACGTTGTAATGGTATCATAAATATTATTTGATCTATCGAGATTCGAGCGGTTTAAATCTTGAAATAGAGACTACAGTTTAAACAAACTTTCATTGCATTAAGCTCTATATTTTATGAATTTCTAAACACTAAATCGATTATTTTTAGATTCCGTACAATTTCATGTAAGATCGGATACCACTTTTATTTTCAGCGGTGTACTGAAAGAGGAATTACTTGTAGAAAATAGGATAAATTATGACGAGAAAGTAGAAAACGAGGATATTTCAAGGAGAAATTTTCCTGTGTTTGTGTCTATCCAGTCAAAGGTGAGCAAACCAATACTTAAACTTGTTTATATCCACGTATAACTTTATTTTTCCTTTCAACATAAGGTAAATGTCCTAAACTAACGATTTTTAATTTCGTGGAATTCTGTCAAATGCCAGATTTTCTGGCTTTTGACGTTTCATAGGCAACAAACCTTTTTTTCATTTTAAATCTATTTATTATTTTAGAAACATAATAAAATAGGCACATTACTAATTATAAATATAGTGAAGTAGAGCTTTTACTATAAGAAGTTATCAGTTTTCATTTATTAGTCTATATTTCTTTCATAGGATTTTAAGAGATTTGTGTATTCATGGTTCGAGTGAGACAGTTCATAATGATATTAGTCCTCTTTAAAAAACATAACACATAGCAAAAAACAAAATTTTTTCAAGGAAATAATAATATCAATCAACGAAAACGACAAAAATAATACGGAAACAGGAGAGCGAGCACATTCGAACATTCAAGACAGAAGCCGAATGACTTTAATATTGTTTTGACAGAATAATGATATTTGTTAGTTTTTATTATTTAAGTATGTACCTTGTCTATGAAATTTCAAATTATAAACCTCTTGAGACGACGATTGAAACTTAATACATAACTATTAATTATAATTTAAGTCCGAAAGTTTGCGATATATGTCAATCATCTCAATGATACCCGAGACAATTTATTTTTTACTCATAAAAGGGTTATATATTTTATTACGTCTGAACAGTTAGATCAAAATATATTCTAACTACGTTTTAATTAATGATTTATTACATTATGTCCAATTTTTGCAATTTGTGCTCTGTATTTCCTGGTTTTTGTTTTATCTCGTTTAAATTTTCGGGAAATATTTTTTGCCTAGTAACAACACTAAGAAATGCCAGAATTCCATGAAATTAAAAATCATAGTTTAGTAATATTATAAATGCGAACTTTTGTGAGTGTACACGTGCACACGTGTGCGTGTGTGTGCGTGTTTGTTACTCTTTCACGTCAAAATGGGCGGACGGATTTGGATGAAGTTTGGTATGCTGAATTTCTGGAATATTAAGACATAGGCTACTTTTTATCATTTTAATATTTATAAAGGCTAGTGCCTAATCGAAGAGGCCCTGCTGTCACCTGCTTTATTAGAGATGGCCAGAGTGAATGGGACAGTGACCAGCACTCGGATGTCTACCTTACTTTATTTTTACTTTAACACGTTTATGGTTCATATAGCAACACTTGATCTGTCTTCTAAAAAGCCGTAAGGTATGAAAACTGAAGGAAACTATTTTGGTCAAGTGTGTGTTATGTTATGGTGTTCAATAATAGCTCTGTCCCATAATGTATTTGGAATACCAGACTTTACGACTCTTCCTGCTTCGCCCCTCATTCATAGTCCTCATTAGACATATTCTATATTGACCTCGTTTGACTGAATTAAATGAAGCTGTATTCAATAAAGCTATTTAATATAAAGTAGACTCAAATTGGATTACATAACGTTGTTGGATGGAACCTATTTAATAGTATGTGTCAGTTTTCATCAAAATAACATTCAAATTTAATGTAATGAATGATTCGCTTAGTGCGTCCCCAACTTTTTCTATTATGCTAGCATCAATTATTAATCATACTTTTACGAACAAACCTCTTTTTTTGAAAACTGTTAGATAAAGATAGATAAAATATTTTTACTTTTAAATAATAGGCACCCGCTCATCGTACACGCCTTTTTCATATACTTAGTATAATGTACGCGATGATTTTTAAACGGTAATCAGGAGTTGAAAAATAGTAATAACCTACCAAAATTTAATTAATTATTTGAGATCTTACGCAATTACATCATTGTTTAATTAACTAGTATTAATGATTTTGTTAAAATCAATAATCACTGGATATTATGGTCAACCTAGACAAAAAAGCTTTGTTCCATAAATTGCATGTTTAAAAAAAATGAACCTGATCTGATCACCGATTAAGGCTGGATTTTACCAAACTTTTATTCCGAGAATAACGCTTACTCTCAGATAGTAATGTCAAATTACTACGGCGGTTTGACATCACTATCTGAGAGTAAGCGTTATTCTCGGAATAAAAGTTTGGTAAAATCCAGCCTAAAAATAATAGTGTATTATCCCACTGCGCCAGATTGGTAGTAAAATAACTATAGGTATTTATTTGTATTACAGACTTGGATTTGGATGGCGCTGCCACTCATTTGTTTTTTCCTTGATCTCCTATGGCGAATATTTTCGAGGAATCGTACGAAAGTTGACATTATACGAGTAAGTGGATGCAAGTTTTTGTTTCAGTTTTTTTATTGAATTTGTAAGTGACTAATAAAATTATTTTGTTCCAAACTCTAAATACCTAGTCAGCGTAATTTCGAATGTCAAAGGGTAAATTCGATTTTGAATCCTCAGCCTTCCTTACGCTCTATATGATAGAGTCTATAACACTCTAGATATTATAGAGTCTAGTTTATAAAGCTGTGGTAGTTATTTTAGACGTAGCAAGGTACTAACAAGTATTTAAAAAAAAAACTTTAATTTGTTACGAAAACTTAGTTCTTTGATTCCCAGTCGGAAAAAGGCAAATTCGAATTACATATTTGAGAACACTACTTAAATTAGGTAGGTACTTTTACGGTATTTCTTAAAGTATTAAGATGTTTCTATGTAACGTATTGGTTAAGTAAATATTTGAGTACCAAAAATAGTTAAAATTATGTCCCTCCTCTAACATTTAAACTGTGATATCAAAAAATTTTCAAATTTACCTTCAGAATACGATCTTTTCCGTACCTAGAGGAAGTATATAGTTTTTAAAATTATTGAGCCTGTTTACATGTACACTTATAATTTGGTACAAAGAAAAGCCATTTTGTATCAACAATGGTGCAGTGTCGCTATTTTGATAAAACACATTGCCTACTTATATGGAACGATTCGCGCCCGCGATTTGGTCCAATAACCGATTAAACTTTGCATAATCCCCAACTACGTAGGGATTTCAATTCAGTGCATATGGCTTCTAGGGAGGATTTTGAACCGGAATCACATTAAACTGTACATTTTCGATGTGCACCTCGGAAGGTACGTAAAGATATATTTTAAAAACTATTGCGGTTGTAGAGTTGTAGAGCGGAAATTGAAACTGAAATAGGCCTCTAGTTGCAGTAGTTCAGTTGATTTGTCCGGGGCCGAACTGCTGCAACACTTTTTGTCTCAGCAGTTCGGCTATGACGTCAAACCGAACTGTTGGGAAGCTTTTAGTCGCAGTAGTTCGGTTGATTGTCCGAGACAAAGCGACTGAACTGCTGAGAATGAAACGACTCAAAAGCGCGGTTAAAAATATAGCTAAATACACAATCCATGAAAACTAAGACCTAGTTAATTTTATTTGCAATGTTGCTATTTAATTTTTATTGTTATTATTAATCTAATTAATTGGATAAACTATTGCACGTCTCTCAGAGACAGGACATGATATAATGCTACTATATACCTTATTAACATCTATGTAAAACTCATGACTATGCAATAAATAATTTTGAATTTTTGAATTTTGAATTTAAATTTGAATTTCTTTGCAATCGAAATGGAAAAGTAGAGTGTAAAACTCTAGCATTAAACCCATTTTCCCCTCGACGTATCGTTGTGCAATCTAATATTTATTTAGCTACGTACTTTTGAGTCCTTTCAATTCTCATTAGTTCGGTTTGACGTCATAACCGAACTGCTGAGACAAAAAGTGTTGCAGCAGTTCGGTCCCGGACAAATCAACCGAACTACTGCAACTAGAGGGAAATAGGTAGGTCAGACAAAGAAAAACTTTTACATTGCCTGTATGTGAAGAATTAATGGAGCAAGTTCACAAGACTTGCAAGTATTTATTAGTTCAGGGGGTCAATTTTTGAAATCATAACTGGAAATACCACGCAGAAAAGGTAAAAATATGTGAATGGTACGAAATTACCATTTATAATTTGCTAACCTCTACTCGTAACAAATTCAATACAAAATTTTGTTGTTTTCCATTTGAGTGATAAATATTTAGCCCATAGCTCATATCCACCGATGAGTCTTTAGTAGGTACATATATTGTTTTTGGCACAAAAATCATCTCGAATGCGTTCAGCAGCGCGTCTAGCGCCCCGTATGCCAATATTTTCTCAGTGTAGTGAAACTGTTCTCATGGTATTTGATACAAGGGGTTGCGAGACGTTTTTTATGAAGAAAATATACTAACATAACTCACCACAACAAGATACGGCCTCTCAGCCTTCTGCATCCACGTGTGGATCCAGGGAGCTTTTAACTTTTATTCAGAGCCTTGTATTTAGAGCGAGTCGAGTAACCACGCTGTACCTCGATTAAAGGCTAGGGCTGGCGAAGCTAGTATAAAATGTATTGACCCCAGGGGTATTGACCCCTGATATGAAATAATGTAAATCTCTCCAGGCAACCCACATGGCGGGGCAGACGATCAGCCTAACCCTGAGTTGCCACGAGCAGTTTAGCTGCCGCGCGGGACAGTACGTCCTGCTTCAGTGCCACGAGGTCTCCCGACTCGAGTGGCACCCTTTTACTGTTGTTAAAGTAAGAACTTAGCTACATCATCATTCTTATTACATCTCCATGGTACCTATGTTATGTTACTTAAATGTCACTCCTTCATTAAGTTGTAGGTAAAGATAAAAGTAGAGTCTAAAATAACTATAAGAAATAAATATGTGCAATCAAGGAACATGTTGGGGATGGACAGAGCACGATATTTAGTGTTAATTTGGTTCATTTTACAGGTTCCTACATCTAGTCAAAGAAATTTTATAGTTTGGATCAGAGTGAAAGGCGATTGGACAGACGCGTTGGAAAGGCTGCTGCTGGAGAAGGGATCCGAAAATCTAAAGTGAGTAAATTTTCATTGCCAGATCAGTAAGACGTGAATGGAATTGATGGGATGATGAATTAATGGACGTCGGCATTGCTAATCACATTTTACAAAACGCCCAACCTTTTCCCATATAATCACATAGTTGAAAATTCATGTTCCAAGGAATTTAATCAAATCAAGTTACTATAGGTATATATTATGATAAAGTGCACGTGATGGAATTAAAAGGAACTCTTCGGTTTCTCATTTTAGTAAGATTTAAAAAAAAAACTGTACCGGAAAACAGACTATAATCTGTACCTACATAATAATATTAATAGCAACGGCAACGCTCATTTTTTATGCCTAACTCGTCCCCTTTCATATTTATGTTTTGGTAAAGTTATTTCTACTAAGTACTTATTTGTTGTTTGTAATATCATTCCAGTATTTTAATAGACGGTCCATTCTCGAGCCCCATGGAAGGGGTGCGGCAGAGTCGAATCGCGGTGTGTGTGGCGGCAGGCGTCGGCATCACACCGTTCGTTGCCATCCTACATGACATGTTACTGTAAGTGAGCATAGGAACCCATATTGCAGAATTTTTCGCTTCTTATATAGTCCCTTCCACCACTCCCGGTCACAATGTCAGGCCAGTTTTTTTTGCATACTCGTCTAAATCGTCTTCCCGTCTCTTTCTTTGTCTGCTTTGTCGTCTCGTCACTGGCGCGCTCTTCGGTAACCCACAAAATGTCTGTGCCCACCTCTTATGTGCATGCGACATATACAGTGGTGGTCATACAATTAAGAACGATTTGAAGTTTCCGATTTTTTTTTATCTACATCATGTCATATGTCTAGTTGTGTTCCTTCTTAGAAGTAACAAGTTATGTTATAAAATAGCCACATGGATAGAGCAAACGGGATTAATAATAATAGTGTATAATTGCTAACATTTTTTTTTACAAATTTTATTTGTTCTCTATACTAATAAATTCAAATAGTAATGAAGCTGGACAAATAATTAAGAACGATTTATTAAACTGCTCGAGAGTTGTTTTATATGAAACTTAGATTAAATAAATCATATTAATTTGAAGTTGGTATAGAAAAAAAAAGCAAATTAATACATTTGAACTAAAATTAATAGTTAGTAGCATGTCCACGGCTTTTAATTACGGCTTTACACCGGCGAGGCATTGAATCTATCAATTTTTGACATTTCGCGAGAGAAATAAGAGTTCCATTCTTCTAAGAAAACGTCGTACAGCTCTCTCAAATTGCCACACTGTCGATTTGAAACCTTTTTCTTGACTTCGCACCAAAGATGCTCTATTGGGTTAAGATCTGGGCTGTTGGCTGGCCAATCTAAGACTGAAACTGATTGTGATGTGAGGAATTCCTTAACGGTGCGTGCAGTATGCTTTGGATCATTGTCGTGCTGGAATGTCCAAATAACCGGAAGCACGTCTTCGGCATATGGTAACATTGTTTCTTGCAGTATATTTTTGTATTGGAATTGATCCATGTTTCCTTCTATCAGCCTAACAGGTCCAACGCCATGTCCAGAAAAGCACCCACCCCCAAATTTTCACATTTCCCCCGCCATGCTTTAATGTCACTTTTGTGTACTTTGGGTCGAATGCTTTATTCGGAGGGCGTCGTACATATCGTTTTCCATCAGAACATACCCTATTTATTTTTGTCTCGTCAGAAAAAAGAACGTTTTTCCACTGTCTGACTGTCCAGTTTTCATACCTTCTTGCAAATGCAAGTCGGGCTTGCCTATGACATCGTTTCAACATAGGCACCTTCCTTGCTATCCTTCCGTTCAACTTATTTTCAACCAAACGCCTTCGAATAGTGCGTGCAGAGATTGCTGAAGGGTTGTTTTCGCCAAAATATTCTTTTCTCAACTCATTAGACCCTTTAAAAGGATTTTGTTTTGCCAAACGAACGATATTTCGATCATCTCGACGAGATGACTTTCTCTGTCTAGGTCCACGCGGAACGTTTGAAGTAGTTTGATACGTGGAAAAATGCTTTACGGCATGGAAAACCATTGTTTTTGAACATTGCAGATGGTCGGCTATCATTTTATACGACCAATTCTTCTCGCGAAGTTTTATTATTACTTCTCTTGTAGATTTATCACAACTTTTATTTTTCCCCATTGTTTTTATACGAAGTAATCACTTTTAAGACTTTAACAGCACGAAATGGCGCCAAAATTATACGAATAATAATCTACAACCACAGATTCACACAGTGTTCTCTATTTAAATTTGAAAAAATAATAAACTATTCAGCGTTCTTAATTACGTGACCAGCCAGTAAGTACTAATACTAGGTTCAGATCGAATGTATAAAGTTTCTCTATTAATTTTTTAGCCAACAATGTTGCATAAATGAATGTACCGGTAGTACGGAAAAGTTTTGCAATACCGAGAGAAATAAAAAAAATACGGGCAATTAGTTATACTTGTTACTTTGAAAAAATCATCTCAATAAATAATCGTTCTTAATTATATGGCCACAACTGTATGTCCATTGCAGTCTCCAGACCAGTACCATAGTGTTACACGCAAATTTCAATAGGCAGGTACCGCTACAGTTAACAAATGTCTGTCCTGTAATTTTACAGAAATCCCAGAAAACATTTGCCTGGCCGAGTCCATTTGTTGTGGATTGTGCGAAACGAGACAGAACTAACATGGCTCGCAGAACTAGCAACCAAAGTATTATCAGAACTAAGAAATGCTAACAGACCAGACCGTCTTCAGCTAGAACTATACGTAACTAACACAGACATGAATAAAGAAGACAAAAGACGAAATGCTTCTCACATTGTAGTAATCAACGAGAAAGGCTCTTTAACTCATGTTGTAACTAACGATATCAATGATGAGAAAGTGACTCTACTCACTCCGAATAGAAAGAGAAGAGATTATTTGCATAGTGGTAAGAGTGAAAGTGTTAGAGAAGATTACAATTTAGCCAAGGAATTCCCTCATTTGGCGTGTAGAGTGAGAAGAGGAAGACCCCATTGGGATCGACTGTTTGGATATTGGGTGCATCTTTACCCTGAGTAAGTAGGGATCACTTCACTAGTAGGTATTGATTTTACGCATGTGATTTTGAACAGGGTCAATTTTATATTTTGTTTCAGGGATCACCTGAACTTGTATTGTTGTGGACCAAAGACACTAGTGAAAATGCTAAGATGCAAATGTAAATGCATGTCGAGAGGCAAAACAAAATTCACTTTCGTACATGAAGGCTTCTCTTGATCTGCATTGTACTTTCATTTGTATTCAAATGATATTAAATACATTTAAACAATATTGTGCTTCATTTTTTCCTATTGAAAAGGCATTAACTGTTCTGAATATGCCCCACTTAAAAGAAAGTACCTGGGCGACCGAGCTCTGCTCGGGCAGAAACTCGGTACCAAGCGTTTTCCCAGAGATAAGACCAAGCTAGATCAATTTTTCATCCCCGAAAACCCCCAAATACCAAATTTCATCGAAATCGTTGGAGCCGTTTCCGAGATCAAAACACCGGAGGGTGGGGGGTGGTGTGAGGGGGGAGGGGATGCGGGGGAGGGAGCGCGGGGGAATTAAAGGGGATGAAAATTTCATTGATTTTGCCGTAGGATGCACCGTTTTCAAGATATTTGACAAAAACACCGGAGGGGGTGGGGGGGGGGGGGGGGGGGGTGAGTCACGTTAAACTATCGTCCGTAAACCGGCTTTACAGACAACCGGCTTTTCCTGTTCTGTGCTCCCAATAGGGAACGTGCACATAGACGGTGCTGCCAACTGGTGCCATCAATTTGAATGTTTTACCTTGATAAGTTTGTTTTACTGTCCGCATAGTGCCTCTTCTGTCGCATTAGTGCTGCCGCCTATAGTTACTGCACGTTCCCTATAATACTTTTTCTCACAAAAAAGTAACTTTTTCTCACAAAAGAAGAAACTTGACGTTTTCTCATGAAAAATAAACTAAAAATCTTGAAAAAAACGTGGAATCGAACCGAAGTCGGCTGGATCCGCGACCACCCGTTTTTTAATATGCCATTATGATCTGCTTGAAGCCGGCGAAATTTAGCTTTGTATTCTAATGCAAACAAAAATAGCCGGAAAACACGAGTAAAAGCGATTTTCTGAAAATGAAACATAGCTAGATCAGTTTTTCATCCCCGAAAACCCCCACATACCAAATTTCATCGAAATCGTTGGAGCCGTTTCCGAGATCCTGATTATATCTATACATATAAAATCCTTTGTCCTGACTGACGGATCAACGCACAGCCTAAACCGCTGATCGTAGAGACCTGAAACTTGGAGTGTGTGTTCTTTGTATGACGTAGGCATCCGATAAGAAAGGATTTTCCGTAGTTCTACTTCTAAGGGGGTAAAAAAGGGGGGCAAAGTTTGTATGAGACATCGTGATTCCTTGGTCCAATCTACTTCAAATTTTGCATAAACATTCTTTAACAAAATTGATGGAAGACGTGTTTCGTATTTTATTGAAATTCATCCCTTGACGGGGTCAAAAAGTAGTAGAAAGTTATTTTGGGGGTGATTTGCTTCGAAGTTGATATCAATACTCCTTAGTGCTTTTGATTTAAATTACATTTATTTTGACACATTGTAAACGAAACGAAACTTCAAATATTGCAAACCATTTTTGTCTACGTTTGTCAACCACGTCTTGATCTGATCTCTGATAATAGCTAATTATATGTATTAAGTATTTGCATTTCACCAAGCTTTTGCTTTTACAAGCGCAGCGTGGGACGTCCACCAACGAGATGGACGGACGTTTTGGTGAAGGCCGCAGGTTCAGGGTGGATGCAAGTCGCTTCCAACCGTAATGATTGGACGTCAATGAGGGAGGCCTATGTCCAGCAGTGGACGTCCTACGGCTGAAATGATGATGATGATGAAGCTTTTATGCGAGTTCAACCTTTTTCGAATAAAATCGAATTGAGTATTCAAATATCATTGTTGAACTCGCATAAAAGCTTGGTGCAATGCAAATACATATAAAATGCTTTGTCCTGAAGTCCTAAATGACTGACTGCCGGATTAACGCACAGCCTAAACCGCTGTATGTAGAGACCTAAAACGTGGAGGGTGTGTTCTTTGTATGACGTAGGCATCCGATAAGAAAGGATTTTCCGGAATTTCCACGGGATAAGGAATAATCGGGATTTATATATTTCATCAAGAGTGACCCTATGCCCATAACGAAGATTACTAAACTGTACAAATTGGGCATGCAATTAGACTATTAGAATATAAAGCGAATATAAAGAATTTTGAAAATTTCCACGGGATAAAGTTAAATCAGGATTTATATATGTAGGTACTCAAATCAACTGGACCATATCTCCGTAACTACAATTACTAATCTTTTCAAATACAGTATTAACGAAAATGACCATAACAACAAAAAAACTTATTGCAGGATTTTTGGAAATTCCTGTGGGATAGATAATCTCTGAAACTTCCGAGCCGATTAAAAAAAAAAACTTTTACCAGTAAAAAGTTACACTATCCTTTATTGACATAGGCTACTTTTTTCCGGGGAAATGCAAAATTCCCAAGGGATAGAAAAAAGAAAATTCAACTTCGGAGCTCATTTTAAAATGTCTTACACCAATAGAAAAAATGCACTGTCCTTGGTTAACATAGGATGCTTTTTTCCGGATAAATGCAAAATTCCCGCGGTATAGAAAATAGTAAAATTAACTTCGGGGCTGAGTTTAAAAAAAAATCACCAATAGAAAGCTTCACTATCCTTTATTGGTATAGGCTACCTACTATTTATTCGGTAAAATGCAAAATTCCCCTGGGATATTAAGAAGTGAATTTCACTTCAGGGCTGATTTGAAAATTTCTTTCACCTATTAGTGAGTAGCTACACTAACCCTTACTCACATAGACTATTTTCTCCGTGAAAAATCAAAATTCCCACGGGAAAAAAATAAGTGAACTCAACTACGCGGCTGATTTTAAAAGTTCTTTTATCGGTAGAAAGCTTTAAGGACATAGGCTACTTTTCTCGGGGAAAATGCAAAATACCCGCGGGATAAAAATAAGTGTAATTTTGCAAAGAATAAGGACAAATTTGTTGAAATTCCCGCGGGATAGGGAATAAACGGGATTTATAATATTCACTAACTGATACTCATGATGAAATGATAATAATGATGGATGTTGCCGGTGCCGGATTTTTGTTTTATACAATGAAAGAGATGAAGAAGCTTTACCACAAATTGGAATTCTACGCGGACGAAGTCGCGGGCAAAAGCTAGTATATACATATATATATATACAAGAATTGCTCGTTTAAAGGTATTAGATAGATTAGATAGATAGATAGATAGATAGATAGATAGATAGATTTAAATAAAACTTGTACTCATCTAGTAGCTAATTCTAATTCAAGAGCAAAATTGTTAGGAAGTACTTTAAGTTTTTGCTATGTACTTAGTGCATCAATTGTAAGTTTATCAAAGTCACATTAAAACTTTGAGCTTGTACTTACTTAATTCGCCAATAGAAAAAATGAAGTAATACTTAACCCTCCAGCAATTTGGCTTCATAGTTCAAGAAGCTTCCATGATGTTCGGTAAACTTTTGGAGCTAAACAATGATATATTTGCATTCAATTTAAAATATTTGTTCCTGGCTGGATTATGGCCCAGTGATAAATGGGCTAGAGAAAACCGCTTTATGTACAAAATGTACGAAGTATCTTTACACGTTTTAGGAGCTACTTTCTTGATAGTTACTGGTATTGGTACATACAGAAGCAGAAATGATATCATGGTGCTACTGGGTAATGTGGATAAATCTTTGTACGGCTACAACTCAATTGCAAAGCTCATCTTTTTTCTTTACAAGCGTAAACAGTTGGAAATCCTCATTACTGAAATCAACCATTCGGGGGACCAGATATCTGAAGAACGCAAGAAAATTATGTTAATTCACGTAGTGGTTGTAACTGGATTAATTATGTCAATAGCAGGAGCATTTTGTTCTCTGGCTTTTTACAATAACGAGATGACTATTGAAGCTTGGATGCCATTTGAGCCGATGGATAGTAAAATGAACTTGCTGCTTTCAATGCAGATACTTATCATTATATTTACGGTGCCTTGTGTTTGGAGAGGTATAGCTATGCAAGGGATAGTGTGCGGTCTGGTGATGTATGTATGTGACCAGCTGGTAGACGTTCAGGAGAGGATTAGAGCTTTGGTGTACACTCCTGAGAGTGAAAGGGTTTTGAGGGAGAATTTTAAAGATATTATTAAAAAGCATATACGTTTAGTCGGGTGAGTAATACATGTTTTAAGCGGACATATTTTTATGTAAATTTAAAATAAAAAAAGTCTTCTCTTTCAGGTATTCTCAGACGATGACTGAAATTTTTAAAGAATATTTTTTGATTCAAAACTTAGCTGTCACAGTGGAATTGTGCCTATCTGCTTTCATGGCCACAATAGTAAGTTCTAATTGTACCTATTATACTACTAATATAGAGGTACAGTCAATTTCAAAAGTAGCTTAACCATTAGTATTTATTGCAGTAAATGTCAATATTAGGGCAGTTTTCATGTTTCAAATTAAGTAGTGGCAATGCAATGACAAAGTACCTACCTACTTAATTATTTAGCTAACTGTAAGTTGTATTGTATCTATTTGTGATTACAATAAGAGGTGATATTTTTTTAATATTTTACTATTTTTCAGGCGGGTCTAGAACAACAATCTCTTCTTGCCAGTTTTGTAGCATTCTTATGCGTTGCACTTTTAAATGCTTACATTTACTGTTATTTGGGCGATGAACTAATTGTTCAAGTAGGTAACTCTACTATTAACCTATCTTGTTCTCGGTAGGGCAATATGCAATATGCATAAGGTGCGAAAGCGATTTTACGTAAGCAGGTAGGTATCTACTCAGAAAAATAGAGTCTGAATTTCGCATATGAAAACCTTCTAAGAAAGGCCAAAGGATAAAAGGCTCTAGAAAACTATTTAGTGTCCTACTAAATTATAATAATAATATACTAATAATAGGATGTGCTTTGATTAATTTCAGAGTCAGTGTATTGCTCTAGCAGCATACGAGTCGACATGGACCTCCTGGCCGCTAGACCTCCAAAAAGATTTACAAATAATCATTAGAGCAGCCCAGGAGCCACTGAAATTGAGTGCCGGAGGCATAGCTGCCATGTCAATGCAAACTTACAGCCAGGTGCTTGTTAAATGTAGATTCGAAGACTGTTAAAATATGACCTGAATTTGTTGACCCAGAATGAATGACAAATACCGGGTTGTGTTTCAACCGCACCCGATTCGAAGGCGTCAATTAAAATAAAATATTTGTATACTTATTTTTCTTCCTTATTCCTTTTTCAGACTTTATACAACGGCTATTCCATATTTGCGGTATTGAATGACGCTGTAGATTAATTTGATTTTCAGTTTAAGGAGTATCTATTAGCGTAAAAGAATATTAGATATAGTAGAGGTAGAGGTATTGTAGATCAGAGCACAGTATAATAAATAAATTGCCAATACATAGTTCGTGGATTTTTTTATTTATTACTTAATATCTAAAGATCGTAAGCAAGTTAAAGTTAGGTAGGTATAGCTTAATTTAGTAGCTTAGGTACGGTCGGCCAAGAAAGTGGTCTACCAGTTTTGACAAAAGTTTCTGTGAGATCTAAATATCGCTAAGATTGACTTTTCGAACTGAGTGAAGTCTTTAGTCACCATCATAATAATTATTATTTCAAGGGAAAATCGACCTCGTTGTATGCTGACGTGCAAATGAACTTCAACCGTAGGGTGGTTGACCATATTTTTGGCCGATAGTACCTCGTCGTTTTAACATAATTTCCTAGGTATACTATACTAGTTGGTATTACTATCTACTGTTGATTTCAAAGCGTTTAATTGAAAGACTGTGTGCAAGTCTCTATTTTATGATTTTATAAGTTTTATGATGTTTTTAAGACAAGTAAGCTTGCTACTTTCTTGTAATCTGTGGACAAGTAGCAAGTAGCAGTAGTACACAGTCGGCAGTAGGTAGACGTGGATAAGCAGTTGGGTCATACACAGCGTAAGAAACAAAAGTAGTCTCTTCTGTGGACATAAAATTAGCGATTCCTAGTCAGCAAACTTAAGATTTATTTTAGGGGCGAAAGTTGGCCAGGCGTCCCACACTAAAAAATTTTTTTTATTATGAGAAGGAGGCCAACGAATAAGCGGGTCATCTGATGGAAAATGATCACCACCGCCCATAAAAAAATAATCAACAACTCAAAGAGAGTTACTGACTGTTGCCAGCTTTGAGAATGTTGCCAGCCTTTAAAAAGGAGAGGGAATAGGGGAGGTTAAGGGTGAAAGGTGTTGGGTTGGGCTCCCGGCGTTCTCACTGACCGTACGAAACGCAGTGCATTAGTACTGCTGCTTCACGCCGGTGTCCTGTGAGAGAGTGGTACTGCCCCGGACGAGCCGGCCCATTTGTGATGCAGTGGTTAGCTACAACATGGCTCTACCACTAAAAAACATATTGACTATAGACCCTTAACTTTTGCGATGTCCACAGGAGAGGCGGAAATAAAAACATGTGTATGATCTATACACAACACTCTAGCAAAGTACGAAATAAAATAAATAATAAGATTGAGATAAAAAGAAGGTGTAGTTTTGTCAGAGAAGTATTGTATGACCTGCAGCCGTTACCTTTTTTGGGATTATTCCGAAAAAAAAGATTGACAATGACAGTTTGATTTGACATTGACAGGTCTATGCTAACGATTGACGTGTGCTGATCTGTTTCTTTCTGTAGTTTCAAAATCGCTGAAAATTCTCAAAGAATTTAAATGTCCAGGATGAACATTAAACCGGATATTAATAGTATCGATACTTACCAGAAATTGTTCACTAAGTTAGAAAATCCAGACGTAGTTTTCCAGAATTATGTAAAAAAAATAGCCCGGTACCAATTTCAGATTAAAGCCATAATTCAGGTAAGGTGTTGTAATTTTTTTGTATTGTCAGACGTAAAATCATAACTTAACTTTGTGTACTTGGATACTCCTTGCTATTTTTAAAGTTAAAATTGGTAAATCACTATTTTTTTGACGTGAAATAGTCATGTAATATTTACAGGAGTGTTCCGGCCTATTTAAAATTGTGAGCTTCTTCCCATTGTTCCAGGATATTTTAGAATGTAAAGATTCTATGGAAGCACTGTCTGAGCTCAATGAAAAGGGGCGAGAGAAAATATCACAACTGAGAGAAGAATTAGAGAGTATGGAACTGTATGGAAAAGAAACATGCGATGATAAGTATTCTGTAGAGATGGAGGCCCAAAAACATCAGCTGGTTTTGTAAGTCAAAATTATATCTTACTTACTCCTTACTTAGTAACTGCTACACTTAGGGCCACTAATTAAAGTGAAAAAATAAGCTTAAAACTCTCCTTCAAATTGAAAATTAAAAATAAAAGGAGGCTAGGATACACTGTAGACACCATACAATATTAAGTGTGACAGTGCAGCTAATTTATTATGTCTCTACTATAGATCCTTGTTCAAAATCATAACAAACATTAAGCAAAAAAGTATAATTGCTGCTGCCTACTGCTTACCTTGTATAGTTTATTCATGTACTTGTTTTTCTGTATTGTTTTCTTTGTGGTGTGCAATAAAGAGTAATAGTATTGTATTGCAATACTTACTATTAAGAAAAAATATTCACTAACAATGATTCATAATTTTATATCATGAGTGTGAAATTGATTTATGAAGTGAGAACTTAACATAAACTGAACCTTGGTAACTATAGTCTAAGCTGTTAATATATTTTATTTATTTGTTACAGATTACTTAAAGAATTTAAGGAAGCCAATATTAGTAGTATGTTTGCTATAGAGAAAGCTCAACGTGAAGAGCTTCTGAAGCCACCAGAAGGAGATGATTCCAGTCTCAGGAACAGAAAGAAGAAAGTAGATCGAGATGCATTGCTGGAAAAATCATCAGGTAAAAAAAACTATTTTGACAATAGACTTGACATTATTATTATTTGTTTATTTTATTATTATTATTTATTTTTTGACGGCCGGATAGCCTAGTTGTTAGAGAACCTGACTACGAAGCTTGAGGTCCCAGGTTTGATTCGCGGTTGGGGCAGATATTTGTGTGAAAAATATGAATGTTTGTGCTTGACTCTTGGATGTTTAATATGCATTTAAGTATGTATTTATCTATATAAGTATATTTATCCGTTGTCTGGTACCCATAGTACAAGCTTTGCTTAGTTTGGGACTAGGTCAATTGGTGTGAATTGTCCCATGATATTTTTTTTTTTTAATTTATATAATCAGGTAGGCAATTGGGGGCAACTGATAGGTGCCTGTATCTAGCTGTTCCTTGACATTGTTGCCAAGATGAATGTGCTTCAAGAAACTTGGCAGAGCATGATTTTTTTAAAAATGAAATTATTGTTTGGTTGTCAGGTGTGACTGAGCAGCTGTTAGCCATCAGTAGACAGCTTGCCGACACCACACAGAGGAGTCAGAATACATTAGACAGCTTAGTGTCTTCAAGTTCATCAGTGCATGTAAGTATCATTTTCACCTTTTTCTATCCCTCATCAAAGATATTGTTTAGTAGGTCAAGGCTAAATATGATAACTATGAAATTGCCAATTAGACACATTAAAATGGCGGCAATTTTGTTGGCAAAGACCCAATTCAGGTGGTGTAGATATTTTTCTGCATTTGAAAAAAAAGGTTGCCCATCTTGCCTTACCGTTTTATAGAAAAAAACTTTAAAAAAAAAAACAGTAACTTAGTGAAACCATGCTAATCAAAAATTACTATTATGGTTGCTTTGGTTACTTATTTTGAACAAGGATCTTTTGATAAAAATACAGGTCAAGAAACCTCAGGTATCTTCTTTCTAAAATGCTTAAAAAAATTAATTGTAGCATCTTAATTTTTGTGCAATGACATACCATAAGAGCAAGAGCCATGTATTAAATTAATTATGTATAACTGTTCCAGGGCACACAATCGGAGTTGCTGAACACAGCTGGATCCATTTCACAATCCAGCAAATTATTGAAGAAATATGGACGAAGAGAATTCACCGACAAACTTATTATGTTTTTTGCATTTCTTTTCTTCTTGGCTGTTTGTTTGTATATAGTGCAAAGGAGACTTTTTTAATCAAAACATGCCATAATGCTGGTGCTTAACACTTTAACTGGTCTAACTATGTTTTGACCATAAGTTTGATTGTAAATAAAAGGCGTCTGATGTACAGTCAAAGTCATAAATATGTGTTTGTTACAAAGACGTCAAAAATATCTATACACCTCTATACCACTAGGTAATCATAAGGTTGGTGTTTACATATATTTGAGGCGATGGCTGTACAGATATTTATGCCATTGACTTTAAGGGCAATCACTATTATACACTATTATTTCGGTATTCAACCTAAGTTATTAATTGACTGAAGGTAATTGTAATTACTAATGGAATGCTATTCTGAACAGGATTTTATAAGTTTATCAAATTGTAAATATTTTGTAAATAGAACTTATCTCGATAGTAGATTTTGTTTTATTTGGGATGTTTTGCTATGTAACTCTTTTAGGCGCTCAATGTTTTTTTTTTTTATCTTTTATAACAACCTGTCGAGGTGCGGGAATGAATTGTATTCTATTAAAAGCCATTGTAATCATAATTTTATACGTCATAAATGAATTCATAATCAGACGCTTGTTTTTTACTATAGCCCTTTCGACGCCATGGGCACCTACGAAAGTTGGAACTCGCAGGTATTATCACTTTATTTATTTAAACTTAATAGCTAATAGCTGAACCGGGTCACTACTGAGTGAGCCGTCTCGGGAAGCAGTCATTTTCGGTGCGATTTTAAAGTCTGGCCATATACCACAAAGTTTGAAATTCGAAGTTTGAATTTATATGCTGGCAATTTCGGCAAAAGAAATGAATTAATCACTACCCAAGTAGCACATTACAATAGTTCAGATTTGACAATTCGACCAGCTTTTACTCGCTATACTATTTATCGTATTACAACACGGATGGTAACTTTTTGCACGAGCGGCTGCGATTAACTAAAAGTAGGCGATTGATATCCTTCATCACCAGCTTGCTTCTAGTGTGCCAGGTTTGCTGTGGCCGGCACAAATTGAAGTGCGGGAAAAGGAAACAGTGCAGCGACAAGAACCTGCAACAATCATGTGATTATCATCTTCAGCATCCTAAATAAATAAATAATATAATAAATAAATAAATAAATATCACGGGACAATTCACAGCGATTGACCTAGTCTCAAAATAAGCTAGGCAAAGCTTGTGTTATGAGTACTATTTAGGCAACGGATAAACATACTTAAATAGATAGATACATACTTAAATACATATTAAACACCCAAGACCCGAGAACAAACATTCGTATTTTTCATACAAATATCTGCCCCGACACGGGAATCGAACACGGGACCTCAAGCTTCATAGTCAGGTTCTCTAACCACTAGGCCATCTGGTCGTCCTGTGAGACGAAATCAAGCAAGCATGTGATCAAGCAAAGAACTCATGGAAGTAAGTAGGTAATCATGCGTACTTATACCTAAATATGTACTTAGTAGGTAAGGAAGTTTTTATTTGTATTAAATGTTGTTAGCAATAGATCTTAACCCTTTAAAAGGCAGAGGCGATTAAGCGACCACATGCATTGAGTTGGAATTTCAACTTTATTGATTACATTATATACGTCACAATTTCCATTGTAATTATTGAAAATACGACTAGCTTTAAAAATATCGTTTGTCAGCTATGCATTCGATAGCTGCTTTTGATTCTGTGGTAGCATGCTCCAATAAATGGGGCCTTATAAAGGGTTAATACAATTATAATTATCACACATTTAAGCTGCTGTCACATAGCATGCAAAAATAAGTAGGTACATCTTAATCTAAACTTAGGTGTAACATGCCTATGCTATGTCTCTTCGATTCTTTCTCTGCTGCGTAGTGAAGTGAAATTCTATTTTATAGGTACTTATCATCATCCCAGTCTGTTACAGGTAGGTACATCCCACTTTAGGGTGCAGGCTTTCTCTCAGAATGAGAGTGCTTTGGCCCAGGCGCGGATCCAGCCCTCAAAAAAGGTTGTGGTCACCGAGCCACCCGAAAATCGGCCAAGTGCGAGTCGGAGTACGAACTCGCTCATGAACAATCATGACTCACGCACGATTCATTGTTTTTTTTTAATTTTATCCATCTCAATAGACCGTAAAAGTGTGTCGTCACAAGTCTATTAGGGTTGTGGGCATGCCCATCGTGCCCACAACTGTTGATCCGCCCTTGCTTTGGCCGTGGTTTCTGTGCAGGCGTAGTCTGGTGGGAACGTCACTCACACCATTGAATTTCATTGCAGTTGTGTGCAGTTGTGCACATTTCCTCAAGATGAATTCACCGAAAAGCTGGTGGTAAATTCCAAATATAAATATGATTTTTCACATAAATTCCGAAAAACAGGTGCAAGCCCGGTCTTGAACTCACGGTCCTCTGCTTGATAGGGCATGTATTACGAAAATATTGCAATATGTGTAACTTACCTAGTCTGGTCATACTCCTTCGAGAAGCCAGTCACGTTAATGACGTTCTTGGTTTCGAGGTTGTAACCGAAGGACACTTGCTCTTTGAAGGTATTTGGTTTCAGCAGCGCCATATTTTCCAGGTGAGAATGGAACTCGGGCATCACGGTCAGTTTTTTATGCAATAAAATTTCTAAACAAAGACAATATTTATGACACGGTAAACTGGAGGTGACTGGAGTTACTTTAGGAAATTTTGGGGCTACTTTGATAGATTTAAAATGGTCATAAAAACGCAAATATTCATAGCTCGATTGAGCAAATGATTTAAAAAGTTAGGTAATTTATCAAGGTAGTTATTTCACTGCCACAGATGGTCTAAAAAAATAAGGACATGGCGTAAAAACTGTTTTCCAAAGTAGCTCCTGCATTTTAAAGTAACCCCGTTTTACGGTATTAGGTAGGTAAGTAAGCTTTGACACAGAATATTTTCTATTTTAGCTTATATAAACTCGTGTACCTAAGCATTTTAGAATTGATTTACGACTAGCTGTTGCCCGCGATTATGTCTGCGAAGAATTTGTTTCTCACTATCCCGCGGGAACTATACAGTTTTTCGGGATAAAAAGTATCCTACATGTTAATCCAGGTTAGGTTAGGTTAGGATTTGTAGTGGTATAGAGCCATGTTGTAGCTAGCCGCTGCATCACGAATGGGCCGGCTCGTCCGGGGTAGTACCACCCTCTCACAGAACACCGCCGTGAAGCAGCAGTACTACCTGCTGCGTTTCGTACGGTCAGTGAGAGCGCCGGGGGCCCAATACCTCTCCCCCTCCCCTATTCCCTCTCCTTTTTCCTTAGGGCTGACAACGTACTGGCATCGCGT
Source organism: Archips xylosteana (assembly GCA_947563465.1). NCBI lineage: Eukaryota > Metazoa > Arthropoda > Insecta > Lepidoptera > Tortricidae > Archips > Archips xylosteana. The sequence goes on along the minus strand of OX387347.1, from coordinate 19,320,831 downwards.
AAAGCGCTGCGGGTGTCTATGGACAGTGGTGATCATTTAACATCAGGTGACCCACTAGTTCGTTTGTCTGGCCTCTCTAACATAAAAAAAAAATAAAAAAAAAAAACTATAAAACATCTGTGTTTCAAATTTCATCAGAATCTGTCAAACTGTTTTAGCGTGAAAGAGTAACAAACATACACACGTCCTCCATACAAACTTTCGCGTTTATAATGTTTGTAAGATTTCGTCACAAAACGAGTTTCTTTTACCGATTAATGTGGTCCAACTTTTAATTAGCTTATTATTATTTTAATTAACTTATTATTTTCTCGTCAACAAATTAATCCTTCTGTTTTCCCTTTTGAAGTAAAAAAACTCTAATGCTTACCTATGATGAATCCCAAAGTTACGTCATCACCATGGCGTATATATTCGCAAACAGCTATTAATCTTCCACCACTGAAAAATATGTGAAGTTTTTATGATGTTCCTCATATAACATTTTCAGCATCTGGGCAATTCGGGCTAAAACTCGAAAACACGAGTTTTCCTAGACATAAGACCAAGCTAGATCGATTGTTCACCTTCGAATATCAAATTTCATCGCAATCGTTACAGCCGTTACCTACTGAAAACGGGTTTGACAAGTTGCGGTAGTAAATGTATAAAACGGTAGGTATTAGGTAGCAGACAGGTAGAATTAAAAATAACATTAGGTAGGTAAGTCGTCACCTTAATATACGTGTAGGTAAGTACTTGGTATTAGAATTCGGACTAACTCATCAGGTTCCCCTTAGACCTAGAAAGTTAAAATTTAGCAAATGGTCCCGTTTGTCATTCAGATAAGGAATAAAGGAGTCAATTTGGCGTTTTGTGCGACGAAAAACTCAACTAAGCATTGTTGGCTGTCTGGCAACCAACTCTATCAAATATTAGTTTTCAATAAGCTATTGCCTCTCTAATATGATTTTTATTTTAGAACATATCAATATCTGTATTATTCTAAAAATATATGGTTTTTTCTCTAACACGCGTAACAACTAACGGGCTGGGATGATAAACAGTGTTCATTTTACGTTCAAATGTTGGTAGGTACTCACGTTACAAATGAGGCCATTTTGATGGCCAATTTTCGACTTAAGCAAATACCAGCCCCACCAGTGCCGAATTTGAATGTAAATACTGCCTGAAAGAAAAATACGTTTCTTTGAATACGAAGTAATATTTGTCAAAAAGAATTAAGTTTTTATGAGATCGATAGAGCTGAGCTGAGGCCGTATTGTCTAACGCGCGGGCGCTTGCGATGTCATTCACCATCTCTTCCTAACCTCATTGACAGAATGAAACGGTGAAAACGATTGTGATTCCGAGATTCTGCCTGTAGCTCGCGAGTCAGTACATAGTAGGCCAGGAGATCTCAGGCCATTTTTTTTCAAGTGGGGTGGGAGACTCGGTATGCAGGTGCAAAAAACTGGCTTCGTGAAATGCCTGTAACCGGCGTGCTGGTTTACCAGCACTTGTCATGCAATTTTCATGCGGGTGTATACTAGTCTTAAGTGTATTTTTTTTCATCATCATCATCATTTCAGCCGTAAGACGTCCAGTGCTGGACATAGGCCTCCCTCATTGATGCCTATCATTACGATTGAAAGCGATTTGCATCCACCCTGAACCTGCGGCCTTCACCAAATCGTCCGTCCATCTCGTTGGTGGACGTCCCACGCTGCGCTTTCCAGCCCGTGGTCTCCATATTATTTAATAAATGTTTAGTTTCTATATTTTTTTTTAAATAAAGGAAATGCTTATAAATTGCTTTTCCACCAGATATGTGCTATGTACGTTGCAATGGATGCGTTTGATTTCCACCAATTATACCTATTCATTGTTCCACATAGAATAGTACTGGGGCTAAATTCAGGAACACGCTCCCAACACGTTTTGGAAGCGGTAATTCAATCGTTTGCGAGAGAATAGGGATGAACTGCTATTCAGGAACGCCAAAAATCACTGGTTTGCGAGAGGTTTGGGCTGAGTTTGGATGAGCCTTATTTATTTGTTTATTTATTTACAAAGCGAATTAACAGGAAAATATGGCTCAAACCATTCCTATCCTCTCCCAAACGATTGAATTACCGTATATTTCAAACCAAATACAAACTGAAATATAGATGCACAGAAAAAACCCCAGAAAAAAGACCAATGCTGGGAATCGAACCCAGGTCCTCAGCGTTCCGTGCTGCGTGCTTACCCCTACACCATCACTGGTCTAGAGGTTAGCGACGAATCTTTCCCATACATCGTACATTTCAGTCTGTTATAATCACTTTATGCAGTGATAAAGCGCTGATCTATGTTATGCCCTCTACCGAGAGACTTTAACACTCCTTCGGAGCTAACCACTCACCTGGACCAAGAGATGGCGCTACTGTGCAACTTTAAACAAGTCAGATATGAAGTATCTTTTTTATTTATTTTTCAACTTCATTTTTTATTACTTTTATGGTCATCCCATGAAACCATATATTTCAAACCAAATACAAACTGAAATATAGATGCACAGAAAAAACCCCAGAAAAAAGACCAATGCTGGGAATCGAACCCAGGTCCTCAGCGTTCCGTGCTGCGTGCTTACCCCTACACCATCACTGGTCTAGAGGTTAGCGACGAATCTTTCCCATACATCGTACATTTCAGTCTGTTATAATCACTTTATGCAGTGATAAAGCGCTGATCTATGTTATGCCCTCTACCGAGAGACTTTAACACTCCTTCGGAGCTAACAGCTCACCTTGAATTACCACATTACCGCTCGCAAACCGTGTTGGGCCGTTCCTGAATTTAGCCCCTGATGGAAACGGGTTCAACTAACCCATGTTTTTGTTATGAAATGCGTGCTCTGGATGCGTACTGTGGATGCGTGTGCTTCCTCGAGCGGCTACATTGACTTAGAATCAGTGGAAACGGTCACATAGTTCGTAGCGTAACGTTCACATCCTTGCAGCACAGCTCTGCATAGCACATGTCTGGTAGAGAGGCACCCGTATGCTAGCAAGCTTGAGTTTGACTGGCGGGAAAGCAGACTTACGTTATCCTTTTCGAGCGACGTGGGCGTGTCCAATGAAATCTGGCCGAGATACCAATCTTCTTTGTAGTTGTACCTCTGTAGTACAGTCAGCAGCTGCGGTACGTTTACGTAGTTATCATCGTCGAAGTGGCAGAACCACCTGGTAGAAGAATCTTGTAATTGTAAATGTTCGGATTACTAGCTTGTAAGTACTTGCGTGTATTATTTTAGGTCGCGTCTACGAGCTTCGTTAACTGGGCTTACCTAAACTTAACTCTGGGGTGTTACGTTATTTTGATAGTTGCGAGTAAATATATACTTAATCATTCAACAATCTATCTATCTAATCTATCTATCTAATACCTTTAAACGAGCAATTCTTGTATATATGTATATATATATATAATCAGGATCTCGGAAACGGCTCCAACGATTTCGATGAAATTTGGTATGTGGGGGTTTTCGGGGATGAAAAACTGATCTAGCTATGTTTCATTTTCAGAAAATCGCTTTTACTCGTGTTTTCCGGCTATTTTTGTTTGCATTAGAATATAAAGCTAAATTTCGCCGACTTCGAGCAGATCATAATGGCACATTAGAAATCGGGTGGTCGCGGATCCAGCCGACCTCGGTTCGATACCACGTTTTTTTTCAAGATTTTTAGTTTTTTTTTTTAAGTTTATTTTTTATGAGAAAACGTCAAGTTTCTTCTTTTGTGAGAAAAAGTTACTTTTTTGTGAGAAAAAGTTACTTTTTTGTGAGAAAAAGTTATTTTTTCGCAAGAAAAAGTTACTTTTTTGTTAGAAAAAGTATTATAGGGAACGTGCAGTAACTATAGGCGGCAGCACTAATGCGACAGAAGAGACACTATGCGGACAGTAAAACAAACTTATCAAGGTAAAACATTCAAATTGATGGCACCCTTATGGCACCAGTTGGCAGCACCGTCTATGTGCACGTTCCCTATTGGGAGCACACAGAACAGGAAAAGCCGGTTGTCTGTAAAGTCGGTTTACGGACGATAGTTTAACGTGACTCACCGCTCCACCCCCTCCGGTGTTTTTGTCAAATATCTTGAAAACGGTGCATCCTACGGCAAAATCAATGAAATTTTCATCCCCCCTTTAATACCTCCGCGCTCCCTCTCCCGCATCCCCTCCCCCCTCTCAACCCCCCCCCCCACCCCCCACCCCTCCGGTGTATATAATCAGGATCTCGGAAACGGTTCCAACGATTTCGATGAAATTTGGTATTTGGGGGTTTTCGGGGATGAAAAATTGATCTAGCTTGGTCTTATCTCTGGGAAAACGCTTGGTACCGAGTTTCTGCCCGAGCAGAGCTCGGTCGCCCAGGTACTTTTATGTAAAAAGAGGAAATTATCAAACTGAATTAAAACTAAATGTATTAAAATAAAATCTAGTAGTTAGCTGGAAATTAAATTAAATCAAAAAAGATCTGGCAGCGTTACCTCGTTGAACAGGTATCGATCGTTTCGTTTGGTCGCCAGTTGTCCCGATCAAGGGCTTTTACAATTAGAGTGTCCCAGAGGAGGAGGGGTGCCTACTCTTTCGGAACTTATATTCGTAGCTTGGATTAAAGGACTAGCCATAGTGGATGCGTTGTATTCTTTTATCAATTCTAATTTATGACTGGATCTCCATGAAACATTAAAACCTTGGATCGATGTTTGTCTGTATTTCACACCCATTTGTACGAACACTTTAATATTTCAAAGATAGGTAGTAATTACTTACTTTTTATTACTTTTTAAAAAGTAATCATATTCGACGCTCGTTTTGCAGCATAGATTTTTAAAGTTATAAGATGGCTTACATTTGGTGTTTACGATGTGACCATCTGAAAAAATTAGCCTAAGTAAAGTAAGTCATTGTCATAACTCCAATAAAAACAGTTAAGTAAACTAAGGCTGCGAATAACGAATTGTTTTTAGTTAAGATGCAGATAAGATGGTTAACTATTACAAAGATCAATTTATTTATTCCCTGAACACTACAATCTGGCCGTTTTCAAGTCTAGGGTGAATGAGCATTTACTATAGGCAAGCGTGCTCCATCATATAGGTACCTTATCTTCTCTTTCCATCAGGCGTGATTGTGATCAAACGTATAAAAATAAATATTAGCTACCTATGTGTTAATAAATTGTTGCTGAGAAAGCGGGTTATTATATTGACTTACTTGTTAGTTTTTGATTGAGCTGATCGTCTGTGTCTGTAAAGAACCATATCTGTAACAACGATGATGTTGATGATATCTGCTTAATTTTTTTCATCATAGTATGAACCTAGCTTTGATTAAATCTTACTGTGCCAAGGTGCATGGTTTATAATTTAGGACTGTACAGTCAAGTGTAAAAATATGGGTGCACACAACTTGCTCATAAATATGTCCCATAGCTCTTATGTAGTCGAATTAAGTATATAACGATGGGAGGATTAAATCGATACTTATTTTTGCACTTGACCGTTCATACATAAATCATTATTAGTTACAATTTAATGGGTAAAGATCAAAGCGGTTCAACCGCCATTTCTTTTGAACGACATATCCATCAACTAAAGTCCGATTACTTTGGTACTCCGCTAGTGACAGTGTATGTGGGCGTATTTGTAGCATTTTTAGTAACGAACGTCATTGGTTTTTGTTCATAGACATTTTCGTCGATTTTGGATGCACAGAAAATATGGCTGTTGTACCGCTTCTCGGGGGTTACCCGATTATGTTTGGCTATTATAAAAATGTCAATAATTAAAACATACTTAGCTATTTGTTACCTGTTCTTTTGCTAATTGGAACCATGTATTCAATATCAGGGGTAGTCTTGTCTGTTGATAATAACGTGTAGTTTTAACACTAATAAATATGTCATTCAATGTTACGTTTCCCGTTAAATAATTTTTGTTTCTTCTCGAAAACGGTAAAATCCTCTGGGATTTTAGGAATTCGCAGGTCACTTCTCTCTGATGGGCCACAAAGCAGTAGTAGCCAATAAATATTAAAGTTGCAACACCTGTTAGAAGTTTTTGGCCAGCCATGCTTGAGCAGGTTAACGCCACCGCGCTGTTGATTAGTGACTTGTTTTCTGCGGTTTCTGTTTCTCTTTTTTCTGCTGTTATTATTTGAATGCTTCGGTGCCCATTGACATCGAGATATAGAGTGCGTCTGGCGTGTTAGACATGTATGTATAGACATGTCGGTGTAGCAGATGCAATGTTTTGGTAAATTATATTGGGAGTTGTGCTATTCAGTCCCATAGCAATCATTGTATAGTCCATTGTATAGTCAAATCGTATTGATATAACATTATAGATTATTTATATTGTTACGAGGACCGATTAACAATAAAAATTACTAAATATTTTTGAAATTTTTACCACTTAAGAGGATTTATACCAAAAAATTGCGAAATCCGCGTTTTACCATGTTTTCTTAGTTTGTTTCCGTAGTATCATTAGCAGATTATGCAGAATTATTTAAATCCGTATAATAAGCAATTCAATAGCTTCAGATTGTATTAATTTAAAGAATTTTCTCATATATTAATACATTTCAGAGCACTTTCTTAGTCATCGTTTTCGAAATTTGTCAAAACATGTCACTTTGTTTTGCTACAATCCTAAAACCCGCTTAAAATCCGAGTACAAAATGTTAACTTTTGACAATATAACAATATGTTTTATTGATTCTATTTAAGAAACTAATGCGATTTTATGTTTTCTTTAAGAAAATTACCAAATGAAAACTACGTACTTTTCACTAAATTTGTGGCGTATTTTAATAATCTAGTTGCTTACTAAAATTATGGTAAGTCCATTATAATGACGAAACAACTCAGCTGAAATGATGAACATAAAATCGAATATCGAATATTCGAATACAATGCCCCCAAATATTCGAATATGAAAATTGGCCGAATATTCGAATTATTCGAATATTCGAATTGCAAGCCCTAGGAGACGATAGTCCTTTAGTAAAGGGTAATCCCCTACTTATACTGTAAAGATTTTTTTTTTTTTTTGGAGATTATGGCTTGGTTGCTGGACCTTTAAGCCAAGTCTTTATTTTAAAAGTCCTTGTTTTTCACTTTGATCACTTTCACTTATTTCACTCAAAATCATTTAATTCACTATATTTTCCCAATTGTATTTTTGATGTATTTGTATATACTGTAAAGAGTCATCATGTTGTGTCCCAAGGGTAGCCCCCTACGTATCCTATACATCGCTATTGAATCTAAGGGTAATCCCCTACTTATACTGTAAAGAGTCATTATGTTGTGTCCCAAGGGTAGCCCCCTACGTATCCTATACAGCGCTATTGAATCTAGGGGTAATCCCCTACTTATACTGTGAAGATCTAGTGTGCCTGAGACACTGAGAATCCTTAGTCCTCATTTCATTTAACAGGAGACAGAATGACAGTGAGAACACAGCTTGAGGACATTATAAAGGAGCGAAGCAGAACAAGGCAGAGACTAGGACTGAGGAAGGATTGAAGGAAGGACATCCGGATACTACTTTATACGAAGAGATAACAGGTATGTTATTACCCATTATAACACAATCGTGAAGCCTATGGTAAACTACCCCATTGAATCGATATGAAATGGGCATCACGACATGGTGGAGATGCTGGGATATGTGCAGAATCCATGGAACGTTATGAATTATGATGGATGAGGCTTCTACTATAATAACGTGTTTGATGGACTATTAGAATAAGCCCAGAGCTATGCTTCCTTCACCTTCCTTACGAAACTTAAAATTTTTTGAAAGAAAACTGAGATTGATTAGAACATTTCAACGAAGCGTAAGAAGTAAGGGCTCCAGAAGATTGCAAACAGTAACAACCCTGTTTTAACTTGCGATAGTGGCGCAGACAACAAGCGGCACAAAGAAGTTACTAAGTACTAGCGCCACCACATTTTGTGTCTTATTTTGGAATTAATGAGGCACATGGTTGGCAACCAACAGGCATGGTTTATTAGCAAACCACCTAGTTCAGAAAAGGAACTGTAGATGGCGCGGTATTGAACAACTCTGAAAATAGCTATCGTTCAAAGGTAGATGGCGCTACCCGTATCGGAATTAGCTCGCCGCGTATACATATACAGATTAAAAAAATTTTAAATAAAAAATAGAACCGCCTTCAAAAACACCCAAAAATATTATTTAAAAATTTAACCGACTATAATGAGCATTATAATATCTTTCTACTAATCTGTTTGAAGTCGGGCCTCAGCACGAGCTAGCAGGAGTAGTAGACGCCCAATAGATAGTAGGTATCTATCTATGTAGGTAAGTTAAATTACTACTATAAAGCTTGAGGTCCCAGGTTCGGTCCCCGCGTTGGGGCAGATATTTGTATGAAAAACACGAATGTTTGTCTTGGTTGTTTAATATGTATTTAAGTATGTATCTATCTATATAAGTATGTTTATCCTTTGCCTAGTACCCATAACACAAGCTTTGCTTACTTTTGAGATTAAGTCGATTGGTGGCCCCTGAGCCCCCCGTTCCGGTATCAAAGCTTCTATTACCACTCTGAGGGACGCAAGATAACTGACGAATCTAACCAAATGAAACGGTAGATGGTTTAACAGATTTTTTACTGCGGGTTGTCTCTGCCCCCCGAGCCCCCCCCCCCCCCCCCCTCCAAGAGCGGGGCTTTTATTTTCACCCTGAGGGACGCAAGGCAGCTAACTAACCTAACCAGGTTAAACGGGAAGTGGTTTAAAGGTTTTTTTTTATTACGGGAGCTCCGCCCCCAAGCCCCTCTACCGGGACCGAGGTTTCTATTTCCACTTTGAGGGATGCAAGATAACTGACGAATATAACCAGATTAAATCGGAGGTAGTTTATCAGAAAGAAAAAAGAAAGAAAGAAAGAAAAAATATTTATTCGTGACATAATCTTAAATTAACAGGTGAATGAACGGTAACAGATACAACATTATCACGAAATGGTCCCAACTCAGCATGATGTCGGCTAAGCAGCTGACGCTGGTCTTCCGTTGGAACTATATCATCAGTATTTTTATAGCGGGGGGCCGCTTTGAGGGATCCAAGGTAGCTAACTAACCTAACCAGGATAAACGAAGGATGGTTTAAAGGTTTTTTTTTATTACGGGGGGGCTCGACACCCCGAGCCCCCTTTCCAGTAGCGATGCTTCTATTTCCACTCTGAGGGACGCAAGATAACTGACGAATCTAACCAGGTTAAACGGGAGGTGGTGTAAGAATATTTTTTATTGCGGGGGGGCTCCGCCCCCCGAGCCCCCCCCCCCCTCGAAGAGCGGGGCTTCAATTTCCACTCTGAGTGACGTAAGATACTAGAGAACTAATGAACCTAACCAGGTTAAACAGGGGGTGGATTGAAGGTGTTTTATATTACGGGGGGCTCCGCCCCCCGAGCCCCCCTTCCAGTACCAAGGCTTCAATTTTAACTCTGAGAGACGCAAGATAACTAACGAATCTGGTAAGGTTAAACGGGAGGCGGTTTGACAGTATTTTTTTAGCGGGGGGCTCCGCCCCCCGAGCCCCCCCTCTATTCCGCTTTGAATAGCGCAAGGTAACTAACGAACCTAACCAGGTTAAACGGGAGGTGGTTTGTAGGTATTTTTTATTGCCCCCTTTTCTTTGTAGGTGCCATACCTACTTATAGTTTAGGTGAATGACTCACACAACTCTTAGGACTGCTTTGGCCAATTAATATTGTAGGTAATCTGATGTTCTTGTTATCAATAAAGAACGAACAAATATGCTTTAGGACTTTCAACAGTATGCCAAACATTCTTGGCCAGAAATTTTTAGCACAATCAACATTATGCGATACAACAGGCACTCTTTGCTGACTGTACTTTTTGACCCTGGTTACCAAAGTACTCTTCAAGACGAATCAAATGAGCTCAAACTCGATGGGGTTATGTCGTTTTATTACGGAGTTCTTATGGTCACCTTCTAACTCCATCTTCAGATCCTAGTTACCATCTAGGATCGAAGTACTCGTCAAGACAAATCAAATGAGCCCAAACTCAATGCGGTCGTATCGCTTTATTACAGAGTTTCTATGGCCATCTTTCAGCTCCATCATCAGATCAGCTCCATGTCATAATAATTTTGCATCGTCATCCAATTTACATATGCCTGCAAAATTTCAGCTCAATTGGAAACCGGTTCAAATTTAACTTGCAAGATTTGACCCGTTGAGGAGTTCCGTTGGCCATCTACAGTCTTCTTCAGCAGGTACAATTTACCAAATGATACTTTCTGAATGCAAATACTTCACTTGATGCTAAAAATGCTAAAATCACCATAGGTTTGCCTGTAAAATTTGAAGGTTGCCCTCGATTTCTCTAGGATCCCATGATCAGATCTTGACTTGGTGCCAATGGGACCACCTCAGGAGTATACTCTTTCAAACAAAAAAAAAGAATTTTGAAAATCGGTTCACAATTGAGGGAGTAATCGCGTAACAAACATACAAAAAAAAAAAAAACATACAGACGAATTGAGAACCTCCTCTTTTTTTTGAAGTCGGTTAAAAATACATCACATGTTTTTTATTTACGTTACATGAAGTGACTAAGGTATAGTAAAACATTTTGGATTTTACATGTACTTAGTTTATAAATCCTAATCCCTGAGAAATATCGCGATAGTGATAATATAGTGATGATATGCACATTTGTAGGCCTATGTGTAGAGACTGATCTCGCATAATCAAGTTTCGCAGAGTCTTATTATGCTAAAGTAAGTATCTTTCGACCTGAATATTTCTGCGATAACTGTTATGCGAATTATGTTTCGGACAATCAATATTGTGCAATCAATATTATGGAATCCGTTTTCTGCATGTATTCTTGAATTAAGTCTTATTTTCATTACTTTTGTTGTTTTTCCTTTGTGCATTACATTTTTCTTATAAGTATCGATATACAAGTGAAAACTTTGCTGGTTTACGATCTACCTGTTTGTATTACCTTTATGTATAACTGTTGCTGTTTGTTTTCCTCTATAAAGAAAAATAAAAATAACTAAAATGACTAACTTGCATGCTATTCTAGATAAAGCCATCAGCATACCAGATTTCACCGAAATCCGTCCAGTCGTTTTAGCGAGAAAGAGTGACAATACCCACACTCACATATTTTTGCATTTATAATTAGTAGGATTACGACAAAAAAGGGAAAAAATTAAAGGTGAAAAAAAACGATCAGGAACGATTTGGCAATGTTATTATTATTATATTGTATTAATTTGCTTGTACCTCCTGGGTATGATAAGATAACGTTTGGTGCATTATTTTTACTTATCGCCAAAAGCATAGTACAGTCGCGATCATAAACATTGGAGCAGTCAAGGTGCTCAAAAATATTTATTTACGCGATTGACAATTAGTTTTTGTTCAGATATTTTTGACTACCTTGAATGCTCCGATACTTGATGGCGACTGTACAAAAAGAGTAACAATGTCGTATTGACCCAACAACAGAGGCTCTTGACGGTTAGGTAGTTCATCGATCCGTCAATTATGCTCGCCTAAGATGTCATAGGCACGATCGACGTTGTCCGTGATATCAACCGCGGGCAGGTCCCGGGTAGCCACCCACGTGCTCCCGCTAGCGCCCTTCTTGTACGCATCGATCACTCCCTTGGCCGCTGACTCCGCCCTATCAAAAACAATTCGGTAAGTATATAAAACACAAATGCAAAATGAATCATATGCGAGCGTCTATTCGAATCACTTTCGTGGACATATTTTTGCAGAGATGGCAGAAGATTTTGATACGATTTCCAGGAATCTGGTAGCAGTACAAGACCTCAAATAAATAACCGAAAATGCCGTCAAAATTTACAGCTAATTCGTAAAACAAGTGACACTAAACTGAGGCGGTTGAAACTTTCGAAAAATGACCCAAATGTCCTGCTATTTTTGGACCTGACTGTAGCTATTACAAATCGTTAGACTTGTGCCTACCAACGTTCCTTTACATACCACCCACGCCACGTTCAGTGTCTTCCGTATTTTTGTTACTCATTCCCATTTAAACGGTTAAACGGATTTAGAAGAAATTTGGTACGCAAATAGCTGAATCATTAGAACTAAATAGGCTTATTTTTATCCCGATATATCCACGTGACTTACAGACACGTAATTTTAAACGTAGGTAATCAAAATAAAACAAGTATTGTTTGGGTATTCCCAGGGATTTTTAGTAACCTCGCAAAAAATAAAAAAAAACATGGAATTGCAACTGTCAGATCTAAAGGCCGGCGCGGACCAGACTAGATGCGCGTGCGTGTCTCGCACCAGTTGTTAATGTAATGAATTAAACTGTAAGCAAGATGGCACACCATGCCCACGCATCTAGTGCACCATCTTTCTTACAGTTTAATTTATTACAACTGGTGCGAGACACGCTCACGCATCATCTGCGCCGGGCTTAAAGGTTCGTGCAAACTAAGCCGCAGGTAAAATGTATTGACTAATAGTTATTATGGATTACCGTTGCATATGACGATCTTTAATTATGCTACCAACGTCTTCACCGTCCAATTTTCTGTCAAGAGATCCCAAATTCTCTGAAGAGACTAGTCCCGTGGCAGTGCCACCGTAGCATACTGTCACCACTCGCACGCCCGTCTTCTCATAGTAATCTTCTTTCTATATTGAGACGATGGAACAAAAATTAAATACGTCGTGTAATTAAATACGTATTAAGTATTATAAAATGAACCTGGAATCATCCAATGTTCAAAGTGTAACGGGTCAAAGATGTAACGTCGTCTTGAATGGAAACTTCTAGAAACCTCTTAGCGAAGCTGGACACTAGATGAAATATTCCGGATTTATTTTGTGATAAGTACCTTAAATAGTCCAATAACGTTATCTTTTTTGCTGGCGGTATTGTACCTATTATCGTATTGTAATCAGATACACTAATTTTTAGCCGATTCGAGAACTAAAAATTGGTCAGAATTCACTTCCAAGATTCGAAACAAACCTATGAAATGAGGTTATTAAAAAGCTTGTAAAAATAATATCCATACTAATATTATAAATGCAAAAGTGTGTCTGTCTGTCTGACTGTTACTTCTTCACGCTTAAACTGCTGCTGCTGAACCGATTTAGATGAAATTTTCGTGTAGAAATACTTTAGTTTGAGTTATTATGGGAAATCAATAACTGCTGAATCGATTTAAATGAAATTTGGTATGGATTTAGTTTGAGACCCTAGAAATGGCATAGGATTGTTTTTATCGCGGAAAATCACATAGATAACGAATTCTTCGCAAACAGAGTCGCGGGCAACAGTTAGTAATAATAGACGCCAATAAGAAATGTTTACCGAGATAGGTAATGAGATAAGTAGGTAGGTATCAAAATTTGTCATGTTGTTAATTAGTGTATATTGTATATGTAGTATACAAAAACTTACTCCAATACAGTTGCTGAATTGGATGACTGCAGCTTTGGTAGCAAAGTAAATGGGCATGACGGACAACTGAAACAGACCTGCGATGGACGCAATGTTGATAACTGTACCTCCCTTGCCGCCGTCGTCTTTACGCATCAGCTCGAGGGCTTTTAATGTGCTTGTGATAAGGGCAGTCTGAAAAGTCAATTGATTTTTAGTAACTACTTACTAAACCACAACATCATAATGGAAATGTCTTCCAATGGAGAGTCTCAATAGAAGCTTCGGAGACCAGACGCATAAGGTTATATACCTACTTAACCTTATGCGGGTGCTGTGAACGCTGTACCCATTAGTCAAAGGCAAAAGTTTATTTCTATAAGTAGGCCGTTAAGGGCTTTTCACTTGAGTTTGTAGCGCTTTCGGAAAGACCATGATTGCCAAGAAGAATGCGCCGCAAGAAACGCGAAGAGAGAGTTGCTTGGCGGTCTGGCTCAACCTATAGGGTGGTGACCAAGCTATGGCCGAAGCCTACCACCGGAGTTGTATAGCTCGTTTAACACCACCCAGGGGTAACGTGTAGGGTCTCGAGGGTAAACCTACAGACGCGAGCGGTTTCAACCCCCAAGACAGCATTCATAAGACAGCATTTTACTTATGAACTACATAATTCAGAATCGTTATCTCCATAGTCTTTTTCTAAGGAACTATTATGCTTGGTCTACAAACGTAGACGTTTACCTACCACATTGACAGCAATTTCCTTCTTGTAGATATGTGGTGCGTCGTTCATGATACCCGCATTGTTGACGACCAGATCGAGCCCCTCTTGAGACCCAGCAGTGGCGTGGAATGCCGCGAACAGTTGCTCGTCGTTTGTCACGTCCACACGATAGAACTGTGCCTTGCCAGCCCCGTATTTTGCGGTCAGTTCCTTTTGGTAGGCAATGCCAGTAGCTTCGTCTATATCTAAGATGGCGACGTGCTGTAAAGACAATTTGTTTAGATTTCTGAAATTTTTGGTGTAGCTTTACTGAAGACGAGTCTTTGTGTGCCTCACTCATCCGTGCAGAAAATAGTGTGATAACTTATTATTTAACCATCAGTTTGTTCTGTACATTCTTCTTGTTACGTAAAACTTATACAGTAGTGTTCAGTTAGAGATTTAATGCGTTTTAGTTTTGGTAAAAAGTATTAATTTAAAGGACATTTAATTTTGTTATTTACAATATTTTTGAATTTGTATGAAGGAACGGGGAATGTTATGGCGTGTAAATAGCCAATTTTCAAGGGGTGGCTGAGGCTAGGAGCCCGCTGGTGCCAAAATGGAATTTATAACCAGTGCAGAAGCACTCACCTGGTTGAAGCTCCGGCCGATGTTGTAGAAGGCGGAAGATGCGGTGGTTGTAGATTTCAAGCAAAATTATCATTAATATTGCTTTTTGCGGTGAATACGACGATACGTTATAGATGACAGACAAATTATAGTGTGACAGTTGTTGTAGTTTTTTCTTCATGGAGCCAGAGAGCACCCCTGCACTGTATAAACTGAAGGAGGTTTTAGCGCGCGAACAGGGAATCATACTTCTCCACAAACACACGGAGTTACCAAAGCCTAGTTGCCAAAACAGTAAAAAGCCATTAATTTTGCCATTTTTATTTTAATATTATTAAAAATTTCTTGTACCTTTGCTCCTTCGTCAAGCAGCATCCGTACCATTTCAGCACCCACTCCATTGGCGGCGCCGGTCACCAACGCCACCTTGCCTTTGAGGTCATGCGCCATCTTTAGTGAGTCAGTCAGTAAGTGGATCAACTTGGTTCTTCCCGACCAGTATTCTAACTGAACACGAGCTCCAGCTGTGTTTTTTATAGTCAAATAATCAACGTATTAAGATTACAATCTTAAAAGATATTTGGTGAATTCAGATAAAAGCTTATCATTATCATGTCATGTCACTGTTTAATGTTTTAATTTTGAAAGTCATGCCTAGAGTTTTGTGTTGGTATGGATACTACGCGTAGCAACTACGGCCCAAGCCCTTTCATTCTGTGAGGAGGCCTGTGCCCTGCAGTGGGACGTATATAGGCTGGGATGATGATGACGATGGATACTATAATAACCCATCTACGAGTACGTAAGTGTCACTACGCGGAATGAGGTATAATAAGCTTGAAACTCGAATTATCTTATATTCTGCTGTTTTAAAAGTTGTTTCAAAAATCTCGTTTCATCTCATGTCCACGTTTTAAGACATTAAGTCTAAAAAAAGCCCCCAATTAAATTATCTACTTGCATACCAAATTTTAAGTCTCTAATAATTGTAAGTACGGAGATAGAGCCACTTTAAAACTAAAGGGTATGTATTTACAATACCGGAGTACGAATGACCGAATGTATTAAAACATCGAATGGGTCAAAAGACCGATACGATTTTTTTCTGAAAACGTTAACTTTTTAAGATTGTTATAAAACAAACCTAACCTAACCTAATGGGTTCTGTATGATGCCGTTTTAATAAATTCTGAGAAGTTAACGGTTTCAGAAAAAAATCGTGTCGGTCTTTTGACCCATTCGATGTTTTAATACATTCGGTCTTTCGTACTTCGGTATTGTAATACGTACCCAAAACTAAAATATAAATATTTTGCAGACTAGGTACCAAGATACAGGCTTAGCCTAGTTTGGAGTCTGATGGACAAACTACCCTTATGTAAAAAATGTTTTTGTGAAATAAATAATAATTGTTATTATTATTTATTCTATTTACGTGATAATTAAGGAAAATCTCTTTCTAGTGCCCATTAACCTTCAAGTAGTAAGTCTGCCAAATGTCCAACTTCTTCTGTGCTGTGACACAAAATGCAGTTGTATCAGAAAAGGTGTCAAGTTACAGTAAGATTATTTACACTTTGGCACTCGGCAATTCTTGACATACACCGAGAGAGATCGGAAATGCAATACTTAGGCTAAGGTTTTGTTATTAATTACATTAAATAGGTCTATATGTGGAAATAATCTAACTGTATGCCTGACTGTTAACGGTCCAATCAATTCCACTAAAACTCATACCATGTACATGTATGTCTCGTACCATGTGTGTGTTATCTAGTAAAAATAAGGCTTGACCTAAAAAATGACTGAAAATGACTTTACTGATAAAAAAATGTTAAGCAGATTTGTCTCTTTTCCGTTTGATGACAGTATTAATAAGCTACTGAAAATAAGTTAACACAATGATATAAATAAAAATAAAACATTTTATTTCATAATCTTAACCTATAGAGTAGGCAGGTGTTTAAGGGCGACCCAAAGCAATTAAATTAAATATCCATAGAATTTGTACATGCTCTTTCTGCTAACCATCTTTCGTTTATCAGTCATTGAGTCTTTGGCACGGGTCCCACCGCCAGCGATGAGGAAGAAGTGATTATAGCTAGAAACTAGAAACGAGTTGGCGAGCAGCGAGAAGCGAGCGTGCAGTTCAGTATGCTTAGTATAAGTTTTCCTTCACTTCAATACTTCTCGATCGCGTTTACGTAAAAATTTCAATTCTATGGAAACATAAACGCGCGCGCGCGGAGGCGCTGTCCATGTTTCCCTAGTAATTGAATTTTTTACGTAAACGCGATCGAGAAGTATTTTGGTGAAGTAAAACTTATACTAAGCGTACAGTATGCTTAGTATAAGTTTTACTTCACCAAAATACTTCTCGATCGCGTTTACGTAAAAATTTCAATTCTATGGAAACATGGACGCGCGCGCGCGGAGGCGCTGTCCATGTTTCCCTAGTAATTGATTTTTTTACGTAAACGCGATCGAGAAGTATTTTGGTGAAGTAAACTTATACTAAGCGTTATGTATGCTTAGTATAAGTTTTCCTTCACTTCAATACTTCTCGATCGCGTTTACGTAAAAATTTCAATTCTATGGAAACATGGAAGCGCGCGCGCGGAGACGTTGTCCATGTTTCCCTAGTAATTGAATTTTTTACGTAAACGCGATCGAGAAGTATTTGGTGAAGTAAAAACTTATACTAAGCATACAGTACGCTTAGTATAAGTTTTCCTTCACTTCAATACTTCTCGATCGCGTTTACGTAAAAATTTCAATTCTATGGAAACATGGAAGCGCGCGCGCGGAGACGCTGTCCATGTTTCCCTAGTAATTGAATTTTTTACGTAAACGCGATCGAGAAGTATTTGGTGAAGTAAAAACTTATACTAAGCGTACAGTACGCTTAGTATAAGTTTTACTTCACCAAAATACTTCTCGATCGCGTTTACGTAAAAAAATCAATTACTAGGGAAACATGTGCAGCGCCTCCGCGGCCGCGCGTCCATGTTTCCATAGAATTGAAATTTTTACGTAAACGCGATCGAGAAGTATTTTGGTGAAGTAAAACTTATACTAAGCGTACAGTATGCTTAGTATAAGTTTTCCTTCACCAAAATACTTCTCGATCGCGTTTACGTAAAAATTTCAATTCTATGGAAACATGGACGCGCGCGCGCGGAGACGCTGTCCATGTTTCCATAGAATTGAAATTTTTACGTAAACGCGATCGAGAAGTATTTTGGTGAAGTAAAACTTATACTAAGCGTACTGTACGCTTAGTATAAGTTTTACTTCACCAAAATACTTCTCGATCGCGTTTACGTAAATAAATCAATTCTATGGAAACATGAAAGCGCGCGCGCGGAGACGCTGTCCATGTTTCCCTAGTAATTGAAATTTTTACGTCAACGCGATCGAGAAGTATTTTGGTGAAGTAAAACTTATACTAAGCGTACTGTATGCTTAGTATAAGTTTTCCTTCACTTCAATACTTCTCGATCGCGTTTACGTAAAAAATTCAATTACTAGGGAAACATGGACAGCGCCTCCGCGCGCGCGCGTCTATGTTTCCATAGAATTGAAATTTTTACGTAAACGCGATCGAGAAGTATTGAAGTGAAGGAAAACTTATACTAAGTATACTGTACGCTTAGTATAAGTTTTACTTCACCAAAATACTTCTCGATCGCGTTTACGTAAAAAATTCAATTACTAGGGAAACATGGACAGCGTCTCCGCGCGCGCGCTTCCATATTTCCATAGAATTGAAATTTTTACGTAAACGCGATCGAGAAGTATTTTGGTGAAGTAAAACTTATATACTAAGCGTACTGTATGCTTAGTATAAGTTTTACTTCACCAAAATACTTCTCGATCGCGTTTACGTAAAAAAATCAATCACTATGGAAACATGGACAGCGACCCGCGGGCACGCGTCCATGTTTCCATAGAATTGAAATTTTTACGTAAACGCGATCGAGAAGTATTTTGGTGAAGTAAAACTTATACTAAGCATACTGACAACCAAGCGAGCATCGCTGATCGAGTATCGCCGAGCGAGTTTTATCGTTGATAGCTTTTATTTCTGCGATCAACTAGTGAAGAGAGAGTCCTCGCCGGCAGTGTGAACAACCAGCGGTCAACTATAAATATATCTTTCTCTTTTACCGACACGGGATCTTTATCTTTTGTTCGTTTCTTGAGCGAGAAAATAGTCGATAGCTAGTCGCTTTCACTCCCTTGGTGAGACTAGTGCCTTTGGCATAATAAATTGGTTAATTGTGTTCGCCCAAAATTTTGTAAGCGCGGTTGACGTTGTCCGTGATATCCACCGCGGGCAGATCCCGGGAAGCCACCCACGTGCTCCCGCTAGCGCCCTTCTTGTACGCATCGATCACTCCCTGCGCCGCGGACTCCATTCTGTTGAAAATAATTTTCATCATCATTTCAGCTTATAACTATAATGTCCCAGTGCTGTACATAGAACGCGAAAGGCTGTAATTTGCTGATTTTGCCGCAGTCTGATAAATAAGACCAAGTTTTGGTTTGTTTTTTTAATAATATTCATCGCTTGAGCCTTATTTAATAGGATTGACTTACTTATACACGATTGTTACTTATTATAGTTTCGTATCATGAGCAAGCACGACGAAAAATTTTAAGCGGTTAAAGGGGTTACACGAAGTTACTAAGGACAGTTTGAATTGCCCCACAGTTACAGGGCCAGGGTTTATTGTATGTTGGGATTTTTTTTTTTAATTTGGAAAATTTTATTGTGATTTTTCGACCCTATTAGGACAAAAAAAATCTCCCAAAACTTCCATATAATTTTCGATTCTTCCGTTTAGTTCGGTCATAAATATAAAGTCTATGAAAAATGGTAATTCAACGGAAAAAACTTGGGACACTTTTGTTCTCCTAGTAGGATCGAAAAAGCTCGTGATTCTGAGCAGAAATCACATAAATTTTTTAAAATTAGAAAAAGTCAAAACATGCAACAAAATAAAAATTGGTCCCACATCAGCCTCTCTCCAGAATTACTGACGAAAACGAAACATACCGTTGGACATCATGTTCATCCACTAACTTAGCAATGCTTTGTCCATCTGAGTGTTTGTCGAGGGAGCCCAACTTCTGCGGAGTGATAAGCGCTGTGTCGGTGGCGCCGAAGCAGACCGCCACTACTCTTACGCCCGTCTTCTCGTAGTAATTTTCTTTCTGTAACAAAAGGATAAGGTATGGAGAAAAACCAGGCCAGTACACAGACCGCAAGACGCTTGACTGCTCTTGTTTAACAAAGTAGATGAAATAGTACAATGTACGAATGTTTGCGCGCATTTGAGAACCTTCTGTTACGTATACGTATGTGTCAGATATTTTATCATCTGTAAATTTTTGTCAATCCTATTGTCTAAAATGGTCATTCTCTTACCCCGGACACGATTGCTAGACCATAAATATGTTTTTTACTTACGCCAATACAGTTGCTAAACTGGATAACTGCGGCTTTGGTGGCCCAGTAGATGGGCATGATGGACACCTGACACAGGCCAGCGATGGACGCGATGTTAATGACTGTGCCTCCCGTGCCGCCGTCGTCTTTACGCATCAGCTCCAAGGCCTTTAAAGTGCTCGTGACGAGGGCGGTCTGGAAAAATTAAGTGTTTCATTTAATTATTTTTATAAGGCGAACCAGGGACCAACAGGACGGTGTCCCGTTGCATTGGTCACAATGGTCACGCCAGATGTGGTGGCAGATGTGGTGGAGGCGGATCTGCGCGAGGCTGAGGCTGGTGAGGTGACTGGCAAGAGTCCGCACAAGACCGGGATTATTAGCGTGCACTCGTATTGGACGCCAAGACACACTTTGGTTCGTTGCGCTAGAGAACGTACGGTGTAGTAGTAAAAACCGAAAATTCATCGAAGTTTTTTTATCAGTACCTACCTACGTCTAGTTTATCTTAGTGTTATTTTGTTTGGGAATTAATGTCTAAATTTTGACAAAGTCTGATGGCGAGATCTAAAACGATGCATCTACTGAATGTAAAATTTTATAGTTATGTTTATGTTATAATGGTAATTGCATTGTCGTAGCCATTCTTATCACGTACATTTAATTTTGGTTGTGGTGTTTCAACGTCTTGATAGAGGTATGTACAAAATACACTTACAGAGAAATTACAAATTTATCTTTGTACATCGATCATCACTCTGACAATAAATAAAATAGCTAAAATTATTTTGGTGATTTTTCGTTCTAATAAGGTAAGTAGGTACCTAGTTAATTAATGAATTATTAACGCAAGGTTTAGAAATAATTAATATCGATCGTAAAACAGTTACAAGTACTTAAGTACCTATTTCTAAACAAATAAATAAATCATAGGACGATTCACACCAATTGACCTAGTCCCAAACTAAATCGGATTCGTTCAGCCTTTATTAGTGTAGACATGACGTAGCCATACTTATTCTTAAGTTCAAGGTCACACCTGCACATCTATTTATGTACCTGTAGCGATCCAAGGGTCACCGGCGGTGCTGCCTGAAAATCAGCGCTGGAGTGCTATAAACGCCTCAGCATTATGTTGAACCAGTGTCCGATTTGCAACCGCAATGGCGCACTAGGTATTTTCATCCATTTTATTGTCTATACCTTGACAAGCTCGTGCGCGGCGCTCGGCGGAACCCTGTCGCAGGGAGCCTCTGCTGTCCTTAACAAGATTGTTTTTAATAAGTGCGGCAAATACTCACTGCGACAGGGTTCCGCGGAGGGTCCCTCACGAGCTTGTCGGACTATATTTGTAACAATATTGATGTCTTGTGTTGTTGTAAATAATAGTATTTTTTTTATATAAGAGGGAGCACACGAGCAGACGGGTCACCTGATGGAGAGCGATCACCGTCGTCCATGGACACCCGCAACACGAGGGCAATCTCAGGTGCGTTGCCGACCCTTTTAGGAATTGGTAGGCTCGTTTTTTAAAGATCCCTAAGTTGTAACCCGGGAATGTTGCCGCAGTAAGCTGATTCCAGATCTTGGTCGAGCGATTCTTGGTGGATTTGGATCTGGATCTTTCTTAATTCGCATAAATTTGAACCTTGATGATAAATTCCTACCAATACTTGTTATATCAATTAAACGATTAATGCTCAACAGTTAAAAGCCACAAGGAAACATTTATCGTCCTCTGTGGTTATCGTCTGCAAAAGACATCATGCGGTTTTATCGTTGCAAAAGTATAATTGACTTACCACATTGATTTCAATCTCCTTTTTGTAAATATGAGGTGCATCGTTCATAATTCCTGCGTTGTTGACGACTAAGTCCAACCCATCCTGTTCTCCCGCTGTGGCATAGAACGCCGCAAACAGCTGGTCATCATTCGTCACGTCTACTCGGTAGAACTTTGCCTTGCCAGCGCCATATTTTGCGTTCAGCTCGTTTTGGAAGGCAATGCCAGCGGTTTCATCAATATCTAGGATAGCGACGTGCTGAAAAAGTAAATAAAGTAGGTTTGGGACAACCTAGACGTGGAACTAAGAGAGTGTCCAAAAAAACTCTGGATATTGAGAGTGCAGGTCAAGAAGAGAGGCGTTTGCCCACAAGCGATACACAAACATCGGCTAACAAATAATAACTTATCTATAGCTTCCATAGCATTAATTAATTGTATGCAGATTAATTCACTAATTATTAGCGCATGTAATTTAGTTTTAGTTTTTCTTACGGTTATGTAAATATTGTATGTCTATGATGCACAAACTGTTGTGTCTAAATATGTACTTATAACAATTAACACCTTTGTACACAGTTCAACAATCAAAATACATCCTGTAAAAAACTGTCATAACATAACACAAAAAAGTGCAAATATTAACCTTAAACTTTAATTGCAATTTTCTCAAATCCTTTTTTTTATGTTCTTCTTCTTCTTCTCATTCCTCTCCTATCGGAGGTTGGACAACATCATGGCGATTCTGATCTTGGAGGCCGCTGCTCTAAACAAGGAACTGGTACTGCAGTTGAACCAATCACGCAAATGTTTTTTATGTTACGACTCTTTTTTAGAGGACGTGCGATATTTTTATCCTAATTCTTATTCTTTAAATAAGTGAGTTTAAGAATATGAAATAAGATATGGCTGATCGTGAACATTCGTACAAAATCACGCAATATGAATCACAAAACTTAAAAAATACATGCTGATGATTTATTTATAAGAACATACAACAACAATTCGATGACACAAAACATAAAACAATAAAAAAAAACAACAACAACAAATTGAACTAATGTTGATTATTTTTCTGCTGCCTATTCTTCCTAGGCATCGCTTGTAATAATGACTTTACCGTACGTGTTGGTTAATTAAATAAAATATATAATTATCTGTCTAAGTGCTTCTGTGTGCTACATGCAATATTAAGAGATTTTTAATAGAAGACTACCGCTCGACTCAGAGATGATTATTGCAATACACCGGATAGATCGAAACTGTCGGACACATGTCCGAATTGTGCGACATATCAATTACCTATTAGGTACCTAGTTTAAACTTAACAAGTACTATATTTATAAAAATAAATGTAGTCTACTCGTTGTGTAAGGTCGAGAGGGGCTATTCCGCCAGAAGGGCTGTTACTTCAAACTAATCAATATTATTAAACCCCACTGCCGGAATACCCCCAACAGTCCCCTCTCAATTTTGTGTTCTTGCTATTAACTTACAACGTATATTCCTTTTTAATACACTATTAGATCGACTTGTTGATAAATTTGCAATGGGACCTAATGATCTAATTTTCACCTACTTCAAATTGGGATTAATTTGACAATTTTATTATTAAATATATAGAATGAGAAGATAGATTAATAAATTATGAAAATACTAGCTTTTACCCGCGGCTTCGCACGGGTGAACCAGTAGTCTGGCAGTTTAATTAAAATTCCGAGATTTTATTAAATTCTCTCTGTATTTTACTAAAAAAACTTGCCTAAACAACACTCGCATTGTTGTCCCGGAGTGTTTTTGGACTGTTTGAATTTTTGAAGAGACTTTGAACAAAAAATACGGCACCTTTGCGCCTTCGTCGAGCAGCATCCGAGTGACGCCCGCACCCACTCCATTGGCGGCGCCGGTCACCAACGCCACTTTGCCTTTGAGGTCATGCGCCATCTTCTCTTCAGTGGGTCAGTAAGTAAGTGAGTCGACTTCGTACCGCCCGGCCAACACCGCAACTGCTCACTGACTAGGCTGGCGTCGTTTTTAACCTACAAAGCATCACGATAAGCCCCCACTTGATATTTGGTAGTCTGTTAGTGTGGCGTTAGGGGGTAAAGTCTGAAATCAGACCACATAAGGGTGACATGGCGTTATATGAGATGAGTTTGCTATAAATTTATCATTTCATCATACAAATAAATGTAATGTTGTTTTGTTAGGTTTATGTAATGTGTTACATTAATTGCAATTTTTAAATAACCGTCAAGAGTGAGTCTAGGTCACGCTAGAGGGTTTCGTGGAAAAACGGTAGGTATAGAGGTACATAGATATAATTTTTGAATTTCAACGAAATATAAATACGGATATTTATTCACACAATATGCAAGGGCGGATCCAGGATTTTTTCTGGGAGCGGCACAAGGGGCGGATGGGCAAAATAATTAACAATAACTGTTAGAAATAAACTTGAACTATCATACTCCACAGTACACAAAAATACCGTCTGGGCACGTGCGTTAAATCCACCCTTGACAATATGTATACATATTTACAGAAAGTTTTGTAAAAAATAACTTATAACGAAATTATTTGGTTACAAGACAAAATAATACTACAAACTACCAATAATACAAACGCGATTTTTTTTAAAAATTCAATACAAACCAGCGATTATGGGCCCTCGCCCACGGCGACTTTTTGTAGCGATGCAGTAGCGATGCTGTCGCGCGTTCGCATCGATACAGTCGCGATGCGGTCGCTAGCTGTGTACCCTCGCCCGCATAACACGATTCAGTCGCGATGCAAACGCGATACCGTCGCGCTACTGACGCGATGCAAACGCGATACCGTCGCGCTTCTGTCGGGATGCAAATGCGCGGTTCTCTATTAACGCGCCACCCTCCCTCCGTTCCCTCCCCGATGTAGTCCGACACGGTCGCGCGTTTGCATCGATACAGTCGCGATCCTGTAGCGCGTTTAGTAGCGCGTTTGCATCGCTTCTATAGCGCGTTACAAATGCGACTAACGCGCGTTAGTAGCGATGCTGTCGCGCGTTTCGTAAACGCGCAACAGCATTGCTACAAAAAGTCGCCGTGGGCGAGGGCCCTATCTTGTGTAATCCACTCCTAACTAAAATGAGAAACAAGTTTCAAGACACAGATAGCGTGCGGACAGGCTACGGTAATCGAAGAACAAGGGTTCGAAAAATAAAATTAGTATGATAAATAAACTATATAAATCTAATTCCTTCTAAAACCTTTAGATAAAGTTAAAAACTATTTGAATAAAATATTTTCACTCGTATTTGATTGTATTTAGAGCTACTTAATAGCTCGGACACGCAAATGTTTACAATTCTGAGAATGGCCGTTAAAACTCATGTGATGGTACGTGCAGATAAGGACTAAGAGGTAGCTCACTGATTCACTAACACCCTATTTCCCCTGGCCTTGAATATCCTTAAATTTTACTTACCCAGAAAAACAAAAGATGAAAATGAATCCCATTCCTTTGTAGAGAGAGTAAGGGAATAAGTTCATGTAATTCCTACGCACACTCTCCTAAATGTTCCTTAAGGAATCTCTTCCAGTTATCCTTTCTCATTATGCCTATAGTACAACAATGTTTTCATCTCCAGCTCTTTTTATTAATATTATTATTAATTTTGACCTTGGAGGCTTCTTACACCTCTAATGTATGTAACTAGTTTACGTTGACATTTAGAGACATATAGTCTAAATTTAGATGAAGTATTTTCTATTTATTATTAACTCAGGGACTTTATATATCCCTTTGCTATATTTAAGGCTGTATATTGTTAAGCTTATGGATTTAAACTCTTATTTTTTAATTAATACTTTATTAACTAGTCATTGACCCGCGACGTCGAAGTTCCTAAGACGGTCCCATAAGGCTTATGGGAACGGAAGCGATACATGCCCTCGGTACCGCTCTGCTTTCAGAGCATGACATGAGTGCGTGTGAGCCAACTTTGGGGGCGGCAGGCGTAAGCGTTTGCCTTTGGAATCCAAAAGTTTAATGGTTACTTGACCTGAAATGTGTTTTTAACACAATCATTTTTAATTATTGTGACATTGGAAGACATCTCCAATATTTTTATTTTTTCCTTTTTAATTTTTTTTTTGACGGTGGAAGCATTCTACACTTCCACTTAACGTAGATATAGTTAAGATGTAGGTATTGTTTTAGTTTTTTAACTAAGGGACCCAATACATCCCTGTATTGTTTTTTTATATAATTATTTTTTTTATTTACTTAATTCTATATTTGTATGATTTTTTTAATTTGTAATTTATTATATTTTAATTTGAAAAGATGACTTTCTGCCAAGTTTCTTGCGGCGCATTCTTCTTGGCAATGATGGTCCTTACGAAAGCGCTGGTAGTTTAAAAAAATGACATGTAAAAGAGCCCTTTGCGGCCTACTTGCAGAATAAACGTTTTGATTTTTTGATTTTGATTTTTAATATACATAAGCTAGATCTGGTCTAGTCAAGTCTTTCATGACTCTTACGAATGTTTTTCTCAGAAGTAAGAGTGAATAACTACTACGAGCCCTTTAGCGCATTTATTCAAAAACCATAAATAAGTACTTTTAAGGTTGAAATTTAATTTTTAATCATCTTTTTCAGTTGACATCGTTATTATTGCACTATTATCAGATTTACATACACAAACCATTATTTGTAACAGGGGGTAAAAATAAGTATTGACAATATCTCACTTACAATTTTTTTTTCTGTCGTCCTCGTTCATCGGTGCCTCAGGGAACATAAGAGCTTGCACGTTCTTATCCCAGCGGATCCTCCTTGCGGTCTAAAGGGGTAGGTAAATGTCGACAGCATCATGGAGACTGCCGCAGTCAGACATAGTTCGAAGTTTTCTTTTTATAATTTTACTAGCTGACCCCGCAAACGTTGTTTTGCCATATAAAATAGAATACGACCTACTCTCTCAGACTCAGACCTAGGTACCGAATATAGAGAATTTTTTTTTATAAAAATCTATAGATTTAAAGACTTCTCTCTATAAATTATTCAGACTTCATAGCATAATCTTATCTTACTTCTTACCTTACTTATACTTACTAATATTATAAACGTGAAAGTTTGTATGGATCTATGGATGTTTGTTACTCTTTCACGCTAAAACGGTTTGATAAATTCTCGTGAAATTTGGCACACAGATAGTTTATAACCTGAGGTCGTATTTTCTAACGCTTCTGTCGCTTGCCTTCACTTTCACCGTCTCTTTCTGTCATCCTTTTATATCGTTTGACAGAAAGAAATAGTGCATTGCAAAGGCAAGCGTCAGAAACGTTAATCCAGCAGGCTTATTGTCTGCCTGCTGGATTAGCATATAAGATACCTACATACTTTTTATCCCAGGAAATTGCAATTTCCGCGGAATAGCGATAAACGAATTCTTTGCAGACGGAGTCGCGGGCAGCAGCTAGTTATAAATATACTCGTTAGCAGTTGTCTGCAGTGGCTTAGTGCCGTAACAACTCGATTTCAATGGGCAGGTACCATATATGGGTATATATATGGGTATTTTTCAACCATAGTATTAATACGTCCCATATCATAGTTTATTAGAATACAGTGCGGGTGCTTATCAATGATTGGTATATAAAATAAAAAATATATTTTCATTCTGTATAAAATTTTATATATTATCAAAAGATAAGTAATCAGGCATTTTACGTAATAAACGTTTTGTATAACACTTATTTATTACAACTATATATTGGTATAATTCTCATTCTCATTTCATATACATTCATAAATGTAATCATGTCAAACTGTCCATTAGATGAAATGAGGATTATATCGGCTGTTCACTATAGAAAATATATATTATACTTATTTACTTACTTTAAATGTATCGGGTGGATGACGACGGGGGACCTTCCCGAAAACAGGTGATTGTGTTGCTTAAACGCTTAAACTGAATAACTTTCTCCAAGGATCATAAGTCGAAAAACGATTTTTTTTTCGCCTTTCCATAGTAATCGGTCAGCTAACCAATACATTTTGTATGGGAGTCTGAAGTTTTTTTTGCGTTTTTCGACCTAAGTACGTTCCTTTGAGAAAGTTGTTCAGTTTAAGCAATACTACCTATCACTTGTTTTCGGGAAGATCCCCCGTCGTCATCCACCCGATATAATATTAAATGAAATATACTTTTCATCTCTCCTGTTTGGAAAGTTAAATTTTCATGGGTAGATAGCCGGGTGGAAAATTGCGTTTTCATCTCTAGGGTGGAAAGTAATTTTTTTTTAATTTTTACGATTAGGCTCGGAGTCGAAGATAATTCAGTTACGTCAGTGACACTTTTTTCACGTTTCGGCATGGCCATCTAGATGCACGTCGTGACCAAGGAGCTTATATACACCACTGGAGGTTGTACGCCGAATGTTCGGATGTCCGTTTGAAACAACAAATTTGATCTTTATTACGTCACGAAAATATTCCATCTCTATCTATTTAATTAGGTTAAGAAAGACATGGAAGTCATTCGTGAAAATGTAAAAGAAAAATATAAATAAGTAATAAAGGTCAAAACTTCTTCGTTTGGCGTTCAACCTCCAGTTTTGTATATATGCTCCTTGGTCGTGATCAACTCGATTTTTCGGCCGTGGTAAGTGGCCAGGGCGAAAAGGTTGGAGGTCAGCTATAAGTAAATTCAATTTATTATTATTCTCATTTTTTTGTAGTATTTTACTTTCCTCACAGTCGAAATGAAAAGTAGAGTGTCTAACTCGGGTGAAATTACCCATTTCCCCTCGATCTATTGGCGCTCTCACTTCGTTCGAGCGCCAGAAATATGTCGGGTTCAATGGGTCACTTTCCACCCTTGGTTATCAATCTACTATTAATGCTATTTATTATGATCTAATAATTATAAATGAGCGTTATTGCGAGTAAAATTACCTATATCAAAAGTTCGGCCGAACAGCCTTGTAAAAGTTGTGTAACCATTTCTAATTGAACTCCATGTTCATATCCGGTGTTGAACGTGTCAAAGATGTGACGCTGACGTCATTTTCAATGATCGGTCCTACCCAACAACTGGCTGAAATAATCTGCATTCACTTTGTCATACCTTGTACATTTTAAACGGTTTTATTTACCCAAATTATTTTGTTTTTAAATGCCGTTGTATCTTTAATTCTAAACTGCGTGGACGGTAAGTATATCGTAAGCCTTCTTAATATCAGAAGAGATATCTTTTGGCTCTTCGTTTCTTGTCGCCAGCCAAGTGCTCCCGCTTTTGCCGAATTTGTAAGCGTCTATCACACCTTTGGCTGCCGATTCCATTCTGAAAAGTGAATTACATTATGAGAATTACACTTCTGACTTTCTCGCTGTGTGTTATTTCTTAATTAAGGAGATTTTTACCCGCAACGTCATTTGCGTCCCGCAGGTAAAAGTAGCTTATGTTAGACTGGCCCAATTGCATAACAAAGTACAACTTATATTACAAGCGGAACTCCCTTTCTAGTTAATGTTAACTGAAGCGAGAGTTCCGCTTGTAATATTAGTTGTACTTTGTTATGCAACAGGCCTCTGGAATGGTTACTTTCGACTATAGTGAAATGTTTTTTAAGATCGATTCGGTACCACCCACAAAGGCACAAAGGTTACCTCTTTGTTAGATTATAGTAGGTAAGGTAGTCTATTGATGAACAGGTCCTTTTCTGTGGCTATTTTTTGTTAGAATTTGAGGAGATCGGTACTGTCGGCACTCAAACATGAAAATTACTAATACCCTATCTGCATTTACTTAAGGTAAACGTCCCTGTGCTCGACACTGACCCAGTGCATGGCACCTTCAATCTTATGTCATTGTAACAGAGGTGGCAGATGGGTGTCTTCTACTGGGCGTTGAGGTGTCGAGCATTGGTACGTTTACCTTATTTACTTTTTATTTGCGTATTAATTACCACAAAATAATGAATAGTACAAGTACTAAAGTGACTGGTGTGGCGTAAGAATTATAGTAAACAAGTCCTCTTATTCTGAGAGAGCACTAGTCACAAGACAGCCCAGCTGTGGGGAGTACAGTCAAGAAAACCAAATCACGTAGGTAAAGGTAACGCCACCAGAGTTGAGGCCACGCACACAACCACATCTCATGTAATGACAGCGAGATTTTGACGTTGTGTTGGCGTTTAACGAAAGTTTAAAACGGTATAACATTCCATTTGTTCAAGAAATCACGGTGAAAAGTTTCCACCCCGGTATTGGTAACGCCACCACAGTTGAGGCCACGCACACAACCACATCTCATGTAATGACAGCGGGATTTTGACGTTGTGTTGACGTGTGTGTTGTCATTATATGAGATGTGGTTGTGTGCGTGGCCTCAACTGTGGTGGCGTTACCAGTACCGGGGTGGAAACTTTTCACCGTGATTTCTTGAACAAATGGAATGTTATACCGTTTTAAACTTTCGTGATTTTCACTCATAACTTTTACACTAAACGGGACTTATCACGCAAACAATATTTAACTCGACGTTTCAGCCACAATGCAGTGGCCGTGGTCACGAGTTGACTCCTAGAACGTCGAAGTAAATATTGTTTGCGTGATAAGTGCCGTTTAGTATAATAGAAGTTATGAAATGGAATGTTAACATGGCATGCGATACATTTTCGATATGTGCTGGAGACGACGGTTTACTTACCTCTGCGCAGGCGTACTCGACATCCAATGCCCTAAGTTTGCGTCTGTAAATTTGTCAAAGGAGCCAACTTTTTGGGGCGAGAGCAGCGCCGTGTCAGTAGGGCCGAAACATACAGTCAGCACACGGACGTCCGTCCTGTTGTAGTATTCATCTAGCTGTAGATAAAAAAAAAATTTAGGTAAGTATTTAATAAAAAACCGCTTGGCTTGCCAAGTGCAAGTCGGACTCGCGCACGAAGGGTTACGTACCATTATCTAGTACCTGGGCGACCGAGCTCTGCTCGGGCAGAAACTCGGTACCAAGCGTTTTCTCAGAGATAAGACCAAGCTAGATCAATTTTTCATCCCCGAAAACCCCCAAATACCAAATTTCATCGAAATCGTTGGAACCGTTTCCGAGATCCTGATTATATACACCGGAGGGGTGGGGGTAGGGGGGTGAGGGGGGGGATGCGGGGGAGGGAGCGCGGGGGCATTAAAGGGGGGATGAAAATTTCATTGATTTTGCCGTAGGATGCACCGTTTTCAAGATATTTGACAAAAACACCGGAGGGGGGGGGGGGGTGAGTTACGTTAAACTATCGTCCGTAAACCGACTTTACAGACAACCGGCTTTTCCTGTTCTGTGCTCCCAATAGGGAACGTGCACATAGACGGTGCTGCCAACTGGTGCCATAAGGGTGCCATCAATTTGAATGTTTAATAAGATAAGTTTGTTTTACTGTCCGCATAGTGTCTCTTCTGTCGCATTAGTGCTGCCGCCTATAGTTACTGCACGTTCCCTGTAATAATTTTTCTAACAAAAAAGTAACTTTTTCTCACAAAAGAAGAAACTTGACGTTTTCTCATAAAAAATAAACTTAAAAAAAAAAACTAAAAATCTTGAAAAAAAACGTGGTATCGAACCGAGGTCGGCTGGATCCGCGACCACCCGATTTCTAATGTGCCATTATGATCTGCTCGAAGTCGACGAAATTTAGCTTTATATTCTAATGCAAACAAAAATAGCCGGAAAACACGAGTAAAAGCGATTTTCTGAAAATGAAACATAGCTAGATCAGTTTTTCATCCCCGAAAACTCCCACATACCAAATTTCATCGAAATCGTTGGAGCCGTTTCCGAGATCCTGATTATATATATATATACATATATACAAGAATTGCTCGTTTAAAGGTATTAGATAAAAACGGCAAAAAAAATCACGTTTGTTGTATGGATCCCTTAAATATTTATTTTATTCTGTTTTTTAGTATTTTTTGTTATAGCGGCCACCGAAATACATCATCTGTGAAAATTTCAACTGTCATTTATACAAATTATACAGCCTGGTGACAGACGGACAGACGGACGGACAGCGGAGCCTCAGTAATAAGGTTCCGTTTTTACCCTTTGGGTACGGAAACCTAAAAATGATAACCGGGCTAATAAGTGATTAGAGAAACAAAAGTTGTTCCTCCTGCGGACGTAAAATTAGCTACTGCGAGTCAGCAGTCTTAAGATTTATTTAAATGGGGCGAAATTTGGCCAAGCATCCCGCCCGCACGCCTATGTAGACTTGACTAAAAGATATTGGCAATAGACCCTTAACTTTTGTCAGGTCTACAGAAACCGCGAAGAAAGAAACTACTACTAATAATACGAAGCTGGAGGACTTCGGTTCTTCAAGGAGAAGGAAGTATGAATGATGACGGTGACAGGAACATTTAGGTTTGTGATAAGATCTACGGCGTGTTTACTTAATTTAATATGTACCCTGGGAGGGTGTAAAATATAACTACTATCTATTTTACCATCCAGCATAGCGGTTTGGATTCTTTGTTTAATATTCCAACGAACCTCGTGAAATCTGACATTTGAAATTGAAGGTCGAGCGGTGGCAAAAGGAAGTGCTAATTAGGAAACTGCAAAATCGATTACAGGTGAATTAGTGCTAGGATCTTACGAATGGCCCTGATTACCGAAGCAGGACATTGCGAGAATTTAAATTTTACAACTACAACGGATGCAAGTGTGAACTGCTATTGCGCTACTATAGCAACGCCTCGACCGCAAAGGCAATATATATATATGGTAATATAAACCGCGTGAAACCAATGTAAAATGACTCTGCACGGCATTGCCATGTTCAGAGCTCTGTTGGACTGTCCCGGTTGACCGTCACCTCGGTGGACACAAGAGGTCCGCTACTGCGAAATTCGATGTTAGTATCGTGCCATCTCCTTCACTTTTCTATTTAATACTATTAGCGTAAACGAAATGGCACGACATGAAGTTCGAAAATAAAAGTTCGTAAAGGCCTGGCACGTACTTTTCCTAGGATCAACTGCAGGATCGCCCTTGCAGTCCAAAGGGGAAATGTCGTCAGCATCATGGGGACCCTGCCTCAGTTAGACCTTTTAGATGGGGTTTTTTTTTTTTTTTTATGTTAGAAAGGCCAGACAAACGAACTAGTGGGTCACCTGATGTTAAATGATCACCACTGTCCATAGACACCTGCAGCGCTTTACGCGATGCCATTGCGTTGTCGGCCCTTAAGGAGAGGGAATAGGGGAAGGGGGAGAGGGAAGGGGTGAGGTATTGGGCCCCCGGCACTCTCACTGACCGTACGAAATGCAAGCAGGATTACTGCTGCTTCACGCCGGTGTTCTGTGAGAGGGTGGTACTGCCCCGGATGAGCCGGCCCATTCGTGATGCAGCGGCTAGCTGCAACATGGCTCTACCACTACAACATGGCTCTACCACTACAAAACTATTACTTTTATAATTTTCGTCCGCGCACAAATAAAATTTATGGTCAAGATCTCTAGTACTCTGTATTAGGTAGTAGTCTAGTCTCTGTAGATATCGGTACTTATGACAACACAAAAACTTTCCTATACAAGGTGTCTCAAAATTAAATTTGGGATTTGAACACATTTAATTTTGAGACTGTAATGATTTTTCATGAAAATTTTCGTTTCAAAATGTCGTCACGCCCTTGACGCTGTAGGTACACTTTGAATATCGACCGATATCGATAGATGGAAACATTAGCCAATCACAATTAAAAAATCCTGAAAAACATTTACATGAATGTTTAGTAAAGTAACCCAACTAAGTACGGTCAGCATCAAAAGTAGCTGGTCACTTTTGTACTTTTTCGTAATAATTTAACACAATTTTCAATCAAGAATGATGTTTTGCACCTAACTGTAGAGCGACAAGGTACAAAAGTGACCAGCTACTTTTGATGCTGACTGTACAAGATGAAACATTCCGGATTCATTTTGAGATACTAACCTAACATGAGATTAAATTGTGTGTAAAGTCGCAGTGAGACGGCGTATAGTCGACTTTGTAAGTTGTTATCAGATTCGATTTGTAGCATTCGAACATGGCGGATGTAGACAGTAAGTATATAATTTTGGTATTTCTTGTTTCTTTGGCTAGTTGAAGTATAATTATGATAGTGTTTTATGCGGCGATTAACCTTAATTAACAACAGTGATCACAAAATTGTATATTGCTCTCGTGTCTGACATTTTTTAATGCGCAAGTTGTCTCCACGTGGTTTCTGGAATTTTACTATCAAGTTGCAAAACTACAATCACCGTACAACGGTGCTCCCAAAGAGAGCTTACTTTGACACAGGCGAAATTGTCCTGAAATAGGACACAAGCCATTTTTTTAAATAAATAATAAGTTGTTATCACATTTCAGCATTAATTTATTAGAGCCTGATGCAATATAAGAGCTATTTTATCTATGTACCTTTATTCTCTACGAGAATGCCACGTTGAGGCGCCGCCTCCTGCGCAACTGTGGTAGCAGTGCGGTCACTATACACCGTGTTTATTTATTTCCTTTATTTCGAATTACTTGGTACGGCCAGCTGCAGAGAAAAAGTACTTACCCCCCCCCCTACTATGGTTGCCGCCGACACAGAGGGGTAAGTACCTTTTCTTTGCAGCTGACTGTACACTGACAGAAACTACCTGGTAAATTGCTTTTTGTTCTAACAAATAAAAACGTTCCATACATAATGATTTATAGAATCAGGCGTTACGTTAGGCGTTAGGGGGGGAAGGTCGCGGGTGAGCAAAGTAATAGTTTTAGTTTCATAAATAATGGTTAGCAAAAGTTAGTGTCAAGTCAGACTACTGATCTTGAGCAGTTTTGCCCAAAATGTTTTCCTAGCGTATGTAGCTCATGGTAAATTCAAGTGTAATTTCGCTCATAGATACCGAAAAGCTCAGAGACGGGTTCAAACCCACGATCCTCACCTGTGAGGCCATGCCTATAGACTTCATTTGGTAACACCTTGCTCATAAAGCTCTTGCCTAGATTAGCTCTATTAAGCCCAGTTTAGACCTGCAAGAAAAACTGTGCAAGTACGTATGTAAACATCTCTTTCCTGTGGACATGGCCAAAGTTAAGGGTCTATAGCCAATATTAAACCTTTCAACGCCACGCCTCGACAAAACGTAAACCTGCTTTGAATCTTAATGTCATTGTGTCAAGATCACTTTGACACTGTACTTTGTGACACCTATATGTGTCGTTGGCGTTGAAAGGGTTAATAGACAACTATACATCGATGTGTGGGACGCCTGGGCAACTTTCGGCCCATGTAAATAAATGTTAAGTTTGCTGACTCGGAGTCGCTAATTCTATGTCCACAGGAGAGACCACTTTTGTTTCTTACGCTGTATATAAATTAGCTCTTACCCCTAGACAGTTGCTGAATTGCAAGACAGCGCTCTTGGTGGCCCAGTAGATGGGAAGCCCTGGCATTTGGCAGAGGGCGGCTGTTGACGCTATGTTGATGATGGTGCCGCCGCGGCCTCCCTCGTCCTTACGCATCAGCTCTAACGCTTTGATGGTGCCCGTTACTAGGGCCAGCTGGAAAACGAAATAAACTTGTAACGCCACCAGAGTTGAGGCCACGCACACAACCACATCTGACGACGTTGACGTTTAACGACAACACAACGTCAAAATCCCGCTGTCATTACATGAGATGTGGTTGTGTGCGTGGCCTCAACTCTGGTGGCGTTACCTATACGAAGGGCGTAAAGCTACCTACAGATTAGAACTTTGAACTTTAAGGATCTGATTCACTATTCGCTGTCAAATTCCTGCTAAGTAACTAAGATCGTCTCTGTTTAGTCAAAAAAAAACAGAGACGAATTCTCGAATATCTGCCACATAAAATACAGGGAACTTAACAGAGAGTGGTGAAACGGGCTCTCATATCTAAGGCTTAGACTCTAACTAGGTAAGCCATCTAACATACCACATTGATCAATATCTGCTTCTTATAAGTCTGCAAACTGTCATTCATGATGCCCGCGTTATTGATCACCAGATCTATGTACTCCTGGTCTTGCTTCACCGCTGCCATGGTTCCCAGGAACTGCTCCTCATCGGTTACATCACAATGGTAGAACTTCAGCTTGCCTGCGCCGAATTCGGCCTTCACGTCGTCTTGAAGGGCCAAACCCGCGTCTTCGGCTATGTCTATGACAGCTACATGCTGCAATAGAGGTTTCTGAATGTATTATTAAATCATTTGAATATTGCGTACGTTTCGGATGAAACTGACTCAATTGGAATTATTCTCGTTTCAAAACAAATATGTCCAATTGAGTCAATTTCATTCTAAACGGACGATTCTAAGGAGTTAATTTCTTGACAGATGCTCTGCAGAAAAGCACATCAATAATTATCACTTTAACCGTCGTAAAAGTGTGGCATTATAATTTTCAACACGTCAAAGCAACATCGGAAATAGCTCTTATGGTGCTCTACGATATTCAAACTTAGGTGTGTTGGAAATTAAATTTCTTGATTGTACAGAGTCGTACCTACCGTACTTATCCCTTTAAGGAATCTCTAGCAGTCAACTTTTGAGTGGATGTGGTGGTTTGTGTGGTGTTAATATTATAAATAAGAAAGTTTGTGATGATGTATGGATGTTTGTTACTCAATTACGCAATAACGGCTGAACGAATTTACATCAAATTTGGTATAGAGATAGTTTGAGACCTTACCTTAGGAATTATAACATAGGATATAATTACTATACTAAACGGGACTTATCACGCAAAATAATATTTACCTCGACGTTACGGCCACTATGCAGCAGCCGTGGTCACGAGTTAACTGAAGTGTAGGGTAGGGTGTCAAGTTCGGTTAGCCGCTCGAGTCTTTCGAACTACCCGCACTTGATTAAGATTTTTTAACGGCACCCCATCACACCGACACACAACACTCACAACATCCGACGATTTCTCCGAATATTTATCTCGACGCCGTCATTTGTTTATAACAGGATTCCACGAAGACGAAAGCCTATGGGTGAGGCCACACGAGCGTAATTTTGTGAGTTGTGAGCGGCAGAATTTCGGTTGCGCCATACATTGTGTCACGTGATGGCGCGCATATTGTTTGGCGCGGACCGAAATTCTGCCGCTCACGACTCACAAAATTACGCTCGTGAGGCCTCACCCTAAATTTAATTTCAACCGCTTCACGCACCATTCTAGAGTAGAAATGACGTTCCGTTGAGAAAATTTTGGGATTGTGCAGTTCAATCCAGTGGTTTGGTCCTGACTCCAATAAATGTTCGGTTTAGTATAGTACTTAATTATGAGTGAAAATCACGAAAGTTTAAAACAGCTATACCCTGTCAGAGGGATCGTGCTGATCGTGCGTCGTATAAGAGCTCGTTCCCACTATGTCGTGTGTCGGATTCCGATTTTAATCGGGCGTTCCAGTGGCAGAACATTTTATATGAAGCTGTTCACACTTGTCGGACACGATTTAATCGTAAATCGTGTCGATTTAGTCGTTAAAAAACGGAACGACACACGACATAGTGGGAACGGGCTCTAAAATGTTGTTAGGTTATATTTAGTATTGAATTTTTTATAAAATTTAGCCTTTATCAGACGGTGGGTAGGAACAATATGTTTTCTTTTACTTCCTTCTCAAACTGTCTCATAAAATTTAATCTACAGTTTAAAATGGACGGACGTGATAATTTTACTAATCCATATTCCATTCGAATTAGTTAATTTTTCGGTTTAGACAATATAACATTTTTAGTATAAAGATGTACCTACCTACAGCAATTCGGGGTATGGACATAAGAATAAATAATAACAGAGTAGAAGGGAAACTCCCGCTCCGGCCGGACTCAAGGTCACGATATTAGAGTACTCGCTAAGCGAGAACTCAGTCAGGGTGTCACGGCCGGCGTCACCGCACGCGCGTTTGTCTGTTAACTGTTTGCGCGTTCGTTTTATTGGAAACAAAATAACAATGGCGTCAAGTTATTGTGGTGTATTTGGGTGTAAAAACAATTCAAAAACGATGCCAAATCACCTTAAATGGCTTCATTTGGTATGGCACTTGTAATAACTTCTTACTTAGAAGTACCTACCTATAATATGTAGGTACGTACAGTCAAGGATTTTAATTGTTAGGCCACTTGCCACTATTCGTATTTCAGCAGTGTAATGCAAGTCGGGTGAAGCCGCTATACTCGTATATGCTGATTTGCATTACACGACTAAAATACGAACAGTGGCAATCCCATACTTTGTAAAACTAGAATAAAGTAATGATTTCAAAGTAAATAAAAACTTATATTTTAGCGATATTATCTTTAGACGTAAGTAATATTTAACAGTAAGCAACCCTAGCAACACGCCTGGACGACAGAGGGGTGTAACGACGTGAGCGGGGAAGTAGGTATATAAATGGCGGCGTTTTGGACGTGGTCAAAAGAGATTCCCTTCTACTCTGTTATTATTTATTCTTATGGTATGGAAAAAATAAATCTAAGTAAGTACAATGTGTATCACGTCCAGCCACTTTCAGTGAAACCTACACCCTAGTACTTAATGCTATATGTAGGTAAATACGAAAGTCCACGTACGTCTATCTGTTTCTACAGGGTTGTTTTTAATTCACTGACATCCTCTTAACCCTGAATTCCTATCACTCAAACAAATGTTTTTTTGTTTTACGACTTTTTAAAATGAAACACTTTTTTCCCATACAAATACACAGAGTATCGTAAAAATAAGAGGAAATCTCAAATTTTCAAAACGTTATTACACCAAAAATATTAAGTTATGACAAAAGCCGTAAAACAAAAAACATTTGTTTAAGTGGTAGGAGTTTAGGGTTAAAAGGATGCTAGTGAATTACAAATAACCCTGTTAGTTAACAAATTATTCGCTCATGAAGTCCAGGGAACAGGTAGTACAACACACAAATAACTCTTTAAATACCTTAACCCCTTCTTCGAGCAGCATCTTCACGACTCCTGCGCCCACCCCGTTGGCGGCTCCGGTGATAAACACCACTTTATCCTTTAGATCGTACACCATTTCGAGCGAGCGCCGTATTTTACACTGAACCAAATTCCGTCTACGATTCATGTTCCTTTGTTTATGTAGTACCGCTGTTATCAATGTGTTATCTATACTATAATATTATAAAGCTGAAGAGTTTGTTTGTTTGTTTGTTTGAACGCGCTAATCTCAGGAACTACTGCTCCGATTTGAAAAATTCTTTCAGTGTTAGATAGCCCATTTATCGAGGAAGGCTATAGGCTATATATTACCACGCTAACACCAATAGGAGCGGAGCGGAGCGGAGGAATGTTTCAAAATCGGGGGTTTTGAAGTAAAACTTCTATAGGCGCTAATCTCAGGAACTGCTGCTCCGATTTGAAAAATTCTTTCAGTGTTAGATAGCCCATTTATCGAGGAAGGCTATAGGCTATATATTACCACGCTAACACCAATAGGAGCGGAGCGGAGCGGAGGAATGTTTCAAAATCGGGGGTTTTGAAGTAAAACATCTATAGGCCGTATCTCAGGAACTACTGCTCCGATTTGAAAAATTCTTTCAGTGTTAGATAGCCCAGTTAGATAAGGCGGGTTGGGGGCAGGTCGGGAGCGGGATGGGAGCGGGTTGGGGGAGGGTTGGGAGCGGGTTGGGGGTGGGTTGAGGGCGAGTTGGGGGCGGGTTGGGAGCGGGTTGGGAGCGGGTTGGGGGCGAGTTGGAGGCTGGTTAGAAGCGGGTTGGGGGCTGGTTGGGAGTGGGTTGGGGGTGGGTTGAGAGCGGGTTGGGGCGGGGCGAGAGCGAGTTGGGGGCGGGTTGGGAGCGGGTTGGGGGCGGGTTGGGAGCGGGTTGGGGGCGGGTTGGGAGCGGGTTGGGGCGGGTTGGGAGCGGGTTGGGGGCGGGTTGGGGGCAGGTTGGGGGCGGGTTAGGAGCGGGTTAGGGTGGATTGGGAGCGGGTTGGTTTATTATGAAGTTTCACTTCTTCCGGAAGGAACTAAGGAGAGCCATAATTGATGAAAAAGCAAATTGGATAAAAAAATAAGCTGCCCAAATTACTAATTCCACGCGGACGGGGTCGCGGGCAAAAGCTAGTGCAATATAATCAGATTAATGACGACAACATACCCATTTCTTAAAAACAACACCCCTTTTTAAATCGCTAATCATGATTACTAGACAGTTATATCATGGTTTGATAAGATGTATGACTTATATGTAATTCTAGCTAAAAATTTAATTGAATAGATAATACGAGCATTCAGGTATACATTACGTGTGAACTTAATCAAAGGGTCATAGTATTATATTTTTGACAACTATAACTGTCCCCCGACTCTATTCAAGTTTTAGGTGCTAGTACAGGTAAATTTATTTTGTTTATGATCTTGTTCGAGTCGTTCAGAGGTCTAATATTCATACGGGTAGACTGAAATAACAAAGTAACAAGCTACCCTGATATAGTTCGTAAAGTAGCGACCGTGCATCGAAAAACGAAGTTGGACTGACAGCAACTACCGTTCTTAAGCGGGCTACAAACCATCAGTTTGAACTGCACAGTTTTAACTGTGTAGGTTGATGAAATTTCGATTAGATCGTCAGTTCAACTGCCCATGCCCAGTTCCCAGTTTTGCCTACACACATACGTTTTAACTGCACAGTTCGACTGTACAGTTAAAATTGTGCAGTTAAAACGTATGTGTGTAGGCAAAACTGGGAACTGGGCAGTTGAACTGACGATCTAATAAAAAAATTAATTTCCTACACAGTTCGAGACTGTACAGTTAAAACTAATGGTTTGTAGCCCGCTTTAGAGGCTTGAGTATTTCCACGAATTAATATATTTCTTATTTTTATTACCTGTCGATGGTGGTGAAGACGAAATTTCTTTGAAAAGAAATGTCCTTTTTAATCGGGCGGTGCAAATTGTGGCACTGTTTTTTTTTTTTTGCTTTAGAGTGTTGCTACCATTGGGCTAGTATTTCCTTTGCAAAAATTTCATTTCATTTCGTTTCAGTGTAACTGGTCACTAAATGTAATAAAACCTCAAAAAATACCTTTTTACTAACTATCAAAAATAATAAATGATAAAAAAAAAAATTTGAAATTGGGTTTCAAATTATAACGAAGTCATTCCTGGCTTGCACCTATCCTGACTACATTATTTTATTAAAAAAATCTCGCTTTGCGCCTTGACACACCTTTGACCTACCGTACCTAAGGTATCCCAGCAAAAGAGGGTTTCTAAGTTCTAACGCGTATTAATTTTCTCGCTAAGATTTGGTTATTACAAATCTATACATATAATACACCGCTGCACTAGAGGATGCGTTCAAGACTCTGAATTGGGAAAGGCGTGGCATCAATGTAAATGGCGAATACTTCACTCACCTTCGATTTGCCGACGACGTGGTGCTTATGGCTGAGACCTTGGAGGACCTCAGTGCGATGCTCGCTGACCTAGGAAGAGTCTCCGAGAGAATTGGTCTTAAATTGAACATGGACAAGACGAAGGTCATGTCGAACGCCCATGTTGTACCAACTCCCGTCGTAATCGGAGATACTTAGCTCGAAGTTGTTGACGACTATATCTATCTGGGACATACAATCCAATTGGGTAGGTGCAACTTCGAGAAAGAGGTTAATCGACGAATTAGACTCGGCTGGGCAGCGTTCGGGAAGCTCCGCAATGTCTTGTCATCCGATATACCGCAGTGTCTCAAGTCAAAAGTCTTTGACCAGTGTGTGTTGCCAGTGATGACTTATGGCACTGAGACGTGGCCGCTAACGATGGGTCTTATAAGGAAGCTCAAGGTCACTCGGAGGGCGATGGAGAGGGCTATGCTTGGAGTTTCTCTGCGGGATCGCATTAGAAATGATGAAATCCGCGCAAGAACTAAAGTCACGGACATAGCTCGAAGAATCGCTAGACTTAAGTGGCAGTGGGCAGGGCACATCGCCCGTAGAACTGACGGCCGATGGGGCCGAAAGGTTCTCGAGTGGCGTCCGCGGACCGGAAGACGCAGTGTAGGTAGGCCTCCAACAAGATGGAGCGACGACCTGGTGAAGGTAGCGGGAACGCATTGGATGCGGATGGCGCAGGGCCGATCTGTTTGGCGAGCCTTGGGGGAGGCCTATGTTCAGCAGTGGACGTCTTTCGGCTGAAATGATGATGATGATGATGATTTTTTAGTATTTTTTGTTATAGCGGCAACCAAGATACATCATCTGTGAAAATTTCAACTCTCTAACTATGACGGTTCCCGAGATACAGCCTGGTGACAGACGGACAGACGGACGGACAGCGGAGCCTCAGTAATAGGGTCCCGTTTTACCCTTTTTACGGAACCCTAATAAAAACCATCCTATGTCCTTTCCCCGGACTCAAATTATCTGTATATCGATTAACTAAGGAGAGCCATAATTCATGAAAAAGCAAATTGGATAAAAAAATAAGCTGCCCAAATTACTAATTCCACGCGGACGGAGTCGCGGGCAAAAGCTAGTTTTTAATAAATTTAGTGTCTGTATACCTACTGAAATAGCTGGTACTTACGTTCAAAATTTTTGACTTTCGTCTTTGTTTCTGGTGAACAGTTTTGGTAAAATAGCCTAGTTGTTAGATAGATAGATAGTTAGTAAAATACTAGCTGTAGTCCGCGACTCCATCTGCGAAGAATGAGTTTATCGTTAATTTTTGCTGTTGAGACTCTGGGGCCGTGGGGATCCGAAACTCAAAAACTTTTTAAATTTTTAAAAAGTAAACTTGTCCGATCCACAGGTGACCATAAGGCTGGCTCTTTCCTCGGTCAACGTATTGGCGTTGCCATACAACGAGGAAACGCAGTCAGCATTATGGGCACCCTGCCCATTAGCAGCGATCTGGGAGATATTTGTAAATACTTACAGGTTTTTAGGTTTAGATTAAGTTAAGTAATTTAAGTTTTTTATTTTTGTGTTCTAAAATATGTTTCTGTATGTATGTATATTTTGTGTAAATAAATAATTTTATTAGAAGGATGTTGTTTCCTTAATCAATATTGGTAAGTAATATTTTTTTTTGAATGCGGATGGCGCAGTGCCGATCTGTTTGGCGAGACTTGGGGGAGGCCTATGTTCAGCAGTGGACGTCTTTCGGCTGAAATGATGATGATGATGATGATGATGAATATTTGGCACTTGGTCAGAAAAGCTGTCAGCTCATCGTGACTAACAAATTATGACGTTGAACAGAGCGTTGCAACCATTATTATATTTATGCATTTTTATGCATTAACGTAGTAACTAAGTACCCATGTATCTACTTACTTTTCGAGTGATCGTGTGCAAAATATTTTTACGCGTGTCCAGATAAAATAAGATATCGATCGTCATATACTTAAAAATAAGATGTTATCAGCAAAAGTATAGCAAAATATGCACTATCATGTAATTTCATAGTCCCCCCGAGACCACGCTGTGGAATTGTGACTGCTATCGCGCTTCTGCAATCATATTCTGTATTACCAAATGGTTTATTTACCTATCGGGATAGTCATTATTTTCATCATCCAGTGATGATTAATAATTAAACATGATATCAAACATTTTTACCTACTAGCTTTTGCCAGCGACTTCGTACGCGTAGACAATAATATTCATTGTTTGGATGGGCATACAGATAGTTTATTAGGTAGGTACATGTAGAATCAATGTGTTTTGTGTGTGTTTTGGCACCGGTCTGGCTCTAGCTGTTAAGGTACAAACTGTAATTTTGAATAAATTAGTGTTGTAGATATACAAATATTAGATAATTGTTTGAATAAAATATTTTGATTTTTATTTTATGTTTTACAGAGTGACAACCCTATGATAATAGGTAATAATTTCGAGCTCTGACCGACAGCTTTTATTCTGTTCCGTTTATCTATTCATGTGTTAATAGTGTGTGCGTACCTACCTTCGATCATATTGTTGATCGAAGGTACCTACCGTCAAAATATTTGTATTATAATCATGACTAGGCTGTTTGCCATAATATTCTGGAACTTGTATACATGTACGTCTTTTCAATACAATTAATCACTTTTTATCATTTAACTACTTAGTAGTTTCTAAGAACCTGCTATCATTACACCTACTATTTTATTCTTGTTATCAATACCTACTATTCCACCTGCAGCCGGTCGGTGGGTAAACTGGCTAACTTTTTTTTTTAAATGAAAATGTTTGGCAGGAAGGCTTTACTAGAC
This sequence comes from Archips xylosteana, assembly GCA_947563465.1. Taxonomy (NCBI): domain Eukaryota; kingdom Metazoa; phylum Arthropoda; class Insecta; order Lepidoptera; family Tortricidae; genus Archips; species Archips xylosteana. The sequence continues at coordinate 19,276,502 of OX387347.1, read as the reverse complement.
AGGTACCTAGATACAGTCAAACTGCACAAACGGTGTTCTATTAAAAGTAGGTAAGATTACCGAAAAATGCATTGTTCACGCTAGATGACAGTACAAATTGGTATGACCAAGTTGAAGACGATAACTGATTAATTAAGACGATGTATAATTAATTTACAGTTCTATTTTCATTTCAATTTTTATTTTTTTCCTTCCCCTATTCAGTGACTTTCTTTGTGTTGTTATGGGCGGTGGTGATCATTTTCCATCTGATGACCCGCTTGTTCGTTTGCCTCCCTCTCATATTGAAAATAATAATTTTTGGATTTGGAAGATTCTGCTGACTTTGGTACTTTCATTTTATCTTTTTCATATCAACACTTTTTACAAATATTTTAAACAGTGGCTATTGAGATATTTAAATTTCTACAAGTACTTACTTAAAAAACAGATAACTTTTAAAATAGGCGCCAAAGTAAGGCCAAAGTATTTTAAAAATATACTGATGCGCGCGCTGATCGGCGAAAGGTCTGAATGTTTTTCCAGGAAGAGGCGAAGGAAGAAAACTCCATACAGCCTTAGGTATATCTGTGGTCGAAGCCATTTTGTAACAAATAAATAATTCTACAAATTAGACATTACCGCGATGTCCACTAGGATCACCCAATTGGATCACCTAATATACAATTATTGTACCTGGGGGGGTCCAAATAGGTGATCCTAGTGGACACCGCGGACATTACATTTATCAGACTTGATGCTGCAAATGCTTAGTTCCTTCTACCTTTCCGTAAATTAAAAAAAATAAATCAAAATGACATTAATGACAACTATGACAAGTAAGACGTCAAACACTAGAACAAGCCGAGTTGTAAAAGTCGCGTGAATCACAGAGCACACGTCACAAAACCCACGGGTAGCCGGAAAAGTGACTACTTACTAGCGGGGAGTAATTGTGTTGAAACCATCATTACATTAGTCATTTGATACTATACGGAGTATCAACAAGTGCGCTTCATTGTTTTTTCTGTTGATCTTCAGATCAGTGCTCTTTTGCAGCGACAATGAATCCCTACCAGCAAGTAAGTACTTACCGACTTTCGCTTGGCTCTAGATGAATGCAAACGAATCTTGTTTTGTTTATCACACTAAAAGCGTCACATCTTAACAATAACTGAATGTCGGAGTAATTTCATGTTCGTTTCATTTCAAGGGCCAATCGGGATATCCTCAACAACAATATCAGCATAATATTGGATTTTCCAACTCGGCTCCGCAATCCTTCGGTAATCCTATGCCGATGCCAGGCATGCCCACTATGGGGTACCCAGCTCCACCTACAGGGTACACACAATCCAATCCTGGCTACCCACAATCCAATCAAGGATACCCACAATCCAATACTGCTCAAGGCTACCCTGCTCATAACCCAAGTCCTGCTCAAACTGGATACCCCCCTCAAGGTGGTTACCCAAGTGCCAACCAAGGGTACCCAAGTGCTAACCAAGGGTACCCAAGTGCCAACCAAGGGTACCCTAGTGCCAACCAAGGGTATCCTAGTGCCAATCAAGGGTACCCTGGTGCTAATCAAGGTTACCAAGGATATCCACCCGCTGCTCAGGCACCAGCCCATCAAGGGTACCCACAAAGCCACCCCCAAGCCCACGCCCGACAAGCTTATGGTGTCTCGTCCAGTCCTGTGCACACTGCCAAGGTATGTTGTTCGTATTTCACTTGAGTCGTCTTTAATCACCAGTTATTTATGTTATCAGTCTATGAAACTTTGCTTCTTTGTGATAAGCAAAACAAGTGCTTAGTAGTTGATGCTTTATACTAATTTATTTATTGAATGTTTGCTGACATTGATTTCTAAATTAAAAAGCCAGTTCTTATTTCATAAATATTACAGGGAAGTGACACTGACAATTGGCACCCCCAGCCGAATAAAGCGGTAATATGAAATGCCTTAGTTTACAAACTAAGCCATAAAGCGACCCGATAAAGCTTAGTTTGCAAACTAAGGCATTTCATATTACCACTTTATTCGGTTGGGGGTGCGAATTAGGTGAAGCCTAGTTTTATGCAAAACACCTCAATCAAGCGATTTATTTTAAATTGTTATACATGTTCCTTGTCACATTTATGAAATAATCATTGGGTGCGGTTACTATGACAATAATGTACCTATTTATGACCTGATATAATTTATGCCCGTATGTAAATTGCCATAACGGCATGAATTATCAATTGGTTCATTCCAGGTTAACAATAACTGGTTGGTACAGTCAACAAAACAAAATCATGTACCAGGGTGAACCTTTTTCATTATAAATATCATGTTGACATTCCACAAATCTGCCAAAGAAGTCATTGTGAAGTTGGTTGTGAAAAGGTTCCACCCTGGTACGCAATTCAGTTTCTTTGACTGTACAATAACCGCACTCTAGGAATCTAAACTTGAATTTTTTATTACAGGATTATCTTACTATGCTTTTTGTTATTTGAACTAATTGTAACAATGCTAATATTTTACAAATATGTTTAGCAGTATTTCTTTCTTTTTGCAATTTTGTTCAATGTTTATAATTATTTTCTAGTTCTAGCTATGTGATTAACACATGTTACTACTTACTTTTACACTGACTTTATCTCACATGTCACATTGTATGTAAACTCAAACATTTTCACTGTACCTAACTAAACTATTTTTTTTTTCAAAGTTACCTTATGACTTGTAAATTTATATTTATAACACATCAATATTCGCAACAAAGTGGATTGCCTATTACTTTTCTAGCCTTTTTGCAAAGTATTACATACGGACATACTAATATTCTTAGGAAGACATTTTGGAAATTTGCTGTGAAAAGCAGAAACCTATTATAGCAGGATGTTGTGACACATGCTTACCACTGCTTAAAAATGTTGCATAAATATGTGACAGTTTTGAATTGAGTCCTGAACCTCTCATTCTGAGGGGAGGCCTGTGTCCTGCAATGTTCACACCATACCACTGCTAAGCAGTGAAAAGTTTCCATACACACAATTGAGATTCTATAGCTGTCCATAATTATCATGGCAGTTTTTATTAAGATAATTCATAATAGTTGTCAGCAGATAATGCCAATCATTAGCCTCATTTCCAGTGAGCGAGCATGTAATCTGTATCTCAGTACGGCCCGTCAAGCCAGACTAACCTGCCAGATGATGTACCTACAAGCACAGCTCTATTCAAGGAGTAGTTTGCTGCAATTACATTGTTATGCTCACTTCATCTCCACTGTACATTTATCACTGAGCCAATAATTCAGTCTTACCTCCAGCCCCATGTACAATGGATGTAGCGGCCATTATTGTAACACTTAAACCTTAAACGGACCAAGTATTTCCATGCCAAGTGATGTAAAGCGTTGTTGGGGAGAGAAGTATTAACTGTGATGGTTTGTCGGGAATCATTGATATGTCCTCTGTAACGTCGAATTCAAGTATGCGTAGTGCCTATAGAGCGACAATTGGCGTACGGCGCGGGTTCAAATCATTTCGTTATAAGGTATTTATCTGTTGGCTTTTATTATTTTTCTTTGAAACAGTGAAGCCGTGGTGGTTTAGTGGTTTGACCTATGTCGTCTCAAGCAGAGTTGTGGGTGGGTGGGAATTTAGACGACCAGATGGCCTAGTGGTTAGAGAACCTTACTATGAAGCTCGAGGTCCCGGGTTTGATTCCCGTGTTGGGGCAGATATTTGTATGAAAAATATGAATGTTTGTTCTCGGGTCTTGGGTGTATATATGTATTTAAGTATGTATCTATCTATATGTTTAAGTATGTTTATCCGTTGCCTAGTACCCATAACACAAGCTTTGCCTAGCTTACTTTGGGACTAGGTCAATTGGTGTGAATTGTCCCGTGATATTTATTTTTTATTTTTTTATGTGCAAAACTACATTTGAAATTTACCATGAGCTTTACGGTGAAGGAAAGCATTGTGAGGAACCTGCACACGCTTGAGAAGAAATTTCTGTGGTGTGTGCGAAGTTTCCAATTCGCTCTGGACCCGCGTGGGTTCTACGGCGCAAGCTCTTTCATTCTGAGAGGAGGTCTTTCTGCGTTAGGACGTATATAGGCGGGGATGATGATAACAGTAAATGTACTTTCCACTGTTTAAATTGGTCGTATGAGAGGCATACATAGTCGAATATAATCTAGTTTCTAAAAAAGTTATCACACTATGTTATGCTAGCCTCACGGAAGCTATTTATCAAAACGCTATCGAATTACCGCATGGCGGTAGGTAACTGCTTTCACAATATGTAATCACTAGCTTGGGTCTGTCACTTTGCCCATCCCTATGGAAGATAAAATAAGCTTGTTTCCTATCCCTTGAAAATTTCAAAAATTCTTCTTAGAGCCCCCAATGACACTTCAACTCGCGAAATATACACATTTAAGTATATGTCCAATTTGGAAGTTCCTATCTGTTTTTTAGGCATAAATAAGTTTGTTATTATATGCACATTTATTTTAACGTAATACGCTGAATTAAAGTAATCAACTAAAAATAGGTAGGTACCATATCACTACACATACCATACTTTGCGTTTCATATCGTGTCTGCGCCATTTTGCTTAAATACAATATTAATTGAAATTAAATAAATAAATAAATTACGTAACTACAAGTCAACGACCGTTATGATATGAAGTAGGTAAATCCTGATATATATATTACATTGCGCAACTACGAAGCTTTTGAATATTAATATTGTGATCCTTAAGAACCAATAATCATCATCATCATCATCATCATCATCATCATCATCATCATCATCATCATCATCATCATCATCATCATCATCCCAGCCTATATGTATACTTGGGCCAATCAACTTTTAAAAAAACCGACACTAATCTGTCCGCGACTTTTTTCAAACAATTGCAGATTTTTGTAAGTAAACATGTTTTTTCTGTAATTTAATAGATGAATAGCATGAATACATGCCATCCTACGTAAGTTTAACCTATTAAACCGTGAAATATCTTGTTGGAAGTACGATTTTTTGGTAACGCCAGAGACAATTTTGGTAACGCAGGAGACGCCAAAAACGTCGGTTTAAAAGTTGATTGGCCCACTTACCACTGCAGGGCACAGGCCTCCTCTCAGAATGAGAGGGCTTGGGCCGCAGTTCCCACGCGGGCCCAGTGCGGATTGGGAACTTCACATACACCATTGAATTTCTTTACATTTCTTTGCAGGTGTATGCAGGTTTTCTCACGACGTTTTCCTTCACCGTAAAGCTCATGGTAAATTACAAATGTAATTTCGCACATAAATTCCGAAAAACTCAAGGTGCGAGCCCGGTTTCGAACCCACGACCCTCTGCTTGAGAGACCGTAGGTCAAACCACTAGACCACCACCAACACAACCAACAACCAACCAATAACCTAACCTAAAGCCTCGAAACGAAAATGTAACGTTTTGTGTGCTCTGCCTACCTCCTTTGGGAATACAGGCGTGATTTTATGTATGTGTGTATGTATGTATCCTTAAGAAAAAAATGGTACACTTGTAACAGAATAGTAAGTAAGTATAGCATTTTTTTCTATGGCTTACATTGCCAATATTCAAAACTTAAGAGGATACGATGCGCACCATTTCTCCATACAAACGTAATCCCCTGTTTCCTCCCTGGATAATAGCTTTAGAGCCAAATTTTTTTTACTGTGTAATCTGTATCTACCACAGCTATGCCCCTAGGTTTCGTTTTTTTCCATATTTCAATTAACATAAGAAATATGAGCTTTCAAAAACTGAAAAACTTGCCCAATTTCAACGTCATTTTCAGACACTCATCAGAAAAGAATCCCTATATAAACAAAAAAAGGAAAATATAGGGGCATAGCTAAATCTATCCTCTAATTATATTTGAAAAAAATAATTTTATTGGTCCAGTTTTCGAGAAGAAAACAGGGGATTACTAAATGCTGTTTTGATCAATTTTACGCGCCTACTAACGGTCTGAGCTGCAGTTGTCCCGCTCTCGCCGTACTGACACGGAGGGGTTCGGGCGAGACAGCGACATTTCATTAAAATACCTATTTCTCAAAAGTCTCTCAGCCATCGTACCCTCTTAATATTTGTGCAATGAGCCAGGATTTAGGTAAGTACTTCATAAAGGCCGTTGACTGTAGTTTTTTTCATAATCCTGCCCATTGAATAAACAGACAGACGGACAGATGTCAACATAGTTCGTGTACCTATGTATATTACATTTTTTCTGACGACATGTGTACGTCGTTTAAAAAAATAGTCTGATAAAGCTAGTCTTTGAACATGCTTATCTGAAGTACTTGTCCATCGAAGTTATCTATCATGATAATACTTACATAATCTCAACAATAAAACTGTTTAGTTTACTCCCAGTTCAATAAAGATACCTTCAAGCAATCTTTACCACCAACCACTCGTCTTTATCAGTGAAATTTCCTATACAAATAACAAATAAGCTACCGGTGGCCGTCACGAGTTTTTTTCCTCTTTTTAACATGTATATTAACACCGACGAGTGACAGAGAAAGATGCAAGTCGTGTGATTGTTTGTTTTCATAGAATTTCTAGGCCGCACGATCTTAGCGATACATAAGAATAGGTAAAGAGTAGAGAGCGGATTTGAAGTAGCGATCTCAATATTTATATGGATATGACTGGTATAATTGATTATTTTTTCTTCACACAAAAATAATGTAACTTATCGGTACAAAAAAATAAAAACCTTTTTGGAAGCTTTTGTATAGGTAACGCCACCAGAGTTGAGGCCACGCACACAACCACATCTCATGTAATGACAGCGGGATTTTGACGTTGTGTTGACGTTAAATGCCAACACAACGTCCACATCTCATGTAATGACAGCGGGATTTTGACGTTGTGTTGACGTTAAATGCCAACACAACGTCAAAATCCCGCTGTCATTACATGAGATGTGGTTGTGTGCGTGGCCTCAACTCTGTTGGCGTTACCTATAAATATTGGGCAAAAATTAGGATGATAATAAATAAAAACATCGTTTGATAATTTTTGAAATAGTTTATTTTTTTAAAGTTCTTCTTCTTTAATATTTCTTCTGCACAATGCACAGTAAAAAGCTTCCAAAAGGGTTTTTACTTTTATGTTCCGATAAGTTACATTATTTTTGTGTGTAAAAAGAAAAAATAATAAATTATACCAGTCATATAAATATTGAGATCGTTACTTCAAATCCGCTCTCTAGTAATGAGATTCAGTCTGGTGCGTTGGAATAAAGAATAGATGGAAAATTAAATAAAAAATATTATTCATGCAGGTAGTGGTCGAGTCAAATTTGAATATACTGACTGTTTCGAATACACTATGTGAGAATTCTAGAAACTTGGTATTCTCTCGTTTGAAAACTAGTTCACTAATAATAGCCATTGTCAAGGACAACTGCAGTTGAGTTATCGGAAACGCGAACGTTTGTAAAAATATGTTATGCCATTCATACAATAAATGGCGTGTGCTGCTAGCAGCAAAAGATATATCTCACTTGTCACTCTCATGTGTCACTTTTATGGCAAAAACATAACCTAGGTACCTAACGGGTGAATGTTATTTTATCTTAGTAGGTATATCTATGAAAGAGTAACGTGACTGGCTGGCTGACTGACAGTCGACAGACAATGCACAGCTGCCACTGGAGTTAGAAACTTGAAATTATAATACTTATATACATACGTCGCACTCCAGCGGGCATTTTGGGGGCAAGGTAAGGTTTACAAAAAAAATCTTAACTTACGAGTATTATAATCATAATCATAAACATAAATCATTTATTTGCAAGAATGTAGTAATACAAAGTCAGGTGGTAAAATCAATATAAAAATCCGATACATTCTGCTTAATTAACTAAGCATGCAAACATTACATAATCTGATAATACATTTTACAGTCACACAATACAAAAAAAAAAAAATTGTATAGAAACAAAAATAAACTAAATCAAGAAATAATACTAATAATTACATGTCAGTTTGTGACTCTTTTCTCAAAATGAGATGTTTGCAATTCTTTGAATTCTGTGGGCAGTTTGTTATATATCCGTATACACATGAGTACACATTTCTTCTACTGTAAGCAAGGCGGCACAATGGCGTGACCAGTTTGTGCTTATTAGTAGTATAATTCCTGTCAGGTCGGTTAGAAGGATGTGTCTGTACAATCTCTCGCAAACGTCTTAACGCAAATACAAAACGGTTTATTTTATCAGTAACAAATTTAACGTGTGTTTTCCAATTTAACAAGCTGTCAATTCTTAAGCCTAAAAAACGTCATATTAACGTGTTCAATTTTTTCATCATTATATACAATATTTAGTGGAATTGTTTTAGCTTTATGTGTTTTAAATGTAACAATTTTAGTCTTCGATAGATTGATCTCTAAATCATTTCTTGATAACCATCTAAGTATAGACGATGCTTAATGACTAATGTACTCAGTATTTGTAACATAGGTAGTTAATTAGTTACCCGTTATCATTTATTAGTCTTTAATGTATTGTATACTCTTTGAAGTGATAACTGATAGCCCATTTAAGTGGCCACAATGAATATACCACATACTATTCAATCTTCTTTTCATTTAAAATTGAATGGATATAAAAAAATAAACACCTAACTAACGTACAGCCTTAGTTGCTAAGATATTTGGAATTGCACATTACAAATACTAGGTTCCAAATACTAAGTACAAATACCTTATTCGGACTAGGGTAAGTGTACCAGTGAATGAACAAAACGATAATTTTTTGAAAAAATAAGAATTTGGTACGTTTCTACCACGCCTCGTATTTTTTTTTCCACTAGCACTTTTACTTGTCAGGTTCTGGTAAATTTGCTTCGATTCCTAAGCAACAGTTTTGAAATGGCGACGATGTAAAGTGGACGTACGAATGTTGTACATTTTTTCTATGGAACAGTATTAAGGTAGAACGAAAGCTACTATACTTTTGATGTGTTACTGCATTTGTCGCCGCCATCTATCATTCATTGGGTATGGTTTTTTTAAGCTTTAAAGACCTGTCAGTGCTATTCATATATAGTTTAATGTAATTTATTTACAAACAATACCTTATAATCCAGTGTTTTTTTACTGAAACCCATAATCGCCTAAATCCAGTGAATGAACGGGGGTGTTCATTCACTGGGTTTGCAGGATTTTCTATTTGTGCAATATCTTTCCTTCTAGTAGTCATATTAAGATTTCGTTTTCAGTGACATTGATCCAAATATATTATCTACCGAAAGGCCAGTATTGGAACAAACGTAAAATATAGGTTCATTAACTGGTTCAAGTTTTCCAGTGAATGAACTATGTCACTTATAGCTAGTTCATTTACTGGTTTCCAAGATCTAGTTAATGAACAATACTCTTATTTTTGTATTTTAATTGATTTAGAACATAGAATCGACCAAATAAGTATATTGAATGTTGTTGTATTAATATAACTTCGCTTTTGTATATTTATAGTATAACAAAACATCATATTCAAAGTTGTTCATTCACTGGTTTCATTTGTTCATTAACTAGAATTTTGCGTTCATTCACTGGTGATTTTCCATTTTTTCACTTAAATAGTGATATATTTTCAAACTGTGCAGTAATACTGTTTAATAATGATGATGTTAGCCAACTAGAGTAGTTGGTTGTGCTATACAAAAGGTCATATTTTAAATAAATTGTGCCCAACTGCCTAAAATTAATTTTCAAAGTCGAAAATTTCCTTAAGTGTTCATTCACTGGTACACTTACCCTAGAGCTTGTCTAGTTTGAAATGACGCGCCCCACCACCGCGTTTGCGCACGGGATTTGGAGCTCAATTTGAGCTACAATAGAGTCTATTGTAGCTTGAATTGAGTTTCGAATCCTGTGCGTGAGTGCGGTGGTGGGGCGCGTCATTTTAAACTAGACAAGCTATACTCGAAAATGAATTGATTGATTTGTGAACCTTATCTAGCATTCTGACATGCCACCACTTAAATGGGCTATCAGTTATAACTTCAAAGAGTATTACGTAGACAATTTAAGATTGATAACGAGTACGTTGTAAATACTAAGTACATATACTCGTTAATTAAAATATTTTTTGTAAACCATACCAAATGACGTGCCCCCAAAATGCCCGCTGGAGTTCGACGTAGGTATGCTTATATAGGCCAACATGTTCCTTGAGAATAGAGATGGGGTTAGAGAATTAGCTACTTTTCTATTCTTCCATGGCAACGAAGCCGCAGAATAAAGTTTGTTCTATTATGAATGTAGACTTTTATGGCAGAGTTATCTAAGCCAGGATACTACTCGACTACTCAAACATGGTTAGTCAGCCATTAAAAATAACTCTTGATTGATGGAAAAAATTAAGCTTTCGTCATTGATCACGTCATAAGGAATGCACGGCGAGACCTGAGGATTAAATAAAACCAGTTTCAGTTTAGATCACTGGTTCCGTACCTGGGGATAATTACCTCCAAAAGGGGTAAACTGTTTCGCGAGAGGTAATGAAAAAGATGCCATCCAACGCGATGTAAAAGTTACACCCTTTCTTTCAAAGGATAATTGACAACTTACCACAATTACGATTACGAGCTACTGTTTTAGATGGATTAACAACTTTATGAGCACTACTTTTAAGATTCCAATTTTAACCATCCATCACATGAATGGGTGAGCTGACCCTCGCCTTGCCGGTCGGAACTGCCAACAAAGGCCTACTCAATAGGCCCTTGATGCCATTGCTACGACAGAAATAAGCCCCAATTCTAACGATATTGAGATGAAAATCGTGGAGCCTGGTTTTGTTTGAACGATCATTTATCTATAATCTTTTGATTTAATTTAATATTTATGTTACTCATTATTGTGTGAAATTATTAATTAATAGATTTAAAGCACATGTATTTTCAAACGCAATGTATATTGTTTTTTGAATAAATAACTATGAACTAACTATGAACTATAATCATGCTTATCGTAATATTTCACAGTTTTTAATAGAAGTAGGTTACTAAACCGAACGGCTGGGAGGTATGGTTGGTTATTTACAAGTAAATTCTTCACAGCTTCACAGGTAAATATCCTTCTTTCGTTAAATTTATGCCGGAAGAGAGGCATATTTCTGTTGCATACATCCAGACATTCCTACAGTAACTCATGGGTAGGTAGATTTTTTAATCAGCAGCGTTTAGACAATGTTCTGAAGAAATGTGTTGGTACCTATAATACGATGTTTACGAGTATCACTGTTTAAAACGACTTCTACATTTTTGATATTGTCCGAGTATCTTTACGTGCCCAAATTTATAAATAAAACTTCCTCCTTCACGTAACTTACCCATACTAAATAATGATGCATTATTTTCGTGACAGTTATGCTGTAATTGTTTTAAAAAAGCTGATGAATATGCTTTACTTAGCTGTCACAAGTATCTAAGCCAAACTATAAGGTTGCGTTTCCACCAGAAGAGTGAGATCGTCTGGGATCAGCGAAAAAAGAGATCTTGTGGAAAAGCATCCTTACACACACAGGGTGGGTGTATCTTAAATTATTGTAGGTATACACATTTTATACCCAAATAAGGGCTCCTAAGGCTTAATTTATTCAGTTTAAGATCTATGTATGTATGCTCCATACAAATGGTGCCTTTCAGGACTTATGTAATTTAACTACACAGTACACTGTTGATGGACAAGTAACTAATTCCATCTCGCACCGCACCCTTTCAGAAATGAATCATCTTTTTTATAATCCTGTTTTCTTCCAGTCAAAGCCCACGGTCGTGCCCGTAAACCCGTTCGACCCCCGGGAAGATGCGGCAGTGCTCCGGAAGGCCATGAAAGGCTTTGGTACTGACGAAAAAGCCATCATCCAAGTTCTAACCCGGCGCAGCAACGAGCAGCGTCTACGCATCGCGTTCGAGTTCAAGACTCTTTATGGAAAGGTCAGATTCTTACAATATTTTTAACGCCTTCGTACAAATACGAGACGTCATAATTAGGGTCGCAGCATTAAAATAGACGTAACCGGCACAACATAGCAAATGGGGTGGATCGATTAAGGTCAACACTAAAAGCTTGACCACGACCGTGTCAGCGAATGATAGTGCGACTTAAGGCAAAAAATAAACGTAAGGAATAGAGATACATAAATGTAAGGAGTACCTACCGAATGGAAATGTGTAACGATACATTAAATTTCGCTTTGAGGTTCGAGCGACGAAACGACGCCCTAAAGTAACAGTCTTGCCTTGCCTGAATAGTTTCAAAAATGCAAAAAAATAGGTTTATCTCATACTATAGGTACTCAAGTCAGTCATAATGTGCATACAAAGGTCAAATTGTAATGGCTATTCAAACTATTAACTGTGAGGTGTGTGAGACGCTTTAGCCATACCATGGGCTATGGCCGCCAGCAGGATTATTGCATTAGCAGTGTGTATTTATAGGGTTTACTCTGTATATATATTCATCACTGTCAAATTGATGAAGTACCTACTACGAGCTTTGAATTGCATACTCGCTACAGGTTACATAATAATTTTGCAAGAATTATCCTAACTAAAATGCCTACAGCAGTACCTAATTGCTGCGTGATACGAAATTGTATTCCACACTTACGCATTCTGCAGGGATGACCCTTGTAGGCAATGTTTATATATGTCTGAAAGTAAAATAAACGCAAACAACATCTCTTAGCCCGCACAGCGCGATGCTGGCGTTATCACATAAATTGCGCTGTTGGGCGTTCTTTATTGTGCAATTAATTGATCGATGCTTTTTAATTAGTCTAAAAGGTCGACAACTGTATTCAACGAAACTCGCCTCACATTTATATTGATCCCGAGGGGTCTTGCTTATTCATTTCTATTTCGTTAACGCGAACAAAAGTGTATGTGAAAAAAACATGCGAATAGTTTGGCTTCCGTCCAAGTAGTCAAACTTCGTATTGTGCACGATTAATGTACTTTCTTATGTCGTTTGCATGTAAATCGCAGCATAGAAACACGTATATAGTTATCAATACAAACGTCATTTTGATTTCACGTCCTTGCTGTTTGATATCTGTAGCTCAAATAATTATTATCTAATTGAAAGCTCTTGCCTTGCGCTCAAGATAATAAACTCCTTGCTCCTTCCTTAATCCTTATGGATCAATACTTTTATACTGTTTTATATAGCTTATTGAAAACTATTTTAATATTCGTATCTTACTTAGTAATTTATTGAAAGTATACGTGGTTTTGATTCAAATGAATTTAAATAGGTACGAATATGAACGCATAAATTGATGGCATATAATTTTGTTTTAGTGTTACTCAGCCAGAAGTGATGAATAGCGAAAACACCTACATACATTCTGATATTCCAGTGGTGTAATGTACTCAGTATAATTAAAAGTAACTTTTCTTACCATAATTGTATAAAATGATTCCCTGTTAGGGCGCAGCAAATTAAAATGAATTGCAATTACGAGCATGTACAGTCAAGTGTAAAATATGGGTGTATATAACTTGCTCATCTCATAATAATATGTATCGGTGAAATAAGGTAGGTACTTATGAGTGGATTAAATCGATACAAATTTTTGCACTTGACTGTAAATTTATTTTTTACATAAAACTGACCGGTGACTGATCCCTATCTCACCTGTTGGAAAGCGCAGATGAGGCCAAAGGTGTATCTGACGGGTTCAGTAACTCAGCTCATTCACTCTAGCCTTGAAGAACCTTAGGTTGTCCAGAAATACAGACGATGGGAGTGATTTTGATAAAAGTTTCATATCTCGTAACGTGCTTGTAACTCAATTGAAATATTCTTACAGGATTTAGTCTCAGACCTCAAAAGCGAGACGAGCGGGAAGTTCGAAGACCTCTTAGTTGCTCTCATGACGCCGCTGCCGCAGTTCTACGCCAAAGAGTTGCACGACGCCGTGGCCGGAATCGGAACGGACGAAGACGTGCTCATAGAGGTCATGTGCACGATGTCCAACCACGAGATCCAGGTCATCAAGCAGGCGTACAATGCCAGTAAGTAATTACGTACTTATTTTAGCGTTCTGTAGCCAAAATAATAAAAAGGAACCCTTATAATTTCGCCTTGTCCGTTTGCCCACTAATAGTACTAGAAAGCTATAATTTGTCATGAGAATGCCATATTTATCAATCGCGCCTACAAAATAGTCTAATAAAATAAAATATTAAAAAAAATTGTAGGTTATCTCCTCTACATGTAAAGTGGGGATGATTTATTTCTTGTTTGTCTTAGCCACTCGGCTAAGTAGATGTTTTAGGCGCAAGCCATACAGAAGAGACGTGGGACGGGGGCGCGTCGCAGACGCGGCGCCACTTGCGTCAGTTTTCATACTAAATGTATACTTAGAAGCATCTCGAGAGGCGGAGACGCGGCCTAGTCTCTTCTGTCTGCTTTGGATTGCGACGCTTTTATACCTTTAGTATGAAAGTTGATTTAAGGGGCGCCGCGACTGCGACGCGCCCCCGACCCACGTCTCTTCTGTGTGGCTTGCGCCTTAGCATTTATAAAAAATAACATCACTGTGATATAGTTATAACTAGACATCGGATTGTATGCACTATCAAAATGCCAAAATATGCATGCAAACATGCACTAAAAAAGTACGAAATATGCACAATCAAAAAACTATTTATTATTAGAACTTACGATTATTTTCACAATAACATATTTTTCCATATTTTCTGCAGCAAACTTGTGACGTCTGTCAGTCACTTAATATTAATTTATAGGCAGAAAATGACTTCGATGTCAACTGACGTTACCGGACCGAACTTGAAGTTTGGCGCCATTTCTGCAGAGACTTCTTCAGGCAGAGTTTGTTCGGTGCCGTTGTTAAATGCATCAATTTACGGCATAATACAACACGCCTAACACGAATAACTACTGAAATAAGCACTGTCAGTGAAAAAGTACAAAAATATGCAATAACGCTATAAAAATAGAATTATATGCATTTGCATATGCAAACATGCACATACATATAATCCGATGTCTAGTTATAACGAAGTTAATAGGAAAACTAGTACCACTACGGCATTGCAACCGCCTAATAATCGATCAAAACTTATTATTGAATTGATATTTGCCTTAAATTAGTAGGTACGGAAACCTAAACTGGGTTTGGCCCAGACTTGACACGAACTTGGCGGTTTTTTTTAATAGCTAGCCGCATATGAGGCATAATATTTTTTGTCTTGTCGAATCACTAACGCCTACAAAATAGATGAAGACTTTGGATATCTGGAGACTGATACTGGAAAAGTCTCGCTCCTATTTATGGGTGTCAGTGACAGTAGATTATTGGATTATTGTAGTATGTGGTGATAGAATTATGTCGAATTTGGTAGATTTATTCAGTGAAGTAGGATCGATTGCGTATTTGAAAATTAAAACGGAGTTCTCACTACCTAATATGCGCAACTGTTTTTTTTAACATTTAGAAAACAAAATTCAATTACAATATGACGACCAAAATGCGCGTGGGTTTTTGGGGAAACAGTGGCAGGATAATACGTGATAATAATGTTGTTATCAGAATGATTAAAGTATAAATTGCATTACGCGCATTACTTCGTAATTAATGATTGCATTTCAAGCTTTTGCGAATATTTAACGCAAAACAAAACAATCATTCACACGCATACACACAAGGTTATCATGAGTTTTTAACGTACGTACTGTTCTAAATTATAGGGGCACTAAGTGCATTGAATGGGTGCGGTTAACACGTTGACTGTCTCCATACAAAATTATTTGCCAAAATCCCACGTCGAAGTGCGCTTGCAATTTGATGTTGTGAACCCATATTGGAAGCATGGACTCCAGAAAAAAAAAAGCTTCATGACTACATATTGGGGGCACTCAGACAGGGAAGGTGTTAAATCACGACCCCGCATTTGTCAACCCGGAATGAATGACAATAATCAGACAGTCGAAAACATAAATATTATGTATACTGTCATCGCGTTAAAATATATAAACATCAACCATACTGTCGGGGCAGATATTATGTATAAAAAATACGAATGTTTGTTTTCGGGTCTTCGGTGCTTAATATTTCGTTGCTGCTAAGCAATAAAATGTTAACCCACACGAACATCATTTTTGAAAATGGCTGCTAAATATTTTTATTAGAGATGAACTAACGCATTTGTCAGCTATTTTTGCCGTTTTTCGATATTGTGAAGGTGTTAAAATCACATAATTTGATTATATAAAATGTATAGAGGAGACGGCAAGGTACAATTACGTATTCAAATACACAATAATGCATATCAGCATCCATCTTTTTCAGTGTCCTTTGTTTAGTACCCATAACACAAGCTCAAACCCAAAGCCCAAAGTAATAATACTTTGGGACTAAGTCAATTGGTGTGAATAATATTGATTTATTTCATGTCACAGCAACTTAACAGAGAGCCGTGAAACAAGGGGTAAATATGATTAAAACTGCGAAACCGTAGATTCTCGAAATGAGCGTCCTCGGTCGACTGATGCTGCGGCCGCTAATGAATTGCTTCCGACGCTTACTTGCGGGTAAAATAAGACGAATGATATCTGCTGTACTTATTTGGTTGTATCTCGATGGTACAAGCTGCAAAGTTTTAGTTCAAACGAAGAGTACATTACTTCCACAATATTAGGTACCTACTACTTTTTCACCAACGTATTGATCAAAAGGCGTATTATACATTCCTAGTTGCACGGTGTAGGGTTAAAAAATTAAATTATTAAGCCTGTGTTATGGATGACAGTTCCGTATATTTTGACGCTACGTAACCCTGGGTTAGAATTGAATTTCCGAGTAATATAGCTAACTGTGCGCGTTAGCTGTGTCTGTGCACTACAGCTTAGGTTAAATGTAAATAAATCTCACTATCGGCGGAAATGAATCGTACTGTTTTAACATTTGAAGTCTATATTAACTCAATTTCATTTGTTTAAACAATTTCAGTACATAATGATTAGTAGGCACTTTAATTTAATCTATGTAACATATTACATCTAGGTACAATACTAATGCCTTAACTTTTAATGTTTATTCGCCTACACGCCATCTACAACAAAGTACAATTTATGGCCTGTATCACCACTCTCTTTGAAGGTCCAGTTATTTTGTGTAACCAACATCTGTGCTGCTGTCTCTGTTTATTTTGTTCGATTAAACAGAGACAGCTTCACATATATCTGTCCCATAAGATAACAAGAACTTAACAAAGAGTGGTGAACCAGGCGGTAAGTCTTCAATTAGCTCAGTTTTTAGAGGTCGTTTAGGTACGCCTCTGGATATACAAATTTTCAACTGTTATGATTGCTTCAAAATAATATTATGTTTCAGGCACTTATCAGGTTTTTTAGCTATAAGGAAAACTGGCCAAGGTCAAAAAACAAGGAAATAAAAATATTACTATTATTATTATGTGTTATTATTATTATTATTATGTATAATAATAAGCGATTGCTTAAGTCAATGTGTTTTTTTTTTCAGTGTATGGAACGCTCTTAGAAGACGACCTCCGCGGCGATACCTCTGGAAACTTCAAGAGGCTCATGACTTCTTTGAGCATGGTAAATAATTGTGTATTTTTATACTAATACTGACTGGCTTTTCCCCACGACTTCGTTTTATTTCCCGCGACTTCGTCTCATCGGCAGACAGCGGCAATCGACTAATGAATGGACCGAATGGGCCGAATGCATTGTTTTAGTCCAAAACTATCTTAGCATTGAAACTGGTTTCGGGCACATCGGTTGGATGTTTTCAAAGTCTGTAATGGGCATTCGTACAAGCTTTTTTCGTGTTTTATACATTAATTTTAATGAACGACATAGCTTAACCAAAAATGTAAGATTTGTAAATTCAGCGGTTTCCGATTTCACCTTTCAAATACCCGGTTGAGTGCTCACCTGTATTTTAAAGAATGGTGTGTGCAAAGTTTCAAGTTCCTAGTTCCTGTAATTTGCGCAGGGCGTCGATGTGCCAGCCAGTCAGTCTTCAGTCAGCTACATTTATATATACCAAGATGGATAATCTAATATATAAAAATCTCGTGTCACGGTGTTTGTTACCGAACTCATCCGAGACGGCTTGACCGATTTTTATCATTTTTTTTTTCTCCATACTCGGTAGGTCTGAGAATAGGTCGTAGGCTATAACTTACGGCAAAACAACGTTTGCCGGGTCAGCTAGTACTGTTATGAATATATACATGTTGGTGGTTAAAGCTGTCGTGTTATATCCCCAAGTTTGCTTCGTCTTCGGGTAACTGGGAACCTGTAAAGATATATTTTAGCTGTTCAATTGTCAACAATAGTTTTCTGTCTGGGCGACGGTTCAGTTAATTTTTAGCATATTTTCCTTCCTTGCGATAAACTGGCAGTACTTAACAGTTCATATATTTTTTGTTTTAAAATTATGTAAAGAATTGTTTTAAGAGATTCCTCCGGAAGGAATGAAATGAAGGAATATACAAAGCTGTTATAAGACTTATAAGCATAAATATGTAAGTGCGTGTGTAAATGCGTGCGTGCGTGTGTGCGGGTATGTGTGGGTGCGAGTTAATAGTTTACGCGTGCGCAGCCGCGGGTTAAGTCTAGTATTGGCAGTAATATGTTTGTTTGACATAGAAGTTAGGATGCGCTTTCATTAAAACGGAGCGGAAACAAGCAGAGTCGGACGAATCATATTAGTAGAAATCTCCATCTCGTTCCGGTCCCTTTGTAATGTGATGATGTGGATTTCAACTGATTCCATTGGCCGATTCTGCACACCTCTGCTCTGTTCGGCTTCTATGAAACTCTAATCCTTTCGTTTGGTTTACAGGGCAACAGATCCGAAGAGTTCCACGTGGACCAGGAGAGGGCTCGGGAGGACGCTAGGAGCCTGCTTCAAGCCGGTAAGTTAATAATAATAATTGTACCTAGATATTTTCCTAGCACGAATGAATATTTTTCCTTCTAATACTTAGTTTATCGGTGTCTTATGAGTGGCATTATATCAATGAGACACGTTTGAAAATATAAAACAAGAATACCAAATCGAATCGATGTTATTATTATGTCAAACAATAATCACAAGTTGTTTGTGGTAGAAAAATCTCTAGGTATAATTATAATAAAACACATGAATACATCGACTGTAGCAATGTAGGTATTTTATCTATACAGGTGTAACAATGAAAAACATTATTTCCATTCAACTGGTTGCAAAATACTGTCGCAAATTTTAATTTGAATAAGAATGAGCCTTAAACAGTTAAGCCAATAATTTGTATGTGTCGAATATTTCACATTTTTATTTAACTCGTTACAATTTGATGGCTCTCAACGTCGTGTTTGAAATTTTACGAAATTGAAATTATATTCCTAGAGACGATAAAGTATTGACCTAACTATCGATGCGATGGCTGATTTTTAGGGTTCCGTACCCAAAGGATAAAAACGGGACCCTATTACTGAGACTGTCTGTCCGTCTGACACCAGGCTGTATCTCATGAACCGTGATAGCTAGACAGTTGAATTTTTCACAGATGATGTATTTCGGTTGCTGCTATAACAAAAAAAAAAAATAAAAAAAAAAGAATAAAATAAATATTTAACGGATTTGGACGGTTTTTTTTTAATTTTTAGCTTTTGCTACTAAAGGTTTTTTCCTGTGTATTAATATGGTGTACCTCCGTTTGGCAAATTATTTTTCTCAAACTGATTCATTGGGCAAATGTTTCATTTCCCAAATGTTTATTTTTTCTGAAACTGTAAACTATTCAGGATATATTTCAGGACTATTCTGTAGGTTAGGTTAGGTTTGTTTTATAACAATCCTGAAAAGTTTACAGTTTCAGAAAAAAATAAACAGTTGGGAAATGAAACATTTGCCAAAGGAATCAGTTTGGGAAAAATAATTTGCGAAACATTAGTAAACCGTATTATATGTATGTGAAATTCTTTATTGTACCTACATAAGAACATGAAATTAACAGTTAACAAGATAAATGGGCCAATCAACATTTAAACCGACGTTTTTGGCGTCTCCTGCGTTACCAAAATTGTCTTTGGCGTTACCAAAAAATCGTACTTCCAACAAGATATTTCACGGTTTAATAGGTTAAACTTACGTAGGACGGCATGTATTCATGCTATTCATCTATTAAATTACAGAAAAAACATGTTTACTTACAAAAATCTGCAATTGTTTGAAAAATGTCGCGGACAGATTATAGTCGGTTTAAAAGTTGATTGGCCCAAATATATTAGATAGATAGAGCCCTCGCATTCTGAGAGGAGGCCTGTGCTCTGCATAGGGATGTATATAGGCTGGGATGATGAAGAGAAATAGATGTCCAAAGGCGAACCTATTCCTTCCAGGAAACCTTTGAACGGTTGACAGGACAACAGAACATGAGTAGGCATGCAAAGCAAAGTAAAGAGAACCGTAAACTAAAATTAACCCAAACAAATCGACTGCAGCAATTACCATTGTCGTATGTGAAAAAAACTTTACTTTCGTTCAAATTTCGCAGAGATATATTATATAACTTTTTAAGACAAGTCCTCGCATTCTGAGAGGAGGCCTGTGCTCAGCAGCAGTGGCGAAGCGTGAAATTTTTTTCAGGTAAAGCCGTAGCGAAAACCAGTGGCGGCGCTGGACCTAAATTTGGTGTGGGCAAGACAAGACACATTTTGTGAGGCCCTGTGATGGCGCGCCACACATTAGATTACGAAAATAATGAGCAACAAACGGGAAACTTTCGAGCCGCGAGGACCCTCAGACCGCGAGGCCGAGGACGGTGGCCCACGTCGCCCTTACCCAGCGCCGCCTCTGGCGAAAACTATTAAACTTTATCTTACCCTTTTTATTTATTCTCTTCTTGAAAATTAGGACATAACTTCTAAAATCGTCACTCAACAAATTCGCATCCACAATCAGTTTTAATTAAAGGAGCCTTTTCTACTTTTATTAAGCCTAGTAAATACAAAATAATTTATGAGTCCGACCAAAGATAAAATATAAATTAAACTGACCACTTGACACTATAAGTTTGCACAATCCGATATTACGAAATTTCACTGGTTTCGAGCATCAACACTAATCTGGCTATGTATTTTTTTATTAAATTAAAACAATATATGTACTACTAATAACAAACAACAATAAAACTTCACAACAAGAAACGAAATATGAAGTTTGTAATCAATGACAAATCAATCGTAATGTTGCCATTACAATTATTTCCAATAAGTGACGGTGTTATTTTATAAAATTCTAATCTAATATTAATTTCGCCAGTTTATAAACCTTAATAATAAAAGCAGATAAAATATAATTGTTTTTGTTTTACACTAAATCATCGATATTTTACGTTCCATTTTGCTGCAGTAATTTTGTATAAGTAGGCGATCGTAGCGCCAAAAATGTTCCAAGAAGCCGTTCACGGCTCGCGGCTCGCGGCTTCGGCAGGCAAAGTGAAAGTGAGCCTTACGCACAACACACAAAGTCTTTTTTTAAATGTAATAAGCCGCTTAATCCCGGGTTATCTAAGTAGCATAAACACACGATGTTTCCTGGAGTGGTGTGGGTGTTTGTCAATGAATTATTTAAATGTCTGAGTGCACAATTTCTAATATTTCCGACCGGCTTTTACTATTAGAGATCGTGAATGAATCGTTTTTGTGAGAGTATTACATTGCGTTTTGATTCTGCATCGTGTTGAAAAAAGTTAAGTTTATTAGGGAAGAGTATGCCTGTATTACAAACAACGGGTTATTAATAGAAGCGTTTGATTACTTCAAAATTTTAGGCAACCCGGAAGGAATCGGGTTGTTAGCACCCTTCGCCACTGCTCAGCAGTTGGATGCATGTGGGTGAATCAACTTTTTCGCGCTGTTAACTCTGTCCCCAGTTGTCCAAGTGACATGTTCATACTATTTTATTAATAATGCTTAGGTTGTCCAAGAAATAAAATTTGTGTAACCATAGCAACGGGTGGCAAGAAATAATTGATTCACCCGTATAGGCCGATGTAATAAATTAAGAAATAAAAATAGTAAATTATTCAGACAACAAAGAGGTCCACATTTGTTAGCTATTTTATTCTTAGCCTATGTTAACATTATAATAAATTAATAATTAATAAATACCTAATTGGCATTGATCACTGTTTTACAATGTGGTCTAATTCCAAAACCATTTCGAGGACTAGGTTAATTAAATCATTTTATAACATTTTAGTAAAAAAATACTAAATGATCGTGTGAATTATTGCAAAATAATGTTTGACCTTTGTTTGACTTTTCTAATGGCCTATAAACTTTGAAATTCTTTGCAAGAAAAAAAAAAGCTGTCCATCTAGTTTCTCTATACTAATATCTGTCAGTTTAAGGATACTATTTTGAAAAACATTCTTCGCGTTTTTCATATTTTAATAATGGATTTATAAAGGAAGCGTTTCATTCCTACTTGTGGAAATGATCCTGTTAATAACCCAAACAAATTAATTGTTCGCATTAGAGAAGATTTACGAGAGAAGTGGCGTCGCGAAGTTTATGTAAATTATTTCAAAGTTTACACGATGTACTTATTGTTGCGAGGATCATTTTTAACCGACTTCAAAAAAAGGAGGAGGTTCTCAATTTGGTTGTATGTTCTTTTTTTTTTTTTATTTTTTTATTTTTTTTTTAACGTGTGTTACCTCAGAACTCCGTCATTTATGAACCGATTTGGAAAATTTTTTCGTTGTTTGAAAGCACATGCTTCAAGGTTGGTCCCGTTGTTAACAGAATCCAGTTCTGATGATGGGATCCATGAGGAATTGAAGAAACTCCTCAAAAATTCAAGAGAAACGTATAGCGATTTTAGTATTTTCGGTGACAAGTCGAGCATTTGCATTCAGAAAGTATCATGGAACTCTGTAATAAAACGACATACCCTGTCGAGCTTTAAAAATAGAATTTTCAACATAAACTTATTTCGAAGTCAAATTGATGATTTTATCCTACGCATCTATTTTATACAGAAACGACTAAAAATCAAAAAATAAAAAATTTTAAATAAAAAATAAAACCTCCTTCAAAAAACATCCAAAAAACTATGAAATAATAATTGAACCGAACCGACCACAATAAGCATGAAAATATCTTTCTTATAATCTGTTTTAAGTCTGTGCCTCAGCACGAGCCAGCAGGAGTGTAGAAGCCCTATAGATAGTAGGTATGTAGGTATGTTAGATTACTAGGTCCACTCCTGCTGGCTCGAGCTGAGGCACCGACTTAAAACAGATTATAAGAAAGATATTTTCATGCTTATTGTGGTCGGTTCGGTTCAATTATTATTTCATAGTTTTTTGGATGTTTTTTGAAGGAGGTTTTATTTTTTTAATGTAAGTAGGTATGGATTAAATCCGTCAAAGAACTTTCAAGGGAACACTCCTGATCATTTTTAACCGACTTCAAAAAAAGGAGGAGGTTCTCAATTCTGTTGTATGTTCTTTTTTTTTTTTTTTTTTTTTTTTTAACCTGTGTTACCTCAGAACTCCGTCATTTATGAACCGATTTGGAAAATTTTTTCGTTGTTTGAAAGCACATGCTTCAAGGTTGGTCCCGTTGTTACCAAAATCCAGTTTTGATGATGGGATCTATGAGGAATTGAAGAAACTCCTCAAAAATTCAAGAGAAACGTATAGCGATTTTAGTATTTTCGGTGACAAGTCGAGCATTTGCATTCAGAAAGTATCATGGAACTCTGTAATAAAACGACATAACCCTGTCGAGTTTTAAAAATAGAATTTTCAACATAAACTTATTTCGAAGTCAAACTGATGATTTTATCCTACGCATCTATTTTATACAGAAACAACTAAAAAGCAAAAAATAAAAAATTTTAAATAAAAAATAAAACCTCCTTCAAAAAACATCCAAAAAACTATGAAATAATAATTGAACCGAACCGACCACAATAAGCATGAAAATATCTTTCTTCTAATCTATTTTAAGTCGGTGCCTCAGCACGAGCCAGCAGGAGTGTAGAAGCCCTATAGATAGTAGGTATGTAGGTAAGTTAGATTACTAGGTCCACTCCTGCTGACTCGAGCTGAGGCACCGACTTAAAACAGATTAGAAGAAAGATATTTTCATGCTTATTGTGGTCGGTTCGGTTCAATTATTATTTCATAGTTTTTTGGATGTTTTTTGAAGGAGGTTTTATTTTTTATTTAAAATTTTTTATTTTTTATTTTATACGTACAAAAAATACTATAACCGTAAATCGTTTTTGTACCTATTCTCTTGGAAGAATCGGCAACTTTAGTGTTATTGTTATTAAGGATAACATGTAAAGTGACATTGACAGATGAGAATTAACCATCGATTGTGACACAATTTTTTTTGTCTTTATTGTGTTTATGATTTATACACAGATTCAGCCGCGGCATGTAATTTACGAGAAGTCGTATCTCAAATTTTTAATATTTTATAAAAATATATTGGAGTGATGTATTGCTGAAATATTCCAATTAGTTTCTTAAAATGCTCTATATTTTCGATAAAAAATAAATAAAAAGGGGGGTTAGATAAAACGAACAATCCCAATTGTGATTGATTTCGTCATTTGAGCAAGCTTTCACATTATAGGACAGTCTAATTTATTAGTTATCATCTTTCGAATGCTGTTACTGCTGCCCCTCACTCTGTCTATCAACGAGGCAGTTTTCTTGCGCCAGACAGCATCAAA
Organism: Archips xylosteana; assembly: GCA_947563465.1. Taxonomy (NCBI): domain Eukaryota; kingdom Metazoa; phylum Arthropoda; class Insecta; order Lepidoptera; family Tortricidae; genus Archips; species Archips xylosteana. The sequence goes on along the minus strand of OX387347.1, from coordinate 19,251,700 downwards.
ACCTTTGCAAACATAGACGAAGCACTACAGTAACATGGCAGCCGCAACAGCACTCTAAAGGCGTTGTTGTACTGGATGCGCAAAGCGTTTTAATCCCTTTGGGTATATCTGGCCCACGGGCTCGAGGTGTACAGAGATGTGCAGAATGCTTTAAAAAGTGTTATTAATGTTTGACGTGTATATTCCAGGCGAGTTGCGGCTGGGTACAGACGAGTCTGTCTTCAACGCGGTGCTTTGCTCGCGCTCGTTCACCCAGCTGGCGGCCATATTCCAGGAGTATCAGTTCCTCACGGGACACGACATCGATGACGCTATCAAGGCAGAGTTCTCTGGGGACATGGAGAAGGCGCTGAGGGCCATAGGTAAGTCTATACGGTTTAGTATAGTCTATCAAGAAATTTATTTACCACTAGCTGCTGCCCGCGACTCAGTCTGCAAAGAATTCGTTAATCGATATCCCGCGGGAACTATGCAATTTTCCGCGATAAAAAGTATTCTCTATGTTGATCCTGGTTATAAACTATATGTGTGTCAAATTTCTGTCAAACCGTTTTAGCGTGAAAGAGAATTATTCATCCATACATCTATACAAAGTAAGATTAGTAAGACGAGGTTCAATGACGTGAGTGATCTGTTTATTTTCACTATGAGTGAGTCTCACGGTAGTTTCATGTTTTAAGTAATACGAGGTTCAATGTCAATTTTACGGCTAGAATATTAAAACACTCATCAAGATCACATGGCAAACCGATTTTCTACTTAAAATCCACTGTAGAAGGGTTGAAATATTAGTCATGCATATACTTCGTTTTTTTTAGCATTAGAAAGAAGGTAAGCGATCTTCATCATCCTAATCGCTCCCTCACTGCTGAGGATCGTGACTCTTAATTTTGTCCACTAGTTGTCGCCATCGGCTGCGTTCAGTCGCTTGATGAAGTGCAGCGCTGACCGTTAAGTCCAGTTGTTCGGAGATCTGATCTGACCATCGTTTGGGACTTCGACCTCGAGGTCTTTTACCCTCTATTTTTCCGGTCACCATTAACCTCTCCAAATTGTCCGCTCCCCTACGCGCTACATGACCAAAGTAACGCAAGACCTCCTACAGGAATACGAGACAGTAGATCAATTCCAATATCTCGGCTCTGTAATAACAAATAGAGGCAGTTGCGAAATCGAGATACGCCGACGGATTGGCATGGCAAAATCTGCAATGACGCAATTGAATAAAGTGTGGAAAAATAGGAACATCACGTACAAAACCAAAATCCACCTGGTACGCACACTGGTTTTCTCCATCGCGCTTTATGGTGCAGAGACATGGACACTCAAAGCTGCTGATAGACAAGCGATCTTGACGTGTCTTTTTATTGAAATACACTTTTGAAAAATAAGTCACAGCTAATATGTAACAATTTCAAAGGAAATATGGTCATGTACACTCTTTTGGTTTCATAAGTAATAGTTACTATTGTATTAAAAGCATTTTTCAATAAAAAGACTCGTCAAGATTGTTTACCTTATTTCTAATGCTAAAAAAAACGGAGTATACAAGATGACGTTGGCGTGTGAGGCGTTCCATTAGGCCTTGGTCGCTCTGACTCGCCACCCGCGACGCCCACACGCGGCGGGCGAGAACGACCACTCCCGAACATTGACGAACACAGCATATAGACGCGTCGGGCGACGGGCCGCTGCCCGCCGCGGGTGGCAGGTCAGAACGACCAAGGCCTTAGCTGTCACGACTAGATGACTGGGGCGGTGAAGAGGCTAATAAACTTGACGTTATTCCCCCAGTGAAAGTGGTCCGTAACAAGCCGCTGTTCTTCGCGGAGCGCCTCCACAAGTCCATGAAGGGCATGGGCACCAACGACCGGCAGCTGATCCGCGTGATGGTCACGCGCTGCGAGCTCGACCTCGGTGACATCTCCGACATGTTCCAGGCCAAGTATGGCGAGACGCTGCAAAGCTGGATAGAGGTTACAATCACGATATATTTTTTGTTATGCCGTGATCGCACGTACCGAGTAAACAGGCGAAACAGTCTCGGCCAAGTACTCGGTTGGCTTATTTTAACGTAAACGCGATCGAGAAGTATTTGGTGAAGTAAAACTTCTACTAAGCATACAGTTACAGTACGTGGGTGGATCAACTATTTCTTGTTGTTATTCTGTCCCGTCAGCGAGGGGACAAAAGTAGTACAGTTTAATTAGAGGAAATGTTGTGTCACATTAATTAACATGCTTATTAGATGACCAATTGTAAAAGGGGTTTAAACTACCACAAAAATGCATGTTTGGCAAATTTTAATCAGATAAACTTACGGTTTAAAGAGTTACTCTGGAGACCGTCACTATAGCAAACAGAAGTTGATCGACCCACGTATAAACAGCACCGAGCGCTCGGCCGAACGAAGCGGTGAGTGACACAGCAGCTCTGTCTCGCTCGCACACTCGGCAGGTCTGAACGTGCACTGTCTCGCCACTCGGCCACATTATAGCCTCATTAGAACTGAACTGACTGTGCTAATTTCGAAACATGTGTGAAGAGAGCCGATAAACATTTTACTGTCTCGCCCGTTTGCTCGCTACGTGCGAAAATGCGAGTAGTTTTCAAAGTGGTAGAACAAAAGAAGTTCCGTTTAGGGGGTTAAATCGTTACCTAAATTTAATGATTTAAGCTGATAGGCATACTGTAGAATTAAAGACGTGAAACTGGTCTTTTAGTTAATTTTAAATAATTTATTGAATCAGGCGTTACTTTGCGGAAGTCCATATTAATGAACTAAAACAATTACTTTGCTCACCCGCGACCTTACAATAGTTACGTTTATGCAAGAAATGTGTGTTCATGCAGTTCCTCCACCTCCACACTGTACGAACACACACAAATCACATAAACACAACTATCACCACCACCAAGCTACACTGACGCGTTTCGAACTCAACCAGAGCTCATCCTCGGAGTTACCACAACCGTATGCTATGCTACCAAATGTTAAACTAACAAACCAAAACAAATGTTTTAACTTGTCACTGTAACTTCACAAGTACCCACTTTATTTTTCTTATTCTCAAACTACCCCACAAAAATTAACTTTTATTGACATATTATAAAACTACCTTGAATTTTTGTTTATTTATTTATAAGGCATATTTTATTAATACTAACTGTTCAAATTAGACCCAAGCCGCAGTAAAGGAGAAGATACTAAATTTACCTGTTCATTTCGGTCGCTATCTGTCTACTTTTATTGGCAGAATTTATGTTGTTGTTGTTTAGTTCGTTTTGTTTGAATAAGTAGAGAGGGCATCACAGATATATATCACAAGATATAACATTCATTACAAGTCAAGATTATAAGTTATAATTTTGAGGAACATGTCTCGATGACTTGGCAATTTCCTCTTGTTATTTCTGTACCTTCGCTGTGATTCCTCCAAAAAACGTTTCAGATTTTTTCTTTATAAATTTCATATTTATTTTTATGTTCCAGGGTGACTGTTCCGGCCACTACAAGAAGTGCCTGCTGGGTCTGCTCGGCTTGTATTAATTGTTTTTATTCCTTGGAACGTCGTTGGTTAAGTTTTTTAATGAATGTACGTCTAAATGTTGTTTCTTCTTTACGTGTCAAACTGATTTTATCTTCACTAGCTGTTATTTTATTCTCACGAATGAAAAGAAAGAATCTACAAGTACAAAATCGATGATTGGTCTTATGAAAGAATCTCAAAATCAAAGTTTAATCTCTCAGTATTTTCGGAACACGTAGTAATTTTCATTTACTATGTTAAAAAAACCGTCCTCATTTTTTATATTACTGGTTTTTGAAAAGTATTTTGAAGCGTTAATCGACGTTATTTTTTACTTCTTTTGATTTTCGTTATTTGGTATTATATTCTCAATAATATATTAAATTTATGATATTAAGACGCAAGATTTACCAAATTTACAATATTATACTTACCTTAACTAACTATTATAACTGGCTAGTAGACGGTAGTTGCATTGCCTCAATTTTAAATGTTGTGCCTTTGTATACTTTATTAAATATAAAAAAAAAACAGTACTGAAAAGCGATATGTATATTTAGAAGCGTATATAGCATTTACTCAATTAAAATATTATGTTGCCTAGCTACTGCAATAAAGTACACTTTTAAGAATGAGACTACAATATAAGTACATTATAATAATAAGCTCTTCTAAAAGCTAAACTCTAAGTATAGAAACAGTTAATTGTTTTCATCTATTGTAAGGAATGAATCATTTTATGTTGAACCATGAGCATAGAGTATACATCGATGTGCCTAGATATTACAAACCGACTGAAACATTTTCTCCGTGTATAATTAAAATAGTATTCTTGTAGTATTCTATATTCATGTAAACATAATGCCGCAACATATAATTGACATAGTTTTATTAACAGGCAGAACATACAGGACATATTGACTAACCCTAAAAACAATAGGCAGCAAATTTAAAATAAAGCAGATGCTGTTATAATAATTAATTGTTAATCCAATCTGTAATTTTCAACTTTCTTCTTACTTAATTTTTATTTTAAGATGTTCACGAAAAGACATCACAATGTTTATTTTTTCTATTCATTAAACTAGTTCAATAAAAAACTTTGGCCAGAGATCTCGTCATGCGCATTACTCGAATAATCAGTGAATCATCAGGTGTAATGTAATGATGAGTCCTCCTTATTCATAAAAAGTTACAAACTTTCTGCAAAATGTTTTGTTTGTGTCTCGCAACGGGAAATGTCTACGTGACATAAAGACAAACGAACAAGACTAAACGAAGATGGGGGGAAAGGGGTTCATCATTAATTACTACGTCATTCTTATTTTATCTTTGAGCATTCATGTGTTTTCTACCCACCTTTATGCTAAGCTAGCACCATCTGTTAGACATAAGTACGCTTATTTTAATACTTGGGACACCGTTTTTCCGGTGGCGCGAATGATTGGACACTTCTGCTGCACGCTGGTGAAATCATTCAAGCTGCCGCGACTACTGGATTTATTCATAATTCTTCGTGATACTGCTTACTGTGACGGTCTAAAAATGGCCTGAAATGATGTGTTTGTGGCCAATGCTATATACAATAGTTTGTTGGAGTTTATTCCAATATATTTGTAACAGTTATAAATTATAAAATATAATTATAAATTATACACTTAAAAGTGGCATGTTTCTTTTTAATAAATGATCTTATCGAGAACATTATTTATTGTTTTATTTGTGAAGAACAGTAAGTTCCTAAGTTTTACACGATGGCATGTTTGAATGCGTTTTTTAACCCTTAATAAGGCCCCATTTATTGGGGCATACGAGTACTATCACAGAATCAAAAGCAGCTATCGAATACATGCCTGACAAAGGATATTTTTAAAGCTAGTAGTATTTTCAATGGTTACAATTGTGACTTATTACTGAAACCATAAGGTTGAATTTCCAAGTCAATTCATGTGGTCGCTAAACCGCCTGTACCTTATTAAGGGTTAACGAATCGGGGCATGCACTATTTGCACATATTTAGGAATGACTCCACATAATGGCTGATTTATTTGTTTATAACCGGATACATTTTAGAGAGTCAGGAATTACATGATTCCATTAGGTAAGTATATCCGTATCGCCACCGTATACAGCAAGGTGTGTAGCAGCGACTCAACCTCGTATGTTATTAATATTCCAGTCATTCCCACAAAGCGCTTCGCTTGCATCTCTCTGATGTGGATTTCCTCGAAATGACCTCGGTTTCGTCGTCTGTTTTTCCTGTGAGCTACATTTTCGGCTTCATCTTAGCCCGAGAAAGATACGATTTATATTTTCTCTAATTTGATATTTATTTTGATCCTTTTTAGGGTTACGTACCCAAAGGGTATTTTTGTATACGGTGCCTTAGTGTAATTTTTTAAGAAACTGTGTTTTTGAATACCTACACCGGATTTTGGTACCGAAATATAGTAAAAAAAAAAAAATTATCTTCAAAATATTTCTGAACAATTAAATTTTGAGACTTGCAAACGAAATCCACCGATATACAAACCGGAGCTAAAAATAAATGAATAAATCCAAATTAGTTTTTCTAAACTACACAACAGCAACAGTAGTAAACATTTGATTGTTCTTTAAAATTCATACGGATACACTCAGCGAGCGTTGATTTCAGACGGCGCTTCGGATTCCACGAACAAATCTTCAAAGTGTAAGTGAATTCCACCAACAAAACAAATCAACAGTTATTAACGCGTAGCAGCTGAAATGAGTTTACAAGTTAATTTACTTCGCTCCGCACCTTACTTTGTGTGGTCCATCCATCCACCATGAAACACGGGAGTGCATGAAATCACTACGGTAATGCGGAATCCTATGATTGTTGTTAGGACGGGGGCACATCTGGGGTCTGTTTTTGAATATTACCTTACATATAATAGGTATTTTTTTATTTAGTTTCTAATAGTGTCCCTCTGCTGGGCAAAGGCCTCCCGTCTTGACCTCCACAAAGAACGACAGATGACGAAAGCGAATTCCATTCCTAGGAAATCCACATTAGAAATGATGCATGCGAAGAGCTTTGTGCGAATGACCGGAATATTAATAACATAAGGGTGGATTCGTTGCCCAGTGCCCACGCCGGGCCGTACGGTGATGAAACAGATACCTATGTCATTTGAAAAGCAATAACGTGAAGATGGTTTTAGAGAATTAAAACACTGCAATAGGCATATTCGGTGCATTCAAGAGTCGATTGCGTGGACAAAAGCTGATAGAAGATAATAGAAATGCAATTTATTAAGCATGCTGGCCAAAATTCAATACTACACGTACAGGACCGTCACTCCATGTGTGTATCGGACCTTTGCACATGAGACAGTAGGTACTTAATTGTGTCCGGTGATAAAATTTCGAGCGGTCGTAAACGTGACGGAATATGCACCTCTCTGTACTGTTGCACAAATTTTGGTCATGCTCGTAAGAATAAAGGTAGAACTACTTGAAATTAGGGTTTTGTGATGAAGAAACAGCTTGAACGGTTTTAGAAGATGGAAGCGACGCATGTACAGTCGAGTTCACCAATATCTGTACAGCCAACATGTCAGAAATATCTATACATAGACCTTATTATATTACAGTAACATAAGGTCTATGTATAGATATTTATGAAAGGTTGGCGATGCATATATTGGTGAACTCGACTGTACAAAGTTCATTTAAAAGTATTCATACTGGCCAGAAATAAAATAAGAAATTGTTAATTTTACGTTATTATTAACGTAAAATTAACACGCAAAGTGGATAGACTGTACAGTCTATCTATGGTCTTTCTCATCAGTTCCACTTCATCAAAATATGTTACTTTTAAACAATAAAATCGCTACAGGTTTGCCTGCGTTTCTCCAGGATCCCACCATCACATCTTGATTTAATGACAACGGGACCAGCTGGAAAGAAATACCCTTTCAAACAAAAAAAAAAAGATTTTGAAATTCGGTCTAGCCGTCTTCGGGTAATAGGGGAACATACATAAAAAAAATTTTCGACAAACTGAGAACCTCCTTTTTTGGAGTCTGTTAAGCTTGTAAAAATAGTAACTCACATTATCTTTATACTTATTTAGATATATAATCTCAAGCATGAAACGAAAAAGCCAAGAAAAAGCTCACGTGACACTTGCCCTCCCAATCCCTCAAGAAAATTCCGAGAAAAAGTGTCAAAATCTCGCGTTACCGCCTTATTAAAAGTAACCAGCCGGGTATAACTGATTGGTGCATTTTGTTTGCATATCTGATACCTCATTCATCACAGGCTTCTTTGATGAAATTATATTGTACCCACGACGATCCATCACTATTGTTAAGGAATGAATTGGGGGAACAATCGCCTCTCTTATCACTAATCGACGAAATTTTTTGAATTTAGGAGTAAGACTTTCGTAAAACTCTTACTAGCTCCATTACTACTATTTAGTTACAATCCTGTGAGGTACCTACAGCAATAAATATGTGTTTTGTTTATGTCTAGCAAACACAATACAAGATTAACAGGCCTTATGAATAAAGGGGTTAATTTTAAATAGAGCCGTAGTGTAATAATTATACCGAACAATAATTAATATTTTTGACAAAACTAAAAAAAAATCTTTTTTCGGTCGAATGCTGAACAGCATTGCGAGAGTCACATGTACACGGTATCTTGTGTTACTTTACTTCATAGCCAATCTAATCTGACGGTAGTTTTTAATGCATGTCATTTGCTTACTTATAGGTAACGCCACCAGAGTTGAGGCCACGCACACAACCACATCTCATGTAATGACAGCGGGATTTTGACGTTGTGTTGACGTTAAACGCCAGGTGTGTGCGTGGCCTCAACTCTGGTGGCGTTACCTGTACTATATCTATGATACTACTACCAACTATATTGTATCTATGATAGAAACTTTCTACGGCAGGCTACGATTGAAATAATAATAATAATAAATCATTTATTTCAGACAACAACATAAGTCCATACATTAACATCTACGTACATTATTGAAATATTGATTAAATTAAAATTAAATTAAATTAAAATTAAAATTGAATTAAATGTTGATTAGTACATAGCTTAAATCTAAGTGTTAGTAATTAATTGACTGGAGCATGCAGCCCACAACAATGACGGATGTAGGGGGAAATGGTTTAACCGTACCAACATAATTACATATTTCATGTAGATGATTAATTGCAGGTTGAGCTGAATTAATAATTAATTAAAGTTGTTTGTTCAATATAACACGTTACGCGTACGCCTTTAGTTACTTCTGATACGTATGAAAATGAGTTCAATTGATGAAAATGTATATACTGTCTTTGAATTGCTGTAAGACACAGAGATAATTATTAAAATAAGGTGACTATGAAAATCATATCTCATTGACAATTAAATACAGATTGGTTTGAAACATATCTAGCATAATCTAGTTACTGCGCGGTACCAAATTAACAAAATGATTAACCGACTGATTAATCTTTTGCTGAATTACTAGATTGTCGGCGACTGGCCCATATTGGTAAAAATGATTGGACGTTTGGATATTTCAAGATGACGTTTTACCTTTATCTACAACCAACAGATGCTGTTGACCAAGGGAATGTTATGTTTTCGTCTACTAAAAACATAAAAAGTGGACGATCAGCCAAACCAACCATATGCCAATGTGGCATAAAAAGTGGACGATCAGCCAAACCAACCATAATGCCAATGTGGCATAAAAAGTGGACGATCAGCCAAACCAACCATATGCCAATGTGGCATAAAAAGTGAACGATCAGCCAAACCAACCATATGCCAATGTGGCATAAACAGTGGACGATCAGCCAAACCAACCATATGCCAATATGGCATAAAAAGTGGACGATCAGCCAAACCAACCATGACAATGTGGCATAAAAAGTGTACGATCAGCCAAATCAACCATATTATGCCAATGTGGCATAAAAAGTGGACGATCAGCCAAACCAACCATATGCCAATGTGGCATAAAAAGTGGACGATCAGCCAAACCAACCATATGCCAATGTGGCATAAAAAGTGGACGATGAGCCAAACCAACCATATGCCAATGTGGCATAAAAAGTGGACGATCAGCCAAACCAACCATATGCCAATGTGGCATAAAAAGTGGACGATCAGCCAAACCAACCATATGCCAATGTGGCATAAAAAGTGGACGATCAGCCAAACCAACCATATGCCAATGTGGCATAAAAAGTGGACGATCAGCCAAACCAACCATATGCCAAAGTGGCATAAAAAGTGGACGATCAGCCAAACCAACCATATGCCAATGTGGCATAAAAAGTGGACGATCAGCCAAACCAACCATATGCCAATGTGGCATAAAAAGTGGACGATCAGCCAAACCAACCATATGCCAATGTGGCATAAAAAGTGGACGATCAGCCAAACCAACCTTATGCCAATGTGGCATAAAAAGTGGACGATCAGCCAAACCAACCATATGCCAATGTGGCATAAAAAGTGGACTATCAGCCAAACCAACCATATGCCAATGTGGCATAAAAAGTGGACGATCAGCCAAACCAACCATATGCCAATGTGGCATAAAAAGTGGACGATCAGCCAAACCAACCATATGCCAATGTGGCATAAAAAGTGGACGATCAGCCAAACCAACCATATGCCAATGTGGCATAAAAAGTGGACGATCAGCCAAACCAACCATATGCCAATGTGGCATAAAAAGTGGACGATCAGCCAAACCAACCATATGCCAATGTGGCATAAAAAGTGGACGATCAGCCAAACCAACCATATGCCAATGTGGCATAAAAAGTGGACGATCAGCCAAACCAACCATATGCCAATGTGGCATAAAAAGTGGACGATCAGCCAAACCAACCATATGCCAATGTGGCATAAAAAGTGGACGATCAGCCAAACCAACCATATGCCAATGTGGCATAAAAAGTGGACGATCAGCCAAACCAACCATATGCCAATGTGGCATAAAAAGTGGACAATCAGCCAAACCAACCATATGCCAATGTGGCATAAAAAGTGGACGATCAGCCAAACCAACCATATGCCAATGTGGCATAAAAAGTGGACGATCAGCCAAACCAACCATATGCCAATGTGGCATAAAAAGTGGACGATCAGCCAAACCAATCATATGCCAATGTGGCATAATTTCAATGCAATAATACAATGTAACCCTTTTTAGAGTTCCGTGCCCAAAGGATAAAACCGGCCAAGAGCGTGTCGGACACGCTCAAGATAGGGTTCCGTAGCAGGTACGAAAAAATCTTTGGTCCCAACGTCGGCGGTACAGCGCCATTTATCGGCGAAGTGGGTAACTAATCTAATTTCAGTCTACTAGAACTAGTCTGTATGTTGATTGTTTTTCAGATGTAATATATTTTTTTTATTTGAAAGAAGATGCTGTTAGCGTGATCTTATAGGTACTTACTTAAAGAAAAAAATGCTTGCAATGGCGGTTAAATTACAATCTTAGCTTAGAAATATTTTTTTACAAAAACATAAAAACTGCTCAACTGATTAAGTTGAAAATAATTTTCCTAGAAAGTTTTTATTAAGTTTAACTTACGTGATTTATTTCATATTTTTTAGACGTGCGGGTCAAAAGTGAGAGGGAGTGTGGAATATCTCCAAAAATATTCACTTTATCAAAAAATAGTTTTAGGAAACCCCTATTTATTTTCAAATACCTATCCAATGATACCCCACGCTATAGGGTTAGTCGAGAAAAAAAAATCACCCCCACATTACGTCTATGGGAGGTACCCTAAAAAAAAATTTTTTTAGTTTTTTTTATTTAATCACTTTGTCGGCGTGACTGATATAATTATATTCATGCCAAATTAGGTACAGCTTTCTAGTACTAACAGTCTCTGAGCTTAGCCGCGGACAGACAAACGGACAGACATGGCGAAACTATAAGGGTTCCTAGTTGACTACGGAACCCTAAAAACGGGACCCTATTACTGAGACTTCGCTGTCCGTCCATCTGTCCGTCTGTCCGTCTGTCCGTCTGACCGTCCGTCTGTCCGTCCGTTTGTCACCAGGCTGTATCTCAAGAACCGTGGTAGCTAGACAGTTGAAATATTCACAGATGATGTATTTCGGTTGCCGCTATAACAAAAAATACTAAAATACAGAATAAAATAGATATTTAAGCGGGCTCCCATACAACAAACGTGATTTTTTTGCTCTTTTTTGCTCGATATTGATAACGGCAACAGGTAGACGCTTGAAATATTCGCAGAGTATTTATTTATATATTTAATATAAAAATAAATAATTAAATCTAATACCTTTAAACGAGCAATTCTTGTATATATATATATAATCAGGATCTCGGAAACGGCTCCAACGATTTCGATGAAATTTGGTATGTGGGGGTTTTCGGGGATGAAAAACTGATCTAGCTATGTTTCATTTTCAGAAAATCGCTTTTACTCGTGTTTTCCGGCTATTTTTGTTTGCATTAGAATATAAAGCTAAATTTCGCCAACTTCGAGCAGATCATAATGGCACATTAGAAATCGGGTGGTCGCGGATCCAGCCGACCTCGGTTCGATACCACGTTTTTTTTCAAGATTTTTAGTTTTTTTTTTTATGTTTATTTTTTATGAGAAAACGTCAAGTTTCTTCTTTTGTGAGAAAAAGTTACTTTTTTGTGACAAAAAGTTATTTTTTTTGCAAGAAAAAGTTACTTTTTTGTTAGAAAAAGTATTATAGGGAACGTGCAGTAACTATAGGCGGCAGCACTAATGCGACAGAAGAGACACTATGCGGACAGTAAAACAAACTTATCAAGGTAAAACATTCAAATTGATGGCACCCTTATGGCACCAGTTGGCAGCACCGTCTATGTGCACGTTCCCTATTGGGAGCACACAGAACAGGAAAAGCCGGTTGTCTGTAAAGTCGGTTTACGGACGATAGTTTAACGTAACTCACCGCTCCACCCCCTCCGGTGTTTTTGTCAAATATCTTGAAAACGGTGCATCCTACGGCAAAATCAATGAAATTTTCATCCCCCCTTTAATACCCCCGCGCTCCCTCTCCCGCATCCCCTCCCCCCCTCTCAACCCCCCCCCCCACCCCCCACCCCTCCGGTGTATATAATCAGGATCTCGGAAACGGTTCCAACGATTTCGATGAAATTTGGTATTTGGGGGTTTTCGGGGATGAAAAATTGATCTAGCTTGGTCTTATCTCTGGGAAAACGCTTGGTACCGAGTTTCTGCCCGAGCAGAGCTCGGTCGCCCAGGTACTTAAAATAAAGCAAATATTTAAGGGTGGGCTCCCATACAAAAACGTGATTTTTGCCGTTTTTATAGATAATGGTACGGAACCCTTCGTGCGCGAGTCCGACTCGCACTTGGCCGGTTTTTATGGTATTTAAAACTTAAATAAACTTAAGTAAATTAACTGTCTTTGTAGTCAGAAAATGGTGAGCGCAAACCACATTTCTACTTCCACATTATTGGTGAAGATGTTTGGCTAAGGGCGCGTCCACACGCTCGTTAAGTTGATTCACGTCACCACTAATGAGTACAAAGTACACCACCAGAGTAGAGTGCGTGTAGACGCATGTTTACATTTCCAGTTTCTGCAGGCCAATGACTTGTAACGTAGAAGGTACCTATACATACAATACAAGGTGCCTCGAAGTTGATTCGGATTATTTCATTTATTGAATCAGGTGTTACTTTGCGCAGGCCCATATTAATGAACTGAAACAATTAATTTGCTCACCCGCGACATTCATATTAATGTAGTTTAGGACCTAGATACACGTTTTGAACAAAAAACTACCATGAGATTCACTCATAGTGAAAAATACGGATAACTCACGTCTATGATCGAGTTTAGCTCGATATGTTTCGGGCTAATCCGTAGCCCTTCTTCCGGAGCCACACGTCACGGCGGCTGCCAAACGTGTGGCTATGGCGGCTGCCAAACGTGAGTTATCTGTATTTTAAACTACCGAGATACACGTGTTTTTTTACTATTAACCGGGACCCCCTGAAGAAAGCTTTGTGACCCTCCTAGGGGTAGCAACCCACAGTTTGAAAAAACTGGTCTAAATCACAATACCTTCAATAACTTCTCCTTACATTTTTTTTATACGAGAGGGGGCAAACGAGCAGACGGGTCACCTGATGGAGAGCGATCACCGTCGCCCATGGACACTCGCAACACGAAGGGAATCACAGGTGCGTTGCCGACCCTTTTAAGAATTGGTAGGCTCGTTTTTTAAAGGTCCCTACGTTGTAATACTCCGGAAATGTTGTCGCAGTAAGCTGATTCCAGATCTTCGTCGTGCGAGGAAAGAATTTGAGGAGGATTTGACCGCATTCAACGTAGAGCAGCTCGACTTGTTAGTGATCAGTCCCTGATTTCTGATCGTTTGGATTCCTTGTCCATGCGAAGGTACGAAGGTTCTCTTAGTGTGTTCTATAGGATCTACCACGGCGAGTGCTCTGAAGAATTGTTTAATTTGCTGCCTGCTGCAAAATTCCACCATCGCACTTCCCGCCGTAGGTCTAAGTTCCATCGTCACCATGTCGATGAAAGGCAGTCTACCACTGTACGTTTTCTTCGGCACTTCCTGCCACGTCCGGTGAAACTGTGGAACCAGCTTCCGTCAGCAGTGTTTCCAGACAACTCAAATCGGGGCTTTCAAGAAAAGGGTTTATACTTACTTTAAAGGCCGGCAACAGATTGGCGACTGTCTTTGAGTTGTTGATATTTATGGGCGGTGGTGATCATTTTCCATTAGATGACCCGCTTGCTCGTTTGCCTTCCTCTCACAATAAAAAAAATCAAACAATTATTTATAATTCTTTTATCCAGTCTGCACTCTTCCTAAATCTGTAACAACGTAGCCTCGTAGCACCGGCGTAGGCGCGTAGGCGTGATCGTAGCATGTTGATATACCGTCCCAAGAACGTTTACAACACAATTTATAGCTAGCATACGAGACAACTCGGAGAATCGCATTAATTAAAACTGATACACATACTGTATGCGCAGTAAATCATAGAAAAACAGTACGCATAGTTTTGTGATGCCTTATTAATGTCGCCTTTAAAATGATTGTTTTTATCGCTAGCCTATTAATATTTTGAGCTTTAAAGTCAACAGTCATCATTTTTAAATCAAAATAATTTATTTTAAAATATTAAAATAAATTAATCTAAATAATGAATTTTAAAATTTTTAACAATTACCTACATCGTAATTTTTTTTTGCTTTCAGCGTGATTACTAATTATTGATCAATTAAAAGGCTTATTTCATTTGAAATTGCATGGTCGGAGTTTGGGTATCCTCATTTATTACTTATTACTTTTCTATTGTCTTTACCTATATGCAAATATAATTATGTGTTTTGTACTTTAATACCTGTCGACTTTATTTTTGATCTTCAAGGATTTACACTACACACACTTCAGTGCCGTGGTATCCTATTGGTGTCACCATGGCCTCTCAAGCTAAGAGTCGTGGACTCAAACCCGCTCATACCTCGGAGATCTTTGGCAAAGGAAAATATCGCGAGAGAACTTGCGAAGCATTACAGTGATGTGTGTGATGTTTCCAATCCACATTTAGTCCACGTGAGAATTACAGCCTCAAACATCTTAATTTTAGAGCAGGCCTGTGCCCAGCAGTGGGACGTGTGCAGGCTGGAGCTGACGAGATGAAACCTTAGTGACTTTTAAATTGTACTACTGAAACTCGAATGTGCACTGCGCCGTCTACAAAGCCAAGTAAATTACCGACGAAATGAATTACAGCTTAATACGGCGTCACTAAAGAAACACTTTGCATAACGATGACGAGTATAGTCATCATTACTGTCGTAAAATGATGAGTGCGTAATCTTTAACTGGAAACGAACGTTTATTGGCAAAGATAAATACTTAAGTCGACTGGATTTATGCTGTTTAGTTTTTCAACATATATCTACCTACTTGAAAACAAAATGGTTTAATATTATTCCAGAACATTTAAGTACTGTTGGAATAAATCCAAGAATCCTAAATTCAAGTGGCATTGGGGAGGGCATATCGTTCGTAGAACTGATGGCCGATTGGGCCAAAAAGTTCCTGAATGGTTCCACTCTCTAACAATATGGAGCGACGACCTGGTTAAGGTTGCTGGAATGCGTTGGATGTGGATGGCGCAGCACCGGTCTCTTTGGCGAAACTTAGGGGAGGCCTATGTTCAGCAGTGAACGACTTTCGGATGAAATGATGATGATGATTCCAATGGATGATTAAGCAAGTTTGATTGAACATTCCTATGGAAGTTTTTCAAGGTTTTCATTGGAGCTGAGGAATGTTTCCACATATTGGATGATGTTCAAGTGCCTACTGCGTCAAAAATGATAGTAATATGACATTTATTTCAGGTTGTAGTGTAGACCCCTTTGGGAATACAGGCGTGATGTTATTATGTATGTAATAATTTTAACGGAAATGCCAAAATTAAATTTTGTTGCAAAATTTGTCAATATTATTATATTCGCGCGGGATGGGAGGGTTAGGTACAACTTAGGGACCATAAAAAAAGTAAGCCCAGTAATCATACAAAACGACTGATCGGAAAAGTTCCGTTGTGACACAAAAATACCCATATTATAATTGTACCTATGGTTTATTTTCGTATCACAATGAAAAGAAATCTAATTCAAGCTACCAGTAATAAGGTGTCCAACTTTTTGAACTACATCCATAAAGCGAATCCCATAAAATGACGTGTACAACTTAAAACCACATACGTTATGAGACGCTAGCGTACAATGGCGCGACCCATTTCCCTCCGTTCGTATTTAAAAAATGTCTACCGTCGAGTTCGTAGTTGGCGAGGTTCGAGGAAACAAACAAACATGCCATTCCGAGTTAAACAAAGCGTGGTCACTTCTCACTCAAACGTAGGTACGCAAATGCAAACGGGGTTCCCACGGAAATGGGGTTACCACGGGTTTACGAAACTGTTATTTTTTAAGACAAGCAAAGGTGAATTATTGACAACAAGAATAACAGTATGGCATGACAGTTAGTTACAACAGCCGGCAAGAGGAAGGGCGTTATATCCTAGTAGTTCCGTACAGGTAGAATTGGTTTTTGTGTCTTTTTTATAAAAAAAATGGGTCAAAAAATGTGTGTTAAAAAGACAACAAAGATGGCAAAAAAATATCTAGAATAGCGGGAGTATATAACGCATAATTTAATCCACAGTAAAAAAAATTAGTAGGTAACATTTTTTACTCACAGGCAAAACGAATACACCAAAGAACATGATCAGTGTTGTCGTAAAAGTGACGAAAATTACACACGTTGTAGAAACATTATATTATAATTAATTTATCTTTATTTATTGGAATCAGAATATAATTTAAAAATACATCGATCGATACCTAGACATAAATTAAAATTTATTTTACTAATATCTTCAGGACTATTTCAGTTTGAATTCTCCAAAGGAAGGTGGGCAAATGGGCCTATAATTATGACCAATAAGGACAAGCGATATCAGATAGCTTATTCTAAGTTCTAAAACGATTTTTAGTCATAATTTTGTTTTTTTATGCATTTTGATATGTTTTTCTTATCTTGCTATACCTTTGTTTAACACATCGATTCGAGATTTCCCGCCATACAAAAAGTTGTAGAACCTAAAAAAAACTTTCCAATATGATAAATGGCTTGTCGTTATTGGTCTCTATGACAGAGTCCATACAAATCTGCCCATCCTCCATTCTCCATTTTATACGAAATGCTCAATAAACTAAACTAAACTTATGACATCGATTATTCTATCCAATTGACAACACCTACACGTACCTAGTTCTACTCATTTGTCAATTTTCATAAATTAGATTTCCAACCAAAACTTCGGATGGACTTGGCCGACCAGGTGCTTTGTTCCGTAGTAGGATTCTGGCAAGTATTTGCATTTTGGACAAACCTCTTACGGCAAAGCCGAGGTTGGGCCCCAAACTCGGAGTGCCCCTGCATTTAGAACGTATTAAGATCGGAGTTCTCCGCATACCATTGTTGCTTTTATGGTTTTACTAGCTGATGTCCGCGGCTTCGCCTCCGCTGAAGTAGGTAGATTGAGACGTGGAATGAGATATTTTCCCGTGATAAAAAGTAGCTTATGCCACTCTCCAGCCCTTCAACTATGTTTCATACAAAAAATCAAGGCTCGCTCAGTTTCGACGTGAAAGAAGGACCAACAAACAAACACATTTTTAATATTAGGACCATACACATTTTTCTGTTTGCGTGTCTCCTGTGGTCATGGCAAGTCATGGGCACACGGCGGACACGACGCACAAAATACGCGTTCTGGAATCTACATAAGCGCGACGACGTCTGTACACGCGTCAATGTGTGCGTTGCGTAAGATGCACAGGGCTGACTATCGCAAAAAGAGATAGAAAGTGATAGCTGCGGAAAGTGAATGCCGCGCAGTTCGTTGAGCGCGAGCAACGTTGTAATGTAAAATAAAATGAGTAGGTAATCTAATTATCGTAGTACTTATAATTAAACTTATTGTTTGTCTAAATTAGGTAAGTGTTTAAAAACAAGTGAATGAGTGTATACCTAATTCATTTTGTAAAGACAATTAGAGAATGTAATTGTAGATATTGATCTATTGATAGGAAATAATTAACAAATTAATTTTACAAATACCTACTAATATAAGACGTCTATTTATACATTATAGGTAACAAACTTTTAAACCTAGTTACCTACACTGTTCATGTTGCTAATTAAAGTTGGTTATCTACCTTCTTTCGTCCTTCGGAAATCGAAAAAAACTCCTTTCTTTATCTTTGGCTGTTGCTAAACACCAGTGATCGTAAATTTTGTAGCATTTTTGGTGCGATGACGTCAAATGACACACGACAGCAACCTAGGGTTGTCGACGTGTATAATATGATTGACGTTTAAAATAATATCATATTATGTTGTCGTTGAAAATAAAACGCTAAATTATTTACTTAATCTTTTGATTAACAACATTTCGTTTTTATTATATATGTTTTAATGTTTCTCGACAAAACATGTTTCAATCGTGTCATTTTTTTAGCACAATAAAAATCGAAGAATTTTCCTTAATAAAAAACTGTGCTTACTTAACAGTTTCTCCATTGTGTTCAATCAGTTAATAATTATTGCTTATTTTCACACACAACATCAACTTAACTGTTTTTTAGCACTTGACGGGACGTCATTGAAGAAATCAATTGACTTCTATATGTATTTATGGACTGCCATTACGCATTATACTGTCAATGCAAATATACAGCAGAAAAGTTAGTATATCAATTTCTATTCATAACTAATAACTATAACCTCAGATAAGGATTTATTGCAACACATTTTCTCATAATAGTAAATTATCCCTTCATTTCATTATGCATATTGGGTTGGGCTTTACGTGTTCTAAGAATATTTTCTGTATTTTCGATTTCTACTGCACACCTCAAAAAACACAAACAATACAGAATACAGAACATAAAACTTAATAAAAATAGAGGTAGATAACAGGCGTTCTTCAAGACGAGATTTGAATCTTTTTTTTTTAATTTTATTTAATTACCAACCATCTCTACATTATTAATTTTTGAATTATTACTTAGTTCTAAATGCCTTTGATTTTATTTGATCCTTGGTTCAAACAATTTAATATTGGGCACTACCTACTGACAACCCTAGCACTGCACCAAAAATGCTACAAAATTTACGATCACTGCTAAACACCCATACAATGCACAATATATTACCATTTCGCAAAAGTTTAGTGTCGTGCGGCCGACATGCATCGCGTTGCGCACCCGACTGGTGAACAGCGGCGTCAAGCAATCGGCGCCTTGGGGGGTGGGGTAACTCGAATCGGTGCGGGGCGGAGCGTGGCCATTCTCTACGTTAGTACTATTATATATTCTGTGTCTTGGGTCTACAGCCAATATTTGTTAGTTAAGTCTACATCGGCGTGTTGGACGCCTGGCCAACATTCGGTCCATTTAAATTAATAAATTTTAAGTGTGCTGACACGGCGTCGCCAATTTTTTTGTCCACAGGAGAGACATGTTTTGTTCGTTACGCTGTGTATGTGCTATTAGTATGGAAGTATGGATATGAATTAACAGATGACCTACTTAGTGCTTACCTAGATAGATGAATTACTGTTTATAGGCATTGGAGAGAGAGATCTCTATAGTGCTCTCTCTCTCTCTCACTAAAGTGGAATGCCTATAGACACACAATACCACTATACATATGCAATTCCACGCTCTCGGTAATTTATCTATATTATAGATTCTATAATAATATTTACCTTACTTACTTACCACGCGGGAAGGGATATCGTGTTTGATAGGCGAAAGTGGAGCAAGAGAGGAGTGACTTTTGTCCAGCAATGGGACACGAAATCAGGCTAAATAATAAACCTGCTCCTTTTTTTCAAGTCGGTTAAAAAATAGCAGATCGAGTAATTCGGATGTTGTAAGGTAGTCCGGGGCACTTTCATAGTATTCGCCCTCTTTAACTTTAAATTATCATTATTACCAATAGAGGTGACAGAATATACTGGGCATTAGCATGTCAAATACTAGGACATTACTTCAATAGGCTAGACGACTAAAAAAAACTGTTTAGTCCGTCAGTTAGATTATTAAAAAATATTGTACACGTATTTTTTCTTTTGTTTGACAAACAAAAAATGAGGAGGATACAGTGCTTAGAAGTTTCGAGTGACGTCACTATATGGTACAATTTTTACCTAATGGTGACGTCACAAGCCCCCACTCCGGAAGTTTGATGATCTATATCTTTGTCGTTTTTTAATAATTTGATAAACCAAAAAATACGTGTCCCATATTTTCCCATAATCTAAATGACGGACTAATTAGAATGACCAATTTTTAACCCAGTCGTCATCCCTATTGGCAAAACGATTGACATAGCTAATGTGGGTGGGAATTTATGGAAGCGTCGTGGTTCTTTTTTTCAAATGTAGAATGAAGACGATTCTGTTTATAACGATTTTTTAATCGCAGAACCTTTATTTTAGAGAAAAAATCTGTTTAATCGAGTGTTTTATTGATTTTCAATATTCTGGTTAAATTCACATTTACTTATGTATAATATCAAGTAGGATATACCATTATTAAAAGCCGGTTCCTAAGCGAGATTACGAGGCAGTCGCATGTATGATGGAGTCAATTTTGTATGACGACGACGTTATGAATGATAGTCGAAA
The DNA here is from genome assembly GCA_947563465.1 of Archips xylosteana. Classification (NCBI taxonomy): domain Eukaryota; kingdom Metazoa; phylum Arthropoda; class Insecta; order Lepidoptera; family Tortricidae; genus Archips; species Archips xylosteana. The sequence continues at coordinate 19,230,867 of OX387347.1, read as the reverse complement.
TCGGGAATTGCGTTTAATTTACATTATTGCCTGCAATCCATCCCAACATATTTGCTTTTGAACTCACTGAATCCATAATTAATTTATGCTCAGTAATTTTGAACGTGACGTTTATGCTGAAATTCTGTACTCGACATGAAATGCACGCGTATTAATTAAAATAAGAATAAGTCTTTGTTAATAATTTAATTTTCAATGCTTTTTCACTCAATCTAAATCAGTCAATAGAAGTAGCCAAAATTCGGCTTGCGAGATTTAAATACTATTTGCATAATTTTAAAATACGAACATTGTAAGTGTAAGTTAATTCGTTTTAATTTGCAAATAAATTTTAACATTAAAAGTGAAACAGAAGCCAAAGCAAATTTTACAGATTATCCGTGTCTAAGCATACGAGGAGTTAGGTTAACCACGAGTATAATTAAATACTTGTATTATAATTTATAATTTATTGAATCAGGCGTTACTTTGCGGAGGTCCATATTAATGAACTAAAACAATTACTCTGCTCTGCTCTGCTACTTTGCGTCTGGATGCTCTGGAATGCATGGAAATAATTAGGTACAACACTATGGGGTCTATTATTAATGAACAGGTAAATTTAGTATCTTCTCCTTTACTGCGGCTTGGGCCTAATTTGAACAGTTAGTATTATTAAAATATGCCTTATAAATAAATAAACAAAAATTCAAGGTAGTTTTATAATATGTCAATAAAAGTTAATTTTTGTGGGGTAGTTTGAGAATAAGAAAAATAAAGTGGGTACTTGTGAAGTTACAGTGACAAGTTAAAACATTTGTTTTGGTTTGTTAGTTTAACATTTGGTAGCATAGCATACGGTTGTGGTAACTCCGAGGATGAGCTCTGGTTGAGTTCGAAACGCGTCAGTGTAGCTTGGTGGTGGTGATAGTTGTGTTTATGTGATTTGTGTGTGTTCGTACAGTGTGGAGGTGGAGGAACTGCATGAACACGCATTTCTTGCATAAACGTGACTATTGTAAGGTCGCGGGTGAGCAAAGTAATTGTTTTAGTTCATTACTTGTATTATATCAGGATGTCGTTCACAACACTCAATTGAAATGAAGTACTCATTTAGAACATTAATTTTGCAAGCGATGGTTAAATATTTTGGCATACCATCATTAGTCGAAACAAAAGGACCGTTTTAGCAATAATTCGTTAATAATGATAACAGTAAATTGGCTCGTCATTTATTGAACAAGTACGAATTTCAACGTGTAATTGAATTTTGGCAGTTAACGGACACGCTATATAAAGAAAAAAAGAGACAGAGGGACGTAAAAATGGGGTTTAGCAGTTTTGAATTCATTCGTCTTAACAATGAAGATTCTTCAAACCATTTTAGCATCAATAAAGTACTCAAGCACGATTGATAAGGTAACGTCAAGATCTATCTCTTTACTCAGGTTACAGCAAAGTATTCAGCTGAATGTTTCCTTAAAAAGGTTCGAATTTAGGGTGTTCAAAATGATTATCATTTCTTTACAAACTAAACTGAATGAAATCCAATTATGACATAAAATTACCTATTCTAGAAATATAAAAATTTCGTGTCACAGTGCTTTTTATCGAAGTCCTTCGAAACGCTTGACCGGTTTCTATTAATTTTTTTGTTTATATTCGGTAGGCATGAGAATAGGTAGGTAGTAGGGTATTTTTTATACCCCTATTTTTCGTAGACAGAGTCACGAGCAACAGCCAGTACTAGTATAACAAAGAAGTAAATTCTGTATGTAAAATTTCTGCAACTACAGAAACTATTTTAAAAAATATTTCACGCATAGAAAGCTGCATTATACCAGATTAAAATAGGCTGCTTCTTATCCACAGGAGACTGAGAAAGTCGCGGTCAATAGCTAGTCTGACGTAAAAGACCATCAAAGAAGATTGAAAAGTGAGACTACTTTCGGTTCAGTTTCCTCCAGACAGTTCTTATAGTATCTTATCTTCTTAACAGTATAGATTTTTAATAATAATAATTGTATATTATTTTGAATTTATTTTTAATATAAATAACTGTTCACTGCGCAGGCCCTTCCTCCAGAATAGCTTCTATCTATAGGCGACAGGCCGGAACACGTCGAGAGTCGCTTGGCGGCCTGGCTCAACCTATAGAGTGGTGACCAGCCACGGCCGAAGCCTACCACCGGAGTTTTATCGCTCGTTTAGCACCACCCAATGGTCACGTGTGTCTCGAGGGTAAACCTACGGACGCGAGCGATTTCAACCCCAAAAGATTTCGATATTGTATTCTAGCAAATAAACGATTCAGATTCTTATATTAAGTCCTTTCACTCACAAACAAGAGTTACAGTTGTGTTATTTTAATTACTTTTAAGTAACTGTAAAGAAAATCGTGTCACTGGCATGCGCCGGACCCGGAAGTTGTTAATTTAAACTCTTGAGCCACGTTCCGGGCGCGTGATAACAATACCTACAGACTTGACGGTACACTCCAACTTAACTTAATAATGTGGTAAATTAGATTAGAATGAGGGTCTGTTATTTTGAGGGACTCCCAAACCACGCAAGTGCGTGAAAGGCTTAACCGAGACTTGAGGAGAGCTAAAATGGTTGTCACGTGTCACTTTTATGTGTAGGTATTAGGTATTTTTTGATAAGAAATTTCTCATAAGAAAGCGTGGAGGGCAAAGGTGGAGGGCGACTGAGAGGGCTACGCTAGGAGTTTCTCAGCGGGATCACATCAGAAATGGTGAAATCCGCGGAATACTTAACTAAAATCACCGACATAGTTCTGAGAATCGCTAGACTCAAGTGGTAGCGGCCAGGGCACATCGCTCGTAGAACTGATGGCCGATGGGGTCAACAGGTTCTCGAATGTCGTCCACGGACCGGAAGACGCAGTGTAGGTAGGCCCGCACCACAGAGCCCGCACACATTCTTAAGGAGACGGAGTAAGCATAATCGCGGTAGCTACCTATTCAAGATTTTGTACGGGATATTATACAGTTAAATAAAACCTTGTAATAATAAAGAATAACTTGCGGTGGCTGTAATGCCGTGCGTACTTAGCTGATACTATGTCACACATCACAGAGGAATTTCAGAAATGTTAACATGTTTATGCGCTTACGCGCTCGATATCCCGGCATTCCCCAAGAGCAACAAGCTTCTGATAAGCCCCATATAACTTGACACGTACTTTAAGGCGTAAGTATACGCCACTGTAATAAAATATTGGGATCAGTACGGATAAGGTGAAAAGATGCGAAAGAACGAGGTGTACTAAAACAAACAACAAAAAATCGGCCCAGTGCGAGTCGAACTCGTGTACCGAGGGTTCCGTACAAATTTGTGGCTATGACAAAATATAGGTACGTAAATAATTTAGCTGTAATATAATAATCCAGTGTTAGAAGATACTTTCTTCTAAGTAAAATGTACGCAGTGTGGGATCATTATTTTATATTGGTTAGTCGGAACTCCGCTTAATGTTTAATTTTATTTTTATTATTTGCTGTCGTATTGGCCACTGTAACAACAAAGATGGAGCGACGACCTGGTGAAGGTGGCGGGAACGCATTGGATGCGGATGGCTCAGGGCCGATCTGTTTGGCGAGCCTTGGGGGAGGCCTACTATGTTCAAAAGTGGACGTCTTTCGGCTGAGATGATGATGATGATGATGACGGCCACTGTAATACATAATTAGTGAAAATTTCAAGAATCTAGTAAAATGCCATAATAGATATCGAGTTAAAAACGCTGAAAAAACACGTTTCATATAAATAAATAAAATCTGAAATATTTCGATTTGGCCAAATTGAATAACCTTTAACCAAATCGAACTACATTAAATTGATGAGCTATCGAAAACCGATCGGTTATTTTCCAAATATTTTTCTAATTACTGGTAGGCGGGGGCGTGGAAAGCACAATAAAAATGCCCAAGGGGATGTTTGCCCCCGGTATTGTGGTGAGTGTTTGACGAACCCTCCACCGACTTGTAGAAATAACGACCGCGCAAACACCGAGTTGAATACCTATCTCTGTCTATACGCGACAGTTCATTACACGCTGTAAGTAAAACCTTTCAGCCCAATAATAAGAGTCAAAATTGATTGGCACCGACCTGATGTCTTGCGATGGTTTCCCTTTAAAAATACACTTAATTTTATTTCAGCCTAATTTTGGTCGTAACTTTACTGTTTGTGGAGTGAATTATTTTTAGAGATATGTACAGGCTGATAGAGTGGCTATTAATATCTAAAAATTTCAGGAGAATAGTAAATACCGAATTTTTATCTACTTACCTATTATTACTATTACTATTGTTATTATTAGCTCTCACAGACACTTCAACACGTAGGTACAGATACGTACTTACCACAAGTAAAGCCCGCTGACCTTCGTGTTTTGCAAAAAATCTATCGGAAGCGGGAAGGTCCGTTTGTAAAATTATATTTTGAAAAATCTGATAGGTAAATTTTTGACTCTATGAACTATAAAGATTTGATTAAAATAATAATTCCTTTTTAGCTTCCCTCAAGAGCTAAACTAACAGTGACCAAAGTGAGGTTATTTTGATTGATTGAAGAGAAACAAAGTAAATTCATACAACATAAAGAAAAATTCTATATAAAAAAAATGGATGACTAATGTTTGGCAAAAACTGGTTGCAAATTAAGTATCACATCGCAAACTTTTTTCCCAAATTTTTATTTGGCAAAAACTCAATTGTCAAAACTACTTATCGCAATTTTACAGTCAGCAAACCTCTTTTTTGGCAAGTGATTGTTTAGCAAATAATTACATGGTCATGTTCTATTTTCCCAATTTTTTTTTGGCAAATGTATCGTTTGGCATAACATACCAATCCCAAAACATTGCATGGCATACGGTTTATATCCCAATATGAGTAGTGCGTAGGATAAAAATGAAAATACTGGTATTGTGAATTACGGCGGGATAAAGTGACGAAGTGTACTATATATCTATGACTACTAAATTAAAGCATGGAAAACATTCAATGTCATGGTTGTATGACATTTCATAATATCAAAGGTAATAATCCTTTTCTGTGCTGTCATAAAAAAAATACATAACATCGAAGGCTAAGGCGGGAGCTACGCTACGCTTCGCTCCCGCCTTAGCCTTCTGAACCTAACTTGTCCGAGTCGCTTCTGCCCTGAAAGGTCTTGCTCACTCGCTTCGCTCGCTCGCTGCCAGCGATATGCCTAACAATGTTACCTACTATTGTATATCTGCAACAAAATATTGCATGAAATACGACAGGGGTCACCGATTATTTCTGCCATTTGTTCGTTTTATACTTGAAATTCCTGTATAGATCCCTACTATTGTATTTCTGCAACAGTAAAAAATAATTATCATTTGTCGAACTTTTGCTATAAGTTGAGCATGGGAAGTGAGAAATTTGGCAAACATTTTTTGGCATATAATTTATGACAAAATAAAACATTTGCTTAAGAAGCATTTGCTTAATAAAATCTTGACAAAGTGAAACTTTGCCAAATGATGATTTGACCAAATGAATAAAATGCGAAATGTAACTTTGCTAAACATTCGTTTGGGAAATGAAACTATTGCGATAAGTTATTTGGGAAATCATATTTGGGAAAAATAATTTGCCAAACGGCAGTACACCAAAAAAAATATTGTCATTTTTAAAACAAGTCACCCCTGAACCTAAACAAACTTTAAATATCTTTCCTGCAAAGTCGAAAAAAGTATTGGGTATTCATTAGTGGTATTTTTGTTTGTGCTATCTAGTTGTACCAGCGAACCGATCATTAATTGGCACTCACCGCAAACCGGTTCAGTGTCGGAGAGATACAAGGACAAATGTGTCCTATTTTTAGCTTTACCAGTATTATGTTTTCTAAATTAACCTTCTGAAGTAATTGTTATTCGTTGCTTTAGACTTTGAGACAGTGTGGCATTTAAATAAAGATCAGAAAAAATCCCAACAATTATAGAGCGTGCCTCCCAGTTTGAAGTCTTTTCCTGATTCTGTGAATTAAATGTCGTCGTAATTTATTTATTAGGCTGTGTAACTATTGATCTATACTTATTTTTATGCGTCTCTTTACCTTTGTAGATTTTTTAGGCTTCCTTGGGTCAAGAACCCTAAAAAGGCGTCCAAATATAATGTCTTTCTGTCCGTCCATCATAGGGCAGTATTTTTTGAACCGTGATTGGTAGACATATACATTTTTCACAGAGTATGTTCTACGCTATTGCCGCTACTTTGACCACAAATGATAAAATAAAAAAATACAATTAACGGGAGTTTCCTCACAAAAACCCGTTTTTTAGGAACCGTCGTACGGAACCTTACGCGTGCGGGCCCGAGCCGCATTTGGACGGTTTTTAGTGCCTAATCTAGGCATTAATCAATTTAAAGGCTGGAATAATTAATTTAAACTTCTTCTTTGTTCCGTTTGATCAATATTAAATTGATATCCGTAACTTGTCACACAATCAAATAAGTACTTATTTTTTGTTTTCAGCCAACAATGTAGCCTTTTAGACATGTGAATTTATATCCATGCAAACTGTCCCACGATTAACATACTCGGACTTACAGATTATAAACACATTCGTGGTCAATTGTCACCGTAATACTTAACTTCCTACCCTCGGGAAACCTTTTAGGATGCATGCGAAACAAAACTCTGTTTTGAAGCGATAAAGTTGGGAATTCGTGGGCTCGGTTAATTCTTCGGTTCCCGGCACATCACGTACTGGTTAAACAATACGTGTTTTGGGGTAACCGGGAGTGGGATAAGCTCTTCCTTCCATTATTTATTTGTGAAAACAGCCCGCTACAGAGAAGGTGCCTGTGACTTGGAAGTAGGAAACGTCGGCGCGTGGAGACGACTTCTAGAGGCGAACTGGACGGACTTCATAGAAACGATGTATACGTTTCCTCGCTGAATAATATCATTGTTCAATTGACGTTAGCCAATGTTGGCCAATTTTTGATATTTTGTTGGTCAACTCAACGTTAACGTTTTTAGGGTTCCGCACGTCTATAGGAAAAAGGGTTCCGTTCAAGCATCACTTTGTTGTTCGTCTGTCCGTCTGACTATCAATACCATTTTCACAGAAACGCGTGAATATAACATTAAAAAAATTACGATTAATCTTTTACTAACGGTCTATTTACATACATTGTACATCTTTGTACGGAACCCTCGGTACGCGAGTCCGACGAAAACGGACCCACAAGTTAGTTGTGGTTTCAAACTTTGCAAATCATTTAACGACCATTTTTTGGAATCTATGTGACCTGAAAATTGGTATAATGTTTAATGTTTATTTGGTCAAAAAACTTACTGTTCATACTTATGTAAATCCTGTAACAGTATAATAATTTGGTAGTGTAATTCTGGTGGTACGCCGCAGTCTAACTTTAAGTAGGTACTTAATTCTTCAACAGTTAATACGTAGCATCAACTTGAAACTTGGTACGGATATGTGTTTTGGATGGCAATGCAAGTAAGTACAGTCAAGAAAAAATATATTCACAAAAAAAGCTTGTATTAAAAATTTACATTTTTACAAAAAAATACAAAAACATATTTGATCGAACTACCGTAAACCGGGATGACTTTGAACTGCGGGGCGACTTTAAAAAACAGTTTGCTGGCCAATTCACGCATTTTTGTTTGCATTTGCTATTCCTTGTCGATGTCCTCATCGATCTTCTTTTTGTCTACACGTAAAACATTTAGACAAACATTTTTTTTAGACGGCCGGATAGCCTAGTTGTTAGAAAACCTGACTACGAAGCTTGAGGTCCCGGGTTCGATTCCCGGTCGGGGCAGATATTTGTGTGAAAAATACGAATGTTTGTCCTCGAGTCTTGGATGTTTAATATGTATCTAAGTATGTATTTATCTATATAAGTATGTTTATCCGTTGTCCAGTACCCATAGTACAAGCTTTGCTTAGTTTGGGACTAGGTCAATTGGTGTGAATTGTCCCGTGATATTTATTTATTTTATTTATTTATTTAGCTCATAATGGACAATATCTACTTTATAAACTCATTATTTCTCAAGACAAGTGCGTGTTACCACACAAATTCTAAAAACACAAGTCGGCTTTGAAGCCGGAATATGTAATAAGTACTGTTACAGAGATAATGAGGGAAACTGATACAGCTGAATAACTAATAGAAACGACAATTTCGGCACAAACGAACACTGCACGCTATTTACTGTGGCCTATTCATCCGGATACCGGCAAATAGACTAGCAAATCATAGCAGCTGTACCTCTGCATTCAATCAGCATGTTCTGTGGACGATGTTACGTCTATTTTGGTAATAGAACTTCCGTGTTTATCGATGGTAAACATGGTAATACATAATTTAATTTGGCAGGCACATTATTGTGTTTTTGGAAAAATCATACCAACTTGAGTTCAAGCTGTACTTGGATATAATTACCCCCCTCCCCCCACCCCTCCCCTTATGTTCACATTTGAAGCAATTTAGGTATTGTCAAGTTTAGATATGTGAGTTTTTTTACACAATAGCATTATATTCATTTTGTGATTCGTGTATATTAATAACCGTGATATGTCAGACAATTATTATAAAGGAAGTGTTTCCATTCAAGCACACACCATCACATTTTGTACTTTAAAGCTGAAATATTTCGCAAATGAATCTCTACAACGAATAATATTTTTCAAAAACCTGTGAAATCATCATTTAAACTATTTTTTTAGTGTTTTATATTATCTTTCATTAATTGTTCATTATAGGTTCTTAAGTGTTTGACATTTATCGGTGGAAGATTCTTCGTATAAATAGGAGTATAAATTAATGCCTGAATTGAGTAAAGAATTTTGACTTTGACTTTATATTTGCGTGAAATAATTTAATTACGTGCAGATTAAAAAAAAGTTAAATCTAATATTTTTATGCAAATAAATCACGACATTCGTAGTTCCCGGTGCAAGGTCCCGTATTATTTTTATAAAGGCGAAAGCTTTTCACACGTCCTAATTTATGGAGACCCTCCGAGAGGTCGAGAAAAACGATGCTGCGTAAATAATGTAAACGTTATTTTATTACCGGCGAAATATTTAAACAACCAATGAATGCCGAATGGATTCGTCCATTCAATGGAATACTGGATGGATCGGACTTCATTATTAGATTTCACGTGTAGTAAAAGTAGGTATTAAATGTTTTTTTTTGAATAATTTTGTTACGTTTACAAGCTTTGTTTTTGTGTTTTATAGGTAAACTTTCAAAATAAGGTAAGGTAAGGTAAGGTAAGGTAAACAAAAGTCGGCTTCAATTGGAAATATTTTGTTCGTTAATGAATAAACCAGTTGAAAATTTTCGCGTTGATCGCCGTTGTGATCATGACATGTTTGATATACGATATGTTTAAGCCGATTTCAGGTCTAAAACACTTGTTTTAAATTAGGGTTACGTATCCAACGGGCTCCAAGAGGATTCTCTCACTAATCCTACGCAATCCGCCTGTCTGTCCTTACGGCTGACTCAAAACTATTTTTTGAATCGTTATTGTTATTACGTTCAAATTAGGTACGGTAAATTTCCTATAGCAACGTAAGGAACACTTTTATTTTGGTACAGTGGTACCAAACTCTTCGCCATAAAATCCAAATCTCATTTGGCTGGTTTTTACCTTACTCTTTCTTGGCTAGTAGAACCACTGGTACAAACATTTGCGGAAACAACAAACATTGGCCAAACAGTCAAAATAAATCGCAATGAACATTACGAAGTTAATTGAGAACGCAAACACATCGATTGGTGTGATTTATTCGAAGACAGGATTAAATTGCTTAATAAATCGCTTGCTCGTATTTTAACAATTAGGTATTTCGTGATAATTGCTGTACCTACTTGTGAGCCTTTACTAAATAATTATGATAAAAAGCAAAACATACCTTAATATTTCTAACTCATTTCGAACGTTTAAGATCTGCATAATTTTACGAATATATTGCTTAATACGTGTGAAGAAGACACAAAGAATCAATCAACCAAGTCGACATCCTTACCGTGACTAAAAACCCTATAAAATACATATGTATTACAAGAATTAGTTGTCGCAAAAAGAGCAGTTGTACTTTTCCAAATAGCTTTGCTAGAAAGAGTTGCACTGATAGCCGTTCGAGACACGACGCTTCATTTTCATACGGTTGCAATAAACGCGCGTTTTTCACATAGTTCTAAGGAATAAGAAAGGGTGTAAAAGAATTCCGTGCAATCAGAGACCAAAGGGAATGCCAAATGTCGACCCCTCATAAAACTAAAGGCTCCAAATCTGTGTCCGGGCTTTTCCTATTATGCAAGGAACTCTTTTGATACTAACCTTTTATACGAACATAAAATTACGAATATATGTCGGAATTTAAATGTGATGTTTCACACTGGAATATAGTTTTATTGGCTTTTTATAGGGATTGATATAAAGGAGGGGACGTGAAATCGTCCATTATGTTATAGTTTTTTTTTCTTTATTTGTCACAGATTTTCATGTTAATATGCAATAATATGCCATAGGCTGCAATTTCAATTGGCTTTATCATGCTTTCAGTTTACTTAAAAGTTCATATGACGACATTAAGTATAAGTACTCACTCCAGGAATAAAATAAGGGAGTCAAGCAAAAAACACTATGCTGCACTACGAACGTACAATATAAAACATAAAGTAACCTGTATCCAAAAATAAATAATCTAAATAAGAGATTTTAAATCATCGTTACGTTAGTGTTACGCAATGCAACATTTTTAACGAGTTGGTTGTAATCTATTTTCAAATTTCAACTCAGTATCTTACTAACTGTTTTTTTCTTCGCTCGATATGTAGTTTAGTTTGCTCGTGTCAGAAATCCATGAAAAAAAGGTTACGGTAAACGTTTTAAAGAACAACAGTCGCTCGAAAAATGCCATCAATTGTTTTTAAACAAAGTTATCACGTCATTTTGAAAGGCAAGGTACTTCAACGATTCTAAACAGCGGCCTTTATTCTAGATTAAATTTAAAATATTATCCCATAGGAACTCATTACCGGGATATTAGGTATTCTATATCTTTATCTAGATATTTGTCTATCAGTACGCCAAGTTACATCTAAATCCCTTAAGGATTTGCCTGCCACACTGAATGCGTTCTGCGGTCAGGTGGCGCGCACGGAACGCACGGTCAGATCGCATATCTATACAAAATATATAGAGACCGACAATGTTGCTCATACATAATGCGGGCTGCGTTCAATTTGACTTGACCACGACCGCACAACACATCCAGTGTGGCAAATCCTTTAAGCCTTGTTATTGCCTGATTGAGTAACCATAACCAACATGTAAATATCCAAACATCTTTACCAACTTCCTCATTTATATATTATTAGGAACTAGGGTTCAATCAATACAGATAGAGCTATGGTTTATGGTGGCCTTACAGCTGTCAAAGCCCGTATTCTAATTATTTGATCGTTGGCATGTTTCCGCTTCGCCGTTCATTAAATATTAATCAAGAAGACAAAAACAGGAGTTGTATGACGAGCAGGGGCTCAATCAAAACTTGAGTCGTGTTGTCGTCGCTTTCATCATCATCAATTTCAAAATAAGGGCCTACGCTAGCTGACGCGGACGCCCGCCGCGTGCGCCCGCTCGCGGGTGCCCGCTCCGGACACCCGCCGCGGGCCAGCGAGTCCGCGACGGGCGTCCGCGGCGGGCGCACGCGTAACTCAGCGCTGCTGCTAGTATACTTTTGGTTCCCACCCAGCGCGTGCCCGCCGCGTGCGCACGGAGCGGACGCCCGCCGCCCACCGCGCGGATTATAGTCCGTCGCACGCGCCCGCGCCAGTTAGCGCTGTTCATACAATTTCATGTTAGACGGGCGTCCGTTCCGGGTAATCCGCGTCAGCTAGCGTAAGCCCTAAGGATCAGAAATAATGGTAAAGATGATTGTTGAGACGAGTCTTAGGTTACCTGGCAAATTGTGTACTAGGTATACGTAGTCCTTAAAAATACTTGATCCAAATACCTGCTCCATAGAGGTAGCATTTCAAAATACGCGTATTTCAGAGTACTGCGATAATATCTGTACTACGTTCTCAGTAATAAATACTTCATTCATCCAAATAGACTAATCAAGATAATAAGATATAGTGGGATAGTTCCATAGAAATGACCGGCATAAACTCGCATGGAATCTTTGTAGCATGTAAACTATTTCTTCAGCGGACAAGTACCATCTTATCAGGTACTAGCTGTTGCTTGTAAGTTCCTCTAACCACGTGGGAACTTACGCGTTCCCGGAAAAAATATTACTTACGTTACTTGTTGATAATGTAGCTTTTATAAGTGAAAGAATTTTTTAAATCGGTACAGTACTTTTTAATTATGTTAAATCTTAACTGTTTATAATATTATTAGCTTTTGCCCGCGATTTCGTACATTCCAAAAATCCCTTGCCAGATATCAATGATATCCTACTCCTAAAGGTAATATAATAAATATCACTGCCAAGTATCAAATCTTTACATATATCTAAGAGCAGATAGGTTGTAAGTTTAATACTAGTCCATCCCGTTCCGTTTATTCCTTATCCCTAAAAATCCTGAATTTCAACAAATACGTGCTTATTTATTTCTTACATGTTAAAGGCCACCTTTATGTAAAATTTCAGTCTTCAAGGTCCAAGGGTTTGAGCTGGGCGTTGATGAGTCAGCCAGTCAATGAGTCAGTCAGAATTTTTCTTTTTATACGAATAGGTAGTACTTAGATTTTAGAAGTACTTAAATAGTTATAATTTTTTCATAAAAAAATGATTACTATCGGACTTATTTGGCCAGATTACGATCGCAAGTAAACATCATGTGAAATCTACTATTTTAAGTCACACTATAATATAATGTCGTGGGTTTAACTAGCAGCTGTTGTTAATGAATGCAAGAGAACTGTTAGAAAATCAGCAGCAACTTGCTAATATGAGGCGAATCCAGCTTCCCTGCAACCAAATTCAGTATTATTTCCGTGAAGTTCAATTTCAAACCTTATTTGTATCATCATTGGGTTAAAATATAGTTATTCTAGAACTGTAACATAGGACAGCGTTATATTGAGCCGGCGATTGTCAGCAACAGTTGCGGATGCTCGGCAACTTAGTCGGATAGGTGACGCTCGCAGTTGAATAGAATTTACGAGTTACGCGTAACGGGTTTAAGATTGGGAATTGGAATATAAAATAGACATAGTATAATACTAACTCACGATACGTTTGATCAGCCTATAAGTAACTAAGAGGGGATAAAACTAGTCAAGTGCAAGTCGGAGTCATAGGTGTATTATGTGTTCCGTACCTCCATAAAATTCAACAAAAGTCAAAGTCAAAGTCAAAATTCTTTATTCAATTTAGGCATCAATTGATGCTCCTATGAACGTCAAAGAATCTACCACCGGTTCGGAAAAACCCTATTGAGAAGAAACCGGCAAGAAACTCAACAAGGTATATTTTTTTCAATCAGATCTACATTGTTATTAAATTACATATATCTAAAGTATAAAAAAAAAGTAATATATTTCAAGTATCTAAGTAGGTAGTTAACTTCATTGTAAAGGAACTGTAACGAGACGTTCATTGGTTAAAAAATTGGTCATTGCACAGATTATTCCTCAAAAAGGACCATATTTTACTGAAGAGTACCGTAATCCCAACTTAAGTAAATATTATCTGATGTGCTTAAAAAATTATATACTTACTTAGTTCTTGTGGAATAGCGATAAACAATTTCTTTGCAGAAGCTAAATTTTATCCCGGGAACATAAATTTCCCACGCAACGCGGACAAAGTTGTGAGCAATAGCTAGTATAGTTTAAAATGAATTTTATGAAAAAATCCGAATAGTCCGAATAAATAGATGTTTTTGCACAGCACTTGTTTCTGAACAAACACTTTACTTAATCAAGGATACTCAATTATTATTCAATTGTAGCCCTTCTCCAAGACTAACAACTTATCAATTTCAAACACGAAAGAAACATGAAACAAGACGTAACTCTGCTAATTTATTGTTGTTTGTAATGGCTTTCAGATTCGGAAGCAGTCGAGACAGTTAAAATATTTTTTGAACATTAATTCAACTGATTTAGGGGCAGCGTAGACTGCGCAGAGTGCAAACGCGAATTTAATGAACAATACAATACAATGACAAAGTATAAGCAATACACAGAAAACAGGTACAGGCAAGGTGTTAGAATATGGGACATACAACTTGGTCACAAACATGTCCCATAGTTCTTATGTCGTCGAATTAAGGCATCGGTAGATAATGGTGAGAGGATTAAAGCTATAAATATTCTTATACTTGACCGTACTAAGAACTTATTTTTCTATAAGTTGGCAGAATAACAATTTCTTTTTTTTTTTGATTTTTTTTTAATTCCCAAGCTTTAAATTTAACCGGTCTCGCGATAACAACTAAGGCCCATACTACACGGGCGGTTCTCCCGCCGCGGGAAACCGCTTCTGAACCGCCACTAGACACAATTTTATATGGAAGTTGTATGGTGCAAACTACACTGCGCAGCTCCGTCGAGCGGGAAACCGCGGCGGGAAACCGCCCGTGTAGTATGGGCCTAATACTACAATTTTATTAAAATACTAGCTTTTGCCCGCGACTCCGTCCACGTGGAATTAGTAATTTGGGCAGCTTATTTTTTTTATCCAATTTGCTTTTTCATCAATTATGGCTCTCCTTAGATCCTCAATATAAAAAAAATACCCCCCCCACCCCAACTGAACCCCCCCCCCCCGCACACCCGCGTTCACATTCACCACCGTACTCCCAGCGCGATGATATATAGCCTATAGTCTTCCTCGATAAATGGGCTATCTAACACTAAAAGTATCGTATCTTTCTTATTTGTCAACCGATTCAAATGAAACAAACACTAAATGTTAATCAAAGAAAATACCAACATATCAGTGAAAACCGCATCCTTCTAGGTTAAGCCGTTTCTGAGATTAGCGCGCACAAACGCACAGACAAACAGACAAACAGATAAACAGACAAACAGACAATAATTCTAAAAAAAAATCATTTTTTTGGGTTCTATTGCGCTAATAAATAGCCCTAGTGACAGTTTTTCTCAAATATCTTCAATGTACAGACACCGAATTGTTACAGATTTATTATATGTATAGATTAAAATTTCATATTTACATAATAGTATATATAAATAACTACCTGTATAAGTACCTTTTGATTAATTTTGAATGAGGGTTTTCTGACAGGTGGAATATCGCTAGATGGCGTTAGTATCGTAAGATCTATTTGACGTTACACCCATACAACAAATGTCAAAGTTGTCAAACGGACCTGACGATACTAGCGCCAAATAGCATCTCATAGAAAACCCTCATTGAAAAGAGTTTTTCACTTTAATACTTAAAGTTCACTAAACAAGTTGTGTTAATTTGCCAGACCACCGCTGGTCTTCCTTTGGCCCCATGAGATGGGATGGACGTGGACCAATTTTTAAATACTTACTAAAATAAAAGGAATTGGAAATAGTGATCAGGTAGCCGCCCGAAGCACAACAATAATGGGGCTACCGCAATAAAATTATTCATATTAAAGGAAAGAAAGAAAGAAAATATTTTATTTTCCAACAGTAAAAATCCAAATACACAAAAACAGAAAATAAAAATACAATAGTAAACACTGTACCAACAATGTAAAAAATGCCTTCTGCTCATTGTAGGAGCATCCTTACCCTAAGTAGAGACGAGTGGAGTGAATTCATTATTTCCCGCAACTTTGGTTTTAATCAACACAAACAGTTTTGCTCGCTCATCCACTCTTCATTGTGGTCCAATAGCATCCCACGAAAGCTCTTAATCCTAAAGCCGTACCTATAAACCGAACTTTATATTTAAGAGTTTAGAATAAATAGCTGTTGCTGACTGCAATACATGGAATATTTCAGCAGGTGGTTCGGTTAGTTTCATAAAACACCGCTGTTTTTGTTTTGTTCTGTTTTTCAGGATATTTTTAATTGTGGTTGGTATATATACGATTCGGACGGATAGACAACAGAGCCTTAGTACTTAGTGCTTAGTAGTCGTGGAGTAGAGGTTTGAACAGTGGCCTCTCAAACAGACGATCGTGGGTTCAAAACCTCTCAAGTATTCAAAATTCATGTGTGAAATTTACGGTGAAGGATAAACATTGAAGCAATTCGATGATCAGAGTGAAGTTCCTAAGCCGCACTGGGCCAGACCAGGCCAGAGGTCGTAGTATCCAAAGCGCAGTTTAGACCTGCAAGAATAATCGTGCAAGTTGCATTGCATTGCGGAGGTTGTTTGACCACAGTAAACCCGTTCACTTTACGGTTTCCCAATGTAACACAATTTGTACGATTATTCCAAATCTAAACTAGGCTTAACGGGCGGGTGCTCGCCAGTCGCATTCACCATCTCTTTCTACCCTCCTTGTATACTGTGTGAGATAAAGAAGTGGTCAAAACGATAATCCCGTTAACTAAATATATAAGTAGGTAGGCAAATTTTGTCATTATATTGACATCTTTAAATTCTAGTTTCTATTCTAACAAATTTATAAATTGACAATAATTATATTAATCTCATTATTATGAGGGTTTATACCTGCTGAGCTGGCAACGTTGCATTTTTGTTAGTTTTTCTCGATTATTCCATAAAAATTGAATGAACAAAACAAAAATGCATCGTTGCCAGCTCAGCGGGTATAAACCCTCTTAAGAATATTAACTGGTTGTTGAGGTTCCGAGGCATTACTTATTTTTAAAGAAGTGGAGCGCCGTCTTCGTGAGAGTGGTCTTGACCATCGCTCTGGGTTGTTTCTGGTGCAAAGATTTTCCATCGCGGTTCAGCGGCTAGTGTGTTGGGCACCTTTGCGCCTGGTGCGGTCCGGGGCGGTTTATTTGACTGACTTTATATTTTTATTTTATTGTATTTTGTGTGTATTTTTTTTTTTATTAGCCTGGCATAGTGTCCCACTGCTGGGCAAAGGCCTCTCCTCTTGACTTCCACAACATGTGTATTGGCAATAAATTATGAAAAATAAAAATGTTAAATTAAATATGTATTTTCCTATGTAATGTTTAATAAACATGTATGTAAAATTTGCACGCCGGAATTCCGGTTGAATATGTACAACCTACCAAATAAATGAAACATTGTAACTTTCCATCTATATACTCACATGTTCAGCAAATAAATTATCATTTCATTATAATTCCGAGTGCGTTGGCCAATAAGGCTTCAAGCCGTTGCAGAGGAGGTCCCATGAGGTCTCTCGTCATTAGAAATATAATTAAGCCAGTTTTTTCGCAGGTATCATTATCAAAGATGGTCTTACCTACTCTTGGACGTGTCAGAAGGGGAAGTGACTACCAGTGGTAGATTTTTAGGGTCCCGTACCCAAACGGTGCTAACGATACACTATTTACTAAGGCTCCGGTGTCTGTCTTTCCGTTTATCACATTCTGCACGTGAACATGTCCGTCATGGATTTCAATAGTGTTTGTTTTTCTTCATTTTTGTACAGTAAAGGGTTTACATACGTACATAACCTCATATGTTTTTTGCTTCTCTTGCAAAAGTGACTTCGCTTCAGTTATGGTGTTTCTGAAGTACCTGATTGGCTTGATTTTTTTACAGAATGTATGTTATAAGTATAGTATAGCAAAGAAATAGTAAAAAAATAGAAAAGGTATCAATACAAAGAGCCATGAATTTTTTGCTCTTTTGCTCGGAACCCTTCTTGTGCAAGTTAAGCTCGCACTTGCCAAGCTCAGTCTTTTAATGACCTTTGTCTCTGAGGGGCTCTACTTTGTACTCTTAGATTAGCTTTAGGGTGAATGAGGTGGACAATGAGATAGATAGGTACTTCATGTATTGTCATGATGCAGTACAAAGTATTGTTTAGACCCCACAAATCGTTGTTTCGGCAAACTGTACAATTACATATACATCTATACATATAATAAATCTGTAACAAGTCGGTGTCTGTACATTGAAGATATTTGAGAAAAACTGTCACAAGGGCTATTTACTAGCGCAATAGAACCCAAAACAATGTTTTTTAGAATTATTGTCTGTTTGTCTGTGCGTTTGTGCGCGCTAATCTCAGAAACGGCTTAACCTAGAAGGATGCGGTTTTCACTGATATGTTGGTATTTTCTTGGATTAACATTTAGTGTTTGTTTCATTTGAATCGGTTCACAAATAAGAAAGACACGTCTATTTTAAGAATTTATAGAACAGTTTTTAGAAGTAGTGACTTGGGAGTAGGTACGGTGGTGAATGTGAACGCGGGTGTGCGGGGGGGGGGTTCGGTGGGGGGTCGGTGAGGGGGGGGGGGGTGCGGGTAATTTTTTTTATTTTAATCGAGGAACTAAGGAGAGCCATAATTGATGAAAAAGCAAATTGGATAAAAAAAATAAGCTGCCCAAATTACTAATTCCACGCGGACGGAGTCGCGGGCAAAAGCTTTACTACATATTATATCAGTTTCATCTCGGTCTTCATACGCCCCACTCTAGGGCACAAGCTTCCTCTCAGATTGAAAGGGCTTGGGACGCAGTTCCCACGCGGGCCCAGTGCGTATTAAGAACTTCACGAACATGCATCTTTGAATTTCTTCGTAGTTGTATACAGGTTTCCTCACAACGTTTTCCTTCACCGCAAAGGATGGTGAATTTAAAAAGTAATTCCGCACAAAAAATTAAAAATTAAAAGCCATATAATAAAAATAGCCATTACAAATTACTGTATTTACTCAGAAAATTATAGTCATCGCCATGTTTAACACCTAGAACTGCATTAAGGGCAGTTCACACTGTGCCACTGTTACACCAAGTTAACAGTTAATTTCCCGTCTGCAATTGGCTTTATGTCGTTTGTATTTGGAATGTAAACCCAGTTCTACCAACTCGGAAACTTTTGGCAAACATTTATACGGTATTTGTTTTGTTTGTAACACAACATACGCGGTTTTATATCGTTTGCCCGAATTTCATATGCAATAAAATAAAATATCACTGGACAATTGGGAATGTCTAAGAAAATCACCTATGGTTTTTATATATTTTTTGTGTATTCTAAAGTCAACTATAAGAAATTTATTTGAATATTTTCATTTAGTTCACTATTTTTTTCAAAATTAATTATTTAAATTATTTTGATTGGCGTCCAGACTCCGGTGGCTCGGACACGTAGAAAAGTTGGGAGAGGATCGAGCCGTGAAGAGAGCGTACTTGGGACGACCGAGTGGACGTAGGCCGGTTGGTCGTCCCAGGTACCGCTGGAGGGACGAGGTCCTGAAAGACCTTTTGGATCTCGGGGTCGAAGACTGGCAAGAGCTGGCTCAAGATCGCAAAGCATGGCGCAATCTGGTGTTGGAGGCCAAGACCCACTTTGGGTCACTGCGCCCTGGCAGTAAGTAAGTATTTTGATTGATGACCTCAGATTATTATAATGAGGAATCCCACACAGCCAAATTTCTAAATCTACATATCTAAATGCGTACGTTAAGGCAATATAACTTGATAAAAGCCGTGGTGGCCTAGCGGTTTGACCCATGGCCTCTCAAACAGAAGGCCGTGAGTTCAAATCCCGGCTCGCACCTCTGAGTTTTTCGGAATTTATGTGCGAAATTACATTTGAAATTTACCATGAGCTTTACGGTGAAGGAAAACATCGTGAGGAAACCTGCATACACCTGCAAGTAATTTAATGGTGTGTGTGAAGTTCCCAATCCGCACTGGGCCCGCGTGGGAACTACGCCCCCAGCCCTCTCATTCTGAGAGGAGGCCTGTGCTCTGTGCATGATAAGCGTGTATCACATGATAATATTGGTAGTCTAATACATGCCACTAATAGTTCTGTGGTAGCAACACAGTTTGCACCTTCGCTCACGTGCCTAACAGCTATCGTCACGGAGTGCAGTGAGATGGTGTGTGCTAATGCAGTTAGGACGTGCGTCGACTTACAAGTACGAATGAACACGATATTCCAGTGGCGATATGGAGTGTAAGAACATTACTTTGAAACCACAATAATAATAGTAGATTGTACACCAAGGGGATAAAGCACTGCATTATGTCACGGGCGCGATATTGAATCCTGAGCGTATCGAGGGACTGCAGATTTAACTCCCGAGCGTAGCGAGGGGGTTTTTAGTTGATTCCCGAGCGAAGCGAGGGAATTAAGATGGAGTCCTGAGAGCAGTGAAGGATTTAAGTGCGCCCAAGGCAAAATCAGTTTTATCCCCGAGGAGTATACTCTACTTTTCTCACTTTTTGCGAGACAATAAAAACCAAGGCTACTAGAAAAATACTCGAAATAGACCCAGAAGCACTGATTCTGACACTGACTTAGCGCCTTTCGCAGTTTTCCATTTGTCGAAATCTTTGTAAACTTTTAAGTATTTTTCCTTCGACTTCTCTGGGAGTACATTATTAACAATTTCTAAAGCTGGCTTGCGCAGACCTGGGTTAGCTACTTAACTCCGAGCGAGGTAACTGCTAACCCAGGGTTAACAAGTGTCAAAATGTATGGAACTGTCATTCTTAACCCAGGGTTACCGATTTAATTTTATTACTCTGAACTGTGCAAGTGGTCCTAAGGCGTCTAATTTAATGGAATCAGGAGTCAAATCACTTTCGTCACTCGATATTTTCTTAATGTTTTATCTTCTTTTGCAGTTTTGATACTTAAAATTGCAGCGTATTGAAATACTCGCGGCGTTTGTTTTAAGCATTGATTTTTTTTCGTTCGGCTTGCCGTGGCGTGGCCAGCTCGATTTTCGAATAAGTTCGATTTTCAAATAAATGAGGCGTGCGCGCGCCGCCGTCCACCTCCTCGCCGTCGGCCACCAGCAGCCGCGCGCCGCGCGATTTTGACGAAATTAGACTTTAAATGCATAACAATAAGAACTAAGAGAAGTGAGAATCACATTACTGCCCGGCGGGTTATAATGAAATTCAGTACAACATTACACCCCGGCAAAAGACAAGGGCTATAATGATTTACTTTGAGTAAGGTTTGCATGATATATAATGAGGCATTGTCGAGCAGGTGGTGTGAAAAGTACTATTTTATTTTATTGCAAAAAAAGTAGTGAACGAGTGAAATGAGTGAGTGAATGAAAATGTGATTGATATTGATCTTATGATGAAATACCTACGTATTACTATGCATATTATAATTTTTCTTTTTCATATAAAATATTTTTGAAATAAAACAATTTGAAACTGATAAGAAATATTCGCAACAAAAAATCGGTATTTTATAAATAGCGAAAAATATGCTTATCTTACAAATAGGGGTCCTTGCGGATACACTTCGACCCGTAGGTTTCTTTTGTGTAATTATCCCTCCTTCGCACTTACTCCATTGCTTTTATCACCTCATCCATAAATTGGATGATTTGACGTAGCGGTAGTGTCTTAAAGTCCCCTGGTGCGGGGTATCCGTCGCCAAAGAGTCTCATTCTTAATCTGGCAAGGGCGTCACATTCACACATAATGTGTTCCATTGTTTCGTCTTCCTCACCACATATCCTACAATCTTCGGGTGGATTTTTGAAATAATTTTTTTACGTAATTTCCGTGGGCAAATTTTTTTTTTTACTTTTGGTGAAATTGATCACTCGTTGAGATACTTCTTCGGATTAGGATTTCAATGCTATAAAAGGCCCCAATTTAAAGTCAATAATTTAGTAGTTATTCGACATTGAAAAAAAAAGCACCATCGAAATTACTATAGTGACAGCGAAATTACGTCTTTAGTAATTACATAGGAAATAAATACAAAATTATAAACCATTACTATGATTTATGTATGTAACTATAATTAAATTTATGTACGTGTACATATTCGTGTATAGTTAGATTAATAAAACATTAAATTAAAGTGGAAAACTATTTATTTAAGTTTTTCTTAGGAACAATACGTGAGAAATATTATATAATTTCGAATGTGTCATTATTAATATAAAATATCACAATCAACATGGTTACAAACTTATTATTAATGTAACCGGGTACTGCCGTTTCGCAACTATGTTTTTCCCAAATGATTAATTTGGCAAATGTTTCATTTTCCAGCTGTTTATTTTTTCTGAAACTGTAAACTATTTTGGATATATTTTAGGACTATCCTGTAGGTTAGGTTATGTAAGGTTTGTTTTATAACAATCCTGAAAAGTTTACAGTTTCAGAAAAAATAAACAGTTGGTAAATGAAACCTCGACGTTTCGACTACATTACAGTGGCCGTGGTCACGTAAATACAGACTAGAGGTCTACTCGTGACCACGGCCACTGTAATGTGGTCGAAACGTCGAGGTGTACTCGTGTTTTTTGCGAGATAAGTCATGTTGTGTAATTTCGCTGCCATATCTGTAATTTCGATGGACAAAAATGCCATCGAAATTACGCCACGGAGGATTACGACAATTAGGTATTTTTGCGATTACTGCTAAACTATATACATGATTAATATAAGCTCTTTACTGTGAAATAAGGACTAAGTCAACTAGTAAATAAAAATTTAACTATTTAATTAAAACCATTATATATCGTACAACAGGAATCCACGGAATTTACTTTTAAGCGAACCAAAATACATCGCGCGAAAGACTCACCTTGGTAGGCATACAAAACTCAGTATTAGGACTTCCTTTCCGTGTGACAGCTGGAGCACAACTAACGTACTCTTCCACAAAAATGTGAACATGGCGATATGATCCTTCACCGATGAGATATTAGCTGGTATTTGCGCAAGGTAATATTGTAAGCTAGAGGTGGGACAAACACATTATGGCCAACCTATTTTTAAATAAAATTGTATTTAGTATACAAAAGTTATAATCGAATGCGTTATGTAATTAGCTTCATTTTGATATATATTAAGTCGAAAAATGACACATAGACACAAAGTTATGCTCAATTGATTCAACAAAACCGCGTGTGGGACAGGCCTCACAGACTTACTGCAGTTAGTGTTTCTAAGATTTGGATATTTTTTATGCAGTCTTAATTGAAGTCAACAATGTTTGTAATGTTAAAACTCATTGTATTATATTGTGTACAATGTATATAAAATTGTGTGGTTTTAATTTTTTGAGTGGTTTTTTTTTAATTGACTTGGGACGTCCAAAAAAGTCGCTCTGAAAATACACCCCTTCATTGTCCTGTAGTCCCATCTTTACTAGTATGTGTTTAGTATCGAAGTGACCTGTAAATGCCCCGACAATGTGTCGAAGTTGTTTCCTACTGAGTGTCCAGAGTTTTTTAGTCCAGCTAGTGTCGACATTTTCAATGAATCGTTTTGAATGTTTTAGACCCACCAGTGTTTTCCACTCTTGTTGGTGTTTAAGTCTGGTGTGGTCGTTTATGGCATTCTTTATGGTTCCCTGTGACAGTCCCACATACGGTTCGGGTCCTTTGTTTTTGTTCATTGACCCTTCCCTTGCTAGCTCATCTGCTTTCTCATTTCCGATGAAGCCCTTGTGTCCTGGAATCCATACCAGTCTCACTTTGTTCCGTCTGCCAAGGTTGTTTAATGCTTGTACTCCATTATAGATCAGTCTTGAGTCAACTTTTGGCGATGTGAGTGCCTTGAGGGCTGCTTGACTGTCACTGAGTATAGAGATGGTTTTTTCCTTTACCTTCCTATCTATATTCTCTTGTGCACAGGAGATAATTGCATACGTCTCTGCTTGAAAGACAGTTGCATAATTTTCCATGCTTACACTACTGTTGAAGTCCTTGGCATGAATGCCGGCTCCTGTACCGGATTTCATTTTAGATCCATCCGTATACCATAAAATTCCACTGTCTTCCGGCAGTGTCAGTCCTTCAGCCCATTCAGCCGTTGTAAGAACATGTACCTTGAAATTCCTTCGGAATATGTACTTTGGTTGCATTTTGTCGCATCCCATCGCTGTTATTCTATCAAGGTATTTGTTTTGCTCCATTTTTGTGTGCTTCGTCCTCGGAGCGGAATCGTTCCACAGGCCGTACATTTTCATTCTGTGCAACGACTTGCGCGCCTCGGATTCTATAGCAATATGCAATGGTGGTAGATCCAGTATGACTTCCATTGCTGCTGTCGGCGTTGTTTTAAACGCCCCTGTGATAGCCATGCAGGCCATTCTCTGGATCTTAGCCAGTAGATTCCTGCATGTGCTTAGTAGTGTCCTAGGCCACCAGGCGAGGCACCCATACAATATGATAGGATAGGTCTCACCATCATGGTGTAGATCCATCTCAGTACTTTCGGGTTGAGTCCCCATGTTTTACCATATGCGGATCTACACATGCCAAATACTCTCGTTGCTTTGGTCACAGTGTACTCCACCTATTTTTTCCATTTCAGTCCATTATTAAGAATTATACCAAGATATTTTACCTCACTGGAAAGTTTTAGTTCCCTATCATAACATTCTTAAAGTCTGTATGTTTTTTTGGTCCCTTTTTCTGGTAAATGGTATTACTACCGTTTTGCTCGGATTTATGGAGGGGTGATATTCGTTGCACCACTTCTCTACTTTGTTGAGAGCTTCATTCATGATTCCTGATACTGTGTTTGGGAATTTCCCATTGACAAGTATTACCAGATCATCTGCATAACCCACTGTTTGTACTGGGCCTGTATTAAGATCCTCCAGTAGCGAGTTTATCACCAAGCTCCACAGCGTAGGCGATAGAACTCCTCCTTGAGGGCATCCTTTTGTAGCTGTAGCTGATAATTCTTCTCCTAGTAAGGTTGAAATTATCAGTCTACTGTTGAGCATTTTCTCCATCCATCTGCAGATAGTAGGTTCAATGCATGTCTATCCGCAGCAGTTTTGATGGCATGATACGTTGTAAGATCAAATGCTCCTTCCACATCCAGAAATGCAGCCAGGCAGAGCTCTTTATTCTCTATTGCCTGTTCCGCTTTGCTTACTACCAGGTGTATCGCTGATTCTGTCGACTTACCCTGTTGGTAGGCGCATTGCATTTTGTGCAGTGGATGCCTTTTAAGTGGTCCATTCTTATGTGTCTGTCAACCAATTTTTCCAATGTTTTCAGGAAGAACGATGACAGGCTTATTGGCCTATATGATTTGGCGTCACTATAATCCGCCTTACCAGGTTTTGGAAGGTAGATTACCTTAACTTGTCTCCATACACGCGGTACGTGTCCGAAGGCTAGACATGCTCTGTACAGTCTACTCAGATGTAGTATATGTACATTAGCTCCTTCTTGTAGTAGAACTGGATAAATTCCATCTGGCCCTGGTGTTTTGTAAGGGCGAAAGGTGGACAAAGCCCACTTTATTTTATCGTAAAATATGCTTACTTATCTGATTTAAATAAAATAGATCAAAATATTTTATTTTCTGTTTTGTTCGAAGTAGATGTATTTTCCTAAATAATTCTTACCGAAATAGGTTGAAGAAATTTTTAGTCGACCTTGTAATTTTCTGTTGAGTCTGTTGAACTTGCTATCGGTACGACTAAATGTCAAAATCCCGCTGTCATTCCATGACGTGTTGTTGTGTGCGTGACCTCAACTCTCGTGGCGTTACCTAAACTCTCGATGATGATGATGATGAAATTATGAATTAGGAAATAGTTTAACTCGTAAGGCGGTCTGTTCACGACCCGTCGCGGTTGATACGTGGATAAATGTTAAGCGGGGACAGATCGGACGGCCGGATGACAACTAAATGCGGGGAGATAAAACTTCCAATTATGTAAGAGGCTATCTCGGATATTTGGCGGAGGCGTTTTGTTGTATGCTACAAACATTTTGTTTATATACCTAAATAAACAAAATACAAAAATAAAAATAGAAATTTGCGTGTTGAGTTTTGCTCAGAATCAAAAATACTACCGGTTCTTGGACGGAAAAAGTTGGTCCCACATTTTAGAGATTAATTTATGCTCTTGAGGATAGGTTACTAAACTGATCTGGTGACATTTTTTTCTCTTCCAGAAATCCGTAGTGTTGGAAAAAAACGCTATTCTTAAACATTATTGATACTAAAAATTAAATAACAAATAGGACGACCAAGTCGTAAGACGCAGTTCCCATTTGTATTGATTCATTTTTTGAGTAAAAAAGTTAGAAAGGCTTAGGAATTTAAGCTGATTATAAATAAACCCAAATAATATCTTCAGCTAAACATGCCCTTGCCCTGGGGCATAAATTGCGAACAAAACAGGCATAATACCGACGGAAGTGCGCGGCAAACTTTAGAAATTCCGCTTATTCTTATTCTTACTCTTATTCTATTTACTTTTTATTGTTGGCATAATCTTTCTTGCCAACTATGCGGCGACCGGCAACTCGTTTTGCGTTCTGAAGTGGATTTTCAGTACTTTTATATTTTTTATTAATACGGCGATTTAATTTGTTTGGAGAACAATAAAATTCTGGTCCGAGAGTTGTTTGCTATGAAAGAGTTGTCTTTGTTTTTGCGATTTAAAGATAATCCGTATTGTGTATATATTTATAAATAACTAAGACTAACGGCTCAGTTCATTATAATAAGTCTGGAATGGTCTGACTAGTTTCTGCTTTTTCGGAAGACCTTTTTTAGAGCGAGTGCGTTCACGACAGACATTTAAATCAATGCTGCACCCCACACATAAGTTCTTGTTTCGTAGGATTTCTACAAGTTCACTATATGTATATAGAATAGTTATAATGAGTTTTTTAAAAAAAATTACCCTCCTTATAATACGTAATAAAAATACTAATGTTTAATTAAGAACATTTGTTCCAGAATTCGTGGGTTTCTTCATATTTTGTGTTACTTACCAACGTGGATCAAAGTAGTAGTAGTAGTAGAGGTATAAGCGATTATAAATATTATTTACTTATTTATTTGAAGATTTTTTAAAACGAACAAGTTTTGGGGTCTGCTTGACTATCGGCGCCGAGTATGCTACCAACTGCACTACGTCGCCCTCAACCGATCCAACCGAAAACATCAACTGCTTGCATATGCCAATAGTGACTTGTGATACCATCTATGTAAATATCATAAGCCACGATTTCTACGTTTTTTTTCTACCAAAAACCACTTCTAATTAAAAAACTCTTAGATTTCGTTTGAGCAAACGCCCTGTTAGTAAAAATAAATAATATTTTTTGCAGTTAGTGAGCAGCTAAATGTTATGCTGTTACACGCAAATAACTATATAAATAAATAAATAAATAAATAAATATTAGGGGACAATCTTACACAAATCGACCTAGTCCCAATCTAAGCAAAGCTTGTACTATGGGTACTAGACGACGCTAAACATACTTATATAAATAAATAAATACTTAAATACATAGAAAACATCCATAACTCAGGAACAAATATTCGTGCTCATCACACAAATAAATGCCCTTACCGGGATTTGAACCCAGGACCTCTTGCTTTGTAGGCAGGGTCACTACCAACTAGGCTAAAGCGGTCGTTAAAATAGGTATCTAGAAATTCCTTTTAAAATTTCTGTTTAAGTATCTACCTACTATTTTTTTTAAGTACATTTAGAGCTGGATGCGTTACCAGCTACAAGGTTTTCTTTGATAATATTACGATTATGAGATAATAAAACCAAGTTTGCCTTATCTGAGTATTTCACTATGAACCAGATTAATAACACTAATAAATAATCTCGAGAAATAAGTACTCGTCTTTACAAAAGCGTCAAACTCCAGACTTACGTTCATTTGCGCTATAAAAGTGTCTCTTCACTTTAGATAGGTTTTATTAAGGTGTACTGTAACTTAGTCTTTGATATGAAACAGTCGAAGTGCGAAAGGGGTGGTTGACACCGAAGCGAGAGGTTACTACAAAAACTCATCTCGATTGAGCCTCAGAAAATTGTATGTAGTAGTGCACAGAATTCATATTATGAAGTAAGTCATTTTTAGGGTTCCGTAGTCAACTAGGAACCCTTATAGTTTCGCCATGTCTGTCTGTCTGTCTGTCTGTCTGTCCGTCCGCGGCTAAGTTCGGAGATCGTTAGTACTAGAAAGCTGTAATTTGGCATAAATATTCATATCAGTCACGCCAACAAAGTGGTAAAATAAAAAAAATTTTTTTTAGGGTACCTCCCATAGACGTAAAGTGGGGGTGATTTTTTTTTCTCGACTAACCCTACAGTGTGGGGTATCGTTGGATAGGTATTTTAAAACCATTGCGGGGTTGCTAACATGATTTTTCTATTCAGTGATCTGTTTGCGAAATATTCAACTTTAAAGTGAAAATTTTCATTCAAATCGACCGCCCCCCCCCTCTAAAATCTAAACTGTTGGGTGGAAAAATTTGAAAAAATTCATAGTGGTAGTAAATATATCAACTTTACTAGGAAAATTATAGCGGCTAAGATTGCTTGGGAATTATTTGTAGTTTAAGAGTAAATAGTAGCCTAAGGTATAAAACATACCTAAACTTGGATGATTCCGTACACATACGAAATCCTTAGAAAAATATTACTTGATTTTTTCGTAATGGCTACGGAACCCTGCCTTGGGCGTGTCCGACACGCTCTTGGCCGGTTTTTCAAGTTTGGAACGTCAATTTTTTTATACGGACACGTAGTTACCGACTTAATTTGTTGTCTGCTTCATAAATGTTTAAGATAAATGTGAAAAGCACAGGGTGATTCGGAAGATATAAGCAGGATAGGATCAAATAGAAAAACATCGCCAAGAAGACACTAATAAATAAGACGTTTTATAAAATTAATGATTATATCATGAACAGACATGTTTGGAAATAATTTCGGATCGCAATTGGCGATCTCTAAAGTTACAAATAGCGTATCTACTGAGTGAAATAATTTAGTTGTGTTAAACATTACGGTACTGCTATGTATCGTAATGGTTTTAGTCAATGGTACAAATGAAATTACGGCAAATAAGATTGTAGATCTGTTTGAAAAAAATTACCTACCTTGTTAAGTTTCTTGCGGGATTCTTCTCAACAAGGTTTTTTCGAACCGATCTTATAAATTATATAAGTGCCTAAATTGAATAAAGATATTTGGGTCATACACAGCGTCATAAACAAAAGTTGTCTCTCCTGTGGATTTAAAATTATTGACTTGACTAAAAAATATTGACTATTATAGACTCATAACTTTTGCCATGTTCGCAGGAGAGACGCAAACAAAAAAGGCCACAACAAACCGGGAGCGCAGGGCGCCGACGGAGCGTGCAAAGCGCGGTCAATAACACTGAATCAAATACGGTGTGCCGCACTGCCGGTGTGTGTCACTGTATATTTGATTCAGTGTTATAGAGCGCGCTGGGCATGCTCCGTCGGCGCCCCGCACTTCCGGTTTGTTTTGGGCTAAAATGAGCATGACCCATATTGACTTTGACTTTGACATGTTTTACCGAATTTGTCAGAACCGCTCCTTAACATAAATAAAACACCCCTAAAATTCGTTCTTCCATAGTACTGGCAGTAATATTGGCGGCGAGGAGCGTCCTCGCAGTGCAATCACGGCCTATTGTGGCGGCGTTCGTTACCTCGCAGACGACTTCGGCATTCCCTTATTAGCCCTACTCATCGGTTATTAAAAGTGAGAGATAATGAAAAACCAACCAAGTGTGGCCAACTTGCGCACTGAGGGTACCGTATAAATTTAACAAAAGCAAGCCAATTTGTATACATTTATTTTTTTATTACAATGTTGGAAATATTTTTTTGCGGAACAGAGAGTTTTGGATTTTTACCTTTTTTCGTGCTTGGGCCTCCAAGAAGCCTTTCTTGACAAACTGCATATTCTTTGTCAATGAGGAGGTTTTGAAACACTTTTGAGTTTTTTTTTGCGGTTGCAAGAGATCACGTCTTATAAATTTCAACGTTCTTCAGGAAAAGCGTCTTGACAAAATATTTCAAGACTTAGACTTTAGTCAGTTAGGTTAGCGGCTTGCGAAATCGCCACGACATAGTTATTTGTATAAGAATTACTCGTTTGATAGCAAAGGATTCAAGATAAGTCCAAAGACTATGTACCTAGCCTAAATCTACGCGGAGCGTTAACGACTACACAAGTCTGAGAGTTGTTTGCATATTTGCGAATAACGCGCGAAGGCAACTCAAACAAATAGTTTCTCTAACGAACGAAGCGAAATATGCTCTAGTTATTGCTGAAATGGGTCATCCACATACACGACTCTCAGATACACTTCGCTGCATATCATCAACGTCTTTTGAGACAATGATGAATTTAAAGTGGAAAGAAGTCATAAGTAATTTAATTATTCGTATTTTATGGTGTTCTAACTAATAATCAATTAAAGAACTAGGTAAGAGCAGTACTTCCGAATTGTTGCACCTTACTGCTTCTGCTACCGCTTTGTCTAATTATATTGTTGTGTTCGTAATTGTCAGGACATGGGGAAAGGAAGAAGTTATTTGAAAAATTATCCGGAAAAGTAAAATTCACGCTAAAATATCTCCGTGTGTAAAGAAGTGACTGAGTGAGATAGAAGATGCTTGCAGTTAAGATTTGGTCTTATTTCTTCATGGGGCAGACCAGTTTTTAAATAAGATTAGAGAACATTGCTGGCAGTAATGTCAGAAAAATAGAGTTGTCCGAATACTGGTCAGCTAAACAATAAAAATTTGAAAAATTTATTGATTCAGGCGTTACTTTGCAGAGGTCCATATTAATGAACTGAAATAATTAAACTTGGAATTAGAAACTTGAATGCCGTAAATTTAAATTCGGAAAACTACCGCGGCTCTTGCGAACGAAAACATAATTTAACCAAAATATCACACAATACAGAAACCATTTCCTTAAGTTACGTTCACTAACACCCTCAAACCATGATGCAACGTACTCTATAAACACTTGCATCTCCCAAGATATTGCGGGTATGAAATATCCAAAGGATGAGTCTCTAGGTCCCGCTGCGATCGGTATTCATGCCAGTATAACGCCCGCACGATTTTCAGCCTGTCACTCCGTTGGCTAACAGAGTTCCAATTTTGAATTTTATTCATACTAGTTTTTGAATGAGTCGCCAGAGGGGCCAAAGACGCAAAGTCTTTGCTGTTTTTTAACTTTAGGGTAGGAAGAGTGACTTGTGTTCGGGAAAAATCCCTTCGGACGAACTGGGAATGGAGGGCCCAGACAGTGTCCGACTTGCACGGACTAAAAAACCCGGTCACAAGTCCCCTTCTCTATTGATTATTAATACAAAAAAACGTGTGCTTTATATTTTGATGAGGGGAGGGGTAGGGAGGGGACTTAATCTACCCACAGTGTCCTGCCTCAGCCATTTGCTGGAAGGCCGGGAGAGGAGCATACATTCTCTCGCTGGGCACTGGGGGGTGCTTAGGTCGGTCTTTTATGTTTTTACCCGTTGGTTTATTCCTTGACCGACCCTCGCCCGTTTCTGTACATTTACTTAGAGCTATTGGTTGGGTTGGTGGGATTTCCTGTCATATGCATTTATCTATAACTACGGGCTTCCTTTCTTTTGCCCTGCGATGGAAGGGTGGGTCGGAGATCTTTTGGGCCCATTGTGTGGCTTTGGATGCCATCTTTTGGGTGGGGCTACCCTTTATGCCTGATGGTTTTTTGGCATGCTGTGTGTTTTTTTGCGCTTGTCTCCTAGCGCTACCCTCTTTTCGTTACCGCTTCCATCGATAGTTTTCCTGCTATAATAATTCGGAGGGATGAGGAGTGTCCCCCGGACGGCTGGACGCCCCAGTGTCTCACAAGGGTCATGTGGAGCCCAGCGGATCCATACCCCAGCCAATGCTGAAGGGCCAGAGAAGAAACTTTTAGTCTCGATTCTCTGTTTAGACTTCCGCCGTTGCTCCCACGAGTTCCCCACCGAAACTACCGGGTGCGTCCTCCGTCCGGAGCTCACCTGCCTGTCGTATGGGCGGGAGATGCATATGTCAGGAATTCTTAGATCTAATTATACACTAACCAATATTATACAAAAACTACTATACAATCCAATCAGTAAAAAAGGTTTGACAATTTTTTATATACACTGCAAACAGTGTCTAGGTCCAGGTGAAGCGAAAAGAGAATGGTTTTATAAGGAGGGAATATTGAATGTGTGTGTGTGTGTGTGTGTGTGTGTTTGTGTGTGTGTCTGCGTGCGTGTGTGTGTCTGTGTGTGTGTGTGTGTGTGTGTGTGTGTGTGTGTGTGTGTGTGTGTGTGTGTGTGTGTGTGTGTGTGTGTGTGCTACTTATTTCGAAGACATGCCACGCGAACCACTCTTTCCAGGAACTCTTTAGTGTGGTCTCTGTTCTTTGCCGATCCAAGCAAATCACTCCAGGTCGAGCTATCTTGAGTTACCTTGACTCCGGTTTTTTGCTCTAGCTCGAACCATTGTGTGTCAAAGCGGGGGCATTCACAAACAATGTGCCAGACATCCCCGTCTTTAGCCGGGTCACATATGCACGAGGGTGCATCTTTGATTTTGAAACGGTGTAGATAGGCTGCGAATCCTCCGTGCCCGGTAAAGGCCTGAACCAAGAAATTTGTGAGTTTGAGTTTTTTTACGATGCTGTTTGCATCTCTCACTTGTGGGAAGAACTTCTTGGTTATTGCACCGGTCCCGGAGGCCTCGTAGCGGATCTGCCATTTTTCGACCGTCTCTAGTCTTATTGACCTTTTGACGTAAGATATCGGCATCTCGTCGTAATTCGGAGCGGTCTTTTTCCTAATTGCTGCTTGCTTTGCCAGTTCATCTGCCCTCTCGTTTCCTGGCGTTCCAATATGAGCTCGCAACCAATAGAATTTTATGTCCACTCCTGCCTCCCTCGCTTGTACAGTTTGGGTCTTTATTGCTTGGACCAGTGGTTGCGTCGTGTGTGGCATTCATACTAGTTGTTGCTGGCGACTTGATCGTCATCATCCCAGCCTATATAAGTCCCACTGCAGGGCACAGGCCTCCTCTCAGAACGAGTGGGCTTGAGCCGTAGTTCCAACGCGGGCGCAGTACGGATTAGGAACTTCACACACACCATTAAATTTCTTCTCAGGTGTGTGCAGGTTTCCTCAAAATGGTTTCCATCACTGTAAAGCTCAAGGTAAATTTTAAATGTAATTTTCGCACATAAATTCCGAAAAACTCAGAGGTACGAGCCCGAACTCGAACCCACGACCCTCTGCTTGAGAGGCAATAGGTACGAACATTTGGTAAGATCTATAGCTATACGAGAACTATGCATTTTTCTAGTAGGTATCTTCGCTATTGAAATCCGTGCAGACGTTTACGTGAGATTAGAATACATATCACAAGCTAACCAAGAAATCAACAAACTTTTACTACATTTGCCCGCCACTTTGTAAGCCTAGAATTGAGGTAACTACGTACCTACCGCCATCGCGCGAAAACATTATCTTCATATATTTTGAGCTAAATCAACATTTACATGTGAAAAATTAATAGTATCCTATGTTAACCAGGGATTGTGGAGCAATAATTAGAATTCCAGAAGCTGTTCTGTACCCCCTTTCTCTTTCACTATACCTACTGCAGCGCATAAGTACAGAAAATATAAAATGTTTTACTTTTAAGTTTGTACTGATTTCTGTATTTTTAGTAATCTTGATTGCGTGTGCTTGCAGTACCAAATAAACGTCTTTATCTATCTATCTTCTACTCTCCTCCCTGTCTCTCTTACTCTCCTACATCCAAATATACCAAAACAAAGTTACATTTTTCCTTGTATTTTGAATACTTAAATTATGTAGTTAATACTAGTTAATATACTATTACATTAAAGTATTTTCACATGTATGACAAAACATGTTAAGTATTTTAGAAAACTACTCTTATTGATTTGTTAAAGACTTTTTTCACCATTACAAATAGTAGGTATAGCAATTTTTGCATTTAGTAAAAACTAAACTTATATATCGTTTTCATGTCGCTAAGATAAAATTTTACTCTTGTTTTATGCGTCACAAAAGATTTAAGGTGTAAAGAGACAGGCAGCGATCAATATTTTATTAATTTTCTAGCGATTACTGGATGATCTCGATTTTATTTTCGATTTATGGGCTGAAGTGGCTTTTATCACGTACGGGATCAATGTCTTACAGTATTTTAACCCCTGACTGAAATAGAAACGGTGTTATATGTTAAGTAAGTATCTGTGTAGAGACACAGAGGAGTGTACAGGTAAGTACCAAGACTAATAGCACTTCCTGGTTTAGGGCCACGATACCGGTTTCTGAAAATACCGGTATTCCTGATTATCACATAACCTTTTTTTATGGTGCGGAAATTTCACCTTATGCATCTAGTCTGAAACAGAGGACATGTGGGGGGAACAAGGTGCCATTTACTGTGTACGCCACCGGTGCATAAAGTGACTAACGCAACACCTACTGACAGCCCAAATAAATTAGTTAGCCGTTGTTGCCCAGGGTGCACCAGGCCCGGGTATTACACGTCCTTACCCCATGACACTTTACGCCTCCGATAGAAGGGAGTTGTAACGCCCGAGCACTCGGGGAGGTTTCTAACGTCGCACACCATTATTATTACAACACAACCTACACTTAATTATCACGAAAACTATGGCGTACAAGTTCAGTCGTTTCGATATCTTGTTTCGTGTCGGGAACTTTGCTTATTCCCGCGTAATGCAAACCGGACCCGGGGCGAATGCAAAATGCCCCGGTATTGTTATTTATCAATGTTCTCGGTCAAGGGACGTGGCAGATTTTCCGCTGGAAAAATCTCGAGTGAAAGGGATGCGTGAAGTGCTTTGTTAGCTGTTTTATTTAAAATTAAGTGCTCGGATCTTGTTTTAATTAGATTTGGGGAATACAAAATACTTTAATAAAATTAAGCGAGGTATTCGTTAAATTCTAACACTCTGCCGAACCAAATATACCTATATTAAAATATGTGATGGTATCCCTTTGCAGCTAAAAGCATTCGACAGTATCCTTTAGCAACTGAAAGCATGTGATAGCACTCTGACCAGCAATGCGTGCCTATATATGTAGTGTTATTCTTATTAATTTTTCTGTACTGTTTTGGTGTTCAATAAAGAATATTTGTATTGTATTGTCTTGTGTCTGATTTCATCCAGCTAAATGCGATTCGATGCTGATAGACTTGACTCCGCCCTAAATGTAACTTAATAAACAAGTTATCCCTTTTGTCCATTATTTCGTTTTGAAAACCCAGAACCGTGTTTGTAATAACCTGGAAAGCTACACACACGTAACGTATAGGGCCAGTTCGCACGGGAGTTTTAAAACGTCTTTAAAAAAAAAGTTTAAATTGATACCCGTTGACACATTAGCACTTTTAAAAGGCGGCGTTTTTTCATCGAGCACTGTTGGATTTTTGAGCTTAAATGGTGGACGGTGAGACAAATCGAACCTAAAATAGCACCAACGTTCGGTTATAACGCGACGCTGTTTAAGCTCTCGTGCGAATTGGGACTTATCGATACGATTTATCTATGCAGATCGGTTTGCGCAGATAATTTGAACGTGTGGTTGTTAATTCTTTTATAACATGTTTATTATTCTACCCATCCCTGTGCATGCCAATGAGTATAAACACAATATTATTAGTACCAAGTAGTCAGGGTAAGAAAAATATGATCACATGAAACAGAACAGTTCAATGATACCATATATTATTGTACTGTTATCAGAATTACGCATATCTTGCTGCCAAGTTTCGTGTCAGTAGTACATATAATAAGAAGTGGATAGAAGTTTAAAAATTCCGTTACACACCTACTTACATAGATACAAGTGAAGCTATTTGGTGGTTCTAATTTTGAAAAGTCAACTTGTCACGGACACGTTATCACTACTTACATGTAAGATGAAATGAAGCTTTCTGAAGTTTTTTACCTATATAATAATTATAATAACTTTGTTATAATTTACATAGTTTTAACCAAAAGAATTCTTAACGTAGATATATTTTTACAAGCAGCCGCTGTAATATTTTGCCTCGCGTCTAAGAAAAGTGGACAGAAAGCGTGTTTTATCTCAAGTTTGTTCTGCTCCAATACTCTCGTCGCGCATTCGTGGTTCGATAATCTATAGGTATTTAATATATTTTCAGTATAAAATAAGAGAAGTAATTTAACTTTTTTGCCGTAATTAGGTACGTAAACTAAGTACTACTTGTTAACCAACATGTGACACGAGATTTTTATATATTAGTAGTCTAGCTGTTGCCCGCGACTCCGTCTAAGGAGAATAGGGGTATAAGAAATAGCCTACGACCTATTCTCAGACCTAACGAATACATAAATAAAGTTTCATAAAAATTAGTCAAGCCGTTTCGGAGGAGTTCGATAACAAACACCGTGACACGAGATTTTTATATATTAGACTAGCTAACCCCGCAAACGTCGTTTTGCCATTATATCACCTAGAGGTATAGAAACCGGCCAAGAGCGTGTCGGACACGCCCAAGATAGGGTTCCGTAGCAGGTACGAAAAAATCTTTGCAAACTTTATTAATGTGTTTGTTTTGGTCCCATCGTCGGCGGTACAGCGCCATCTATCGGCGAATTGGGTAACTAATCTACTGCAGTCTACTAGATAGAACTAGTATGTATGTTGATTGTTTTTCAGATATAACATATTTTTTTTTTTGGAAGAAGATACTGTTAGCGTGATCTTATAGGTACTTAAAGAAAAAAAATGCTTGCAATGAAGGTTAAATTACAATCTTAGTTTAGAAATATTTAAAAAAAAACTTAAAAACTGCTCAACTGATTAAGTTGAAAATAATTTTCCTAGAAAGTTTTTATTTTTTAGACGTGCGGTTCAAAAGTTAGAGGGGGGGGGACACATTATTTTGAACTTTCGGAGTGAATATCTCCGAAAATATTCACTTTATCAAAAAATGGTTTTACAAAACCCCTATTTATTCTCAAATACCTATCCAATGATACCCCACACTATAGGGTTAGTCGAGAAAAAAAAAATCACCCCCACTTTACGTCTATGGGAGGTACCATAAAAAATTTTTTTTTACCTTTTTTTATTTATGCACTTTGTCGGCGTGACTAATATATATATTCATGCCAAATTACAGCTTTCTAGTACTAACAGTCTCTGAGAATAGCCGCGGACAGACAGACGGACAGACATGGCGAAACTATAAGGGTTCCTAGTTGACTACGGAACCCTAAAAATAGCCTAGTTACGACTATTCTCACACCTAGGTACCGAATATAGAGAAAAAAGTTTCATAAAAATCGGTCGAGCCGTTTCGGAGGAGTTCGATAACAAACACCGTGACACGAGATTTTTTTATATATTAGAATTTAAGTGAAAATAACCTATAATGTTTTAATTGACATTGAACCTTAGGGTGACAAAGGATTTTTTTGGTTGACTATAGCCGCAAACCTACACTATAGTATTTCCAATCATTTATTTTCTCGATGACAGCTCGCGTAGAATGTAACTGCGTTTTTTACGCAAAAATTAACTTTTAAATGCGAGGTATAAAAAATACGACAACTGCCTAATTTTGTTCCTTGATCCCATATAATATTCATCTAAGACGAATTGAGTCCATGTATATGCAGTATTTTTTTTAAAGTACGATAAATAA
The DNA here is from genome assembly GCA_947563465.1 of Archips xylosteana. NCBI lineage: Eukaryota > Metazoa > Arthropoda > Insecta > Lepidoptera > Tortricidae > Archips > Archips xylosteana. The sequence continues at coordinate 19,193,214 of OX387347.1, read as the reverse complement.
TAAACTTTTTAATAAAGTTACATTCTATGGCAATACAAATAGTGATGTTATGACTGAAATATCGATATTGTATCGGTATTGTATATGTTGAACTAGATGCGTTCCCGCGACTTTGTACAGTCAACGTCATAAATAAGTGATCACGTTTGTACCTTGTCGCTTTCAGTCGTTACGTAATTTCGTATGGCTTTTCAAACATGACGTAAAAGTGACAAGGTACAAAAGTGATCTATTATTTATGACGTTGACCCTACGCGTTGTAATTTTTTTCCCGGGATATAAAATAGCCTGTGTTACTCAAGTGAAAAAATTTTTATTTGTCGAGTAGTTTTTAGCTTATTCATTACAAACCTACAAATCTTTCCTCTTTATAATATAAGTAATATAAGTGTAGATAGGTAATCGACAATGAAATGAAATAATTATAATAACAGGTAATTTTTATTTGTTAATTTTAAAATTGGGTCGATATCGTATCTACTGATCACTTATTTGGTCACAACACTATAACTTTCAAACTAGATCTGTCATCGAGAAAATAAATGATTGGAACTACTATAATAGGTATACACTCACTTCGAATTTTCAATGTCAGCAGGATTTACTTTGTAATGTGTTGTAAGTACTAAGCTGCAGTCAAACTCATAAGTAGCTTAACTTCTTAGTACTTTGTCACAGCAAACTACAGTACCTACTGGGACAGTTTGAAATGTTTTGACTTAGCCCAGTGACAGTACTAAGAGGTTCAGTTACTATAGAGTTCGAATGATTCAGTTTTTAACCCCCGACACAAAAAGAGGGGTGTTATAAATTTGACCGCTATGTGTGTGTCTGTCTGTCTGTCTGTATGTCTGTCTGTGGCATCATAGCTCTTAACCGGGTGCACCGAAATGGATGCGGTTGTTTTTTAATAGAAAGCAAGTTTCTTGGCGATGGTTCTTAGATATGTTTCATCAAAATCGGTTCAGCCGTTTCAAAGTTATCAGCTCTTTTGTTAGCTGCGGAAGGGATCTTAGACGCATAACGGGCATTGACTTAATGTCAAACATACGAGTGACATAATTGCGTTGGGGGTTATTAAAATTTTCAATTTATAGTTATATTTTTTGACTTGTGGTCTGATCAGATTACTCATTGATAGAAAAATGAAATTTTTAATCAATAAATTATACCTACCTACCAAATAAAAAAACTGAGATAGTTAAATTCAAAGTAGCCATCCATCACTGACATGTCAACTATCAACAAACTCTCAAAATCATAAGTGAATTAGAAATGCGTGTTCATGCAGTTCCTCCATCTTTATTTATACGAACACACACAAAATAAAAAATAAGTAAAAATGCCTACGATTTTTATATGAGCAATTTCCACTCTCAGTGGAAGTAATTATTTAAAATAAAATACCGATTAAAAGTAAAAAAAAAACTTATTTATAACCAAAATATTACAAGTACTTAGTTAAAAATAAATATTTAAGTTTGTCTTAACATGTAAAAGACAAACAAAATACAAAAAGGTACTCTCCGGCGGGGAATCGAACCCCGGTCTCCCGCGTGACAGGCGGGGATACTTACCACTATACTACCGAAGACTTATTTAATGTGTTGAAATTATCGATTAGTTTATTATAGCGCAGCGACGCATATTTACAATAGAATGATGTAGTTTTCAAAGACAGTATGCGAATCAACCATCGCCAAGAAACCAGCTTTCAAATAAAAAAACCGCATCCAAATCGGTTCACCCATTTAAGAGTTATGATGCCACAGACATACAGACACACACACACACACACACAGCGGTTATTTTTTATTTTTATTTTATTCAAGAAACAAACAGTCGTTTACAAAAAAAATCTTAATATCTAATGCTTATAAATAGACCTGGAGTTTCCTTAAAGTACACACGGTATGTGTACTAATAAAATTACATTGTAAAAGAATAATTTTGAACATAAATAGTTATAATATTCCAAAAACAAGAAAACTAAACATGAAAGTAGAAAAATGATAGTGGCTACCAGAAAACTTTTTTTATAGCGGAAATATTGCAATTGAACGGGTCAATATTTTTAAGTTTTTCATTGTCATTGAATAGCTTACACGCACGCCTCAAGAAAGTGTTTTGTGCATAACGCGTTCTATACTGGGGGATTGAAAACAATTTTTTTTTCCGACACTGGCGCTGACGTCTATTGGGGACTCTTAAATGAATTTGATGAAGTAGGGAGGGGGAATTTAAAATATTATTCAAAATTTTATAGAACAGAACTGAGTCTGCGCAATCTCGGCGGTCACTAAGCGATTGGATTTTATGGTGAACAAGTGAGTCCTTATAGCTAATATGCGTATAGCCAGTTCTATAGTCAAGAGCTTTTACAAACTTCTTCTGCAGCTTCTCGATCCTTTCAATGTCTATAGAGCAATAGGGTTTCCAGACGGCGCTGGCAAATTCGAGATTACTACGAACGAAACTATTATAAAGAATTTTGTAAGTTAGACTATTTTTAAACGGTTTGCCTACGCGCAGTATAAAGCCTAGTTGTTTATATGCCTTTCTCATAATTGAATCTAAATGGGGTTTGAAAGAAAGTTTAGAATCCATTATGACACCAAGGTCACGAATTTGTGTTACTCTACTCAGAAGACTGTTACATAAGGTGTATCCAAAGGTAAGGTTGTTATATTTCTTTTTTGAAAAACTAATGATGAAACATTTATTTAAGTTATTTGTTAGTTATAACACCCCTCTTTTTGTGTCAGGGGTTAAAAATAGTACCTAACGGTAAAGGGTAGCTAAGAATCACGTTCAAAAATAAATAAATTTTACCTTTTTTGTGCTTTTTTGGTCTACGTAAGGTACTCATCATGATTAGGAGTGCAAACTTGAAAAAATACTGTAGGTAGCATTTGCCATCAATATTATTCTATAGCTTGGTGTGCATTTTCAAAACATATTGATACGTTAGTCGGTTGAGTAGTTGTAGAAGTAAGAGGTCTCTACATTTTGGTCTTTATTGCGAGTGAAGATAATGTACTGTAGAGCCAAGCTATACCAAATTGTGCACTTATTATAGTTAAGTACATTAGAAAGATTTAGATTAGATGTCTATTATCTAAGTATTATATTATAAAGTCACTTTATTATATATTTCTGATCAGGCTTTAATATATTAGTTATTAATAATTGAATCATACTATAATTTAATTAAATACTTACATATTTGCTAATTCAAATTGAAAACATCGCACTCACCTTCTTTTTGGCTGAATAGGCTACCAGTCAGGGTCTGCTCGTAAATTAGACTTCAAAAAGTCAATTAACGGCGGCCATTAATTAAGCCTTTTGCTTCACCAAAAATTAACACAACACTGAAATTGTGACGAATAAAAATACATAATCAAATAACATCGTAATAACTTGCTACTTTAAAATACCTAAGTATGATTGGCATTTATCAATGTGCAATGGTTTCAATTTATGAAGTGACAGCTTTCTTAATTTATTGAATCAGGCGTTACTTTGCGGAGGTCCATATTAATGAACTAAAACAATTACTTTGCTCACCCGCGACCTTACAATAGTTACGTTTATGCAAGAAATGTGTGTTCATGCAGTTCCTCCACCTCCACACTGTACGAACACACACAAATCACATAAACACAACTAACTCCAAACTCCGAGGATGAGCTCTGGTTGAGTTCGAAACGCGTCAGTGTAGCTTGGTGGTGGTGATGGTTGTGTTTGTGTGATTTGTGTGTGTTCGTACAGTGTGGAGGTGGAGGAACTGCATGAACACACATTTCTTGCATAAACGTAACTATTGTAAGGTCGCGGGTGAGCAAAGTAATTGTTTTAGTTCATTAGCTTTCTTAATGCAAAGATATCATAATATTCATAATAAACTTTTTTTTTTGTTTGACTCTTCGTAGAGTTCTTGTATTTAAGGGAGTAAAAAGTGTAGCCTAGTAGTTTGATCTACGGCCTCTCATGCAGAGGGTCGTGGGTTCGAACCCAGGCCGCACCTTTGGGTTTTTAGTAGATTACGTGTGAAACTACTTTTAAAATTTACCATGAGCTTTACGGTGAACGAAAACATTGTTAACTTGTCACATATCCAAAAAAAAATGGTGTGTGTGAAGTTCCCAATCCGCACTGGACCTACATTAGAACTACGGCCCAAACCCTCAAATTCTGAGAGGAGACATAATCAACTGCAGTGGGACGTATATACGCGAAGATGGCGATGATGATGATAAAATAGGGATTTACGCAATATACGCCAAAAATGTGCCTGTTACATAGAAAGTAGCGCTGTCATTAACTCTAAATGTAACTCTATTAAAGGAGTAGGTACTGTAGACACTGGGCACCGAGACCGTGTTGCTGTTTCCATACCTTTCTGGCTACATAATACATCTTCCATTTGAAGAACAGCAGTGTTGCCACCTTGGATTTTTTTAAGGCGCTAGGTCAAGAACAAAATGTCGCCAGATTTTGAAAGAATTTGAATTAACAGAAACCACCAAATTCCACTAAATTTATTGCATTTAAATCTCAGACCAAAAACACCCTTTTTTAAATGAAAAACGAATAAATTATGTATGAGACGCTAAAAAATAGTTGTATCCGACGTTCGTTCTTATTAATTTTACAATATTACATAGATCTATGTATTTTTATAATTTTGTGCATGTATGTTTACCAAAGTGGAATAAAAAGTTTTTACTAGCTTACAATTTACTTAACATAAACATTTTTTTTTCTTGAATGGTATATAATGGTATACTTCCATTATTGGATATTATTTACAGCTTCAAGACCTCACAGAACGTTGCAAAACACGACTCTATCAAACTAAGACTTTTCTATAACACGAATTACACGAACCAGTAACCACATTCCAGACATAGAATGACAGCATTGACAGCTAAAAAGAAAAATATTAACTAACGACTACGCCTAGGGATTCCCCGGTCATGGAGTAAGCATAGAACATTATGAAATTCCGGAAAAATAGGGGATTTCCCTCTCAAAAATATGTTGCCAGATTCCATATTGAAAAACCACTAAAAACCACTAAAAACCACTAAAAAAAATAAAAGCGCTATACAATGAAAAAATACCACTAGACGCCATGAAAAAACACCAGTTCTGGTGGGAAAACCACCAAGGTGGCAACACTGAAGAACAGTCTTCCTCAACTCTTCTTTTGAGGCAAACAATCTAGAGGCAATGTGGCGTAGCTGAAAATAACTGACTAACTTTAACAATTGACTAACTTTAAAACTTGGACTTCAACTATAATAGGGATTTAATTCACGTTCAATTATGCAAAGAACATTTTAGTAGCACAGCCTATCCAAGAATGGTTGCCCTGACCGTCTGCTGTCGGCTGTTCGTTTCTTGATTCGAATTCTAAAAACCACAAATTCAAATTTACGAAACTGTAACACGGTCTCAGTTGCCAGTGTCTACGTACAGTACATACAAGTAATAAACCGGCCAAGAGCGTGTCGGACACGCCCAAGATAGGGTTCCGTAGCCATTACGAAAAAATCAAGTAATATTTTTCTAAGGATTTCGTATGTGTACTTTTAGGAACCAGAGGCGTATATGAAATAAAAAACAATTGTCAGGCTAGTTTACTTAATATTTCAATCACAAATTTATTATTAATGTTAAAGATCACACATCTTTTAGAGCAAACAATCTACTACATCTATACACAATAATTCACAGAAAATAGCCACAAAATAAACCACTTAGCTGAAACCTCTCCGCGCGAGCACCGACCGGTAAAAAGCCCGGTAAACGAACTGACACCTAGTTTTATTGAAGTTGCCGTGACGTCACAGATTCCTACCATACGAAGTTTAGTACTACCCTAACACGGTCTCTCCTGACTGTGCGCCGTCCTCGGGCACGTCTTCAGTTGAAGCATTCTGGGCTGGATCCTCATCTTGGCTCACATGTGGCTCGGTAGGGGGTCCTGCCTGCGCATCGTCATCATCATTATTCTTGCCTGGAAGAATGAAGTTAATATTAGCAGGGAAAATAAAGCTCATTATTGCCTACTCAGCCATTCATCACACATTCAAGGCCCTCTTTCATTGTCACAAATCAGCTAAGGAATCTAATCACTTTCAGACAGTCACAGACATGTTCTGACGTCCATCTATCTATTTCACTCAGCATCACACATTATCATACCAAGAACGTGGCAAACAGACAGAGGCATCACTGAATCGCTTGTCCAGGTGACAGACAGAGGCATCACTGAATCGCTTGTCCAGGTGACATACAGAGGCATCACTGAATCGCTTGTCCAGGTGACAGACAGAGGCATCACTGAATCGCTTGTCCAGGTGACATACAGAGGCATCACTGAATCGCTTGTCCAGATCTCATAGGATAGTACCGCAGCACTCATCCACATTAAGCACACATGACAGAAGCACCGCAGCGCATTCTACACATGATTAGGATCATGATACCACAGTAATCATGTCCGACCGTACACGTACAAGCCGTGTCTGCAAGACAGAGGCACCGCAGCGCATGTCCAAATCCCTTTGGATAGTACCGCAGCACTCATCCATATTAAACACGCAAGACGGGAGCACCGCAGTGCACCACTAGTCAGCTGCTGGTCAGCTCTGCAGCCACACCATCTGGTTGCAGGACTAACAGGTCTGCTCGGCTGGCCGCCAAGAACAGGCCACAACCGCTCCTTAACATTCACAGCAATCTGTGAACCAATAAAAACATCACTCACATTCAACAAAACAAAGGAAAACTTTTCAGGACACCATTTACCCTTCCACGGCACCATATATTGGGCCACAGCTTGTTTCATCTTGCTTCGAGCACCGGCCAATAGCCTGAGCTCATATCGGTCACTCGGCCTAACCTGACCGCAAGTAACGCTTGTTTTACTGAACTTTCGCGGCTATGAGATCTACGATTAGGCCGCTCTCGCGACATACATATAACGGGCTCGCGAACGTGAAACGCGATGAGAACGAGACCGGGTCCGACCACAAGAACGAGAACGAGAACGGGAGCGAGACCATTCACAACGTTTAGGGTGAAATTGTTCATCACTACGACGGTGGGGTAGTTCGCGAGAATGACGACGCGAGGGTACACGAGATCGACGGCGGGCACAATAGGATTCATCCGAAAGGGAACTTTCATCCGAATCTCGTCTTCGGCGTGACCGCTCACGAGGTTTTTTACGCCTGCGAGGGTGGGATGCGTCGACCGACTTACTACGCGATCTCGATCGAGGCATTATACAAAACGGCGATAGTAGTGGATTGTTTCAAAGTACAAATCGAATATTGTGGACAAAAGTGAATCCCACTTCTGATTTTAGGAACCAGAGGCGTATATGAAATAAAAAACAATTGTCAGGCTAGTTTACTTAATATTTCAATCACAAATTTATTATTAATGTTAAAGATCACACATCTTTTAGAGCAAACAATCTACTACATCTATACACAATAATTCACAGAAAATAGCCACAAAATAAACCACTTAGCTGAAACCTCTCCGCGCGAGCACCGACCGGTAAAAAGCCCGGTAAACGAACTGACACCTAGTTTTATTGAAGTTGCCGTGACGTCACAGATTCCTACCATACGAAGTTTAGTACTACCCTAACAGTACCGAATCTTCCAAGTTAGGTATCGTCAATACTTTGAAATAAATCTCGTATCTCAAAATCGTTAATCTGGCAAAGTGAACTTTATTACGCGGGTATCAAGGTTCAGTTTTGTTTAAATGCTGATTTGAGATACGAGTTTTTCAAAGTAGTGACGGTATGTTTAATACCTTAGGCTACTATTTACTCTTAAACTACAAATAATTCCCAAGCAATCTTAGTCGCTATAATTTTCCTTGTAAATTTAATACATATATTTACTATCATTTTGAATTTTTTCAAATTTTTCCACCCAACAGTTTAGATTTTAGAGGGGGGAGGGGGACGGTCGATTTTAATTAAATTTTTCACTTTAAAGTTGAATATTTCGCAAACAAATCACTGAAAACAAAAATCATGTAAGCAACCCCCCAATGGTTTTAAAAGACCTATCCAACGATACCCCACACTATAGGCTAATGGTCGAGAAAAAAAAAAATCACCCCCACTTTACGTCTATGGGAGGTATGAGGTTTTCTAGTACTAACAGTCTCTGAGCTTAGCCGCGGACAGACAGACAGACAGACAGACAGACGGACAGACATGGCGAAACTATAAGGGTTCCTAGTTGACTACGGAACCCTAAAAACGGTCAGATCTTTTTGCGTTTTTACTAAGCGGTAATTAACGCTGAACTTATTAATTAACTACAAGTTAGGAAGCAGGTGGCGTCGGCGTTACAGATTAAAAGTTTGAAGTGACGACGAAGAGACTTTTTGAGATTTTTTTCAATTAATTTAAATTATTAATGAACAGGTTGACTTTTTGTAAGTGGATACTTTAGATTAGTTGGTACAGTCAAGGACTTAAATATCTATACATACATCCATTTGTCGAGAAATATTTTTAACACAGTCCATTTGTTACGTAACGTATCTACTTGTATTATCAAACCGCGTTTAGAAAGGGATTCGAGAGTATCGTTAGCACAACAGTGCTTATAAATCTACACTAATATTATAAAGAGGAAAGATTTGTATTTCTGTATGTAATGAATAAACCACAGACTTCAAATATACCTAATAGCAGACTTGACATAACGAGTCCAAATAATGGCAAAAACGCACACATCTCTATCACACAAACACTTACCGGTGAAAGGTTTCCTGGTATATTTCCATATGTAACACTTTCACAAAGGTAGGCACTACATTTCACCATCATTAAATCTAAATCAGTTCTAATTTTGATGAGAAAAAGATTAAAAATCTCAGTTTACCAAAAAATTCGCTTGCAGCTTCGGCAGCTTATTTAAATGAACTGACGTTCAAAACATAGCAAGTGTCATTTTTTTAATGTTTCTTGGACAGTGTTGCGACACATGAGAAAACGGGATGACAATATTCCTGATCATTGTAGCGTGAGGGAATAGGAAATATGTACGCACACACACGTAGTTATGTCAAGTCTGCTACTTATATTTGAAGTCTGTGGAATAAACTTAAAAACTACTAGACCGATTTCAAAAATTCTTTTGCCGTTATAATGCTACATTATCAATTTATCACTTAGTGACATAGGCTACTTTTTAGCGCGGGAAAATATCTTTTCCTACGGGAAAATTAATTTATCGCGGGCGAAGCTGCGGACGGAAGGCTAGTGAATAAATATAATCACAAGTCAATCTTTGATATCTTCATAAGTGCAAACACTTTGATAATAGAATTAATAGATTTACAGAGTATGCTTTGCATATTTGGACTCTATTCTCGGTAAATATTGTCATTTGTTTTATAAAAATAGTAGATTGTTCAACAAGGGACTAAAACAAGCCATAATGACACGAGATATTTAGCCACCCGAGCGATAGCGAGGGAGGCAATAATTCGAGTTGTCATTATGGTAGTTTAGTCCCGCGTTAAACACTCTACTTTTCACTTTGAATGCGAGGAAAAAAACGACGTACATAATTACTTTTTTACAACGTATGCTCAATACGAGCAATGGACATCTGTTCAAAATTCAAATAGCAAAAAAAATACCGCTGTCTTTTCTTTTCTTTTATATTTTTTTGTAAAGTGACGCTTTAAATGCTTGCATAATTAGCCAACAGATTCTAACTTAAAGACTATGTTAAAACTAATTGGACTATGCATGTAAGAATGATAATTGTTCATTCATTAGAATCGGCAAATAAATTAACCTAATTGATCTAAGTTCACACACAAAATATATTGTTAACTGAAACACTTACCCGTGAATAAAGAAACGACTTTTTAAGTTTATTTTCTATATGCCAATTCTTTGTTAAATTATATCTAATTATACTTTCTATTTACTATTAAATGCAACTGACATCGCATTATTTTGAAGTCACGCCATATTAACTTTCAAACGTAACTGCTCTATCTACCGTACACTCCAGCACTGCTTTGCCGACAGTGCGGATTGCTATTTTATTGACAGAGCAGGGAACTGCTTTGCCGACAGCGTTTTTTAAAAAAAAAACAAATTAAAAACACCTAAGCTAAAGGAAATCTTTCTTTACGTGCAAAATAAAATGAATTCTTCTTTAATATTTTATAATTAAATAGATTAATATTCGTAATTATTCAATGTGTTTCACGAAATTATTATTTTTTAAATATTTTTTATACAGTTGTCATTTTGAGGCTATTTCCACGCCCTAAAGGCTTCCACAGACCGAAGCGCAGGGCGCTACAGTGCGTCCGCAGCGCGCTTCGGTCTGTGGAAAGCTTTAAAATTGTCTATACCCAGTTACTGAAAATGGCGATAATCCTCCATTCACAAACACCGTGATTGGCAGTTTAGGGGTTTCCATAGTCAATTAAAAAAATTTTACTTTAATCCCTTGAGATCAAAAAAGAGCTTTAGTCCCGATATGCAGAGACTAAAGTAACATTTTAAGAGCATGAGAAGTGAAAAATATATTAATATCATATCTGACAAATCTGTCACTAATTCACATCATTTTCGCGTTATCAAATTGTCGTAGCTGTTAAAAAATACGTATGTATTTATATTTTATGTATTCATATTTTAATATGAATCGTGGTAAAGTATTAAACGGTCGGTGCCGGCCGAGAAATTATCTGCAATGTACTAACATATTTCATTAAAGAAAAAGATAACACGAATTTATTTTTATGGTCCTTCTAAAAGTAATTATTTACAACATTTGTTTTTTATTTCAGTAATATAATTTGGTGTTTTTTCCATGCTTTAAAACTTCATTGTACTAAAGTAACTATTTCATTTATCTGCACACTCTACCATTGACAATGTCATATCATGTATTAGTTAAAAAATGACATAAGTATATGAGCTTAATCCCTTTCTAAACGCGGTTTGATAATATGTGTGTAGACTGTAGATAGGTATATTTAAACGGGTTTTTGTGTCGGGATATATTGAAATGTTTGGTTGTGGCAATATATTTAGTTCATTTTGCCATACATAATCCCAGTAAAAGCATGTTGTATAAAACGTGCCAAGTCTCGATTGCGATGAACAAGAGGTGGATGAATGAAAACGAGTACTTAACTTTGGTTAAAATCTGGCATGTTGTAGGATTCCATATGAATTGTGCCCTTGATAATATTTTATGAGTTTGAGCTTATAGCAACAACGGGTAGTTGAACCAGAAAAATATATAGCGCGTAAGGATGTTAGTCAGTCAGATAAACAGGCTGTCTGAGATCCTAACGATACATGATATAGCTTGGGTAAGATACCAGGTGGTTAGTCGGGCACCGATAGTCAACCGTATAATGAGTGGTTCGATCAACAATATGTTGATCGAAGAATGAGTGCGAAGAGTACGAAAGATATCTCTCGTGCTTTTTCCTCTCGTGCGGTAGAAAATACCACTTTTTACACCACACTTTTAACAACTAGGTCCCAGGTGCAAGTGAAGTTGATAGTCCCAAAGCACCAGACAGCGGGGTTCAGGGGCGGTTTCAGATATGCGGCCTTATGCGGATTTACCACCCCCAAATTAGACTTAGTATTTCGATTTTATCTATTAAAAGACAGGTTAAAAAAACAAAAACAAAAATGAAGGCCGCATGTCGGGAATTTCCCGGTCTCCGCTTCGTGAACGGTGAATTTTTAGCACTTTTTTGCGTTGTTTGTTTTTTTTAGCCCCCCCCCTTTTTCCCCCCCTTTTTTATTTTTTTGCTATTGTCTAATTTAATTAATTTAATTCCTATTATTATTTGTTTGTTTCCCCCCGGGAACGACGCTAGCAGCTTATGCTGACGCCGACACATATTACCACAAACTTCTACGACTATGTTTTATGTTTAATATGTAGGATTTAATTGTTTAATATGTTTTTGTGGCAATAAATTGTTTTTTCTTTCATTCTTTCTTTCTTTCTTCAGTTTTATCAGTACGATGAAAAATAAGCCACGAAAACCATCTTACCTACTAACACATTGATGAATATTGCGACTCCAAATATTATTATGACGTTCAAACTTTTTGCGATTTACTGTTGAAATCCAAAACTCGTTTTTGAGCATATTTTAGTGAAATAAGTACCGAATCCGCTGTAATTGTGCAAGGTACTACAGTTCAACGGAGGTGTTATTTAATTATTTTGTTTTTGAAGTATTTTTTCTTCCCTAAACATTATAAAGAATCCCAATTAATACTTTTAGAACTTTATTAAATAACCGGCTCTTTCAGCTTACCCTCTGCATCCTTTCTATAAGCGACTGGAAATTAGTTTTATTTTTTTATAAAAAAAATACAAACGGCTACTTATTTAACTCTGCTAAATTTTTACCCCCTATTCATTATGCTACAAACCGTCTTATAAATCGATGAACGCCGGCTGCATACACGCATACACGAAAAAAGGATGACGCAATGTAACGTACATGTAACGGTAAAAATATTTCAATGCGGGGGGGGGGGGGGGGTTGAATGTTTTGTTATGTATGACGTTGTCATGTTAAACTGTCGTCCGTAAACCGACTTTACAGACAACCGGTTTCTTTATGTATCTATCAAAGCCAAATGTCACAATGATATATACAGACTTTTATACTAACAGAAGCTTAACAAGCGTTGATTTATACTTAATATGTATGTATTCAACGTTAAAAAAAAATCTTTACTCAGTGATCAATAAAGTAACTGCGATTAGCAACGAGCAAGATGTATGTCGTCACAAAAAAAAATTACAACTGTTTCTAAAGCCGACATTGTACTGTGCTGTGATGGCAAAAAGTAAAAAAAAATCTCGTCTATAAATAATGTTACTAAAAACTGATTTATAATTTAGTGTTTTCGGGTCGCAGGTCACTGAAGGGACAAGGGCAAGCAAGGTGCTTCAGCCAGTTCCCGCCGAGTCAGCGCTCGCTGCCGGGATATTGGACGAATCCGTTGGAATTTATGAGTAGCTTATTGTATACTGTTATTGAAACAGAAAAGTTATCGATGTAGCATCAGCATTTAGATGATTTAAACTCTTATTTTTAGACTGAACTTAATAATCAATCAATGTCTCATTTAGATGTTAAATTTTATACAAACTGAATGTGAATTACGTGATGTTCAAACAATGAGGGTTTCTGTGATAAGATAATCTAGTTGGCGTTAGTATTGTGATGAGATCTGTTTGAAAATTTTGACATTTGCGGCACTCACGTCTGTAATTGTTTTATAACTACATGAGTCAATTACAAGCAAGACTGTTGGCGACAAACGGACCTCATAGATACTAACGCCATTTAGTGGTATTCCACATGTCAGAAAACCCTTTTTGTATTGGTTTTTAAATTCGTTTCAGTGGTCCCATTTTCGAAATCATATCACTTGAAAATACTAAAATAGAGCTGAGTAATGTGCCTGATTTAGGTACAGTTTAAATTAAGTTTTCGACTAGTATTAACCAACTATCAACATTTATGATAACGATTCTTTTACAATAGAGAACAGAGTTTATACATGTAGTAACAGTACAAACATTCGATACCTATCTTATCTATATCTAAATGACATGTCGGGAACAACAAAAGATTACATTCACGAAGATAAATTTTAGCGACAAAATTCATACCTACTAGGTACTGAGAAATACTTAAATACCTCTAAATACGGAAGATGCAAGTCAAGTCGAAATATTGAGCAGGATACAGTCAATTAGAACTATGTAGAATAGGTAAGTACTGTTCAATACTGGTTGAGAAAAATTACGCAAGTTGTACCTATTCATTGCGGCGAACCGTCAATCAATTATTTATGACTTGTATGTTATCGGAGTGATGTAATGCAACTATAGATTTTTCTCGTACCATCTCAATAAGGAAGTCTCTACTGTGTTTCAATAGATTCGGCAATCATCGGCCGTCATCGTTAGCACTCGGCTGCTTGTTTATAAGCTGACCGCGTAGTCAAACATATCGTTGTGACCCGTTATATCACACACAGACCGATTCAAAGTTCACTCTTTCTAATGCTCTCACGGTTACAACTCAGTTGAATATTAGGTATCGTTAAATTTTACAACTGTAGGGTTTTATTTGAAAGGATTTAGATAGGTAAATGTTAGACATTATTACGAGCATTGCGTAGGTCTGTACCTAGTGCTCAGCGTTATTGTGTGTTGGAATGTCGTACGAGTGGCAGGATAAAGTTGTGTTGATAACGGGAGCTGCCAATGGCATTGGATCCGGCGTGGTGAGGCTGGCGCTCGAAGAAGGTGCTAAGGTATCTAAATCAAAAGTAGTTAAAACTTTTGCAAAATTTAACGTACAAATATAATTATTAACCGAATATGGTGTAGCCGCGGAGTAGCGAGATAACTGGTTCTGTTTCAATAAATATGTATTACGTTTAGTTACTAATTGTTATTGTGTGCCTCAGGGCGTCATGACAAAGAATAAGTAATAGGTAGTACAAGTAATCATGGACCGACTTAAATAACAATTGTATACACCTTTGAAAATATTTAGGTACGTGATTGTATAAATAATACTTTGCTTTAGGAAATGAATAAGTTTTTTAAAACATAATTTATTTTAAGGAAAAAAAAAACATTTAAGTATAACCTTTTCACCGCCACTAAACAAACGAAGTGACGTGCTCTGTACGCCACGACACGTTACATGACAAGACAAACCGATTTTCTACTTAAAATCCATTGTAGAAGGGTTTATTTCGAGTTGAAATATTGGTCATGTCATGTATAGACAACGTTGGCGTTTGAGGCATTCCATTGGCTGTCACGACTAGATGACTGGGGCGGTGAAGAGGCTAATAAACTTTAGCTACATCCATTAAAATATTATTTTAATAAGGGTTGTTTTTATTAAGACGACCGGATAGCCTAGTTAGACCTGACCTGACTATTAAGCTTGAGGTCCCGGGTTCGATTCCCGGTCGGGGCAGATATTTGTATGAAAAATACGAATGTTTGTGCTTGAGTCTTGGGTGTTTAATATGTATTTAAAAATGTATTTATCTATATAAGTAAGTTTATCCGTTGTCTAGCACCCATAGTACAAGCTTTGGTTAGTTTGGGACTAGGTCAATGAGGGTTTTCTGACAGGTGGAATATCGCTAGATGGCGTTAGTATCGTAAGGTCTATTTAACGTTACACCCATACAACAAATGTCAAAGTTGTCAAACGGACCTGACGATACTAGCGCCAAATAGCCTCTCATAGAAAACCCTCATTGGTGTGAATCGCTCCGAGGTATTTTTATTTATTTATTATTATTTATTCAAATAAGTAAATCTTAAGTTTGCTGACTCGGAGTCGCTAATTTTATGTCAACAGGAGAGACAACTTTTGTTTCTTTCGCTGTGCATGATCCAAATACGTGACATGAAACCCAGTTTCAGGTACTACTTTATTTTACAGCATATCGCATTTCTAGATGTAGACCAGGCAGTGGGAGTAGCTTTCCAAGAAGAGTTGAACAAGCAACATGGCGCTGGCAAAGCCAAGTTCTACCGCGTTGACGTAACGAGGGACGAAGAGTTGTTGGCGGCGTTCCAATCCGTGTTCGCAGAGCACGGGGGCATCGATGTGGTCGTCAACAATGCTGGCATCATGAACGACGCGCCGCAAGTCTATAAGAAAGAGATTGAAATCAATGTGGTGAGTCGAAAATCTTTTTTGATATACTATTTAGATGGGTCTCATTCTAAATCCCTAACATCGTTTGTCCTAATGTAATGTTTGTCCTAATGATCGTTGTCCTAACACTTTTTTTCTCGGAAACCGTGAATTTTTCAGGAACTTTTTTGTGATTATCCTCTAGAACTCTATAGGTTAGGTTAGGTTTGTTTTATAAAAATCCAGAACAATTAATAAATTTTAAATAAAAAGAGTTAGGACAAACGATCATTAGGACAAACATTACATTAGGACAAATAATCATTTGGGATTTAGATATAGAGCCGCTTAACCTGTAGTTTTGCATGGGTTAGAAATACCTTCACGATATATTTCAAACTTCAAAATTCTAAATAATTTATTGAATCAGGCGTTATTTTGCCGTATTAATGAACTGAAAGAATTACTTTTCCCACTCGCGACCTTACGATAGTTAAGTTTATGTGCGAAATGCGTGTTCATGCAGTTCTTTCACCTCCACACTGTACGAAAACACACAAATCACACAAACAAGACTATCACCACCACCAAACTACACAGTTGTGGTACCTACTCTGAAGGTGAGCTCTGGTTGAGTTCGAAATGCGTCAGTGTAGTTTGGTGGTGGTGATAGTTGTGTTTGTGTGATTTGTGTGTGTTCGTACAGTGTGGAGGTGGAGGAACTGCACGAAAACGCATTTCTTATGTAAACGTAACTATCGTAAGGTCGCGGGTGAGCAAAGTAATTCTTTCAGTTCTTCAAAGTCTATGATCGAGTTTAGCTCGACATGTTCTTGGTTAAAGTTAAAATATTCTTACAGAGAAAAGCATTACCGGTATATTAAGGATCCTATGTCTCAATCTAGATCTTTATCCATTCGTACGTCAGGTTTCATTTAAATCCATTCTGCCGTTATTGCGTGATTGACTAACAAACTGCAAACATGAAATAAACGATCATCCAATCTTCACGAACTTTCCCATTATTTATTGTAGAAGGACAGGATAGGATAGAACAGCTAATAGATTGATATCGATTCATAAAGTAAGGATAAGGTATAGATAGATAGATTCAGATATAGATAGATTAAATAATCCACACATTATCTAAGAGATTACTATTTGCTCGCTCTAACAAGACATTTGGCTGGCTGGGTAACGCTCTCAGGGCGGCGCGTACATGGAGCGCATTTGACACAGACTTTTTAATTGTTCGTTTGGATATACAATATATATATATATATATATATTCTTTTTGTTATTTGCTAAGTATTTTTTTTTTTCACTCGAAACGGCGGTAGCTTAAATTTATTGTGAACGACTTTACAAGGGGTCGGGCTGCGTTCCCGCCTAACCTTAAGTCATTAGAATGTTTTGTTGTTTTATGTTTGTTTTATCGAAGGTTGAGTGATGCGTCACAATATCAAAATTAGTGAAATTGCTGATAATTCACTACAGTAGCCAGAATAATCCTTGGCGTAATTTGTTGCGGTTTAATGGTTCAGATACGATTAAACTGATCAAGTGTTGCCATACATATACTTCCGGTTTGTACCTATCTAGGTTTTGTTGCGAACTACACTTTGCGCTGGCGTTCGTGTCATCACAATGTGTAGTTTTTTTTTTGTGTTTAGTTTTTAAATGGGTCCCACTGAAAAACAGCGTTGTGGTTTGCCGCAACATTATGCTGAGTGGGCCCCAATTTATACTATTCGATGATTTTTTTTGTATCTTTTCCTGTCAACTGTATTTCCTGTGTATCGAATATGTGTAAATTAACATCTCTCTCTCTCTCTCTCTCTCTCATTTGAATAACGTTAATCAGTATGATTTATATTTCTCAGACAGCTGTGGTGACTGGAACCTTGAAGGCCCTTGAGCTGATGCGTATAGACGAAGGCGGCAAAGGAGGCACTGTCATTAATATTTCTTCTATCGCTGGCCTTTCACAGTCTCCAGTACTACCAATATACTTCGCTACGAAGGCTGCTGTTATACAATTCAGTAACTGTATAGGAGTAAGTATTTATTCATTCATTCGAAGTTGTATGACTGTATTTATGGGAGGTCATGACGATGAACATGATGGTGAATATGAAAAGATTCACAGGTTTTCGGAATTTATGTGCGAAATTAAATTTGAATATAATCATGAACTTTCCTGAATAATAAACCTGCGAAGCATTTGAAAGAAAGAAATATTTTATTTGTGTCAAAAAAGGTTAACATAGATAAAAAAAAAAAAACAATAAAAATAAAAATATAACAATGAGAAAATAACATGCGTATGTCACAAAATGGTCCCAAATCAGCAAAAGATTGCAAATCTTTCGAGCGGCGCTGATATTCTTTTGGGACCATCAAGCCATCAACATTAAAAAAAAAACAAAAGAAATCAAAGTCATTTGAATTTGACTTTAAAGTCAAATTTCTATGGTTTGTGAAACGTTACCCAAAGTTTTTTAATACCGAGGAGGTTTGTGCGCAGCAGTGGGAGAGAAGTACAGTCAACCAATTTGATTCCTAGGCCACTATAGAACCAAGTCATAATGAATCAATTTGTTTATCTTCTACTTCAGTAATTATTGCGTCATGTATGCCATGATGACATCTCGATCTTTGCGGAC
Organism: Archips xylosteana; assembly: GCA_947563465.1. Lineage (NCBI taxonomy): Eukaryota > Metazoa > Arthropoda > Insecta > Lepidoptera > Tortricidae > Archips > Archips xylosteana. The sequence goes on along the minus strand of OX387347.1, from coordinate 19,174,798 downwards.
ATGGTGTCAACGATAATGAATAGTAAAGGATTTTGCTTGTGTATTAACAACATGAAATTGTCACTGTCCGTCTGTCAAAACTTAAATTCTTTTTCTTCTCATGTCATTAAGTGAAAGTCTTTGCATGTGATCGAAAAGTTAATAATTCCTCCACCCGCACTGACGTTGTAATTATCTAGTAGTTAATGCGACAAGGTTCTAGAGTGGACTAGGAATCAAATTCGACTGTACATAGGCTGAAAAAAGACGACATGGAGAAGTTCTTTGTTTAAAGCAAAAGTATCTCCGTAAAAAATAATCCATTAGTATTCCGTTAAAATTTTTTGTTGATTGTCTTCTCTATTTTCCAGAAAGAGGATTATTTTGTAAGAACTGGTGTTCGAGTAGTGACGGTGTGTTTCGGCGCTGCCGATACTGCTCTTATAACTCCAGCGAAACTGGGGTCACTGGACAAAAACATTCCTCCAGAATTTATCTCAGGCGCAGTGCATGCGAAACTACACGTTCAAAAGTAAGTCCAAGTCAAGATCAAAGTCAATCAAATACCTAATCTTTATTTAATTTAGGCTATAAGAAACACTTAATGAATACAGAAGAATCTATGTCATCGGTTTGAGAAAAACTCTTTTGAGAGCAATGCGGCCAGAAACTCAACAAGATAATATATTTCTTCATATCTACAATTTTATTTCGTTACTTAGGTACAACTATAAATTTTAAGACAGAAAAATATTTTTGATATGTAAAGTAAATGTAGGTATGTTTACATGTTTCAAATTTTCTGCGAGTTCATTTTCAAAGCTATAAGTACCCGAGCACACATCTGGTGTCAAACGAAACGAATATCGTACTAACCAGTAAACATTTAAAGAAACCCCAAACTGCTGACATTATTTTTTTCAACATTATTCTATTAGCTACCCTCTAATTTTCAATTTTTATTTATTTCTTATTTATTTCTTAGTTTTGTAAACGTTGAGTTAAATTATGTTTTTTTTTTTTATGTTATTTACAAAAAAAACAAACAAAAGAAGTACAGAAATACTTATGCTAAAATACATCTGCCAAACTGCATAGCAGTTTGTTGGCAGAAAGTTTATAACTCTCACTACTTATAAAGGTTCCGACACTCACTTGGTCCGGTTTTGTTAAAAATTCAAACGGCTGCGTAGGCACAGCGCGCCGCGGCCCTTTGTTATTGATTACTATTTTTAATATGAAGGTGGAATTACGCTGTGCGCTGCGCCGCACGCACCGACATCGGCAATACCAATAAAACAATGCATTATACACAATGAAAAAATGATTAAATGTGAAACAGGAGGAGAATGAGTTCTACGTGTTATTCCGCAAATCCGCGGTAACATTAGCAAATAATTTCATTACTTTCATTTGTACAGTTCCACCGCGAACGACAAGGAAATCTCAGTCAAGGAAACTGAATCGCGTACCAGGGTGGAACCTTTTCACAACCAATTCCACGATGATTTCTTTGGCAGATGTATGGAATGTCAACATGGCATTTGCAATGAAAAGGGTTCACCCTGGTACTCGATACAGTTTCTTCGACTTACATATATGACGGAGGACCAAAATAATTATTTTTGGTCTTAGGTACGGTCAGCTGCAGAGAAAAGGTACACCCCCGGTGTGGTTACCGCCATTACAGGGGCGTACATTTTCTTTGCAGCTGACTGTATATGAAAGTGTCCGATGGGACAATATTATGATTGTGATATTATGCATGCTGGCAAGCGCGGCGTGGAACGTCCACCAACGAGATGGACGCACGATTTGGTGCAAGGTGATGGATGCAAGTCGCTTCGAACCGTAATGATTGGGCGTCAATGAGGGAGGCCTATGTCCAGCAGTGGACGTCCTACGGTTGAAATGATGATGATTATGCATAAAATAAGTTAGGTATGTCTTTTAATTGCAGACCCGAGTCAGCAGCTAAGGGTGTGATTGAGGCGTTCAAAGTTGGCAAGAGCGGCAGCACGTGGATCGCGACGCGCGACCTGCCTGTGCGAGAGATTACTGACAATATCACTAAAGCGTACGAGATTATGGGGGAGCATAATTAAAATAGTTAAAAATTTTCGGCCTTTTCTTTGGAACCTGTATTTGGTACGCTGCTGGAAACCTTTGGGTCCACAGTGTCCACTGTAACAAAACGTTCACCATATTTTGGATGTCCACTGTGTCAGAGCCACCCCTGTGTCAGTCAGGGCGTTCACTGTGTCAGAATGTCCACTGTCTCAGAACGTCCGTTGTATCAGAATGCTCACTTTATCAAAATGTTCACTGTACCAGAACGACCATTGTATCAGAAAGTCTACTTTGTCAGAGCATCCATTGGAAATCACTTCACACGGATAGCTAGCACAATTTTAAAGGTGATTGAGATATTTCAAGTAGACTAAAATCCTTATACGCTTCTCTCAACTGGGTGCTGATAAATAATAAAATGTCAATCCATACGAACATCATTTTGAGAAAATGGCCGATAGTAGTTATTTATATATGTGACTGGTGCAAAATGAGAGGCAATAAAACGAACCGAAGGTGAGTTTCATAATAAGATCACACGAGTGTTTTAACCCTTTAATGCATAGCGTGTCCAAAATGAAACGCTTTCTTTTAAGTACATTTCTAAATTAGAATATTGACAAAAATTCAAACCTTACTGCACAAATTATAAATTTTGAATTTACTTAAAATATAGTGTTTGAAAATGAACTTTAAAGACAGTGTTTCCTTTTGGACACGCTACTCGTATGCATTAAAGGGTTAATCCTAATTATGCACAGTCGCAGACATGACTTTGTCTCGGTAAATGCATATAAAGTCTTAGTTATTTTTTACCAGATATTTCACATCACAAAATACGGTACCTAACATTATATTCTGTTCTTTGACAGTTCGAATTCGAAACAAATGACTGATATTTAAGTATATATTTTTTAAATTCATAAACATTCTAAACTTTGATTCTAGACTTGAGTCTATTCCGATTTTCAAATCGATTCTAATGCTCGAGATTAAAAAAATACTCCACTAGAATTTCAAATCGACTAATTAGATAATCAAAACCAAATATATGATTATTTTGTTTACGAAGATGTTCGAAATTTTAATGTACTCAATTAAAGTATCGATTTCGATGTTTTAAGTTAAACAGCCACAGATACGGTTTCTTAATAAATATAGACCATTTAATTATCGCTTCTGAACATAATGATAGGAAAGTTATGTTATGATATGGATGTAGATAAAGATTTTTATTGCGGATGTTTTAATTTGTTCAAAATATTTTTTGTCAGTTTTCGATATTGTAAGGTGTTATGCCACACATAAATCGTTTTTACAAAATGTAGAAGAGACGACAAAAAATTTGGTATTCAAATCTCAATTTTCGAGCTTTTGTGGGTCACATCACGTTATTGCTTATTAGCATTCAACTAACTTAGTACCTACTTACTTTTATTATGAATCGTACAAAGTAAGTATTGAGGACATGAATAAGGGTTCAAGCCAATAAAAATTGTAAATTTTTAGCTTATTCAAGGAAAACTTTATTCGATGATTTTAAGTCATTATTTTTACAAAAGAAAAGACAACTTTTTAAGCTTAACCTTTTCGACGCCAACGACACATTTATCAGCACCGCAGGTTCTACGCCAACGACTTATATATCAGTCATGGCGTGCAGAGCGATATCTACCTACATGCATTTCTGTAGGGTTTTTTTTACTAAACGTTGATTTGACAAACGTGGTTTTGCCAAAAGACGAAAATGATAAATTAATAGTTTGCCAAGTAATGATTTTTATATGATGATTTGTCAAATAAAGAGTTTGTGAAACTATCAATTTGTGAATCGTGGTTTTATAAAACGATTAATTTGTGAAACAAAAGTTTGCGAAACGTTGTTTGTTAAATGAATATTTGTTGAAACGTTTGTTGCCAAATGATTGGATACCATTCAGGGTAGACACAGTCGCATGTAGGTAACTGTAATGCCGGACCTCACGTTTGGCAAGCGTCGGCAAATGCATAGGACGCAAGCATATCCTAATTAATATTACAAATGCGAATGAGAATATATTTGTTCCCAAGTTCTCTACTGATTTGCCCGCTTTTGCCAAACATAAAAAATGTTTATTTAAAGAAAATCTTATTAATTTATTAATAAAACTAGTGACCCGCCCCGGCTTCGCACGGGTGCAATGCTGATACTAAATATGCATGTATTATACAATATAAACCTTTCTCTTGAATCACTCTATCTATTAAAAAAACCGCATCAAAATCCGTTGCGTAGTTTTAAAGATCTAAGCATACATAGGGACAGAAAGACGGGAAGCGATTTTGTTTTATATGTGGTGATTTGGAAGACAGCGGGAAGCGACTTTGTTTTATACTATGTCTTCGATCTACTATGTAGTGATTATCCTGCGGCCCCACACTAGGCTTTGCCCGTCACGTGGTGGCCTGATTCGGTTTTACTTGGGTTTTACAATAAATTGAGAGTTGGAAAAATTACAATATACGAGTATTAACCGGTTACATAAAGCCACAGTCAAGGTTTTTCTTAAGAACTGTGGTTAGCAAATTTATGCAGAAGAGACTAAGCATAAATGAATGGATGAATTGTTTATTTGTGTGTGTTTGTGTGTGTGTGTGTGTGCTGAGAGAATGTGTGTGCACAAATATAAATAATAAACGTTACGACACACGGTGTGAGGTTCAAAGGCTAGATCAAATATATGTAGATACTAAAGATTGTTTTGTATTGTAGTGGAGATAAAAACGGTTTATGACTGTGATTATTGATAATGGTGGCGGAACATTGTGTTCAGTGGTAGCGAGAATGTCGTACGAGTGGCAGGATAAAGTGGTGTTGATAACTGGAGCCGCCAACGGCATTGGAGCTGGCGTCGTGAGGCTGGCGCTCGAGGAAGGTGTCAAGGTACACAAAAAAATATTATTCAATGAATATTCACTCGGAATCGCAGTCGTTTTCATCATATTTTTCTACAGATGACAGAAAGAAGCGGTAAAAGCGATTTTGATTTTGACGCTAGACAATAAGGGGCTAGGTGAGTGTATACAAAAAAATATCAACATTCAAGTTCGAAATTTTATTCTACCTAGTTACGCACGACAGACTTGGCTGGTAGAATTTAGTCTTCGAGCCTAGCTTGCAGGCTGTGATTTTTCCGCGTAGGCAACACAAATATCATCAAATCATTTTCACTCGATTGAACTGGAATAAGTTGATGAAACAAATTATCAACCAGTGGCGTCTCTAGGGTTACTTTTCAGGGTGTTTTTTGGCCCCTGAGATGCTATGGCCGTAGGGGCGAAGCAAACTCTATACCCCAATCCTAGGGTGGGCATTAGACTATTCTGGGGTGGGCACGGCCTACTAGGCCCCCCTCTGTATACGCCTCTGTTAACAACTTAACATTTTCCAGCACATTGCAATACTCGACGTGGACGAGACAGCTTGTCTGGTCTTTCAAAATGAGTTGAATGCACAATACGGGCCGGACAGATCGCAGTTCTACCAGTGTGATGTGACTAACGACGAACAGCTTTTTTCTGGATTCAACTCTGTTGTAAAAGACCAGGGGAGCATTGACGTGGTTATTAATAATGCCGCTATTATGAACGACTCTCCGAGCGTCTACAGGAAAGAGATTGCTATCAACGTGGTAAGAACAGAACACTGGTTATGACATTTTTCCCACAGCTTCATGTGCGCGGTGATTTTCGACATATCTATTTGTAAGGGTGACTTACAGGGCCGGATTTAGTTGAGATAACTATTATTATTTAGATTGGATAAATAGATTTTTGTTGGATTAATTAAGTTCAATTGGCTTTTGTGGGTACTAAAATTGTACTTTTTTTTGCTGTAGCCTAAATTGCAGTTACATGATGTAACCCTGTTTTTTTTTCAACTTATTATTCATTTTGCAGACAGCTCTAGTGACCAGTACTTTAAAAGCCCTGGAATTGATGCGTATAGACGAAGGCGGTAAAGGAGGGACCGTCATCAATATTTCTTCTATAGCTGGACTCCACCAGTCGTCATTTACTCCCATATACTGCGGCACTAAATCTGCAGTAATACAATTTAGCAACTGTATCGGTGTAAGTATAATTTACTAGTATCAATCAACCAGTAACACACAACAAACACCGTATTTAATGCTAGGATATCTGAAATTGGCCAAGTATTGATTTAACTTGTCTTCAACTGCTAATTTTAAGAAGATGATGATGATGTGTTCCTGTTATTTCTCCTTAGAGGAATATATAGGGCTCGATGAAGAGTTTCCATTTTACTTAGTTTTTTAAAATGAATGGTTTCATTATATTTTACTGAACATAGGACTCCCGCAAATTCATCGCATCCATCTATATCACCATCCGCGTCCGACGCGATTCAGCAAACTTAACCAGGTCGTTACCTCCAACCTGCGTCTTCTGGTCCGTGGACGCCATTCGCGAACCATTTGGCCCCATCGGCCATCAGTTCTACGAGCGATGTGCTCTGCTCACTGCCACTTATTCACTTGTAACCAATTGTACATTTCTTGTCAATTCTTGTCGTGTACTCTACCACTAAAGTAATAATGTTTAATGCATGCCCCTGTAAAATGCCATGTTCATTAACAATTGTTACGGTTAGGCTATGCGAAACGAGTGAGCGTTTTGTCGTTCATTGCACAATTGAGATGCTCGCCACAGTGGTTTCTTGGCAGTAGGTACGCGCAATGAACAGAAAATACACTTTGCACAGTTAGAATGAGACTGACACAATTCGAATTATTCTCATTTCAATACTTAACCTGTTTTTTATACAAAGTTTATTTTAGAAATAAATATAATTCGAATTTTGACTGTCTCATTCTAAAGGTGCGACTTGTGCAGTAATTAGTACCTAGTCGTAGACAGGCCGTTAAACTTAACATTTGTTTGTATTTATGTGATGCTTTGACATTTCGACCGACCTTTAAAGACCTTTAACGACCGCTTTAGCCTAGTTGGTAGTGACCCTGCCTACGAAGCAAGAGGTTCTGGGTTCGAATCCCGGTAAGGGCATTTATTTGTGTGATGAGCACGAATATTTTGTTTCTGAGTTATGGATGTTTTCTATGTATTTAAGTATTTATATTTATCTATATATGTATGTTTATCGTCGTCTAGTACCCATAGTACAAGCTTTGCTTAGTTTGGGACTAGGTCGATTTGTGTGAGATTGTCCCCTAATATTATTAATTAATTTATTTATTATTTTGCCTTTGTCAGGAGCAGATGAAAAACACATACGACGGTTAAAAGGCAAATTGATTCAAAAACCATAATTAGCGAATAGCGATATTGAAGTTATACTTATCTAGCGACCCACCCGGCTTCGCACGGTGCAATTATGCATGAATCTAATATATAAAAATCTCGTGTCACGGTGTTTGTTACCGAACTCCTCCGAAACGGCTTGACCGATTTTTATCAAACTTTTTTCTCCATAATCGGTAGGTCTGAAAATAGGTCGTAGGATATTTTTATACCCCTAGGTGGTATATGACAAAACAACGTTTGCGGGATCAGCTAGTTATTATATATAAACCTTCCTCTGCAATCACTCTATCTATTAAAAAAAAACCGTATCAAAATCCGTTGCGTAGTTTTAAAGATCTAAGCATACATAGGGACAGAAAGACGGGAAGCGATTTTGTTTTATATGTGGTGATTTGGAATCAGCATAATGTATTATAATTCAATGTCACCCAGGATGGCGCTGGAATCAATTCGCTTTTTAATCGTCGATGTTTTTTTTATGTTTATGTCAACTAGTGGCTTTGTGTGCTGTAGACCTCGTAAACCTGTTTTTAGGGTTCCGTACCCAAAGGGTAAAAACGGGAACCCTATTACTGAGGCTCCGCTGTCCGTCCGTCTGTCTGTCTGTCTGTCTATCCATCTGTCACCAGGCTGTATCTCGGGAACCGTGATAGCTAGAGAGTTGAAATTTTCACAGATGATGTATTCCGGTTGCCGCTATAACAAGAAATACTAAAAAATGGAATAAAATAAATATATAAGGGGACTCCCATACAACAAACGTGATTTTTATAGATAATTGTACGGAACCCTTCGTGCGCGAGTCCGACTCGCACTTGGCCGGTTTTTTTACATTATCAACCCATCAGTCCGCCATTTTCAAATATCCCGAAATTAATTCGTCAAAATATAAATTATAATTTTCGAAGTTGCTCACGAAATTTTAGGAGGATCGGTTGAAAAATTAGATTATAGAGGAGAACAGTCAGGGCCGGATTTTGAGGCCTGGAAGCCAAGGGGCATAAAAGGAGTGGAGGCCTCTTGGCGACAAATTATTTTCTACATAATATCCAAAATAATAAAAAAGCCGTGGTGGCCTAGTGGTTTGACCTATGGTGTCTCAATCATAGGGTCGTGGGTTCAAATCCCAGCTAGCACCTCTGAGTTTTTCGGAATTTATTTGCGAAATTACATTTGAAATTTACCATGAGCTTTACGGCGATGGATAACATCGTGAGGAAACCTGCATACATCTGCGAAGAAATTCAATGGTGTGTGTGAAGTTCCCAATCCGCACTGGAACCGCGTGGAACTACGGCCCAAGCCCTCTCATTCTGAGAGGAGGCCTGTGCCCTGCAGTGGGTCGTATATATAAGCTGGGATTATGATGACGATGATCCAAATAATTACTCGTCGGTATTTGAAATTTTTTTTTCGAAATCTCTATTGTGGGGGCCCCTCTATCGTGGAGGCCCCGGGGCTTTGGTCCCGGTTGCTCTCCCCTATATCCGGCCCTGAGAACAGTCTGACTCTGCTGGACAAATATAAGAATTTTTGCTCAAGCTGAAACAGTTCGCTCGCGCTCCACGCTGCTCGGCCAATAAATGGTTAACCCTTTATTATCCCATTAAGTACTTAAACCTTTCTTTATCTAATCGTACTTGTATCATCGTAATCCACGTGTTAAGACTATGTCAAAGAAAAAAGATAATTTCCTTGTAATAAAAAAAAATGAGTCACTATTCCTAGGAAATGACTTAATATTTATTTATTGCCGTGGATAATTTGACAAAAGCCACTTTTTAGGGTTTCGTATCCGAAGGGAAAAACGGGACCCTTTTAATGAGATTTCGCTGTACGTCTGACCGTCTGTCCGTCTGCCACCAGGCTGTATCTTACAACAGTGATAGTTAGACAGTTCTGTTGAAGTTTTCTCAGATGCCCCATACAACAAACGTGTTTTTTTGCCGTTTTTATAGATAATTGTACGGAACCCTTCGTGCGCGAGTCAGACTCGCACTTGGCCGGTTTTATTTAATTTATAAACATCTAATTTTATTGCAATCTTTGTGCTTTACTTTTCTTCGTTATTGGCGTGTGTTATTGCATTGTAAATGCAGACAAAAATTACAACACTGACGTGAAAACATGTTTATTACTTAGCATAACTTTAAATGCTGTTTTATTCGGTTTGATACACCAGACTCTTTACACAAGTCAATGTCACAATCAGCCTTATGGTAGCTACTTAATGTGCAAGTAAACAACTACGTACTGTACGCTTAGTATAAGTTTTACTTCACCAAAATACTTCTCGATCGCGTTTACGTAAAAATTTAAATTCTATGGAAACATGAACGCGCGCGCGCGGAGGCGCTGTCCATGTTTCCATAGTAATTGATTTTTTTACGTAAACGCGATCGAGAAGTATTTTGGTGAAGTAAAATTTATACTAAGCATACAGGTCGTCACGTGACACAATGTATGGCGCAACCGAAATTCTGCCGCTCATGATTCACAAATATACAGTATATTTGTGAATTTTTTAGACGTACTTGAAGACATTTACAGGCAATATTTAAAATAGCTCCAAGTACAAACGGATATGTTAGCCAGTTGTTCGTTAACTCGTTGGAATACCTTCAATCGGCAAAATGTGAAAAAACCGGCCAAGAGCGTGTCGGACACGCCCAATATAGGGTTCCGTAGCCTTTACGAAAAAATCAAGTAATATTTTTCTAAGGATTTCATATGTGTACGGAATCTTCCAAGTTTAGGTATGTTTTATACCTTAGGCTACTATTTACTCTTAAACTACAAATAATTCCCAAGCAATCTTAGCCGCTATAATTTTCCTTGTAAATTTAATATATTTACTACCATTCTGAATTTTTTCAAACTTTTCCACCCAACAGTTTAAATTATAGAGGGGGGGGGGGGGGACGGTCGATTTTAATGAAAATTTTCACTTTAAAGTTGAATATTTCGCAAACAGATCACTGAATAGAAAAATCATGTTAGCAACCCCGTAATGGTTTTAAAAGACCTATCCAACGATATCCCGCACTATAGGGTTAGTCGAGAAAAAAAAATCACCCCCACTTTACGTCTATGGGAGGTACCCTAAAAAAAATATTTTTTATTTTTTTATTTTACCACTTTGTTGGCGTAACTGATATGTATATTCATGCCAAATTACAGCTTTTCAGTACTAACAGTCTCTGAGCTTAGCCACGAACAGACAGACAGATAAACAGACAGACAGACGGATAGACATGGCGAAACTATAAGGGTTCCTAGTTGACTACGGAACCCTAAAAAGATATCAGTCAGTTGTCTTGTTCTTCGATGTGTTGGTAGTCAATATGAAAGCACTAAAAAACGCTCTAAGATCATCTTTAACTACTGGAACTATGAGGTGGAGCCCTCTCATTCTGAGACGAGTTCTGTGCCTTGCAGTGGGACGTGTGTAGGCTGGGATGAAGCGTATTTTTGTCATTTTTTATTTATAGAAAGAAGATTACTTTGCGAGAACTGGCGTCCGGGTGCTAACGGTGTGTTTCGGAGCCACCGCAACCAGCCTGTGCTCGCCGGCTAAACTTGGCTCTCTGGACAAGAACTTCACGCCTGAATTCATGTATGGAGCCGTGGCCGCTACATTGCATATTCAGAAGTAAGTCAGATTAGTTGCTTTTAATATTAAGAATAATCAAGTTTTCGTCATGGATCATACAAATTTTTTTTGTTCTCTTGGTGGACATGGCGAAAGGTAAGGATCTACATTCCTACAGCCAATATAGTTTTGAGTAAAGTCTACAACGGTGTGTGGGATGCCTGGCCAACTTTCGCTCCATTTAAATAAATCTTAAGTTTGCTGACACGGAGTCGCTAATTTTATGTCCACAGGAGAGACAACTTTTGTTTCTTACGCGCTGTGTCTAACTCTCATAGTGTGTTTAAGGGATTCTAGTACAAAACTGCTGTATGTCAGTCTATCTTTTGATCGGTAATTTTCATAGAACACTAGCTGTTGCCCGCGACTTCATCTGCGAAGAATAGGGGTATAAAAAATAGCCTACGACCTATTCTCAAACCTACCGAATATAAAGAAAAAAAATCATAAAAATCGGTCGAGCCGTTTCGGAGATGTTCGATAACAAACACCGTGACACGAGATTTTTATATATTAGGATGTACAATAGGCGCTATACAGTAACAAATAATAATAATAAAAATAAAGTAAATTAAGACCCTTCTAATGCGGTAGTAATTCTTTTCGAACTTCATTGACAAGCTTCGGATCAGGAAAATATTTATACAAAAGTCAAGAGCCAATTCAAATGCCAGCAGAAGATCACGTTTTTATTGTTTTTAACGGAACCATGGTCTCTCCGAAATTAAAAATTCGAACTTCGTATCGTAAAGTCCCGCTCTCGCTAATAGTATTTAATAGGAGAATAAGAGGGACGGTACGATACGGTCTTCGAATTTCAGAGTAGTCCCCCACGTACGTAGGAATATCTCCATGTTGATTTTTTTTTAGGTAAGATACTCGTGACTCTTAGTCGACTAGTCCCATAAGACTTATGGGAACGGAAGCGATACTTGCACTCGGTACCGCTCTGCTTTCAGAGCATGACATGAGTGCGTGTGAGCCAACTTTGGGGGCGGCAGGCGTAAGCTTGCCTTTGGAATCCAAAAGTTTAATGGTTACTTGACCTGAAATGTGTTTTAACAGAATCATTTTTAATTATTGTGACATTGGAAGACTATCTCCAATATTATTATTTTTTATTTTTTCCTTTTTTATTTTTTTTTGACGGTAGAAGCATTCTACACTTCCACTAAACGTAGATATAGTTAAGATGTAGGTATAGTTTTAGTTTTTTTTTAACTAAGGGACCCAATACATCCCTGTATTGTTTTTTTTTTATATACTTAATTATTATTTTTTTTTACTTAATTCTGAATTTTTATGGTTTTTTTAGTTTGTAATTTTTAAGAGTTTGTAATTTATTATATTGTTATTTGAAAAGATGACTTCCTGCCAAGTTTCTTGCGGCGCATTCTTCTTGGCAATGATGGTCCTTACGAAAGAGCTGGTAGTTTTAAAAAAAAGTGACATGTAAAAGAGCCCTTTGCGGCTTACTTGCAGAATAAACGTTTTGATTTTGATTTTTTGATTTTGATATTGAGTTCGAACTCAATAGCGATGGAAAACTACGTTTCAACATCCTTTTTTACACGACTACGGCAAAGACAAAAAGAAGTGTAATTATTTTAACAGTCTATGTTTGTATGTACGGATGTTCCACCGTAGCGTCAAGACTACTCATCCGATTTTAATAAATAATTTACAGAATGGAATCAGCAGCGAAAGGCGTGATTGAGGCGTTCAAAGTTGGCAAGAGCGGCAGCACGTGGATCGCGACGCGGGACCTGCCTGTACGAGACATCACCGACAATATTACAAAAGGATACGAAATAATGGGAGAACATAATTAAAATAGAAAAACATTTTAATTGCAGCCGAAATGAAAGTTTTATGAGGACTCTGTTGATCGACGCCTCAGGGGACCCACGAGCTGGCACTTACTTATCCCAGGGGATCGCCTTTGCGATCCAAAGGGGTAATGCCGTCAGCATCATGGAGACCCTGCCGCAGTCAGATCTTTTAGACGGGGTTTCCTTTTTATTAAGAAAGCTAGTGTTTTAGGTTTTTTTCTTACAGATAGGTACTAAAATTTCATTATTTTTTCTTATTTAATTACTTAATTAATTACGATTTGAATGATTTGGACCAGTATAGATGAAATATGTAATTTTCAATTATACTTTTAATTTTAAAACTGTTTTGTATTATTGTTGTCAAGGATTTGTCACACTGGATGCGTTCTGCGGTCGCGGTCAGGTCAAATTGAACACAGCCCGCATTATGTATGAACAACATTGTCAGTGTCTATATATTGCGCGTGCGTGCGATCTGACCGCACGGACCGCACGGTCATATCGCATATCTATACAAACCGACATAAGACCGACAAAGATGTTCATACATAATGCGGGCTGCGTTCAATTTGACCTGACCGCGACCGCAGAACGAATTCAGTGTGGCAAATCCTTCAACCACTCATTAAATTTTGACTGGATCTGGTTCATAAATATTTTTTTTACCTATTCCTACAAACTCTTTCGACATACTCGTATTATATCATTTCCGGTGCCCCTTTTCTCCCATAAAATTTTAAGTCATAATGTATCATTAGTCATAATCAACGTTAGTCATACAGTGATTTATTTCTGAAAAGGTATTTTTTTCAGGACTTTTTTAAATGCCATCTTATAGAATGCAGAGGTTAGGTTTGTTTTATAACAATTCCGAAAAATAAATTGTTTCAGAAATAAATCACTGTATAACTAACGTTAATTATGACTAACGTAATGATACATTATGACTTAAAATTTTATGGGAGTCATTATAGACCCTATTGTTTCATTTGTAATTTGGCGTGAACAAAAAATATCAGTTGTGTAAATATCGCACACTAGTTTCATCCCACAGCTTCGCTCGCGGATAAATTAGATAATTGGCTAGCTCTGTATCGCGTGGGAATTTCGAAAAATCCTTTCTCAGCTCAGTGCACCTCTGATCACTTGTGGTGTATTTAAAAGGAATATGACCTTCAAAATTTCAAGTCTTAGCTTGAGTAGTTTAGGATGTGTACTGTCTGACACTCAGTCAGTCATATTACTTTTTTATAGGTATATGTAGATTTAGTCGTAATTAGGGGGTTAATTATGAACTCACACCTGTATTATGAAGTCGCACATGCTTGTAAAGTATTCTTCGAAAGCAGAACAATTTAAGTATATTGTAAGTATTCCAAATACCCACGAAGTACCTAGTACAAAATTACAATACAATAAATCTTTGTTGTCAACCACATAATAAACAGTTTAAGGCCGCACCGAGCTTCTTGTGCTAATCGATTTTAGGTATTCTATGCACTTGTGAGAGCGGCTAGAATCAAAGCCGTGCGTAAGCGCAAGCGATGCTAGTTCCCCGTCCGATGGTCGAAGGAGAACTAACGCAACTAACTATACGGACAAGAGGGAAGCACGATGGCTCAACGAAGAACGATGGTCACACCGCGCGTGCATTTAGGTATTTTTATCGTATTCCTAAAACAAATACTTACATATTTTAAAAATGTAGCATCACTAGGCTCTAGAAAACATCAATATTGATATTGACGACCGGATAACGTAGTTGTAGTAGTAGCCTGACTACGAAGCATGAGGTTCCGGGTTCGATTCCCGGTTGGGGCGGATATTTGTGTGAAAAATACGAATGTTTGTGCTCGAGTCTTGGATGTTTAATATATAAGTATTTAAGTATATATTTTACCTACATATATAAGTATGTTTATCCGTTGTCTAGTACCCATATTACAAACTTTGCTTAGTTTGGGACTAGGTCAATTGGTGTGAATTGTCCCGTGATATAAAAAAAAAATAGGATTATCACGGGTGTGACTTTAAAAGTCGGCCCCCGTTTACAGTAAATTGTAAATCGATATGATAGATGACAATGATGTCGTACAAGTGGCAGGATAAAGTGGTGCTGATAACCGGAGCTGCTAACGGCATCGGAGCTTGCGTGGTGGTGTTGGCACTACAAGAAGGGGCTAAGGTAAAACGTATTCAAAATCGTACTTGCGTTAGTGCTTAATGTCACTGCATACCTACACAGTGGAGTACTTTACACTTAGTGATTCACAGTCCACTACTAATTCCATTGACGGTAAGTCGGCTGGTGCCTGAATATCCTCACTACTTTAAAGAAAACTGGCATCTCAAAATCAATAATCTTACAAAATTTATTTTAATCCGTCGTCATAAGGTTACTTTTATTTAAGCTCGCATATGGATTTGAGATACGAGCTTTTTTCAAAGTAGGTACAGTCACGAGCTTTAAATTGGAACCCACTTAAGGTTGACAGTCCTGTCATAAGTACTCGTATTGTATAGGAATTCAAAGGATATTTTTTCGAAATGGGTCCCAAAATAAAGCACGCGACCGTACCTAGTGGCGATATAGCCGCTGTCAAACGCGAGTGTTAATTGACAACATTTCATATTTCTAAGACTATAATTTGATTTGTTCTCTGTATACTGTTTGGAGAGAGAAAGACGCTGATAGTTTTAATTTTTCACTAGGATTATTAATTAATTTATTACAATTTTTTAAAGATGTGCTTATTCTAAAAGAGCGTAACGATAGAATAGATCCATTACTTTTGTCTAGTCTCTATTAAAAAAAAGTGATGACGTAAATTTGACATTAAGGTTGTTATCAAATTTAAAATTATGACAGCTTTTTTTTCTAGTGAAAAGGGTAAAAGAAATATATCTATTCTGTGGAGGTACAGGTAAGTACACATATGTTTTTTAAATTTGTTGTATTTTTTTAAATATGAAGAAATATTTTATAATAAATATTTTTCCGTGTTCAGGAGGCGAAACTCTTTCGATTCCTGTAGTAATTTTCAGGTGTTAAAAAAATGAAATGTTGTCAATTGGCCATGCTTTATATTTTTGGTGTATGGTTTTAATAATTTATTTGATAAATATAGACTATTTTAAGAAACTAATTTCGGTATTTTTGTTTTTAATGATTCCTATCTACATTAAAAAAATATATTAATTTATTGCTTTCGTGACGTCATCAAATGCATAATGGACAATGTAGTCTTCATCTGCACAAAAAAAAATACAGTAAAGTCTCTGGTAAAGTCAACATCAAGGTGTTAACGTCACCGCGGACGGCTAACCTCAAAAAAATTTGAAATCACTAACTGAACTTGTTTGAAATGGAAGGCTACGAGTGTTTCGTCCCTTTATGTTCGAATAACAGCAGGGATAAGATAACCCGGATTTGTTATTCGTACCAATCCCAGAACGACGGCGAGAGGAATGGTGTCGAGAAGTAAAGCAAAAATACTTCAAGAACTATTTGCAGTTTTGTTGTGAAGATCATTTAAATGTATCTGCCTATTTAAAACAAACACATTACTTTTACACAATGATTTAATAATAAAGTCTTGACCATTGAGTAGCTCCTTTTATTTCAGCGATGTTGTGGTTGCTAGAATTCGTCATGAACTCCAGTATCATGCCATTGTCCACTTGTGGCAAATTGCGAAAATCGTCTTTTTCGAAATTAGCCGTCCTTTTAGCCATTTTCAGTGCCGTTAGAGGATAAAATGCTGCTTAAACCTTATATATGGTTTTAGTCTTTGTGCTTAAATAACAAATAGGTAAACAAACAAACCACAAAACGAAACGACACGTCAATGTCAAGTTTGAGTTTATGTTTGATATAGACTAGACACGTTTTTTTTAAATAAGGCAAAGGAATCATTATCCATTATTCATTTGATGACTCACAGAAAGGTCATTTGAAGTTCAATACATTTCAACGAATATCTTAATAATTTTTTATTTTTTATTTTTTTCCACACATATTTAAAAAGTAAGCATGGCTAATTGACTCTATAACGTGCTCTAACTTTCTATGTGTGTGTAATATTTAGAACTAGACAGTGCAAAATTGAAAAACAAACTTGTAGGTACAATGTGTGTTGTGTGAGTGATTTTATAACTTGAACGAATAACTTAAATGTATAAAATATTAAAAATAATGTAGAATTATTATACCTATTTACTTTAAATTACATAAAAACTTGAACCAAATTAAAACTAGTAATAGTAATTAAAAATATATTAAAAGGAGCTGATAACTGCAGTAAATAATTTATTGAATTAGGCGTTACTTTGCGGAGGTCCATATTAATGAACTGAAACAATTACTTTGCTCACCCGCGACCTTATGTTAGTTACGTTTATGCAAAAAATGTGTGTTCAAGCAGTTCAGTTGAAGTAAGACTCGAAGAAAAAGTTATGAAAGGTTCCCCCGTGGTATGGACCCAAAGATGCTGGCAGCATTTCTTCCCTGTATAGTAATCTTGATACTTTGTGCAAGGAAGCTGCCAGCCCTTCAGTCCCCTGTAGTATGAACATATTTTATTTCTCATTCGGTATACTATACGTCGAAACGAGCAAACTGCTGATACTTTTAAGATCACAAATATTAACACAGCTGTACACAGTTTTGAATAACATACGTTTCTTATTTCTTATTTGACATGCTCGGAGAAACTTTGGAATAGCTTGTAGCGTCAATACTTCCAGATATAATTTAGGGACTTTGATAAAACAGGGTTACGTTTTCCTTTAAGGGCCGGCAATGAACCTATGAAATGAATGAACTTATGCTATGGGTGTCTACGGTCTGCGGGTATTGCTTTATAGCATCTGCTCCTTTGCCCCTATTATAAAATAAGTCACCGCTTTATCGCGTCGTTATTCTTTTGTTTCACAGCACATTGCTATCCTAGATATAGACCAAACGGTAGGAGTAGCTTTTCAAGAGGAGCTGAACAAGCAGCATGGCGTTGGCAAGGCTAAGTTTTATCGAGTGGACGTGACAAACGATGAACAGCTGTTCGCTGCGTTCGAGTCCGTTGTCGAAGAACATGGGGGCATCGATGTGGTCGTAAACAATGCAGGCATCATGAACGATATGCCACATATCTACAAGAAGGAGATTGCTATCAATTTGGTATGAACTCGAATACTAGTATTTAGCTTAATTTCCTTACGAGTATTTCCTTTGCTTCCACCACCAAGTTTTCCCTTGAGAAGCAATTCATTGATGTGCGTGAAAGGTTTCAATCTGTTCTGGATCCGCATGGGAACTAAAACCCAAGCCCTCTCAATCTGTGAGGAGAACTGTACCCATAAGTGGATCGTGTATAGGGTAATTGAGAGAATAATGGTGAGAAAAATATTTGGATACCAAATCAAAATCAAAAGTTTTATTTCTGTAAGTAGGCTGTTAAGCGCTTTTTTAATTATCTTTTTTTGAAACTACCAGCGCTTTCGGAAAGACCATGATTACCAAAAAGAATGCGCAGCAAGAAACTTGGCACTAAGTATTTTTTTCTAAAAACAGATTACAATTTCATCATCATACATTACAGAATACATTTCATGCATTGCACAAAGAAAACTCACTAAACAATTATAGACAGCATTTTACTAACAAGTGTAAATAACACAGAAAAACCAGAACACTATTCCACTGGCACGATTTCATTGACCGAGATATGTATGGAGACCCTTTACACAGTATCTAGGTAGTTGGATCTCAGAAACAATACCTCTACAGGCTATTTTTTTATATCAATATTCCAATTCGGGTTTTGGGGCATGATAAATACTTATACTTACTAATGATTCACAGAAGCGAAGATGCGGGTAAAACTTAGTTTGTTCATATTTCTAAATAGTTTCATTATTCCACAGACTGCTGTAGTGACGAGTACGATGGAAGCCATAGAAGTAATGCGCACAGACAAAGGCGGCAAAGGAGGGACGGTGATCAATATTTCTTCAGTAGCTGCCATACAACAATCATCTTTCATGCCTATTTACTATGGCACTAAAGCAGCAGTATTGCATTTCAGCAACTGTGTTAGTGTAAGTAAAACTAGCCTGGTCTGGTCCACAAATCACTTGTGAGTTGATAAACAAGCTTCAATATGTCCGCAATAAATTACACGCAGATATGATCCTTGTAATGATGAAAATAAGGATCATATCTCCATGTCATTTATTGTGGACATATTGGAGTTTGATATTTATCAATTCACTTATAATCATACCCCGGATTGACGGGAGCAAATCGGTACTGACGTTTAATTAGTGCGAGGATAAATTAAACTAATTTCATTAGTTCACATCGATAAAAATGTCGTACAACCATTGTGTAAGTAGTTCTAAGATTTTATATAATCACATACAAAAAATAAACTTTTTGAAGAATTACTACACTAGCACTGGTACATTTTTGCTCCCGTCAATCCGGGCATACGCTTATGATTATGAATCAGAAGGATGATACCGCTTGAGATTTTCTCTGCCAAAGATTATGACGGGCAAATGCGTTTGTACCCACTACGAATGATAAAATCCCTTCATGAAATACAATTTCACCCTCTGTAGGGCTAGTAACATGCGATCGACGATTTGATTTTAATTGACGGTTAAAATCTCAATCATCATGTCAGTATGGATTGCCATATTCTTGTTAGAAAGAGACAATGATTTCTAACCTATCACATAATATGTTGCAATTTAAGCTGAATATTTTAAGTAAGTATTTTATTATTGCATACAGTTCTTTTGAATCTTAAGAAAATATTGAAATTAAAAAAATGTGAGTTAAAAATATAATATGAACTTAAGTATATCAACGCTGGTTATATTAAATGTGGTCTATATTATAAATAGATTACTAGTACATAAATAACATTTTCGTAAGTGGCAGTGAGCAAGGCACATTGCTCTTAGAGCCGATGGCCGATGGGACAGTAAGATTCTGGAGTACGGACCGTGAACCGCGGATGTGGCGCGGGTAGACACCCAACAACATGGACCGACGATTTGGTAAAGGTCACAGTCACAGGAACCACTTGGATGCGGGCAGCGCAGGACCGATCATTGTGGAACTCTCTGGAGGAGCCCTTTGTCCAAAAGTGGACGTCTTTTGACTGATATGCTGACGGTGAATATGTTCTTTCCGAACAGTTTAATTGGTATCGTAGGCTTAGGCACATCCATACTATTAACATTTCTACTTGATATTCCGCGCCGTACAACCAAATCACCGACCACAGGTAATTAATTACTCGCAGTTTTAGAACAAAATGATTAATTTTATTTTCAGATACAAAACAATTTTGAAAGAACTGGCGTCCGAGTGCTTACGATATGCATCGGCGGTACAGCTACGGCTCTTTCTTCTAAAAACAACATTGGATCTCATGATAAAAATATAAGTCCCGAAGAAATGCACAGTGATAAAGTAGCGAAGGTACCATTGCAAAAGTAAGTTTTTCTAACGAAAGTGTGAATAATTATTGATGGTATGGACGTGTAATGAAACTGTATGTAATAAGCACCTATAGGTAACGCCAACACAACGTCAAAATCCCGCTGTCATTACATGAGATGTGGTTGTGTGCGTGGCCTCAACTCTGGTGGCGTTACCTCTAGCTAAGATTGCATTAAAATTGTGATAGGCAACCAACCCAAAGCTACCTCTCAGTGGAGAAACCTAGGCTAGTGAGCAAAAAAACCAGCGTGTTATAATATAATGACGAGGCAAATAGCGCTACCTTATTTAGGGGGTCGACCGCGAACGGTATAGTATGGGAAGAGGAACAGAAAGAGTGGAATGAGAAGTGAATAATCTCTTTAAGTACATAGTAGGTGGATCATTCTTCTTTATTACCTAAGTACCTTTTTTTTCATGAACAAAAAATGTGTGACATATATACCCCATTTTTCTGTCATATAGAAAAAAAAATGTACTATTGCATGTACAAGTTTGGTATGAAGTATCTTTTTGTATTTATTTTTTCAACTTCATTTTTTATTACTTTTACGGTCATCCCGTGAAACCATATTTTTCATACTAAATACAAACTGAAATATAGATGCACAGAAAAAAGACCAATGCTGGGAATCGTACCCAGGTCCTCAGCATTCCGTGCTGCGTGCTTACCATTACACCACCACTGGTCTAGAGATTAGACACGAATCTTTTCTACACATCGTACATTTCAGTCTGTTAGATAATCACCTTAAGCAGTGATAAACGCACATCTATGTTACACCCTCTATCGAGAGACTTTAACACTCCTTTGGAGCTAACCAAAATAAGCGATGGTAGATGGTAGTGGATGTAGGCGGCGGTAAGCACGCAGCACGGAATGCTGAGGACCTGGGTTCGATTCACAGCATTGGTCTTTTTTCTGGGGTTTTTTCTGTGCATCTATATTTCAGTTTGTATTTAGTATGAAAGAAAAAACTATTGCATGTGTATTTTTAATAAATATATAATTACTTGGGTGACAAATCGACTGTAGGCAAAATCGAAGAGCGACCCAGGCCTTCCTTTTTTCCTTTCCTTTACATAGATGTTAAGTGTGTTCCCAATCATGTGCTGAAATATGAAATTCCGGATTAAATTTAAGGCATACAATCTTACACATTTTAACAAATTATTTATAGGGTAGAGGTAGCAGCGAAAAGTGTCATCGAGGCGTACAAAATGGGCAAGAGCGGCAGCACCTGGATTGCGACTCGGGGCGCGCCTATGCGAGACATCAGCGACAACATCACTAGAGCCTACCAGATCATGTCAGAATTTAACTGAATAGGTATAATACTAAACCGGAAGACGCAGTGTACTGCAGTGAAGTGTTTTCGTTTATTGATGTTGTAAATAATATTCAATTATATAGTAAGATAAGTTTAAATATAGTAACCTCTCATATGTTGCCGTGCCCTTGAATTGACTAACCGAATTGTAACATCTACTATTGATAAGAGTGATTTGCAATTAAATAAATGAGAAATAATCCCAATATATGTCGCTGTCTAATGGACTAGACAATGCTGAATCACTTGATTGGTATAAA
The DNA here is from genome assembly GCA_947563465.1 of Archips xylosteana. NCBI lineage: Eukaryota > Metazoa > Arthropoda > Insecta > Lepidoptera > Tortricidae > Archips > Archips xylosteana. The sequence continues at coordinate 19,152,833 of OX387347.1, read as the reverse complement.
TAAGGATTGGTAACTTAATAAATGTTTCACTGAGAAAATGCTCCCCTTACTTCTATGAAATAAAAATCCCCTTGTTGAGCAGCCCGTCTCGTCTGGCAGCTCGCCCTTTCTCCGGTAAGTTGTAAAAGCCATAAGAGGGTAACAGCAACAGTCCATCCGAAAAAAAAGTGTCATTCGTCAAGCAACAGTTGTAAGATGTAGGTACATTTAAGATGGTTAACAGTAGGTCAATAGAGATCCGGCTCGAAGGACCATGATCAACCGTTATGTGATTTATATGTAAGGCGGAGTGTTGGCAGGCCTGCCACTAGGTGGACTGACGCCATCACAAGAGTTGCGACAACAGGTGGATGCAGGTGGCGAGTTGTCATCATTGTGGCGTACTAAGGGGGCTTTTGTTCAGCAGTAGACTAAGACGTCTTCCGCCTGATGATAAGGATGATAACTGAATAAATCATAAAAAACTGTATTTATAACGCCCAACACAAAAAGAGGGGTGTTATAAGTTTGACCGCTATATGTGTGTGTGTGTGTCTGTCTGTGTGTCTGTTTGTGGCATCATAGCCCTTTAACGGGTGAACCGATTTGAATGCGGTTTTTTATTAGAAAGCTGGTTTCTTGGGGATGTATCTTAGATATGTTTCATCAAAATCGGTTTTGCCGTTCCAAAGTTATCAGCTCTTTTGTTAGCTGCGGAAGGGATCTTAGACACATAATGGGCATTTACTTTATGTTCAAACATACGTATGTCATAATTGCGTAAAGGGTTTTTAAATTTTTTAATTTATAGTAATGTACATATATTAGCTTGCGCGCGAGGAAGGCAAAGTGCAACGCAGAACATTTTTCACAGTCAAACTATTATCGGTATTGTTTTTGAATAATCCAAAATCTATTAAACAGACTCGCAGGTACTCGTGCATTCACAGGTAGAAATTCGCCCTACTAATGTGTCACGACACGAGTTCAGAAAACTATGCGGGCATGCTCTTTACTGCCTAGTTTCTCCATAGTGTGCGCTGTGCGCCGGTCCTAAACAAAAAGTTGGTCCACCATAACCCAGACGGAGTAGCGGGCAACAGCTAGGTAATACAAAAATAAATGAATTTAGAATGTGGGGGCACTTCTGGGGCGTAAATAAAAAAAAGCGAAATTGGACAAAATCACTTTGTTGTGTACACTGGATTCGGCAGTATGTTATTTCAGAGATCGAGCTATCTGCATACCTACTAAATTTCATTCAAATCCTTTCATGCGCTTTAGCGTGGAAAAGTAATAGAGACACTCGCATGACATTATATTCTTTCACAAACTTTTAAATTAATATGAGTGGGACTAGTGAATCGCCCAGCTTTGCACGTGTAATAATTTAAGTTTTTTTGGAATCCGTACTGAGAGTTTTATTACAAAGTGTTTCGTCAATCGCTCCAGGTGAGTGTGGTTCGAGACCTTCCGTCCGGCTACGTAACTGAGTTAATTTTGTAACCAGCTACGAAATGGGAATATTTTTTATCGCTTGGAACCCAGTTATGAAGGAAGAATTGTTTGTCTTTATTTGTAACTCATTTGTAACTAACTACATAGTAGGAATTATTTTTCCTAGTTGGAAATCCAGATACGTATAGAGAATTCTTTGTCTCAACTTGTAACTGATTTGTAACTGGCTACAAAGTAGGAATTATTTTTCCCTGTTGGAAATCTAGATACGTGCACCCCAGGCCAAAAGTATGGAAACAAGCTTACATGGCCATACAAATCCGAGATTTTCAAACACAAAAAGCTAAACAGTAAAAAATATTATCGATCATTTTTACTATTTCTGTTACAGTGGTAACAGAAACACAGCCTCTGTAAAAATATTAACTGTTTAGCTATGACGGGTCATGAGGTACAGTCCGGTAATTAACTTTATTTAACAGCGTTTATAAAAAATCACCTATTATTTAAAATATTCCCAGTTCGTAACTGGTTATAAACTGGGAAAAAGTAGTTCCAAACTAAGATAATTAATTCTCAATGCGTAACTGGGTTTAAAATAAAAATAAAATAAAAATAAATATCACGGGACAATTCACACCAATTGACCTAGTCCCAAAGTACGCTTAGCAAAGCTTGTGTTATGGGTACTAGGCAACGGATAAACATACTTATATAGATAGATACATACTTAAATACATATTAAACACCCAAGACCCGAGAACAAACATTCGTATTTTTCATACAAATATCTGCCCCGACACGGGAATCGAACCCGGGACCTAAAGCTTCATAGTCAGGGTCTCTAACCACTAGGTCATCTGGTTTCAAAGGGATAAAAAATATTTCCAGTTCGTAACTGGTTATAAACAGGGAAAAAGTAGTTACAAACTAAGATAATTAATTCTCAATGCGTAACTGGGTTTCAAAGGGATAAAAAATATTCCCAGTTTGTAACTGGTTATAAACAGGGAAAAAGTAGTTACAAACCAAGATAATTAATTCTCAACACGTAACTGGGTTTCAAAGGGATAAAAAATATTTCCATTTCGTAGCTGGTTACAAAACTCAGTTACGTAGCCGGACGGAAGGGTTCGAGAGGTAGGACGAAGCGAAATTACAATTCCTTGTAGTAGGGTAAGCGTACCATTGAATGAACAGTACCCAGTGAATGAACAAAACGATAATTTTTTGAAATAATAAGAATTTGGTACGTTTCTACCACGCCTCGTATTTTTTTTCGACTAGCACCTTTACTTGTCAGGTTCTGGTAAATTTGCTTCGACTCCTAAGCAACAGTTTTGAAATGGCGACGATGTAAAGTGGACGTACGTATGTTGTACATTTTTTCTATGGAGCAGTATTAAGGAAGAACGAAAGCTACTATACTTCTGATGTATTTGACCCCGCCATCTATCATTCATTGGGTATGGTTTTTTTAAGCTTTAAAGACCTGTTAGTGCTATTCATACATAGTTTAATGTAATTTATTTACAAACAATACCTTTTAATCCAGTGTTTTTTTACTGGAACCCAAAATCGCCTAAATCCAGTGAATGAACGGGGGTGTTCATTCACTGGGACTGCAGGATTTTCTATTTGTGCAATATCTTTCCTTCTAGTCGTCATATTAAGATTTCGTTTTCAGTGACATTGATCCAAATACATTATCTACCGAAAGGCCAGTATTGGAACAAACGTAAAATATAGGTTCATTAACTGGTTCAAGTTTTCCAGTGAATGAACTATGTCACTTATAGCTAGTTCATTTACTGGTTTTCAAGATCTAGTGAATGAGCAATACTCTTATTTTTGTATTTTAATTGTTTTAGAAATTGAATCGACCAAATAAGTACATTGAATGTATTTGTGTTAACATAACTTCGCTTTTGTATATTTATAGTATAACAAAACATCATATTCAAAGTTGTTCATTCACTGGTTTCATTTGTTCATTCACTAGAATTTTGCGTTCATTCACTGGTGATTTTCCATTTTTTCACTTAAATAGTGATATATCTTCAAACTGTGCAATAATACTGTTGAATAATGATGATGTTAGCCAACTAGAGTAGTTGGTTGTGCTATACAAAAAGTAATATTTTAAATAAACTGTGCCCAACTGTCTAAAATTAATTTTCAAAGTCGAAAAATTCCTTAAGTGTTCATTCACTGGTACACTTACCCTAGTTGGCCAGTCCGATAAGCATCTGAATCTATTAACGACCGCTTTAGCCTACGAAGCAAGAGGTCCTGGGTTCAAATCCCGGTAAGGGCATTTATTTGTGTGATGAGCACGAATATTTGTTCCTGAGTTATAGATGTTTTCTATGTATTTAAGTATTTATTTATCTATATAAGTATGTTTATCGTCGTCTAGTACTCATAGTACAAGTTTTGCTTAGTTTGGGACTAGGTCGATTTGTGTAAGATTGTCCCCTAATATTTATTTTATTTTTATAAAAAAACCGGCTAAGTGCGAATCAGACTCGCGCACGAAGGGTTCCGTACCATTATCTATAAAAACGGCAAAAAAATCACGTTTTGTTGTATGGGAGCCCCCCTTAAATATTTGTTTATTTTAATTTAATTATTTATTTTTAAAGTAAATATATAACTAAATATTCTGTGAATATTTCAAGCGTCTACCTATTGCCGTTATCAATATCGAGCAAAACGAGCAAAAAAATCACGTTTGTTGTATGGGAGCCCCCTTAAATATTTATTTTATTGTTGTTATAGCGGCAACCGAAATACATCATCTGTGAAAATTTTAATTGTCTAGCTATCACGGTTCATGAGATACAGCCTGGTGACAGACGGACGGACGGACGGATGGACAGCGGAGCCTCAGTAATAGGGTCCCGTTTTTACCCTTTGGGTACGGAACCCTAAAAAGGTAAGAGCTACGGTAGGCTTGTGGTTTGACCTATCCCCTCTCAAGCAGAGGGTCGTGGTTTCGAGGGATCCCCTCATATCGCATAAAATTTTTACGCATATTTTTCGTTTGGCATAATTCATCAATTCGCATACCTAACTCTATTTTCTCAGAAACCATTCATTATTCAGGAATTTTGAAATGGTTATCCTGTAGGACTCGATAGGATAGGTTAGGTTAAGTTATAACAAGTCTGAATAATAAATGGTTTCTGAGAAAACAGAGTTATGCGAAACGATGAATTATGCCAAACGATGATTATGGGTAAAAATTTTATGCGATTCAATAGGGAACCTGGTTTCGAGCCTGAGCTCGCACCTCTGGGTGTTTAGAAATATAATGTGCGAAATTACATTACAAAATATTAATATACCATAAGCTTAACCGTGAAGGAAACATCGTGAGGAAACCTGTACATGTTTGCGAAGAAATTATAAAATGTGTGAAGTTCCAAATCCGCACTGGGTCCGCGTGGGAGTAGCGGCCCAAATGCTCTCATTCTAAGAGGCGTGTGCCCTACATTTACATATTGATATTGGGTATATAAAATTGGCGAATTTATTTTCGAGTTCAGTGAAACACTTCACGTGTAGCGACATCTCTTGTCCGGGTGAGCGGGTAGTTCCGAAGGAGTGTTGAAATCTCTCGATGAGGGTATAACATAGATGGCGCTGTATCACGCAAGTGATGATCTAACAAAGTGAGATATGAATGAATAGGAAAAAATCGTGTCTAGACTCCTGATCAGTGGTGGTGCAGGGGAATGGCACACGGCACGGAATGCTGAAGACCTGGGTTCGATTCCCAGCGCTGGTCTTTCTTCTGGGTTTTTTTCTGTGCATCCATATTACAGTTTGTATTTAGTATGAAATATTCAGTGAGACAAACATGCAGACAGATTCGGCCGGGGATAGCTTAGTATAGACATGTTTCTCCACACCACGTCATTTTGCGGCCATTGAAATACTGCTACTGATTGGGCATGTGTGCTTACACAGCTGTTTGGAATTATAATTAACCGTAGCCGTGCAGCGAGAGGCGCAATTACGGATTCAAAGCGCGCGTGAGCAGGACAGCGGTAGTGCAGTAACAGTCAACATTTAAATAATTTTTTTATGTAATAGACGGTATTTAGGCCGTTACAAGTCTGTGAAAACACAATTTTGAGTGAATTATCGAAACCCAACGTTCTTTGCATCATTTTGATGTAAGTATAATTCTTTTCTAATATATTATTTTGATGTAGGTGATCAACTTGTCTTGTTGTTTGATATATAGATGGTATCGATTCGAAACTTAAACTTTAATATGTAGCCTAGTGGTTTGACACGCTCTCAAGCAGAGAGGCTTAAGCGCAGAGAGTCGTAGCCGTAGTTGCGTGGGTTCGAGACCGGCCTCGCACCTCTGAGTTTCTCGAAATTAATGTGCGAAATTACGCTTTGGCCTTAAAAAAACTAAATTTTCATAATACCTTATTCACTAATACCCCTAATTTTCAAATTACCATGGGCTCATAATACCTAAAAATACCTAAAATTTTAAATTGTCTCATGTTATAATTTTAAATTTTAGGTATTTTTAGGTATTATGAGCCCATGCTAATTTGAAAATTAGGGGTATTAGTGAATAAGGTATTATGAAATTTAGTTGTTTTAAGCCCAAAGCGAAATTACGGTTGAAATTTACCATGAGCTTTACGACAAAGGAAAAAAATATTCACCCATCTGCGAAGAAATTTAATGGTGTATGTGAAGTTCCTGATCCGGACCGGGCCCACGAGGGAATTACGGCCCAAGCCCTATCACTCTGAGAGAAAGGCTGTGCCCTGCGGCAGGAGGTATATACTTAGGCTGGGATGATGATTATGATAACAATTAGTTTATAAATACATAGTTTAAAATTCAAGTATTCTTTATAGGTACGTTTAATTTGAAAGTTTCGTACAATATGTCGTACGAGTGGCGTGACAAAGTGGTGCTCATTACTGGAGCTGCCAATGGAATAGGAGCAGGAGCTGTGCGACTGATGCTTCAAGAAGGAGTCAAGGTTTATTTATTTTAATACTTACTTGATTTTGATCGAAACTTAACCCGCGCAGAATTAAAATAAATTAACTATAATTATATACTTAGTTACGGAGATGACCATTTTGACCATTATACCGTTTTTTTCTTATTCCGTTAAAATTTTGAAAAATCTCTCCTTATTGCGCCTCTACCATCCTCAAGGTACATAATTATCTATTAGTTACTCAATAAGGGCCTAAGCACACGGCGTTTTTTAAACGCGCCGTCGACGCGCGTTTTAGGAACGCGCGTTTACAGCGCGTTTTTCATTCCATAGAACAGCCATATAACCCGCGTGCGTATCGCGTTTGTATCGATACAAACGCGCGTCGACGGCGCATTTAAAAAGAGGCCGTGTGCTTAGGCCCTTAGTGAGTCACGTTATTTTTTTCAAGTTTTAGAATATTAATTGTTGGTAAGTATTATCGATCACGGGCCCAGTTCACCTTGGGACCAAAGCTGGCAAGAAAGACTTAATTTGGACTAAGTAATTTTAGTCTACATTTGGTTTATTGTTTTCAAAAGAGTCATAAATCATTATTTTCTTTCAGCATAACTACTGAAATGAAGTGGATGTAACGGACCAGCTACGACCTAGCGCGATCGGCGACACAGTGAGCGTTTTTGTGATAATTTGCGAGTGTCGTAACGATTGGATATAAGCGTCCCGATCCAGCAATTTACAGAAAATTCGCTCGCTAAGCAGCCGGTAGCGCATAGTCGTGACCGGACCAATATATTTAAGGATTTGCCACACTGGATGCGTTCTGTGGTCTATGGTCAGGTTAAATTGAACGCAGCCCGCATTATGTATCAACAGCAATGTCGGTCTCTATATATTTGTACTGACCGAAAATGCTGTTCATAAAATAATGCGGGCAGCGTTCAATTTGATCTGACCGCAGACCGCATCCAGTGTGGCAAATCCTTTAACGTAGCCTGGTTTGGTAAAACGAGCTGAACGGTCACCACGTGCCTGCGAAGTCGCTCCATCGCGTTTTTCTTTTTTTCACAGCACGTTGCAATCTTAGACATAGACGAAACGGCTGGTGTAGCTTTTCAAGAGGAGCTGAATAAGCAACATGGCGTTGGCAAGGCTAAGTTTTATCGTGTGGATGTGACAAACGATGAACAGCTATTCGCAGCGTTCGAGTCCGTTGTCGAAGAACATGGGGGCATCGATGTGGTCATCAACAATGCTGCCATCATGAACGATTCTCCAAACGTGTACAAAAAGGAGATTGCTGTCAATGTGGTAAGACTGTCACGAAATATTTTGGATCCTAGTTGCCACAGTACAGTCGCCATTATAAACATTGGAGCAGTCAAGGTGCTCAAAAATATCTGAACACGTACGTACGCGATTGGCTGATTTGATTTTGATTGGATTGGGTGATTGGTTTAGATAATTTTGACCATGCCTGGTTTTTTATTATGGCTGGCGTGACTACATTTTGATGTCCTTTCTGTAAGTGTGGCTGCTTTCGGTAGAATGCTTGATCTTATTTGAACACTTGATATTTTTCCACAGACTGCTCTCGTAACCAGCACTTTGAGAGCCCTTGACTTGATGCGTGTTGACGAAGGTGGTAAAGGAGGCACCGTCATCAACATATCTTCCATTGCTGGTCTGCAACAAACTTACTTTACTCCCATTTACTGTGGAACTAAAGCCGCTGTATTACACTTTAGCAGCTGCATTGGCGTAAGTAGGATCAATCCCACCCAAAGTAAAGCAACTTCTCCTGTGATACAAAAAGTAGTGGTAATAGAAAACGGACCAAGTCAAGCATGGCTGTTACATTGTCAATCTCTTGCCCGTCATCAAGCTTCAGTCTTATGACCTAGAATTTGGTACAAATATATTATGTAGCTTAGATTTCTATGTAAGTACTTACGATCATGCAATAATAATCTTTGGATTGATATTTTACTTTATATTTTTTAGCGACCCAATTACGCTGCAAAGACGGGGGTTCGAATATTCACGTTGTGTTTCGGAACAACAGCTACTGCTCTTTGCTCAACGCAAAAACTGGGATCCCACGAAAAAAGTTTTACGCCTGAAGATATGTACAAAGCAGTGGAAGCAAAGATGTATATTCAAAAGTAAGTTAAAATATACAACCAAACGACATGGAAGAGAATGAGACGTTATATACCTAAAGCGAGTAAAATTTTCTTTTTGCGTTCACACTACAGAAATATAAAGAAATATTTTAATCAGAAAATAAGCTAGATACAAAAAGACGGTGGTTTAGTTTTTACTATTAGGGATGCATAATTTGTACGTCTAACGACCTTAATTGTTTCGATCGCAAAAGGATGAACAGGGAGCCAATTTTTGATATTAAGTGTTTAAACGTCATTAATATTTTAGTAAAAAGCGGTAATTTAGTGGTTTGACCAATGGTCTCTCAAGAAGATCTTAGAGTAGAATGTACTCGGGCAAAGGTGCAAACTTAAAGATTTAATCCGAATCTAAAGTGTGAAATTTAGGTGCCAGCCGCAGTTGGAACCCATCATTAATTTAGTGAGAGACCATTAGTCAAACCACTAAGCTGCAATGGCGTTTCTGGAAAACTCTCGTATTTTTAAAAACAACAACACAAAAACTGGAGTATTAGCTCGCCTCTGCATAAAACGATCGGGTGGACTACAATCAACAAACGTACATTGTAATGGGATGTAAGGCGGACAACTACCATCTATGCTCAGCAAGCCAACATTTCCTGGCCGCGCGGTGTATCCTGCTGACCAGCGGAGGATACTCTGTCGGTTGACAATGCCTGTGTAACTATGTTCTCATCAGATAGTGATGGGCAGCAGGATACTTCCTGCGATCACCAACCCGCATGCTCAGCGTGGTGATAATGGGTAAAACCTTCTATGGCAAGCCAAGACAGCGATAATGTGCGTTGTAATTTGCAGGTTAGAGTCAGCAGCAAAGGGCATGATTGAGGCGTTCAAAAGTGCCGAGAGCGGCAGCACGTGGATTGCGACACGAGACCTGCCTGTGCGGGATATTACCGATAATATTACCAGAGCGTACCAGATTATGGGTGAATTTAATGAAGGGTAAAATCTAAAAAGTGGTTACCTAGTAAATTTTTCATTGACTTCTGTTGCTAAAAAAATTATAAATGGCAAGCTTCATCTTCCGTCACTTCATCATCATCATCATCAGCCGAAGGACGTCCACTTTTGAACAAGTCACCCCCTTGAACACAATGAACGACCACTTGAACCCGTAACTCTCGCTGGTTCAGATGTGGTCGGTCTATTTAGTGAGAGCCCTGCCAACGGCGTGTCTTCCATTTTATTACCTATTTTTAATAATAAAACTATTATAACATGCCTGGGTTTTTATTCCTAAAATAACTAAATTCTAAAAAAAATACACTTTTAGAGAAGGTACACATTTTGCGAAAGTGGGTTTTACGAGCCTAAGCTATTTCATATTGTTTAAAGTTTAAAATGTAACGTGTTACAGACGTGACCTCATCTTAAATTATTGGGGGGGAAAATTTGAAGGAATATTCATTCGGACTTCCGATACAGAAAATATTCCAGAAGAATTATGCGATATCTTGTCTTTACTTATCAATCGATAAGTACTGAGTCAGAATTGAGCAGGCTCCACAATTCGACTTAGATGACTAATTAAATATCCACAAGTTTATCAGCACATTTGCATCAGAAAGTGGTCCCTTAACTTTCAAAGCTTGGAACTAACCCTGTCTTCTCTGATTCACCTTTAGTTATTGAATACTAAAGTTTGTGGCTTGGTAGAAGTAGGTATTTTGTCCAAAAATATGCAATAGCAAAATGACATAACGATATATGATGGTTGAGCGCAGCGTAAACTGCACCTGCGATGAGCCGCTTATTTATTTGATTGAAACGACTAGGAAAATAATGATTTTCCTAGTCGTTTCAAGCAAAACAAGAAAGTTACAATAAACATTTAGTGTGATTTGCACCAGAACAAGAAAAAAACAACGAAAAAACAAACAAAGAAAAAACGTGCAAGTCACGTTGCGAGGCAGTAAAGCGAACAAGATTGAAGTGGTCAACCCAGTGCAGTAATGTAATGCAACTTGCACGATTTTTCTTGCAGGTCTAAACTGGGGCAAACGATACGTCACCAATGTCAAATTCGCCGTCAAAACTCAGGTTAATTCAAATTCCGCAAGCCGAAATATCTAGATATTAGTGCAACTTTTGACTCGTGTTAGTTTAGTGGTTTGACTTCTCAGTATTTCGGAAGTTATGCTACGTTTGAAATTTACCATGAGCTTTACGATGAAGATAAACATAATGAAGAAACCTGTACAAATTTTTGAAGAAATTCAATAAAAGAAAGAAAGAAAAAATATTCGTGTCACGAAAATAAAATTAAGACAAAAATAAAACAAAAAAAGCGAATATCACGTAATGGTCCCAAATCAATGAAGAGCCAATCTTGCAACTGGCACTGATCTACCTTTGGGACCATCAGGCAGGGCTGCCAGATCGTATATTTGGATACAAAATTTGTATAATCGGACGGTGTATTGTATCCATGATCGATCATTTCGTATAATTCGATATGCTGTGTTAGTTTAGTTTTAAGAAATTATGAAGAAAAATCGATTTATAGAATTTTTCTGTGTAATGCGATCAAATTTCGTATAATCGCAGGTACTAAACCGTATAGCCGCGATTTGTTTGCTGGCAGCCCTGCCATCAGGTCAGTATGTATTAAAAAGTGGTGTGTGTAAATTTGCCAATCTGCATTGGGACGTATGTAGGCCAAGATGGTGGCGTAATTTACGCCTAATTTAGAGTAAAACGCTGTATCTACTAGATTAGGTTGTATCTACAGGATTACGTCGTTTTAAGGATGAACCAGTCTGCTGAGTCCCGTCGTACTTGGTGAACGGGCCATAATATGCATAAAGGCACGGGAGCGACTACAACTGGTCGTGAGCCTAATGAGCTGGCATCAATTCCCTCTCGGAAGCTCAATGTGTGGTGGCTTCACCGTTGGGTTGATGCTGGTTCCCCTGCTCTTCGGTAGGTTCCCCTTCCATTCTTGTTCTATTTCTCAGGCAGGTTGAAGTTGAAATTCACAAACTTCAACCTTCGAACTTCGAATTTACCTAAGAACATAGCTGTTGGTCGAAGAACCTTTAAGGGAACGATTATTGGTGCCAAGTAGCATTCCAAAAAGTCATTGTAAGCTTTAAAAGCGCCCCGATCAAACGGCTGATTAGCATTTTAAATACTGCTAACCTCATTATACCTCAAGCACCATGTGGTGTCTTGTGATATCCCTCGTGATGCATAGAAAGAGCTCAGGCAACAGAAAATCGTTTCGAGTGACTTTTACAAGGTCTTATTAATTTGAACAAAATCGACTGAAGAATCTGAATAAAAGTATCTCACGTATTTCTTGGTTCTCGTACCTTTAAAAGTAAATTGATAACCGTATAAAACTCTCATATATATTTCTTTTTTTTTATGTTAGAGAGGCCAGACAAACTAACTAGTGGGTCACCTGATGTTAAATGAACACCACTGTCCATAGACACTCGCAGCGCCTTACGCGATACCAGTGCGTTGTCGGCCCTGCAGAAAATTGTACACTCGCCTCTTAAAGGCACCCAGGTCGAAACTCGTTGGGAAGACCCATATGTTTTTTAGTTACTTTGTGTGTTTATGTAAACATATTTATGCGCAAGATTGGTAGCGGACAAGAAAGGTTAGTATGACATGAACCTCAGCAAAGTGACACCCTGAATGAATAATTTAGTTACTTTGTTCATTTTGTATGCACAGATGTCTAAATAAGTAAAATGTCTACCGTCTACCTGTTATTATGTAAATTTTAAAATTTGTCCATGGAAAATTGCCTAACATGCACATTCTTACAATCGCATTTTCGTTTTTTTTTTCAGTCACGTGGATCTTCAGGTTCAGAGGACTTTTTTTTAGCACACTAAGAATCATTTTTAACCACGTCCGCGCTTTACACAATACGGCCACAGGTTACACGATAAACATAATCGTTAAATAGAAAAATAGACCAATATGTTTATGTACATATGTATGAGCTGTAGGAGGTAGCTATACATATAGGCAGGCAGAAATTTACCTGCAACACCGTATCAATCAACGACAAGTTGCTGAAATGACCAACGTTCCTTGTTATAGTCCGACAAGCTCGTCCCTGTCGCAGTGAGTATTTGCCGCACTTATTAAAAACAATCTTGTTAAGGACAGCAGAGGCTCCCTGCGACAGGGTTCCGCCGAGCGCCGCGCACGAGCTTGTCATGGTACGACCACCATCAAATTTTAGATTGTGTTAAGAATAAAACTATGGTAACTGGTACGAATGTCTAATATACAATGGTTCAAAATGTCTCATTATCAAAAAGTATGTAAATGTCATGTTATAATAAAGAAAAGACAAAATAATTAGATGCCAGAAAAACCTAAGAGCTTGTTGTATGACAGAAAAAACAAACAGAAGAAAAATGGTCAAGATCCAAAAATACTCAGTGGGTTTGAATATCCCTTTGCCAAATTGTACAATTTTACTAACAATATAGATGACAAATTATTTGTATGCTTTTTAATAAAAAAATGGACGTATTTTTCTGAGTAAATGAATAAATTCTACCTAGTTCAGGCACCAGCCTCCCCCACTCAAGTTCAGTTAATTTGTACTACGTTATATTTGTCTGATTTTTACTTTTACTTTGTATCTTGGTGGTGGAGAAAATAAATATATCTTATTATCTTATCTTAAATTATTATTAAAAGTCAAAAGGTATAATAATGTCCATGAGCACATAACATTTTGTACATTTTGGCCCCGAAGTATTCTGTCCTCAAAACTTCTTGACACAAGGACATCTAGATCACAGTGAATGCTGCTTTGGAAACATTTTGACTAAAATAACATGTTGGCCAAAGTGGCTAAAGCATATTCTGCCCCTAAAATATTCATACCAAATGACCTGGTGGCACAAACATTTTGTACTTTTTGACAATGTTACGTCTCAACATTTTATGCATTCTGTCATTTGTACCAAAATGACCTGTTACCAAAACTATTACAACATAGTCTTCTTTGAGTTCTGACACGTTGATTTGTTTCCACATCGCACACACATATTTGTAACATATCAAACATATCTTCGAAAGTAAATTAAGGGACGCCACCAAGCCATGCTCACTTCAGTTAAAATGTTTCCCCAACCAGGAGAAACGAATTACGCAGCGTACTACATTCAGGTAAATATGTTGGATTTATTTGAATGCGCCCTAGCGCCCTGCTCGAAAGCCACTTCAATGGCAATCGAAAAAATTACCTCTGAACCATTACGGATTCAGAGAGTCGATTTGCGATCTAATTTTGGAAAATTCAGAAATTTCGAGTAGGTAATGCTTCTAATTTTGTCGAGTACTCGGCCGATTAGGACAGTTACCCAATTTGTGTAATCCTTCGGTATAAATTGTAGCAACGAGTTATTTTTCGCGGCTTGAAGAGTTTGTTATTTGATGGGCATTATTATAAAGCAGGCACAATCATACTGGCACAAGCGTACTGTACGCTTAGTATAAGTTTTACTTCACCAAAATACTTCTCGATCGCGTTTACGTAAAAATTTCAATTGTATGGAAACATGGACGCGCGCGCGCGGAGGCGCTATCCATGTTTCCTTAGTAATTGATTTTTTTACGTAAACGCGATCGAGAAGTATTTTGGTGAAGTAAAACTTATACTAAGCATACTGTACCTCTACCATTACCACTACCATGAGTTCACAGTGACCGCACTCGATAGCGACTGCGTAAATGATTTGTATGGAGAATATGGAGAATCCATACAAATCATTTACGCAGTCGCTATCGAGCACGGTCACTGCAAACTCATGGTAGTGGTACATGAGATACACTAGTTTACAGTGACCGTACTCGCTAGCGACGGCGTAAATGATTTGTATGGAGAATTGTGTATAGCGGTCACTTACGGAAGTACAATTCTCCATACAAATCATTTACGCCGTCGCAAGCGAGTACGGTCACTGTAAACTAGTGGACGTATTTTGCACGGGATCCTACCATCCGTTCGTTTAAAAATATCTACACAAATATAGGTATGTGTCACACGGACTTTATTCCTCGGTTTATTATTGCCAGTAGAGGATAAACATTATGTTGACCAAGGCAGGGTTATATTGTATCGCAGTGTTGCTTTTAGACCCACAGTTTGATGTAGCCATGTCTGCATAATAGCTCCAAGCAGTAGGCAAAAGGCCTCCGCGCTAAGTCAGTAGTATAAATTTCATGTGCGGTTTCAAGCGACTGTGAGATACATCTCAAAACGCTGCCAAAAGGTAAAAATCACCATTGAAACCGAATGACCTAGTCCTAAACTAAGCAAAGCTTGTACTATGGGTAGGTACTTTACAATTAAACATCCAAGACTCGAGCACAAACAGTTATATTTTTCATTCAAATATCTGCCCCGACCGGGAATCGTACCTCAAGCTTCGTAGTCAGGTTCTCTAAACAGTAACTAGGTACCCGGTCATCTAAAAAATGGCGGGTATAAAAGGCGTGATTAGGTGCTCGTAAGTCCTGTATTAGGAATTAGCAGACAGTCGTCTCTTCCTGGTTACTGGCGTCGTTTTTGCAATTTTTGAATTCAAAAGTTGAAAACACACAGTTTTGAAAAGCTTACAATACTCGTATGTTCGGGTCAAATCTTGGAAGTTGAATTTTACCCACTTCCTGTGGTCGGGTTTACTTGAAATTTGGTATACTTAAGTAGGTTGGATGACAATGTAAGTACAGTCAACAAAAAGCTTTTTTTTTTTTTGAAATTTTTAACAAAAACTGATTTCCTTGGTTGTTTAGACACCCTATTTATGGCATAGGTAGGTACATAACGGCTGCAGTATGTAGGAGGATCAGAGACTGTTCGCTCTAAGTAGCATTAAATAGAGAACATGCTTCACTCACGAATTGTTACGGAGACTCTCGTATATTAGAAATAGTTTAAACTTGAACTTGGTCAATATCTCACAGTTTCAAAATACCAAATTGCGACGCGTTGAAATATTTGTGGGTTTACTTAGAATTTGTGTCGTCAGAAACAGATTTTCTAAACATTTTTGAAACCATTTTATTGAAATAAGTATAATTTTTTTATATGTTTCTAGCTCAGTTAATTATGGACAATGTAATGCATAAATTAGACTGATTACTGAATAGAAGTGATGACACCACCAATCAACTGATGTACTTTTTATGAGCTTAAATAGACTCGAAACATGATTCTCCCATAGATTTTCCCAACTCAATCGACGGACTATTTTTTTTTATAGTAGTTCTCTATCATTTCCCCGAATTCCATATGCCAGTATCGTTTTCCATATTTTTCAATTGAAATAATTTAATTTATTTCTGAAACAGTATTTTCTAAAATATTAGTTTTTGTTAAAAAAACAAATCTAACCTAACAGCTACAATAGAGAAATATTTCTCTAGGCAGATGTTGTGCCTGGGACCGAGCATCCTGCAAAATACACGCTTCTATATATTTTATGGCTAACGTTGTAATAGCAGACGAAATTCGGGCAAATGAAATTCTAAGGTAAACGGTTTTCATCTAGTACGGGTTTTCACCTTTATTGCAAACTTTTTACGTAAGACTTTTTAAACAATGTCATGTGACGGTTACCGTCACCAGCCGTCACTCATGTTCGTTTACAAATTGTATTAGTATTATTTTTGATTGTTTTACATTAGAAATCACTTATAAAATAAATAAACAACAATGGCAATGGCAGAGAAGAAAAACGAGTATCCTCCGGGTGTGGAGGCGGATCGGCGACTGTTGACCTTCGATGCTTGGGAGGATTACTTGGACTCCTTGATAGAGATCGCTGATCTCAGGAACCTTAGGAGTATAACATCAGCTCGGACAATAGCGGCATTTGGCTACAGGTTTGGCTTATAGAGCGAATACTAAAGCCTCTATTTCATAGTAATATATATAGTAAAGTCAACTCAGTAGGTATGGATTTTGATTGGTGGTTAAAAAAGGCTTTGGTACAGAAAAAGGGGCTTTAAATCATCAGTTCTGAATTCGACAAGCATGCATGCAAAGGGGATGAATTTAAAAGAAGTCAGGAAGATGTGTGATATTATTTATTATATTAGCCAAGCCTTCATTTCTGCCTATCCTGAAGACTGCTTTACTAGCATTACTAGATTTTTTATAAAATTGTATACAATACACTTCTATATTCTAATATCTAGCCAGCCTCCGTCAGGAGTTTTTTATTCGCTTAAAGACTATAAAGAGCAAAGTACGTAATGTTTTTCTCATTTAAGAATAAATAATTGTTGTCATTGGACACACAAGACTTGATTTGTATAATTATCAAATCAACCTAAAAACGGTAGCGCAAACTTGACAAAATATAGTCGTAGATTCTACAAACTTAATAATGGTGGTGTGCATGAAAATTAAAGCCATGAAATGTTTCACAGAAATAAACTATTTTCAATTCCGTTGCATTTTAGATATTTTTTGACAACGAAAAAGAAATTATTTTCCTTGAAAATTTACACAAATAACAGCAAAGTAAGGTTGCAAGTGTTGCAACAGATCTCAAACAATGTTAATGACAAACAATCTCAGTAAACCTAATAAATCAAACCTCGTTTTAGAGCTAATGGTGATACACTATCAGAGAAGGAATTCACCAAGCGACGAGCCGTGATCCACGAGATCGTGTATCCTACTGTCAAGCCGTATGTGCTGGTCAGCGAAGGTGCTGATGTCGAGGATCCCTTCAACAGGGAGCTGGCGGTTCGAGAGAGAGCCAACCGTGTTGGCATATTACAGGTAATTCTTGTTTGACCAAGATATAATTAGAATTTTGGTTAGCGACGCGACACGGATTTGACAGACTGGAACGCTTTTTTTACAGGAGGTGGATATGTTAGGGATGGATTGGGAAGAGGTGATTTAAACTGCTTAAATAAGACTAAGTTGGAAGAAGAAAAGTATTTGAGCTTTAGACACGAGCAGTACCTAGAGTGTAACAGGAAGAAAATAAAAAGAATGTTAGCAGATACTTACTTTTAACTTTGTGTGAAATTTAGGCTAAAATATAAATCGGTTACGGCTTAACGGGGCTGAAGTATGCCACAAAATTTTGTAAAAAATACTTTGACGCTATTAGTTTATAATTTTTTTTTTCAGTCTATAATATTCATTCGGCACTTCACGAAGGGTGGTTTTGAG
Source organism: Archips xylosteana (assembly GCA_947563465.1). NCBI lineage: Eukaryota > Metazoa > Arthropoda > Insecta > Lepidoptera > Tortricidae > Archips > Archips xylosteana. The sequence continues at coordinate 19,135,039 of OX387347.1, read as the reverse complement.
ATATCTGGCTACATCGACTACGGGCATCGACTGCTGTCCGAGAACTGGGGTCCTTTCTTTAAGGCTAACAAGATGCTGTGGCCGAGAGACAATGATCTTGGATATTATCATTGGCGCCACGGGACAGTGAGAAGCAATATGAGCAGAAATTACAAGGTATTCAATTGACCTGAGGCAATATTGTCAAACGCATTGCGAATTAAAATCACTTTCGCCATTTTTTTTTGTCAAACGGTAAATGAGGGGATGGGAAGAGAAGATAAATGCGATCGCGAGAGTGTTCTCGCATTAGATAATACAACCTCTGGTCTTCTCTTACTCGTTAAGTCACCTCTTCACTACGTGTATGGTGGAAATGTTTGGTAGTTGGGTTACATCTTTTTGATTATAACTCAGCCATAATTCTGTCTCTTCTGTCGCCCTAATATCTTGTCATTTAGTTTTCAACATGGTGCAAAAAGCAGAATATGGAAGCACTAAAGTATAAAACTTCCTAGTTTTAATCCTTCGAATATTTGAAATGCAAAGGTTTGTAAGTACAAGTATGTGTGTGTTTCTTGCTCTTTATCGCTAAAAAGGACGGGTTCGGATGAAATTAGGTACTATGTGGATAGCTGTACGTCTGGAGTAACACAATACGTACGCTACTTTTAGTCTCGATATTCCCATGGGATCTGCATTAAATCTCAAAATCTTAATCGTTAAGTCTGGAAACATGAGAGAGAAGACTGGTGTTCGTCATACGATTTAGACATGGATTTAGTAAAATACCGGTATTTAGTGATTTACGCGTGCGAAGCCGCGGAAAAAGTATAGTTACTAAAAACAATAAACATGGTAGGTCCCGTTGTGGGGCCATACACGTGTGGGTACAAAGTAATCGACCCTTATGCATTATTCCTTTTGTATTCAAGTAAGTGAGTGCGTCAGATATTTCACACAAATTTGCCTTCTAGAGGAAATAAAACTACTTGTTACCCTACTAGTATGTTTTCAACAAACTAAATAACCTCACTACATTTATTTTGTACTTGCGTGCTTTATTGCGCACACACAGAATGTGTGTAGTGCCTAATTTTTGTTGACTACGTGTGAAATATAAAAATCGTGTGACATTTCTGTCATGTTATAAAAATTCACAAATATCTCTAATGCTTCATAGTAAGAGCAATGTTTGGCTATTTGTATGTGTATATAAGTATGTAGACTTTAGGAGTATGGTAAATTTGTATCATCAGCTTATCATGCACTTTTATTGTACACTTTAAAATATTATCAAAATGTTAAGTCCGGGTTCTACAATAAAGTGATCCCGAACAAGACTGTCTTTTCAATAGTTGAACCGCACTTGGCAGTTTTATCTAAATATTTTTTCCGGAAATTCCGGGACTTTATAAAATTCCTTTAATTGTGCAAAATTTCATATTTATGGAATTACCGGTTAAAATTTTGGTTTTCCCACGGGTACGTGGGAATATTGGGATAAAAATTAGCCTGTGTTATTCCAGACGTGCGGCTACAAATGAAATTTCCAGCAGTTTTAGCGTGAACGAGCAATAGTCACACACACGCACATGCTCAAAAAGTTTCTCATGTATAGTAGGATAATTATTTCTAGCCAGTGATGGACCCTGATAAAGGTCTGCTCTTCCAAAACCGCCACGACCACAAGATCATTTGCCCGGATCCTCAGCAGGATCCAGGACAGAACACCATGAAGCTAAGGATATTCTCCCCCAGGTACACCCAGATAGAAATATACGACCACGTGGTCAGAAGAAAAACATAAACTCAGTAAAATATTTTTATTCATATGAAAATGCCTCTAAAATTAGACACGTTTATAAAAACATGATAAATGCTTACAATAAATAATCTATCACTTAAATGTATTCGTATTTCTGGTGCAGGAAATTAAAGAAATTATAACAATATATTTTCTAAATATGTTATGATTATAGATTTTCAATATATTCGTCGTATACACATGAAAAGCGTGCTTTTATATTAGTCGTATGAACCATCAAATGCAATATCTAAATGCGAATATCCAGAGTATATTTTTGGTATCGTATACACCTTTGAAAATACTAACTAAAACCGGTAAAAGTTATGTTGAATTTGAACTCACAGAATAATATCGCTCTTATTCATTTTTCAACTAACTAAAAGTTTGATCCGGCCTGTAGTTTTGCAGCAATACACAGAGGGCCAATACGGAATTCGAAGTATGCCTCATGTCATCCCTTTCACTCTTCTGTTTAATATCATTAGCGTGAACGAAACGGCATGATACGAAGATCGAAAATCGAATTTCGCATCGATTAACAAATACTATTTTCACTGGTATGATTTTAAAAATCGATTCCCTGTCCCTTTTTTGAGCAGTATACTTAAAGATGATTGTGATTTTTATTTGGTTTTATCTGCAACAAAGATTTAGACTGATAATATGTCTGGTAAGCAATCCACCTGATTGTTTTGCCCCTGTCTCCCACAAACAAGGGACCACGTTAGTTTACAAAATGTAAGCTTCAGTCACAACCGTACCTACGTATCTGAATTCTGCAAAGCTTACATCGGAGCCGAACCCTTGTAGTTCTGTCACGTATGCCGTGTTTCGTGTACATTATCACGCACACACAAACCGACATGTTATTGTCCTGTACATAATGAATGAACTTTATGTACGAGTACGGGACATGGAAGTACTGGGAGACTTGAGTCGTAAAAGCTTAAGACACCGGTTCGTGTTAAAACGTTTCAGTCAGTTTAAAAGTAAAATAAAATTAAAGCACTTAGTCAATATACAGGGTGTCCCGAAAGACAACGACAAATTGGTATAAAAAATAAAACCTCGTCACTTAGCTAAGCGATGATAAAGTCCATAACATATCACTTTTAAGTACTAGATATTTTCAGAAAAATATCTATTATCGTTTAAGTAATGGATTTTTTTTTGGTTTTACCCGGTACGAGGTCATCGTTGAGTTTAGGGCAGACCCTGTAAGTATTTAAATGATATTGTAGGTAGCGACTGCAAAGATATTTCTTAACTAAGGGTACCATTTGTGGGATTATTAAAAAATACTAAATGCGTATCTTTGCTGACCTCCAGTTGTTGGGTTGTACGCTTTGAATACCTTTAGAATGTTATGTCTATAGGCAGTATCCTCAGATGTGGTTTACTAAATCAACTGAAGCATATTTCGCGCTGGTAACATTATGATGTATAGTAGAATTGGACGCTGTGATTTTAATACATTAGCGGTGCTTATTATTTAACACTGAACTAATTATACATTAAATGGAATAAGACAAAACTAGACATAAGTAAATGATAAACGTTACATAAAATAATACTAAATAAAATTAATTTAAGTTAAAAAATGGGCATTTCTATTTTTCGTTGTACCCAATTATGAAATTGTTAACACGGAGTTAAAATTAGTCCGTTTGGTTACGCACTTATTCAAGCCTTAACAATAAAAAAAACACAACAACCGGACCATTCTTCACTTCTTGTTAAACATTGTTTAACTTGTCTGATTTGTTACGTTTATTTTATTGCAAAGGCTTGAAAAAGTACGTAACCAAACAGACTAATTTTAACTCCGTGTTAACAATTTCTTAATTGGGTACAACGAAAAATAGAAATGCCCAAATGCACCATAATTAATTGCATACCCATATAGATAAAGATTAACACAAGTTCTCTGAGACATTAATTAAGATTTAAATCGTTAAGTGATAGCGATTTTTTATATTTAAAAAAAACCGTGTTAAGTACCACAGACAACCGTTGAGCGTGTGTTAACACATGCTCAGAGAACACTGACATTTGAGGTGTATCTTGGATGTTTTGTTAAGATAATAAACAATTAAATATCTAAGAATACGCCAGTAAAACTTCTAAACCGATACCAAACTTTCATAATCTCAATAATAATTTAACATACCAAAGTAAATTCAAAAACGGATAAGTGCCCGTTAAAAAAAATTAAGGATTATTTTAGTTCTTAGATTGTCCTGACTCCAGTCGAGATCTTCGAGCAGACTCCCTAGAGGCGTTTTGGACCTCTGCGGTTCGAAGCGTGATACCGTATATGTCTTCATGGTACCGGTTGTCATCCTGAAAAAAGCCAAACAAATTTAAATTGTTGCCATAGCACCACACCAACTAAAAATCTGAAAATAACGTCTATCATTGTGAAATACAGTCAATAGAAGAGAAGAGAAAAGAAGACATTGCCATCTAAAACCATCGATTGATCAAAATAGTAATATAAATAAATAAATAACTATCACGGGACAATTCACACCAATTGGCCTAGTCCCAAACTAAGCAAAGCTTGTACTATGGGTACTAGACAACCGAACGGATAAACATACTTATATAGATAGATACACCTTAAATACATATTAAACACCCAAGACTCGAGCACAAACATTCATTCATTCATTCATATTTGGTTAGACGTCAGATTACGGTGTGGTAACAGCTTTTTGTAAACGTTCCATACCATTAAACTCATTATGAAGTTATCCGCTTCAGGTTCAGACATGTTGCCGTGTTTTTCAAGAATATTCTTCAATTTATGTTGGACTTCTTCGGCCATCTTACAATCGCCACAGACGTAAAAATGACCCCCTTCTTTTATTAGCATACGACTTATGCTGACACCCTGTTCTTCTATTAGGTCTTGTACATATTTCTGAAGCAAAAAGTAAACATATATAATGGAGTAAAGGGAGTAGTAGTAGTAGCTACAATAGAGAAATATTTCTCTAGGCAGATGTTACGCCTAAGTGAGTAAAGTGTTAAGGAATATGTTGTAAATAGTGTGCAGTGTCAGCATGACAAAGATTTCAGGAGTCATCTCCAAAGGATAAAAACGTTGCGTTGGAAAAAAGGATAATGTTTACCTTTTCATGCCCCTTTTCTCTCGAAAGTGCTAAGAATACTTTGTCTAGGATGCCTTCTCTAACGGCCTGTTCTTTCTCAACTCTGTATATATCCATCCCTTGGGACCTGCATCCGAAGAACAGCCAAACTTCTCCAGGCTTTTCTTTAGAGTCCATATTTTTAATTTGATATTTCCTGTGATGCCAAAATCCTCTGAGAGGTGCAATACCAGAGCCTGGTCCAATTAAGATCAGAGGTTTTGTTAGATCCTTCGGTAGATGGAAGCTTGGAGCGCTGCAATAGGACAGTCAAAAAAATGAACAACCAAATGCGAGTACATAGTTTTATTTTGTAGATTTTTATTATAAAAAAAAGTACCATACCGTCTTGTAAATACGAATACTTCATCATTTTCCTGGAGATTTTTAATATAATTTGAACACACGCCGTAATGAGTTGGTCCGATTCCCTCTAAAAAAAAAAGAATTATGTACATTAAACATACAAATACAAATATTCTTTATTGATCACCAAAAAAACATAACTAGCTAAACAACATAATTAGCTAAAGACCTTTGCGGGGAAAAATATGTTTGAACTTAATTCTTACTTTGAGTTTTATAAAACACGACAGCAACTGTGCAGTGAATACTTTTTGGGTGTGCCAAAGGAGACGACGAGATTGAATAGAATCTTGGCTGCAAGGTAGGTAAGAGAGCAGCAAGTAGTGCGCCTTGAGGTTTGCAAGACGGGAATTGCTGCAGAACTTCCCCTAAGTGTGGGAAGTACAACACCTTCCAATCATCGTATTTATTAGAATCCTGAAAAAAACATTTTGAGATAGAAAAATGTGTTTCTGGTCTAAGTACGTTATGAGTAAAGAGGGAAGTTTAGCCTCAGTTACAAAGGAGAACACCTTACCGAGACCAACTCTTCAATTTTGTCAGCCTGATCTTTTTCACTGCAGGCGCTGGCTAAGTATTTTAAAATATTTATTGAAGGAGGCGTTGTAATATCCAAGAACCTGGTAAATAGCTCACGGATCGATACAGGTGGTAAGCGCTCGTGCTTCTCCCAAGTCTTTGAAGAACCTTAAAAAATTACATTTAAAAAATAATTTATTGTTCAGACTTTGCTTTCCAGAGATCTATAATATAGTTTACTAGACTTTTTGCAATGAAAATCAGATAATGGAAAAATTTATTTAACTTTTCACCTACTAATTTTCCGAAATATTTACCTAGAGGCGAAAGGGTTTCCTTCATTATCTGCAGTTGCAAAGGCGTATCAACATCTTTTTCCTTTAGTCTTTCCAACACAGAATCAACTATTTCTTTACGATTAGCAGGCATCACTCCTACGTGATCTCCTGGATCGTATTGAACTTCTTCCTGTGATAAATTATTTATTATTTAGTCACTTGTGTTTAATAGTGCTTATTTAAATGTTAACAATTCAATATAAAAACTTACTGATGGTTGCATATCTACAAAGACAGTTTCGCGATCTTCGGTGACATCGCCTAAACGCTTGTTCTTCTTCACTTTACACGAGACTACCTTCTTCTTGTATGACGCTGCTAAAGCTTCCCTGAGAGTTATATTTACGGATGGTTTAGATAATCTGACGGTTTCCTCTGTCAGCGGTGATTTGGTTAGAGCATTTCTGCCGTCATTTATCATTGTTTCTTCTACACAGAATGTTTCGCAAGCAGCCTAAAATCAAAATTTTCTCTAAACTTAAACTTATTAATGAGGAATATTTATACCTATAAAGCAGTAAAGTGGCTGAAGGACACAGTCTACATCAGAGGAGATTATGTTTTTTTTTCAGAAATTTCTACCGGATAAGGGATAAGCTACTAGAAATTTCCATGGGAGTAAAACTTGAGGTTGATTATAAAAGTGCACTACCTAGTCTTTTTAAAAGTGATATAAAAAGACCTTCCAAGCAATTGCGTAGATGCATAGGCACTATCAATATAGTAAACTTGGTACGCTTGCGACACTTACCTGGAAGACGTTAGATGACCAATTACGGAATTCTTGTTCTTGCCCTAGCATTTCATCACCAGTACCTAATTCCATGATTCTTTCTCCTCCTAATTCTCCCAAAACTTTATCGATTGTTTTAGCAAAGTTTGCGAATTTCGGATACGCACTGGATCCTAAGCCGAATACTGCGAATCTAACGTTGCTCAAAGGACCCATGTTCTCGATTGATGATGACATTGCATTACCTGTAAGTTACAAACAAATACTATCTGAAACTTGTCTAGTCTCCCTCAGTAACAGTTAAGTTCAAAAGCAGCTGAACAATTTAATATCGCAATAGACAAATACTAGGACAGTTTGTTATGTTTCAAATTACTGAAATTGACAAGGCACTAAAATTCTCAGCCTGAACAATTCTAACGTGTCCTTATACATCAACGAATTTGGTGTTGTTTGTGCGTAAAAAAGTGTTTAGCGTTGATAGTAAAAACTCATTTGTTTTTGTTTTTTTTTCGTGCAAAACACGAATTTCCGGGCCCTTTTGAAGTAAGTAGTCATGGACCGTTATCGTCATGGTCATTATGAGAAATAGACACTGTTGTCTTCAGTTCCTCGTTAATCATATTTTATGCTATAAAACTACTAACTTCTGCAGGATTCCAATCGCTCAAGTTGTCTTTTGTTGGTATTCGTGTGTACCACCATGCTATTGGTCCTCATCAACGACTTGGGAGTTGGCGTCCTATAACTGAAATAACGAGAAGGTATAAAAATACATTCAGGGGCAGTGACACAACATCTGTGATCAAAAAAATTTTTATTGCTATGCCAGTGACACGCATGCATGTCATCAGAATTCGTACTCCTATGACAGTGATACTCATTCATGACTACGATCATTTCGGCTGGCATTGCAATATGTTAACAATTAAAAACAGTATGAAATAAATACAAAATAATAAACAAATAAAAAAAACAGTACTCAGGACTCATGTCAGCGGTGTGCGCGTGTCCATCGTGCTGGTGTTCCATATTTAACATTTTGAAAAGATGATCTCCGAATTCCTGAGACCAAAAAACCAAAATCAATAAACGAAATAGACCGAACATTAAAATTAATGGGTACGTATCAAAATGTCTAAAATAAAAAAACCTAACGTAAAATAACCTACGTTCAAAATCCCTTAAATCTAAATACCTAATAATTTTTTCACTTATATTCAAAATACCGAAAGCTTAAAATGGGTACGTATTGCAATGTCTAAAATTAAAAAATCTAACGCAAAATAACCTACGTTCAAAATCCCTAAAATCTAAATACCTAATGATTTTTTCACTTATATTCAAAATACCGAGAGCTTTCGTATATCCTAACCGGTATCTCGCTGGCAGCGAGCGAGCGAAGCGAGCGAGCAAGACCTCTTAAGGCAGAAGCGACTCGGATAGGTTAGGTTCAGAAGGCTAAGGCGGGAGCGAAGCGTAGCGTAGCGTACCGTCATAAAACTGACTAATAAATTTTGTATGGAAAAATTAAGGATAATTAAGGAAAACGGGTACATTTTTTTCTGAAAACTCGTCTTTAACATTATGAAATGTATTTAACAAATTTTGTAAAACAAATTAGATTTTTCACGTGGTAATAAAAAAAATAACTAACACCAAAGGCTAATGCGGGAGCTTCGCTCTGCTACACTACCGCATTAGCCTTTGAACCTAACCATTCCGAGTCGCTTCCGCCCCGAACCGTCTTGCTCGCTCGCTTCGGTATTTTTAACCCCCGACACAAAAAGAGGGGTGTTATAAGTTTGACCGCTATGTGTGTGTGTCTGTCTGTCTGTCTGTCTGTCTGTGTCTGTCTGTGGCATCATAGCTCCTAAACGGGTGAACCGATTTGGATGCGGTTTTTTTTTAATAGAAAGCAGGTTTCTTGGTAATGGTTCTTAGATATGTTTCATCAAAATCGGTTCAGCCGTTTCAAAGTTATCAGCTCTTTTGTTAGCTGCGGAAGGGATCTTAGACGCATAATGGGCATTGACTTAACGTTTAAACATATGAGTGACATAATTACGTTGGGGGTTTTTAAAATTTTCAATTTATAGTTATGACCATTTGGTATTTCAAATGTTGGTGTATCAAACTTAGGTGTCTTAGCTGTTGATATTTTAAACATTAAACATTTACTCCATTAGGTATTTTAAACTTAGGTAATTCGTAGGTAGGTGTTAGTTGCTTAGGTATTTAAAATCATTAGGTATTTAGATTTTAGGGATTTTGAACGTAGGTTATTTTACGTTAGGTTTTTTAATTTTAGACATTTTGATACGTACCCAAAATAATACTAAGTTAAGATGTTTAATAAAAATAAAGAGGTAGATTTAAAATACTAACCGCTCCGTTGGCTGGAGGCTCCCCATTGCCGAAAGTTGACGTTACAATGAGTATGAACGTCTCGTGCTCTATTGAGAACATGTCGTATTCATCCATGCAATAAACCTGTAGGAAACATCAAAACTTGGTCATTTTACGCATTGAAGGCTATAATCGCAGTTTCGCGAATAAACGGGCCATATTACTAGACTTATTGCAGCCGAGAATTACTAGACTTGTTTTGGAACAAACTATAGTCCATAAAAATAATAGTTTAAAAAAAAACTAAAAAACACGCTTTCAAAAAAAAAACACCTCAACAAAGCGTGGGTCGCATGTTGACAGATATGAGTAGAAGGATTATCATTTTGATAACATCTTAAAAAGCACCCCACGCTTATTTTACAATAAAATATTTTAAACTATTATTATTTATTTGATCAATATTTAGTATTGTTTACAAATTTGGATCTGGATATAACAATATAATAATTGCTTATTAAGTTTTTTTTTGCACTATAAGAATAGTAAATTCAAATTTATTAAAATTTATTTTTTATTTTTTTGGTGTTTTTTTTTAAACGTGTTTTTTAGTTTTTTTAAAACTATTATTTATTTTCTATTTTTTAGTTGCATTTTTTTTCATTTTTGTTGTTTTTTTTTTGAAAGCGTGTTTTTTAGTTTTTTTAAACTATTATTTATTTTCTATTTTTTAGTTGCATTTTTTCCACAGCGAGAGTTTCCATGTGCTAAATAGAGACACATGACGGTTTTTTGCTCGTCTTAAATAGAATCGGTCCATTCTATACTTGATCTTTGGTGCGCGCGCACTGCTCTACACTACTAAACGTAAACCTCTCTCTTTCTAACTTTACCCCCCTCACCTAACCCCCCAACCCCCTAAACCTAACCCCCCCAACATCCCCCACCCCATTTCCCCAAACCCCTAACCCCAACCCCCTAAACCCCCCTTACCCCCTCCCCATTTCCCCACCCCCCCAACCTCCTAAACCCAACCCCCCTAACCCCGGACCCCCCACCCCATTTCCCCAAACTTCCCCCAAACCCCTAACCTCAACCCCCCACCCCCTAACCCCCAACCCAATTCCCACAGCCCCCCAACCTCCCTAACCCCCGAACCCCCCAACACCCCCACCCCATTTCCCCCAAACCCCCCAACCCCCCAAACCCAGACCCCCAACCCCCTAAACCCCCAACCCCCTTACCCCCACCCCATTATCCCCCAACCCTCCCCCCTTCCAGCTACATCATCAGACCCTTGTTACCATCTAGGATCAAAGTACTCTTCAAGACCAATCAAACGAGCCCAAACTCGATGGGGTTGTGTTGTTTTATTGTGGAGTGCCTTTGGCCATCTTCCAGCTCCACCATCTGACCCTGGTTACCATCTAGGATCAAAGTACTCGTTAAGACAAATCAAACGAGCCCAAACTCGACGGGGTTGTGTCGTGTTATTGTGGAGTGCCTTTGGCCATCTTCCAGCTCCATCATCAGACCCTGGTTACCATCTGGGATAAAAGTGCTCGTCAAGACAAATCAAACGAGCCCAAACTCGACGGGGTTGTGTCGTGTTATTGTGGAGTGCCTTTGGCCATCTTCCAGCTCCATCATCAGATCAGCTCCATGTTACAATAATTTTGCATTGTCATCCAATTTACACATACGTGCAACATTTCAGCTCAATCGGAAACCGGGAAGTGGATCAAAATCGCGCCCTAAGGAGTCGGTTACAAACATACAAACAAACAAACATACAAACATACAAACAAACATACAAGTGAAGCTAATATAAAGCGTGTAAAAATCAGAAACAAAGTCTCGTTTGTCATGAGTTACTTCCTTATTTTAATTCTCTTTCACAGTCTTATAGTTTGTAAAGTTGTATTTATTATACTAAATTAATAAAAACATATACTTAAAGGTGTAAATATAAGACTAAAACTACTATTAAATTAAAATAACTAAAACTAAACTTAATTAAAAAAGAGAGGTGGGCCTCTTGGCATGGTGCCCATCACGCAGGCAGCATTCCCGCGCTGAACAGCGATTGCGATTCTTTGCGCGAGAAAGCTGCCGGCGCGAGGGTTGCCTGTTGCCTCTCTCAACCTATTGCTGAGCTCCCTGTGTAGCTCCAGTGCACACTTACCCCAAGGACCTAGAGTCTCGAAGCCGAAAGGAAAGAAATGATATTGGGCGCCGAGACAGCTATAGTTGTTTTACAAGATGATTTAAATTTATTCCGGAATATTACAGTACATGGAAATGATGATGATGGTGGTGATGGAGGGCTAACTACACTGTATCTTCCGATCTGTGGACGCCATTAGAGAACCTTCTGGACCATCAGTTCTACGAGCGATGTGCCCAGCCCACTATTACTAAACTTGAACCGGGCGATTCTTCGAGCTGTCAGTGACTTTTTTTGCGCGAATTTCATCATTTGATTTCTAATGTGATCCTGCCGAGAAACTCCAAGCATAGCCGTCTCCAACGCCCTCTGAATGATGATGGTAGCCCTTCGACCCAGTATATTTTGAAGGTGGATTAATATAAGTAATGGAAATATTTGTCAAAAATATGTTAAAATCCTAAAATACATTTATAGAGGTGTTTAACCAAACTCAATCAGTCACTGAAATAATTTCAGATTAATTTTTAGACACTTTGTATATGTTTAATAATCGCTGTTACTTTTGATCAACAGATATAGAAATATTAACTTACTTGTGCATTGAAAGCGTGATTGAAGATGATTTCCAGCTCTTTGGCGTATGATTCTGATTTGCCAGTCTCAGTGGCGTAGAGTATGGTGGCTTTGACACGCCGTGACAGCGCCCTGCTGTAGAGTTTGGACGTGAATTTGACGGCACGGGCTATCTGCTTGAAGTGGAACTTCCTGCGTTCGGATTTTTCGCCAGATTGAGGCCATTTGTAGTTCTTCCATGCAGGTGGCTGCGGAAAAGTATTATAATATTAAATTTTATTACAAAAATACATTAAACAATAGAATAAATGAACCCAGGATAGTAACTTGTTAAAGTTTTAGAGAAAAAGACTCATATCAGGTTGACTGCTTAAAAGGGTAGGATCATTATTTTTACGGTAAGCACGCTTCTGAAATTAATTACAAACTTGAACTTGCTACTTTTAGATATAAGGTATTAGACGTAGGTAGAAACTTACTTGATAATCGTAAGAGGGTCGTACATAGTACAAAGCCAGTTCTTGATGAAACACTTGCGTGAGAGACGAGGACATGGGAGGGACAACCCACACCCAGTCAGTGGGACATCCTCCTCTAAAACAGAAAAAAAAGGTAAATCTGAGACCACAAACGCACATGACTGTCAAAGTTACGAAAACCCATATGGGTTGCCGGCAGCGAATATTGAGTTTGTTGTAGTAATAGCAGATGTCTTAACATGTATTACAAGAGCGGTAAAGAATACACTGTTTTAAACTTTCGCGATTTACACTTATACTAAACGGGACTTATCACGCAAACAATATTTATCTCGACGTTTTGGCCACATTGCAGCAGCCGTGGTCACGAGTTGCATTGTAGCCGAAACGTCGAGGTAAATATTGTTTGCGTGAAGTCTCGTTTAGTGTAATAATTATGAGCGGTAAATAATGCCACCTGTGTGAAAAGCAGTGTTAGGTACACACCTGAGTTTCGTTTCGTTTTCTAAATGCTTCATAAACTGTTCGGAAGCAGAGTGATGGTCGACAATAGACACATTGTCTCTATGGAAGCTGTGCAGTACAGCTTTATTTATTTCCACCAGCGCATAATCTTTCCACAGAGTCACTACCGAAGATGTATCCAGACCCATTTTCTCTCCTATTTTCTGCAATTAACCGATTTTTTTTAATACAGTACTACAATTAAACAACACGCGGAATTATTTTGGATTAAAGTGATAGTTAGTGGCAGTAGATAACTTCACGGATAATGGTGTAATTTGTAAAATGATGTTTAGGTTAGAAAAACTATTGGTATGAATACTTGGGCGACCGAGCTTTGTTCGGACTAAAACTCGAAAAAACGCTTTTTTCAGAGATAAGACCGAGTTAGATCGATTTATTGCCCTCAAAACCCCCTGCATACGAAATTTTATCGAAATCGTTGGAACCGTTTCCGAGATTTTGATTATATACCTATACTAGCTCGTATTCTCAGACCTACCAAATATAAAGAAAAAAAATGATAAAAATCGGTCAAGCCGTTTTGGAGGAGTTCGATAACAAAAACCGTAACACGAGATTTTTATATATTAAAAAAAAAGATATACAAGAGTTGCTGGTTTTAAGATATTAGATTAGATTGATATAGTGTGTGACTGATGAATACATTTTGGATAAATCGCTGAGCCACTAACGGTGGGTGGGTCAATATTTGCATCAAATATCTGCGTCAAACTATCACCATAATAATTTGCATCTGAAGGCGATTCATTTTTTTCAGCGCAAAGAAGTAACAGAGTTAAGTACTGTCGCATTTATAGTGTAAGTCAAAGAAGTAAGGAGTAGTAATAATTCAGATTTAGTTGAAAGTCACCGTTAAAGAAGGAAAGTAGTGTCACTTAAAAAAGGAACTTACTTGAATCATGTTGTATCGGTTGGTATCACATAAGTTGCGGCAGGCAATCTCGGTGGCCATGTACCACCCATTAAAGGCCGTAGCGGTGAACTCAATGCCTCCGCAGTCCATGCTCATGTTGGCGACCGCTGGCAACGCGTACCACTGCAGGCCCAACTCCTTGAACCAGTCGAATCTGAGGGAGATAGACGTGATATGAAAAGACATGCGCCATTTGGTCATCAATATTATGTAGTCAACAGTATGACGTATTGAATGACTTTATCGGCAATACTTTGATAAAACCTCGTATCTCAAATCAATATGTAAACCAAACTGAACCTTGATTCACACGCAGTAAAGATCATTTAGCCAGATTATCGATTTTGAGATACGAGTTTTTTCAAAGTAGTGACGATGTGCTATGTTGGCTTTACCAGTTCATGAGTAGCGGTCGACCAACAGTAAATGTATTAGCTGTTTGGTGCATATTATTAAGTAACCCTACACTGCACGTGGCCCGATACTCACTTGGCCAGTTTTTTATTTATTTACTAGCTGTTGCCCTCATTTTTCATTGAAAATCCTTTTTGCGGTCGTTACATTTGAAAAGTTTTGCAAGATTTTAAAAAGCTCACATCGCTAAACTAAAAACGTGATTCAATTTTTGAAACCAGTTCACTGGTGTCATTACACCTTGGGTGTTATACCGAGATGACGTAAGAAACTATCTCGACAACGTATGTCTCACGTAGGATACCTTAAATTTTATGTGATCGTAAACCCGGTGCCACACTATCTTTCTTTATTCTGCTATAACATTCTTTGAATTAAAATTTGAATGGAATAAGCATTCTGTTTCCATAGATTGATGTAATGTAAGTGAATGCATAACATTTCTGCAACCAAGAGTATTGAATGTGGTCACTGCATAGCAGTATACCAATCTGCGTTGCGGGAGAACCAAGAAAGTCTACTATACAAATACAACGTTATTGCAGAAATTTCACGTCTGACGTCGATTCGAGAAACGATTCGGTCTAGTGTAACCATTTATTGTGCCATGGGCACAATAAATGTATTTAGTAGGTTAGCTAAATCGAAATCTGTGGCAATAAATGCAACAAAAGAAAACCAGACGCGTGGCCCACTACCCCAGTAAATTATAGAAAAGTCTGGGACACAATTGTAAGTGAGCAAACAAAACTGCATTTTAGTCTAGTAAATATGTCTTTTATACAGATAATAATTAAAGTGGCATAATATGTTTTTATTCTAATTCAAATCTTTCAATTTTGCACAGATCCGTTTTTGGCATCTAGGGGTAATAATAAGTCGCAATTGAAACAAAATTTGAGATTTGTGAGTATGTTTTGGCGTGTTTCACTTAAAATTTAATAAACTGTATTTCGATCATTGACAAATTTTAATAAAACCATTACCATTACCACGGTTAACTGGGATTACATTTTAACTGACTTCTAAAAACAGAAAGAGGTTCTCAATATGACTGTATTTTGTACGCATTCTCATCGATATTTTTCGACGTTTTTTTAATGAATGCCCCAAAGATGAAATCATTTAACTTTTACCCATATTTGATTCAAGCCTGTTTTTGTCACAGATATATTAAAAAAAGGACTCTAAAAAATCACAGAAATAACATAGATTAAGATTAGTTAAGTTACAATGGCTTAATGTCAACAGGGGCCTGTTGCTTAACAAAGTACAACTTATATGGATGAAGACCAAAAAGTTGCACACTGTTAAAGCTGCATTAGCATGTAGTTAAAATTACCATTAACTTTTCCATTGTGACACGAAAATTAACCATACATTTGTATGGATAATTTTCGTGTCACAATGGAAAAAAATAATAGTAATTATAAATACCTGCTAATACAGCTTTAAGAGATGTGCAACTTTTTGGTCGTCACCCATATTACAAGCGGAACTCCCTTTAAAAAAAATAAAAATAAAATATCACGGGACAATTCACACCAATTGACCTAGTCCCAAAGTAAGCTTAGCAAAGCTTGTGTTATGGGTATTAGGCAACGGATAAACATACTTATATAGATAGATACATACTTAAATACATATTAAACACTCAAGACCCGAGAACAAACATTCGTATTTTTCATACAAATATCTGCCCCGACACGGGAATCGAACCCGGGACCTCAAGCTTCATAGTCAGGGTCTCTAACCACTAGGCCATCTGGTCGGTTTCTAGCTAATATAACTGAAGCAAGAGTTCCACTTGTACCTAATATTAGATGTACTTTGTTATGCAACAGGCCTCTGGTTGTCATCTTTTACAAAATATTGCTTTTCCCTATTCAGACACGTTAATAGTTGGAAGAGTCCTTCTGCTGCTCCACTTCACTAAATAAATGGTGATTTTCAAGAGCAAATGCGCGAGTTACCTACTACAAAATTCACCTAAATCACAAGTACAGGTGTCGCTACAATATTTCAAGATTTCAACCAACCCTGGAACTCTATTTCCAGTACCCCTACCATGAGTTACACTAGTTTGCAGTGACCGTACTCGCTAGCGACGGCGTAAATGATTTGTATGGAGAATTGTAAATCCGTAAGTGACCGCTAGGGGCGCTGTACACAATTCTCTATACAAATCATTTACGCCGTCGCTAGCGAGTACGGTCACTGTAAACTAGTGTAACTCATGGTAGAGGCACCGGTATCCACTCATCAGACTCTGACTTGGTTACAATTCAATGGGACCTAATTGGAAGTGTATATCTTTAAACATGAAACTACCGTGAGACTCACTCATAGTGAAAATAAACGGATCACTCACGTCTCAAAACGAGTTTAACTCGACATGTTTCGGGCTAATCCGTGGCCCTTCCTCTCGGAGTCGCACGTCACGGCGGCTGCCACACGTGCACTCACGCACGTGCAGCAGCGTGTGGCAGCCGCCGTGACGTACGACTCCGAGAGGAAGGGCCACGGATTAGCCCGAAACATGTCGAGTTAAACTCGTTTTGAGACGTGAGTGATCCGTTTATTTTCACTATAAGTGTATATCTAAGAAAAAACCAACCGAATTGATATCCTCTTTAAACCGGTTAAAAATACTTTACTAACCAACAAACTTTCTGTTAGTCATCAAAACATCATATTCGATTGCGTGGGACATCGACACGTAATAGAACGCTGTAACGACACCACCCGTGAAAACAATGACGTTTTTCGTCGATACACGATCATTGATAGCACATACGTATAATTAAGTATTATTACTCATGGGCGTATAATGCCAGAGCTATTCATATTTGGGTCGTATCTTCCTACTTATTACAATAAAATAGTATGACAATAGTCAATAACGCGGGTTAATGGTCTTTGTCATAATGTATGAATTGTTTCGACGTAGATATGTTTTATTCACCAATATTGAAAAAGGTCATGCGAGCTGCACAGAAAAGGCGACTGGATGAGGTATTTGAACCGAGTTGCAATCCAGTGTAAGTAAAAAGATCCTCTTTCATTTAGAAGTAAAGTGTCTGTAATAGACAAGTTGACGTTCCAGATCAGAAAAATCACGAAATTCCATATGTGTTCGGCGCACTACTACATGCAAGGAGGGCCTTTCTCAATTATTTTACTCATAGATTTATACACGTTTATATAGTAGATAGATAATAGTACATTATTGGCATTTTTATAAGTCTGATATTGAGACCAAAAGTCATCCATACATGCAATAGCCAGCAATTGCGTTGACGAGCGTGTACAAGTTGATGCAGTTTATACCGACTTTAGCAAGGCTTTTGACACAGTGAATCATAGAGTGCTTGTCAATAAACTGCGGCTATATGGTATATCGAATCCTTTGTTGGGCTGGTTTGAGTCCTATCTTTGTGGACGTAATCTCCGGGTTGTGGTCGATGGGAGCAGTTCTAAATCATATACGGCTTCATCTGGCATACCGCAAGGGTCACATCTTGGTCCCTACCTTTTTATAATTTTCATCAATGATATAAGCCAATGTTTCCAGAATTCTAAAATATATTTATTCGCAGATGACTTAAAGATAGTATCAAGGATTAGGCAGTTCTCGGATTCATTGGCACTTCAAAGCGACCTTAATAGGCTGACGGTCTGGTGTACCAAGAATAAAATGGCATTAAATATAAGTAAGTGCAAGCATATAAAATTTACAAGAAATAAAAATATTGTCCATTCTGAGTATCACTTAAACGGTGTAGCACTTGAAGAGGTAACAAGTATAAAGGATCTTGGTGTAAAATTCGACTCTAAGTTAAATTTCAATGAACACATTGATGATGTCATTCTCAAAGCATCAAGAATGCTGGGCTTTGTTCTCCGGGAGTGCAAAAATTTTAAAAATACTGTTACTAAGTCAACTTTGTATAATTCCTTGGTCCGAAGCAATCTGGAATATTGCAGCGTAGTCTGGTCCCCTTGTTATTTCACTAATATAAACAGAATTGAAAAGGTCCAAAAAAGGTTTGTTACGCATTTAACACGCAGCTGCAAAAAAACAAGGGTACTTAGAAGCTATCATTCACGTCTGAAATACTTTAAAATTAGTTCACTGGCAGACAGGAGAGACATGATTGATTTAGTATTTCTGAAGAAAGTTGTGACTGGCGCTCTAGACTGTCCTGATATACTACAGAAAATCAAATTCCGTGTACCGTCTAAGATCCCCAGGTCATGTATTGTTATTAAGTTATTTAGTGTAGGTAGGCATCTTTCTAATTTAAAGATGCATTGTCCACTCTCGCGTATGTTCGCGATTTACCAGAAACACCAACATAATATCGACCTTAACTCATCGAGCTTTCCGTATATAAAATCGTTATTTAAAAGCATTGTAACTTAGATAATATTTTAATTTTATGTTTAGGTACATCTTAGGGAAAATTTAGTTTTCCGCTTTTTTACTTCTTTTTCTATTTATACCCAATGTAATTTGGAGCTAATGGCAAATATTGTTGTAATCAATTGTTAGATATTAGTGCATGCGGTGTCCTTCTGTAAGTGATGAGGCACTTAGTTTTAATTTGTACATGTATCTTTTAAGCATATGAAAAAGTGTACTTGTTGTTGAAGGTCCTAATAAATAAATAAATAAATAATTTATGTTGTCTAGTAGGTATTTCGATGACAATATGAGTTATAGATAGATAAAGGAATCATTACCTACATTAATATTTTTAGTCAATTTATCCATTGTATTGAACTTTATTAAAACTCTTACTTGGGATGCTCCAGTTTAATTCGCATAATGATGTCGTCGGGTATTTCAAAGAATTCGGGCTCCTTGCCTTCAGCCTGCAGCACCAGTGGCAGAATGTCCCACTGTGTCCTCGCTGGCTTCCATCCAAGTTTCATGCAAATCTAAACAAAACAATAAATTATTTCTAAACGTCAACAAGCCACCACAATCAAACCCCATATTCATAGCTCACTGGTTCATATCCGGTTCGAAGGACCATGCTAAATTAACTATTTGAACTGAGGGGCTAGCTTGGAAGTCCTGTAGATATAATATGTACATAAATGATTACGATTCCGCTGAATTTACTTTTAGTTCACACCAAACAATAAGACAGTAAAAGAACACAACATTTTGAATGTTAAAAATGCTTGTGTACGAAAATTGATCGGAAAAAGACGTGACTAAAGAAGTTCGCCCCCTCTGTCACGGAGTATTACCGTGATATTTGATTAAAACTGCCCCTCAGTGGAGTATCTATCTCCCCATCCCTATGTATCATTAGCAGGTTTAAAACGAGTTCAAATCAACCAAAGAACCGATACTCAATTTCCGTGCCCACGTCTAATCAACTGGCGATTGGTTGTTAACTAGATTGCCTCACCTGTGCGAATTCGATATAGTTCGGGTCACCCAGAGTGGAGCCATCGGGCTGTTTGTAACCAGCATAGCTGACCAGCTGGGAGTTCCATATCCTGTAGTCGTTTTTGCCATCAGTGCGTTGAGGGAACACGGTGATTGCTGATCTGTGGAAGAAAGAGATTTTAACGTTAAATAGAATAAGTGCGAGTGGATGGTAACTATCGCCAGTACTCTGTCACTCAATATTATAAAGTTATCCCAACCGCTATCATTGGATCGTACCTACTGATTTCTCTTTGGCAGTTGTCACTTGTGGATAAATAGATGTAATGTTCAAAATGATCTACACACGGCTCTACCGCCAAGTTAAAAAGAGCGTGTTTGGATTATTTTGAATAAAACAACCGTTTATCTCCTTTAGTCGTAGTAGTTCGGTTGATTTGTCCGGGGCCGAACTTTTTGTCTCAGTAGTTCGGTTATGACGTCAAACCGAACTGTTGGGAAGCCTTAATTGCAGTAGTTCGGTGATTGTCCGGAACTGAACTATTGCCACACTTTTAGTCTCATTAGTTCGGTTATGACGTCAAACCGAACTACTGAGAATTGAAACGACTCAAAAGTACGTTTAAAGATATAGTTAAATAAATATTAGATTGTAGAACAAGAGCATAAAACGAGCCATTTTAACCGAGAAGTTCAAATAGCTACGTCGAGGGGAAAATGGGTTTTATGCTAGAGTTTTGCACTCTTCTTTTCACTTCGATTGCAAGGAAATTAAATAGCAACATTGCAAATAAAATTAACTAGCTCTTATTTTTCATGGGTTGTGTAGGTATTTATCTATATTCTTTTAGAAATATTAGGAAACAAAGAGATTCTTTGTAAATTGTAATTTCGGCGCTACCCATAGATTATAAAATTTATACTTAAAGCACTACGCTCTTTCTACGGCTGGCTGCCTGGAACCGAAGACCTCTCCTTGCTTCTACGGCAAGACCTACTCCTGCCGCTTGCTGACCCTGGGGCCACTACATATCTCCAGCCTTCGTCCAGCACCGGCAGTCTACGCTTCGGATACTAATCCAGGGAAGCCTTGCCAAGAAACGCTTTCCCACTCAACTCTCGAATCCGCGACCCTCGAGATCTATTTTTCTGTCAGTAAAGCCCTAGGGGCAAATATACGTCTTAAACCTTAATTTTGTTTCACTCAATCTAAACCCCTAGGGTCTCACCAGCTCTACCTTTGACAGTGTCCTGGGAACGCATATAGGTATGCGTTTTCGTGACTTTCGCCTAGTGCCGCTGTCATAGTTTGGCAGTCATTTGAACGCACATGTGCGTTCGTGGGACATGAAGAAGTCTGGAGTCTGATAGCCGATGAACGTAAGTGTTTCAAGTCTTTTAAAACTACTGATTATTATACTGAACAAAACATAACCTTATCGGTAATTAAGCACTTATAAATTACTAATAGTTTTTCTTGAATGAGCATTTCGGCGTCCACATGACCTTGGAATTGAAGAACTTTGGACTAAGGTTTTTAATTAATGGGTGAAACCCTTGCCAACAATGCTGATTTGCAAGTCATCTAGATATCCCACGACGATGATGTAAGAACGCTGGCACTAAAAATATGATTAATATCAGTATCACATTTTTTATCTCGATAATGCGTCGTTTTATCATGATCTGGCCCTGTTCGGCTCCTCAGATGTTTGAAGTGATTTGTGAGAGCTGACATTGAAACCAATGAATAGAGATCTTACCGAATATTTCCTTTATTTGTTGCGTATTTGATGTGAGTACAAAGAGCCTCGAACATTCCTGTCGCAGTGGTTACTTCTCGGCAATCGAAAACCTGAAAAAACATTTTCAGCTACATGAGTATGAAGTGTGTGTGTGTAAACACTAATTTTACCGTCAAATTATCGTAATTGATTTCGTTGTTTTATTTTTTAATTCAAACGGGACAAAACTATAGTTAAAACAATGTAATTTGCATAGCCCAGCAGCATAATGATACTTGTCGACAACTAAACCTTACGATTATTTTATCCACTACCAAATGTAGAATCGACTTATAATTTGCTGTGTTCCAACGACAAATCACTTACAAAGCACACCGCCAGCAAAAATCGTGCAATAATGAATACAGTACCGCTAACGCTGTATACGTTTTGACGAGCTTTTATTTAACATGCGACGTTCATAAAAGTTAGTTCAAAAGTATCTTGTGGTTTCAAAATTTGCAGACCATTTCTTGACCACTTTCTGGTATCTGATTGAGCTGAAATTTGGCATAACTATTTATTGGTGACGATAGATGTGACGATGCAATAATCTAGTTAGATAAATTGTGGTTGCCCGTCTCATCTTAGCTGGACAAAACTCTTCAACGGTTAAGTCGGTTAATGAGCATCGGTTTGAAATTTTGCGGATGTGTAGTTAGAATGACAATGCAAGCACAGTCAGAAAAAGAAGCATGTATTAAAAATTAAATTTATAACAACAAATTATTGTATCTTTCGGCTTGTGCTGCTGTTATAGTTTTGCAGGCATTTGAACGCATATAGCGGCATCCGACGAAGACTCGGTTTTGAAAGTAAACAGCGAATGTGTTTAAAAGTTTATTTATAAAAATTCTATTTATTTAAAGATATAAACTTTCAACCATTTCACAACCTCAGCCAAGCCACAACACAGAATATTTAAATTTTCGTCTGACTTGAGACGTAGGTAATGGCGTCCCATCTCAGTCTCGTTATAAGTTGTTACTGGTCTTTAACTTTGTAATCCTAATTAAAACTTTACATGTGTTCTTTGCGGTGAACTCAAAGAATGTCACACACACTTGTGCTTTTGAATTATACTCGTGATTGAAGCAAAAACTCCCCAAAATGGGAAGTTCAATGATAAAGTATGCTGCATGAATGTCTGTATATTTATAAATATAAATAAAATAAATATTAGGGGACCATCTTAGTCTAATCGAAATTTACACAGTTAATTCTAAAGAAGAAGAAAGAAAGAATAGTAGATTGTTCAACAAGGGAGGAAAATAACCAATATCACACGAGGTTACTGGACACCCGAGCACAGCGAGGGTGGCAATATTTCGAGGGTGATATTGGTGTTTTTCCCGAGTTAAACACTCTGCTTTTCATTTCAAATACAAGGAAAGTAAGAAAATATAAGTATAAATAAATAAAAATGTCTAAACCGGTCAATATGATCGTTGTAAAATAATTCAATAGAGTTTATTGTTAAGCAATAATTAATTTAACAAAATTTAATATATTCAATATCAATGAAAACAGTAGATAAAGTAGGTATTTTAGTAAATTTATTTGTAAAATAAGTAAATAACCAATTTGAACCAAGGAGTTAAGCTGTATAGAGATAGGCTGTGTGGACATATAACATTGTTGTTTACCGTGTCTTTTTTCTTATAATTTTTTAACTTTTCTGGTTTAAGTCACTAAATAAGAAACTAATGTAAATTAATAATATAATTTAATAATATTTCACTGGCATTATAAAATTAGTAATATGATTAATTAAGAAAAAAAAACTCAATACTTAATTATTCCATGTATATGCCGTAATGCTTGGCTGAGTCAGTAAGTCTGTGGGATATATCCCATCACTCTCTATTAAGTTGTTGCTATATTAATGACAGATATTAAATTTTGTGATGCCATCTCTGTTTAATCAAATAAAACAAACAGAGACGGGATCATATACATACATGCCACATGAGGAAACAGGAACGAAACAGAGAATGATGAAACGGGGTATGTGTGCAAGTTAATTTAACCTCTATGCGTGCTATGAGATGCCGGCTTCATATATCAGTTGACTCGACCATGATTTGCGGTATGGCCTGCGGTCCCGAGTATCCCACGGGAACTCACTGCTACCTGAGGGTTGCCCGGATTAATAATTAGCTGGCCTTTGCTGTTATGTATCTGATTACAACTTGAAACTTTGGAGATGAATGTGTGTATAGATTAATTTAAAGTCATTTGATTAAATTTTGTTACAAAATTACATTACTTATATTTTACGATCGCTGAATAAATGTGCGGTCACTAAATATTACTGACTATAATCATTGACAATTTTCATTTTACTTACAAGTATGTAGAAGAATGAATGTATATATTTGTTTGAAATAAGACAATCTTTAGGAACTCGTACATACAAATTAGGGTTAAAAATTAATTTCAAAATGTATCAGCCAACTATCACAGAGTACCGTATTTTTATGCTGACAATCTTATTGAAACATTTTTATTTTTAGAAATTTTAAAGGTGTACGTACGTATTGGAAAATGGAGCACACATTACGCACATTGTAAAACCAGCTAACTTTCAATAAATTTAGTTAAAGAATTCAAAAGATTTTGATTGTCTTTTTGTTGACTGTTTTTGCATTGTCATCCAAAATAAATATCTGTACCAAATTTAAAGCCAATCCAATCACTGGGTGGGTGAAATTCGAATTGCAGGATTTTAAGACGACTTTACGAAAACTGCAAGTTAACACATTTGGCTCCGGCAACGTTCCGCTAAGGGCCTAAGCACACGGCGTTTTTTTATCGCGCCGTCGACGCGCGTTTTAGGAACGCGCGTTTACAGCGCGTTTTTCATTCCATTAGAACAGCCTTAAGGCCCCTAACACACGGCGTATTTTAAATAACCCGCGTGCGTATCGCGTTATTATCGATACAAACGCGCGTCGACGGCGCGTTAAAAAAACGTCGTGTGCTTAGGCCCTAAGCCCTTACACTGTGCTGGCCGAAATTATCGTAGTTACGAATGAGTACGTGTCACTGGCATAGGAGTAAGAATTTTTGATCACAGACTTTGTGTCACTGGCGCTGAACGTGTTAAATCAAGGCTTGTAAAAACCAACCTGCAACTTCTTCCACTGTATCCGCCCGATGCACCGCGTAGCATTGCGCCAAGCCAGCTTCGTGCCAAATACGAGTTCAGTATAAGTCAGGTCATATGTCCCCCTTTTCTCCAGCTCACTCTTGACTTCCTTCAGCCTGGCACTGTGGGCTTCTGAATTCTCCCTGTGAAAATACTACGTAGTTAAAAAAAAATTCAGTGTTATTCCTTAAGTCCTGGAACCAAATTGGCTAAATGAGGGTACTCTAAATGTTTCTGAAAAGTATTTTTAGCGCCATTAGCATTCTACCTTTCCACTACGTTTAACGCGTGTTGTTTGTTTTAAGTTTTTACTAATATTTTTATCTTTAGCCGCTCCACTTTAAGCAGAGAAAATATAAGGTACGAACACTTTACATTTTATATTGTACCTAGCTATTGAGATAGAGTGTAAAAATCATATAACAATCAAAAAAGTCATGAATTGAAGAAAAATGGAAATGGTTATTCAATTAGTAAGGAAAGATTTAAAAAATAAATAAATATTACAGTATGTAAATCAACGAAAACACGTTTATAGCCAAGTTGAGTATGTTACTTTACCATACGTCTTGTTAGTATTGATCGATTATATTTCAATTTATCAATTTATAGAAATTGAGAAACTCTACCTTTTTTAAAGTTGGCTCACACGTCTTGTACCATCCTGTGAATGTTCATATTGTCAAACAAAAAAGAAAAAAGTTTTGGTACTTAGTTTTTTGTTAAACTATAGCTTTATTTATCACTGGACAGTGAAATCAAAAAGGTTGACTAAGTAGATAAATGACAGCCTCCCTTGAAATAACATTTATTTTGACGAATTGATGATTTTGATCATTGATTGACCTTCACTTGACAAAAATGATAAAAATCAATTAGGGCCTTAAAAGTTACTATCTATCTAATCTATCTAAGGCTGCGTATCCACCGGAGCTGTGCGAGGATGCGTTGCGAGGGATGTGTTTGTCATGAACCAATAGAAACACTTCATTTTAAAGGTCCTAAGTGAATGAAGTGTTTCTATTGGTTCATGACAAACACATCCCTCGCAACGCATCTTCGCACATCTCTGGTGGAAACGCAGCCTAATACCTTTAAACGAGCAATTCTTGTAGGATCTCAGAAACGGCTCCAACGATTTCGATGAAATTTGGTATGTGGGGGTTTTCGGGGATGAAAAATTGATCTAGCTTGGTCTTATCTCTGGGAAAACGCTTGGTACCGAGGTTCAGCCCGAGCTGAGCTCGGTCGCCCAGGTACTTACTTACTTAATAATAATAAATAATAAATATCACGGGACAATTCACACCAATTGACCTAGTCCCAAAGTAAGCTTAGCAAAGCTTGTGTTATGGGTACTAGGCAACGGATAAACATACTTATATAGATAGATACATACTTAAATACATATTAAACACCCAAGACCCGAGAACAAACATTCGTATTTTTCATACAAATATCTGCCCCGACACGGGAATCGAACCCGGGACCTCAAGCTTCATAGTCAGGGTCTCTAACCACTAGGCCATCTGGTCGTCTACTTATACATTAAAAATAATTACTTATACATATATATTGTCTATACATGCGCGGGTTAAAATATTTGGTTCTCGTAGGTTTACATACTGTATAACATATAATAAAGTGTAATAAATAAGGAAAATAGTGTTAGTAATGTACCTAATAAGGTAAACAGTTAATATAACACCCATAGAACGCTTCTGCATTGCAGGATGATTCCGGGAAGCACCTTATAGCAATGATAGTATCATAATACTAATTAATTAATACAAAATGCTTATATGAAGTAAGCGTCCAGTTTTGGACACAAATATCCTTGTTGTCCACTTAACTACTAAAATTATAGTACTGTAGCATGACGTAATTAATAAAAGATCCCGCTAGATGGCGCTGTACGTAAGCCAGAACACGCTAACGATTGTGCTGCAGCGGCGTCATAACAAACTCCACAATAGACATCGCAATTTACAAAACCTTCCACTAGATAGCGTTGCGCGCAAGTTAGATCGCGCTAACGCTCGATCGAACGAGAAAACATAAATCAGTAACGTAGTTTATGTTATGCGAATCACTATTACCAACAGGTGAGATTGTATATCCTCGTGTGCACGGTGCTGTTTCTAATTCGTTAGGACGGTAACGGGCCAAGACTATCAACCTCTACACAGTTGTGTGCACGGGTCGGGTTGTCGCATCGCCTACAGCGGTCGCTTCCTCGGGCTGCATTACCCTGTTTTTTTGTGTACTAAAATAAGTCCCTGCGTTAAGGGCAAGCACTGTTTTACTTAAATTAAAACTACACAAAACTATCACCGGTGTTCTACTCTCCGCAAGGATCTCCCCGCAGCTGCTCCCCACTCGGCCGTGCCTGCGTTACAGTACTATGTTTTTTGTTTATGTTATCAATATAACCTGCTTACAATAACAGCATGCTTTATCTGGCTATTAAAAGGCAATGATGTTACAGATAGGAGTCGTCTGTTCAAACTTACTGTGAAAAGGTTCTACAGTTAAGTCAAGGTGGTGGGATAGTACAATAACTTCTTTGTTCTTGTTTTTAACTGTCCTTCTGAGTAGGAACACTCTTGATTGCGCCATAAATATTTAGTCTACATTTGTCATGTTAAAGCTCTAACATTGTTTAACCAGATAAAACAGAATGAAATTTTAAAAGTGGTACAAAATTAGTATACATCTAGCTCAGGTAATGCTGGACAATATAATGCACTAACTCAATTGTTTTTAAAAATATGTTACAGTTTGCTTGTTTGGTTGTATAGTTTGTTTGTTTGTAAAGCCTGAAATTATAGTTGTTTAAATGTTTGAAATAAACAATTTGAGTTCCCATACATTGAGTATGTATGTGTTTTAATTAAATAAAGTGTGGCCTTCCGTGAGTTTACTGCACTGTGGCCCGGCGGAAGACCAGCGCTGGTTTTAACTAGCGACATGCTGAGTCGGGTCCCTTTTGTGACAGCATTAATGTGTACATAGCTCTATCTATCTATCTGTCTATGTCTATTGTATTCTTATTTTTGCCTGTGTACGTGTTATTGTTGTTATAAATAAATGTTTTTCTTTCTTTCTTTCTTTTAATTTCAAAGAACTAAGTATGAACATCCTACAATTTATCACACAAAACAATTTATTGAGTTGGTCCTTTATATTGTGAACATTAACAGACCTAGTAACACTAATTTTGTATCACTTTCAAAGTTTCTCGTTGTATAGAACGTTTTGCCAAGTACCTGCGTATAGAAGCGTAGTACTCCCGGAGGAACCTTTCTG
Source organism: Archips xylosteana (assembly GCA_947563465.1). NCBI lineage: Eukaryota > Metazoa > Arthropoda > Insecta > Lepidoptera > Tortricidae > Archips > Archips xylosteana. Next base: position 19,107,062 of record OX387347.1, on the reverse strand, counting down.
CTTCGATATAGACCTCGTCTGCCGGGCGGGGCACGTTGCCGCGACCAGTTATGGCGATCATGCTGCCGTAGCAGACGTTGTTCACGCATCTTGACTCCTGAAATTGCAATTAACAATACATTAAAAAGTCGTACTTTTATTTAGTAAGTTTTTGCTTATCGCCCTTTTTACCCGACTGCCGATGCATCGCATCGCCGCCTTGCAGCCTAAACGGCTCGATGAATTTTAAAGTGTCAGGTGTCATTATTCGTCTTAGTTGCCAGAAGGACAAAGGGTATTTTCCCGGAATTCCCGTGAGAACAGGAATAAATAAATAAATAAATAAAATAAATAAATAAATATCACGGGACAATTCACACCAATTGACCTAGTCCCAAAGTAAGCTTAGCAAAGCTTGTGTTATGGGTACCAGGCAACGGATAAACATACTTATATAGATAGATACATACTTAAATACATTATAAACACCCAAGACCCGAGAACAAACATTCGTATTTTTCATACAAATATCTGCCCCGACACGGGAATCGTACCCGGGACCTCAAGCTTCATAGTCAGGGTCTCTAACCACTAGGCCATCTGGTCGTCTAAATACACAGGAAACAATGATTGCTGATACTACTTATATGATTTCAAAACTTCTTATTGAATTTCAGTTGGCATTTGGTAATCAATCGGTGACCCAAAGACGAACGTGTAACATAAATAAATGAATTTTTAACATGGGGGACACTTTTGGGGGTAAATAAAAAAATGTTATTACGCTGCCGGGTTTATTTCATCTAAGTACCTCTAGTTTTTCTTTCGGGCCAGTTAGAATAACTTGTAAGCAGTGGGTGACAAGAAGAAATCGAATCGAATGTTTAAATTAGATGAGATGACTGACACTACTAGCGTTCACTTGCCATATATCGGACTCCGTGGGTGACGGAGCTTTGCTCCAAGTTCTTCTTTTTTTGATACCTAATCGCTATGCACTCAAAAGTAAAAATGACTGGCATTTTTCTGACCCTTGCTAGTCACGGACGACACGTAGCATTGAGTATTATAAAATCAAAATAACAACGGGATTCGAGAGTACCGTTAGCACAACAGTTCTTCTAAATGATTAAATATAATCAATCAATCATTGATATCTTCATAAGCGCAGAGACTTATTGATAATAGAATTAATAGATTTACAGAGTATCCTTAACATATTTGGACTCTATTCTCGGTAAATGTTGTTATTTGTTTTATAAAAAAATATTAATATCATATCTGACAAATCTGTCAATAATTCACATCATTTTCGCGTTATGAAATTGCCGTAGCTGTTAAAAAATATGTATGTATAAAATATATGAATTGTAGTAAAGTTTAAAACGGTCGGTGCCGAGAAATTATCTGCAAGATACTAACATCTATAATATAAAAACCGGCCAAGAGCGTGTCGGACACGCCCAAGATAGGGTTCCGTAGCCATTACGAAAAAATCAAGTAATATTTTTCTAAGGATTTCGTATGTGTACGGAATCTTCCAAGTTAGGTATCGTCAATACTTTGAAAAAAGCTCGTATCTCAAAATCGTTAATCTGGCAAAGTGAACTTTATTACGGGCATATCAAGGTTCAGTTTTGTTTACATGCTGATTTGAGATACGAGTTTTTCAAAGTAGTGACGGTATGTTTAATACCTTAGGCTACTATTTACTCTTAAACTACAAATAATTCCCAAGCAATCTTAGCCGCTATAATTTTCCTTGTAAATTTAATATATTTACTACCATTTTGAATTTTTTCAAATTTTTCCACCCAACAGTTAAGATTTTAGAGGGGGGGGGGACGGTCGATTTTAATGAAAATTTTCACTTTAAAGTTGAATATTTCGCAAACAAATCACTGAATACAAAAATCATGTAAGCAATCCCCCAATGGTTTTAAAAGACCTATCCAACGATACCCCACACTATAGGGTTAGTCGAGAAAAAAAAATCACCCCCACTTTACGTCTATGGGAGGTACCCCAAAAAAAATTTTTTTAGTTTTTTTTATTTAACCACTTTGTCGGCGTGACTAATATATATATTCATGCCAAATTACAGTTTTCTAGTACTAACAGTCTCTGAGCTTAGCCGCGGACAGACAGACAGACAGACAGACAGACAGACAGACAGACAGACAGACAGACAGACGGACAGACATGGCGAAACTATAAGGGTTCCTACTTGACTACGGAACCCTAAAAAATGAATCGCTGAATGTGTTGCTAAGCGCATAACTTCCGATCGACTGCACCAAATTGGATAATTCTTTTTTTATTGCATTTGTTATTGTCAGGAGAACATCCTTATGAAAGAAATTTAAAAAAAAAATACAACGGGGCGAAGCCGCGGGCATCAGCTAGTATTTCAATAAAGAAAAAGATAACGAAGGTTCTTCTGAAAACTTTGATCGCCATTTTAAGCAATTATTTACAACATTTGTATTTTATTTAAGTAATATAATTTGATGTATTTTTCTTGCTCTAGATCTTCATTGTACTAAAATAACAATTTAATTTATCTGCACACTCTACCACTGACAATGTCATATCATGCATTAGTTCAAAAATGACATATGAGCTCAATCCCTTTCTAAACGCGCTTTGATAATACTGTATGACATGCCATTTCGACGTCATGATCATGAATACGTCGTCAGAGGTATTAAAAATAAAGTTGAAGTGACAGGCTATTAAATACGCAGCTACTTTGGAAGTTCCTTCATAAGGCTGCGTATCCACCGGAGCTGTGCGAGGATGCGTTGCGAGGGATGTGTCTGTCATTAACCAATAGAAACACTTCATTTAAAAGGTCCTAAGTGAATGAAGTGTTTCTATTGGTTCATGACAAACACATCCCTCGCAACGCATCCTCGCACATCTCTGGTGGAAACTCAGCCTTACCGACCTACGCTCTTCGTAGCTTGTCAAATGCTCATATTTCGCACATTATTGACAACAATAGAAAGTTCTTAAGGTTTTCGAAGATATATCTAGCTGTTGCCCGCGACTTCGTTTGCGAAAAATAATACTGTAGATCTGTTTTGAAAAAAATAAGTATATTCTTGTCGGATTATTTTTAGCACTTTTTCCGAACCGGAGTGGTACATTCTTTGAGATTCATAAAGTGCTAGTTAGTTATACCCTAAAAACTTTTACTTTGAAAAAAATTCGTTTATCGTTATCCCGCGAGAACTCTGCAATTATCTAGGAAAAAAAAATCTGTCCTTTTGTGAGGGTTATTTACGAATTGTGTCCTTGAAAAGTATTGAAGGAGTCGCCGTTATTATTACGTACTTCCTATTTTTTAGGGTAGTATATATACAATATAATATAGTACAATAACTCTCTATTGAGCACCAACAAATAGTAAGCATTACAGAAAACATAGGTACATAGAGGTTACTTTCAATACATAAATCTACACGTATACATACATTTATACATACAAACATACAATGCGTACGTGTACGCCTATCTTCTATAAGTCTTTCTGTCTATGTATTATCTATTTATTTTTCATTTACATAATTGTCAGTCTGATTTCTGGTTTGGTATTCGCAGAGATAGATTTACTGTGCGAGTGGGGTCAACAGCATAGGTGGGTGGTAGTTTCTGTGCCTTGTTGTTTTCAATCGTTTGACAATTTTGTATGACATTTCAAACATGATGTTAAAGTGACAAGGTGCATAGATGATCATTTATTTGTGCTGTTGACTGTACAAACATAAAAATTAAAAATATATTTAGATACTTATGAGCACGTAAGCTTATAGTTTTAGTTTTATTATTTTTAGGTTACTCGTTACAGGATCCACTGAAAATTAGCGTCGTGGCCCCCTGCCTCGACTCATGCTGAGTGGACTCCTTTTTTGAGACAACTTTTATATTTAAGAAATTTGTAAACTGTTTTTTTGTTGTTGTTGTTGTTGTTTCGAAATAAATTATATTCATTTAATTTCATTTTCATTTCATTTCATTTTTAGTTTTACTTTTTAGGGTTCCGTACCCAAAGGATAAGAACGGGACCCTATTACTGAGACTTCGCTGTGCGTCCGTCCGCCCGTCTGTCCGTTTGTCCGTCTGTCACCTCCATGTATCTCACGAACCGTGATAGCTAGACAGTTGAAATTTTCACAGATGACACTACTTATGACATTTCACTACTTTTTATAGACAAATCATCTTAATCGAGGCTTGGATTAGGCTGGGTGTGGTTAAAACACGACCTGTATTTTTCGACCCGGAATGAACGACAGTAAAGCCCAGCTTAGACCAGCTACGTATAGAAAAATCGTGTAAATTGCATTACATTGCCGCACTCGATGCACCACCCCAAACTCGTTTGCTTTACGGCATCCCAATGTAAAGGCCCATTTAGATGGTACGAGTTTCTCGCACGTTTTGGGGCGAGAAATCGTATGACATTCTCGTATGCGATAATCGTCAAGCGAGTATCGTACGAAAATGTTTACATTCATGCGAGAAATAAAAACTCGCGTACGATTATGTCATTCGATACTCGAAAGGAGATTATCGCCAGGCGATGTAGTTTACACGAGGACCTGCATTTTAGGGAGATTTTCGCTTACGATTTCTCGACCTGTCTAAACTCGTTCTCGTATGACATTTTTTCACGAACATGCGAGAATCGCACGAATCGGTTCGAACCGATTTTCAATACGAGTTTTACCAGATAACTTACGTGGTTATTTGAGTGCTAGAGACTTGGAATTTGGCATAAGTGTAGGTAAAGCATCATAGAAATGCATTTAGGGAGGATTTTTTGAAATTCCCAAGGGCTAGGAAAATATCTAATCTTTGTTTTTTTGTTTGTAAGGGTAATCTTTGAAACTACTGAGCCGGTTTAAAATAAATCACCAATCGTCGTCGTCGTCATCATCACCATCATCATCATCATCATCACCACCACCATCATCATCATCATCTTCATCACCTGCCATCACTATCATCATCAGCATTATCATCATCATCATCATCATCATCGTCGTCGTCGTCGTCGTCATCGTCGTCGTCGTCGTCGTCGTCGTCGCCATCATCACCATCACCCACCATCTTCATCATCATCATCATCATCATCATCATCATCATCACCACCACCATCATCATCATCATCATCATCATCAACAACATCATCATCATCATCGCCGTCGTCACCATCACCACCACCATCATCATCATCATCACCATCACCACCATCATCACCATCACCATCACCCATTGGTTTCACTTAATTCTATCCCGCGGGAATTTTGAATTTTTACCAGGGAAAAAACAGCCTATGTCAATCACGGATAGTGTAGCTTACTATTGGTGAAATAATTTTTAAAATTAGGCCCGAAATTGAATTCACTTAAGTATTTCTATCCCGCGGGATTTTGGCATTTTTCGGGAGAAAAAGTAGCCTTGCACTTAGTATTGAGCTTATTTTTTTTTATACGCATGCGATGTTTTACGATGCACTCATGACATGACGGCGACTGAAAAGCACATGAACTCGAAATACGATTCTCGTATTCAAATTTTGTTTACACGGAGACATTCAATCATTGAAAGCGAGGCGATTATCGCCCCTTCTCGTGCGATATCGTACGTGTAGTTTACATGATACTATATTTTTTCTCGTGCTACGATAATCGTATAGTCGAGGCGAGAAACTCGTACCATGTAAATAGGCCTTAACGCAACTTGCTCGATTTTTCTTGCAGGTGTAAACTGGGCTTTATTTAGGCATGACCCGATGGCCGATATTTCAAACCCTTATGTCTTCTCATGCGATTGTCGCGATGGCCGTCCCTTTTCTTACTTTACTATCTATTTACTGTATTCGCTTACTCTTATTAAACCTACAACATGTTGTCATAATATCATATCGAACGTTAACTGTTAGCAGGTAAACTATTTCCTCGTGCATTTGCTTAGGCAGTAATTACTTACTGATGACAGGAGGGGTTACAGTACGTACCTACTTTCATTGTACCAGGTATGCGTGTAATCAAGCGTTCGGTCGCCTTCAATGGACCATTATATCTACGCCGTAATACAACGTATTGTGATAATGTGGCTGGTGATCGATTTGCATTAAATTGTTTTATTGTCACAGGTGCTTAAGTGGTTCTAATGGCATCTTCAGACCTCGCGTACTTTGTAAACAACAACTCTATAGTAAAAATGACTGCAGATGTACTAAGTATACTCATTACAAATTGTTAAATGATTTGAAGACATTTGAAATAATTATTAAAATTACAAAACCCATGTTTCAGTCTATTGGACTTACATTTTTTAGATAAAAGTTGGGATCTAGGAGGATGGAGTAAGCCTGACAATTTGCTTACGATGGGAAGTTAAAATTTTATCGATACAATTTAACGTTTCTTACTCTTTTGTTTTTTTGGATAGCCCATGCATTTGGCTTTTGTTAACGAAGATTAACATAAATATCGTAAGGCTTATAAGCTAAAACGTATTGTAATGCTGCAACTTCAGTCTCGCGTTAGAATGATTGATCACAGTTCCACTTTTATCTTTAGTGTATGTATTTATGATAACCAGATTTCGGTATATTTTTACTACTTTTATAATTGTACCTACATTGACTTTATTCAGTAATGTTATGTACGGAAAACTAAGATTTTTAGGAATGCTGAATAGTCAGGCGTTACTTTGTGGAGTTTCATGTTAAAATAAATGTAATAATTAAATACTCATTTTGCTCCTCCGCGAAGGTGTGAGGTTAATTCATGGAAAATGGCTGCATTTGCGTTGCAAATACTTATACTTTTTCATATAATTTGCCTGCCCTCGCTCCGCATAAAAAAATAACGATCACAAACGCATCTAAAGCCATAGTTCATTCGTGTTTTGTTAGCTCATGTAAAGTACATCAGTTCATTGGTGGTATTATCATCTCTCATTTCATTAAACTTAAGAGACTCAAGTAAAGGCAGACAAGAGTGCAACTTTGCACTCTTGTCTTCCTTTACTTGATCCATGTAGCTCTCTGCGCCTAGGCCGAACTCTTCCTCTCTTTCCCTCGATCTTGCCTTCTAAAATAGTCTTAAACTGTCGTGTCGTATCATCTCTATGTATAGTTCGATAAATTAAAGTCATGGTGACTTTTAGTCTAAAATTAACAGCCGAGAACCGTAAATTAATCCTGTGTTGCAATATTTTATCTCAATCAGACTCGTAAAAGCGTTTCGTGGTTAAACGAGTCATGCAAACATGGTCGTGTTTACTAGATAAGATGAACTTGATACTATATGGTGATTAATATAGCTATAAAAGATACCATACTAGCTGTTGCCCGTTTCTCCGCCTGTAAAGAATGTCTCTTGAACTTCGATATTATGGTATCTCTGCTTTTAATTGGGATGCACCAAAAAAAATAACCTATAGTTTTTATATTTTTTTTGGAAAGAATAGGATATTTTAAGACACCATTTTCATCGATTTTGAATTTGGTTGAGTATTTAATTTTTTATATTTTTTTTTAGAAATACGTTGGATGACGTCACAGTGAGAGAGCCACGTTCCATAGCCTAGAAAAATTCAAGTCGTACATAAAATAATCTGTGGCACTACCACGGCACTACTGAGACCCTACTACGAAGTGCATAATTCGAACTTCGTTTCATGCCGTCCCGCTCACGCTAATATGATTTGACACGAGAGTGAGAGGGATGATACGATACGAACTTCGATTTTTGTAGTAGTGCCCCTGATTTGTCTTGTCACTGTCAATATTACAAGCACGGCTTAGGGTCCTAAATGAACCATGACAAAATAGTTTTATTTATTTCTCTTCTTTTAGCTTCGATTATTCCTGTTTGTTTAATGGTGTGATAGTAAATAGATATTTTTTATTAAAATCTGATGTTTAAATTCTTTCATATATACTTGTAACGTAGTAATTTAATAATTAAATTTGTAAAAATACGTTGCGAGTATTGTATACATTTCGGACTTTATGATAAATGACAACTGTTTAAAGCCAGGTGTGCATCATGTGATTAAAGTTCTGTCTTTGTCACTCTTTGCTATTATAAGCAGGACAGCAACATTTCAAACTGTCAATTTGTTTTAGAGTGTAGACCTGCTTTATATCTGCCTTTGTGACGATTCACTGCAGGGGTCAAATGAAGGACATTACTTAAATTTTGTTTATTTAATTCAGATTATCATATTTTTGGAATCTGATTTCTGAAAACGCTTCACAAAGCCTATTTCTCCAAACGGTTTTCGATTTATTATACGTTGCCAAAAATTGTGACATCCCAATTAGTTCACTAGGTAAAATGTGCACGTATTTTAACAGCCATCAGAGCACCACTAACTAGGACGCAAAATAGTAGCCGCAGCCAAAATTGGCATAAATAACATCACCAACCATCCGCATCCTATGCATTCCCGCCACCTTAACCAGCCTACCTACACTGCGTCTTCTGCGTCTTCGCATTGGATACGGATGGCGCAGGGCCGATCTGTTTGGCAAGCCTTGGGGAACCTATGTTCAGCAGTGGACGTCTTTCGGCTGAAATGATGATAATGACATCATCAACATCATCATCGTCAATATTATTCTTAAAATTCTATTAATCTAATATTATAAATGAGAAAGTTTATGAAGATATCAATGTTTGCATATTTGGATGTTCATCAGACGGAGTTGAATGAAACATGACTTAGACACTTAGATAAAAAAGTGGATTGAAACGATACCTACTTAATATCCCAGTAATGCGTTCCCTTGGGATAATATTTTTACTTTAAAGAATAATAGAGGGCGTTGTCCAAGGACGTTGTAGTAAGTATAGTTGTCCAAGTACGTTCTTTACTTTTTTTATGACAGTTCCTATATCAGTATAAAAACAATAGGGATGATTGTCGCATTTAGTTGTAAATAAAAATAGCCTTTGATGTTTTAAGCCAAACAACTGATATCAAACCTTAGGGTGGTAAAGGAATTTGGTCGACTATACATCGGCTTTCAATATGACGCGTTAACTTCGTCTGCAATTAATAGATGGCGTTGTCCGAGCGAACGTTGTGTTTAATATTACAATACGTTTACTTTTAGTTTACCACTGACAGATGGCTTGCCTTAATTTCATTTCCAACTTTAATACCATACAAATAAAGTAGCTATTACAAAATCTGCAACCGTGGGTAACAGTATTCTAAAATTGGCTTTATTTGTAGGTCGTTAAAGTTGAATATGAAATGAAGGCAAACCATCTCTCAGTGGTAAACTTTATGTAATTTTACAGTACCGTAACCCTTTTTCAGAGCAAGCTCTAAGATTGTAGATCTTTATCGTGAAGCTAATAAAATTAAAGCTAATACAGAGTATACTAGATGTGGCGTTACATTCTCCGCATACTGTGACAAGTGTTAGTCTAGTCGACAAGTTGAAAATGGTACAAAATAGAGATACTGCTCTTAAAATTACGTGCGATAGCTCATTGGATCCGGAATGACGTCTAGAAAAATGTGCTAAAAGCGTGTATTAGCACATAAAAAATTGCAAAAGTTATAAACAATTAAAGATGAAAAAAAAATGGCATTTCGTTTTTTGCCAATATTTCATAAACTATTAATATTTAAGAAATTTAAAAAAAAGATTCTGAAAGAGGAGGAAATTTCCAATAAAAAACTCCTAACTCCCGGAACTCTATCTCCATTATTTATAATTTTAATTTAACGCTGAAAATAGGTCTGCGCGTGACATTTTTAGGATGCGCGCGTGGCGTCAAAAGCGAGTACGGCGCATTAATTAATTTATTTAAAGTATTAAATATTTTTTTTTTAATTTGAAAAAATTATGGTGTGTTCTGAACACTATAAATAATTTATTCCCGTTGAAAATTTTGCTTAAAGTTAATTTTTCAACGAGTTAAACAATTGTTAACTAACGAAATTTTCTCGAACTATCGTCTTAATTATAAGTGAAAAAAAATGTTTAAATAATGGTCGTAAAAAATTTTCGCTTCGTAGAGCCTTTCTTACATACATACTTAACAACATCGTGCCATAAAAGTTAAAAAAATATTGATACTTTGTTTATAACAATTTTTTTACTTGAACAAAAACTTAAAAATCCAAGTAATGTTGTTAAAAAAATTTTTTTTTTTATAAATCATCATATTATCGTTTTTTTATTAATACAAGATATTAATTGATTTGCAAAAAAAATTTTTCCCGGCATTTGTTGATAAATTTTTTATAAACAAATTGATTAAATCAATATTTTTAAAAAATTTTTTTTCACAACTTTATTACATTATAAATATTATGATTTTTAAAAAAAAAATTTTTCCTTAATAACAATTTTTAATTGTTTATAATCGTTTTTTTTATATTTCTATTGTTTAAATAATTAGTTAAGAAATTATTTTTTTTCTAAAAATCATAATTGACAGTCCTCTATAAAGTAACAAAAAAAAAAATTTTTTTATCAACAATTCTATTGTTTATTAACTTACCAATTTGTTATAAACAAATTTTCAACTTTTTTTTATTTTTTTTCTAAAACTTCTAAAATTAACAAAAACAACCATATATAACAAAGTATAGAAAAAAATTTTTTTCAATTTTTTATTGCACTTTTAAAAAACACGTGTTACAAAAGTTGCAGCGGCTGCTTAGTTTGTCTACTAAAAAACTGAAATAACTTTTAAACTATTAACAATAAATTAGTAATAACTAAAATTTTTTTGAATAATTCATTTAAAAGATCGTTTAACTATTTATAAAATCGACTAGAATGTTTATTTTCGTATCTCTAATAGTTTAAAAGTTATTTCAGTTTTTTAGTAGACAAACTAAGCAGCCGCTGCAACTTTTGTAACACGTGTTTTTTAAAAGTGCAATAAAAAATTGAAAAAAATTTTTTTCTATACTTTGTTATATATGGTTGTTTTTTTAATTTTAGAAGTTTTAGAAAAAAAATAAAAAAAAGTTGAAAATTTGTTTATAACAAATTGGTAAGTTAATAAACAATAGAATTGTTGATAAAGAAATTTTTTTTTTGTTACTTTATAGAGGACTGTCAATTATGATTTTTAGAAAAAAAATAATTTCTTAACTAATTATTTAAACAATAGAAATATAAAAAAAACGATTATAAACAATTAAAAATTGTTATTAAGGAAAAATTTTTTTTTTAAAAATCATAATATTTATAATGTAATAAAGTTGTGAAAAAAAATTTTTTAAAAATATTGATTTAATCAATTTGTTTATAAAAAATTTATCAACAAATGCCGGGAAAAATTTTTTTTGCAAATCAATTAATATCTTGTATTAATAAAAAAACGATAATATGATGATTTATAAAAAAAAAAAATTTTTAACAACATTACTTGGATTTTTAAGTTTTTGTTCAAGTAAAAAAATTGTTATAAACAAAGTATCAATATTTTTTTAACTTTTATGGCACGATGTTGTTAAGTATGTATGTAAGAAAGGCTCTACGAAGCGAAAATTTTTTACGACCATTATTTAAACATTTTTTTTCACTTATAATTAAGACGATAGTTCGAGAAAATTTCGTTAGTTAACAATTGTTTAACTCGTTGAAAAATTAACTTTAAGCAAAATTTCCAACGGGAATAAATTATTTATAGTGTTCAGAACACACCATAATTTTTTCAAATTAAAAAAAAAATATTTAATACTTTAAATAAATTAATTAATGCGCCGTACTCGCTTTTGACGCCACGCGCGCATCCTAAAAATGTCACGCGCAGACCTATTTTCAGCGTTAAATTAAAATTATAAATAATGGAGATAGAGTTCCGGGAGTTAGGAGTTTTTTATTGGAAATTTCCTCCTCTTTCAGAATCTTTTTTTTAAATTTCTTAAATATTAATAGTTTATGAAATATTGGCAAAAAACGAAATGCCATTTTTTTTTCATCTTTAATTGTTTATAACTTTTGCAATTTTTTATGTGCTAATACACGCTTTTAGCACATTTTTCTAGACGTCATTCCGGATCCAATGAGCTATCGCACGTAATTTTAAGAGCAGTATCTCTATTTTGTACCATTTTCAACTTGTCGACTAGACTATGTGACCAGAATCAAACCGAAAAGCAAGCGCTAGGTGGGAGTTTTCAATAAAAAGCCCAAAATTTCTAATTAAAAAAAAGTATAGGTCTTTTTTTATTGAAAATGCTCTAGTACGGTCAGAATCAAAAGTAGCTGGTCACTTTTGTACTTTGGTCGTAATAACACAATTGTCGATCAAAAGTATGACGTTTTGCATCTAACTGTAGAGCGACAAGATACAAAAGTGACCAGCTACTTTTAATGCTGACTGTACCCTCCACTTTGGTCTACTCGTGATCTTGATCGTTAAAAGTTAACTGTAAAATTGAGTGATAAAATATTATTTCAATAATTGACGCATACATGGTTTCTGGTTTATGCAATAATCTAAGCCACTTTGCAGATTTTATGAAACACTTCTATCGTTATAATATGTATTTTCAATTTTTTATTGCTTATCACAAGGCGACGTTCGTATAACTTTACGACTGGTTAATGTACTCTTAATTCTAAAAACAACTGATTTAGGACTTGATTCCGTAAAAAGCTTAGTTCCTCAAACGTCACAACTTCAATGCGGGCACGTTTTCTAACTGTCAATGGCGTCTATTGTCTTTGATTCTGTATAACGCAATAACCAAGGTCGTCGACTTGTAACCGATCTAATTTAAAATTAAGTCCGGTTCAGGAAATTTCACAGAGTTTTTATCTCGATCTCATTTAAGAGGCATTGTCTGTAGCGCCTAAGCGCGCGGGCGCAGGTATTTCCCGCATCCGTCTAGAGACGGGCTGTGATTGGTCGAGCGTACCTACTCCATGACGCGTCAACTCCGTTACTTTGAACGTACTTCGTGCAACTTTGTGATGTTACAAGTATAAAACTGGTTATCTGAATTAATTTAATTTGACTTTTTCACATAGGTACAAATTAAATGTATCGTTTCGAAGAACAGCTGGCAAAAGGCGATAATTACAAGGAAAGTGTCAACATTGCGCAGACTACGAGTAAATAAGTTTAAAGTAATTCGAGTTCAACAGAACAATGCGTCGTTAATTCTACTCTTAATAAAGATGTTTATTAGTGGTATATATCAAAAAAAAAATTACTGGTATAGATCAATTCACAAGAGTTAGCAGGAAATAATTGAATTAGTGAATGATAATATCTACGTAAGTATGCATTACAAAATGATTTAATATAGAATTATTCAGTAAGTGCTAATCGTGTTTTTCGACAATATGGCATCTTAACTGCCCAAATGCAGTGTAAAAAATATTAGTAAAATGTTTAACCATGGTGAAAATTCAGATGTGACGTACAATATGATTAGCATTAAATCCGCAGTTAGTAATGAAATTCTAAGTCGCAATACGCAGTAAAAATACAGTCAACATATTATACATTAGGGTAAGTTTTAAGATCTGTAAATAAATCACTGTATGTTATTTTATTGTATTGTATGAGTCCTATCATTTGAATAAAATGAATTTGATTATTTGATTTACCTTTATAAAATAACTCGTTGGTCAATCTTGTTCCCAAAACAATTTCAATTATTACCTAAACTAAGACGGCCGACGTTAAAGACTGAGTTACCTATATTGAATGAAAATACTCGGAAATGGTAATAGGTTATTGCAGAGATTGTGGTTCATTTTTTTTTTTTAATTTAACCCTAATGAAGATACTAAAAAAACTTGTGCACAATTATACCAGCGAGGCGAGAAAGTGGCGACATCGATTTTGGAGGGAATTACACACGAAAACATTCCTTTGAGTATAAAGTCTGTGAACTATGTTTACAAAATAGTTTACAAAATACACCGTTTATAGTCATTATTAAATCGATCCATTAACTACTGGTGATGAATAAATATGAAGTTATAAATTGTAACTTAATTGACGCATTTAACCCTTTCAACGCCGCGCCACGACAAAACGTAAACCTGCTTTGAATCTTATGTCATTGTGTCAAGATCACTTTGACACTGCACTTTGTGACACTTATATGTGTCATTGGCGTTAAAAAGGTTAATTATAAAACATGATATAAGTAAACTAAAACTAATTTAAAATGGAGTTCTCACATTATTAAGATGTCTTGGTTCAATTAACGTTTTGATGTCCTCAATTCTGATTGAAATTTGCATACTAATAGCATTCCTGAGTTTAAAACTATACCGTATGCCGTATATTCCGAGCAATACCAATCAAAACAAAACACAGTTTAGTTTTGCGAAAACTTTTTGCTAACGCTGTATCTTAAAATATCCAGCTTGTATCAGCGCTCATGAATAATTTCGTGCATTGCGCTACAATGAGGCTACTTACTGTGAGATAATTTACAGGGTCAAGGTGAGGGAAAAAATCACAATACAATATTACGACACGCAGTTATTTACCTACACGTAGGCGGTGCTCACGTGCAAATTCCGCGTACCAATAAATTAATAATAACTTACTAACAAGGTGTTCGGGAAACTCGTTCGTTACGTATTTAATTCGAACGTTTGGCTCGACAAGCGGGCTTTGTTATTAAATTAACACGTGAAGTTCTCACGGCCGTCAAACGCGGCGCCAAAAAGTACTTCATCATCGTTACTTACACATTAATGAAGGGCCACAAATTGGCCCTTGCCTCCTTAGAGCATGACCAAACCAAAGTACTTACTTAAAATTTGCTAAATTTGTATTGCATTTGTTTAAAACGTTGATTTAGGTATAGTCGGGGTAAGAAAAGGTTCGTCACTTTTCGACTCTATGTCAACGATTTAAGGTCGAAAAGTGACGAACCTTTTCTTACCCCGACTATACCTATGTATTGTGACCATGGCATTACATGATGGTGACTTATTAAAAAAATATATCCACATGGATCTCGATGGGGTGTAACATTTTTGTTAAACGTGTATAGGTCATAATTCACACCAAATTAAGCATGTTTCATGTTAGCATACTTTCACTGTCCCAGAACAGGTATATGTAATACAATAACGACCTTTACCTTAAGTGCGTACTTTTAACCTATCTAAGTTGTTCATAGAATAAACTAAGGAGTTCAAATGTAGTAGGTTTTAAAAAACGTCCAATAGCAGTTCAAAAATAGTCAGTTGTTTCCAATATAATCAGTAATCAGTAACTTTATTTGCTAAAACATGTAGGTACATGAATGGTGGTATATTACATTTTGGTCGCTATGTCTAACCCGCAAATGCAGAGGAAGTAAACGCATATAGAGGAAGTGCTAAGGCATGTAAGGAAAAATATAACAATGAGATCGCTAGACCACGCTGGAACGAACCAATGAAGCCTTCTTATTTCTCAATAATTTCCTCACAAGACGAAAAAGCTTAGTTTAATCGAAAGTAACTCTAGTGTAAGGCCGACTTTATGAATTTTAGTTTACTTGTTGTTCCATGAAGTAATTATAAAACCGACCGATGATGATTGATATCAAATCAATATGCAAAGTAAGAATAATAATAATTATATTTTTTAGTTCACCACTAAACGTTCTATACGTTCATAGAACGACAAAAAGAATTCAGGTTTATACCTTCCACTCGCTCTAACTAAACAGTCTCGATAACATTACAAATTGAGCATGTTAAACTGTTCGTCATACAATACCATTTGTGGTCGCTTTCGGTTATAGGTGGTTTTTGTGTGTAATGATAATTTCCGTCAAAATGATGGACAAATGTTTGATTGTTATGATAGCGTCGAAGATCACAGGGGCACGAGTTGAATATAAATGTACGGAGGACACTCCACGCCTTTGTTAGCAAAAATATTACGCAGGTCTCTAGGTCGTTAGACATTTTTGAGATAAAATGTGTCTTTTCCTGTTTAAATTATGAGTTTTATATAACGAATTAATTTGATAGCTTTTTTTAGTGTTATTGCAACTAGAAAAACAAGGTTGTTATTGATAGGTTAGCCGTCGGGATTAAGCCAGACGTAAAATTGAAGGAAACACTTGAATGTCAAGTTGTAGAAACTGAATTGGATTGCATAACCATTTTAAAGAAAATATCGTAATTGCTTTATGACAAGAATTGGTCTAACCTTTAATTGAAAATCCAAAACTTTGACGTACATTAATTGGCAGTAAACATAATAATTAAAGATCGAAAACAATGTAAAGCTTTTGAATTAAATATTATTTAATAGCAATTCATTTGTTTTTATATGTTGAAGATTATAACGTAATGTCAAGTACAACGCGTGTATGCAATAACATTGATTAAACAGATAACACAGCGTTGTAAAGAACCTTATGTCTTTGAAATACATTCTTAATTTAGAAACCAATTTAATATTAAGTCTTGGCGTGACTTCATGACTGTGCTTTAAATTATGATATCTTATTAGTATTGCATGCCTGGTCATTATAAATAATTGCAAATAGGATTAACAATTAAAAATAAACATTTTGAACGTCTTCATTATGTCATACCTACGACTAACTACCGACTGTTTGTATTCAATGGCTGTTCTTGACAATTGAATGGTTAACAAGTTCGAAAGTTCTCCATATTTGTGCACTCTGTCTAATGAACTGAAACAATTACTTTGCTCACGCGCGACCTTACGATAGTTAAGTTTAAGGTTGTAGTGCACCTGAAGATAAGCTCTGGTTGAGTTCGAAACGCGTCAATGTAACTAGTTTGGTGGTGGTGATAGTTAGATTTGTGTGTGTTCGTACAGTGTGGAGGTGGAGGAACTGCATGAACACGCATTTCTTACATAAACTTAACTATCCTAAGGTCACGGGTGAGCAAAGTAATTGTTTCAGTTCGTGAACTAAAACAATTACTTTGCTCACCCGCGACCTTACCATAGTTACGTTTATGCAAGAAATGTGTGTTCATGCAGTTCCTCCACCTCCACACTGTACGAACACACACAAATCACATAAACACAACCATCACCACCACCAAGCTACACTGACGCGTTTCGAACTCAACCAGAGCTCATCTTCAGAGTTACCACAACCGTATGCTATGCTACCAAATGTTAAACTCCATAGCATAGCATACGGTTGTGGTAACTCTGAAGATGAGCTCTGGTTGAGTTCGAAACGCGTCAGTGTAGCTTGGTGGTGGTGATGGTTGTGTTTATGTGATTTGTGTGTGTTCGTACAGTGTGGAGGTGGAGGAACTGCATGAACACACATTTCTTGCATAAATGTAACTATTGTAAGGTCGCGGGTAAGCAAAGTAATTGTTTTACTTCATTAATATGGACCTCCGCAAAGTAACGCCTGATTCAATAAATTGTTTCAGTTCATTAATATGGATCTCCGCAATGTAACGCCTGATTCAATAAATCACTCTGTCTAAATAATAAATACTTTTTTAAGGAAAATAAGCGACGGCTCCACTAATGTGGAGAATGACCGTCTTCTCTTCATTCTCTTTCTTCTAGTGTTATCTTTCTCAAGCGGCTGAAAGTGTTGCTTTCAAAAGGAAGCCGCCCTTTGATTGGTCATTTTGTTCGGCTTGAAATGGTTCACTAAAATGCGGTGGCTATATCAGATTATACCATTGACAGGTTGATTAATTGGCTTCGTGAACCGCCAGATAAAGTCCATTTTGCAGAATCATTTTAAAGTCCAAATTGTTCCAGTAGAAAAAAACGAGAGAGTTTATTTAACAACCATAATGGTAATTTTTCACAGATAGTCTGCATAAAATTTTAATCGGTTAAAACCTGGGTGTGTAAAAGAATTTGAGTGTGAATAGCCTTTGGGTTATTAAATTAAACTTTTATAATTAAGTGATGAAACTTCTCGATTTTTGTCTAGTCGACTAAGATATTTCTTTACACTCTAAGTTTCTATGTCAGTTGTATATGGCTTAAAACATTAAAAGATATTTTCAATCACAAGTCAATGTGACAATCAGCCTTATAGTTTTAACTTTGATTACAAGAACGGTCATAAAAATGATAAAGCTCTTAAGAAGTACTTGTCCGACTATACAGGCACTGCCGTTCGAACTATGGATATCAGATCTCTCGAGTAATGCAATCGATGGATCACCACAACTATCTTACTCATTAACTTAATTGCATTGCATCGTTATTATATTAATATGGGCTGGTGTACATGTATACGATAAACACAGAGAAAAAACTAGCGCAATTGGCGGAATTTTCGGGCACTCTCTCGTTTACGCTCCCTATTTATTCCCGTCGGAATGAAATCGTGATTTTTGAATGAAATCCTCCTGTTGCATATTTATGTAGTCTTTGTTCAGTGAACATTGTGGGAGTCGCCCATTTATAATCCGAGTGATTGTAACTTAATTACGGTTTTAATATTTACGAGGGGTTTATGTGTGAATCGGCAGAGGGGATGGTGTTTAACTGAATACGCATTTAACCACCATATAATTAAAGCATGCATGCGTTTGTTCAATCATTCCACCTGTAAAATATGTTTCACGATTTTGAAGGCTTGATTTTGTCAAAGTTGTGCAGTTAATTTGGATCTTATATCAATTATAGAACTTATATACACAGTATTTATATAGTGTGTCATGTGTTTAAACATTAGCTTAGGATGATCGATCTGATATTATGGTAAGTACAAATGAGGCCATAGATATAGCTCACTGATTCAGCAATTTTCACCCTTGCCTTGAATAGCCCTAAATTGTATTAGGGTCATACACACTAGAAGAAACAAAAGTTGTCTCCCCTGTGGATAGAATATTAGCGACTCCGAGTCAGCAAACTTAAGATTTATTCAAATGGGGCGAAAGCTGGCCAGGCGTCCCGCACGCCGATGTGGACTTGACTGAAAATATTGGCTGTAGACCCTTAACTTTTGCCATGTCCACAGGAGAGACGCGAACGAAAAAATGTGTATGACCCATTAATCAGGAAAAATAGACTACGGAAGCGTATTATAAATTTAGATCAAACCAAAAAGAATATAAACATATCTGACGACCAGATGGCCTAGTGGTTAGAGACCCTGACTATGAAGCTTGAGGTCCCGGGTTCGATTCCCGTGTCGGGGTAGATATTTGTATGAAAAATACGAATGTTTGTTCTCGGGTCTTGGGTGTTTAATATGTATTTAAGTATGTATCTATCTATATAAGTATGTTTATCCGTTGCCTAGTACCCATAACACAAGCTTTGCTAAGCTTACTTTGGGACTAGGTCAATTGGTGTGAATGGTCCCGTGATATTTATTTATTATTTATTATATCTAATATGTCATACCTTTCAGTGAAAGAGAAAAAGAAGGAGGGAGCAGCACTCACAAAACTTTTCTTCTCAAAATACCTTAATAATAATAATAATAAATATCACGGGACAATTCACACCAATTGACCTAGTCCCAAAGTAAGCTAAACAAAGCTTGTGTTATGGGTACCTTGTAAAACCTAAAAAGTTGTTTTAGACACATTATTTGACGCATTCGTTCTCACACAACTTATCTTGGTTCTAGTTGTGCCCCTGACAATGGCTTAAAACAATTGGGGTTAAGTGGATTCCTGTTTTACGCAAAGCAAGATCGAGGTCTGGTCTCCCACGCTAATAGCACTGTTGTCGAGACAAATTGGTAACACAGTGTGTCGCATAAATAATGCTGCAGTAGTCAGCTGACGCTATGGAGTGGAAAGCGCTTGGAAAATATTATCCTAAGAAGTCTCTGATAGTCCTTACGTTGTGTTGTTTTGTTACCCGACTGGACATAAGATGTTACAATTAATCTACTTATACAAATATTATAATAAAGAGGAAAGATTTGATTGTTTGTTTGTTTGTTTGCATTGAATAGGCTCCGAAACTACCGATTCGAATAGACCGATTTCAAAAATTCTTCAGCCGTTAGAAAGCTGCATTATCACTGAGTGACATAGGCTACTTTTTACCGCGGGAAAATATCTTTTCCTGCGGGAAAATTAATTTATCGCGGGCGAAACTGCGGATGGAAGGCTAGTCTGTAATATTTCGGCAGATAGTATGGCTAATTAGTCTGAGTTTGTTGACTATGAGGCCTTTTGGTATTGAAGGTCGACTGTACATACATACATTTTCCAACGGCTTTAATTTAACAATCAAATCAGAAAGCAATTTAAAAATAAATTTATCGTACAATGCGGGCACCGATACACCAACGGCCCCTACGAAAATAATTAGCGAAATTTGTAAAACAATAGCTACCATGTCAGTCAAATTCGTTTGATACGTTTGAGCGTGTACGACCTAATTACATTTTTGACGAGTTGTGTACGTACGAGCTATTTGATGTTCAGCTTGGATTGATGATTGATAAAACCCGTAAGATTACTTTGACGTTTTTGTGCTCGAATGCGGATGTTTAATCTGGCTACGCTTTATCATCGTGACACACCTGACATAATTATAGAATAATATGTACGTTATGAAAAAAACACGAGGTAGCCCAACGGTTACGCGGTCGCAAGTTCGCGCGCGGGGTCGCATTTGAAATTTGATATGAGATATTCGGTGAAAGAAAACCTTTAATATATAATTAAATATATTAAAGGTTTTCTTATGAGGAAGGTAAACGAGCAAACGGGTAATCTTATGGGAAATGATCACCACCATCAGCAACTGATAGAGAGTCACTGATCTGTTGCCGGCTTTTAAAGGAAGCATAAAGTACTTATAAACTTGAAGGTTTGATTCCTGAATACCTGAAGTAACTCAATGGTGTGTGTATGAAATTTTCAATCTGCACTAAGCCTGCGTAGCCCATTTCATTTCAAAATTCGGTATCGGTAGCAAGTACCAGATTCAGTCAGAATGTATAAATTACAATACCTAAAACTGATTACTATTTAGCTATGTTCATATTTACTAATTAAAATAAAAAACACGAGTCACTTATCAGTCATCAAGGCATGCTCGACGTGGGTCAAGCCAATCAGTGATTCTTTTTCAAGGTTGGTGTGGTCGAGTGTTTACATAGGTACTAATAATTGTGATATTATTTATTTTTTATTAGCAGTACGGCTGCTCACCGAATCTAAGATTATTTAAAAGCGAAAAAGTTTTTCGGGTGCGCCGGTGGGATTCGAATCCACGTCTCCTGGGTATGCGCCCCAACACGGGTGTTCTACCAATTGAACCACGTCGCATCCAACCGACTCCCCCGAAATTCTTAATCGCTTACATACGCCAACAGTGCGATAGTTGCGATGGATGTTACCACACGCCACTGTTGGCGTATGTAAGCGATTAAGAATTTCGGGGGAGTCGGTTGGATGCGACGTGGTTCAATTGGTAGAACACCCGTGTTGGGGCGCATACCCAGGAGACGTGGATTCGAATCCCACCGGCGCACCCGAAAAACTTTTTCGCTTTTAAATAATCTTCGATTCGGTGAGCAGCCGTACTACTAATAAAAAATAAATAATATTTGAATAAATAGATGTGGTACATCATTTCTTACGCATTTCCAATGTAATTTGGAACGTAGGAGTCGTAGCTTCTAATAGTTGCGATGGATGTTACCACACACCATTGTTGGCGTATGTAAGCGATTAAGAATTTCGGGGGAGTCGGTTGGATGCGACGTGGTTCAATTGGTAGAACACCCGTGTTGGGGCGCATACCCAGGAGAGACGTGGGTTCGTATCCCACCGGCGCACCCGAAAAACTTTTTCGCTTTTAAATAATTTAATAATTGTGATTAAGATGAGGGTAGTTTTTTGTCACTGAAATGGCCGTGCCGAGAAGCTAAGCTGTAAGAACGCGCAGTTCACGGTTGGCATTCCTTTCGAATCAACCGTAAAGAATAACCACGGATTGGTTCGAAACATGTCGGGCATACCTTCGACTACTAATATGTAAATGATCCGTGTTTCTTATTTAAGTTATTATGTCTGTGTGTGACGGTATTTTCAATTTAAAAGTCATACTCATGTTAATCGATCAAAGAACAATAATGCTACAATATATTTACTCTACATGTCTGCATAATAACCTAAGGTTATTTCTACAATATCAGCTTAGTCATTAAAATGCAGTATCAATATTATCTAAAGATCTAAAACTATGTACGGGTAATGTGTGTGCTGAGCTAACAACTAAACTGCTTTACAGTAGTTACACAGTTTGCCATATATTTAGAAACGTTTTGTGAAATATTGTGTGATGAACATGCTAAGATCCATTTACAGGGGCTAAATTCAGGAACGGGCCTTCACGGGCTTGGTAGCGGTAGTTTGTAGTGGTAGAGCCATGTTGTAGCTAGCCGCTGCATCACGAATGGGCCGGCTCGTCCGGGGCAGTACCACCCTCTCACAGAACACCGGCGTGAAGCAGCAGTAATCCTGCTTGCGTTTCGTACGGTCAGTGAGAGTGCCGGGGGCCCAATACCTCACCCCTTCCCTCTCCCCCTTCCCCTATTCCCTCTCCTTTAGGGCCGACAACGCACTGGCATCGAGTAAAGCGCTGCGGGTGTCTATGGACAGTGGTGTTCATTTAACATCAGGTGACCCACTAGTTCGTTTGTCTGGCCTATCTAACATAAAAAAAAAAAAAAAAAAAATTTAATCGCAAACGATTGGGTTTGGTTTGAACTGCTATTCAGGAACGCCAAAAATCACTGCCATGGCCTGAGTTTGGGGTGAGCCTTATTAATTAATTAGTTTATTTATTGACAAAGCGAATTAACAGGAAAATAAGGCTCATCCCAAGCTCAAACCATTCCTATCCTCTCAAAACGATTGAATTACCGCTCGCAAACCGTGGTGGGCCGTTCCTGAATTTAGCCCTGATTTAATGTGTATAAACCGACTAAGTGCGAGTTTGACTCGCATAGGAACCGAGGATTCCGTAAAGTCAAGGACTAAAATGCATATAATAAACATAAGAATAATAACAAATTGTTTTTAAACCATCGTTGAAAATACATTGGGATTAAGAGATATCCGTCAGACCTTCGAAACGAAGTACATCTGTCTATACACGCCACAAAAAGTCGAAAAAATCAAACTAATTGGGATGCACTAAAAAAAATAACCTATAGTTTTTATATTTTTTTTGGAAAGAATAGGATATTTTAAGACACCATTTTCATCGATTTTGAATTTGGTTGAGTATTTAATTTTTTATATTTTTTTTTAGAAATACGTTGGATGACGTTACAGTGAGAGAGCCACGTTCCATAGCCTAGAAAAATTCAAGTCGTACATAACATAATCTGTGGCACTACCACGGCACTACTGAGACCCTACTACGAAGTGCATAATTCGAACTTCGTTTCATGCCGTCCCGCTCACGCTAATATGATTTGACACGAGAGTGAGAGGGATGATACGATACGAACTTCGAATTTTGTAGTAGTGCCCCTGATTTGTCTTGTCACTGTCAATATTACAAGCACGGCTTAGGCTTAGGGTCCTAAATGAACCATGACAAAATAGTTTTATTTATTTCTCTTATTTTAGCTTCGATTATTCCTGTTTGTTTTATGGTGTGGTAGTAAATAGATATTTTTTATTAAAATCTGATATTTAAATTCTTTCATATTTACTTGCAACGTAGTAATTTAATAATTAAATTTGTAAAAATACATTGCGAGTATTGTATACATTTCGGACTTTATGATAAATGACAACTGTTTAAAGCCAGGTGTGCATCATGTGATTAAAGTTCTGTCTTTGTCACTCTTTGCTATTATAAGCAGGACAGCAACATTTCAAACTGTCAATTTGCTTTAAAGTGTAGACCTGCTTTATATCTGCCTTTGTGACGATTCACTGCAGGGGTCAAATGAAGGTCATTACTTAAATTTTCTTTATTTAATTCAGATTATCATATTTTTGGAATCTGATTTCTGAAAACGCTTCACAAAGCCTATTTCTCCAAACGGTTTTCGATTTATTATACGTTGCCAAAAATTGGGACATCCCAATTGACAGACAAATTACAAAGTTTGTTTTTTTCCCTCCCTAAGACCGACTCATGTATACCTAATCGTTTTTTATTATTTGTAGATATGCACTATTAGAATTCCGTTTGTTACCTTTTGGATACGGGACGGGGAAGACACATGAAATCTTCTAATATTTTTTTTTTTTTTTTTTATATATATATAAAAAATCTCGTGTCACGGTGTTTGTTATCGAACTCCTCCGAAACAGCTTGACCGATTCTTATGAAACCTTTTTCTCTGTATTCGGTAGGTCTGAGAATAGGTCGTAGGCTATTTTTATACCCCTATTCTTCGCGGACGGAGTCGCGGGCAACAGCCAGTATTATATATAAAATAAACAATTGTCATGAGACAATTATTTATGTCCTGAACCAAGATAGGCTTGTATCATGCATGAGTATATAGGCTATGGCTAAACATAACGGAGTGGAGCCTTTAGCAAGAACAATATATTATAATGATAAGTTGGATGATTGCGTAACCATAATTAAAAAATAATGTTTATAATTCTAAAATTCAGAAAATGTAGTCATTAACATTAACTATGTATACATAAACTCGCCTGTCAGTCCTTAGACGTTTCGTTTTTGTTATGACGTGTACATTTGCTGTGCATTGCTGTCGTGATTAACTTCGTTTAAAACACCTAAGTATATTGAACATAAATTATAATAGAATTACCTGGACACGTTTACTGATGAGGTTTAGCTACTATGTTTTAATGAACTGAAACAATTACTTTGCTCACCCGCGACCTTACGATAGCTACGTTTATGTAAAAAATGCGTGTTCATGCAGTTCCTCCCCCTCCACACTGTATGAACACAAGCAAATGTTAGAGTCTAATGCTGGCACATCACTTGGCGTATTTCACGAAATAGTTGCTTGTGCGAGAGAGGAGCACTATGCCGATTCTAGCGTGAAAGACGGAGATGGCAATAGTGCAACGCGAACACGCAACGCCAAGTGAAGTGCCACCATAACATTTGGTAGCACATTGAACGGTTGCGGTACTCTGAAGATGAGCTCTGGTTGAGTTCGAAACGCGTCAGTGTAGTTTGGTGGCGGTGATAGTTGGGTTTGTGTGCTTTCTGTGTGTTCGAACAGTGTGGAGGTGGAGGAACTGCATTAACACGCATTTTTTACATAAACGTAGCTATCGTAAACTCGCGAGTGAGCAGAGTAATTGTTTCAGTTCATTAATATGGACCTCCGCAAAGTAAAGCCCGATTTAATAAATTACTATGTTTTAATTTATTGTCCATGTTACTGTAAACATTTGGTATATCTGCCCCGTCTCCGGGGATCGAACCTGCAGCGATCTCAAATTTTAAGCTACTAAGCTAATCTGATTTTTAATTAAATCAATAGACTAAATAGCTGTATGATTACGTAATATTCATTGTATCGTCGTAGTCGCCGTCGTTTTATTAACTATTAGGTTAAATGGGTTTTTCTTTTGGAAGCCATTTTATCGGCTTTATGCACGTAAATTTTGCATTAATGAAAATATAGAGTTCCCTATCATTAAGGTGGATCTACGTAATAAAAGCAAAATGCAAGCTTTGTTCGAAAGTTTAGTAAAAGCTTCTCTTGATAAAGTACTGCAAGAATGTGAATTTTATATACTTTCGAGTATATTGCTACTAAAGATTAAAGACGGTTAGTAATATAATGTTTACAAAAATACTATATTTAATCTCTTTAATTTCGTTTTGGCTGTCTAAAAGATATATATTAGGGGACAATCTTACACAAATCGACCTAGTCCCAAACTAAGCAAAGCTTGTACTATGGGTACTAGACGACGATAAACATACTTATATAGATAAATAAATACTTAAATACATAGAAAACATCCATAACTCGGGAACAAATATTCGTGCTCATCACACAAATAAATGCCCTTACCGGGATTCGAACCCAGGACCTCTTGCTTCGTAGGCAGGGTCACTACCAACTAGGCTAAAGAGGTCGTTAAAAGTCTGTCTAAAAGAAAATGTAATGTATCTGATATTTATTTTACTGTTTACCAATTTTTTCCAAGGTTTTTATCGAAGAATTCTTTCTTCTTAATCGTAGTTATCAGATGGTTGGTTTTCGTTAAGATCATGAATTTTAATGTGTTTTTTGCTTTCTTCATCGCTGATCCGTATCTCAACGATCGTTATGCAGTTTCATCTGTTAAAGGTTACACTTTTTAATAAGATTAATTACTCTTATTCACTGCCTTTAGCTTATTGCAAATAAGGGATATCGTTTCGTGATAGATTTATGATTTTTAATTGACTTTAATTAAGCTACCAATTAACTTTGCTGTTGTTGAGGATACAAAAACAGTCGTGCAACTTCTTTTATTAGCGTCAGTTTTTTCAAATAAGTCTTTTGGTTTACCGTAAAGTTTTTAATTGTTTCACACATCGCATCACACCCTCATGTAAAGTATTTATCGAGTCAATATGAGGAGTAGTTCTTTGTCTAGCGCGCAGTATTTTTGTTACGGTTGGAATATTTAAGAAATTTAGACCCGGTTTACTCTACTCTCTGATAATTTCTTGGTATTTTGTGTGGCTGATATCTGTGACGTCGTCTCTATTTATGTGATCAAAATGAATACAGACGGTATTATAGATATATATCCCATAAAATATTTTTCACGAATAAATCAAAGAGTATATAGTAAAGCAGGTCCTTAGTTGAAAGTAGTGATGAATTTTATTGTGTTTCATCATGATCTTTTTTGTTTCTACCAACAATAAAAGACACATTGAATATTACTTACATATAGTTTGGTAATTTGATGTCTCTATTGAAATGTCATCCTTTTAAAGTAAATTTTCAATGTACTATTCAAACAAATTAACTGACTTGAGGTTATGTCATGACATGAGACTTAAAAAGATATTTCTGTTAGAATTATCATTACGAGTATAAGTATTATTAGTTGGGGATTCACAACATAAATCATACAATATAAGTACGTGTAAAATTACCTCTAACTCTTAGGAGATTAAATAGGTTTGTTACATTAGATCATGGTTACGTTTTAAGTTCAATTGAAAATGAATAACTATTAAGTAATTGTCCGTAGCTATTGTAAATAAAACTTCAAAAAGACTGTGTAAGTCTCGAAA
The DNA here is from genome assembly GCA_947563465.1 of Archips xylosteana. Taxonomy (NCBI): domain Eukaryota; kingdom Metazoa; phylum Arthropoda; class Insecta; order Lepidoptera; family Tortricidae; genus Archips; species Archips xylosteana. Next base: position 19,079,898 of record OX387347.1, on the reverse strand, counting down.
AACCGTGGCTGTCGATTATATTTATAGGTAGGTACTATTATGTATGTTCTACGAAAGTTTTAAGACGTTCGGAAGGAAAGGAAGGAAGCGGTAAGCGGGAGGGCGCACGCCAGAGGTAAATTACAAGAATTATACAGGGTATATCTTTGCAACATTTCATAGTTTCTATGTAAAGTTTTTTGAATAATAGGAACAATGTCACCATAAAACAGAAATTGCAGGACGCGACTCTAAAACAAACACTTATTTTATTTTATCACTGAAAACCAAATCAATTTTTAATTTACTGCAAATTTTGTTTTTGCTAAAACAATAAGTAGTCGATTGGGCTGGCATATAAGTAACGTCATACTAGCAATCGCTATAGAAAATCTAACGGAGAGCATGTGTTTTGACAGCTCATAAAAAGGGGTTTGGTCCTGAAGGCCTTACTTGCATTTAGCCTTGGCATTCAAAACGTCTCAATAGTACACTGACCAAGTATGCAAAATGACTTGTTTATCTAATGACATGATTACAAAATTGTCTAAGTTTCAAGAAGACTTTCTTAGCAAAACGTCTAGGACGTGAAATGCACAAGTAGGCAGAATGACTCAATATTGTATAAGGTCTTGATTGTATTATATTGGTAATGAAGTTTATCCAGATCATTTACCTATTGAAAAATTATGACATTAAGTCGTTTTACAGCAATGTCATTCAATCTACTGTAACTATGTCTTATACCAATGAGGGCGTTTTATAGACCAAGACATTTTGCAACGCGGACAAAATGTACAACTAAGGTGCTCTGCTCACCAAGGCTAAATGCAAGTAAGGCCTTCAGGACCCAACCCATAAAAAGCACGTTGATCGGTGGTGTTACATCTCTATTGTTTTTATCATTTTGGAAAATAGCCAATGTTTTAGAAATTTGATTTATAACTGAGCTGACTGGTAGAGATACAGTCGAGATGAAGCGGAACCATAAAAAGTTTAAAATGTTTTTAATAGGTGTCCAACCGAACATTCCGTTTCGGTTTCACCGAGTTTCAGCGTTAAATTGGAGTTTCGGTTCAAATTCGGTTTCGGCAGAATCGCCCGAAATTAGGAGCGAAACCGAAATTGAGCTTTCGTGTAGTGTTCGGGACCAATCCGCGTCGAAGAGTGGCTCCGCCAGCGCATCTGTTAATTAGTCGTGGCTACGTTGTTATTCCACATCAAATAGACTGACTATTTAGAGCTACCATAAGTATCTGTCTGTCAAATTGTATTTAGCCATACATAACGACTAACTGGAATAAGTTCCACTACGACTTCTCCGTTGTGACACAAAAATTAATCGTATAATTGTTTGGTAAATTTTCGTGTCACAATGGAATATGTAGTTTCATACAAATTTTAACTAGTCGTTAATGTATCCAACTTTTTGAACACCTTCCATCTATAATAACAAATACATAATATTTACGAAAGCTATAAATGAACGCTTGTTTAAAAAATAGACCCTAGAATAATAGTCAAAAAAATACATTTTCGGTTTTGGTTTCTTGCGGTGCATTCTTCTTGGCAATGATGGTCCTTGCGAAAGCGCTGGTAGTTTAAAAAAAGTGTGATGAAAAACAGCCCTTTGCGGCCTACTTGCAGAATAAACGTTTTGATTTTGATTTTTGCCCCCGAAATTCGGTTTCGGTTGCAAGTCCTTATTTCGGTCGGACACTAGTTTTTAAATGTGTACCTATGCGGTATAAAATATATAGTTAATGCAATATATTTAAACCTATTTTCTTACTCGAAGGGTTTTATTAATTCGTTAGTAATACTTATTTATTTTGTATTTTACAAGTCCTTTGTTTGTTTGGTTGAACGCACTAATCTCAAGAACTACTGGTTCGAATTAAAAAATTCTTATTGTGTTGGATAGTCCATTTGTCGAGGAAGGCTATAGGGCCTATAGTATCTATAGGCTATATAACATCACGCTACGACCAGTAGGAGCGGAGCATCAATGATTAACGCGGACGAAGTCGCGGGCACCAGCTAGTCTTTGAATATAAATGAGGCGTGATCTATAACTTTGTAAATTTTGCACAAAAATCTTCTGCGCCTTTCGCTTATCAAGGTCGTTTCGTTCTTATGTATCTTTTGCCTTATTTCTGGATATATTGTGGTTAATACTGTGTTACAGATAGAATATTAAACATAGTTCAATTATTGACGAGGACGTATTAGCGTATTTTGAAAGCTTCCAACACAATGATTTTAGTAAAAAAAACCAGTTTAAATTATTTTTCATTTCAAATCATTAACGTTTAAAAGCTTGGGTTGTCGTCAGCGATTCGACCAAATTTGACGAAATCAACAAATTTTTACTACATATTTTATTAAATTTTAAATGAAAAAATTTAATAAAAAATAGTTAAGCGTTCCATTAGCGATACCTACTGAATGACACATCGAAATTTGCATTTTGTATAAAACATTACCTTGTAATGCTCTACATTATAATGCTGAGTGTATGATCATATTTTGCCCCAACAAAAAGTTTGCTGAGATTTGACAAGCTAATAACTACATTGTGATTAGGTGTAACAATTTGCATTACATCATCATTTAATGGACCGTAACTGCGACCGTTTTATTATGGATTTTCGGTACTGTTTCGTCATTTCTAAATATATTTTATGATGTCGTCATAAACCCAATCATCAGTATGGGTGACTTTAATTAAAAATTATGGCATAGTTACTTGTTTATTACCTTTGCTGCTGCTCTACTTGAAACGGAATGCGGACCAGTTATATTGTCTTCATACTTGATTGATGATATTGATTGGTTAAGTTGGATACGATTGGTCTAATTATATTTTTATGTTATTCTATATCACGAAAGTAAACAATTGTAAAAACTTTTAAAATAAACAATTATTTTAAGATTGGCTTTTTGAACACACAGACATTAGTAAATCAAATCCGTTGTATTTAGTAAAATCTTCTTTTTGAAATCAACTGATACTTGGTGATTCAAAAATCATTTATTTTAAAATTAAAATTAAATGAATAAATACTTTAGTAAATTCCAGTAAATAAAAATAAAATATAACATTTTATCTTAATCATGAAACCATCAAAATAATAATAACGTATGTGTTGTTTAGATAATTAGCAATTTCTATTAAAGTTTGAGAACGAGAGATGCACCGCTGGTATAAATATAAAATTACTTACAACTACGGTAAAATCCTGAGTGCGGGTGTGCAGTGTGTCGCTGATCTGGGACTTATCCAGGTAGTTTATCAACTTCATGGGCTGATGCAAGTTCACACGCAACTTTTTCACTAGCTTGTCTTCATCATTGTTCGAATGGCCATTGCCATTCGTCTGAGCACTGACACCACTGATTGGACAAACAGGAACGTGATTCCCGTTAACTTGTTCCATTGTCAACGGTTTACTTGTACTTGTGTCTTCGCAAGGATTGATACCGTCCTCTAAGGGAAGTTTTTTTTCCGACCCCTCTGGATCCTTCTTGCAGCAGTTAAATATCTTTGACATTTGCCAAGGCACTGTCCGCACGTGCTTGCTGATCAAACTGAAGGATGTATAGCTGGGGCATAGTATATATGCATGCCGGTGTAGGTCCGGTGTCGAACTGAGTGTGAGTGGACGTTGTCTCGGCAACGAGCGGCGTTCTAAACACCGCAAAAAATATCAACAAGTAGCACGTCACCGCTACGTGGTGGAGCGACGCTAGGACTGCATTGGACGTTTAACCGGTATAGTGCTCTTTTGCGTCAACCGGGGTTATTCAAATTCTAACTAACTTAAAATAAAATTAAACTAACATTGCCTAGAAGTAACTTACCTTTTAGAGTTTGTTATACGTACACACGTACAGTCAGGGTATATCTATACAGCCTCGAATATATATAATAAACACCATTAGTGGCATAGAGGTGTACAAATATTTTTGACGACTTGGTAACGTACATAATTATATGTATGACTTTGACTGTATTTTTTCTGTCATAAGTAGGTAATAAGCACTAATAGTCTAAGATCCGAACCTACATACATCGACTTTCACCGAGCTGATAATAGAATGAAACATATTTTTTTACAATAAATTTAGTATACCTACCTATTAGAAAACATATTAAAAATGGGTTGGCTTAAAAAATCCTGACTTAAAGTATAAAACGTATAGAATGTGCAGCCGTTGGGTTGCCTATTATTTATCTGGACGAACTACTGGGTTGCCAGGTGTAAACAGGTATGTCGATGCCAGTTACTTTCACTTGATTGGATAATAGAAAAAAAATTATATCATCATAATATGTATATATATTATAATATTTTCTTATTATATTGATGTTGCAACATAATTTAAAAAAAAAAAAAAAAAAATTTAAATAATTAAAAATAGTCTGTCCAGGATTTTTTTAGCCAACCCATTTTTAATATATTTTCTAATATACTAAATTTATTATTTATTTAGACGACCAGATGGCCTAGTGGTTAGAGAACCTGACTGCGAAGCTTGAGGTCCCGGGTTCGATTCCCGTGTCGGGGCAGATATTTGTATGAAAAATACGAATGTTTGTTCTCGGGTCTTGGGTGTTTAATATGTATTTAAGTATGTATCTATCTATATAAGTATGTTTATCCGTTGCCTAGTACCCATAACACAAGCAATGCTTAGCTTACTTTGGGACTAGGTTAATTGGTGTGAATTGTCCCGTGATATTTATTTATTTATTTATTATAAATTATGTTTAATTCTATTATCAGCTCGGTAAAGGTCGATGTAGGTTCGGATCTTCTACTATAAACATTTTCATGCTTATACATTTCATTAAATCATAGATGATTTCCTAATTTTAAATGGGAAGTTGAGTTTACACTATTATTTAAATATAACAGGAAAATTACGATCGTCCATGATGCAAATTCGACTTGAAACAGTAGAAATTACAGGAGAGCGCCTTTCTCTACAATGTCACATAGAAAATTTTATGACACATTTGCAAAAATCTACACAAATGGCAGACTGAAAGCCATCGGCATTCCCACAGTGAAGGTAGTTGCGATTTTAAAATATTTTTGAATCGGAATACGGACAGAATCATGTTTGGGCACATAATCTTATCTCCATAGATTAGCGGGAGAGGAAGAGTTGTGATTTTGTAAATATTATTTAGTATCGGTTTTTAGTGTTATCGCAAGGCTGTCAAACAAAATGAGCCCCAATGCGGGTGAAACTGATTAGAATAGAAAACGCCCGCAGATTTGCTTCAGAGAATTTGAGTAGGGCAATTTTAATTTTTCATGGCGAGTATTTTTTTCCGCTCGCAAATTCGTCTCGTACACTAAGTAGATTATTAATTTGAGATTTGTAATTTTTACCGCAAACAAAAAATATTCTTTACAGGTAATCCAACTGATATCCAAGATAATCCAAGTCGTGTAGCCATTGCGCTTCTACCTCGTTTATAGCATTATTGGAGTGCCATTCTTTAAAAAACCTCGACCGCGGAGTCATCGTTGCGTACAGTAAACAATTATAACTTGACCTGTTCAATAGCAGACATTATATAGAGTCAAGTGCCTCATCGTTGCTCGTGCATTCACATTCACTAATGACAACACACCTGACTCTGTAGAATGCCTGCGATCGAATCATAACTTGACCCATGCAACCGCAGCGCAGCCGCAGGCATTATACAAAAGTCAGATGTTTTGTCGTTGGTCGAGCATCGACGTTGACATTGACCAACAAGAAGATACCTGACTGTATATAATAAAAAATAATATATTAGGGGACAATCTTACACAAATCGATCGAGTCCCAAACTAAGCAAAGCTTGTACTATGGGTACTAGACGACGATAAACATACTTATATAGATAAATAAATACTTAAATACATAGAAAACATCCACAACTCAGGAACAAATATTCGTGTTCATCACACAAATAAATGCCCTTACCGGGATTCGAACCCAGGACCTCTTGCTTCGTAGGCAGGGTCACTACAAACTAGGCTAAGCGGTCGTTAATGCCTGAGATCTAACAGTTCAATATATGATTGTCCTGCGAACCCAATGATGACTACAGACGATTTCCTTCAGAATGGGATAAATAACACCTATGTGCCACAATCGTACAATAGAATGAACTTGCACAATCACCACTCAAAATCAACCACCATCACTGAACTTAACACCCGAAACTCGTTTCGCCTCCGTACGAGGCATGATCATGAGATAATTATGCTCAAACGTCACTTCATCAGCTGGGTCTCCATTGAGCAAGCCGCCTCGTGAGGCAAGCGCATGAGGCATGATTTTGTTCTACACAAATCTCAAAATCACACCGAGAATGGCTACCTCGCGAGGCGGCTCGCTAAGTGGAGACCCGGCTATTGGGATTGTTCATTTTTTTTTATAGAAAATATAATAGGTAATAGGTAATAATAATTCATTTATTTTTCGAACAACAATGGTCCAACATTAAAAATACAAATAATTACAATAATGTCATACTTATAAGTTATAACGCTACAAAATTAATTCTAAAAATTACAAAATAAATAAGACCAAAATACAAAATTATTTAATACTAGCGATTGCTCCCTCTACATGGAGGTGCATGCAGTGCCTCATGTACGGGCAGTCTAGTCTGTCTGCGATCATAATGCAGGATGCCGTTGCGGCTAGCGCGCAGCCTGGCGCGCCCGGCCGCGCAGCGCTTGCGCAGCGCGCTGCAGAAGCAGTCTGCGCGCGCCTCCGCGAACATGCCCGAGGTGCTACCAGAAACGCGGTAACCGCAGCAGACCCTGAAATATATTATAGAGCATTTTAAGAAACTAATTTGAATATTTCAGCAATTCATCTCTCCAATATTTTTTTATAATTTATTGAAAATTTGAGATACGACTTCACGTAAATTACATGCTGCGGCTGAATCTGTGTATAAATCACAGACACAATAAAGAAAAAAAAAGTGTCACAATCGATGGTTAGTTGTCATCTGTCAATGTCACTTTACACGTTCTTAATAACAATAACACTAAAGTTGTCGATACTTCCAATACGGTTACAGTTATAGTATTTTTTGTACGTATAATATAAAATGATTTATTGAATAAGGCGTTACTTTGCGAAGGCCCATATTACACGCATTTCTTGCATAAACGTAACTATCGTAAAGTCACGGGTGAGCAAAGTAATTGTTTCAGTTCACTGAAATAAAATGGTCAGGAGCTTGAAAGTTCTTTGGCGGACTTAATCCATACTTACATTAAAATGATCCTCGCAACAATACATCGTGTAAACTTCGAAATACTCCACATTAATTTCGCAGCACTACTTCTCTCGTAAATCAAGCTATTTCAATGAACTTTTCAGATTGAATTGAAATAGAGGAAGACTATATCGAAAAATAAAAAAAGTTTTGTAAATATATGTACTTCTTTTCTTTGTTAGGCTGGAAACTTTTGGACCTGCCCTCTTATAAAGGCTCGGATGATACCAACTGCACCATGTCGTCTCAAACCAACCACTACTTTACTACTTTTTAATCAATAGCAGTTTTAAGTGGTTCCCAGTTACATTAGACATAATTTTGACGAGATTATATTCATATGCGGTTGCTACGATGGAGTCTATTTGTAATAATGATGCACACACAACTACGTCGAAATATCGGTAACTCTTTGAAAGTAATCTTTGTCTTATCTCGTCGAAAATATGCCATTGCACAATAGGTTAGGTATGTATGTACTTAAATAACACAATCCCCTAAGCTAGGTACCTAGTTATAGTGTCGCTCTGGCAGCGACCTCACCTTTAGTTACTTAGTTGTTTAAGTTAGTTTTAGTCAGGTTGGAGACTGAAAACCAGCGGGATCGCTGAGTCTCATTTCCTATTTATCTCATACTTACAAACTAGATAATGTGTACTATATTTCGTAAATTTATAACTTTGTTAAATTTATAATTTTTAACTTTTTGTATTTCTTTTAATTTAAATTAATTTAATCGACGCAATCCAACGGGGATTCACGATGCGTATACTATTTTCAGGTATCTTATCGTTCCAATTCAAGAACAATGAGTCGTTTCAGTCAATTACTTTTAATTGTCTTATCATTGATGTTAACACATGAATTTATTGCACTTTGTATCAGTCTGTTCAATTTGTATAACAATAAAGAAAGTGATAGCAAGTTGCAACTTGGATTTTTAGATTATTTTCAACACTAGGTATTGTAACCATAACACTGATTTACTCATTATGATTTTGCCCGGCGCATCAATAGTGACGCATTGTTTCATCTACTATTTCGTGTAAATTACCTATTCTGTCTTTAAGTGCGCATTCCATTCATCATCCATTGCATGTGGCGTGCGAGCAAAAACATAAGCGTCTAAGTGATGGAGATGCTTCGTTGCAATCCACTGCTTCCCGCCAGGCATTAATAAATATAGGCAAAAATAATTAAGTACTTTCTTACACATTTATGAAAAACCGATAACCGTTGAAGCAGTCTACTATAGATAGGCTATTCTATTATAGATAATTTTGAAGTTCTGAGGCAGTATTGTCTAACACGTGCGGGCGCTTGCTATAGAATACACTAAGTACACATCCCTTACGTATCCCTTTTTATATAGGTACACCGTGTGACAGAGAAAAGTAATGAAAACGATTGTGGTTCCAAGTTGCGTTATACAATAAGTCGTGGCTAGCAATTAGTTACCAAAATACGTACTTACATGAAACTATCAACCTACCAAGTTTCTAGTCTAAATCTATTATTTGTTTTAACGCATTCATTGCCGCCATTGCTGGTAATGCGTTATTAATATATGCGTTAATTTATGCATTTTGTTATGATTATAAACGCGCATATGCGTATGTAGCATTTGAAGGTGTCTTTGGTTTGACAGCTGACGGCGATTGCAGAAGGTGCAGGGCAGGTGTAATTAGGTATTCGCGTTATACAAAAAGAAAAAATGTAAATCGGTCCTTATTTATATCTACCATACAGTTTGTCTGTAAGTATGTTCACATCGCCTAAAAGAAGTTATAATCTAATTCCTTCCACGCAGTGACAGGTTAAAATAAAAGGTTTTTAATAATAGTCCCTAATATTTTTTCAACAGAGCGTCTGCTCTATATATTCTTTATATTTTATCTATGTATATATTAGCATCTGCTCTAGATATCTTTATATTATAATAAAGGCAAAGTTAACAAAACTGATGTATAAATATGTGGGTTTTTACAAAGTAGTCCTTGAACAGAACAGAACTCAAAAACGACACTAAGGGGCTGTTTCACCACCCATCGATTAATTTTAACTGACGGATAAATGTGATGCCGTCTCCGTCTATTCGAACAAAACAAACAGAGACGGCATCACTTTTATCCGTCAAATAAATTTGATCAATGGATGGTGAAACAGGGGGTGAATATAGACTAATTTACTATCAAAAAAGGTTTCTGATCTAGTGGGGCAATGGTATCTAGTTAATTTGTTGGGGTCTCTGAAGCTGGGCTGGAGCGACATGAATACACATTTTTATTGAGATACAGTTTATTGATAAACCAAATTAAATTTACACAGCGCACCCACAATTTAACTATTCGACATGTAGGTGAAGAAGGAATGAAGTGAGTGGTTGCCATAGCAAAACACAAAATTAACATAACTTTGTTGGGTTGCCAACAAATTAGCCCTCGAGAATGTCGTTCAGGAAGAAAGAGATGCATGAATTATCCGAGTACATGCAAGGGAGACACAATTCAAATCGAACAACAAAACTTGACGTATTGTTATGACCTTCTGCGTAGAGACAGGTGTTCACATCATAAAGGTGTTGCTATTCCTGGACTTGTACAAAACCAGATCATTAAAGTAATACAGGGTGCAATTTTAAGAACTTACAGCATACGTTTGTATTTTGATTTTTTTTTAATTATGCTGGATTTGTGTGTTCACTACAAGCGGCTCCAATTTAACATCAAAGATTTGATTAACATTTGACAGGTAAACACAGTAACAGGTGAAACAAAAGAAAAGTATGTAAAAAAATATTTTTAAAGAATCAGCATCCTGTATTTTATAATAACTCTAAAAACAGGGCCTTTTAGCCTTGATCTTCTTAAACCCGTTCTGGTATGCTATTTAAGTACACGAGTTCCTAGACATTGGCTTTTGTTTTTTATTTCGTGGCGGCATGATTATGTATGAAGTTTTATTTTCTGTCAACATTTTACACTTTATACAAAACAAAATGACACAAAAAAGAATTATTTTCATTTTGCCTAGAAATTACCTTTGCCAGCTGCATATTTTTTCGATTTTTTTTTTTAAATCTTATCCGCCTAATAGTTAATCTAAGTGCAAAACTTCATACAGTTTGGAATATGACGAATCTGAAACATGACGAGATTAGAAATTAACCAGTTTGAAAAGTGTCTCATTTGGAATAACTATGACCTATTTGGAAGATGGCAAATTATGAATTATATCTATAACCTAGGCTAGTTACCGTACATAGGGCTAAACCCTATAGAAACCGCGTCAATTCCACTCTTAATCTCACCGCGATCTCGTAACACAAATTTAGGTACAACATTTATCTCGAATAAATGGGTACTCGCATTTTCAATTTCTGGCTATAATGATGGTAATCGGAATATTTATATGCCAAATCATTGGCATTGATCACTTTTTTACAATGTGGTCTAATTCCAAAACCATTTCGAGGAATAGGTTTATTAAATCATTATATAACATTTTAGTAAAAAAATGCTAAATGATCGTGTCTATTTATGCAAAATAATGTTTGACCTTTGTTTGACCTTTCTGGTGGCATAAACTTTGAAATTATTTGCAAGAAGAAAAAAAGCCGTCCGTCTAGTTTCTCTATACTATTATCTGTCACTGCGACGTAGTTATCAATCTGTCAGTTTAAGGATACTATTTTGAAAAACATTCTTCGCGTTTTTCATATTTTAATAATGGATTTATACAGGAAGTGTTTCATTTCTACTTGTGGAAATGATTCTGTCAATATTGGGCTAATTAATTGTTCGCATTAGAACTAATGTTATATAATGATTTAATAAACCTATTCCTCGAAATGGTTTTGGAATTAGACCACATTGTAAAAAATTGATCAATGCCAATGATTTGGCATATAAATATTCCGATTACCATCATTATAGCCAGAAATTGAAAATGCGAGTACCAATTTATTCGAGATAACTGTTGTACCTAAATTTGTGTTACGAGATCGCGGTGAGATTAAGAGTGGAATTGACGCGGTTTCTATAGGGTTTAGCCCTATGTACGGTAACTAGCCTAGGTTATAGATATAAAGTAAGTTACTGGCTAACATAATTCATAATTTGCCATCTTCCGAATAGGTCATAGTTATTCCAAATGAGACACTTTTCAAACTGGTTAATTTCTAATCTCGTCATGTTTCAGATTCGTCATATTCCAAACTGTATGAAGTTTTGCACTTAGATTAACTACTAGGCGGATAAGATTTAAAAAAAAAATCGAAAAAATATGCAGCTGGCAAAGGTAATTTCTAGGCAAAATGAAAATAATTCTTTTTTGTGTCATTTTGTTTTGTATAAAGTGTAAAATGTTGACAGAAAATAAAACTTCATACATAATCATGCCGCCACGAAATAAAAAACAAAAGCCAATGTCTAGGAACTCGTGTACTTAAATAGCATACCAGAACGGGTTTAAGAAGATCAAGGCTAAAAGGCCATGTTTTTAGAGTTATTATAAAATACAGGATGCTGATTCCTTAAAAATATTTTTTTACAAAATTTTCTTTTGTTTCACCTGTTACTGTGTTTACCTGTCAAATGTTAATCAAATCTTTGATGTTAAATTGGAGCCGCTTGTAGTGAACACACAAATCCAGCATAATTAAAAAAAATCAAAATACAAACTTATGCTGTAAGTTCTTAAAATTGCACCCTGTATTACTTTAATGATCTGGTTTTGTACAAGTCCAGGAATAGCAACACCTTTATGATGTGAACACCTGTCTCTACGCAGAAGGTCATAACAATACGTCAAGTTTTGTTGTTCGATTTGAATTGTGTCTCCCTGCATGTACTCGGATAATTCATGCATCTCTTTCTTCCTGAACGACATTCTCGAGGGCTAATTTGTTGGCAACCCAACAAAGTTATGTTAATTTTGTGTTTTGCTATGGCAACCACTCACTTCATTCCTTCTTCACCTACATGTCGAATAGTTAAATTGTGGGTGCGCTGTGTAAATTTAATTTGGTTTATCAATAAACTGTATCTCAATAAAAATGTGTATTCATGTCGCTCCAGCCCAGCTTCAGAGACCCCAACAAATTAACTAGATACCATTGCCCCACTAGATCAGAAACCTTTTTTGATAGTAAATTAGTCTATATTCACCCCCTGTTTCACCATCCATTGATCAAATTTATTTGACGGATAAAAGTGTTGCCGTCTCTGTTTGTTTTGTTCGAATAGACGGAGACGGCATCACATTTATCCGTCAGTTAAAATTAATCGATGGGTGGTGAAACAGCCCCTTAGTGTCGTTTTTGAGTTCTGTTCTGTTCAAGGACTACTTTGTAAAAACCCACATATTTATACATCAGTTTTGTTAACTTTGCCTTTATTATAATTATATAGATATCTAGAACAGATGCTAATATATACATAGATAAAATATAAAGAATATATAGAGCAGACGCTCTATTGAAAAAATATTAGGGACTATTATTAAAAACCTTTTATTTTAACCTGTCACTGCGTGGAAGGAATTAGATTATAACTTCTTTTAGGCGATGTGAACATACTTACAGACAAACTGTATGGTAGATATAAATAAGGACCGATTTACATTTTTTCTTTTTGTATAACGCGAATACCTAATTACACCTGCCCTGCACCTTCTGCAATCGCCGTCAGCTGTCAAACCAAAGACACCTTCAAATGCTACATACGCATATGCGCGTTTATAATCATAACAAAATGCATAAATTAACGCATATATTAATAACGCATTACCAGCAATGGCGGCAATGAATGCGTTAAAACAAATAATAGATTTAGACTAGAAACTTGGTAGGTTGATAGTTTCATGTAAGTATGTATTTTGGTAACTAATTGCTAGCCACGGCTTATTGTATAACGCAACTTGGAACCACAATCGTTTTCATTACTTTTCTCTGTCACACGGTGTACCTATATGTATAAAAAGGGATACGTAAGGGATGTGTACTTAGTGTATTCTATGGCAAGCGCCCGCACGTGTTAGACAATACGGCCTCAGAACTTCAAAATTATCTATAATAGAATAGTCTATCTATAGTAGACTGCTTCAACGGTTATCGGTTTTTCATAAATGTGTAAGAAAGTACTTAATTATTTTTGCCTATATTTATTAATGCCTGGCGGGAAGCAGTGGAGTGCAACGAAGCATCTCCATCACTTTAGACGCTTATGTTTTTGCTCGCACGCCACATGCAATGGATGATGAATGGAATGTGCACTTAAAGACAGAATAGGTAATTTACACGAAATAGTAGATGAAACAATGCGTCACTATTGATGCGCCGGGCAAAATCATAATGAGCAAATCAGTGTTATGGTTACAATACCTAGTGTTGAAAATAATCTAAAAATCCAAGTTGCAACTTGCTATCACTTTCTTTATTGTTATACAAATTGAACAGACTGATACAAAGTGCAATAAATTCATGTGTTAACATCAATGAAAAGACAATCAAAAGTAATTGACTGAAACGACTCATTGTTCTTGAATTGGAACCATAAGATACCTGAAAATAGTATACGCATCGTGAACCTAATCGCATCGTAATCGTCGATTAAATTAAATTAAATTAAAAGAAATACAAAAAGTTAAAAATTATAAATTTAAAAAGTTATAAATTTACGAAATATAGTACACATTATCTAGTTTGTAAGTATGAGATAAATAGGAAATGAGACTCAGCGATCCCGCTGGTTTTCAGTCTCCAACCTGACTAAAACTAACTTAAACAACTAAGTAACTAAAGGTGAGGTCGCTGCCAGAGCGACTCTATAACTAGGTACCTAGCTTAGGGGATTGTGTTATTTAAGTACATACATACCTAACCTATTGTGCAATGACATATTTTCGACGAGATAAGACAAAGATTACTTTCAAAGAGTTACCGATATTTTGACGTAGTTGTGTGTGCATCATTATTACAAATAGACTCCATCGTAGCAACCGCATTTGAATATAATCTCGTCAAAAATATGTCTAACCACTTAAAACTGCTATTGATTAAAAAGTAGTAAAGTAGTGGTTGGTTGGAGACGACATGGTGCAGTTGGTATCATCCGAGCCTTTATAAGAGGGCAGGTCCAAAAGTTTCCAGCCTAACAAAGAAAAGAAGTACATATATTTACAAAACTTTTTTTATTTTTCGATATAGTATTCCTCTATTTCAATTCAATCTGAATAGATGGAGACTATATCGAAAAAAAAAAGAAGTTTTGTGAATATATGTACTTATTTCTTTGTTAGGCCGGAATCTTTTGGACCTGCCCTCGTATGTCCGACTGCAGGATACAGCCACCTCTCAGATGATGATGTTGAGAAAACATTTTTCTAATAAAATCATATTACTTAGGTATAGTGGAACAAAAAACTTGGTAAAAAGCTTAAGATTTATGCTAATAAGGCTAAGTAGTGCACAGTGTATTGTGGAACTTGTAGCATTTCTCTATTTTCCAACGTCAACAACCAACTCAAAGCGAGTCCCGGCGCGCTTAGAAGGTCGAACGGACTGAGGTCTGCGAATTAGGCTTAAGGGGAACGCAGTGTTACTAGTCCTGTCTAGACGGCCGCAATTCCTCACTGGTTATTATTATACTGTGATATGGACCTCCGTAAAGTAACGCCTGATTCAATTAATTACTGCGTAACTGTTTAGTGTGTGTAGTGACCAGTTCGAGTCATTAGACCAAAACCGAAGATGACGTACATAGGTAAAACTGTGCAGATAATCTTGTGGTGGGCAGGTTTTCCTTTGCATCATCAGTTTAAGTAGTTGAGGTAATATGTGGCGAATCGACATTCACGTACTTAATATATCACAAAGAAACATTTTTTGTCATTGCAGTTTTGGTCATTCTTTAATCATTATTGTAAAAAACGAAACCTATTCGTCCCGGACAATTTTACGAAGCTGCAATGGCTAATCATTTATTTCAAACTTACCGCCGTGCTCATAGAGGCAACTTAAGGAATTAAATTTAATTTTTAATTTAAAAAACAATAACGATAAAAGATTATCTGTTAATTTTGTAGATACTAGGTATATATATAATATACATTATGTTTTATGTACATCACTTGTCCAAGTTTCACTTATAAAACTTATTTTTAGAGCCCCATAGTTCATTCTAGTTGTTAACTTGTTATTTCCATTCAATGTCAGTTTACATCATATGTAGTTTATTTAATCAAAATTTGTAATCAAACTACGAATCTTACTCTGGTGTTTAATAGCACAAGCCCTTGCTTCTAAGACTGACCACACACTATAATCCATTGGATTTAGATCAGGCGAGTAGGGTGCCACTCTTTTGAGCTTATGAATCCGGGTAAATTGTCTTTACACCGCTGCTGCACACTGCGGGCCCTGTGAGATGGGGCAGAGTCTTGTTGGAATATCCACGGCTTGTTGCCAAAACGTCGTTGAATCCAAGAAGGAACTACGGCTTCAAGAATATCTCTTCTGTACATTTCTTGATTCATTTTAACGCCTTTTACTATGAATACAAGAGGAGCTTTGCCTGTGGAGCATTTACCCCCCCCCCCCCCCTCCCAAACCATTTTCATTCATCATTTTAGTGATTATGAGCCTGTTCAATGGAAAAAAGTTTTTCATCTGAAAAAAGGATATTTTTCCATTTTTCAGTAGCGGCACGCTGCTTGATAAGACGACATCTGTCAAGGCGAACTTTTTTATCTTTATCTTCAAGGAGTTGTGCTTTACGCAGCTTGTATGCTCTCAATTTGAGGTCATTAGCGACAATACGTTGCACCGTTGAACGACTTACACCTAGCTCACGAGCCATTTTTCGCACTTTCGTCCGTGGATTACGATCAAGCCGTTTCTTGACAATGTTCCGGAGCCTAGGAGTCCTTACAGTCTTCTTTCTTCCTCTTCCTGGGCGGTCTGCGGCATGCCCAAGCTCATTATACCGCTTAATAGTCTTGGAAACTAATTGACGATTGACACTTAGCGACCGAACTACCTCACACTGTCGTTTTCCGGCGTCGTATAAGGAAATTATTGCTTTGCGTTGCAAAGACATGACAAAAACAATAATAACTGAATAATTTTAAGGAGCTACCAAATATTCCACATCGTTAGTAAAATATGTAAAAACACAACAAAGAAACAAATGAACTCATAACGCGTTCCATTTTCAAATTTTATACTTTTTAATTTTGTCAACAAATTTTTGGGCCACGGTGTATAAATTTAGCAAATAAACGTCAACAGACCTCCTCGTACATAATGAGTAGGTTGCTGAGTGGAGATTTTGTAACCAAATTTTCGCTTTTGATGGAAGAAGACATTTTACGTGTATTTTAAAATGACTTCAAGGACAGGCAAATAAAGCATTCCTATTCTCATTCTCATCTTTTACGAGCAGCTATACCGTCCGACGCGTGTGAACCGAGTGGCACGTTGCGGCGCTCAACTGATTTTGAGAATAAGCTCCGCGAGCTGCTCATACTAATTTTTTTTCGATAGGCGTTCACCCACTTGTGCACCCACGCGGCTTAGCGGAGGCCCTTACATAAATAAATCCAATTACAAACAAAGCAAAATTACTTTTGGGTGTTAATCCTTTCAACGCCACGCCTCGACAAAACGTAAACCTGCTTTGAATCTTATGTCATTGTGTCAAGATAACTTTGACATTGTACTTTGTGACACCTATATTATGTGTCGTTGGCGTTGAAAGGGTTAAAAATGCTCGCGTCCATAGGTTTACCCTCGAGACCCTACACGTGACACTTGGGTGGTGCTAAACGAGCGTTACAAGTCCGGTGGTAGGCTTTGGCCGTAGCTGGTCACCACTCTATAGGTTGAGCCAGGCCGCCAAGCGACTCTTGCCTTGTTCCATGGCATGTTGCCTATAGAAGCCATTCTGGAGGAAGGGTCTGAGCAGTTATGTAGCGCGCGCGTACCGGTTGTACCCCGTACCTATTTGTTGTACGATTTGCACTGCTTGGGGACTCGCGCAACACCACGCTCGACTGCTTTCTTCCTGCTTATTTACCTAAATTCAAGTTTAGGATGAACGAGTATTTACTAGACGAGCGAGCGTGCTCCATCGTAGGCCTCATCTTTGCTTTCCATCAAGCATGATAGTGATCAAATGTAAGCCTATATTGTGTAAAAAAAACCTCTTCTTGATTTTCCACTTTGGGCCGTTTATGATTATAGAAGTACGAAGATAAAAATAAGCTAAATCAGATAAAAATAATCAAAATAAGTTTTTGTTAAAAAAATATTTTCATTGCAAGCTTTTTCGCTAACTGTACTTTTTGTTGACTGTACTTGCATTGTCATCCAATCTACATAAGTATACCAAATTTCAAGTAAATCCGACCACTGGAAATGGGTCAAATTCAACTTCCAAGATTTGACCCGTACATACATGGCTTTTAAAATAGTACAATTTTAGAATAATAAACAAGTGAAGGTTTGTCGAATAAAACAATATCAATGCTTTCGAATATGAAGGAACTTTATTTGACCAATTACAGACAAATGCATTAAAATTAGAGTTGTGTAAGTACTCGAGTTTTAAATGTTCAGGTTGTCTTTAGTAATTGAAATAGTGCATGATATTTAACATTTTGCGTGATATGGTTTACTTTAGACAATAACATTATCATTTTTATCGTGCACCTTATTAAGTTTATAAGATATGAATTTGGTAAATTGTAAATATCCTGTTATGACAATATGAGGCTATAATTAGGATTTATTATTTAATATAGAAACATTAGGTATCAGAAAAGATATTTTGTATATTAAATTCTTGTAACATGAATAATAGAAAATATGAATACATTTCTTACAACTAGTTTACAAGATCACAAATTCAACACTCACACCTAGCATCAAAGGACAGAACATTTTGGAATACCACAGAATGGAGACAAATACTTGCAAATATTTAATCTGATTATGTATATTATTAGGATGCAATTGCAATACTCATACACGGTACTCCCTTATGATATAAAATACTTGTTCAATGTTAATCCATGTACGAATATTAAGATCATACTATAGGGATAGAATAATGCAGTTATAATCATGCGACTAAGCTCTCATAGCTAAAAAATATAATTTTATGACGTAATTAAAATAGAAAACTTAACATTATGTTTATTTACAAAGTATTAATAAATTATTTAATTTTGTACAAAATTTAGAAGCTATTAAAACACATTTTAAATATAATCATCGTTGTAATAACCTATCTAACGAGAAAAATTAAAAATATACCTACTAACGTTTCTTAAATTATATGTAGGAATATATATAAATAATCTTTTTAATTATTACTTTCGGACAATATTTTATTTAGAAACATGATGTTCCTGATCTTTAAAGTACTTATAATTGATAGAATTGTTTTCAGATTTAAACAATTTATAGTGGCCATATCCATTATTTAAACATTGAGAGAATATATAAAATAATGCATTGTGCGTTATTCATTTAAATACACCCTGCTTTACAATTTCAAAACAACTACAATTACTTCTGTTATTGATAAAATTGATCCATATTACAACAAAGGAACAATAGCTTATTAATGGCAGATTACAAAAATTCAAATGAAATTTAGGATTATTTACAACGACATTTAAAAGCATGATTTTGCACAACCTATCTTGCTCAGAGATCATCGAAAATATGCTCGAAATTGGATAAATAGTAGCAAAGCTTTAACCCTTTATAAGGCAGAGGCGATTTAGCGACCACATGCATTGAGTTGAAATTTCAACCTTATTGATTACACTATACGTCACAATTGAAAATATTGAAAATAATTACTGTAATTATTGAAAATACGACTAGCTTTAAAAATATCCTTTGCCAGGTATGCATTTGATAGCTGCGTTGGATTCTGTGGTAGTATGCTCCAATAAATGGGGCCTTATAAAGGGTTAAATTTGACTTTGTCTCAAACAAAACAATTTATTTACTTAAGTATAAAAAAATGCTTGCTATTAAAGTCATGTTCAACGTATTTTTCGCCAATTAAAAAAAATAAATATCAGCAATTTGATCTGCTCAAATCCATAGCAGAAAAAGAAATAAACAAATGTACTTAATAACCTATCATAATTATGTAAGTACCTTGCCGTTAATTAACCTAAATTTTATTTTTAAAATTCCCTTCAGCGCGTTAAGCAAATCTTAAACATACGCCACCCCGTTGCCATTTATAAATTAAGATTTTTAGAGACTGAATTCAATAATTTAGCTTTTTAATCTGGCGCCTATAACTTTAAGGAGATATATTAGGCCACCAGAGCAACCACTCGACATCGAATTGAATCGCAAGGTTGTATGAATTGATGACGTCAGTAAATTTACAATTTGGATATTATTATAATAATTAATGAGCACGTAAAGGATGTTTAAGGTGGTTTAGATGAGCGGTTTGGTATGATAGCGGGAGGACCGTCGTCAGGGCTGTGCGGCTACGCGGTTGCGGCGCGCTGACTCTCGCGACGCGCTGTGGACTTCGGCTGTGCGAAGGGTTATGCCAAAGATATCTTCGTGGTAGCGGTTCTCCTCCTGTGAAAAAATAACAGCTTTTGTTCCAAAAACATGTTGCATATAATTTAATAGAAGGCTACCATGCTCGGCCTAAGAGATGACAGTTGAATAGTAGTGTATTGATAAATACACGTATTGTGTTACTAAGTGTCCTTGACACTGGTCTCACCGCCGACGATGAGCGAGGAGCGATTAGAGCTCGAAACTAGAAATCAGTTGGCGAGCAGCGAGAAGCGAGTAGGTATGTAGTTCCGATAGTTTTGTCGCTTGGCTATAAGCGGTGTTCGAGAGTGACGGGCACTTTTCGCTCCACTCGCTAGGGCGGGGCCGATCGGCCGAGCTTGCAGTCCATTACATACGAGCACTCAAAGCCACGCTATACAGCAGAATGATCGCTGGTTGGTCTCTCAGCTTGAGGTCTGACCGCCAAGCGAGCACCGCCACGCAGTACTGCTAAGCAAGTTTTATTGTTGATAGCTTTTATTGCTACGATCTATTAGTTTATTATGACGCCTTACATAATTGTTATTGCATTTATATAATTTAATTTAATTTACTTAATCTAAATTGGAATAATGTAAGTGGATAAGTTGTAAGCTTGTATTGAAAATGTTTACCTATTCTTGTTTTTTTTTTTTTGTCTTATTAGGTGTGGTCGACCGGGTACTTGTTTTACCATTTTTAATGACAGTTCCTACATCAGAATGAAAGCAATAGGACTGGGGGGTTACTGCGAAATTCGAAGTTCGAGGTTCGGATCGTGCGGTCCCTCTCACTCTCGTAATAAATACCATTAGCGTGAGCGGAACGGCATGAAACGGGGTTTCGGGTTTCGCGCTTCGTAGTATAGGACCTGGTTGTCGCACTGACTTGTGTGTGAGTGAAAATAGCTTTTGATGTTTTGAGCCATGCAAATGTCATTGAACCTTGGATGGTGAAGGGATTTCTTGGTTGACTATACCGCTGTACGTTTTTTTTATAGTCCTACCCGCCTGTTTTTGCAATGTCAGCACGCTATAAGGGCGCAGGCTGAAAACCAGCGCGGTGATGAGTAATCCTCACCGCACAGGAGCCTTTTGCCACAATTTTGTGTATTTTTTCTTTTTCTCCTTTTTTTGTGGGCAATAAATGGTTTTTTATTTTTATTTTTTTAGTGAAGGGAGTGTCCCCGGCAGTGTGAAGAGCCAGCGATCACCTGTCAATATATTTATCTCTTTTACTGACACGGGATGAGTATCTTTTGTTCGTTTCTTGAGCGAGAAAATAGTCGAAAGCTAATTAATTGCTTCTTCTACCTTGGTGGGACTAGTGCCTATTTCGATATCAAAACATCCATAAGCCAAACTATATAAATAGTACATAGTCCTTCAAACAACAAATACATTAATATAAAATGCATACATAAGACATCAATTAATTATTCTATTGTTTCGCGGATTAGCTAATTACTTTTTGCATAAAACATCCTAAGATCCTGAGTTTCTTTTGTCATGCCAACTTTGAAATGCGACCGGAACGTATTTGGATTTCAACCTTTAGTAGCACAACGTATCATGGCAAACTTTAAATTAATCAGACTTTTATGTGTCAGGTTGAGTGCTGGAGCCAGTTATGGCAAGCGTTAATTAACGATTTAATTGTTCAGAACGCCATATTCGTATTTTTGTTTTAGCTGAATATTCAGTAGACATTTACTTTAAGTGAAAAATACCTTTAACTTCAACATGTAGTTCTGCACTTGGTCCTTAGTCATATTGCTGTATTTCATTATGATACCCTTTAGCTTCTGGTTAACGTCTTCCGCCATCTTGCAGTCGCCACAGACGTAGAAATGTGCTCCCCGATTTATCAGTAAATCGTGAATTTCTGATCCTTCATTTTCTGCTAACTCCTGAACGTACATCTGAAATAAAAAAAAAAACTCATTGAGTGATCACGATCAAGTACAAATGTAAACCTACGATGTCTCCTGCAATTGTCTTTTCATACCTTAGGGATATTCTTTTCCCTCGACAGTGCAAGAAAAACTCTGGATATGACTTTTTCTTTCAAGGCTTGCTCTTTTTCCTCTCGGTACAGATCCATAGTCTTCGTTCGGCATCCAAAGAACAACCAGACTGGACCAGCGTTTGGACGGGCTTGGGCGTTCAGTAAAGCTCTACGATGATGCCAAAAGCCGCGGAAAGGTGCAATGCCGGTGCCAGGTCCAATCAGTATTAAAGGTACTGAGAGGTCTTCGGGCAGGTGGAAGTTAGGAGCGCTGTAAATACATTTCATTTCAAGATTCCCTTTACATAAAGCAGAAATAGTACAATAATAAAATTAATTATTTTGCTTTTAAACTTGCCATGGTTTCATCATTCTCGGCAGATTTTCTAATCTAGTGTACTGATATAAAGTGTAAATTACCTTCTGATGAATAAGTAGACTTCATCGCCAGGTTTGCGGTCCATGAGATAGTTTGAGCAAACACCATGGTGGACACGACCTTCTCCTTCTGTTAAAAAAACAATTACTTTATAGCACTAATCCATAGATTGTAAACTATTTTGAGCATTAAAAAACGATATTCTTACCTTGCGTTTTGTAAGTGACGACAGCAACGGTAAGATGTAATCTTTTAGGATGCGCAATAGGCGATGACGAGATAGAATAGAATCTCGGTTGCAATGGTGATAAGAACGCAGCCAATAGAGATGCGTTTGGTCTCGCCGAAGGAAATTGTTCCAGAACTTCAGGCAACGTCGGGAAGTGAAAATGACGCCAATCTTCGTATGCTCCTGGATCCTGTACGAAAAAGTAAGAGGTTTGTGACATTACGAGTGTTAATTTGCTTTATTTTTCACTGTTAGCTTTCATTTATTGATTTTATAATGTACATGTTTATGCTTACAGAGGCTAGCAAATTCAGTTGAGTTCGCTCTTCTTCATTTTCACAAGTCGTCGCTAAGTACTGCAATAGTATCGTTGTAGGAGGCGTTGTGATATCCAAGAACCTTGTGAATAGTTCACGGACAGTCACGATGGGAAGTCTTTCATGTGGCTCCCAGGATTTAACTGGTCCTAGTAAAAACAAAATTCGATTAAGTTTACACTCGTTATTACAATACTGTATTTCATTTGGTTGGTTTCAAAGTAGGCAGCTTGGCTTACCACTTGATGTATGGGTTTCCTTCATAAGTTGTAACTGGAGCGGTTCATCGTATTCAGAAACATCTTTTAATCGAGCTAATAAAGCATCCACAAGCTCTTTGCGGTTGCAAGCGATTATCCCAACATGGTCTCCAGGATCATACTTAATTTCATCCTGAATCGTAAAGTTTGAAATATTAGTCCTCGAATACAATATTTGGCATAAATAAGTAAATATTTATTATTTTCATTCAAATGGTACCTTTGGCTCCATTTCGATGAAAATAGTAGACCTTTCCGCCGATTCATCACCTAAATCCTTGTTAGCCTTTACGATACACGTAACCAATTGTCTATTAAGAGTTGACTGCAATGCAACGGTCAAGGGCGGTGGATTGGTTTCTGGGTGAGTGAATCGAACCGTTTCCTCACTCAGTGTAACAGTTCCTAGAGCTCTTTTAGCTTCTTGAAGCGTTTCATCGTCGTCTAAGCAGAATGTTTCGCAGGCAACCTACAAAACGGATACAACGATTTGATACTATGTCATATCAAAAGGTATCAAAGACAAAGATAGAAATAAAAAGGTACCTACATTAAAGACACTTGAAGCCCATTTTCTGAACGCTTGGTCTTGACCACACATCTCATCACCGGTTGCCACGTCGTGAATTCTTTCACCACCAAGGTCACCTAACAGTTTGTCCACATATTTGCCAAAATTGCAGAAATTCGGATACGCACTCGAGCCAAGAGCGAACACGGCAAATCGGACATTGCTTAGTGGACCAAAACTGTCTATGGAAACTGTGTCTGTTGCACTACCTGAAACAAGAGTATGTGTGTAAAAAACCGAGCTCGGAAATTATTTAAACTCACAATGATAATCGCAATAATTTGCTTTACCTTTAAGCGATTCCAGTCTATTCAACTGTTTAGGATTTCCAACGGTGAATTTTTGCAATTCTATTTGGCTGTTTGCTTTAATAAACGATTTAGGTGTTGAAATATTTTGATTCCTGAAATAAATAAAATTAGGCATCTGTGAATACTAAATAGAAATGGTATTAATAATATTATTTAGAGAAATAAAACCCTCTATTACCCAGTCTCTTCAACTTGATCGGCGTACAATATTTCGCAAAGATGGTCTCCAAAAGCCTAGAATAGTAAAAAATTTTAAGTATAAATAATAATAAAAAAATATAATACTACATAACACAAATATATTATTATTATGACCAAGTTTGAAAACTACAGTACTCACCACACCATTTTCTGGAGGATCACCATTTCCAAAAGTGGACGTCACAACCAATAAAAGGGCTTCATGCTCTATCGATGTTATATCATAATCCGCCATACAATGAACCTTAAACAAAAATAGGTTTAATTTATGTTCGACACTTGTTTCATTAGTACTTTATCTAGTTAACAAGCTAATAAAGTACCTGGGCATTAAATGCGTGTCCGAATATGACTCCTAGTTCCTTGGCGTACTGTTCAGATTTCCCGGTCTCGGTTGCGTACAAAACTGTTGCCTTAATCCTCTTGGAAAGCGCCCGACCGAACAGTTTAGATGTAAATTTGACAGCTCGAGCTATCTGCTTGAAGTGGAACTTTCTGTTTATCGGCCTTTTACCGGTGATTGGCTTCGACTTCTGCCATTGATGAGTCTTCCAGGCTGGCTCCTAATTTACGCAGATGGAGGTTAATATTGAGTGTTCGCCTTTTGTTTCTTAGTTAGTTAAACAAGATGGTGAATAATAGTGATAGGGGAGGTGCCAACACGTTAAACGCTAAGTAAACAAGGATTAACTACCGGTTTACGTTTAAAATTGAAAATAATGAATAGAAATCATGTCCGCTTTTGTTGATTAAATCATTGTTTTGTCTCATTTTTGAAGTAGTTTATTTAAGCTTTATCTGATTTGTTCTTGGCTGTGTGCTTTTGAGAAAAGAGGTAACGAACCTGATATTCATAGGATGGTCTGAGATAGTACAGTGCCATTTCTTGATGGAACACTGGAGTGATGGATGATGACATCGGAGGAACTATCCATATCCAATCAGCAGGACACCCCGAACTGTGAATAAATATTTATAAGCAAACATGCCAGTAACATAAATTTCACGAAAAGGTTACATTGCCAGTAACACTTCATTTTGAATGTGAAAAAAAATTTGCGTTGGTCTTATTATAATTCAATGTTTAGTTTCAATTCTGCAGCATTGTGTTTTACGCGAGTATACATGTGTTTAGTTTTGTTTGTATTTTAAGGTCAAAAGACCAAATGAAAACATTACAACGGAAATGTTCCGTACCTATTCAGTTATGCATAGCTACATTGTTGTTATACCATTTTACTAAGCTGGCGGATTTCAAACACTTCTAACATTTATTACCTAGATGCTAAGTGGTCTCGTAGCAAATATTCTACTTGATGCCTACTTTTTATACAACTGTTAAATTATGCTCCGTGGGAGCCGGATTCGTAAATGATACAGACTAGTCTGCTAAAAACGATCACACGACATAAATCCATAATGTTTATATGCCCTGCTGCGAACATGTGCATAATATTATTTTGTTTATATTGGTGTTCTTAGTTCTCAAGACTGCAAGGCCACGGTGATGATAATTTTATGGTTTTAAAGTATTAAGATGGCTGCAATTAAGTAACACCATGCCCGAATTTAATGTGTTGGTGTTTTGCTCACAAGGCCATCTTGGGGCCTACATAATAGGCGGAAATACGGAAATTAAGAGTCAGGAAACCGTTAAGAATTAAGAGCTAACGTTGTCATCTGTTTTTGTTAAAACTAAACATTTACATGACGCGTCACCTTTATAATTGGTATACATAGTTAGATAAATGTTTGTCCTAAGCAGGTAGATATAACTGATGCTTCTTAAGCAAATCTTTAATATAGAAAAATAAAACACGGTGAAGTGATACAAAAAAAAACTAATTTGGTTAAGAAGGAAAAAAAACCTTTTTGATCCAGAATTTATTAGGGTTTACCTAATTATTATTGTTGTTTTCACGCGTGTTGTTAAGGCCTGCTCTTACATTTACAGTCAATTTCTTTTCCTTTACACTTATAAAGTGATATTGAAAGACTGGTGCTATAAAATCTGCCGTGTCACGCCTAAGTAACGTATCTCCAAAAATGACGATTCGAGAAAAACGCGATCAAAGTTTTTGTTTATCCACATCTCATTGCTTGTTTACTAATGAAGTTAAAAATTTGAAATTTACACAGTAGGTTAGAAATATTTTTGTGACGATGTATTTTTGATTTTAACACTGTGCTACGAATCAATTTGAAAAAAAAAAAACGGTTTTTAAAGTTTACACGGCCTTACTTACTTTCATACAAAATTCTGTAACGCAAAGTTGCGTATCTGCATATACGTTAGTTAAGCGTGTCCATGCTCTTTTTATTGCCCAAAACTGTGTAATGGCTATGACCTGTATCTTTACTAACACTACGTTTTGGAACCAAGAAACAGAACATTTTTAAGTAAATTAAAAGTGGGTAGACTCTTTTATCTAAGTAGTCCCGTTAATTTATTTTATAGATATACAAATAGGTAAGATGGTTGATAAAAAGTAAAGTGGAAGCTGGAAAACTTTTAATTTAATTTTATCACAGCAACAGGATTTCTATTAATTCTTAACTTTTAGGTATCTTTTTTTACTAAATAATACTTATAGGGTCTTTTAACAAAATATTATTATCTTCTCTCTCCCCTCCCTCCCCTCTAGTTAAACATACTCTTAATATAATTATAATCAATAGCTCTCCTTGGTTTCAGAAGGTGTAACGTATTATGAAATATAATTAAAATGCCTATTATAACAAATAACAACAACCTGATTTGAATTAAACTGCACCAAAAGATTTTTCAATTTCGTTTCTGCGGGCGAGTTCTGTATGACCTATCTAACGTACTTGAGATACGGAAGATAGCCATTACAAGACAAGTGCGTACAAAATTCCCAGATACCTACGTTAGTTCGGCTATCGGTGTTTTTATTGAATTATGGCATAAAATGAAAATCTTCGATATGTATCAGATAGTATAGCATCAAAAATGTCGATTTAGCACTGTTAAGCGTAAGTAACGTATCTCAAGTTACGTTACTTAGGCCTGACACGGCAGAAATATGAAATCTCTTGTTTTCTTGCACTTTATGTTTCAATAGAAAGTTAATTAATATACAAAATGTTACTTACCGCAATCTATTCTCATTGTCGAGATGCTTGACAAAACTCTCAGAAGCCGTATGATGGTCAACAATAGTGGCATTGTGTTGTTGGAAGCTGTGCAGCACGGCTACATTTATTTCCACTAGAGCCTTGTCTTTCCAAAGGGTCACAGGCGTTCTAGTATCACAGCCCATTTTCTGAGCAACTTTCTGGCAGATGAAAAGAAAACAATGGCAATATAAATAAGACAACATAAAGATACAATAAGACAACCATCAGCGAAAATAAAGATTCATTTTAGGATATTATGAGTTGCTATTTTGAGCCAAAAGTCTACTTCTATTACTGAGCAGATTACGTACTTTATTAGTAGTTGTGATACAATATAAGTAAGTTTTATTTTAATTTTGTGAACTCTCTGAAAAACAGCGTTGCTGCTAGCAGTTACGTTATGCTTATTGATTACAAGTTCATTATGTATTTACGTGTTGTGTCATAATTATCACTATAGGTTTTGTCTATTTATTTAAGTGATTAAAAGCGATAAAACATGACGATCGGGACTTCACTGTTGTTGTTTGCTACAGTTGCTCTGTCGTAATTCTAACTAGTAATTTCTCCCACGCCTATTTAATTTGAGTTTATGACTTTGAGGGTTTCGTAAATTATTTTGTTTATACATATACGATCCTAAATGGTCTGTATCTGCGTCAAATTAGTTTTAAACTTGTGACCAATGCGACCACTGTTGAAAAATTTTGCGTTAAGTTTGCTGGATACTAATCGCAGTATTGTATAAATTAACCATCTCTGTCTACAGCTTTGCGACTTAACTGATTTCTCGTGGGAACTATTTTCCCAGAATACAAATTATCCTTTCTGCAATTCTTTTTAAAATATTAAAATTCTGACTAGTTACTTCGTGTTATCCTATTTGTAACGTTTTTTTACGCGTTTAATTTTGTATGAAAAATCGAAATTAGTGACAAGAACTTGTAATAGGTAACGAATTTTAATTTAATAATTAGTTAAGTGCAATTAACATGATTGAACATAACAGTTAATAAAAAAAATGGCTCGCTGTTTATCAATAAAGTTTCTGGTGAAGACACAAAGGTACAATGGTAAAGGTATAATGCTACAAAAAATTATAACTGAAAATTTTAAAAATTACCTCAAGCATATTCAAACGGTTGTTATCGCAGAAGTTTCTGCAGCCTATCTCGGTACTCATGTACCAGCCGTTGAAGGCATTAGCGGTGAACTCGATACCTCCGCAGTCAAACCGCATGCTCGATACGGCTGGTAGAGCATACCAACGTAGGTTGAGGTCTTCGAACCATTCGTACCTAGAAGGGAATTGAGCTTTGAAGTTTGAAGCTTTAAGAATAAACTTTGAACTGATAAGGCTCTTGTACTTATACAGTATTTCTGAGAGAATATTAAAATTTAAAGAGGCTTTTATAAACAATATGCATCGGAGCGGATGTAGTGGATGTAACTGCTTTTCCACTTTTTCCACTGTAGTTTAACTTTTTCTTAATCTGTGTTTTTCATAATTTAAACTGTGTTTCTTTGTTTGTGATAATTTTAGTTTTAGTTTGTGATCTGTTTCTCAGTTTAGTCAGAGGAAAAATGAAAAACTGGTTTGAATTGGATTAATTGGGTTATGAGCGGGTTGTTATTGTTGGTTTTATTATATTTTCTTTTCTTTTTTTTTTGTTTGTTAGTGTTCTGATAGAAAAAGGCAAAGGTCTCAGAACCATGCAGCCTAGTTTATTTTAGGGCCACCGCAGACCGAAGCGTTTCCGTTGCCGTCACGCGCGCGCCCTGCGCTTCGGTCTGTGGATGCCCTGAATGTACAAACATGTTTAGTTTTTAGTATTATGTTGTTTTGTGTGTGGCCTTCCGTGAGTTTACTGCACTGTGGCCCGGCGGAAGACCAGCGCTGGTTTTAACTAGCGACATGCTGAGTCGGGTCCCTTTTGTGACAGCATTAATGTGTACATAGCTCTATCTATCTATCTGTCTATGTCTATTGTATTCTTATTTTTGCCTGTGTACGTGTTATTGTTGTTATAAATAAATGTTTTTCTTTCTTTCTTTCTTTCTTTCAATTAATAAGAATTTCATATGAAGATTTAAATGTAACATAATTGTTAGTTTTTATTTAGTACAAGCTAGTATATTTAGCATAGACGTTTTGTATTCATTACCGGGCGGACTTTTACGAAGTATGTAATTCATTCGATTTAGGAAGTAAGTCATTAATCTATTGTTTAATAAATTGATATCCTGTTCTTTATGGACGAGCTGTAGTTACGCTCATTAATTATTAATAAGATCCACATACGCCTCGAAATTTAATTGACCGGTTAAATTAGAAAAAAATACATTATTCAGCGCTATTGTAAATCCCAATAACCATAACGAAGCATCGTACGAACCGGAGAAATTCTAAACGTACCACATTACCATTAATCAAACATAACCTCGTTAATTTCCTGAAAAATATTAACAACGACCTTGGGGTCGGCGAGCACTCAATTACGGGATATCACAGACTTTATAACTGCATTAACGCCTGATAACATTATCAATAGCAATAGATTATTGAATGGGCTAAGATTTATGGGCCATAAACACAGATTGGAGATCACTGGACCACAGTTTTACGATAAGCAATCTACTCTGTATGGGCAGGCCGCGCTATTTTCGCCTATTTGCAGGCCTTTACATCGCGAGGCACAATATGCATTCCCCGACTTTTTATGTTGGCATAAATCTGTGATGGAAAGCGATAGGGCGACGTGTTGCTCGTAAGTAGCCGTGTAATACATAGTTTGATGTCGTAAATCGTACATCTTGTATGTAAATCCGGTATTTTATTTCCACGGAGCCATCTATATAGGCCTTATTGCGATTTAGAAGAAAAATTGGATTCAATTTTATCGTCACGCACTTCACAGCCTAGGTTTTGCTGTCGTAAGATACTTTTATTGAAAGCCTGGTAAATCCTTCATAGTCGTAATGTCGGAAGGGAAAGCTTGGGTAGTGATATTATTATGTAAGTAATCATATTCGACTAAGCTAATTTCATCAAAGGAACAAAGTGCACCTTTTTACTTTAGGGAAACTAACAATCAATTATGATACTCATATCATATTCATGTATTCGTTGTTCTAATGCCATACTCACTGATTCCACGTAAGAAGACAATTTACTTACGTCGGGTGGGTCATGTGAATCTCCATGATCAGTTCCCTTGGGATCTCGAAATAGTCGGGGTCCTTTCCATTAGCGGACAGGACCAGGGGCAAAATGTCCCAAGCGGTCCTGGGCGGCTTCCATCCCAGTTTTAGGCAAAGCTGCAACAATTACTTAAAGTTATTTGGTATACTATTTGAATCTAGATATGGACTCTTAAACACTGCGGACCGAAAACGAAGATAATGAAACCCTTGGAGTTCAATAAGCAAGTTTAAAACGAGGTGCTAGTCATTTTTGGGCATGATCGTAAACATTGTTACAAAGTTAACTAAAAAGGAAAGGTACCCAACTGGACAGTTAAAATTTAAGAGATATAAAACATGACAGAAAAAAATACGTGTCTGTTATTTTAAAATACACTCTAAAATAAATCAAATCGGAGCCAGACAGTTGGGTGCCTTTACTTGTAAGTAGGTATTTGACTATCTTTTAACTGTGTTGCATGCAACTGATAAACTGTTTGTTATGCATCTATGTTATCAAAATTTCCTAAAACCGATTCATGATTCAAGGTATGATGCTTTTGAAATTAAAGTTATAAATGTGGTCCGATAGCAACATTTTTGCAGCAATAATTCTACTTATACCAGGTGAACCAATAATAGTGAATATAGGTAAATGGGAATATGTCAGACCAAACAGTGATTTATTTGGAGCAGTAAACAACGGGTGAGATATAGTGCGGGTTGAATAAGATATTATTGTCGTGTTTTTAAGTTTAGAGTAGGACAATTATGAAGGTATTCCTGTTTTAAATTTAGTGATCACTCCCTTCCTTGTAATAGTTTTTCCTCCTTTAATTAAGACACTACACCAGCAAAACAAACAGGAACTTGGTTAAATTTAAAAATAAAATATATAACATAGGTACTTAACTTTTATTATTTTTCCTTATTTGTGTATTATTCAACTATGGGAATTCTGATGTTATTTTAAATAGCAATGTTATTTCCTGTCAAGCTGCTTCATGTAGGTGCAAGAACAAGAATCAATTAGAGTATAAAATTTTTCGTGACCACAAACATCAATTATTTAGTTATATAATTAAATTATATTAGAACACAGTTTAAATATGAGACTTAAGGTAATATAATAAAATAATAAAACTGCTTCGTTGGAACAAAATACTAATACTTATCTTTGACTAAATATTATAAAAATCACCCAAAGCTTTATGGTTGATTATTTATTTACCCAAATCAGGGTCGCCAGGCGTATTTGTTTTCTATTCGCTCCAAATAATGTTGACATAAAAACGATCCATCTGATTTCTTGCGAGTTGCTTATTAGGATTCGCTAATATATATCACAGATATACTTGTGACTTGCGAAAATAAGTGTGATACATGTTTAACGACCTGTTGAGTTTGCTTACACAAGGACGCGGGGTGAACCATCAAGAGTAATGAGATTAATATAATGTATATCTACAGTCAGAGTGTTCTGGGGTTAACGAAGTGTTAACAAAATATCTTTCGAAGCAATTTCGTATGTACAATTTACAGACGATATTGTGTCGGAGGTGGTTCAATAAACAATGTTATTGGTTCTCAATTATCTAAAAACATCTTAAAAACAGCTGAAACATGTTTAAAAGCATATATGTCTCTGAAACAACTTTAAAAAAATTAAAATGCATACATCCAAAGTGTCGTATCAAATCACGTCTTAATTGTCATACGCCTTTATATCTTGGATCCTAAGACATTTATTACCTACTTAATAATAATGTTGGTAATTGAGAACAATTTATAAGATACTGTACAATGCTACGATTGTAGGTTTAATTGGTCTTAGCCTTTCAAACAAATTGTTGTTTCGATGTTAACCATTATTTTTAAATCGTCTGTATTATCGTATTCTTTTTATTTTTATGTTGTATGTGCGATTTTTAAGGCAGAAGTTTCGTGATTTTCAAATGGGTGAACAGTCGTTATATTTTATTCTTTTGGGGATTCCCATAAAACCACCCCGTGACGTGATTAAATGCGGTCTAATTAAGTATAGTCACTATCCTTATTTTTATGATTTGTAAGACGTAATGACGTGTAAGTTGATTTTACTGTAGCATTGATGATTTACCTTAATTAGGCTTAAATTGTTTGTCACCCAGAAAAACTTAGGAATAAATAATAAAGCTAACGAATAGGGAAGGGCGTACTAAAGTAGGTACGATTGGTTTCGAAATAGTAAATAATATGTAGTTACTTAAATAGAGATGATTTGCCTTAAAACACAAAATAAAGTGTATTCATTACGTAAGCCCTGTACCGAAAAGTTTTTTAAAGTTTTGTACTTGAGATTTCAAAAAAATACTTAAATGTTTTTTGAGATATTTTAATTCGGTTATGTGTTACATAGTGCCTATTTACAATAAATATTATGGAATTATGGTTTAAAGTTTGGCGGCTAGAGCTCATATTTATTTTTTGAAACCCGCCATTAAATTTTACACAATGGTTTGGTTGATTACTAATTAGATTTTATTAGAGCTCTTCGGTCGTCCACTCCGGCCTTAGTCTTCGAATCTGTACTCTTTTATGTATCGATGAACTATACTTCGAACGGTAGCACGGCTTGCTTTTACTATTTTTGCCAAAATTTGAATCAGGACTTTCAAGTAAAATTCGCAAAATAGTTTCTCTCCTGATTAGTTTATCGTTTTGCATTTTGTACAATTATACGATTTTTATTTTTGCATTTTGTACAATTATTATACGATTTTTATATGTCAAATTGGCAGCTGAAAATGTCAGAAATTCAGACATGGTAGCAGATACGCATTGTTTAACGGCAGGTATTTTATTCAGATACACATTTGTAAAAAAAACTTTTCGGCACGGGCCTTACTTATTTAGTTCGTAAAATAACTGTATCGCACCATGCAATCATTCACACTCAATTGTTGAAGCAACTTGGGATAAAACGAATAAATTGTCATTTCAATTGAGGTGTTAAATAAACTTTTCATTTCGAAATAAATTGCTTTTTACAGAATCAATTATACCGCATGTCCGATTGATTGCTTTCGGATTGAGGGTTGTTCAGTTTTTATTTTTCATCATCATCATCAACGTTTTTCCGGCCTACGTACGTCCATTGCTGGCCACAATGAGAGGGGTTGTGCTGTATTTCTCACGCGGCTCCAGTGCGGATTGGGATCTTCACTCCTACCATAGAATTGCTTTGCAAGGCCCGCAGTTTTTCTCACCCTGTCTTCTTTCACTGAGAAGCGGATGAGAAGCTAACGATAAAATTTCAGTTTAAATTTTAAATTTTACGCTTCAATAACTAAGAAAAACTGTGTTTTTATTAAGAATGCCATAAGATTAGGAGAATATAAAGAATTCACAAGCTTGTAATTGAAATCAAGCTGACCTTTTTTAGGAGAGATGAACTTAAAAAAGACATATTATTATTTGTAGCTAAGACTTTTTTACAATTTTTTTGAATGATTTTTTGCAAAGGTTACACTGGATGAAAGTGGTAATTTATAATAAAATAAAAACCGGCCAAGTGCGTGTCGGACTCACGCACGGAAGGTTCCGTACAAATTTGTAGGTCAAAATATACGCCGCAAACGTATGAAATGTTATATAATTGGTAAGTCGCGGACCCCTTACAAAATTTCTAATGTACGTACAGTTTCCGATTTTCCCTTATAAGTACTTGTAGTGAAAGACGGAATTACTTGCCAAATTTTATAGTTCTAGGTCAATGAAAAATACCCCAAAAATATTGAATCCTTTGAGAGTATTGAAATATAATATTTTTTGTAGCATACGGCAGTTATCTTTTTTTACCCGACTGCGAAGAAGGAAGGGTTGTGTGTTTGACCAGTATGTATGTATGTAGATATGTATGTATGTAGATATGTATGTATGTATGTATGTATGTATATATGTATGTATGTATGTATGTATGTATGTATGTATGTATGTATGTATGTATGTCCATTCCTATGTCCTCTCGTAACTACACAACGGCTGAAACGATTTTGATAAATGATACGTCATTGGATTCGTCTTGATAACGCGAGTAACACTGGATACATGAAATTCTTGAAAAATCAAAATGGCGGTTTTTTGGCGCCAATTTTTGAGTCTTAAAAAAATTTTTTTATTTAAATCTATCGAGTAGGGTATAAAAATAAAGGGATTTTAAAAGAGATTACAAACTATATACAAGTCATGTGTTTAAAATTCAATTTGGAATAGTAAATTGGCAATCAATGCATTAAAACGATGACGTGGGTACCTACTTACTAAGATATCTTTGAGCAATAATTTTCTCTATGAAACCGATGTGGAAAATTAAATACCTCACCTACATATTTCAAAATTGATTTTGACTAAATAACAACGGATTCCTAATTCAAATACTCAATAATTTATCTGGGTCTCAGGAGGTTACACTAAAAAGCAAGAAATAAAAAAGTAATTAAAAAAACTAAAAACCCGCCTGCCGTGTAAATAAAATAATAAATTAAAAAATTATAAATCCGCCTGCAGAAATACTGAAAAGGTGGAAACAAGATAAAATGTTCAATAACAATAAAACGAATTATTTAAAACACGTCGATGGCAATCTTTCAAAATTTAATGCAGCGATAAAATGCAGTCAGACATGGGAGTCAGTGGCTGCATGGGATTTAATGGCACTTCATGCATGCCTCCGACTGCATTTTATCGTTGCATCAAATTTTGAAAGATTGCCATCGACGTGTTTTAAATAATTCGTTTTATTGCTATTGAACATTTTATCTTGTTTCCACCTTTTCAGTATTTCTGCAGGCGGGTTTATGATTTTTTAATTTATTATTTTATTTACACCGCAGGCGGGTTTTTAGTTTTTTTAATTACTTTTTTTCACGTTATTTTAGAAGTTTGATTTTTTCACAGCTTCACGGTCCTGTAGTCTGAGATAAAGGGACAGACAGACAGATGGACGGGTGGACAACAAAGTGATAAGGGGTTAAGGGTTCCATTTTTTCCTTTTAAGGTAGGTACGGAACCTTAACAACAACACAATTTGTGCTTACACTCGACGCTCCAATTTTCTTTCAGAGCCAAAATAGAGTCGTTCTCATAGAAGAATTATTTTGGCATGCAAAATCTTAAGCATCCCCTCGCTTACCTCAGTAAATTCGCAATGCATCGGGTCACCAAGCACAGTGCCATCAGGTTGCTTGTATCCCGCGTAGCTGATCAGCTGGCTGTTCCATATTCTGTAGTCGTGCTTCCCGTCCGTACGCTGAGGGAACAACGTTATGGCAGACCTGGGGATACAATGCGAGTATGGAATACCAAGATGCAAGGCTTTTTGCTCACATAAGACTTTTTGTTCGCAAGATCGGAATCGTGGTAACGTGAGGGGAGTATGTAATCTAGGTCGCAAGTCGCACGATGCTAACAGAATAAAGTGGTTTAATCCGCGTGAGACTTTGTTTTAATTATTTCCAATGATATTTGGAAACTGATTTACCACCCTAAGGTTCAAACGTCATTAATACGGTAAAAATATTGAACACTATTCTGCTCCAAAACTTGCTCCAAAGATAAAACGCATAAGTGCACACTAGTATTTATGAAAACCTGTGATTTTTTAGAAAAAATAATATTTATTTATTTAATATTGTGAAGAATTAAGGTACAGTAACATATAAGGTAAGAAAATACATTATAAGGTAAGCAAGAGGTAAACACATTTAAACAATAATGAATGTATAAATATTGGTCCGTTTTTAAATATTGTAATGCAAAACTTGTTAAATGTTTGAAGTTGGGTTTTCCTACAGAGGGATAAACTTGAGGAAACATAACAAACCTAATATTTCCTTTGTTCGTGCTGTACTTGATGTGGTTGCAGAGAGCCTCGAACATCCCACTTGTGGTCGTGACTTGTCTGCAGTCGAACACCTGTTAAAAAATAATAGGGATTTTATAAAACAAGTGCTTTATGGTACGAGTTTTTTGAGAGAGGTGATTTTTCAACATGACCTACCTACAATGTACTATAAAACCTAAGACACTGGTTTACTAGTCGTTTGCTACTTAACTTTTACCTAGGTAGAAAGTACGTAAAAGGATTACTGAACTGGCAAAATAATTCACTTGTTTGTTTGTATTGCAGATAATAATGTATCAGCACATAATATTATACTGAAATTGCAAAACCCTCCTGCTAATCCTTTAATCCGTATCGTAAAACAACGCTGAAAACTTTTATTTTAAACTTAAACGCCTGATTCGTGCAACGTAGCATAGATCACGAAGCGTGTTTTATATTTTATAGTTTTAAGTAGGTACACCTAACTACAACAAAACAACATCTCCGTATCGAAAAACTAAAAGCCAAGTTTTAACGAAGTGTACTTTGATCGTAAGTCAACTAAGCTCAACGAATACGGAAAGAAATCAAAGGATAATTTTGTGTGCTCCCTTCTCTGAAGTTCCCGTTCGCGGATAAACAACTAACCTACCTTCGGGCTTCAAATGAACTGTGCAGTCAATATTTTATTTGGAGGCCACCTTGAAAATTCTCTTGTTTTTAATTATTAGATAAGTCTTAGGTCTTTGTAGTTACCAGATTGGTTTCTTAATTGTAGGTGCATGTACAAACATTATATAATATTTAGGTAGAACTTAGTCTTAAAATTTGCATGTTAAGAACTTAGTGTAGGTATTTTTCGGTGCTCGCTGATACTAAGTTTAAATTATTATGTTTTAGCATTTTCTCGATAAGTGAAATGTAAAATTTCTTTTGAGAAATAAAGTTCTTTAACCATAAAATGCTGTATTTTTTTTAAATCTACTGGCATGAGCTCAGGTACTCATTTTGCAGCTTTATATGGAACTAGCTGCTGTCCGCGACTCCGTCTGCGAAGAATTCGTTTATCGCTATCCCGCGGGAACTATGCAATTTTCCGGGTTTTAAAATTATTCTATATGTTAATCCAGGTTATATACGACTATTAACTATGTGTGTGCCACATCAGAATCCATAATTTTTTTTTTATCGTGAAAGAGTAACAAACTTCAACACATCCATCCGTTCATCCATACAAACTTTCCGTTTATAAGTAATATTAGTGGGATTCAATGCGGCAATGGAAGTGCCTAATTGTTTGCTTAAACTTCCTCACAGCTACGTGTTACATGTTTTTTTAAAGTATGACAAATTTAACACTTAACAAAAAGTCAGTTTTCTATGTATTTCTTGATTTGCGTTGTGAAGTTTTGGTTTATATCTGAGCGTACTGCTGGCCAGGGGTGCTATTACGAAATTCGAAATTAGTATCGTACCGTCCTTTACACTCTGTTGTTTCATACAATTAGCGTAAACGGAACGGCTGGCTGATTTTTTATCTGTATCAACTGCAAATACACTTGGAGTGGATTCGGATTGCATGAGACAAAGTTAGGAATCCTTGTGGTTTGTTACCGATAGTTCGTTTGTTAGCTACGAATGTGAAGTTTAGTGTGGTAAACAAACTGCATGCCGTTAATTGCGTCTTCATTTGTTTTATTTAGTTAAAGTCATTGTTGCACTAATTAAAACAAAACTACTAACCTCAATAACCAGTGATAGATATTTAATTACCGGCCAGGAATATGTGCTAATTAATTGTAATAGACAATCAGTACACTAATGCATGATCTAAACGTTAATAATTAAACAAGTCATCTTTAAACCTTATGTTTAAAGCAAATGTTAAAAAATGTTCCTGAATTGCGCCTGAAACTAACTATATTTATTTTAAAGTATCTCAAGCGTCGGTTAGCGAATTAATCGTGTCTTTGTGTGTTTGCTAAAAAAAACCTATTTGTTTATAATCTTTAATTATTTAATATTTTATTTAGTAATGAATGCGAAGGGGAAACCTCTATGTATGCAACTGAACGAAGAGCAAAGCTGACACCTGGCCGATGGCAAAACGGAACGCGATGGAACGTCACACCCCCCCTCCCAACCCCCAGCACCTCCCCTCCCGCTTGGTCCATACAAAGTTATTTAATAATTAATCCAATTTTAGATGTACCAAACGAAAGAAGAAAAGTACTATAAGTTAAATAAAAGTATGCCGCTCCATCACACTCCACCCCGCCTCTAACCTATACCTAGTATGCTGTGGTTTCCAGTAGGATTGTCGTCACGCAACAAAGCTGAGTTAGATTGTCATCAATCAGACCTATCACAAACAAGAAAACAATTGGGCCTTACAGTTCTGTGGTGTTTAATCACCAATAAATACTTGATGAGGTTGATGAGTTTCTCGCGTCTTGTTCGTCGCATGAATTACAAAACGCCTTTAACATAACAATTTATCTTACTAGAATTTGACGTATAACTTTTGATGATTCTTAAATAACAGACAAATTTTATAAGGCTTATTCGAAGTTGCCGTAATCGTAAAGTTATCGTACAAAATGGTTTCCTCACATATTTAAATTATTGATGTTATATAACTTAAAATGTATCAGAGGTGAAAGATTCCTTGTATCGTTATTAATTCGTAATGCCTAAGAAAAAATACCCTAGAATAAGTGATAAAATATACTGTCGAGCTAAATTAATGAACGTAATGCGTTGAAAGAGTTAATTACTTATTAACTCAGTCAGACAGTCCACCTTATCATTAAAATGAATCTATTTTTCCTCATTCCCATCAATCACATCGTAAATCGCATGCCGAAATAGTCCCCCACGGCACAAATCCATCAAATCGTTCCGATTAACTCGCGCAATCATGAGCGGTAATTACAAAACGTTCGCTATCATGTCGACGACTTAACACTAAGCCCTGTAATGCTTATTTAAGCTTCTAACCGCGACACCCCGGAGATTGAATGAATGGAACTGAATGAATAAATTAATGTCGTTAGGAGCCAATCGACGGAGGCTCTAATTGGAAAAATATTGAGGCTTAAGTCGTTTTACCAGAAGTTTCTACAGGACGGATTTACGTAAATTTATACGGATTTATTTTACATAGATTAAATTTATTATACTAAAGGTTTTTTTTAGTATTCAGAGTTGAATTACTTAATATTACTTCTGCCTTATTTGGAACAGTGTGTGATATTTAAAGGTCTTTTTGGTGAACATTTTTATTTATTTGTTACAATTAAATTAGACTGAAAAAAAGTAAGTTAGCTTTATTTTTTCTTAATTTCGTGACGTAGACCATGCTGTTGTCATTAAAGCAGTGCTGTGAACGTGAGCAACATTTTTCCTTGCCGCGCCAACGAGCAAAAAGGCATCCTGCGATGAAGTCCCGAGTAAAATTGCGGTGTTACATCATCGTTTATTTTGTCACGACATAATATTGTTACTATAAACAGGCAAGCTTAATTACGCCTTGTTTACCGGGTTCCCTTGAAAACACAAAAACGGGAAAGAAAGGCTTCAATTACCCTCGTAGTTGGTTGGGACGGAAAGTTGTCGAATCTAACAACTGTCTGTAGATGTCAATTGGAATGTTTACTTTGATTTAGGAGAAATTGAAGCTAATGAATACTTGGATTGGATGGAGAATATCTCAAAAATGTTAAAATATTCAAGCCAATAAGATGAAAGAGGGTACCTAAGAAGAAGATACGAAGTAAGACACTGATGCTCTAACAACTTTACTTTGAAATGCAGTATGTGAGTTGGCTCAATCGATTGCGTAAATTTCGATTAAGTACGTGGAAGTATTAATCATTGTATTTGGCAATATCCTGTTAAAGGGATTATGATCTAATCAAAGTTTGCCCAAATGTTGACAGAACATGTCAACTGAAGTACTCCCGATGTAAAACGGTGCTGCGTAGTGTATTCATTTTCTCAAAGACCGCGCGGTACCCAAATACGAACTACTGGATAATTGCCCATGTTTTTTTCCCCGTTGCAGTGCGAAATGGGAGTTTTCTCATTACGGTCTGCAAATTCATTTAGCTCCTTTGCTCTCGCCACTTGGGAGCCTCTAGAGGAGAACAAGGTAAATTGATTTGAGTGTACCACTTAGCATGGGTCGGTTTCATTCTTTTAAATGGTAATAAGAATTTGAATTTTTCTCAAAATTTACTTTAATTAGTGGAAACAACAGTTTTAGCGATCATGTCTTGAGATTATAATGAGGATGTACACATCTTTTTTAATGTTCACAAACAGACTGAATCAATATACCACACAACCTCAGAAGTAGCGGGGTCATTTTAGTGCTTTTTCATGTTTATTTATTATGAGCACCAGTTCCAAACTGCCAGAGAAATGGTGTGTTTGTATTTGATCACAATCACTCCTGATGTAAACGATGATGTGGCTTTAGATGAGCGCGCTTACCTAGTAAAGTGCCCATTTTACATTTACTACGACATAGAATTAAAAAGGTAAAAAGTCCAGCTGCTTTTGAGTTTGTCTATGCATACCTGTAACTTGGACCATTGTATCCTCCCTATACACCGGCTAGCGTTCCTCCAAGCTAGCTTAGCACCGAAGACCAGCTCAGTAGTCGTCAGCTGATAGGTCCCGGTCTTCGCCACTTCTTCCTGCACTGCATTCCAACGCGCTTCATGGGCTGGTGTGTTAGCTCTATTAAACAAATTAATAAATAAGAATGATGATTTCAACTGCGATAACTCCACTTTACCGTTGCTTTAAGATAAAGTAAACTACTAGTTGATCGGGACTGGTTAGATCAATTTACCAAAATCGATATTTCCTAGTAGGAAAATTACCAATCACATTTTTTCCCAAATGTTGTTTTTTTTCTCACTATGGTTTTTTACTGAGGCTTTTTTTCACAATTGCGTTTTTTCCCAACTTTAATCAACACAAAACAAGTTAAGTATGAAGTATCTTCTTTTTGTATTTATTTTTCAACTTCATTTTTTATTACTTTAACGGTCATCCCGTGAAACCATATATTTCAAACTAAATACAAACTGAAATATAGATGCACAGAAAAAACCCCAGAAAAAAGACCAATGCTGGGAATCGAACCCAGGTTCCTCTAGACCAGTGATGGTGTAGGGGTAAGCACGCAGCACGGAACGCTGAGGACCTGGGTTCGATTCCCAGCATTGGTCTTTTTTCTGGGGTTTTTTCTGTGCATCTATATTTCAGTTTGTATTTAGTTTGAAATATTAATCAACACAATTAAAAACATAGGTAGGTTTGGGTTATGTTAAGTTTTCATCGGCCCGAAGGTCCAAAAGCGCACAGAAGAAGGAGCTCCGCGAGAGCGAAGCTGCGTCGATACTGTTTCTGTGTCAATCAAAATTGAAAAAAGAAACGCTAATGTGAAAATAAGCTTCAGTAAAAATCTATAGAGAGAAAAAAGCATTCGGGAAAAATGCGAATGGAAATTTTGCTACTAGGATTTAACGATTTTGGTAAATTGATGTAACCAGTCGTTGATTGATTGGAGAAAACAAATTGTGTTTCACCAATAGGCACCATTAAGATTAGAACTGTCGTAGTATGATTATGTGTGATGACGTAACTAAAAATTATGTAACTGGTTCAAAATTTACATAGTCTCGATAAAAATTCAGCTCAAAGCCTACGCTCATACGTATTCCCTAATTTTGTAGCTTTCTGTATTTTGAAACAGCAAGGATGTAAGAGTATGCAGGCCGATTGAATGTAGTGTTACATCTGGTTCTGACATTCAGTTTACAGAATTCAATGTAGGCAAGTAAGCGAAGGTCTCGTTTCATTTCCTGAATAGCTAACTGGATGGCTGAAAGCTGTATTTTTGGGTTAAATAAACCAAGAGCAGTTGATATTGCCTATATATCTGCAGTGATTTACGAATCATAACAGCAGTAAAATGCAATTAAGCGACTTTACTATCCTTTGACAATAATAATAATAATAATACATACATGCAACTGGACCTTGAAAATAGCCCTCCGCAGTCCACTTAAATATTTTACAATTCTTGCTACATTTACTTGGTGGATAACCCGTAAATGTAGTTAATAACAGCCTAGAGCTGAGAAAAACCAGCTTCGAAAATAATAATAATAAATATCACGGGATAATTCACACCAATTGACCTAGTCCCAAAGTAAGCTAGGCAAGCTTGTGTTATGGGTACCAGGCAACGGATAAATATACTATCCCCTACTCGTATTTAACAGCTGGTACTCATTGGGCGTTTAAAAAAGCGCGCTTTGGAAACGCGCATTTCGGGAATCAAGACATTCCGATTAGTTGTATACACTACAAGCGCGCGTTGGCATGTGTACCTACACCAAATTCAGATCTCTAAGTTTTTAAAACGCGCGTAACTAAAGCACGCATTTCAAAAAGCCTAATATGTGTCAGGTCTAAGAAAGAAGCCTAAAGAGCGCTGTCGAAATGAAGGAACGAAACAGATATTTTTGCTACAAATATTATCTCGCGCAAATCGTTATAATCACCTCCGTATAGAAGCAAAATACTGGCCAAAGAAGTCCTTGGCATCGTTGAGCACTTCTTCGGGGACCCTTGGCTCGTCTCCGCGCCCCGGGATAGCCATCACACTGCCAAGGCACGACTTTTCGTTGCATAATGTAGGCTGAAACAAAATAAAAGGCACTTTGAAATATCCCGCTAAAATTGAATGTGAAAATGATAAAAAATAGCACAAAACTAAACGATTTTTTTTTAAGTAAGTAGTCAGTAAAAAAAATCTGTGAGCCATGGTGAAGGATTTGCCACACTGGATGCTTTGTTGTTCATACATAATGCGGGCTGCGTTCAATTTGACCTGACCGCACTGGGCCCGCATTCATTCAGAGAGGGCTGTGTCTTGTGGGCGTAGGCTGGGATGATTGATTGAGTGCCTAAATGTAATTTTGATTACTGTTTTTTTTTTAATTGTACTACTAGAAGTGGGTTATATTATTTATTTTTAAAGATTTGACCTATAGAAATAAATAAACTTTTATATAAGCTTGTAACAAGCTCCAATCTTTTGCGCTGCAATTGTGAGATTTTGTTTACGTTAAATATTTCTAGACTTTATATTTCTAAGGCCGGTCTTTTCAAAGATGACGAAATTGCAGTTTTGGCGCATCTCTAAAGGCCGTTACATGAGGTACCAGAGCTTTGCCTTTGAGACGGGAAACCTTGCGAATATTGCCAAAGTTCATTTCGAAATGAATGAGAATTTTAGATAGCCAGTCGATATATAACTTTCATATTCTTAGACCATGAAGTTTTGATGCACTTAAATAGTAATATTTACACATTAGTTTACAATTAAAAAAAACTTACGTCTTACATTTATACATTGAACAATGCCTATTTACACAAGAAAGTAATATTTTTACCACAATTTACTGCTAATTAATTTTG
The DNA here is from genome assembly GCA_947563465.1 of Archips xylosteana. Lineage (NCBI taxonomy): Eukaryota > Metazoa > Arthropoda > Insecta > Lepidoptera > Tortricidae > Archips > Archips xylosteana. Next base: position 19,036,062 of record OX387347.1, on the reverse strand, counting down.
CAAAACTGCAAGCCTTACCAGTACTAGGGCATTACCGCAAGGAATAAAAACAAAAGCCGAGCGCCCGATTTGGAACGATCGTTTTAGTTTTTTTTTTATTAGTGGCCAGCTGTAATTTGGCAACCATGTAGGTTTAGGAAATTTTTAGAAGAACTGTTTATAAAACAAATAACACCGTCCGTACTATCGAAACACTTACCTTTCTCAACTTAAGAATAAATTAAATATGCCTTTATCAGACGGCTATCTTGTCGCTATTGTTTTAGTTCAGGACAATTGTTTATCAAGCAGTATAAAGTGAGTATAACAAAAACCTACTCAAATAAAGCTTTTATTTAGACAATGTTAACAACCTGTTTGGCTTACACAATAATAACACTATTGGTTGAGCTTTATTACACACATGAAAGATTAAATAAAAATTATATCAATTTATATGTAAAAATGATTTAAGAATTCATAGAATCAGATAAAAGATTCGAACAAAAGCGTCTCCAAACATAACAATAAATTGACTAAGCAATTGCATCTAGGATCAGGATCGTATATCTAGACCATATTAAATAATAGGTGAATATCTTTGTGATATTTCACCAATGAGTAATATTTTACTCATTGGTTTATTGAGTTCAATTTTCCATTGAGAATCTAAAAAAAAATCCAATCTTATTTCAGTGTTCCCAATTCTAAATATTTTATAAGACATTGCCAAAAATATCGCAGGATTTTAATGGATGATTAACTATGTATCATTAAAAAGAAATTTTACAGCCAACATCGGTAAATATCGCGCTTCGTGAGTGGAATTTCAAACGCGTTAACCTGGAGGAGGATGGATAGCCAAAAATACTGGAAATATACGGTTATGGCCAAGTCAATAGGTCTTGTTAAATTATAAGGCCACTTGTTTTTATCTGGATTTAGTATTATACATATTAAAATCTACTCGGCCCTCAAAATCAAGTTGTTTGACTTCATTATTCATTGATGAGTAGGCAAGCAATGCATTGCTATTAATTCCCAACTAGATTTACCAAGCTTCATACATAATGCTTAATGGGTACTGAACTGACTTAATGTATCAAATTCACATCATAACAGGCAACGTGGTAGTAACTGTCTTTTAACCCTTTTGTAGGCCCATATCAAGTAAAAGTCCTTAAATATTAAATGCTAAAAGCAAACATTAAATCACGCGCCGACATTCAATTTCCTATATTCCAGTATCCGCTATACCTAGGTATATAGTATCCTACGAAGTTGAAAGATTCAACGCGTCTCGCTCGATCAGTTCGAGAAACAGCCTACGGGTTGGAAACAAAATATTCTTACAAGTGCACTAGTTAAAAGTTCAAGTGCACTAACATTTTTACTATTACTGAATTGAAGAGTTATTTAACGCACGGTTTGAAAATGTACATGAAATAGATAGATAGGCTTTCTTTGAACGGTTTTATTTCTGCTGCCAAACCAATCTTGGCCAAGTAATGGTAAATAGGCCATGAAAAGAGTTTATTTTGCTTCACAAAGTCTTAAGTCGTGTTGTGATCTACGGACAAGTTACAATAGAAGCTAATGCTGCAACGTTTTGGTATATGAGTAGACACTTAGAAAGATAAACGTTACACTATCAAAGAATATTGTACGAGACAACCAGTACAAGTTTTAAATTATTGCAGAGACCACTTAAATTGAACTATGTTGTCAAATTACTGCGACGTGACGTTTGAAAATACATGCAGAAGTACAAAAAGGTTAAGGAATATTATTTTACGCAGCGGATGATTGGCGGTCACATGACAACAAAATAAATAAACACTGACTTCATTCCGACTAACATAAAATAAATTTTAGCATCCGTGAAACTCCATACTTATTGATAATGTATTGTTTGTTTTTCTCTAGTAATTATTTTAAATAGTAAGTATCGGCACCAGTTTATATATGTCCCTCGGTGTTACCCGATGTATGAGATAACAGGTTCCTTTATAATTTGGCTATGCAAGTAAATGTTGACGTTCGGAACACACAAAACGGAGGGGTAATAAAATCAGAAACACTGTCACGCTTGTTGAATGATATCAGTTTAACTAATGTAAAAAAACACAAACAGCAAGATACTGGAAACGCTAAGCGTATCTACCTACTTACAGTCACGTTTCAAGATGAGTAAACCTGGGCTATACTTCCTACTGAATAAAAAAATACACAATAAAAAATAACACACAGAATGTTGTTATTTTGCGTAGAATATAGTTTTCAGCCAATATTATTGTCAATACTTATGCGCGTATATGGCTGGCTAATTTTGCAACTATCAAAAGAACATATAGTTTGATGACTCCAAATCGTAAACTTTAATTGCTTACAGGAAAGTAAACTTTTCTTTCCTCTTCTGTGTGTGTTATTTAAGACATCATGCGAGGTCAGGTTATCATGCGAGTAATTGAATTACTTAATTGAATCAGGCGTTACTTTGCGGAGGTCCATATTAATGAACTAAAACAATTACTTTGCTCACCCGCGACCTTAAAGAAAGGTCGCGGGTGAGCAAAGTAATTGTTTTAGTTCATTAATTGAATTACATTTTGCACTACAAGCAGACTAGGATATTAGGTTTAGAAATTCCCCACCAATTTCGTTTTGCCCACGTTAGCAACTTATAGAATGAAATGGATTACTATTAAAATTTTCTTTTAAGTTATTTACGTTAACACTACTAAGTAAAAGTAGTAATTCCTCTCAAAAGTATTTTCATGTTCATGCAACAAAGCAGGTATACGTATTTATATATCGTATCTAGACAGCTATGTTCATGTCAGTTTGAACAATTAATTTACTCAGCGGCGAGTTATTCCTTTTGTAAACTAAATATTATGGTTTATGAACAAATCTCGTGTACACGAGGATTTTATATATAGATGTAAATATTATTATGTATGCCTATATCATGCCAAGTTATCCCAAAAGGAGAAGGTAATAATTATTATATCAAACGGACGTCTAATAAACTCAAGTTTACACTTTACAAAAGTCACGTTAGTTTTGATAACTCATAAGTATTTCATACACGATTCATACTCAGTATTATTAATTTGTAGCATTTCAACATGTTTGAACGATTCAGAAAAAAAATCATAAAAACATCTTATTTATAAATAAAAAAATAATGTAGGTTGTGTTTTTATCTGGCGAAAGTAAATATCAAAGTGCTAGATAAATGTGAATAATGTTGAACTATGTAACTCAAGCTTATGAATGAAGAAGGAATTAGTCAATGTAACTTTGTCATACAAGTTATAAAGGTGCGAAGTATTTTATCCGTTTAATTCCTTAAACTCTATCTCAAAGTTTTTACGCTGTTTGGTGAACCGAATTACCTAGCAAGTAAAGATTTATCGGGTCCTGATCAACTCTTTAGGCAGATTTGGAAGTTTAACCATTAAACCCGGGAAATTTAAAAGATTGAAACGTCCTTCGATGAAATAATTCAGCGAAAATCGAACGCTGATTTAATTAGAAGTTTGCAAGTTTAATATAAGTCAGAAACTATGAATGTTTTAAAAGTTTTCGAGTTAATTTAAATTTGTAAATATACGGTGAAGTTAAGACGAAAAGTTAGTTTGTTATTTCAAAAATAAATTTACGGGTGTTTTCTAATGAATATTCTTAATTTTTTTTCATAACTACCTATTACACTAAACGGGACTTATCACGCAAAAAATATTTACCCCGATTTTCGGCCACACCGTAGTTATTAATAATAATAATAATAGTGTTTTTGAAGAGAAAATATTAAACCATGTGTGTTTGTTTATTATCATGTTTGTAATTTAGGTACCCAATTAAAAAGTATGGGTCCGATTTTAAAAAAAATATACCTACATAAAGCTTATACATAATCGCGGGAACGTGTAAAGTTCCCAATAGGGACGCGGTCAAAGTTGCGACTTTAAGTACTTAATAACTTAATTATTTTATTCTTATCGATTACTTTTACTTACAGCCATAGGGCAGCCACTGTCATAAAGGCGATCGTAAAGGTAATCATGAGATTCCACATTCTTTAGCACTTTAGGTTTCACGACCTTACGAGGTGGTTTCTTCACAATCGGCTTTTCTATCACTTCTACTCCGTTCCCATTCTCCCCATTCTCGAGTTTTACCCCATTTCGACCATTCACAATTGTATCAGTTAAATTGGTATGATCAATAGGACAAGTTTTCTCAATGCCCACATCGATCGCTTTCCCGTTAACTTGTATCCCATTTACGCCTTCCTTCCACATCAGTCCGTTTTGAATTTTCTCAACACCAAGGTCTTCATCAATGAACGGTGTAGCATGATCAATGGGGCATGTTTTTTCAAGAGAAAGCTCACTTTGAACTTTTAAAGCGTTAATCAGGGTGTTATTATGGACCGCAGAAATTTCTTCAAGAGAATTATTAATGATGCTTTCTGCATTAGAAATGACACCAGGCGCCATTTTTTTTCTAGTTTAGTGAAAAGAGTTTAAGATTTGTTAAAATAGTTAAGTATTGGACAGCAATGCACAACTATGTGCGCTGGCACACTGTGCACGAGTAGGTGATTTCGTTGTATTTATATTATCTTTATCTGTGCGGAGTTCCAGGTCTGTTTGTTTAACGTCAGAGTGACAAGTTTGTCATGATTTGTCAGATGACTCATAAGACATTTTCGCTTAATTATTTACATTGGCTGACACGTATTTTTTTATTTAAATCTGACCGCCGATTATCCTTTATCTCGTCTAATGGTAAGTGCATATGAGGCTGAAGGTGTACCTAACTAGCTCTATGGTTCAGTAATAGCCTAATCACTCTAGTATGGCCTTGAATGTACCCTGTGACATGCTTGATAAGAAAACTGTTTGACTTTTTAATTTGCATTTCTTCATCGATTGATTGATGTAATTCATTATACTATCTATCTAATACGAGCAATTCTTGTATATTTATTTATTTGGATGAAATCTGGTATGTGTGGGTTTTCGGAGCCAAATAATCGATCTAGCTTAGTCTTATCACTGAGAAAAGGTGTGTTTTCGAATTTAAACCGGAGCAATCGAGCTTGGCTCACCTATTAATTTTATATTATGGCACGTCCACGGCTAGGCAGGCGCGAATGGCGGCGCGGCGAGCGTTTTTTGGTTAGGGCGTTTTTGCCGACGGTTTCTCGGCGGAGCGGGAACGCGGCGTACACGCATTGTGCACTATCTTCGCGCGACATCTTTGCGATTATTCGCCGCCTGTGTGCGCCGCGGTTCCATCGCATCAAGCCACGTACGGTCACTTGATCGCCGCGTACACGCGACGGCACCGCAGCGGCACGAAGGCGGCGGATAATCGAGGAGATATTGCAGCGTGCTCGTCGCGTGCTCGCCGCGTTCCCGCTCCGCTGAGAAACCGCCGGAAAAAACGCTAGTGTGAACAAGCTCTTACCTTGCAATACACGCAATCAACGGATAAAAGCTCGCCGCCCTGTCGTTTGCAAGAAGTCGTGGCCGAACCTACAACCTTCAACCTCTGCACATTTATTTTTAATAAATAAATCATGGGACAATAGACACCAATTGACTTAGGCCCAAACTAAGTAAAGCTTGTATTATGGGTACTAGACAACGCATAAACATACTTATATACATAAATAAAATACATATTAAATATCCAAGACTTCACAAACATTCGTATTATTCACACAAATATCTGTCCCGACCGGGAATCGAACCCGGAACCTCAAGCTTTGTAGTCAGGTTCTCTAGCCGGTAGGCCGTCAAAGACGCAGTCAGTCTAAAGGAAAAACGAACATATTTTTTTAGGATGCGAGTACACTTAGCTTGCTACAGTTTTTTTTACTTAAATGCGAAATATCGGGTTACTAACGTATTAATATATCGATTAGTCTTCATACAGTTTAAGAACTATCCGAGATAAAGTGCACAGGTTGATGTTTACTGCCTAAATTATAGAAAGAAAAGTCTATTTCGTTGTTGCGACCGACCTGCTAAAGCTTCGTTTCCTATTTTTTTTTTATTATGAGAGGGAGGCAAACGAGCAAGAGGGTCATCTGATGGAAAATGATCACCACCGCCCATAAATATCAACAACTCAAAGATAGTCACGTACCTATCTAAGTTTACATACATAAATACTACTTTTGATCCTGGGAAAGACCTGAAAACTAAATTGTGATTTTAATTTACATCGTACGAAAAGCACCCGTCCGTGCAACAATTCATGTTTCTAGACTTAACGGTGACGATTTCAGGATTTTACATTCGTAGGTACGTCTGATTCTGTAGGAACATCGGAATAATAAATTTAATTTCGTAAATACATACGCTCGAAATACATAACCCTCCTTTGACAGTCGGGTGAAAAGTAGCTTAATTATGTGTCCAACTAGCTACCCAACTATTTTTTATTCCACCGTCCATAAATATCAACTACTCAAAGAGAGTCACTGATCTGTTGTCGGCCTTTAAAAAGGAGAGGGAATAGGGGAGAGGGAGGGGAGAGGAATTGGGCCCCCGGCGCTCTCACTGACGGTACGAAACGCAGCAGTAGTACTGCTACTTCACGCCGGTGTTCTGAGAGAAGGTGATACTGCCCCGGACGAGCTGGCCCATTCCTGATGCAGCGGCTAGCTACAACATGGCTCTACCACTACTAACACCTAGCACACTCCTACATGTGGAACTTGGTGCTTCGGACTCTATAATTCTCTTACGCTATTCTCTTACGCATAGTATGGTGAGGAAAAACCGGTTGTCTGTAAAGTCGGTTTATGGACGATAGTTTAACGTGACAACGTCATAACAAAACATTCAAAAACCAGGCGGTCACCCATCCAAGTACTGACCGCTCCGACGTTGCTTAACCTCGGTGATCGGACGAGAACCGGTGTTTTGTCAAATATCTTGAAAACGGTGCATCCTACGGCAAAATCAATGAAATTTTCACCCCGCACCCCCCTCAACTCCCTCCCCCGCTCCCCCCATTAAAAAACAAAAATGAAACCCCCTTTAATACCGCCGCACCTCCCGTACGTACATGTACGTACCGTTACGTACCTACATGTACGTTACATTGGATTTCGTGGATGCAGCCGCTGTTCATCGATTTATTAGACGTTGTCACGTCAAAAGGGACCATCCTACTGCGGTTGTGACGGTAACGTTTTGTTTGCAGTTGACTTATACAGCTAAAATATATACATGCGTCATTTCTGACGTAGGTTCACGGTGGCCATATTTTAGTGATACTGATACTATGTTTCAATAGTAAGATAAAGCTTCACTGACAGCCAACTTTTTTTTAGTGTTTGGAGTTAGAATTCGTAGATAGTAAGACCCCAGTGAGTAATGAATTTGATATTTTAATAACGTTCGGCCGTTGTTCCAATGTGGGCTCAGTGCTGATTGGGAACTTCACACACACCACAGAATTGATTTGTAGGTGTGTGCAGGTTTCCTCGCGATGTTTTCCTTCACCAAACTTAGTTTGAAGCCACGACCCTCTGCTTGAGGACAAACCACTAGGCTACCGCGGCCTCCTTCTATTTTGACTAACTAACTTAATTTATTTCGCGTTCTATTTAGTAATTAACCTTTGATTTAACTGCATAGGTTCAATGCACTGACGCAAAGGAATTAAATGGCAATTCAAACACGTAATATCATTGTACAAATGAAATAGAGGTTCATCATGCGCCTTACAAACAATAACCCTCGTGGTTTCTTATCACGTGCCGTATTGTTCACAATATTTGAACTAAGTCATACATTTCGACTACTCTCATTATGTTGACTAGTGATCTTTTGGTCATATGATTCTCTTAAGTCAATATGTTTTTTTACTGGCACAAAAATGTGTAGAACATTAGTAATTAGACGTTATGCAGTGACCGTGGCCTTGTGCGAAAGTTTTTCTTATTTGGAAAAAGGTTTTTTTGAACATTAAGAGATGTGTTACACAAGAAATTAATAAGAACTTACTTGTACCTTGTGCTTTTGTGTGATTCTGGATAACATTCTAGCTCGATTTTACTTTGATGGTGTGAATTAAGATAGTTTAATTTATCGGTCATTTGTTGTCAGTTTAAAACTAAATTGGTTTTAAATGTTTAAGCTATAGAGCTTTAGAGATTATAGAATCAATAATACTGGACCTTTAATAGAAATACGTATAGATATCAATCATTTAATTGTTATCAAGTATTGGAAATAAATATGTCATTTTATTTTAAAGGATTGTTGCTGGGCGTAAACAAAATTAGTTTAAACTTGAGTACATAACGAAGAGGCATAAAAGAATCTTTTTCAAAAAAAAAAGCAATTACCTTCATAAATACCAGTAAGTAAACTAAAAATGAAAAGAAAATAAGTATACGTTAGGATTTTGCTAAGAATCGATCTAGTGTTCGACCAGATGGCCTAGGTGGTTAGAGAAACTGACTATGAAGCTTGAGGTACCGGGTTCGATTCCCGTGTCGGGGCAGATATTTTTGTATGAATAATACAAATGTTTATTCTCAGGTCTTGGGTGTTTAATATGAATTTAAGTATGTATCTATCTATATAATTATGTTTATCCGTTGCCTAGTACCCATTACACAATTACAAAAGCTTGCCTAGCTTACTTTGGGACTAGGTCAATTGGTGTGAAATGTCCCGTGATATGTAATTATATTTTTTTAATTATTTAGTGTAAGTAAAGTTGTAAGAAGCAGTTACGTCTCATCGTGAACTAAATACCGTTATAGTGTCTATAAATTAAAAATTTCAAAATGATAACAGTTAAAATAAATAAATAAATAAATATTAGGGGACAATCTTACACAAATCGACCTAGTTCCAAACTAAGCAAAGCTTGTACTATGGGTACTAGACGACGATATACATACTTATATAGATAAATAAATACTTAAATACATAGAAAACATCCATAACTCAGGAACAAATATTTGCGCTCATCACACAAATAAATGCCCTTACCGGGATTCGAACCCAGGACCTCTTGCTTCGTAGGCAGGGTTACTACCAACTAGGCTAAAGAGGTCGTTAGGTCGTTGTTAGTTTTATAAGACAATAGCTCTGTTGCCCACAAGTTTGTCTGCGTAGGTACCGCAAAAACTATATAGACGGTTTCCTCGGATTAAAAGTAGCATTTTATTCTAGAACAGTGAACATTTCCATTAGTGATTTTCTTTAATGTTTCCGTTAATACTCTATACATACAAACAATCTCATAAAGTTGACCTCTTTGTTATTTTAGCAAAAATATTAAAGATTCTTGAAAAAATAATTGTATTTCAAAACAACCACATCAGGCGAAGAAAATGGTATTATTTTTTTTTACAAACTTTTAAAGCGTGTGACGTTAATTTCGGTCGTACGTTAATACTCCTTTGTGAGTTTAATCCGGAAATCTCGTACAGCTTTTCTCATTTTCGCCGAAAAGTTAGAGTATCCTATGTTTTGCTTTGTAGCTGTTTGTTTGAACTAGCCCCTGTGTGGGGGGTGTCGCGTAAAAAATGGATCGAGACAAACAATGAACTCATTTGCCGCCCGCCGTTCGAGGAATAAGGTCAGCATGTTCAGCTAGACTAAAAACGAAAAAATTACATAGCTAAATTAAAAATATTTCCATATTAATTTAGTCATCATCATTAATTTAAGAGCTTAGCTCTTGTCGGTGGAGTAAACGCCACTCTTTTCGGTTCTCTGCCAGCGTTTTCAGCTCCTGATACGACATGACATTGACTTTTTCCTTGGCTTGGTCTATAAATGACCGTCTCGGTCTTCCCCTGCCTCGCCTGCCTTCTATTTGCCCTTCCAAAATAGTTTTTATGTAACTGTCATGTCGTATCAGATGCCCCAGCATATTCCCTCTCCTATTTTCAATCGTCCTTAACAGCCGCCTTTCCTCTTCCACCAACTCTAAAACCTCCTCATTAGTTCTCCTTTCAGTCCAGCTAATCCCCTCCATTTTATTAATTTAGTATGTAAATATATTTGTTATTTAATCGCGCATTCATCAGTAAATTAGATAGATAAATCCATAATAGACTTTAGACGACCAGATGGCCTAGTGGTTAGAGACCCTGACTATGAAGCTTGAGGTCCCGGGTTCGATTCCCGTGTCGGGGCAGATATTTGTATGAAAAATACGAATGTTTGTTCTCGGGTCTTGGGTGTTTAATATGTATTTAAGTATGAATCTATCTATATAAGTATGTTTATCCGTTGCCTAGTACCCATAACACAAGCTTTGCTAAGCTTACTTTGGGACTAGGTCAATTGGTGTGAATTGTCCCGTGATATTTTTTTTTTTTTATTTTTTTTTTTATTTATAATAAGTAAATTAAACGTTTTTTTCAAGCTCTAGTCCCCTATACTAGTACATTAGGTAGGTACATAATGTAAGTTACATCTTTATGAAATCTATGTTAGGTCTATTTTAAAAATAAAATTAAAAAAAATATTTTGAAATTTGAAAAAAAAATTATGCAATGCAAAGTTTATTTTCGTATTTCAAATAACTATTGTTTCCAATCAATCATTTATTTGTTTGTAAAAATTAGGTATAAAGGTATTACATTTTTTTATATAGCCTGTAATTATGTCCCACTGCTGGGCAAAGGCCTCCCCTTTCCTCCGCCATTTTTCCCATTTTCGTCAATTTTTTTCATTAATAATTTATCTTTATTTAACTTCCATACGCATAGATCTGGAGAGAGTTCTGGAGAGATGAAAACTAAATAAGTAGCATTCAGTATTCAGTCGTTTATTGCTTTAAAGAATTCCATGCAATACATTATAGTTCAATTCAGCTCAAAGAATTACACTAATGCAAAGTTCCAAAAAATATTAATTCTATTCCATTCTATTCTCGTTAATATTATTAATAATGTCAAAGGAGATACATTAATTTACAAATCTTATAGCGAGCAACATGAAATACCTAATTAATTCAACTTCGTCATTTTTTTTTTTTTTTATGTTAGATAGGCCAGACAAACGAACTAGTGGGTCACCTGATGTTAAATGAACACCACTGTCCATAGACACCCGCAGAGCTTTACACGATGCTAGTGCGTTGTCGGCCCTAAAGGAGAGAGAATAGGGGAAGGGGGAGAGGGAGGAGGAGAGGGAAGGGGTGAGGTATTGGGCCCCCGGCACTCTCACTGACCGTACGAAACGCAAGCAGTATTACTGCTGCTTCACGCCGGTGTTCTGTGAGAGGGTGGTACTGCCCCGGACGAGCCGGCGCATTCGTGATGCAGCGGCTATCTACAACATGGCTCTACCTGGTACATGGTACATGGTTTATCCAACAGAGCAAAATTAATGACAACTGTGTTTTTTCAGATAAAATGCAAACCAGTAGGTATATTATAGAGTAAATTATTTAGTGCATTGAACGATTACAACATAATATGATAAGACCTGTTTAATGGACATAATGATGCTACGTGATTTACAGCTGGCTGGTCTCCTCTACGAAGTATCCAAATAACCGAAAAACACACAAGTTCAATATCTTGTAAATCGGTCATGTAAACATGTGAGATACATATTTTAACAATTTTACTACAATACTGCGTCTGCGAAGAATTCGTTTATCATTGTTCCGCTGGAACTATGCAATTTTCTTGGATAAAATCGATCCCATGTCCTTCCCAGGGTTTGAAATTGTATCCAATAAAATTTTAACAGAATCGGTTCAGTGGTTTAAGCGTGAAGAGGTAATAGTCCGACAGACAGACAGATAAATACACTTTCGCGTTCGTAATATTATTATGGATGTACCTTGCTGATAATTTAATTTAGTTTACTATACAGGTATGTATGAAATAATTTTTTTTAACAATTTCAGTAGTTAATCAATTTATCAAAAAAAAACACGAAATTACCTCTTCTCTTTGTATAACCGCTTTAGCCTAGTTGGTAGTGACCCTGCCTACGAAGCAAGAGGTCCTGGGTTCGAATCACGGTAAGGGCATACATTTTGTGTGATGAGCACGAATATTTGTTCCTGAGTCATGGATGTTTTCTATATATTTAAGTCGTCTAGTACCCATAGTACAAGCTTTGCTTAGTTTGGGACTAGGTCGATTTGTGTAAAACTGTCTCCTAATATTAATTTATTTTATTTTAAAATTAGTTTAGCTTAAATTAACTATGCAAATGGGTACTAACTATGCTAGTAACTTTTCGAAAATCCCTCTGATAACATCCGTAGCAACTTCTAGCGCCACCTAGTCGTCAATTAGAGAAACTGTTACATCGCACTATTGAAGTTTCTCAATGAGGGTTTTCTGACAGGTGGAATATCGCTAGATGGCGTTATTATCGTAAGGTCTATTTGACGTTACACCCATACAACAAATGTCAAAGTTGTCAAACGGACCTGACGATACTAGCGCCAAATAGCCTCTCATAGAAAACCCTCATTCAGATGCATAAATACAATTTCAAACTTACTTCTTTCGAATTCAAGTTCCCAGGCATAACATCTGCCTGAAGAGAGATCTCTCTATTGAAAGTTCTCCTCGCGGTATCTAACCTATACCTACCTATAAGTAACGTAAAAAATCATTGTCTTTTTGATTTCATTCTATAAAAGCTAGCATTGTATTACAAGTACTACCATGCTAGGGATAAAATGACTCTTTACCATCTAATCTGTGCCTGTAGTATATCCATCTATACTTATAAAATAACGTGCCTGACTGACTGAGTAAAAGATAACACAGCCTAAATCATTGCAGTTGCTACTTAAAATTTCGAAGACACGATATTTATTATAAATTTTGTAGATTCCTATACGATCATAGTGGAGCCCTAAGAATTTTAAAATCTTTACGGAATTAGTGCTAGCCAATTTTTATTCCACGGGAGAAAAGTCGCAGGATAAAGCTAGTTTAATATAAAGAGAGTATGATATTTTTGTTTTATCACACATAACATCATTAAAAACATATTATCGTCTGAAACTGACTTTGAAACATCTGTTTTGTCTAACCGTACTTATGGAATTCCCAACTTAAGTGGCCATAAATTATAAGAGAGATATAAACAAGGAATAAAAGTATTTTCGTAAACGATAATTTGTCGTAAAAACCTATTTGGGCGTATTCATTGTGTACCGAAGTTGTAATCAAATAAGGATCTGTGTTGTTTTTTGTGATTACAAATACATAATACGTAAATTGATTTCGGTGGGCGGTACCCCTGTCAGTTGTTCCTTGTTACTAAAAAAGTTTACAAGTAGGTATACTTAACAAACTATGTATTATGTAAGTGAATATTTAAAGTGACATGTGAGGGATTGGCAATGCGGCAAGTATTTTCGGAACAGTAGGTACGGCAAGTTTTTTGGGGCAATACCATATGTTTTTTTTGGCACATTTTGGACCAGGGTTGTGTCGGCCGGGGATCGGCTGAAGTTTTATGTTTTAATGCCGAAGTTTGTTGTGGATATGAATTATGTTCACTTGGCCTAAGTGCTGTGGATTTGGTTTTTAGATCATTATTTTATGATTCTTCCTACTATAATAAACGTGAAAGTTTGTGAGTAAGTGCGAGCGTGTTCGTGCGTTTGTGTTCGTGCGCGCGTGCGTGTGTGTATGTTTCGCGGGTTTATTGCTCTTTCATACTAAAACCGACTGGACGTATTTGGATGACATTTGGTATGTATAGATTTTGGTGTGTAGTCGTATGTCTAGTTCTATTTCCCTACTACTCTTAGATGATACAGCGAAAATAGTTTCGATTTCTTTGCTCTTTTTTTCGTATTATAGCGTACATAATAATATGCTTTGTGAAAGTTTATGAGTGTTGCTATTGTTCAAAATATACAGACAGCCCTTTGGCAAACAGCGGACGCTTAGAAATAGGTTCCCGTTGGATACCCTTTGGATGCAGAATCGTATATAATATAAATTAAAAATTTAAAAACCCTCAATTTCAATAACGTCACTCAAATATTTGAACATTAAGTCAATGCCCATTATGCGTCTAAGATCCCTTCCGCAGCTAACAAAAGAGCTCATAACTTTGAAACGGCTAAATCGATTTTGATGAAACATATCTAAGAACCATCGCCAAGAAACTTGCTTATTTTTAAAAAAACCGCATCCAAATCAGTGCACCCGTTTAAGAGCTATGATGCCACACACATAGCGGTCAAACTTATAACACCCCTCTTTTTGTGTCGGGGGTTAAAAATAAAACGAAACACCAAAGACTATCATTACTAAGTTAACGACTATATCTAACAATCTGTTTAGATAGATCCACGCTAGATAGTGTAACGAATGAGTATGTAATCCCCGCCAAAACTTTTTCTATAACTACTAAAAATAGCCATTGATGGATTTACTATGATCACCGCGTCTGTGTAATATCCAATAAAAGCCAGTAGCCGATATTAATAAAAGAGTTAATCGCGTGTAAAGCCTTTCAGAGTTAAAAAGCATTTAAGGCTTTAGTTGACAACCCTTTTCTACTCGGAAGTATGTAAAAATAGATAGTTTAATGAGGTAGATGTCCGATTGCTGGCCATTGCAGTAGTGGTGGTATCTTTAATTTTGTTATTAGAAATAAAAACTTTGGTCTAACATTTTGCGTTCATTCAGGTTTACTTAAGTACTAGCTTTTGCCCGCGACTCCATCCGCGTGGAATTAGTAATTTGGGCAGCTTATTTTTTTATCCAATTTGCTTTTTCATCAATTATGGCTTTCCTTAGTTCCTCGATATAAAAAAAATTACCCCCCGCAACCCCCCCTCACCAATCCCCCACCGAATCCCCCCCCCCGCACACCCGCGTTCACATTCACCACCGTACCTACTCCCAAGTCACTACTTCTAAAAACTGTTCTATAAATTCTTAAAATAGACGTGTCTTTCTTATTTGTGAACCGATTCAAATGAAACAAACACTAAATGTTAATCCAAGAAAATACCAACATATCAGTGAAAACCGCATCCTTCTAGGTTAAGCCGTTTCTGAGATTAGCGCGCACAAACGCACAGACAAACAGACAAACAGATAAACAGACAATAATTCTAAAAAACTTTGTTTTGGGTTTTATTGCGCTAGTAAATAGCCCTAGTGCCAGTTTTTCTCAAATATCTTCAATGTACAGACACCGACTTGTTACAGATTTATTATATGTATAGATGGCAAATTTCAGCTCAATCGGAAATCAATTCATGGTCAAATATTATTTGCAAATTTGGAAGGAGATAATTAGCAGTGCAAGTTACATAAAGCTTGCAAAGAGTTAAAAAAAGTAAAGCAGGAGTTTAAAACATAACAAACATGCACCAGTAAAATCATGTGACGTGTGCGTATCTAATACGTGTTTCTTGTCTTGTCACTTACTCCGGCATACGCAATGATACAATACATTTTATGCCTACCGCATTAAGCTCCGCCTCCCATTTTTTATTGCTCGTTGAGTATTGTTCTTAATATTGACTGAGATAGTGGTTGTTACGTAGTGTTACTTAAGTTAAGATTACTTACATAATTTTAAAATGGCTACCTGAAAGTCAGGTTACTTTAACTTTGCTCATTGGGAATAATAACTTGGTCTAGATTCTATTATTACATTGAAATATGGCACTTAGCTGACCGCCAACGTTTTTTTATGTTTTGACAGACAGACAGTGACAATTCAAGTTGTAAGTTGTAATAAGCAAACTCCTTTCCTATTCACAATCGTTGACACTATGTTCGCAAAGATCGAGATGTCATCATGCCATACTTCACGCAATAACCTGTCGTAGAAGATGAACAAATTAATTCATTAGGTATGACATGGTTCTACAGTGGCCTAGGAATCAAATTGGTGGACTGTACTTAATACAACTTTTATGTAGGTACTTAATTTTTCTTACTAGTGTAAATGTGTGCTAATAATAACCAATGTCAAATCAGTCGTCAAATCTCCGTTTAAGTAAAGTATCATAGGCAGATATGGAACCCCGCCTGCTCACCATCATCATGTATGGTAGACTTTTAGTATAACTGTTATTACGACGACTAGACTGTGAAGTCTTGGAAAATCGGCATATTTCGTAGTGCTAGTTTTAAGACGTAACACACATATTCACATATTTAATTTCGAGGGCTGATAACTCGTTTCTCCGGGGTTTTTGAAGTTGGTTTCCATGTTACAAAATTAAGCTTAAATAACTAGCTTTCACTTGGTATATCCTATTGGATATCCAAGCCAATTTAATTTGCCCATCATTCTTTCTACAAGCTGAAAACTACGCAAGTAAAATTTGACGGCTTGTTACTTAATATTATTAATTTACTAAGCAATGCCAATTGCTTATCGATATCGTAACTTGATACAAATAACTCTAAAACATTAAGATTACGACAACAATTGTATTCATTTAGATTTAAAAAGAAATTAATCAAACTTATAAATCTCCGTCGAGTTGATGATGCAATTTTATCTAATGACATTTTAATAATTGACTGTAATTAAACGAGATCGCCATTTTATTTTGACGGCTTGAAGATTTTTGTTTTGTTTTGTTTCATTTTACGGGAGTTGTTTAAGTTCTATTGTTTAAACTTAATTCCTAACACGTCATATTGTTTAAAATTATTTTAGATATTTTATCATTGCTTAAAACGAACTATGCCCGTTGTAAAATTTAAATTGATAGATTGTATCTTCATCAAACATTGGGCTTTAGTCAGTATATCAACATTGCTAATATTTAGTGCACTTGCATAAACCGGGCAAGTGCGAGTTTGACTTGCGCACCGATGGTTCCGCAAGAATTTATAGGTATTTCAAAATGCGCTGTAAACGGCCGTATCTATAGAAATCCAGTAAAAGCAGTGTTTCTAAATAAAATCTATGTAGTGTAATATTTGTATCTAGTGATTTTCCTGGCACGAACGATGCAACGCAAGTAATTTCCTTCTTAAACGTAGTTTACCGTTATCTTATAAGTGGCATTATATCAATGTAACACGTTTGAAAATATACGAACAATAATACTAAATCGAATCGATGTTATTATTAACTATTATGTCATATACTAACCACACGTCGTTCGTACCAGGAAAATCTCTAGGTATAAGTAGGTAATAATATTATTGGAAAAACCGAAGCGTCCAAACTTCGATGGCTTGGGGACACATGGAACGGTTGGGAGAGGATCGAGCCGCTAAAAGAGCGTACTTGGGACGAGCGAGAAGACGTAGACCGGTAGGTCGTCCGAGGTACCACTAGAGGGACGAGGTCCACAAGGATCTTTCAGATCTCGGGGTCAAAAGCTGGCAAGAGCTGACCCAAGATCGCAAAGCATGACGTAGTCTGGTGTCGGAGGTAAGTAAGTGTAATGTAATCTCAACTAATTTTTATTTTTTGTTGTTGTCAGATCATCAAACACAGGAAGATTGCCTATCTCGGACATGTTTTCCGCTACAAGAGGTACGTTTACTGCAACTTATTATAATGGGCAAAGTTGCTTCAAAACGCGGTGTTGGCCGAAAAAAAGCCTTGGTTGAGAAACATTCGAGAGTGGACCGGAGTCACGAGTACCTACTGCTGAGCTGTTCCACCTTGCAAGGGAGAAGAAGAAATATTCGAAGTTGATGGCCAACCTTCAGTACCTAATTAGAGAGTCATCACAAGAAGAAGTTGTTGTAGTGGCAATTAACTAAATTCTTGAGATACAGTCCTGTGGCGGATAGACGGACATTATGGATGGACGGACGGACAACAAAGCAGCGACATTAATAGGGTTCTGTTTGTCGCCATTCGCGTACGGAACCCTAAAAATAGCACTCGTTATTATGATCACAAGCCTGCGGTGTCTGCCGTGGATTTTCCTACGACCGCGGGAATGAGGTCGGAAACACTATAGGGAGGTAACTCACAAGTCCCTTCCGCTCGCACCTTGGCTCCAGGTGTAAAATGAGAATACATTTCTCAGCAAAATCATAATAGTTACCTACCGAAAATTTAGGCCATTTCTAAAGTATCTTAATCACTTAAATTATAAAGGTGAGGTAAAACTAGCACACCGGGTAAGTACTGATAAACAGGATAAGTATCTGAATCTATTAAAATAATGAAAAGTTTTTTTTTTCTAAAACCATAAACTTTTTAAGATCTTTATAAAACTAACCTAAGGTAACCTAATGGATTCTATAACTATGGTGATAATGATGAAGTTTAAATAAATGAAATTTACGGTTTTACGGTTTAAACTTTTCAATATTTTAATACGCTGAGTGACTGTTGATTTATCTCGCACATACAAACTTAGAATTTACAATAAAATACAATGACTCTTTATTGTATTTAAACCACAAAGAAAACAATACAGAAAAGCAAATACATGGTAAACAATAAACGGCCTTAGCACATATTCCTTAAGAGTTATAGAATTTTAAATTATACAAGGGTTTTTGAAATTATTCCAATGTAGCGAAGCCACGTGGTAAAGCTAGTTCTAAAATAAATCTACATTTATTTAAATCCGTTTTATTATACAGCTCATATCGCACTCAAATGGCTTATGCTACCCTTCACAAAGAATTCAGTTCGCGTGTATTTATGTTTCCCGGACCACAGCGCATGGCTTGTTAAAAAGATATTGCGCATGCAATCATGACCATATTTTTAGGGTTCTACATCTCAAATAGGGAACGGAACTCACAATTTTTTTATATCTGGCCCTGTTTAAACAAAAAAAATTTAAAAGCTAACAAATCTAAACTTCTCGTAAATTATTATAAAGCTCATCCGGCCCATACATAAATTTCTTCCTTATCCCGTAGGAATTTTTCCGTATGAACCTTCTACAAAGTGTTAAATCTTAAAAAAAAGAATAATAAAATCGTGGTCTTTCGCAAGTTATGGCGTGAGCTAGGGAAATAGAGATCATTTTTACATAGGTAAGTATTATATACAGTATCTTCATAGCCCAATAGTCTCAACTTCATTACTTTTAACCCCCTACACAAAAAGAGGGGTGTTATAAGTTTGACCGCTATGTGTGTGTCTGTCTGTCTGTGGCATCATAGCTCTTAAGCGGGTGAACCGATTTAGATGTGGTTTTTTTAATAGAAAGCAGGTTTCTTGGCGATGGTTCTTAGATATGTTTCATGAAAATCGGTTCCGCCGTTTGAAAGTTATAAGCTCTTTTGTTAGCTGCGGAAGGGATCTTAGACGTATAATGAGCATTGACTTAATGTTCAAACATATGAGTGACATAATTACGTTAGGGGTTTTTAAATTTTTTAATTTATAGTTATTTAAATTATTGTGTCAATTAATATACGCTTCAATACGAAAAGGAATCCCATTGGCGCGAGGCTCGATTTAACCTTGACAGATATTTAAATTATCACAATAAAACGACGTTGCCGTAACAGTTCATTGGGCATCATTGCCTGGAAAATTCGTTTTATTATGGAATCGAAATTATTGGACCAAATGATGTACAACTAGCCTGTACGTGGCTTTGCTCGTGACCATCATTACGTGTGGCGGTTGAATTTAAATTTTGGAAATTCACTAAACCCTCAAGGGAATTTCCAATAATTACACCGTGGTTATAAGTCATACTCGTACAAGTTATGGTAGCGTAGTGATTTGACCTTATGACCTCTGAAGCAGAGGGTCGTGAGTTCAAACCCGAGCTCGTACTAGTCGCTCTGAGTTTTTTGATATTTATGTGCCAAACATCGTAAGGAAACCTGTACACAACGACGAAGAAATTTTATGGTATGAGCTCTCTCATTTTGAGAAGAGGCCTGTGCCTTACAGTGGGGCGTAGGGGTGAGATGATGATGATGATCTATAATACACGATCCTTGCATTTTGTTTTCCACACAAGAATCTAGAAAGTGCTAAGTTTCTTCGAAACTGCGGTAAGTATTTCGATACAATGTTTAAAGCAAACATTGTATCGAAATACCAAAGAATTCTCACGTGCAAAGAATTTTGTATTACTTAGATAGCTTTATTACAAAATAGTAAATTGAATTTCAAACGGAATAAACTTAGATTATTTATACACTAGATAGAGTGTCAATAGCAAACACTGCGATACAAAACGTCCAAAAACCCATTTGACAGCTTAATTTTACGATCGCGTTACGTCATTCAGACTGAAGAGCCAAATGACATTATAAGCCAATTGTTGGCTTATATTTTTCGGGACGTTTTCATGCCGCCTAAGCTCTATCTAGTGAATATTTAATCTAAGGGAATAAAATATAAACTGTTAAAGGATTAAATTTCCGTTATAGTGAAAATAAACGGATCACTCACGTC
Organism: Archips xylosteana; assembly: GCA_947563465.1. Taxonomy (NCBI): domain Eukaryota; kingdom Metazoa; phylum Arthropoda; class Insecta; order Lepidoptera; family Tortricidae; genus Archips; species Archips xylosteana. The sequence continues at coordinate 19,015,711 of OX387347.1, read as the reverse complement.
TTAAAATGAGTTTAACTCGACATGTTTCGGGCTAATCCGTAGCCCTTCTTCTCGGAGTCACACGTCACAGCAACTGCCAAACGCGCACGTGAGTGATCCGTTAATTTTCATTATGAGTGAGTCTCACGGTAGTTTCATGTTTAAATTTCCGTTCTTATTTTTATGGGTTTTGAAGTCTGATAATTTTTGTTTGAGCTGAGATACAGTAGGTATTTTCTCAAACTTCATAGGTATCTATTAATGTCAAAGACTTAACAGATCTCCATGAAAATAATACCTAATAAGTAGCTGACTGAAAAATTATATAAAAATATCCTATATGATTATCTAGAAAATTGATTTTAAACCAATAATTAATATTAGGTAATAGGTACGTAATGCTTTTTCAGTCTCTATTTTTTGTTGACTATACAATTCATGTATGTATTTACTTTACTTATGAATGATATAGACTGGATTGGCAGTCGCCATAGTACGGATCGGCCGCGGTTTTTGTAGTTCGATTATTAAATCTAGATGGCGCTGAAATATAGCCAGAGGCTTTGAAGGCAAAACAATAAGACTACAGATGTTTCATATCACTGCAAATTTTGCAATATTTTTGAAAATTAATACATTTGTAGTAATATGAAACATCTGTAGTCTTATTGTTTTGCCTTCAAAGCCTCTGGCTATATTTCACATTATATGTTTTGAAAATAAAGTAAAAGCGGCTAAGATCCCTTCCGCAACTTACAAAAGTACTGATAATTTCGAAACGGCTGGATCAATTTTGATCTAACATGGCTAAGAACCATCGCCAAAAAACCTGCTTTCAAATAAAAAAAACGGCATCCAAATTTGTCCACCCGCTTAAGAGTTATGATGCCACAGACAGACACACAGATAGACAGACAGACTGACACACACACACACACACACACACACATAGCAGTCAAACTTATAACACCCCTCTTTTTGTGTCGGGGGTTAAAAATAGAAGCTTATAATATAAAAGTTTCAGAATTAAGTTGGTAGTTTCATTAAATGAATACGTGCATTTTTAAACGATCAAACCAAATTTTAACTATCGCTTTTTAATTTCACACCAAGGGTGCTATTAATAAGCAATTTTGGGTGGCAAGAGGTGAGATGACAGATAAAGCACGTATCGCCTTCGTAAGGGCTTGTACGATGAAAAATCACCACATTAAGTAATTTTCCTTTAAAGATAACATCGACAAGGGAGTCAGTATTATGCAATTATAGAATTTTATGTTTTAAACTTTCATGATTTTCAAATTATAACTAATATTTTTCGGGACTTAATCACGAATTACTTTTTGCTAGAATTACCTCAACGTATCGACCACATTGCAGCTGCCAGCGTCAGTGGCCGCTGCAATGTGGTCGAAACGATGCGGTAATTCAAGCAAAAGTAGTTACCGTGAGACTCACTCATAGTGAAAATAAACGGATCACTCACGTCTTAAAAAGAGTTCAACTCGACATGTTTCGGGCTAATCCGTAGCCCTTCCTCTCGGAGTCGCACGTCAAGGCGGCTGCCAAACGCGCACACAAAAAACAACGAGAGAAGAACGACACGACGTACGACGAACGAGAGAAAGGGCTACGGATTAGACCGAAACATGTCGAGTTAAACTCGTCTTAAGACGTGAGTGATCCATTTATTTTCACTATCAAAAAGTAGTTCGTGATTTTACTTGCACGTTTTTTTCTCTCTCGACTCGACAGTATATACTTACATTATAGATACAAAACTGGGATAGGGGTGGTGTATGTTTTGCTTAATTTTATCTCCTTATTGCTTTCTAAAAATAAACCACATAAATAAATTATATTACACTTTGTATCATTGTGTTTATGTTCTCCTCATTCATCAATGTTTACTCAGCACAGTTGGATTGACAGAAGTGAATGTGTACAATAGTATTATTCAAAATAACAAGGATTACTCTTAAACAAACGCCACAATATTTTATCTCTCGACTAACACGTTTAAACGAAGATTGTGTATAAAATTATCTCTGTTTAAGTAACCTAATAAGGCACAACGTTAAATTACTGACTGTACAAATAGCACGTCCTAATGTTTATTCTGTCAATATCTGTTATCTTATTTCTGTTGACATTTTGTGTAAAATTAGACAGGTATAGTTGATATTTTAGCGGGATGTTTAGCATCTACTTATACATTCTTCATTTCAGCCGACAGACGTCCATTGCTGAACATAGGCCTCCTCCAAGGCTCGCCAAACAGATTGGTCCTGCGCCATCCGCATCCAACGCGTTCCCGCAACCTTAACCAAGACGTCGCTCCATCTTGTTGGAGGCCTAAGTCTTCCGGTCCGTGAACGCCACTCGAGAACCTTTTGACCCCATCGGCCATCATGTGATGTGCACTGCCCACTGCCACGTGAGTCTGGCGATTCTTCGAGTTCAGCTATGTCAGTGACTTTAGTTCTTGCGCAGATTTCATCTTTATATTATAAATCAATAAAGTATTTATAGTTGGTCGACTTAAAAAACGGGACTTTTTTAAATTAAGTTTCTGGCCAGAAACACTAATATAATATGGTGTAAATTAGTGATACCCAAAGTGATCCGTATCGACCCACTGGGGTCGACAAAGATCTGTGAGGGGTCTTCGCAAAAAAAAACGTATTTGAAGTCGATTACTTTGCGATAAATCAATATGAAGTAAACAGGGGTCTACCTAAAATTTAAAAATATGGCTAGGACTCCATGAGACACAAAAGTCTGGTCTAAATAGATCCCGTAACAAATCTAATAATATTTTCTGATTTTTATCTACAGGTGAAAGCTTCTTTTAACCTAAAATGTTTCTAAAAATTTCGATAACTCTTCTTATTTCTTCAAAAAAAAAGAACAAGATAATCAACTTTAAATCTAAATAGAGTCTTAGATTAATTTAGTTTTTATCTAACTCACTTTTTATTTAGATACAGTACTTAATAGTCAATGTTACACCACGATACATTACTACATACGAATCTTTACAGTCGCAATATTTTTTGTCTAGTTATACTCGTAGTTTAGATAACTACTAAATAAAGATCTTCACTCAACTTAGTTACCTGATCACGATTTAGTTCCAATTTAACCAATTCGATTGAAAATTGGGAGTTGCGTCTTGCCCGACCACGGCCTGCTTCTGGTCGAATGCACAATTGCACAGTAATTCTGATAACCATGGTGCGCAGCTGTGTACCGCAAGTGATATTGCTGTGTGGTCAGCTTATGGGCTGAGTGCACAAAGCCATATGTATTGCAGTCGGCTAGCGACTATGCTACAATTGTAAGGGAAAATACCAGAGATCGGAATTTTCACGGCAAAATATAAGACTGTCGCAATCAAGCTAGTATTAGAAAAATTTTTTTTTATCGATATCGATAGTTGTGCAATAGAAGAAAAAAACGGTCCACTAAATAAAAAAAACATATTTAATACAGAATTTTAGGCCAGGTGATAAACGAAACAGGCTACTCCCAGAGAATGTTGAGAAATTAATGATTATCTACTCCTATCACTATCACAAACCAAATAAAAAAAAGCATGTGCTGCTGTGTGTACTGACGCGGACTTTGAAGAAGAAATTGCATCTGTCTCTATATAATTTTATACAAACCTGACCTAAAATTCTGTATAGTGTGGGATATCGTTGGATAGGTCTTTAAGAATATAATATACCTATATTTTGCTAAATTCATTTTTGGATTTAGAGTCCCCTCTCTGCAAGATGAACTATTGATTTAAAAAAAATAATCATAATAGAAGTTTAAAGTATAACGAATTTAAAAGGAAAACTATCACAACTTATTAGGTTTTACAAATTAACAAGTAAAAGTCGATCAATACTTAATATTGAATATTTGTCGCATGTTAGTACGGAACCCTACACACACACTCTTGGCCGGTTTTCATATATTTTTTTAACAATTACATTACATGCATTATCTAGACTAAATGAAGTGCCATATGAAAGAGATGAATCTAAATAACTGAAAAAAAGTGCCACCCTTCAATCTGCTGCAACTTTCAGGTATTTTTGATGGTAAAATTGCATGGTATTTACATAGTATTATAGCAGATAATGTAAGGCGATTACATAATGTTCATCACACAATGTGATTCACAATTGATTTGTTTAGTTAAACCTTTAATACAAAATTAAGTGCGCTTCCGTTTAATGTTTGTAATTATGCAAGAGTTATTAAAAGATACGAAATCTTTATTGACTGTGTTTACGACTTTTTTGGTATCTTTGTTTGGAGACAGATTTAGCTGCCTTGTCTGCAATCCAGTTAGCGAGACCATTAAATTCGCTTATTTCCAGTCTTCTTTATAGCATCTATGTTATACTAAAGAGACAATGCTCAATATACGAGACGTATCTATCTATAAAAACCTCATAAGGCAACAAAAACGCACTAAAGTTTTTTCTGTTGAATATGAATTAAAAATGTATTCTGAAGGTGTTTCTAATTCATCAAACATTTTAACGTACTTATTTTTTAATAACATTTACGGACTCGTTTGCTTGTAAGTAATTCAAAAAAATATTTTTACTTCCCGGTCTCGCTCCGATGCAAATAATTCCCTAACGTGCTTAATTTTTTAAACGCAAACAGTGTCTATTCGTCTTATATCCTTAGAATTTAGTTTCCATTTTTTTTGTTACCTCTCTGTACTGATATGTGGCGTTTAATAAATATATGTATTTGCATTATACTATTTTTTAAACCTCGGCTTCGCCCAAAGGAGAAACGTTTTACGTGGAGAAGATTTAGGCTTGAAAAAACATTCAAGTAACATTTTTAAGGCACATCGTTCTCTCGGACAATCGTATCTATTTATTGCAGACAAAGTTATCACGTTGCCTTGAAAGCCTCACTCCATCCTTACTTACTTCAAAGCTCTTGGACAGCGCCCTCTATTCTTGGTTAAAGTTAAAATATTATTCCAAGGGAACGCATTATCGGAATATTATGTCTCAATCCAGATTTTTGTGCGTCTGTACCTACGTCAAGTTTCTCTTTCTATCATCATCTTATACCGATTGGCAGAAAGGAATAGTGAATGCGGTACCCAGCGTCCGCACGTTAGACGATACCTCAGAGCCCTCAGCTGAGGCCTCAGGGCCTCAGGTCCTTAAGTTTATCACTTATAGTATACGACGTAGGTATTTAACCTAAGTTTTTGGGGTTGAACACGTGACCCCTGGGTGGTGCTAAACGAGCCATACAACTCCGGTAGTAGGCTTCGGCCGTGGCTGGTCACCACCCTATAGTTTGAGCCAGGCCGCCTAGCGACTCTCGTCGTGTTCCGGCCTGTTGCCTACAGAAGCCATTCTGGAGGAAGGGACTGAGCAGTGCTGCGCGCGTGTACCGGTTACAGTGCCCCGTATTTGTTGTACGGTTTGCACTTTGCACTGCTTGGTGGTGCGCGCAACACCGCGCTTTACTGCCTTCTTCCTGCTTATTCCCCTAAATTGAAGCGTAGACTGAATGACCATTTAATAGGCAAGCGTGCTCCATCGTAGGCCTCATCTTCGCTTTCCATCAGGCGTGATCGTGGTCAAACGCAAGCCTAAATTGTATATATATAATAAAGTGTACTTATATTTTTTTGTTTCCTACTCCAGCATTAAGCCTCGGACTATTTTAACAAATAAATGAGTCTTGATCAGTAGTCCAATTTAAAATCCTCAATTTCGACGTGGACACAACGACAAAATTAAATAACAGTTTTTATGTTATCCCCGATCCTCTTAAAGTAAAGCTTTGAATAAAATAAACTTATTAAAACCAAGTAGCAATAACTTTGAGTCCGCAGCAGGTGACGTTTGAGTTAGTGCTCATATAAGCAAACTTTCTTATTTGGCGAATTTAAGACGTCTGCAAATAGTAACACATATTTGCGTATGTAATTCTTGCACTCACTGAAAAACATCACTCCATACATACAGCAACAGTTATTTAATAGTAGGCGCTCATTTTTCATTCTAAATATTGACTAAGCGAATTTTGAAGATAAAACCTGTAAGAGGGCAAAAGTTTGTTGGTACTTTCGTCGTTTTTGAAGCAAAGAACACGTAACTTGATACTTAGGTTAGGTATCACAAAACTGATAGAGTTTCCAATTAAAATAAAAACAACTCCGAAAGGGTTGAAATAGGGGGTATACTGTGGGGGTATAAGTTTAAGCTCGAGCAACAAAAATGTTTTTAACCCCCGCAACATAAATAGGGGTATTATAAGTTTGACCGCTATGTGTGTCTGTGTCTGTGTCTGTGTGTCTGTCTGTGGCATTATAACTCTTCAACGGGTGAACCGATTTGGATGCGGTTTTTTTTTATTTGAAAGCTGGTTTCTTGGTGATGGTTCTTAGAGGGTTAAAAGGATTAATCGAATCTGGAACACCACATAGATATTACATTGCGCTCCAAACTCAAATTACTGATGTTAGAAAAGCGCCCATCAAGCTTAAATGGGACTGTGCCGGAAGTGCCGGATGTACCCTCAAGGATGGGCGTACTCTACTCAGCCACATGGTGGGTGTACCGGTCGACAGGCACCGACGGTTAGGTAGGCCAAGGCGGAGTTACATGGACGTGAAACTGAGCTAGTGCCCAAATATAGCTCTGGATAGAGAGATGCCTTTGCATAGCAGTAGGACTTAGAAATATAGGCTAAGTTGTAATAATTAATCAGTTTAAAGAAAATTAGAAAGTGTTGAACTTCAAGACGGTTTTTTGTCCTAACGACTGTTGTAGTCGGGTTGTGTCGCACAGATCCAGTGGTCTTCAGTCAAGGTCTGATTCAACTAATATTTTCTGCATAGCGTTCTTTACTAAGCCAGATAAAATCTAGTATGTAATTGAGTCGTAAGGAATTTTCGGATTCAAAGCCAAATTTCTTTCCAACACCCCTATACTGTCGTATTTAGTAATCACGTTGGCTGACTCACTCGAGACGTCAGCAGTAGCCGTTAATGAGCGAGAAATAATTACGACACACGCCACCCATTACTCAGCATTACCCGCGATACGCCTCCGAATGTGCCCGAATACTACCGTCTAATGTATTTCATCAGTGCAAGGAAGCGATTATGTGTCGCTTGTGATTTGAAACTGATGACAGTTGAAAGGAATTCCTTAGGGATTGAAAAGATCTATCGTGTTGTCTATAGCCGAGTGTAGACTTGCAAGAAAATAACGTGTAGGTTAAGTGGCATTGGATAGGTACATACGGAAGCCAGTAAAGCGAACATGACTGAAGTGGTTAATCGAACGCTGCAATGTAATGAAACTTGCAAGATTTTTCGTGCTGGTCTAAACTGGGATTAAAGGGCAATGTCTTCCTACATTGACCCACATCTATCAACGCGGAATCTTCTAAAGCCGAGTGTTTAACACCATACTGTTCACACTAAGCCAATCGGCTGTCGCTACGGCTGTAAACCTACATTCAGCACTCATTTTCTGCACGGTCGTTGAGACCCGTTAGTCTGCGTTCGAATTTCCGGACAGCCGTTTGGCCTGTACTACCGTAGAGATCTGTCAACTCACGCACATCAGTCTGGTTGACTGAATGGATGAAAAAAAGAAAGAAATCGTTTCTTGCCACCAAAAATAACAGATAAAAAAAACACAAAACAACAATAGTAGCAAAAAGGGATGTCGCAACGGGTGATCGACAATCTAACCTCGATGTCTTTGAAGGGATAATTCAAACGTGGACCGATTGGTCCAACCCTCGTCGGCGTTGTTCGGCCCTCGTCGGAGCAATTCGGCTGTCATCGGTTCTCACCTGCCCTCGGCGCCATTCGGCAATAATTAGAGACGTAAAAATGCTAACGTGGGCGTTTGACTAAATACTAACAGCGCCATAGGTAAATATAGTAGCGGAATGAAAAGGTTCGTCATTTTTCGACTCTATTTCAACGAGTTAAGGTCGAAAAGTGACGAACTTTTTCATTCCGCGAATGTACTTACTGACGCAAATATCTTTTCAGTTATGTTTAACAAAAAATTGCATGGTTATTTTTGAAATATATAATACACTACCAAATAAACATTAAGATCGTTATAAAATATGAATTTAAATAGCCATGGTAATAACTAACACGTAATGGCGCAGGTCCTCGTTACGCAAACATCTGAAGTGATAATGTATGGCCCTACGTACGGTGAGTGCCGTTTAAAGTTACGCCGTTTCGTAATTAAGTCGAGAGTGAAACGGGTGGTGGGAAATGATGCGATTTTATGAAATTAAAAAGTTTGTCCCATGGAATATTTTAAATATTCCATGGGACAAACTAGCTGCCCGCAACTTCAATAGCAACTCACGGGAACTTTGAATTACATGGGATAGAAAAAAAAAACCGGTTGTCTGTAAAGTCGGTTTACGGACGATAGTTTAACGTGACAACGTCAGAACAAAACATTCCGGGGCGGTTTGATTGACAGCATTTTATGAATTGTATTTTGTGAAAACAACTATACGAATACTAAACAAATATTTTTAAGAACGATTAAAAGAAAAGTCAGTAGTTCCAGATATTACCACTGTAGCGATCTCGAACGCCATCTGGTCATTAATTAGAGAAACCGCTACATTCTGCAACGAATTATCGAATTTTCTCGATTCGCATGCATACAACTTCTAACTTTCTTCCTTCGGTCGCCAGCCGTAACATCGGCCTGGAGAGAGACCTCTCCTAACACCAACGTAGGTGCAAACACGTCAATGATTTCTTCGTTATTAATATTAGTAAGATCTAGAGAAGATAGTAAGAAAGTAGTGAAAAGAAAAAGAACATTGTTCGGTTCACTATCCAACCTATCTAATTTACATATCTGGTGCGGCCCGTGCCGAAGTAACGAGGAGGTGGACTTACCATTCTTCGCCACCGACCTCGCTGACTGGCCACGGCACGGGTGAATTTATGGAAGGCACTGCACGCACACGACATCGCTATTTATTTGTAATGTTGGGTTTATAATGCAGGAGTTCTTTTTGCACGCGACACATACAACAGCTTAGTTTTTATTTTTTATGAAGGAATATGACGTGACAGTGGATGACGTATGCCGTGGCATCAGGGGCTCATGGCCAGCGTTAGCCAGGCTTGCCAACCTCCTTGCACACGGCAAAACGGCGCAACCAATATCGGTTATTTCCACAGAAGTCTACGTTTGTTTCTTCCAAAGAACTAACCAAAAAGAACTACCAGATGTGCCCTTTTTTGTATTTTATTGTCGAAGATACGACAAAATTCGGACTGTAAATTTCGACACCTCTACACTATCCGAATACCTACTGCGGAAAGTAAAAGAAACGGGGAAACATTAAAACATAACTTTCATCTTCATTAAACAGCAACCTATATTAAAATCCTGGGTAAGTCTACAGCTGGCTTTAAATAAAGATACAAAAACGCCATTAAGGAACCATAAATAATCGAACAAAATTGCCTTAATTCAGAAAAACAAATTCAACATAATTTACGGCGACATCAAACAAATGAATGTGGCCGAAGTTGCTTAAAACAACGGAACAACGTTTCGTTTAAACGACACAGATTTGGAACGAACTTTTTCCCCGCCGCCTACAGAGGCGACATAATTGTTTTTAGTTTTCAATTTGTAGGTACCAAATAACTGTTCCATTTGTGTGCCATTAGTGCAAGTTTGCAGACCGCAGTTAAATGTACCTGGAGCTTTGTTGAGAAATGGATCGCCGTGAAACAGGAGCTAAGAGCCTGTTTATCATAGTTGTGGTGTTATTATGACAGTTAGTATTTGAGAATCGACCTTTGACGCAGTGGTAGGCAATAAGGAACAGCCTGACTCTAACAAAGTACCTCTACCTACACGATAAAACTTTCGCAATTCATTTCGATATATTTTTTAAACAATGGTCGGTCATGGTGGCATAGTGGTTTTGATCTATGGCCTCTTACGCAGAGGGTCGTGGGTTTCAAACCCGAGCTCGCAGTTCCTAGTTTTCAGAATTTATGTGCGAAACCACATTTGAAATTAACCATGAGATTAACAGTGAAGGAAAACATCGTGAGGAAACCTGCATAGACCTGCAAAGAAATTCAGTGGTATGTGGAGTTCCCAATTCGCAATGAGCCCACGTGGAAACTACGGCCCAACCCCTTTCATTCTGAGAGGAGGTCTGTGCCCTGCAGTGGGACGTATAAAGGCTGAGATGTATAAATAAAATTAATATTTTAATAAGACGTCTCTTACGTCACACGACGTCGTAACAAAACCAAACCAATTAATCGGAATAATCGTACTAATGATTACATTTCTTATTCTTCTTCATTGTGGTTTATCTTTTTTTTTACATATCCGTATTAATTTTAAAACCATAAAATAAAGAACTCTAACGAAATTGGCTAAAAAAAGCAAGATTCCAGTTGACGTAGTATAAAATAAGTAAGTTGTTACAATTAACAGATTTAGTATACATGAGTAGAAAAGTAGGTTGTATAAAATATGTTAACTAATAAAGACAGACCATGTGAATTTTTCATAATGATAACGCAATTTTAGGACTAGTTTTAATAACCTATAACCTTAGTTCAATTAATCGATTACAAACTCTTAAATAAATAAATAAAATTTACAGAAAATATTTTTTGCCTAGCAACACTTAGAAATGTCAGAATTCCACGGAATTAAAAATTTAAGTTTAATCAGTCAGTCATTCTGTCAGTCGAGACTGTTCTTTATAAATATTAGGATGATGTAAAAATAATATCATGCACAAGGTAATTGAACTCGAGTGATAAAGCAATGAGTGGGCAAACAATTACATAAATGTACTCCATGACAGCTGTCAGCGCCATTTTGCAGACATAATCCATGTAAATGCAGTCTAATTTTCGCAAATTCTGTAAAAAAAGGTAAATTTAGTGTATCGTGCTTAAAACGCACCATTTAAATCCAATCACTAAAGCTCCAATATCATTTTAGTGATTAAACTGCAATCACATTTTTAAGGCCCTACCGAGCTTTTGGCGCATTTATTGCATACATTTAATCTCGTGCTGTATCATTACAAGCAAAGCTTTAGTCCTGAAAATCAAGTGTAAGATATTTGAGGATTCACTCTAATGACCAGTGTTTATCGAAATACAATTACTTGTAGTTCGTTCGATAGAAAAAAAATCCAAAGTCGTCTCTAAAAATTAAAATAAATTCTTAGGCAGGTCATAACTTTTTGAATGTCAATAAAACAAGATGTTTCCTACCATCTGGGTCTCCCCGGGCCCGAGGGTAGGTGCACGTAAAGTGTTTCCACTTCGTTAATAAAAAAGGCGTAGTGTTGCTGCATTTTTAAAATATGTATTAAATTTGTTTTAGTAAACGATGAAAATACCTCAATACACGCGCAATCTAACTTACCTATCTTGAGCCATCGTGCTTCCCCTGTGTCCGATAGTCAGTCAGTTTGAGTTGCGTTGCGTCAGTTCTCCTTCGGCCATCGGACGGGGAACTCGTGTCGCTCGCGCTTACGTACGGCTTTGATTCTAGCCGCTCTCACGCACACATACACGAGTGCACAGAATACCTAAAATCGATTAGCGCCAAAAGCTCGGTAGGGCCCTAAAATTTTCACAGTGTGTGTTATGACCGCTGTATCAACAAATGAAAAAAAAATTAAAACTAAGGATTTTCATACATGACATATGTTAATTTCGGGATCCATTTGTTTCCCCATACAATCGAAAGTCATAATGTAATGTTTGTCATAATTTTTAAATGTCACCCACCTGTACTACTCTACAGGTTAGGTTAGCCTCCTAAGACCCCGCGTACAAGTTTTTGTACACATTTCAAAATTGACTTTGAATTTTAACTAAATAACAAAAGGATTCCTAATTAAATACACAATCATTTTTCTGAGTCTCAAGCGTCAATTCTGTAGAATTAATGGATTCAGAGTAAAAGGAGTTATGAAATAATACATTATGACAAACATTACATTATGACCTTCAACAATTAGTTAAACGAGACAATATAGATCCGTTCATTTAATTCCCTATTTAACATTATTATCACTTTTGCAATTTGGATTCTAAAGCCAAGTTTAGACCAGCAAGAAAAATCGTGCAAGTTGCATCACGTTGCTGCGCTCGATTGACCACTGCAAACTCGTTTGCTTTACGGCCGCGCAACGTAATGCAACTTGCACGATTTTTCTTGCAGGTCTAAACTCTGCTTTATAGTTTGCAATAACTTGCGAAATTAAATTATTTTTGAACGCTACTTTGAATCTCAAATCTGTTGACAAAATTTTCACTAATCATGTTTACCGACACCTAGAATATTTTGAAATAAAAAGTATTGGGAATATGTTGTAAATTTGAATTATAGGTACTACACACTCACACACTTACACACACGCACACACACACACACACGCACGCACGCACACACACACAAACACACACACACACACACACACATACACATACACATGCACACTTGCACATACACATACACACACATTTGCATGCGTTTCTTAAATTTGTTTAAATATCTTACTTACTCTTTCTAATTGGTTGTTTTGTATAGTAATGTTCTTTTAGTTCTTTTTTTCTCAAATTTTGTTGTTACAGTCATCTGAGGGTTGGAGACATGGTGACCTGACGTACAGGTTATTCCCTAGTTCGGGCACCAGTCTCTACCGCAAAGTTTCTGTACCTATTTCATAAGTTCATTACATTAATATAGCTAACTACTGTATAACTGTAAGCTCTGTGGTGGAGATAATAAATAATAAAATAAATTATTTTATTGGCAACAATCTAAAGGTTCATCTTAAACCAAGGTTAAATTCGTTTAAGTTACGACTTTACCAAATGACCCGGATCTAAATTTCCCTTTTATTAAGAAGAAATGGGAATAAAAGGATTGACATCTGTTTCGTGCAATCCTCAAACGACTGTTTGCTTTTCGTTAGCAGCATTTACAAGTGCGGGTCAGTAACACAGAGTAATTAAATAAAGCTAAACTGCCTACCATTTTTCAGAAATGATTATGCAAAAGGAGCAGCGGATTTGGCTGTAGCCATTAAAAATAACAGCCAGTGCCCCTGAAACCATCTTTTGGCAACATTATTTATTTAACTGCAACTGCGGAATTTTATGATTTTTCAACACAGTTGCTCGTAAATTGACTCTTATTACACCGTTTTTAGTTTCATAATTCAGCATATTACCACACTTGTGCTGTAAAAACATTACCGTACAAGTGCTGTAATATAAACTTTTTTTTAATTTGAGCAAAAGTTTATGTCTAAGAACATTGAATATTTTCACGAATATTAAATTATTTTAGGGTTAAGATGACAAATAAACATTTTATTTCATCAAATTGTATATTTATAAACACAATAACTTAATTATCGTATTTACAAACATTAAATTTATAGTTTATTTTATTTTTTATATTGCTGCTGCTCTGGCTGAACAGCCGTTTTTCCAGTGCCTTTATGGAACCTGCGCGCGCATCGAAAGTGCGGCGCGCGAAAAAAACAAAACTAGTGTGTCATTTTACGTAAATATTTGGTAAAGTTGCTGCTGTGTGGTTAATTACTATAAAAAACATCTACTTCAAAAAGTGAAGACGAGCAAAATATTAATTCAACCCCGCCGGAAATACTTATCGAGGCACGAACGCGAGTGATAGCATAAACTGGCAAATAAATACAAGCCCAGCTCGTTATATCCGTGTTTAAAAGCACAGTAAAACCAAAAATGAAGTTGGTAAACATATAATACATAGTAACTTGACGGCATTTCTAAAGAGACATCCTGGCAGATCTATTGGTCGAAAGTCAAAGGTGTCGTCACCAACCGATGTTGAAAAGTTTTTAAAAGAAGCTCCGGACAGTCAGTACTTGACAACAAAGGTCAGTTGAAGATTATAAATGTAAATTTATGTATCAGCTCTATAATTGCGTTAAGTACTATGGCAATACGTTCCTTCAACTTTACTAATATACTTATTTGTTCTCTTTGCAGGTTGCGTTAATATTCGGTATTACTGGTGCGTTTAGACGTCAGGAGCTCAATAAATATTACAACCAAGGATGTAGAAACCCACGGTGAAATGTTCCTTGTAAAAATTACAAAAGTTACTAACAATACAAGTTTGTTTTTTTCCTCGCAATTGTGTTGAAAAACGTCGTATGCAACTCGTGTGCATTGATCATTACACACTTCGGCTTCCTTATCGCGCTCGCCTAACGGCTCGCGCTTACAATAATGTCTCATGTATAATGACCAACGTAGCACACTTGTATCATAATGTACTATAGTGCCAGTCGTTTTCATTATGCTTTATGAACGCAATAATAAGTCATTTGAATCTGTATTCCTACTAACATTATAATTAAATTCAAAAGCTCGTGAGTGTGTGTGTGTGTGCGGGCGTGTATGGGAATCGAACCCAGGTCCTCAGCATTCCGTGCTGCGTGCTAAACCCCTACACCACCACTAGTCTAGAGATTAGACACGAATCTTTCCTATACATCATACATTTCAGTCTGCTAAATTATCACTTTATGCAGTGACAAGCGCACATCATCTATGTTACACCCTCTATCGAGAGATTTCAACACTCCTTCGGAAATGAAGTTGAAAAAATAAATACAAAAAGATACTTCATAGCATAGCTAACTTGTTTAAAGTTGCACAGTAGCGCCATCTCTTGTCCAGGTGAGCGGTTAGTTTCGAAGGAGTGTTGAAATCTCTCGATAGAGGGTGTAACATAGATGTGCGCTTGTCACTGCATAAAGTGATAATTTAGCAGACTGAAATGTATGATGTATAGGAAAGATTCGTGTCTAATCTCTAGACCAGTGGTGGTGTAGGGGTTTAGCACGTAGCACGGAATGCTGAGGACCTGGGTTCGATTCCCAGCATTGGTCTTTTTTCTGGGGTTTTTTCTGTGCATCTATATTTCAGTTTGTATTTAGTATGAAATATATGATTTCACGGGATGACCGTAAAAGTAATAAGAAATGAAGTTGAAAAAATAAATACAAAAAGATACTTCATAGCATAGCTAACTTGTTTAGCTTTCACATCTTCGCAGCACAACTACATAGCACATCTCAGGTAAAGGCACCCTTAATGGTTTACGTAAGCGAAGCCGCCAGGTAAAGAGCAGTTTATTTTTGAATAAAAATTTACCTCGACACTAAAATTTTTTATTCTGTGCTAGAATAATTGGGTCCCTTGAGGGCTCATTATATTTCGAGGCGCAGTAAAGGAGCAAGTTAACACAATTATAATTATCCATACATTTCCCCCGGTTCGTGTTAATGTCTCTGTATCACGTTTGCTCTGTGAGCGGAAAGCTCAAAATGTACCGTTGCTGAGTCCACAGAGTGTAAAAGTGTAATGCTAACGCAATTACGATCCCTGACTCGGTGAATTGGCGTCTCGTCCCATAACACTGCGAATTTCTTTGATCCCGTCACATGCGTCTACCCATCCACCCTGACCTATTACGCCACTTCTCGCTGTCTGCACAATAAGCAGAATTAGTATACGCGGAGGCGGCCCCAAGGGTCTAGATAAATTGGCCGTTTAACAAGACGGAACAAATTAATGAGAATTTAGGCGGCAACATGTGCCGAATATTTCGGTTTGCCAATCGGTTACAATAAGTGTTTGCACGATAAATAATTTGCTTTGGATGTGTATTAATTGTTTTTGCTTTCGCGTAAAATAGACCGGTTTTTTGTTTTCCATTATTAACCAAAAAACAAGAGTAAGTTTGAAATTAAAATACGAACAAATTAAAAAGCAGCCCCGTTTTCTCAATTAGTCATTAACAAGGTAGGCCATTCAACACGTTTTAAATTGAAATTTCGCTTTGTACAGGTGTCTCAAACATTGTTGGTCCCGAGCCCTACTAATTCTGCTGAAACAAAATTGCGGATACAATTCGACGTTTGATGGGTCGTCACGTTTATAATTACAGGTAATCTCGCGATTAGCCTGATTTCGGAGGGGCCATTGTTGCAAACGCTTTCAAATTGGGCTTCGCTGGTTCATTAATAACAAGGTTTTTGTTTTTAATTACGATCTGTCGATTGGGAATAAAATGAGTTTGTGATGCTTTATTGTTTTAAAATTTGAAGACCAGTTTGTGGGTCATTTGGTAGGTGTGTAGGTAATTATTGTATCGAGAACTAAATGTTTGTTTACATGATTGCGTAGATTAAAACTTACGCAGGTAATTATTTAATGATACATACGTTGCTAAATAATTAAAAATTTGACTATTTAGTTTTAAGTCAGACCTGCCTAAACTAATGATATCGTACAAATTTTAAAGCCAACAAAATATACTTACTTAAGTTAGTTAAGTACCATTTAAGGTAGGGTACTTTAACCCACGAAAGGATAACCAAAGTTATTTGGTTTATAAGAAAACCACAATATAGAAGGGTCTAATATTTAAAAATACATATAAAAACGTGGATAGCCAAACTATACGGTACTTCAAAATATTTTATTTATACTTTGTTTATCCATAGTGGATAAACAAAGTTTTTTGCTAATCTGTGATTTTTCGGATTTTCCTTTATTTGTGTTGTGTGACATAACTTCTTGACAAATTTCATAATTCTATATGAACGAGGAGTAGGTATCATAATTATCATAAAGGTTTTCAATACCGCGATTTTTATAATACCTAAATATAAAACACACTTTAAAAGGATTGTAATCTTCTCTTTACAATTTATAGTCCTAAATATTAATTCAAACTTGACATCTCCACGCGTTCCTAGGAAAAAGGGTCTTGACAAGGTCTTGACAAACAGATACATAGTGCACAACGAAATGATCCTATGATGACCTACTTATTTTTAAGTTTGAGCTAAGTAACTTTAAAAATCAAGTAGGTACTAAACAACTTTTAAGAATAATTCAAACTTTACTTTATGAAGCGCGAAAGAAAATTTTAAAGTATTTCTGTTTGAACTTTAAATTGTCTACCTGTTATAAAACAAAAACCTTATCAAAACGGTGGATCATTCATTATCACCGAAATAATCTCCGCCAGTATTAGAATTAATACCGGAATTTCATCTTCTAATTTTAATAACTTTTGGAATTTGTATGAAGTCGGTAAAAGGCCGTTCAAGAAAATCGGACTCGTTGCGGGCTCTCCTCATGAAAGTCATGAATAATGAAGAGGGCTTTAAAAATATTCTGAGCGTTGGCTTTTATATGGGATTGTGTTTTATTTCAGTACGTCCGGAGTTCCTCAAAAGACAATCAGGCTAAGAAAGGACATTGTATGTACTCCAAAGTTCGCTTCACTTTACAATACAGTATGGAATTCGTTTCAGTTTATTTTTCAGGTACACACAAAATGGATAAAGGCTTCGTTCAAAGAGTTCCACGACGACTGATAACATAAGATTTGCTTACTTTGCATCTAGGTAGGTCAATTAAAGTCGTATTTATTATTGTGAAATAGTTAAGAATATGTTTAGTTTTAGTTTCTTAACTAAGGCACCCCATACATCCCTGTATTTTTTTAAATATAATTTCTCTTTAGTATTATATTGTAATTTATATATTTTTATTTTTTTATTGTAGGTATTTGTTTTATTTTCGTTTGATAAGATGACTTTCTGCCAAGTTTCTTGCGACGAATTCTTCTTGGCAATGATGGTCCTTCCGAAAACGTTGGTAATTTTAAAAAGTTATATGTAAAAGATCCCTTTGCGGTCTACTTGCGGAGTAAACGTTTTGACTTTTTTTTGATTTTACGTCCCTTGATTATTATTTTTTTATTATTTATCTATTTGCTGTGGCCAACAACGTGACACTAGAGGTGCTTCAAAATTGCGCATGGTTATCAAAACGTCTGTAAACGAGCACTGAGTCACAATAATGCCACAACTACACTAGAAACTCAAGCAACATTCGCATCAAGTGACCTGACACGGGATAAACGGATTGACCGTGGTCGTGGTATTCGTTCGACCAAGGAATCTGCCTAAGCGGCCAAAATTGACACTTCGGTACAAGGTATTACGTTACATTTTAACTAGTCAGAGACAAATTATGATGAAGATAAAGGAATGGGTCATACACATTTTTTGTTCGCGTCTCTCCTGTGGGCATGGCATAAGTTAAGTTAAAAATTCAAGGTAGTTTTATATGACAACTAGCTGTTGCCCGCGACTCCGTCCGAGGAGAATGGGGGTATAAAAATAGCCTACGACCAATTATCAGACTTGACAAATATGGAGAAAAAAGTTTCATGAGAATCGGTCAAGCCGTCTCGGAGGAGCTCGATAACAAACATCAAGACACGAGATTTTTATATATTAGAATAGCTGTTGCCCGCAACTCCGTTTGCGAAGAATAGGGGTATAAAAAATAGCCTACGACCTATTCTCAGACCAACCAAATATAGATAAAAAAAAAATATCATAAAAATCGTCCAAATTATTTCGGAAGAGTTCGATAACAAACACCGTGACACGAGATTTTTATATATTAGAAAATAAAAGTTAATTTTTGTGGGGTAGTTTTTTTGAGAAAAATAAATTGGGTACCTACTTGAGAAGTTACAGTGACAAGTTAAAACATTTGTTTTGGTTTGTTAGTCTAACATTTGGTAGCATAGCGTACGGTTGTGGTAGCACAACTATGTGTGTTGTGTGAGCTCTGGTTGAGTTGTAGTTTGGTGGTGGTGATGGTTGGGTTTGTGTGATTTGTGTGTGTTCGTACAGTGTGAAGGCGGAGGAACTGCATGAACACGCATTTCTTACATAAACGTAACTATCGTAAGGTCGCGGGTGAGCAAAGTAATTGTTTCAGTCCATTAAAAGTTAAGGGTCTATAGCTAATGTTTTTAGTCAAATCTACATCGGCGTATGAGACGCCTGGCCAACCTTACAGCCCGTTTAAGTAAAATGTTAAGTTTGCTGACCCGGAGTTGCTAATTTTATGTTCACGGGAGAGACAACTTTTGTTTCTTAAGCTGTGTATGTAATTTCTAACAATTCAGATAAATTATTTATTTAATTTAACTTCATCGTCAAACACAGTGTATATAGGGATCGTGAGGGAACTATAGGCAGCAGCACTAATGCGACAGAAGAGACACTATGCGGAGAGTAAAAGATACTTCTCAGTAAAACATTCAAATTGATGGCACCAGTTGGCAGCACCGTCGATGTGCACGTTCCCTATAGTAGCATCGGCATAATGTAGAACGTCTTTAGTCCAAAAGATCTAAGATTAAGCACCCAACTAATAGAAAATATTCACTATACTTAACTTCTTCGGGTCCCGCAATCAATCGTAAACGTCCCATTTTACTTTTTTTGTACTAAACCCTTTTTGACTGGGGTACAAACAAATGCCAAGATGTGAGGAGAATATAAACTAGAATAGTGTTTATCATCATCATCATCATCTCAGCCTATATACTTGACTTGGATTGGGAACTTCACACACACCATTGAATTTCAAAACTCAGAGGTGCGAGCCGGGATTTGAACCGATGACCCTCTGCTAGAGAGGCCATAGGTCAAACCGCTAGACCACCACGGAACGGGCACCCGCAATTCCACTGTTCGGCACTAGGTGGCGTAGCAGTGATATTTTTACAAGTGCACTGTCACGGACATAAATTGATCAGCCACTGTGGCAGGCTATCAATTAACACTATCAATCCGTCCGCTAGCAACGTGTGTTTGTAAACAAGCACTAAAATCACTATGTCAACGTTCCATGTCTGCTCAACAATTTAAGTCCTCGATGGTACATGCAAAAGTGCATTACATTACGGGGCCGTGGAGCTAACGAGTTATTAGTGAACGATCAATCTTCGTTATGTTATGCTATGTACATACAGTAGAGGTCGAAGATACGTTTCTACTTCATGCTGCCTTTTAATATAAAAAAGACAGAAGGCATAATAATTATAGTGAGATAACCAAGAGGTTTGACTGGTGGCCTTTCAGGTGCAGCCTCTCAGTTTTGCAAAGGATTTCAATGGTGTATGTGACATTCCGAATTCTCTCACTAAGTTCATCTTAAAATTTGAAAGTTTTGGTCACGTTATGCACACGCAGCAGTTGTAATAAATGAAACTGTAAGAAAGATAGCACAGCAGACGCGTGCATATGGTGTGCCATCTTTCTCACAATTGGTGCGCGAGACGCACACGCAGTTAGTCTGCTCCGGCCTTTAAAGTCCAAAAATTATACGTCTAACTCAATTTCAAATCTTGTTTAACCAATAGACAACAGCCTCGTGGCTTTGTTTTCGAAGGTGTAGGTTTTACATAGGGACAGACGTATCTACACATTTGTCAAGTACCTAATCCAACGTTGTTAGTCACGGGGATTATGCGGATGTGATCTTCGCTTATTTTATTACCTTTTGTTACCTTTCGTTAGATATAACAGTTGCATTGCTAGCACAAGTTTATTAGCTGTAGAGTTTAATAATTAACATAGACTCTTACATTGTTACTAGCAATTTTGACGTCACGTAGTTTTCTGTTGACTTCAATTAAATGCTACAAAATTATTGAATAGATTCTTATTTCAATCTATTAATTACTATTTTTTTTTTATTAATAATACAACATTATGGTAGTTTAGTTAGATACTAGTAACTTTTGCGAGGGACTGGAGTCTGAACTAGGTAAAACCTGTATTACAGATCTCCAGGCCCCCATCCCGGAAACTCACCGATAAGTGCTGACAATTTCAGTAGGTACAACTTTCAATTTAATAACATAGGTACTCGTATTATGAGGTTTATAGGAGGTCAACAAGCTATAAACAAATCAATATTAGCATATACTTACTACATGCAAACTCATGCAAACGAGCATGCGTGCGTACATGTGTGTTTGTGTGTGTGTTTTTTAATAAAGTAAATAAAAGTAGAGTTCATTTACGGAACTTATGAAAGATCATAAATTTTAGCAAGTCGTATTCCTAAAATTTACACATTGCAAAAACACATAGGTACATTTTTAAATTACGGTTTTCTAACTAGCCTGAAGAGAGATACAGCTCGACAAATAGCTGTTTTAGTCAGGTGAGTTTTTAAATTCATTCCCAGAGTTTTTTCTTATCCAGGGATTAGCTTTCCGAGACAAGTTTGGGCGTCTCATAAAAATTCAGTGCCGCAAATGACAAAAAATTAGTCTTGAAAAGAATATGCATTACGAAAATCTGATGCTAGAGAGATCATCCAACAAAGAAATTAAAATTTGTTTAATTTTTATGACTTAGAAAAGCAAATTTTTGTTAAAGTTTCATTTTCGAGTTTCAAGTTTCAATCGAGTCCCAATATTTAATTATACAATGTTTGTAAGTACCTAAGTTACCTACATGTTAGTTATATTTATAGGTAAGAAAGTGTTAAAAAACTAATGCGATATGAACTTCTTCTCGCGAAAACATGAATTATGTAAGATTTTAGTATTTTTTTTCTAGTGTAAAACTACCAAAGCGAAGACTTTTTAAATAATTGTAGGTACCATAACTTAATAATTTATTATTAGGTATGCTGTATTATGTACTTTTATGATTGCAGCAATGCACAATCTTCTAATCTAATATATAAAAATCTCGTGTCACGGCGTTTGTAATCGAACTTCTCCGAGATGCCTCGACCGATTTTATGAAACTACTTTCTATGTATTCGGTAGGTCTGCACCCCTATTCTGCGCAGACGGAGTCGCGGGCAACAGCTAGTATATATATATAAAAAAAAATCCTGTTTCTCTTGGTCATGCCATAAGTTGTGGATGACTTTGTATCAATTTGGATGATTATTTTTTGCTGTGTTTGTAATTTTCAGGACGAGGTTTGTATGAAAGGCAATCCTGAAAAAATGCGACACGGTGAATTCAACAGTAATAGCTAGTAAAGGATAAAATTATTGGTTAGCATTATTTCATTCCATACGGCATCACATATGCAATTTTATTATATCGATACCTTAGTTCACACTCATACTAATTGCAATGAACTGCACATTCAAATTAGCACTGTATTACTAGGATATACAGTGCTAATTTGTATGTGCAGTTCATTGTAATTGGTATGAATGTGAACTAAGACACAGAATATATAATAGTACTGACGTACAGAATGGACACGCTCCGCCCCGCTTCGATTCGAGTTACCCCACCCCTCAAGGCGCAGATTGAAGGACACCGCCCGAATCCAGAAGAGTGCGCGCGCGATGTATGTAGGCGTACGCGTGTACAGACGTCGTCGTGCTTATGTAGATTCAAGAACGCGTATTTTGTACGTCGTGTCCGCCGTGTGCTAAGGTATCGATATTTGGGTTAAGCTGTCTTTCCTGTGAACATAAAATTAGCGACTCCGAGTCAGCAAACTTGATTTAAATGGGGCGAAAGTTGGCCAGGCTTTTCAAACGCCGATTTAGACTTGAAAAAAAATATTGGCTATAGACCCTTAACTTTTGCCATATCCACAGGTGGGACGCAAACAAAAAAATTTGTAAGACCCCATTATAGTGAAAATAAACGGAACACCCACGTCTTAAAACGAGTTTAACTCGACATATTTCGGGCTGATCCGTAGCCCTTCTTGTTGGAGTCACACGTCACGGCGGCTGCCAAACGCGAAGAAGGGCTACGGATAAGCGAGAAACATGTTGAGTTAAACTCGTTTTAAGACGTAAATAATAAATAATATAATAAATAATACTAGGGGACAATCTGACAAAATCGACCTAGTCCCAAACTAAGCAAAGCTTGTACTATGGGTACTAGACGACGATATACATACTTATATAGATAAATAAATACTTAAATACATAGGAAACATCCATAACTCAGGAACAAATATTCGTGCTCATCACACAAATAAATGCCCTTACCGGGATTTGGACCCAGGACCTCTTGCTTCGTAGGCAGGGTCACTACCAACTAGGCTAAAGCGGTCGGTAAAGAGGACGTGAGTGATCCGTTTATTTTCACTATGAGTTAGTCTCACGGTACTTTCATGTTTTAAGACTCAATTAGTTAATGATAGGAATGGTTTGACTCAAACGTAACTACCTTTCATCTAAATTGACACGACTAAGAAGTAGTTTTCTTGTCCAGTTTCAATTACAACAAACTTAATATTGTAAATACTTCGGATCTCAATGTAATTAGCTAGTGAAAATGTTCTTCCTTTACAGTAAAGACTTCACTAAAATATCGAGTAATGTAATTGTCATTTTCCCTTGGTCTCATGTTATAATCTATTACGCATTCTGTGACAAGTTTGAGACAAAACAAGTCTATTCAATGGAGTGATAGATGACGTAATGTATGATCTAAATCGCTACACAGTAAACATGCCGTATATTACCTTCGTAGCAGCTGGTAATATCTTTGTTCTGAAAATGATGATTATATTTACTCTGCCTATATATCTACGCGACATTCGATGTTAATGAAAGCTTTGCTTCACTTAACTTACGGTATACATTGTATGATTAATTAGTTTTAATTCTGTTGTTTTGTTTTATTGTTGTTGTTTTTGTTTTAATCGTAGAAGTTCCGACAGCACTAATTGTGTACAGAACCCCAAAAAAATTTTTCAGATAAAAAGTAGAGGCTGGGGCTCTCTTTGATTTCGACATATAATTCTCTCTATCAGTCGTTATTGGCAGTGGAACCCTGTTTCACATCGAGTTAAATTTTTGTAATAATAATTTAATCTGTTTCAATTACAAAATGGACATGTGGTAAATTAATACATTGCGCGCATTTTCCAAGTCACACATGTGAAACTATTTTTGGGAATTGACAAAAAAATGTTGAATTTGAAAGACATTTTTTTTTATTAACCTGTTTTGTGTTCTACTTATGCAATGGTCTTTCTTTTCTTGCTCTACTATCGCCGATTAAATCGATTGAAGTATGGTTAATTTTTTTTTGGATTTGAATATAGAAGCGTTTATTTCATAGAGTAATCTATAGATTTATACTCTAGTTTATTTATTAAAGTGGTCTTTTAACTTTCCAAAATGTTTCCACGATAACATCCAAAAACGTATCTTCTACAATGACTCAATCTAATACTAGCCAAGATTAATTTTGCGTAATGAAATTTCAAAATTAATATTCACTTTGATTAAATCAGAAGCGGCTCTATTCCTTAACCGGGACATTTCCTATTAAGGTCACAATGGGCTTGTATTTGCCTTAATTGTTTGAAACGTTAAAGTTGGATAATTTTAATAAGTATTACTTGTGACATTAAAACAGTTGTAGTCTGACTTGTAAGTCAATATTAGGCGGGTCGGCAGTTAAGTAAAGTTTAGGGCGGGATGAAAGTAGTAAATCCAACACGCGGTGTATTAGGAGTGTAGGAGAAGATATTACGCACTGGGCGGTGTACGTAATATTGTTAGGAAGATTACTTGGTTATGTGTTACAAATGGAAAATGGGTGTGAATCTAAGAGGGAGTATACGACTTCGGGGTGTAAGTAAACATTCTTATTGATGTGTCCTCATTTTTGGATATTGTGCATAATTGTATGTTGCCAGTGATGACATACGGAACTAAGACGTGTTCGCTTGCCATGGCCCTCATAAGAAAGCTCAATGTCACTTAAAGAGCGATGGAGCGAGCTATGGTCGGAGTTTCCTTGCGTGATTGAATAAAAAACCGGCCAAGTGCGAGTCGGACTCGCGCACGAAGGGTTCCGTACAATTAACTATCTATAAAAATCACGTTTGTTGTATGGGAGCCTCCCTTAAATATTTTTTTTTATTTTAATGTAATGTTTTATTTTTAAAGTCAATATATAATTAAATATTCTGTGAATATTTCAAGTGTCTACCTGTTGCCGTTATCAATATCGAGCAAAAACGAGCAAAATAACTATATACTAGCGCCACCACAAAATGTGTGCAAAATTAGAACTACTGAGGTGATTGGTTGTCAACCGGCATCGATTGTTAGTTAATTAGCAAGCCATCTAGTTCGGCAAATACATTGTAGATGGCGCTGTAATAAACAAATCATGTTTGTTGTATGGGAGCCCCCTTAAATATTTATTTAATTCCATTTTTTAGTATTTGTTGTTATAGCGGCAACCAAAATACACCATCTGTGAAAATTTCAACTCTCTAGCTATCACGGTTCCCGAGATACAGCCTGGTGACAGACGGACGGACGGACGGACAGCGGAGCCTCAGTAATAGGGTTTCCGTTTTTACCCTTTGGGTACGGAACCCTAAAAAAGAGGAGATCCGAAGGAGTTCTAGAGTTACTGTCTGTCATAGCTCGGAGAGTTCATCATCATCATCATTTCAGCAGAAAAACGTCCACTGCTGAACATAGGCCTCCTCCAAGGCTCACCAAACAGATCGGTCCCGCGCCATCCGCATCCAACGCGATCCCGCAACCTTAACCAGATCATCGCTCTATCTTGTTGGAGGCCCGCTACGCTGCGTCTCCCGGTCCGTGGACGTCACTCAAGAACCTTTTTGCCCCAACGGCCATCAGTTCTACGAGCGATGTGCCCTGTCCACTGCCACTTGAGTCAGGCGATTCTTCGAGCTATGTCCGTGACTTCGGGGTATACACATTCTTATTGATAGTTTATTATTTTTGGATGTATTGTGCATAATTGTATGTTGCCAGTAATGACATACGGAACTGAGACGTGGTAGCTTACATTGGGCGTCACAAGAAAGCAAAAAGCCACTCAAAGAGCGATGGAGCGAGCTATGCTCGAGTTTTAACGACTAATGTCTGAAAGGAAAAATGACTAAGTATAAAAATGACTAAGTATAAAAATGACTAAGTATAAAAATGACTAAGTATAAAAATGACTAAGTATAAAAATGACTAAGCATAAAAATGAATAAGTATAAAAATTACGACAACGTTATTTCCTAGTAGAAAAATTTCCATTCGCATTTTTTTCTGAAATGCTTTTTTACTAAAGCTTATTTTGACAGTAGCGTTTTTCCCCTATTTGAATTGATACAGAAACAGCAAACAAACTTAACATAACCTAAACCTACCTATGTTTCTGTGTCGATTAAAGTTAGGAAAAAACTTAGCAATTTTTTCATGTCGTCATTTTTATACTAGTCATTTTCCTTTTAGACCTTTTAGAGCTGAGGTTCCCAAACTTTTTTTTCACATAGACCACTTTCAAAATTTAGCTGGTTCCGGTGGACCCCCTGCAGCCCCGTTGCCTGCTTGATTTCTACCATATTCCCAAATACTCCATTTTTGTCTCGCCAACGTAGACCCCCTTCGAGTCTCCTGTGGACCCCTGGGGGTCCACCTGGACCACTTTGGGAATGAATGTTTTAGAGTAAGGTTCTTGAGTATCGACCGCATACCGGACGACGTGGAGTGGAAAGACTCCCAACAAGATGGACCGAGATCTTGTAGTGGTCTCAGGAACCTCTTGGATGCGGGTAGCGCAGGACCAATCGTTGTTTAACTCTTGTTACAATGTGGTTTTAATTTTATGTGAATACTAGCATTTGCTCGCGACTTCGTCCGCGCTGAATTTAAATATTTGGTAAAACTTCTTCATGGATGGAGGGAGCTCATTGAGTAAAGCCAAAATCCTGAAATCCATCGTCGTCATCATCATAGCCTATTTAAAGCGAAAATGTAAATCCCATTTATTCACTATCCCCTGGTGATCTCGAAAAACCCCTTCTTAGCGGATATCCTACATCATAATAGAAATCAGACTGCCAAATTGTAGCACAATCTGTTGAGTGGTTTAAGCTGTGCGTTCATAGATCGGTATCATAGTGCGGTAATTACATTAGAAATCTTTAGCCAGAATTATACGTAATAAAACGTAGCAGAAACTGCTCCCGCCGGAACCATTGACACTACAGCTTCATTAAACCCTAATACTGCAGTATACAGGGTGTCTGGCGGCAGTTTTACATTTTTTTATCCTAATATTTAAAAAAGTAATAAACGGTGCGGGGGGGGGGGAGTGGCATCATTCGAACTGCCGATCGTGCGGATTCATCAGTCACAATGCCGCAGTCGTCGGGAGAGCATCGCGCGTTCGCCGTCAAGGCGTTTTTTTAAAGGCAGAAGCTTTCCCTTAAAAACTGATCAGTCGTTTTGGGGACATCCCATGGTTACCGAGGCCGCCTGATTTGACCCCAATAGATTTTGTCTTATGGAGCTATCTCAAAGAGAGTACAACAACAATCCGCGTACTGTCGTGGCCCTAAAAGAAAACATTCGTCGTGAAATCCGCAACATTCAACCAAGCTTGCTAAGGCACGAAACACGAGGCTTCGTTTCGAACAATGTGTGCAACTCAATGGAAGACATTTTTTTGGATGACATAATTTACAAAAAATTAAATCCGCATCATTGCTTTAACTGTGAATATAATTAATAAAACCATACACTAAATATAAAGTTTTGTGATTAAATTTTTAAATCATAAATCTGCCACCAGACACCCTGTACTAACTGTTCTATAACAGTAGCAGCTTGTTGCAGAAAATCAAAATGGGCCGTCCGCAGATGCTGCCAAATATCTGCAGGAATGTTCTTATAAATTGCGACTGGCTCGCACTGCGACGCAGCTGCGTAGGATACATAACATTGAACAATATAGGTATAGGTTTGAGTAAAGTGTACATCATCATCATCATTTCAGCCGAAAGAGGTCCACTGCTGAACATAGGCCTCCCCCAAGGCTCGCCAAACAGACCGTGTCACGCGCCAAACAGTACGGTTACGTGCAAAATATATATACGTTAACAAGGTGTCAAAAATATCTATACAACTCATGTCACTAACCGTAAGATTGATGTTTAGATATTTTGACGCGATGACGTATGACAGATGTTTCGTTTTTAAAAAATCATCTACTTGCTACTCAGTAGGTACTCTATCTTATAGTCCGGGAGCCGACTGCAAAAAAGGTCTCTATCCCATTAATACAAGTTTCATTCTATTTTTCCAAGAGGTTTTTTTGCACCACTTTTTTTCATTTGCGCAAAATTTGCCAAGTTAAGCCGCGGCCGACCAAGAGCAGTTGAAGCTACTAAAATTTAGCTACCCCTACAGAGTAGGTATTTTCTATTTTTTTATAAGGTAGAGTTTCTTGCAGTCAGCTCCCAGACTATTAGATTGACATAGGCTACTTTTTATCCCGAGAAAGTGGATAGTAGCTCCCCTTGTACCTGTTACCCGTCACTACTGGTGTATTTAGTCATGTTTACAAAATTGAAAACAGGGTAAATGCAAATAGAATATAAAAACCGTGACCCGTAAAGGTACAATAAATCCGAGTTGCACTGTATTAGTAGCTCTAACACACACAGGTCTACTGGACAAATTAACTCCTGTATTTGAGTTTAAGCACAGTCTAGTTTAAATAGCAATGTTGTTCGAGTTACGGCATAAACCGCCGCTAAGCCCAGGCGTTCAGTTAAAGGTGGTTAAAGCTAGAATAATATCGTAAAAACAAACTTTAACAACGGAGGGCAACATTGTATATGAGTAACTCATTCATTTTTTTTTAATTTACAACGTTTAGGTGAGTCTTTAATAAACCTTTCAGTTGCATATTGTGAACGTATTCTGTTGCAACTGATAGTCGCCAGTTTCAATTTGTTTTTTTTTTTATTAAAGGTTTTACCGTCTAGCCGACACTTTATTCACTTACTTACTTTATTTAGGACTACAGTGTCATATAATATATAAAGATTGAGCGACAATTTTTTTTAATTTATACATAATCGTTCGAACAATATTTACCTATCTATTGAAAAATTGAAATTGTACCTAAGCAGAATTCCAATAAAGTTGCAAAACATGCATCATTATACTATCTACATAATTCATATTGCTAGAGACGGTAACATTGCTATACCAGATATGGTAAGGTACATATCTCCTATTCATAGCAATTACAGTTAGTATAATCTGGCCCAGAAGAGGAATACCGATATACCGCGTCTTTCATGTAACAGAAACAATACACCTAGTGGCTGTGTGAGAGTTGTTGCATTTTTTTTTCAAATATTTAAAACATGGTTCCATTTTGAAAAATTCAAAACTGAGAATCGGTTAAAATTGCGACCTATAGAAGAGAAAAAGCAGCGGAAGAGACGTACGAAAGCATTTCTGTCCAAGCGGAGACGGAAACGCTTCGTTCGAGCTTCGCATTCTCTCGATCAGTTAAAATATACACGATGATTTTTAATTGGTGATCATGTTTACGTCGCAGTTACATTAAACAAAACGTCTATTTTTTTAAATAATGATTATTAAAAAAAAACACTTTTTATTTAAAATCATTGTCACCCTACACATGATTTAGTTTATAAGCTTATAACCTCTGTGACAAGTCAGTTTCATATAAACAAAATTTGACTCGAGACCTGTCTAATTCCCCGCCGAAGCGATGACACTTGA
Source organism: Archips xylosteana (assembly GCA_947563465.1). Taxonomy (NCBI): domain Eukaryota; kingdom Metazoa; phylum Arthropoda; class Insecta; order Lepidoptera; family Tortricidae; genus Archips; species Archips xylosteana. The sequence goes on along the minus strand of OX387347.1, from coordinate 18,986,199 downwards.
CGAAACTACTTAACTTCAACAAATGAAATGACAATGACCATGCATGCATTCGGTGATTCGGTGGATGAAGGAAGTTTTAACAACAAAGTTTTTTTTTAAATGAAACAGAGACTTCATTTCTTTTAGACCTCGTCTTTTAAATTCCATTTTGGGTAGGGATCAATATTTTTCAACTCCTGATCTGATCACCGAATAAATTAAAAAATAATTTCCAAAAAAAGTATTGTTTCACGTAATTGCGACGTAAACGAGATCGCCACCGAATACTGATCTAGAAAAACTGGTTCCTGGCCACCGATTAAAAATTATCGTTTATTTATCGCATGTGCTGCCAAGTTTCAGTCGCAGCAGCAAAATACACAGAACTGTGCTTACTGTATCTGCAATTGGTTCAAGATTAGTAACATATCCATATTACTGAATATTATGATTACTGAAGAAGTAAAGACACCCACAGGACACTGTAAAACACGTCGCTAAAAGATAGCGAAATATTTTGTTTATTTGTTCAACACAGGTAAGTAGAAGTACGTGAGGTCTTGTGAATATTTTGAATCAATATGTTGAGGCGTAAGGCTTACAAATTGTGGGGTCAGTTAATTAAGACACATGCAGTTATTAATTACTAAATTAAAACTATTCATATATTCGTTTATTGTATAAAAAGCTTTTTACTTTTATAGCGAGAAAATTATATAGTTATTTTTTAAACTCTGCCAAGTTTTCTATTTGTATTAGCTCATTAGGTACTTTATTATATATTCTAGGAGCCATTCCGAGAATGCATTTCCGCAATAAGGCGGTTTTAGAAGAAGTTTTAGCTTTTTATGTGTGTGTTCATCGTAATGTACATCATGGCTTTGACTTCATACTTCATAGCAGCTCCAAACACCAGTACTGGCAACGTATGGTTTATGCAACGAAGCGCTAAAAGCTGTGACGCGTTCACGACTGGTGTTTCTGAAATTATTATAAGTCTACTTGAAGCCTGCGCTAAAACTAACGGGGAAGGTAAGTTCTCAAACATAACACGGTGCAATACCGGTGGCACGTATCTGAATATCGAAAATAAATGTATCGAATGGCCAAAAATATCAAATAGTTTTTTTTAGCCTTCAATTTTTTTAATTGTTATAAATCCAACTTAAGCTAACCTATGAGCAAGGCTCGGAGTTTTTGTCGCACGGTAAGATGAATGAAAACTATGGAGTCATATTCCGACTCATACTCATTTTGATTTTTGTTGTATTTTATGACTTTTTTTATTTGGAAAATTTTATGTGATCTCTGCTCACAATCACGAGCTTTTTGATCTTACTAAGAGAACGAAGTTTCTTAAGTTTTTTCCGTAAAGTTAACAATTTTCATAGACTTTGCATGACCGTAACTACATAAATGGAAGAATTGAAAATTATATGGAAATTTTGGGACACTATTTTTCTCCTAATATGATCGAAAAAGCTTGTGTTTCGGAGCAGAAATCGCATACAATTTTACATTTAAAAAAATATCAAAACATTCAAACAAAATAAAATTGGCCCATAAATTCTGAAAAGTTTACGGTTTCAGAAAAATAACTTTTCTATATTTTTAACCATTCGATACATTGACTTTAGATATTACAGAACCGTGCTCACCCGTGGAGTGAAAACTATTATCTTGTAGAAGAAACTCGTTTGTTTTAGTAAAGCGAACAATAAAATCAAAATCAGGTTGGTTAATAAATACCAAAACTAAACAAACTAACTATAAAGAGAGGAAGCAACTTTCTCCGACAGCTAAGCAACATAAGTTACGGAAATCAGTTAGTTGAAAGTTTCCAAGATTTTTAAACAGAGGCATAGATAGAGATATAGGTAGGCAGCTTATCAACAGTTTTGGTATAATAAGGTAATATGAAATACGTGTGTCGAATACGAACTTACTATTACATCCAAAATTGTTTCAACAAGCGGGGTGAACAGTAATAACATCAAACCACACTCAAACGTGCGAAAATCCCATCCATAATGGTAATAATAGGTATATCTGATCATACATCAATATACATAATCTAAGATAATGAAATTTGAGGCTGTAACCTATCACTTGGTTTACCATTTTAATCATATTTCGTGACTACATAGCTTAGGGAACATCTTCAAAGTTGTAATTACATTGTATCAAAGCTGCTTGATATCAAAGATCACGCATGCCAAGAAACAAAATTATTAAGGGATTATTTTGCGATATCACGTTTGGTGATACAAAATGCTAATGAAATTGTGCTTTATGATACTAAAACGAAGCTTCGAGGCTCCAAGATAAATAATACGGCACGTTTCAATTTGAAAACGACCCGCTTTTTTATTAGAAATGCGAAAAATAATCCACAAAAAGTTGCACGGATACAAAGGAATCATACGGCTTAATATAACAACGGGAGGAAAGTTGAGATTTATTCATTTAAATTCGACCAGTACGAAAATTTAAATAGGAAATGTGTTCAAAAGAAAATACAATGGCGGTTGCTTAAATATGCATAGGGAAAATGTTTCAGGAGCGGAGGTAAATTCAAAGTAGTTCCACATCTGGTCTGCCGTCGATTGTATTAAGACAACACGAGAAAATCCTTGATTTGTTAGCTTAGACCGGGCTACGAGATAACATGCGAAATTGTTGCCGAAATTTCGATATGGAATATTTAAATTAGCTAGGTATATTATTTGTCAGAGTCTTCTTAGAAGCTTTTATAAAACTCGGCTCGGTTTTATTAACATTGGACTGTGGACACCAAACAATTAAACCACCTTATATTTATATAAAAAGTTCCGTTGTGACACTAAAAAAATAGTTACAAACGTATCGTAAACTTTAAAGTTTCTTCTTTTAAAGGTTGCCTGGAAGAGATCGCTTCGAAGCGATAAGGCCGCCCATTGCTTACCTTATTTCTTTTTTCCATGTAATTGTTTTTCTGTATTGTTTTATTTGTGGTGTACAATAAAGAGTCATTGTATTGTAATGTATTGTAAAATTACCCATATAATAGTGGTTGATTTTAGGGTCACAATGGAAAATTTTCAAAGTAATTTTAACAACCAGCGTCAAGGTGTTCAACTTTTTGAACTCCACCCATAGTTTTTTAGGGTTCCGTACCCAAAGGGTAAAAACGGAAACCCTATTACTGAGGCTCCGCTGTCCGTCCATCTGTCCTTCTGTCACCAGGCTGTATCTCGGGAACCGTGATAGCTAGAGAGTTGAAATTTTCACAGATGATGTATTTCGGTTGCTGCTATAACAACAAATACTAAAAAATGGAATAAAATAAATATTTAAGGGGGCTCCCATACAACAAACATGATTTTTTTGCTCGTTTTTGCTCGATACTGATAACGGCAACAGGTAGACACTTGAAATATTCACAGAATATTTTATTTTACTTTAAAAATAAATCATTTAATTAAATTAAAAAAAATATTTAAGGGGGCTCCCATACAACAAACGTGATTTTTATAGATAATTGTACGGAACCCTTCGTGCGCGAGTCCGTTTCGTCCGTCAGTTTTTCCCCCTTTGCTTTATTAAGCACTGTTTTAAGCATTGTTTTATACCAGACACCTACATTAGGGATCTAGTACATCATCATTTCAGCCCAAAGACGTCCACTCCTGAACATAGGTCTCCCCACTCTCCCACAAGGTTTCATCAAACAGATCGGTTCCGGGCCGTCCGCATCCAACGCGTTCTAGTACATACATTATTATACTTATATACTCGTAATATTATCAGATAGTTTTCTAACAGTTCCGAATAAAAACGAGAATTGAAATTGTAAACAGGCAGCCGCTGTGACGAATAACTCACTCCATAATTAAAGACCAATTTAAATTATGCAAGTCTCTTGGACAAGAATCGACAATAATTATTTTTATTCTTATGCAATTATTGTATTGCAATAATAGTATTCAAATATTGTACCAAAGAGTAATATTAAAAACAAAACATTTTTTGAGTACATACCGCCAACACACCTATTCCAGCATCGAATTCAAATTTCTTTCACTATGCAAGAATTTATGCTGACGCCGACTAGATGCGTGTGCGTGTCACGCACTATTTGTAATGAGTGAAACTGTAAGATAGATGGCACACCATGTGCTCGCATCTAGTGCGCCATCTTTCTTACAGTTTTATTAATTACCTATAACTGGGGCTTATGCGTGACCTTGTACGAACACGCATTTGATCTGCGCCGGCCTATAACTAGTATAATCATAGATAAAAATGCAACAGGGTTCATTTAAAACATGAAAAAGAATATTGACTAAAATAGTATAATGTTTCAAAATTATCTTCATTCGTACAACTCGAAACAAAATAATGAAGAAACATTTCATACAAAACAAAGGAGCCATTCATGTCGTGTCGGATAAAAATTTGTCTGCATATTTTAACTTAAGTGCACCTCAGGGACGTTTTTGTTGAGACTGAATAAATCTATTTGATACCGAGTGTCCGAAGTAGGCATTACCCCGTTCCTTATAATTGGATGTCTTAAAAATGTTACAAAAGGAGAATTATTTTTACTAGCTTTACCATACGGCTTTGCCAATGTAATAAATCCATGAAAACAGGTTACTGTACCATTATTTTTTAAAGCTCAATGTTCGCTCGGACTACGCCATCTATGGATTGCAGGCGAAGTTAACATGTCAACTTGAAAGCTGAGGTACTTCAACATTCTTGGACAGCCGCCTTTATTCTTTTTTAAAGTATAGTACATTACTGCAGAGGCCGTGAAGTAAGGGATTGATGGACGAGATTTGGGGTATACGGCCGAGTCGTAGACGAGGCCGGATAAAACGAGTCCAGCAATCCCTCTTCCGGCCGAGGATTGTATAGAGCTTTTCTCAAACATGCATCATCATCATCATCATCATCCATCCATCCAACCATCCATCCATCCGTCCATCCATCCATCCATCCATACATCCATCCATACATCCATCCATACATCCATCCATACATCCATCCATACATCCATCCATACATCCATCCATCCATCCATACATCCATCCATACATCCATGCATACATCCATCCATCCATACATCCATCCATCCATACATACATCCATCCATCCATAAATCCATCCATACATCCATCCATCCATACATCCATCCATACATCTATACATCCATCCATACATCCATCCATCCATACATCCATCCATACATCCATACATCCATCCATACATCCATCCATCCATACATCCATACATCCATCCGTACATCCATACATCCATACGTCCATCCGTACATCCATATTTCCATACATCCATCCATACATCCATACAACCATCCATACATCCATCCATACATCCATCCATCTATCCATACATCCATACATCCATCCATACATCCATACATCCATCCATCCATACATCCATCCATCCATACATCCATACATCCATACATCCATCCATCCATACATCCATCCATACATCCATCCATACATCCATCCATCCATCCATCCATACATCCATCCATACATCTATACATCCATCCATACATCCATCCATCCATACATCCATCCATACATCCATCCATACATCCATCCATCCATACATCCATCCATACATCCATCCATCCATACATCCATCCATACATCCATCCATCCATACATCCATCCATACATCCATATATCCATACATCCATCCATACATCCATACATCCATCCATCCATCACCAGTAGTTTAGGCGGTTTTATAGAAATAAATAAATTAAAAAAATTAATTCAATTTTTTTTAATGTCTTAAGTTGGCTGTATGTAATTTTTCCTTTGTCAGTTTAGTGTTAGTAAGCAAATTTAAAAAGTTACAGCAGCGGACAATAATGGTTTTTCATACTTACTTTTATGGCCTAGGCCAAGAAGTAATGTAGGGAGCCATAAACAACAAACTTCATGGCTTCATTTCGTGACATTAACGCATACATTTCAAAGCATGTTTGAGAAAAAAATATTATTTCAAATATTGTTTTTTTTTTTGTTTTTGCTGTTGTGAATTGACTGTGTAGGTGGTACGAAGTTAGCCGGAAATAAAATTAGGGATTTTTTAAAACAAATTAAAAAAAATGGGGTACTACCTATTTTTAAAATTTATATTGAAAAAGTATCCTCTAAAAAAATATTATAAATTCAGAATTCTAAGCTCGCAATAAAACATACGCGTTGACTTGAGAACTTTGCCTTTTGTTTTTGTGGAAAGGAAATGACGATCAATAAACCATCTATACAATTAGCTTTTAAAATTAGGACTTTATATTTTCTTAAACATGTATACTGGTCAGTGGCGAAGCGTGAAATTTTTTTCAGGTAAAGCCGTAGCGAAAACCAGTGGCGGCGCAGGACCTAAATTTGGTGTGGGCAAGACAAGACATATTTTGCGAGGCCCTGTGATGGCGCGCCACACATTAGATTACGGATGTAATGAGCAAAAAACGGGAAACTTTCGAGGCGCGAGGACCCTCAGACCTCGAGGCCGAGGACGGTGGCCCACGTCGCCCTTACCCAGCGCCGCCTCTGGCGAAAACTACTAACCTTTATCTTACCCTTTTTATTTATTCTCTTCTTGAAAATTAGGACATAACTTCTAAAATCGTCACTCAATAAATTCGCATCTACAATCAGTTTTAATTTAAGGAGCCTTTTCTACTTTTATTAAGCCTAGTAAATACTAAATAATTTATCTAGCGAGTCCGACCGAAAATAAAATATAAATTAAACTGACCACTTGACACTATAAGTTTGCACAATCCGATATTACGAAATTTCACTGGTTTCGAGCATCAACACTAATCTGGCTATGTATTTTTTTATTAAATTAAAACAATATATGTACTACTACTACTAACAAACAATAATAATACTTCACAACAAGAAACGAAATATGAAGTTTGTAATCAATGACAAATCAATCGTAATGTTGCCATTACAATTATTTCCAATAAGTGACGGTGTTATTTTATAAAATTCTAATCTAATATTAATTTCGCCAGTTTATAAACCTTAATAATAAAAGCAGATAAAATATAATTGTTTTTGTTTTACACTAAATCATCGATATTTTACGTTCCATTTCGCTGCAGTAATTTTGTATAAGTAGGCGATCGTAGCGCCAAAAATGTTCCAAGAAGCCGCTCACGGCTCGCGGCTCGCGGCTTCGGCAGGCAAAGTGAAAGTGAGCCTTACGCACAACACACAAAGTCTTTTTTTAAATATAATAAGCCGCTTAATCCCGGGTTATCTAAGTAGCATAAATACGCGATGTTTCCTGGAGTGGTGTGGGTGTTTGTCAATGAATTATTTAAATGTCTGAGTGTACAATTTATGATATTTCCGACCGGCATTTACTATTAGAGATCGTGAATGAATCGTTTTTGTGAGAGTATTAAGTTGCGTTTTGATTCTGCATCGTGTTGAAAAAAAGTTACGTTTATTAGGGAAGAGTATGCCTGTATTACAAACAACGGGTTATTAATAGAAGCGTTTGATTACTTCAAAATTTTAGGCAACCCGGAAGGAATCGGGTTGTTAGCACCCTTCGCCACTGATACTGGTAATCCAAGGCGTCACCACCAACTTGCACGAGTAAGGCGACAGCAAAAGTCCCGACGTTTCTCTGAAATGCATTATGACAATTTTTGCATGCATGCATGACTCGCATTGTGGCACCGCAGAGCGTCGAATTCGTTGAATAAAGAGAAGTTGCCGACGAGCTGTTACATTAAATTCGTGATAAAAAAAGTTTGCAAATTTTTGAATACCTACTTATTCAAGTTTTAGCTGACAAGTTCAGGGTTTGATGCAGAGTTTTCTACTATCAAAAGTAAGCAATAAAACAATAGTGTTCAAAGTTATTGTTTCCCAGAATTAATCAATATTAATATCATCCCACACTATAATACGAAATAGTTCAATATTAATTTAAGGAAGGAAAAAGAGAGTAGGCGTATGATTGTCTATTCATATTGTATTGTTAGAATAAATACAGTCCGTATTAATAAAATAAATCCTATACTATCCTACTAATATTACAACAGAAAATTTAGTGAAAATTTTTGAATGTTTGGAGGTTTATTATTCAACGCAATAATGGCTCAACTGATTTAAATGAAAATTGGCATAACACTAGACAAAAATCTGTATTGAGACCAAGGATGTTTAGTACCTACCCCGGTAATGCGGTTTCGTGGGACAATGTTTCAACTTTAAATAAGAAAAGAAGGCACTTTCTAGTGTCCAAGAACGTTGAAGTGCCTTGGCTTTCAAGATAACTTGTCAATTTTGCCTGCAATCAATAGATGCCGTTGTTTTTAAAATGTTAAGTACTACATTCTTTTTTTTCAGACCAAACTGTAATATTCTAAATCTATTGTTTTTTCGATATGTATCAACTCCTAGTATTGATGAACATGTCAAATCCAGTACCAGTTAACGCATTCGCTGTCGGCTGTCAAACTCGGGACTTTGTCAGATGCCCCAAACGCACATGTGCGTTCAATTGCCTGCAAAAATATGACAGCGGCACTAGGCGAAAGTCAAAACGCATATATACGCGTTGCTGGCAGTGAATGTGTTAATACCTGTGGTTAATACGGAACGAAAACTTTAAGTAATCGTCAACGTATTCGCATTAGGCAGAGCATTTGAACTCTATACATAATTAATCGAGCTTACCTTTCCTCCGCATTTTTAAGAGCATGCAAATTAAGCGAGTTTTCTTCGAAGCATCCGGTGTAACAGATGACGACTCTCCCAGGATGTGACAACGCGACGATGGAGTTTTGAGAAAAAAACAGTAGACCTACTTCTGATACTACAGCATAAAAAAAACCTGAATATGTGTAAAAGATAGATACGGGTGGAAAGAGAAAGCGAAAACTTTTGCTCAGCAGCAGCACATTTAAACTAAATAAATAAAAACGGCCAAGTGGAAGTCAGACTAGGGTGCCGTTAGTTCCCTACAAAATTCGTAGGTCACGGGACAAATATCACGGGACAATTCACACCAATTGATCTAGTCCTAAAGTAAGCTAAGCAAAGCTTTTGTAGGTGTGTAAAAATATAATGCCAATAAAAACGGTCGTTACTATAATAGGTACTCGTAATTCCAGTGTATGCAGAACCGTCGTTCAAAGCAATATGTACGTATTGTGGGGACATTTTATATTAGAATTTTTGTTTTAAAATGTAGTCGTGCCTTTGATGCGGTAAACTTTGAACATCAAACAATGCATGGAAACAGGCTGTCAACGACAATAAAAAATCCTATCAAACATTCACAGGGGTATTCAGTCAAAATGATCCAACCAAAGTTCAACCGAGGTTCTCGAATGGCGTCCACGGGCCAGAAGACGTAGTAGGCCTCCATCAAGATGGAATGACGACCTGGTTAAGGTTGTGGGAACGCGTTGAATACGGATGGCGGAGCACCGGTCTGTTTGGCGAACCTTGGGAGGAGGCCTATGTTCACCAGTGGAGTCTTTCGGCTGAAATGATGATGATGATGAGGTGACTCACCCAGCTAACTAAATATTCGGAATAAATGAGACACATCGTATAGAGTTACAGCTATACATAGACTATTTATACCTTGACAAGCTCGTGCGCGGCGCTCGGCGGAACCCTGTCGCAGGGAGCCTCTGTTGTCCTTAACAAGATTGTTTTTAATAAGTGCGGCAAATACTCACTGCGACAGGGTTCCGCGGAGGGTCGCGCACGAGCTTTTCGGACTATAGTAGCTAACTCTAGCAGAGTTCACCTGCTGTGCGTACTTTTTTATTTACAAGACTCGTCTGCTATTCTGATTAGATTTATTAAAGCGCGGGCCATTATTTCCCATGAATATAAATTGGACTAAATTGGTATTAGTCCTACCCGAATCTCTGTCGAACTACAAAGATAAGCTTTGTTAAGAAAAGGCCACGGATATAAATTCCAACGCCCTTACCTTTGTGACTAAATTACGATTTTTTTAATGGAAGGAAAACGAGTAGTGCGGTTGTCCAATGGGTGCTATGAAATTTGAATGGTGACAATAACTTTAATCCGAAAATTATTTTCAAATAATTATTATTTAGGAAAAAAATAGACGTTTTTTAACACGTAATTGCGACTTAAACGTGATCGCCACCGAATACTGATCTAAAAAAACAGGTTCCTGATCACCGATTAAAAATCATCGTGTATAGTACCCATAGTTACCTCTTGCTCACATTAGTTATAAAAAGCGAGAAGTAAACATGATTTTAGGTTCAACAAGTGCTGGCAATAATGATGATGATGATGTTTTAACCCCTTCATTGCTAATGGCATTATCATGCTCCATTCGTATATGTGACGTATTTAATTGACGCCCTAACAGGATTGATGGAGAGCCTGTCAATGAGTGTCAGGTGATGTACAAAATATCTTGATGAAGACAAAGGACTGCGCCAAAACTATCATCAGTTGACAGTGACGTTGTTGGAGATTGTATAAGAAAATTACAAGCAGCTCCTGTTCGGGGTTTCAGTTTGACATAGGGTGAGTGGGGGTGAGATGAGAAGCAGTGTAAGATGAAAAACACTTGGGTGCTACGAGTAGTTTTTCATCTTACACTGCTTTTCATCTTACCCCCACTCACTATATGCGATTTGAAACAAAATTATGTACCGAAAATAACTGCGCGGCATGAATTTAGAAGTCATGAATCAATGGCGGTATTGAATCAAAAACCACACGATATTTCTTGCAGATTTATAAAATTAAGCTTGAATAAGAGTTTGAAGGTATAGTATAGGTCTACATGTGGAGGCTGAGCGGAATGGAGACACGCAGAATTGAACCCTAGTAGAAAATGTATGTTGTCTGGGAGGTGAAGGTGGAGGATGATGAAGTCGCAATTCGAATATTGTCATCATCATTTCGGTTTATATACGTTATAATACTGGACGCAGCCCTCCTCTCACAAACAAGCCCAGTTCGGATTCGGGACTTCACACACACCATTGAATTTTTCGCAGGCGTGTGCTAATTTCCTCTCGATGTTGGCAAATTTCTTTATTAATTATGACGTAAACAGCTACTATCACTGGTCTTTTCCACTCAAAATCATCATCATCATAATCCCAGCCTATATACGTCACACTGCAGGGCACTGGCCTCCTCTCTGAATGAGAGAGCTTGGGCCGTAGTTCCCACGCGGTTCCAGTGCGGATTGGGAACTTCACACACAACATTGAATTTCTTCGCAGGTGTATGCAGGTTTCCTCACGATGTTTTCCTTCACCGTAAAGCTCATGATAAATTTCAAATGTAATTTCGCACTTAAATTCCGGAAAACTCCGAGGTGCGAGCTGGGATTTGAACCCACGATCCTCTGCTTGAGAGGCCATATGTCACGCTCAACCACTAGGCACAACGGCCTCACACAAAATCAATGAATTATATACAATTTTATTACTTCTCATTTAAAAATAACTCGATATTTGATCTTGAAGATTGACATTCCAGTAGTTCTACATTATGCATGTGGGTAATACAATGTTTTAGTAATGTGCCGCGTGCCTGAAGCTCACAAAGGCTCTATTGTCAACCCGTTAGACGATCCTATGTAACTTTATTATATTGCTCTACATGCATCGCTAGCCGTTTTTAAACTACAAATTCGTATTTTTGAAATACACTCATTAGATGGTCCATAGTCACTTATTGTTAGCTAAGCGTTCAGAGACATATAAAATATCACTTTCGAAAAAATATCTATACGCTTAACTAAGGGATTTTAAAGGTTGCCTGGAAGAGATCGCTTCAAAGCGTTAAGGCGCCCATTGCTTACCTTATTTTTTTCATGTACCTACTTGTTTTTCTGTATTGTATTATTTGTGGTATACAATAAAGAGTCATTGTATTGTATTGTAAGGGACCTGGATTTTTAATCTTATTTTTGCAGAAGTTACAGCAGTTCTGGACCAGAACTGCTATAACTTGGTCTTTTGCCCGGTACAAAGTACCTAACCGTTGAATTTTGGTACATCCGAAACCGTCCCGTAAAAGACAGAAATATTAGGTACAACATATTTTGTTCATTGGATAAACTGTTATCTCGGACGTCTTCGGCAGTCCCCGGAGCTACCGTCACTTGTTTACTTAGATTGAATTTACTTCAAATGTTCGTAGTTAAACTTCGTTAATCCACTTCTCAGCCTCAGGCGTTTTAACCGATTGACATTTCAACCTCAAAATTCTCTCCCCTTGTTTGGGTCAAAACCAAACAAAGCCTGTCGCCTTTTAGGGTTAAAATACGACTCGTCAGGCGGTTAACCCTTTAAGTTAAAATCTTAAGGGCTCCTTAAAGGTTGGTTAACATCCGGATGAGACCTATCATTAATGTTTGAAACTGAGACGGGCTTTTAGTCGTTTAGAGATAGCGTCCGTTAAATTAGGCAGGATTAATTGACGAGCATGGAGGACGATTTCTGTGGAGAGTTATGGCCCGGTCAAGTGTTTGTTATAGAGTCCACTTTGATGTCTTGCCGTAAGGATGAATAATAATTCATCATTTTACTAGGTTTTATAGGGTTCTATACCCAAAGGGCACGGGACCCTATTACTAAGACTCCGCGGTCCGTCCGTCTGTCTGTCTGTCTGTCTAATCACCAGGCTGTATGTCATGGGTTAAAATTTTCACAAATGATGTATTTCTGTTGCTGCTATAACAACAAACAATAAAAAACAGAATAAAATAAATATTTAATTGGGCTCCCATATATTGCCGTTTTTAAAGATATGGTACGGAACCCTTCGTGCGCTTTTATTGTTATGATGTAATCTTTATTCTGTTCTAAAAATCTTTTAGAAGTGACGAGTGGCAACGTCTATCATTAACGTGTGTCGCACTAAAGAAATTAAGAAATAAATATATATTTTTACAAAAAATTTAAATATCTCCTAAACTAACCAAATCGATCTGAATTTATACTACATTTTTGGCTTGACATAACCTGAGTAATCTTTGTTTTTAATCCGTCGGCCACGATGTATATAAAAACACAAAAATGTTTCTACATATTATTATGTCCGTTATAGACTTCGAAACTATCCAACCAATGTGTTCGATATCGGTTTAATTTAAAAGAAAATAATGCAAACATAGTTTTAAATTAGGTAGGTACTCAAAGAACTAACAACAATTACCTTTATTTGGTCCATTCATGAGCCGAAAGCGCAGACGAAGTCGCGGACAAAGGGTAGCTAAGTATAAAATAAAATAAATGTACAATAAGTGTACTTACTATAAGTTTGTACCTTTTCCAATGCAACATTTCCTTTCTATAAGCTAAAACTTTCCACAAAAGCCAAGCCACGAGCATAATTCTATCTTTTTTATTTCCTAACAGTGTTCGAAATTTTAATAACGAACGCAGCGACATGATTTTTTTGCGAAAGCGTTAAAAAGTTTAATTGAACAAGTAATTAATCCTTTTCATTTAAAAAGTTCCCGCCTTTTGTGAAATATCATGGAATACTAAGATTGTTTTGTTGGTACACTCTTTGCTGGGTTAATTACGTTACAAAACAAAGTAGGTGTACAAAGTTAATGAGAACATAAAATAATTCATTATCATTAACAGTCATCGCCTGCTATAAAGCAAGTAAATCCTGACACCATACATGAAGTTTTTGAATATTGACAATGGCAACTATAGAACTGAAGTTTCCAATACGCACTGGGCCCGCGTGGGAACTACGCCCCAAGCCCTCTCATTCTGAGAGGAGGCATGTGCCCTGCCGTGGGACGTATATAGGCTGGGATGATGATGAAGACTAATAAATAAATAGGAAGATAAATGGTATAAGTACATACCTTGTCGCGTGTGACAAAATTCCCACCCTACCACGAACCTACTCGTAGGTGTGAACGAGCCTACTCTTTTCTAAGGGCCGGCAAACGCATCCGTAACTTAACGTGTGTCCATAGGCGGCGGTGATTGCTTTCCATCAGGTGACTCACCTGCTCGCCAAGTAAATCTTTTATCATTTTGTTTATGACAGATCCTACACAAAATAATAACATAATAAGTCGCCAAACTGAAATGGCAAAAAGGTTTTCGAGTGGCGTCCACGGACCGGAAGACGCAGTGTAGGTAGGCCTCCAACAAGATGGAGTGACGATCTGGTTAAGGTTGCGGGATCGCGTTGGATGCGGATGGCACGGGACCGATCTGTTTGGCGAGCCTTGGGGGAGGCCTGATGTTCAGCAGTGGACGTCTTTTGGCTTAATTGATGATGATGATGAAGGCTGATTGTAACAATGATTTTTATAAGTGAAAGCATCCTTTGTTTTTTAACTGATACAACTATTGAACCTTAGGGTGAAACGACAATTATTTTTACACCTGAGACCTATCCATACTAATCTAGCTACCCTTTACAACATGACAATGTAAACAACTATCTATGCAGTCGTTATATCTCCTCTCCACTATCATTTCGATTACAACCACGAAAATAGAGAATCTCGATTGGCCTCAGCATCGATATGGCGGCTTCATTACAATTGTTTGCCAATGACAGTCAAATTACAGAGCCAGTAACCTCTGAGCTATGATGTTTCCCGATTTATGTTCGTTGTCCGATCCCACAGGATATTAGCGAAGTTGACTTACGATAAAACGAGTTTTTTAATGTTAACTTTTCAAAAATCGCGGATGTTTCATTTTTACGTGGTATTTTTTTTACAATACAATAACACTCTTTACTATACACAATATATACGCCACATTTATATTAGCAATCTAGGAAATAAGAGAGAAAATTACACTGGGTAAGCAATAAGCGGTCTTGTCGCTTCAGAACGATCTCTTCCAGGCAACGTTTTAAAACAGAAAGAAGACAAGTAAAGAAAAGATTAAATTTAGAGAGTCATTCATCATCATCATCATCATCCCAGCCTATATAAGTCCCACTGCGTGCGTGCTGGGCGTAGTTCCCACGCGGGGCCAGTGCGGATTGGGAACTTCACACGCACCATTGAATTTCTTCGCTGATGTATTTAATTTATTTAATTTATTATCTCCACCACAGAGCATACATACAGTTATACAGTAGATATAATAATGTAATGATCTTATGAAATAGGTACAGAAACTTTGCGGTAGAGACTGGTGCCCGAACTAGGGAATAACCTGTACGTCAGGTCACCAGGTCCCATGTATAAAGGTTTCCTCACGATGTTCATTAACTAAAATAATTTATTAGCTAAACAAATTCTAGAACGGCCTTAAAGTTAAGTGGTCCAATCATCGCAACATACTCCTAATGTTTTATGTGCAAGACCATGAGTGAGTGCTGCATGTTAAAATAATATGTGATGCGCGTCCTAGCTATGATATAATAATATCGTAAGGTAAACGCACCAGGGCTCTAACCGTACCAACGCCCAGTAGACGACACCCATCGTTCACCTCTCTTACTATGACATGAGATTGAAGGTGCAATTTATTGGGTCAGTTTTGAGCAAAGGGGCGTTTACCTTATTTAATTAATTTAGATTAAGACATTTTTTTTGTAAAATTACAACACAGATAACACAGGCTGTAGTTTGCCGACCAACTCACGCATTTTTGTAAGCATTTGTTATTCTTTGTCGATGTCTTTATCGATCTTCTTTTTGTCTATATATCAACTATTTACCTCATTATGGAGAATGTCGACTTTATAGCGGATTTTCAAACTATCAAAGTTGCCCCAATTTGATCAAAGGCACCCGGTTTACGGTATCTCTGTTACCCTGAATTTCGAGGTTTTTTGAAGCCACTTGTGTTTTGTTATGAATGTTGGTGATATATGGACGAGACGTGCAGCTCGAAGGCTCTGTTTCTTCCTTTTATTGCCTACATACTGCATGCAGGAGCCTTGCGGCCGTAACGACATCCATAATGGCAACCTTTTTGTTTTATTAGCCTTCTTGTTACTTGGTAATTTTCTTTAGAGGGACATATAACTTTCAATGTAGTTCAGTTAAATTAGTTTTTCGGTTCGACACTGCTTCGGGAGATTAAAAATACACCTAAAATAGACACGAAACAGTGTAATTTTCGTTATTGGAGTTATTAGGTGTCCTGCTGCTGGGCGAAGTCACCTCTTTCCATTCAGCCTGTCTATTGCAAAATTTTCCAATATTAAATTAAATAACATCACAAAATGATAATTTCTGTTCGCTGCTTCGTTCAAACGTTAATAAATTACTTTGATCAACAGCTCAGAAATATCACAATGTAGGAACTCATTAAACAGCAAGTTAGGGACGCGAAAAATTCTCGATAGTTTCTGAGGCTTTTCATAACATTCTCTGTTTTTAAAAATAATATTTTAAGTTTTTGTAAATTTAACATTCGTTTAGATAAATGTTAAATTAGTGTCCATATCTGTTAATTTGACACTTGTTTTTGCCCGACATATACACTGGTTTCATTTCCCAAATATTTTTTTACTAAATATGAAATGAACATTTCGTTCATTTGTTCAGAATAAATTATCATTTGACATCTTTTACAAGCAAGCCTTTTATTTTGGCAAATCACTACACAGTATAAAGCAAAGTCGCTTCCCGCTGTCTGCCTGTCCCTATGTATGCTTAGATCTTTAAAACTACGCAACGGATTTTGATGCGGTTTTTTTTGATAGATAGAGTGATTCAAGAGGAAGTTTTATATTAATACATGCATAATTGCACCCGTACGAAGCCGGGGCGGGTCGCTAGTATTATATTAAATCCAAAAAATGAAATGAGATAATTAAGCATAAGTTAATTAAGTTATTTTAATTTTAGATTATGCATACTTAACCTAAATTAAAGTAGAATATATTAGGAGTAAACTGTGACTTCTGCAGAGTCGCTGCTATCAGAAAATTTATGTTAGGTTAGGTTAGAACTGCGACCTCAACAGAGCGCGAGCGCGAGCCGAGCGAGCGAAACGAGCGTGCTGCGTTAGCTTCCCGCGAAGCGCCAGAAACGAACTGCTCCGAGATTTTATACTCAGATTTTTCAAGTTATATACTATTTTGGGAAGAGTAGGTATGTTATGCCAAACGATACATTTTTCATTTCTCTGACACAGTTTTTTTTCGGAATTGTTATAAAACAAAACCTAGCCTAACCTAAAAATTAAACATTAAAATAAAAAAATATATAAATAAAAATATATTTGTCTTTTAAATATGTTTCTGTGAAATTATATACTTTGTCGAAATATAAGTTAGTTCTTTAAGTGAACTAAATTAATAAAAATATAAGTTTGTTTGCATTGTTTTATGTTTTAAGTTTGTAAATAAACATTTTTTTTTTACTTACTGCATTCTATAAGATGGCATTTAAAAAGGCCCGAAAAAAATAACTGTTTCAGAAATAAATCTTTGTATGGCTAACGTGGATTATGACGAATGATACATTATGACTTATTAAATTATACGAAACAAATGGACCCCGATATTTTGGGAAAAGTTTTTTGCCCATTTCATTAGTAGTAATCCCAAAACTTCAAATTGCTACAACCGGTTTGTAACTTTTATGAAAAAATATAAAAATAAATAAATAAATATACACATTACATAGTCTGTTAACCTAAAGAAAATTTCAAACTGAAATACACAAGAATTAGCTATATGCGTTGGCTATATTAATAAATATTAGGGGACAATCTTATACAAATCGACCTAGTCCCAAACTAAGCAAAGCTTGTACTATGGGTACTAGACGACGATAAACATACTTATATAAATAAATAAATGCTTAAATACATAGAAAACATCCATAACTCAGGAACAAATATTTGTGCTCATCACACAAATAAATGCCCTTACCGGGTTTTGAACCCAGGACCTCTTGCTTCGTAGGCAGGGTCACTACCAACTAGGCTAAAGCGGTCGTTATGAATATGGGAACTTTTTAGGAACGATCAATTTATTTTGATATAACTATTTGATGGTATTTTAAATATTGTGTACAAACAAACAATGTGCATAAGGTTTTTTAAATTTATAAATATGGCGCATTGAAGCTACTTTTTTATATCAAGAACAAGAACCCCAACTAATATTGAAAAGCATAGGGTTTCCCTGAAAACTCCGTCTGGGGCTGAATATGTTAGTTTGAGAACTTCCACCCACTTCAGTTTTACTTTACCCGCTATGCCTTACTTAATAGACAGTGTTACAAAATTACTTCGGAATATATGTAGCTACTAGCTTTTGCCCGCGGCTTCGCTCGCGTGTACCAAGAGTATTCCAAAGAACCAAGATATCAAGCAAGCAAGCATACAGGCAAGCAAGCAAGCATGCAAGCATGCCAGCAAGCATGCAAGCAAAATGCAAGCAAGCATGCATGCACGCAAGCAAGCAAGCGTGCAAGAAAGCGTTCAAGTAAGCGTGCAAGCAAGCATGCAAGCAAGCCCGACTACAGGTAGATACGGTCCTTTACAGTATTTCTTTATATTTTTGTACAATGTTTTTCGCTAATTCAGAAGCGGGCACTAAAATAACCAGGCTTGTTAATAATATAAAACCTATTATTACTATCCCCTGTCCTGCATTAGGTATAATTCAATGTTTTCTTACCTTCTACGGAAACTTGAGTAACTGGAAGCGATATGTACCTACTTAGCATTGATATTATACATATTATATATAGTATTTTGTTAAAGTGTTGTGTGACCTAACCGTTAAAAAGTTATACCTTCCATCATCAGCTCATCTGAATAACCAGAAAGAATACATCAAAAGGTCTATACGTGCATATGATATTTAAAGAAACTTCCTATAACTCCTAACCGTTAAGGAGTTTAACCTTCCATCATCAGCTCACCTGGATAACCTGAAATAATACAACTATCGGACTATACGTACCTGTAATATTTAAAAAAATATCCTCAACTCCTAACCGTTAAGAAGTTTTACCTTCCATCATCAGCTCATCAACATGAGATGATGTCTACCAGACGCAAACACTTAAATAGCTTGAGAAAATATATGAAAAACGTAATGTGTGTCTACAAAATTTGAGGGTTGCCCTCGATTTCCCTGAGATCCCGTCATCAGATCCTGATTTGGTGACAATGAGACCATCTTAGGAGTACCTATATTATATTCTTACGAATAAAAAAATAATTTTCATAATCGGTCCACAATTGACCGAGAAATCGGTGAACATACCTCCTCCTTTTTTTGAAGTCGGTTAAAGAGCCCTTTGCGGCCTACTCACACAGTATAAACTTAATTTTGAAATTTTAGCTTTCTACAACCAGTACAACGCAAAATCCCGTTTTTTCCCGTTCCCGTAAGAATTTCGGGAAATGCTTTCTTAATGCTCCCCTACACTCCCCAAGGAACCCACTTGCCAAATTTCAGCTTTCTATGACCAGTAAAACGAAAAATCCCGTTTTTCCCGTTCCCGTGGGAATTTTGGAAAGTCCTCTCTCAATGCTCCTCTGCACTGTTCAAACAACCTACATGCCGAATTTCAGCTTTCTGCGACCAGTAAAACGAAAAATCCCGTTTTTCCCGTTCCCGTAGGAATTTTGGAAAGTCCTCTCTCAATACTTCTCTACACTCCCCACGCAACCTACATGCTGAATTTCAGCTTTCTACGACCAGTAAAATGAAAGATCCCGTTTTCTCCCGTTCCCGTGGGAATTTTGGAAAGTCCTCTCTCAATCCTCTTCTACACTCCCCAAGCAACCTACATGCCGAATTTCAGCTTTCTACGACCAGTAAAACGAAAAATCCCGTGTTTTCCTTATCCCGTGAGAATTTCCGAAAATCCTTAAAACAGTTTTTTACTATTATAATTATCTACTTCTATGTCAAACTTGAAGAGTCTAGTAATTATAGTTCATTGGATCCCGTTGAACTGAATATATAAATCCCGTTTTTTCCTTATCCCGTGGGAATTTTGAAAAATCCTGAAATTCATGTTTTTACTAATATAATACCTACTTGTGTATCAAATTTGAAGAGTCTAGTTATTATAGTTACTGAGATAGGGTCACTCGGAATCGAATTTATAAATCCCGTTTTTTCCCGTTCCCGTGGAAATTCCCAAAAATCCTTCCTTAGTGGATGCCTACATTGTATAAGGTATCTATGTGCAAAATTTCAAGTCTCTAGATCCAGTGGTTTGGGCTGTGCGTTGATATATCAACAGTCATTTAGTTTATTTAGACATTTCAACCCCATCGCACCCCATCCAGGGAGATGGTATTTTACGTCCGCCACGTCGGATTTTAAAACCGTTGTTGTTTTCATAACCAGCGACCCGATAAACCATAGAAACAACACCCATGTTGATTTTCAGACTTTGTTACCTTTCCCCCCTTTCCCCCCTTTTAGGGGTTGAATTCTCAAAAAACCTGAAACACGTGTTTACTCATTTACCATTAGGAGTACTTGTGTGAAGTTTCGAATAAAATAGTCGAACTAATCTTGTTTCCCCATACAAACTTTGGGTCCCCTTTTCACCCCCTTAGGGAGTGAATTTTAAAAAATACTTTCTTAGTGCACCCCTAGACCTTATAAGGAACCTACATGCCAAATTTGGAATCTCTAGGCCCAGTGGTTTGGGCTGTGCGTTGATATGTCAGTCAGTCAGTCAGTCAGTCAGTTTCTTCTTTTATATATTAAGATAATGCAAGTTTAGTGGTTTGGCAATTTTGACCAAAGAAACTGTGCAATTTCACGTTTTTTTACTAAACTCAAGTGTTGATGTTAGGTCGATGTATAAAAAGCGTTAAAGCCGTGACGTTATCTTTGATACTCCGAAAAAGTTGATAAAATTAGTGTAAAAATGTAATCAGAAAAAGTTGTACTATCTTCACGAAGTTAAAAACAGTTCGAGCAGTAAGCGATCAACTATTAGTTTGATTAGTTTATAGACATTTGATACCCAAATGACCTGTCCCAACGCAAGCAAGCCCATTCTATTAATCACAGCCTATATACGTCTCACTGCAGGGCACAGGCCTACTCTCAGAATGAGAGCGCTTGGGCCGTGGTTCCCACGCGGTCCCAGTGCGGATTGGGAACATCACACACACCATTGAATTTTTTTACAGGTGTATGCAGGTTTCCTAACGATGATTTCCTTCAACGCAAACAACAACGAATAAATGTAGGTAAATAAATAAATAAATAAATAAATAAATAAATATCACGGGACAATTCACACCAATTGACCTAGTCGCAAACTAAGCAAAGCTTGTAGGGTCAACGTCATAAATAAATGATTACTTTTGTACCCTGTCACTTTAACCTCATGTTTGAATAGTCATACGAAACGACGATACGATTATGTAACGACTAAAAGCGACAAGGTACATAAATGATCACTTATTACAACGGATAAACATACTTATATAGATAAATACATACTTAAATACATATTATTCATCCAAGACTCGAGCACAAACATTCGTATTTTTTACATAAATATCTGTCCCGACCGGGAATCGAACCCTCAAGCTTCGTAGTCAGGTTCTCTAACAACTAGGCTATCCGGCCGTCTAAATATATATCTAATAGATACGATACTTACTTAATTATTTTCTCAACACTCAATACTCGAGAGCAAACATTCGTATAGTTTCATACATATCTGTACCAAGCAGTAATCGAACCCGGAACCCCAAGCTTCGTAGTCAGGTTTTTTTTTAACTACTGGGCTATCCGGTCGTCAAAATGTCAAAGTGTATTTTTATTTACACGGTATCTGCACCTGTTGTACATGTAGAGTATAAATCTTTCCAGGTGAATTTTTCGCTTCGAGCCATGACATTAAATTTGAACCTTAATACTATGACGATACCGTTTGTTTTGAAAGATAAGGACTCGAAGCGAAAAATTCACCTGGGAAGATTTATACTATACAATGAATTGTATCGAGCGAAAGTTGGCTATGAGGTAGTATTTATCTTACATCTAGTATTTTTCTTGTATGCGGTGGAATGGCTACCATAATCCAGCTTTACTGTTCTTCAAAGACGAAGTGCATATAGTTTCGCGAATCAAATTGGCCCAACGTCGCCCGTTCTGTAGGAAAATGTAAACTTCATTTTCTACTACTGTCTTTTGATGTAACCTAGTATTCACGGAATCATGAATATTTCCAGACCTTCCAGAGAGAAAAATGAACAACATTCAACGCTCGAAATGTCGATGCTTAACGTTATGTCTACAATGTCTGTAATCTTTATTGTTTGCATATTTTAATTCTCGAGATTTCTAGAATGCCGGTATTCAACTAATCAATAGTAGTTGTACCAGCTTAGTGGTTTAACCTATGGTCTCTCAAGCAGAGGGTCGTGGGTTCTCTGAGTTTTTCAGAATTCAAATATGTTTGAAATTTACTAGGAGATTTATGGTGAAGGAAAACATCTTGAGGAAAGCTGAACACACCTGCGGAAAATTCAAAGGTGTGTAATGTTCCCTAACCGTAACCGCATTAGATCCACAATGCAGGACTCCTGTGTTTTGCTAATAGGAGACCGCGATTTCCGGCTTGGGGAAAACTTTGACGCAGATACGCTCGTGAATGAGATTACGAAGACATTAGCCACCATAAAGAACACAAACGTTATTGTATGTACACCAACGTATATCTGTGGAGCCCCGATATACAATTATCGGGTAGAACTTTTCAACACTTATTTGAATCGTAGCTTACAAAGTAATACTTGTGCTCATTTTTTTGATTCTAATCTGTTTTTGTCATTTGATATGTTTTCCTATTACACGGGTAAGATCACTAACTTTGGTATTGTAAATATACTTGAAAATGTGGTACGCACTCTGACGGAAATCAAACAGAAAATTAAAAGAACGAGACATTCCTTTCGTGACTAACAAAAATATAGAATACATCGGTAATAATACTAAAAGCACTAACAAAAATTCTGTCATGAACAATTGTAACTCTGAAAAAGTAAATAAAAAATGGTTAGTTCTTCATCAAAATATCGCTGGAGTACTAAATAAAACGGAAGAACTCTCTTTTGCTATTTCGGAAATAACTGGTGATGTTAAGATAGTTTGTTTAAGTGAAACATTTTTGAAAGATGGCGATGAGTCTATGTTAGTATTAACTAATTTTAATTTAGCTGCTAATTTCTCAAGAAAACTCCAAAAACGGGGTGGAACCTGTATACTTTTGGAAAGTAACCTCCAGTCCGAGGAATTAACATCAATTTATCACTTGGCCGAAGAAAAACAATTCGAAATATGTGGTACTAAAATTCCAGCACAAAATTTAATAATAGTGTGTTTATATCGCACTCCTGATTCAGATATCCGAAGATTTTTTCAACGATTTGAGGAGCTCTTAAAAGTTTTAACGAAAAACAAGGAAAGGATAATTATATGCGGCGATTTTAATATAAATTTCCTTTCAAACAGTAGAGATAAACTGCTCATGACAGAATTGCTATTAAACTATGGTATGGAGTATCATATAACTGCACCGACTAGACAAAGTCGTTGTATAGATAACATTTTAAGTAATATATCCGATTCAATGGGCAAAACTCATAATTTTGGATTGTCGGACCATGATAAGGCACAAACTCTTGAATTTTCTTCTGGAATAAGAAAAAAACCACTTAAATTTAAGTACATTAAGAAACGTGACTATTCTGAAGATAATGTATACAAGTTCATCGAGTGTATTAAAGCTTTGACTTTTAGTGATGTAATGGAAGATACTAGTGCGGATATAGCTTTCAAAAGGTTCCATGATGATATAACTTTATTTTTTAACCTATGTTTTCCTGTTGTTCATATTCGTATAAATAACAGACCAAAAAAAAATTATTGGATTACAAAAGGCTTGAAACATAGCTGCAGAACGAAAAGATCTTTACGTTTCCAATATTATAAAAAAAAAACTGAGGATCATAGAAATAAATTTATAATGTATTCAAAATTACTTAAGAAATGTTTTAATGAAGCGCAAAGTCGATACAACAGAAATAAGATTGTTTGTTCTCAAAACAAGGGAAGAACCACATGGAACATAATTAACAATTATTTAGGACGAAATACACGAAGTACAGAAATAAATAGCATTGACGATAATAACTTTAAATTGACTAAACCCATTGAAATCGCCGATTCTTTTAATAACTATTTTATTGATTGTGTTCAGAATGACAAAAATAATTTCGCATCGAAATCTAGCGTAGCTTCCAAAGTAGATCCAATTGGCCAAAGTATTTTCCTAGACCCTACTTGCCCTTTTGAAATTAATAAAATCATTATGTCTTTACGAAACACAAACGCAGTAGGATATGACGAAATAAATACAAAAATGTTAAAAATAGTGTCAAAATGTATAGCTGTACCGATATCACATATCATTAATCTATGTTTTGAGCAAGGCTACTTCCCAGAGGAACTGAAGTTATCAATTATAAAACCATTGTATAAAAAAGGAAAAAAAACAGACAGGAATAATTATAGACCAGTTGCACTACTTTCTGTTCTGTCTAAGGTGTTTGAAAGAGCGATGCATCTACGACTCCAGAAGTTTCTGGATAAGAATAATATTCTATGTGCAGAGCAAAACGGTTTTCGCTCTGGTAAATCGACAGAACTCGCGACATTTAATTTAGTTAAAGGAGTGCTAGACGCACTTGATGATAAAAAAATAGTTGCTGGTTTGTTTCTTGATCTAAGTAAAGCGTTCGATTTCGTAAATCATTCTATACTTTTAGATAAGATTTATAAATACGGGATAAGAGGACCAGCTTTCTACTGGTTAAAAAGCTATTTATCTGGTCGCAAACAAATCACTAGAATAGAAAAGTTGTCTAAAAATAACATAGTTGAAAATTATGACTCAGCTCCGAAACCCAATAATAACGGGGTGCCGCAGGGCAGTATTTTGGGTCCCCTGTTATTTCTACTATATATTAATGATATGCCTAAGTCTACTTCCCATCAGAGCGTTCTATTTGCAGACGATACAACCATTATAATAAAAGGAGATAGTGCCAATGAGCTGAAAAGAGAAATAACCAATACACTGTATGAAATTACGAAATGGTTACAACATAATGGTTTGAAAATAAATGTGACCAAAACTAAGATAATACAATTTTTGACATCTGGCACAGCAAAAATGGATTTAAATATAAATTTTCTTTCGACTAATATTGAGCAAGTTACTCACACTGTCTTTCTCGGTATTACTTTGGATGAACTCTTGAATTGGGAATCGCATATAAATAATATTTCATTAAAAATAAATAGATTTATTTTTGCCCTGAAAAAGCTTCGATTAACTACCTCTACTAGTACGGCTTTGATAGTGTATCATAGTTATGTGTGTTCAGCTCTACGATATGGAATTATCATTTGGGGTAATGCTAGTCATTTACAACGTGTATTTGTCGCTCAAAAAAAATGCGTTAGAGCAATATGGGGTATGAAATCATCAGATAGCTGCAAACCAATTTTCAAGGAATATAAATTGCTTACAGTTCCATGTATTTATGTGTACGAAATGTGTAAATTTGTTAAAAAAAATGAGTACCTTTTTGTCAAAAAATGTAATCTCAATAAACGCACCCTTTGTCATAAGAAACTTACAGTTCCAAACAAGATTAGACTGAAATTATATAAGAAAAATTGTTATTTCATGGCAATTAAAATTTACAACGCATTGCCTATGTCGTGGACTGAATTACCAAGGAAACAGTTTTACCTAAAATTATGGCGATTTCTCGCTGGGGAGACTTTTTATTCTCTCGAGGAATTCTTTGTAAAAGTTAGGACTTTACGTAATAATAGTGTTATATTGTATTAAGAGTGCTCAGTGGTTTATTATTTTTTTTTTTTTTGTTTCGTACTACTATTTTTTTTTCTAATTTTCGATTGTACATTTGCGACATTTATTACATTATGTCTATTTATTATTGGTTAGTGACATGAAATGAAATCCTATTATTTATGGCATTATTTTAATTATAATTTTTAATTCGTTATTATTGGTTATTGACATGAACTGAGATCTTATTATTATTATTAGTGAATGACATTATCTTAATTTATCAATTCATTATTATCAATTAAATCAATTTGTTTTATTATTACTATGATTATTGGATCTTGACAAAATGATAAAACATGTTTATTAATGTATATTGCATGCCTATGAAGGTGAAACAATGGACTGTATCTAAATAATAACATCTGTATTTACATTGATTTCAAGCAATAAATGAATATGAATATGAATATGAATATGAATCCACATGGTTCTCTCATTCTGAGAGGACGCTTGTGCTGATAATAATAAAAATAATAAATACATATCACGGGACAATTCACACCAATTGACCTAGTCCCAAAATAAGCAAAGCTTGTACTATGGGTACTAGACAACCGGATAAACTTACTTATATAGATAAATACATACTTAAACACATATTAAACATCCAAGAACCGAGCACAAATTAATATTCGTATTTTTCACAGAAATATTTGCCCCGACCGGGAATCAAACCCAGGACCTCAAGCTTCGCAGTCAGGTTCTCTAACAACTAGGCTATCCGGTCGTCAATGATGGTAATTAATCAATCATTTGTGACCAAAAATGGCGTCTAATGTCCCCGCGAGCTCCGCCTCAGCCTACGGTTTGCATTGCTTGGGGCGCACGCAACGCCGCGCTCAACTGCCTTCTTTCTGATTATTCCTAATTTTTTTTCTCTTCTACACAGGTTGCATTTCTCAACCGATTCTTTTGAAATCTTGTGTGCAAGTTTGATAATGATACCTACGATTTTTTTTTAGTCTAGTTTTTATGTAAGATTTTTTTCAAAATACTGGAGCCACGGCGGTTAATAATGTAAAATATATGCAGGGTAGATACACGGAAAAAAACATGTCTAGTCACCTAAACGACATTTTGAGTTAAGCGGTTTGAAAGTTCAATAATTTAATAAAAGTGAAAAAATATGTGGTATTTTCAGATATTTATCCATATTTTTCATTTAAAAAAAAAGGTGACTAGAGATGTTATTTCTGTGTACCCTTCTTATCATACTAGCTGTTGCCTGCGACTCCGTCGGCGTAGAATTCATTTATCGCCTACAGGTCATAAAGCCTTAGGTGATTGAACCGTGTTTATTTTAGAATCCTGCAAAGCCATTGAAACCTGCACTCTACTAAGTTTTTCCTGTAAAATATCTACAACAAATCACATTGTTATGTAAGCAAAAGGGATCTAAACAAAAGGGAATCGTTGTTACAAACAAAATTGCCCTTTCAATGCACTTACTTGCAATTCATAGAGCAAACACGACCCCGTCTCAGCATTGACAAATAGCTTCTGATTCCCGCAGAGGTCAAATGCATTAAGCATTGCTCAAAGAAAGTAGATAACCAAATACTTCGCTGTATTCGATCTTTGCTGCACTTTAATGGAAACTTAACGGTACGTAGTGATCTGACAATTTAACATTATAGTATGAATTCAAATTTAATATGTTTTAAGTAGGCAAACAAAATTTGAACTTAAAAGCATTATTATGTTTAAACAAAATAAAACAAAACTTAAACGTATTATCGCTTGTTGAAAACAAAAGTGTCACTAAACAAAAAACACCATTTTATAGTTTTAACGCCACTTTTAATTTCAAAATGCAACGCACGAAATGCAAAGACTCCTACGTTCGTAGTTACCTTAGCCGCCAAGAAATGGCGGTAGTGTCACTTTAAACTTACTGCTCAAGCGTTGGTATAGGTAACGCCACCAGAGTTGAGGCCACGCACACAAACAACCACATCTCATGTAATGACAGCGGGATTTTGACGTTGTGTTGGCGTTTATCGTTTTAAAACGTCACTATGTCAGTTTGAATCCAGACACCGCGTGGGGCTGTCGCTGCGGTAAATTAAAAAGTGTCACTTTTTGCTTAGTGACGGTTCAAATCGAGTTATTCTATTAAAATTTGCTAAAATGTTAAATTTGAAAGTGACATGTTCCGTTTAGTGTCGTTCTTTAAATAACAATTTAAGAAAATATAGGTTATAACTGATTCATAAATCGTCATATTTTGAATAGTGTCCCAAATATAAGTAATAATATTAAAACAAAAGTGACACTATACCGAACTTTTTATTAGTTTTGAACATTTTTATTATTTTGAAAAATGTTTCAAACTAGAAGCTTAAATAGTCTTTCTATTGCACGAAATAATGAAAAACATGATGTATACAAATTTTGATGAGTTATGCATTACAGAAGTAGGTATAGTGTCAACTTCAAATGGCCATACTGAAAAGTAGTAGTTTTGGTATAGTGACACTTTTGTTTTCAACAAGCGTTATACTTACGATATACCGATATATTTATTTTCAAACTTTCAAAACTTATAAGCCTTATAATACCACTTAATTAAGACAAATCTCGATCATAAATTATTTCACTTTAAATGGAGTACCTACCGAACAAAACATTACCTTATTCCTTGTTTACAAGAGGCAGGTAACCGTCGCCAATGTCTTCTTTGCAATATAGAGTAGAAATTCTCATTTTCATTTTACTTTTAAACTTTTTATGCAGAAAGTCACTCAATAAATGACAATCCTGTGTATTTAGGATGGGTATTATAATGCTGAAGAAGCATGGGAAATGAAGATTATTGAGGACTGATATGATACTTTTACTGGCTTATTTAGCAGAACGTACAAACGAGTAATGGCAAGTTTTTTCTCTTTTCGTATGTATGAGTGGCTCAAGACGCATCTTGGTTTCCCAAAATTTAATAAGTCATAATGTATCATTCTACATACTAAACTATAGTCATAATGTGATTTATTTCTGAAACAGGATTTTCTTCAGGATTTTATAAAATGTCATCTTGCAGTAGGTTAGCTGAGGTATGCTTTATAACAGTTCCGAAGAAAATACTGTTTCAGAAATAAATCACTGTATTATGACTAACGTTGATTATGGAGAATGATACATTATGACTTATAAAATTATGGGAAACCATAAAGATCCGTGGGTCAAATCTTGAAATTCGAATTTAACCCATTTTCAGTGGTTGGGTTGACATGAAAGTCTGTACACGTCATTATGTAAGTTGGAAGACAATGCTAATACAGTCAAACCGAAATACAAATTTCAACTCTCTAGCTACCACGGTTCCGGACAGACGGACGGACGGACAGCGGAGCCTCAGTAATAGGGTTTCCGTTTTTACCCTTTGGGTATGGAACCCTAAAAAGTTACAGTCAACCTCAGAAATTGCTAAACACTAGTATTTTGTCGCAATAAACAGTTATACTTACAGTGAAGTTTAAAATATATCACGTTAGTGAAAGTGACAAAGTACTAAAATGTTCAGCGACTTCTGGGGCCGACCGTACAGGGTAACTCACGTAAACGACACGTTAAATTATTCTCACTAGTGTTGACAAATCTAGCAAGATGTTTTCCATATCCACTTGTTAGATTTACTTAGTTTTCTGACAATAAAAATAATAGGTAGGTACCTAATAAAAAAAAACATAAGTAGTAATAATAAGTACCTAAAATAATAATGATACATATTAATGGTAAGTAGTAATAGCAACTTCCACTAAAAAGGTTTTTTATTTTAAGTAACGGAAACATATTATAAACCTTCGGCAGTTTAAAAAATGTAGTTTTCAATCATTAAAAATCTAATAAGCAACGTGAATAACCGATACGTTTTTAATCCACTTTAGCCAAAAGCAAACTTCCAAATCCCATAAGCCTTGTAAAATATCAGCAAGTTTGTTCGGAACTCCGCCGAAGAGCTGCAGCTAAAGAGCACTCTGTACAATATTATGCATGTTTTATGAGCTCAAAATACGTTAAAAGCCTAATCTGTTTAACTCGAGCCGCGATATTTTTAGTGTAAATTTCCATTATTAGGGTCTTGCAGATTTTTTTGTTCGGGTATCTCCTGTAGATATGGCAAAAGTTAAGGGTCTATAGCCAATATTTTTTAAATACTGTATAAATTCAGGCGTTACTTTGCGGAAGTCCATGTTTTATAGGTATTCCATTTATTTCTATATTTTTTTGTCTAGTCTACAGCAGCGTTCCAATACGTTTCATCATAGTTACAATACGTTTACTTTTAGTTTACCACTGACAGATGGCTTGTCTTCATTTCATTTCCAACTTTAACACCAAACAAATAAAGTAGCTATTACAAAATCTGCAAACGTGGGTAACAGTATTCTAAAATTGGCTTTATTTGTGGCTTTATGTAATTTTACTGTACTAATGTCTGTCTCTACCGTGATCGAACCACTAGGCCACATGGCTTGACTTACAACTCAACTCTGAAAAGCGGTAATATTTTGTTGAATGTCTCTATGCCAATCACAAAAGACTCGGCTCGGCTGAAAACTTTAAAATGAGTTCAAACATTCGACACTGACCCAATATATTGCACCTTCAATCTTATGTCTTATGTATGTAAGAGAGGTGACAGATGGGTGTCGTCTATGGGCGTTGAGGTGTCGAGCATTGGTACGTTTACCTTACGTCTTTTTTTCAAGATGAGAAAAACAAAATAGCATGCATATGGGTATTTCAGAGAACCAAAGGCGACATTAAGATGAGTTTTATTGTGATTGATGAAATGTGAAAATTAACACATTTTCGACGAACTAGTTTCGTTTCACTTAAAAAGTACGCAAGTGTAACCCTTATATCTGGTCATATAGGTCATCTTACAGAATCGATTTTTTTTTATGTTAGAGAGGCCAGACAAACGAACTAGTGGGTGAATTGATTAAAATTAAATAAATAAATCACGGGACGATTCACACCAATTGACCTAGTCCCAAACTAAGCAAAGCTTGTACGTGTACTATGGGTCTAGACAACGGAAAAACATACTTATGTCGGTAAATACATAATAAACATCCAAGACTCGAGCACAAATATTCATTGTTTTATCACATTTTCCAGAAACGAATGGCAAAACTAAAGGCAGATAAGAAATATGTGAACTGTTTATAGGAACAGAGGTAATATAGAGCCATTTCACAAGCACTTAAAACTCGATAGCGGTTTTTAACACTGATGGATCTAGGATCATAAAGTCAGATATCCTTGCCTACGCAACGGATAGCGGAAAATTTAAAGTATGTTTTGTTGCATATACGTGTGCAGCCAACTGTTCATAAATTATCTAAGCATGAACCTTATGTTTCCGGAATAAGGTCTATGTACAGATATTTATGAACGCTTGGCTGTACAGATATTGGTGAACTCAACTCTAGCTGACACTTTTCATTGCCTAGTTTCTGATCTCGTGGGAATTTCAAAATTAGCCCGAAAGATGTAAAAATAACTTTCTCTGGAAGAAGAAAATAGTACATTGTGCATCTAGGGCCGTAAGTAGGGGATTACTAACGAGGGTCTATTAGAAACCCGACGCCGAATGACTTAATACTGACTTAATGACTCGAGTTTGTAATCCCCTTACTGCCCGTGATACACACAATGATTTTCATCACATTGCGAGAAAAAAAAATCCAAAAATAAAATTATTTTGTCTCTAAACACTTAAATTGAATAAAATAATGGCTACCCGCCAATACAGATTGTCACTTTTTCGAGTCATCTACCATAGATAATGTAAACTGTGTTTAGTTTAGAATTCGAAAGGTCATACGGCCAGATTCTACCAACATTTTAAAAAAATATTACTAAAATTATTGCAAAACTATTTGTTATAAATTTAAAATATAAAAATAACGAATTTTCATGAAGAGTAGATAAGTTTTGTGTTGTAATATTTGGGTTATAGCTAAGTTTTAAAGATAATAAATAAAACGTTGGCTGACTTGAAACCTCCTTAGTCTGAAATTACTTGTTTGCAAATTTTAAAACTAAAGTTAGAACTCCCTTGGGTAGAAAAATTGTACGTAAATCCATAACTCCCTTAAGAACAATTTAGGCCTTTGACATTTAGTATACAGACATGGAATAACACCATTGACGAGCAAGTGTGATGAAATATCATTTAATATGATTTTACTTTCTAATAAGCAAGTAAAGAAAGAAAAAGACAGAAAGATTAACATTATAACAGCTATTTTCTAGGTAATAAAAGTTTAAGTAAGCAAAGCTTGTATTACGGATAAACATACTTATATAGATGGATACATGCTTGAATACATATTAAACACCGAAAACTCGTATACATATAAATAAATACCTTTATTTCATACTTTATCTATGCAAGCGCTCTGTCACCTCTAGCACAAAAGTAAGTTTATATCCGTGCGCGTAGTCATATCCTTATCTCTATTGGTGCGAGCCGGCCCGGCCGGCCGCAGCTCGGTGGCAGGGATGGCCGCATATTATCGTTGCATTTTTTGTTTTTTGTTATGTGGGTATGCATTAGAATAAGTATTTATACTTTATAACGTTGATTTGAATGTATTTGCAGATATGTGTCGTTATTCTAACTTTTGGTGTATTGTTTTATTAAATTACTAGTCTTCCGTCCGCGGCTTCGCCCGCGATGGATTAGTTTTCCCGTAGAAAAAGGTATTTTCCCGAGGTAAAAAATAGTCTGTGTCAATCAGTGATAATGTAGCTTTATAACGGCAAAAGAATTTTCGAAATCGGTTCAGTAGTTTTTAAGTTTATTCTTTGCACACAGGAATGCAAATGTTTCCTCTTTATACCTAATATCAGTGTAGATTAATTCATTAATTATTAAGCATGCGCTCACCGATTTATATTGTACTTAATTTAAAATAAGTTTGTCTCATGTAAGTGAAATGTATTCTTATGAGATAATAAAGATCTTTGAACCTAAGTAAAAAGAACCTGAAAAAGCGATATCGGATAATTTGAACGCTGAAGAGTGCATGGTGGGAATTTTCAGGTTAATATAATTTATAACAAAAAACTTTGAAAATGATGGTTTCTTTAATTAATATCTGCTTTTTAATAAGCCCGTTTCTTTGCTGGTGTTATTTTTATGTTGAAAAAAAAAAAATTCTTCGGTCTATCCGTGATCAGTGCGAGCCCGGATTCGAACCCACGACCCTCTGCTTGAGAGGGAATAGGTCAAACCACTAGGCCACTACGGCTTGTGATTAATCACGAAAAATTATAGTTATGAGTGAGAATCGCGAAAGCTCAGTAACACAATTCGATTCAGTTCTTAAAGATCCAGAGACAATGGATGTTACCAGCTTATTGTGCTAACTCCAGAGCTTTACTATCGCCACAAACAACTAATCCGCTTTAGTGACAATTGAATGGAAGGAAAAACGTCAACTGCAAATGCAGCGAGGTATTTGAGATAATTAAAAGGATTAATTTTCTATTTGTGTTTAAAACGAAGAAACTTGGAGGGATTTTTAGACAATTATAATTTTAGATTGATACATTCCGGTCCCCATGGGGATTCCAGGAAAATATATACTTTACCTTATATAACTCTAGCTATAGAGATAAATCTAACCACCAAATGGCCTAGTGGTTAGAGAACCTGACTACGAAGCTTGAGGTCCCGGGTTCGATTCGCGCGTCATGATAGAATTTGTATCAAAATACGAATGTTTGTTGTCTAGTCTTGGGTGTTTAATAATATGTATATGTATTTATGTATGTATCTGTCTATATAAGTATTTTAATCTGTTGCCTAGTATCCATAAGTTCCAGAACCCATAGGCCAAGCTTTGCTTACTTTGGGACTAGGTCAATGGTGTGAATTGTCCCGTGATATTTATTTATTTAATGACACCTCACATTTTAAAATTCATCGCGCCGTTTTGGGCTACAAGGCGTGCCAAAAACCATACATACATAAATACATACGCTCACAAAACATAAACCTTTAACGGCAGTCGGGTAAAAATTACCCCCGCTACCATAGAAGTCTTGAAGTTGTTTTGAACTATTGCTAAAGGCACACGGCCACGTCAGCTCTGAAAATCTACAAACAGTAATAAAGCACGGCCTCACAAATGATGCTATTTTGTGCGCAGTCACGTGACTTCGTGAGCTACGTGTTAAAGCGTCTCAAACCACTTACCTACAGGAGAAGGCAACGCGTGCATATTCTGCCTAAAAATATCACAGACAACAACGTTTTTTTTTGCGTGTTTCACACTTGAGTGACGATTTAGTGGTATATTTGTAAAAAAATCATGTTGGCCTAGTACGAGTGTATGACCTGCCTCTCAAGCAGAGGGTCGTGGGATTTACCTCGGATACGTGTCTATGAGCTTTTTGTTGAAGGGAAAATGCATACGTTTGTGAAATAATTCGATGGTTTGCAAAAAATATCCAATCTACACTTGACCCGGGTAATAAGCAAGCAAGTAAGGGGCAATTTACAAGGAGATTTATTTGTGAGGAGTGGAGGGGGAATTTCACTGACAAGAAACATGCACTTATACAAAAGGAGGCGTTATTAAAGCTAGGAATGCTGGCACAGAATAACGACCTAATTAAGAAACAGAGGGTTTTTGACAAAAAATACAGAATCCATATAGGAGAGAGAGATAGTTGGAAAGTTGACCTTGAGCATCCGACTACAATTTGTTTTACGGATGGATCAAGGAAGAAGACGTCCCAACTTGCAGGAGCAGGCATAATAATACCCAAGATGAATGTTCGAGAGGCTAAACCATTAGGCAGATATGCCAGTGTGTTTCAGGCTGAAGTGTGCGCAGTGTTGAAGTGCGCTCAGATTATACAAGCGAAACTGAATGACTATCGAGGTTTAGGAACAGTGGTGATTTACTCTGATAGTCAAGCAGCGCTAAAGGCATTAAACAAGCCGACAGTTAACTCCTCTTTGGTAAGAGAGTGTAGAGATGCACTTAATAGACTATGGGAGAGTACGAAGGTTACGGTGGCCTGGGTCCCAGGACATCAGGGAGTGACAGGTAATGAGAAGGCTGAGGACCTAGCAAGGGAGGGAGCAGATACGGGATTCATAAGTCCTCAACCAGTACTTCCAATATCTGCAGAAGTCACCAAGGGGGTAATAGAATAGATAGAATGAAGGAACAGGAAGCAAACAGTGAGTGGAAACAGGCTGTAGGATGCAGACAATCGAAGATGATGCTGGATGGTATCAACCACAGAAGAACTAGGTATCTCCTAAATCTAGGTAAGAGTAGTTTAAGAACTATAACTGGCATAATTACTGGCCATAACTTGTTAAATAGACACTTAAGCGTAATAGGTATAAAAAGTGACCCCTCCTGTCCACATTGTGGGAAGGAGGAAACGAGTGAGCACATTCTAGCCGAGTGCGTCATGTATGCGGCAGCGAGGCGTGATGTATTCGGGAGTGACGAGCTGAGGGAGGAGGAGCTAAAGGATGTCAGTCTCAAAGATGTCCTTATGTTCAGCAGGAGAACGCGAAGATTCGAGGAGAGATGCTGTGTGGGAGCGCTGCTGGGACAGTAACCGTCGGCTCCAACCACGGGGAATTGGGCTGAATGACTGTGCAAAACGATCGACAGCTCGCCTGACTCAGCAAGGCGTCCCCATACATCATCATCAAGGGGCAATTTCTGACAAATTAATAATCTGGAAAAATAATGTATTTGATTTAAAAGTCAACGACTTAAACAGTCGATCCTTAGTGATACAGTTTTTACTAGTACCTACGGGGAGAAGAAGATTCATACTCACAATCGTAGGAAATATTGTAAGATTGTGATTGTCATATTTTTGCATGGGCAAGCACAAACATTATGATAACCTCGTAACACTTGTACTAGCATATTATTATATTATGTACACCATTATGATTTAATAGTAAGTCCGAATGTCAGCAGTGAGTAAGTTGTGAAAAAATGGAAGGTAGTAGTTTTAATTTTTTATTTTTTTTTTATTCATAATAGCTGGGAATCTTTTAAAAACATGTGGATAAAACTACAATATGCTTTTTTTCCTTAATCATTTCAGCTTTAAAAAAAACTGCACACACAATTACACTTTTAATAATTCTCCATGCGATTTTAAACTTTGAGGCCGGAAATGATGAGTATGTAGGAACAAAACAACAATGACATGAACGTAGACATGTGTATACCTTAGCCCTGATGAAAAATGACCGAGAAAATTAAGTAAAGCGACTCTAAATCGAAAGTCGAATCTAAAGCGACTCTCGTTGTAACTGCTAGACTTAAAGCGTGCCGCTTTTTGTGTGATCATGTGTTGATACCTCACCTGCCGCCTTGGGACGTGGAATGTCTCTCTTTAGAAGATTTACTCACTAGCTTGCCAATATTTACCTATACTAAAGTACTTCGCACGAAGTTTTTTTCAGCAGCGATAGACGATGAAGTAAAAGTCAACTGCAACAATCCTACAAATTAAGGATTAAAGTTAATGCTGTATAAAGTGTATTTTTTTCTGAAATAAACAGTTAAATTTTAAATTTTCATTTATTTTTTTATTTTTTATGAAAGTAAAATGCCGGGTTCACAGCTCTGAGTTTTTCGGAATTTGTGTTATACCTATAATTACATTTGAAATTTACCATGAGGTTTACGCTGAAGCAAAACATCGTGAGGAAACCTACGCACACTTGAGAAGAAATTCGATGGTGTGTGTGAAGTTCATAATCCGCACTGGGCCTGCGTGGTAACTACGGCTCAAGGCCTCTCATAGGCTGAGATGACAAGTCAGTGAAGTCTGTTTTCAAAAAAAAACCTTTTCATTATATTTCTTACTTAAGAAAATTATCATGTTAGTTATGTTTGGGATGGAGTCAATCAATAATAAAAGGAGAAGGATCGTCAATGTCACCTTCGTCATTATTTTAATGAAACTTCCGTTATCTTCGTTAACTGCTGAAAAGTGAAATCAATTTTGTACTCGTGTCTTCACGGTGACATCTTTTAATAAATATGTGATATCGCCAGTAATTCGGAGTAGATAATAAAAATTTCAAAAACATCAATTATCACTGATATCAAAAATCAGAAAACAAGAGCTTCTATTGTGGCTGTATGTTATACAAAATTGTGCCGTAATAGTTAACTGCATCACGTCGTGTCGGTTGGTTTACAAACAAATTCATGTTAATATCATATCCGAGATTCAAAGCCTACCTTTTTGTCAAATTGGTAAAGACACTCAGAATAATGTTACGTCTGCACAAAACACGATCTCTTTTATATTCATTATTATAAAGAAGCTATAAATAAAACATACAACAATGGGGGAATCAATATCACGCTATCTTGAGTGAGCATTATATGAAGAAAGGCGGTCTGGAGTGAGTTCACCGCACATACATAAATGTAAATTAACATTTAGTGTAGTAAATACACATGCACACCCCTGAAGGGGAATTATCATACGAGCTAGCGTTCGCTTGCTTTCAAATGGTGCAGATATTTCTGTAAACAGTTCCGAGATTGTATTTTTGACATGATTTTGGATCCGACTTTTGCTCCACGAATAAAGTCCTCGGAAACATGTCGTACAATCGTCGATAAACATACAAGAAAAACCAGGCAGTTTTCATTGTTATTTACGTAATTATTCAACGAAAGTGTATCCTATATTTTGATAATTTTACTTAGGTATAACACATTAGTTTACTTATAAGTATTGAGTTTTGTAACTTTTTGGGCATCAAAATATACTCTAAAAAGCAAGTAGGTACGTTAATACAATCTACATGGTTGAAAACAGTTTGGAGTGGCAAATGGTAGAAAAAACCAAGACTGTGCTTTCCCTTGTAAACGTATACTATATACATTGTGCAATGTTTTTACTTGCATTTTACTGACTATAAATATGTCAGTAAAATTTTGAAAACATTTCTACGTTGCCGAGGGTCCTATATAAAAGAAAAAATGCTTTGAAACCAAAAGCTGCCGACTAAGTACATAATTTTATGTACTATACATCATATAGCATATGCCTATACATTAAAGCGCATAAAATTCACCATTTTTATTTTGTGTCACCATCAATAAGAAATCTAATGACCATCATTTATAAAAAGCGGTTGAACTGTTTACTAGTTAGGAGCGGATATAAGAACGGACAATTCATACAGGTCAAATAGATTCTTCCTTTTGGGCTTTGCCACTATCGATGAAAAAGGGTGTTGATTCTATTAAATGCATAGGTTTCACATGAATGAAAAATCAATGTAAGTAAATAATTACAAAAATAGGTGTTGTTGGATAAGCTCCCTTTATATCAAGCGTACAGATTCACGCCTGAGTCACACCAATTAGTATTTCCCCTGATGTAAAACATGATAAAAGAAACTCATCGGCAAAACGTCAGACAGGCTAAATCAGAAACGTTGTTCTGTTATCGAGGTGATAACCGACGCAAATGAGTTTCGATCAGCTAAACATTTTGTTACATTGAGACTGTGTGGGGAAATACGTGTACGTTGATCGATGACTATCGATGTCTCTGTAACTACGTCAGTATCAGATGAGTGTGCAAATTTTTCTTTTATAATTATGATTACTAAACTTCTTGCTGTACACTGAAAACCTGAGGCCGCATTGTCTAAAGCGCGGACGCTCGCGATAGCATTTACCATCTCTTCTTCGTGTGAGAGAGAGAAGTGGTGAAAACCATTGTAATTACGAGTTCGTTAGACAATAAACGTAAACGTATTTTCTCACAATCATCGTCACATCACAGTCATCATCACTCTCGTCATCACAATCGAATTCACTAAATTTTGTCATTAATATTTTTGAACATACTTTAGGAATACACCTACTTTAAAGCGAGCAATGTGCCGTTTCCAACAATCTCTAACCCTCCTCCTTATTATGTGACATTAAGAACACGAAGCGTTCGATTAAAGCGAAAGTTTACATAATTCAAGTACATGTTTATCCCAATTTTAACAGACTTTTATTCAACTGGAAATTTTAAGTCTTATCTCAGAGCAAATAAAAAGTAAAGACGGAGTTCGGAGAAGCAAAATAAGCTCGGTAAAACTATCTTTGCGCGCACATGATACTTAGTTTTACCTTGCCTTAATTTGTTCCTTACAGAATTTGATGTTTACTTTTAATTTTTTAGTCTGACGGTTTTTTTCTAGCTTCTGCACGTATATAATAAATGTCATTGATTATGATCGGTTATAAAAAGTGTTCTGTCAACCGTCAAATTTAATATCCTCAGGTTTAAAACCTTCCAGTTTTCTTTAGCGACTAATTGTGACAAGCAGCTTTAGTGAAACTTTCATCGATTACAATCTGTGTCCACCGATGACGCATTTTGGTGGTTGAGTAGTCAAGGAAACTGAATCACGTTCCAGAGAGAACCCTTTTCATTGCAAATGCCATGTTGACGTTCTATACATCTGTCAAAGAAATTATCATGAAATTGGTTGTGAAAACGTTCCACCCTGGTATACGATTCAGTTTTCTTGATTGTACCTAGAGAAATGAAAAAAGATAAAAAGCACTCACCATAATACTGTTCGCGTAGAGTGTATCGTAGGATTCTGCTTTCGAGCACACATTTCTCAATTTGTAAGGTTTCTTCAGCGGCGGCGGCGGCTGCGTATGCCCATGTTTGTGCGAGGGAGACGCCTGTTGTTTCTCAACTCCAACATGAATCGAATTCGGCTTGTTGTCCTTCTCTTTCACATGCTTGTTGTTCGGAGTTAGATTGTTCTTCGTAAAGTTGCCGATTTGCTCGAACATACTTGTCAGGTGTTGGGACATCATTTTGAATGATTCTGTCTACTTAACCAAATTCGAATATTCGCATGTTCTTCTTACACTGTACGGAAATTAACTATGATGGTCAAATTATATCTGTGACTAGTCTGTTTTGTTTGTAAATTTGTCACTAATTATTCGTCGGAATTAGGTAACTTTAATTGCATGTGCTATAAATGGAGACAAGAGAATAAATAGAACTTTACTTAGAAACAGCACAAGAACAGCTATTTATCCATTAAGTCGAGAGTTTACCTATTATGAATATTCAGGACTTGTTTGAGTTTGTAATAAAGCCGTGTCGAAAGTTTTCCGAATAACTGCCTCGTGACATGTTCGTACGAGTTCACGCGTATACAGTGCTGATGTCTTTTTGAACTGTTTGTCAGAATTAACAGCATTTTTTTTATTTATGCCATTTGTTAACAAATTTTTAACTGGCTACCCCTAACACCTCCATACAAACTTTCACGTTTATTAAGAAGTATAAGATTGAGTAACATGCATATTCGGAATCAGTTAAAAACCCTCCGGTCACGTGGTTCGACAACGTTGTCCGACATGTCGGACGACGAGGAATTTTGATTCCTTGCTGTCCGACATTTCGGACTATCAGGATTTTTTTATTCCACTTAGTTCGACCATCAGATCAAGAGGATATTTAAAAATACACTTGTTTTCGACCCGCAAACCACGAGGATTTTTAGAATTCCATTTGGTTCGCCCCTCGAACCACGAGGATCATTGAATTCCACTTAGTTCGACCCTCAAACTATGTCGATTGCTATATATTAAACACAGATAATATAATAAAAAACAAATACTTATGCCCTCTTTATTCAATCTTAAAAGATCTTTAAGGTACACTAATACGGCAGTTTTTGACCATAAGCCTTAAAATAAGAAATCCTTAAAAAAATATGTTTTTTCTGACCATACTTACCATATAAACTACAACCACCGCAGATTTAAAAAAAAAAACCTTTTATTCCATCCAGTCTTACCAGTTAGTTCGATGGTCAAACTGTTTGGATTTTTTTTCCAAATTGTGTGAGTTTCCAAATATCTGTCAGTATATTTGTCAGTGTATAATTCACTCGAATCTTAATGCTGTCCATAACCATCTTGAGACAGTGAAGCCAGCCCTGTTATTTTTAACCGAGACGCAGATATCCCCCCCTTCTGACATCACTTACCTGCGCTACCCGGGGTACAACGTGGAGCACTCTTTTGTGCCGCGTGCTGGGGTCTGCGTCTATGTCAGGGAGGATATGTGCGTCCGTCGCCTCAGCAGCCTCGAAGCAGGGGACCTGTCTGTTATCTGGCTACGCGTAGATTGCGACGACCATCCTCGTATCTACGCCTGCCTCTACAGGTCCCATAGTGGAGATGCCGAAACTGATCGACTCATTGAGCACGTCCAATCGGTGGCGGATTCCCTCCTTCAGCAGATCCCCTCCGCTGAAATGGTCATTTTGGGCGATTTCAATGCCCATCATGCCGATTGGCTAGGGTCACGCACAACTGACCATGCGGGGAGATCTGTGTATGACTTCGCTTTGGCCTACGGCTTGACCCAACTGGTTGCCTCGCCTACGAGGATACCGGACGTGGACGATCATGTTCCTTCCTTGCTGGACCTCATGCTGACCTCTCACCCAGACACTTATCGGGTTTCTGTTGACGCACCACTAGGCTCATCTGATCACTGTCTAGTCCATAGCATTGTGCCTCTCACAAGACCGACGCGCTCTCAATTTGAAACAAGCCGCTGTGTCTGGCATTATAAATCAGCGGACTGGGACGGGATGCGTACCTTCTTTGCATCCTACCCTTGGGCTCAGGTCTGCTTCTCGGCGTCTGATCCGAACGCTACCGTTAGCGCCGACTCTATCACCGATGTAATCCATCAGGGAATGGAATTATATATTCCAAACTCGTTGGTCCGCATCGGTGGTAGATCCCAACCTTGGTTTGGCCGTTCCTGTAAACTAGCCTCCCGTCAGAAGCAGGAATGTTACCGGACATGGGCTAATGCGGTAGCGTCTCAGGATCCCAACACTTGCGCGTACAAAAAGAAGCTAAATGCTGCCTCTAGGTCGTTTAAGGGAAGCATTGCTAAAGCGAAGTCAGCATTCATAGGCAGAATTGGCGAGAAGCTACTGCGTCTTCCCTCGGGTACTCGAGCGTTCTGGTCTCTCGCCAAGGCTGTCCTTGGAAATTTCTGCCAGCCGACCTTTCCACCTCTGAGCGCTAATGGTGGTTCCCTGGCCCACTCTGCGAAAGAGAAAGCCGATCTTCTGGGCTCTCTTTTTGCGTCTAACTCGACTTTGGATGACGGGGGTAATACACC
This sequence comes from Archips xylosteana, assembly GCA_947563465.1. Lineage (NCBI taxonomy): Eukaryota > Metazoa > Arthropoda > Insecta > Lepidoptera > Tortricidae > Archips > Archips xylosteana. The sequence goes on along the minus strand of OX387347.1, from coordinate 18,944,082 downwards.
GCCGACCATACCGCGGTGTGCTCACTTTATGCAGAACATTCGGTTCTTGCAAAAAACCGTGCGCAAGGCCCTTTTTTCCCTAGACATCCATAAGTCGAGTGGACCAGATGGAATCTCGCCAATAGTGCTTAAAATGTGTGCTCCCGAGTTGGCACCGGTCCTTACGCGTCTTTTCCGACTTTCCTACTCTACTGGCGTTGTCCCGTGTGGATGGAAGACAGCTCTCGTGCATCCGATCCCTAAAAAGGGTGATCGCTCAGACCCGTCCAACTACAGACCGATTGCTATCACCTCTTTGCTCTCCAAGGTAATGGAATCGATTATTAACCGCCAGCTCTTAGGTTATCTGGAGGAGCACCAGCTGATTAGTGACCACCAATACGGTTTTCGTCGTGGTCGCTCAGCTGGTGATCTTTTGGCTTATCTAACACACCGTTGGGCTATGGCGATTGAGAGCAAAGGGGAAGCCTTGGCAGTTAGTTTGGACATAGCGAAAGCCTTTGATAGGGTTTGGCACGGAGCTCTGCTGTCTAAGCTTCCGGCGTACGGAATACCTGGAAAGTTGTGCTCTTGGGTTGCAAGTTTTCTTTCGGGTCGGAGCATCAAAGTTGTAGTCGACGGCTCATGTTCTGACTTAAAGCCTGTAAACTCTGGTGTCCCGCAAGGTTGCGTTTTATCCCCCACGTTATTTCTTTTGCATATCAATGATATGTTGCATGATACCAATATTCATTGCTATGCAGATGACAGTACTGGGGACACGTATTATACCGGTCGCGCTAATTTATCCAGGGAACACGTCATTGAAAGCCGGAATATACTTGAGTCTCAAATTGAGATCATGCTGAAGCATGTCGCAGATTGGGGTAAACTAAACTTAGTTCAGTTTAATCCCCAAAAGACTCAAGTATGCGCGTTCTCCACTAAAAAGGATCCCTTTGTTGTTTCGCCTTGTTTTGAAGGTACTCCCCTTGTTGCCAAATCGTCTATTGGGATCCTGGGTGTCGACATTTCGAGTGATGTTCAGTTTCGTGGTCATTTGGAAGGCAAAGCTAAGTTAGCTTCTAAAAAATTGGGGGTGCTTAATAGAGCGGGATGGTATTTCTCGCCAGCCCATCGCTTACAACTTTATAAGGCGCAGGTTAGGCCGCACATGGAGTACTGCTCTCATCTCTGGGCTGGGGCACCCAAATACCAAATTCTTCCATTTGACCGCATCCAACGTAGAGCTGCTCGATTTGTTGGTATTCAGGCACTCTCTAGCCTACTCGATCCTTTGGCTTTGCGGAGGGATGTGGCGTCTCTCTGTATTTTATACCGTATTTATCATGGGGAATGTTCTGACGAACTGTTCGAATTGCTGCCTGCGGCTAAATTCCACTACCGCACTTCGAGGAACCGTTTGTCTTTTCATCCTCACCATCTTGATGGTTGGCAGTCTAGTACCGTGCGTTTTAAGCGAAACTTCTTTCCTCGCACGACAAAGATCTGGAATCAGCTTACTGCGGCAGCATTCCCAGAGCGTTACAACTTAGGGATCTTTAAAAAACGAGCCTACCAATTCCTAAAAGGGTCGGCAACGCACCTGTGATACCCCCCGTGTTGCGGGTGTCCATGGGCGACGGTGATCGCTCTCCATCAGGTGACCCGTCTGCTCGTTTGCCACCTCTAATATAAAAAAAAAAAAAAAAAAAAAAAAGTATAACTATTTGAAAAAAAAATATTAAAAAAAAATCGAAATATTTTTTTAATTTACTATGCCGTATTAGTGTACCATTACCTTAGAGATCTTTTTAGTTTGAATAAAGAGGACATATTTGTTTTTGAACCTTCGTGGTTCGCGGATCGAAAAAAGTGGAATTTTAAATATCCTCTTGGTCCGATGGTCGAATTAAGTCGAATAAAAAAATCCTGATAGTCTGACATGTCGGACAACGTTGTCGAACCACGTGGCCGGAGGGCAAGGCGGTTCTGAATTACATAAGTGCTTAACTCAGTTTCGGGAAAAATAACGGATGTGACTTTTTTGCGTGTGACGGCGGCAGTACAAGGGTGTTCAGTCAACTTAGCCTACTTTACCCTAAAAAACTTTGAAAATTAAAAGAATTGCTTGTTAGTTACAAAATTTCTCAGTTTTCCGTTTCCAGTTTTCCCTAAATACCGGGGGCTCAAACATGTTCAACTAGTCGACGTTGGAAACAATGTGTCGACATCGATACTGTCACTCGTATCCGGCGGGAGTTCGCCCGAGACTCGCTCTGTTCGCGATTTAGTGTTATGATTTCTGAGACTGGGGACACGTTCAATGTCAATGAAGTAAGATTATGAATGAGTAATGTTATGACAGTAATATTAAATGAGCAAGCACGTATAGAGAAAATACTTAAGAACAGAAGAAATATTGTCAACCATTGTCAGAAATGAAATTAAAAATTAAAGAAATGTAGAAAAAACTTCAAATCGTATCATATTTTCTAAACGGAGGTTTATTTAAAATATTGTCGTAAAATACCCAGTTCATTTTGTGGTGTCTTAGAAAAAGCCCAGGCTAGAATTAAAAACAGTAGAGTTACAAAACCAAGAAGCTTCTTCGAAACTCATGTATTTTCACTGTTTCAATCAATTTATTATTTAATATTATTTATTTATTTCTTGGTAAACGGAGTTTCCTTAATTCAACCCCACTGATTCAAAAAATACCGGTCGAAGTAGTTTTTTAATTTACAGAAAAACTCTTCCGGATAGGGGCGATTAATTCTAATTTATATTTCATAAGCATCGTCGCTCAATTAAATTGACATGAGGAGTTCTCAGAATATGATTTCAATAACACATCAATATCATTATTGATAATTATTGATGTGTTTTTGAAAGAAAACATCGTGGGATCGAATTACTAAAAAAAAAAATTCCGGTCACCAAAAACATTTTTCTTCTACTTAGATTATAAAATTTTCTAGTCTAATGGTACCTCATAACTCAGTTGCGATTTTTTTGAGTCGATAACAAATAGCGTTCTGGTTTTATAATTTTTATCTCCACCAAAGAACATGACGTCGATCAATCACAAGTTACAAAAATGTTTGTACAATATTGGCTCCAAAAACTTCCAAAAAATAATGAGGTAATATTTTTGGCGCGTATTTTTTTGAAACAAAAGCTTTATAATAATGGGCCATCACGAACTTCCGACAAAGAGAAGATCGCGGTCAAGCTTGGCGTCTTATCGCCAAGTTTCATGAATTACTTTTATCGACTTTTACTCTTTGGATTGATTGAGATCTAAACAATCTTATTGTGTGAATTGAAGGGTTCTAGATACAACACCGCTAGTATAACTAGCCTTTTGACATTTTTGTAGATTTCACTGTTACCGCTCATTTTTTTCGTAGTTTTATTGTTCTACTAAAGTTGGAGAAAAGTTGCAAAAGGTTGTCTGTCTGGTGCACGAAGGCGGCAGAATTAAACTGCCAAATTTTAGTAAATTGACAAGAAACAACTAACACTTAATTAAGTTAAGTTAATCTTAATAGAATTAAAGTTATAAGTTGTTTTAAGTTCTTTATATAATATTTAAAATATCTAACTGTTTAGTTGATGATGATGCTGATGACTTATTTAAGTTAGAATAAGACCATTGCAGCTATTATACCCTACCATGGTGCATAATAAGCCAAGGCTAGAAAAAGGTTTTATTTTTTGTCAAATAAATAAATTAATTGTCTCAAAAGTATGCACTGTACTAACGTTCTAATGCCGTATAGAGATGCATTAACTACTTACTTACTTACATTTCAACTAGCAAAAAGTAGACAAAATTCGTCTACTTTGTAATGGTCTCCAAGATTAACATTTTTTGCTCTTATGTCATTCCTATAATCATCCTGTAAGTCTGGATTTGGGCAAGAATCCAAGAGTATTTATGTATTTTAATGTATTTTTAGTATCAATCGGATTCAATGCTGCTTGTACTTAGAGTAATTAATCTTAAAACGAATTTATGCACCTTTAGGCTAATATCGCTTCAACGTACGAATTTTATAAGCGTAAGTGAACATATTTCGTATTTAGAAAAGTTCGAACGTTATTAATGGGTTTGTGCAAGTTTCATTTTACAACTGACTTATTTTTACACTTTACTAGATGACGCAGAATTATACTTATGAAAGATTTTTTTCAATTCAGTTGGTTATTCTCGGCACGTACCAAAAGTAACTTTTCTATTCGTGACTTGTTTACTAATTAATGTAAAACAAGTGGTGGTTGGAATAAGCGATCTAAATAAACTTCCTTTTGAATTAATGCGTGTCGAGATTTTGTGAATTAAGATATTGATACTAATTTTTGTTCGTCAGATTGTTCTATACTGATTTGTGTAGAATAAGAGCACAGGTGCTAGGTACAAAATATACCTAATATCTGCTTTTTACTCCTCGGTAGTTAGATTTTTGCAGACGTGAATTTCATACATTATTGAATATTGATAAAAACTTTGAATTATTCGCTTTCCTCCAATAAACGTAAACATATTCGCATAAAAAAGTACATATACCCTTATGAATATATTGTGCCTCGGCTACAAAGACGTAATATAATATTTATACGAATAGAATCAAACAAAGTCAAAGTAAAGCAAAAAGGCTACTAGGGTGTGTTTTTGTTTGAGAGATATTAATAGTTTTGTTTTATTGATAACTTTTAAGTATTAGAATAAGGTCGTGCCCATGATGATACCCTTAATACTCTAAGTCAGAAACTATTTATCGACCGGTAATAGAATATTGTATTTGTAGGCAAAGCTTTTACAACTTATTTTTACTAATTAGGTACTTTGCGCCTTGTTACATTCTTTAATTAATCTTGCAATGTTCATATGTATGTATTTAAGTATGAGATTTTAAATTTGTAAATCACTTTCGACTACTTCCTCGTCTCAATCTCAAACGGACGGACAGTCTCAGACATTCTCCGCAGGAACTCTTCAACAGGTTTATGGCATCGACTTGAAATTTTGTAGGTGTGGATATGTAGTTTGAATGACAATACAAGTAAAGTTATCAAAAAATACAGTCAGCAAAAAAAGTAGAATAAAAAAGGATTTTTTAACAAAAACTTATTACTTTAATGGAGCTTTGTTCAGGTTGTCAACAGTTGTCTTAATTTTATTATCTACTAAGAAACTAAGACATTTTTCTACTCTTGGAGGTAGTTATATTTCAAAAAAATATTTTGTAGGCTGATTTAATGTTTCCATTCATTTCACCACTTTTATCAACATTAGACCTAAAATTGCTAAAAGTAGCCCAGAAATGTAAATATAACGTTTCGTGTGCTCTGCCTACCGCTTTTGAGGATGATGTGTGATGTGTTTGTGAATGGTTCTCGAGTGGCATCCACGGACCGGAAGACGCAGTGTAGGTAGGCCTCCAACAAGATGGAGCGACGACCTGGTTATGGTTATGCGGAGGGCACGGGACCGATCTGTTTGGCGAGCCTTGGCCGATATTCGGCAGTGGACGTCTTTCGGCTGAAATGATGATGATGATGATGATGATGTGTGATGTGTGTGTTATTTAATTTCATAGTTTATTTTTGTGTATTAATGTCGTAATTAATGTATTTTATTTATTAAGCTATAACAATTAAGAAAAAATTTCATAGTGTTTTCTTTTTCATTCTCAAAACATAGCTTTAGGATTATTAGAACAAAAAATTCCGCTGTACTTAGGCATTTTTTAAATAATGAAAGCTGAAGTATAAACTTCGTCCATGATATTTTTTTGCTTGTAAGGTTTACTCAGTCATCACGGTCTGAAGCGGTGTAATATGAACTAAAATATTGTACAAGTCATGCGTAAGCAAGATTATGTTCAGTTTGAAAATAAAAGGGTCGGTCACGTGGGTGTCTAAAGCTCATCTGCACGTGAAAATGTGGAACGAGCGGCTACGTCGTTAGATATAACGGGGGAAAATTCACCTAGTTTCTCGATGAGTGGCCACTGGTAGACTTAAAGGCTAGGTCAGAATTCAACTCCAGCTAGAATTGAATTGTTTCTCGTGATAAAAATCATTCTAGACTCTTCACAAGGAAAAAAATGAGAGCGTAACTTCTACTTTTTTTCAAACTTTCAGTTTGCAAAAACAGTTTGGTTGGTGTGAAATTGTGTTTTACACGGCGGAAAAAAGTATAATTGTTATATAAACTAGCCTAGTTTTTTCGGTATTATTATTTAGTTTAAACATGAATAAGCATTTATTATAATATCTTTATAATTCTTAGTGAGAAATAAAGTTCTAAACCTAAATAATGATAGGTACAAGGTTTTGGCCTCCAAAGACTTCAGTAAGTATTGAGAACTTCGCCAAAATTTTCGGATTGTTTTACGAATATGCATACAATGCCAGAAGCAAAATTTTCTTAGTTTATTTTAATAGTTTCAAGTGTTAATTTTTAATAATATTATGTTAAACGAGGTAGTCTAATGGCCGACCTTACCTATATTCTGATCAGAAAAGTCTTTTCAAATTTTATCTGCCTTAAAATATTGTAATGAGCAGATACTTACAATTTGAATTTGATAGTATATTATGCAATAAGTTGTGTTATTAGCGTACATTTTCAATTTGCTTCTTCCATAAATACCTTCACAAACTCCGAAAAACATTTCTAAAGAAAAGAAGTTAAAAAGTTTGACCACGGTTGTAATCGACTTGGTTCTGTAAACATGATATTATTACAGTCATTACGTGACGTAATTAAGGTTTTGGTGACGTCATCAAAATAATCTTGGTAATTTTCACACCGAAGAGGACGTGATGAGAAATTAATTCAATAGTTTGTAAAGAGCTTACTGAGCTGGTTTTTAGGGATAATGAGTTTAGAATCACTGACGCATTCATGGGGCCGGGCTAATAAGGTTTATCGGAGACCTTGTTTATTAGGTTTATTAAAATTAGGGACATTGCTGAGCTTTTCCGTTGCTACTTTAAAGTTGGTAGCCGCAGTTTTAGTGGATTGTAATAAATTATAAATTAGTTACTATGAGTACAAATGCCTGGGTCGAAGAGTAATAAGTGGGTGTTTAATTTTTAGCGAACTTTTGCCGTAAGTATTTTAAGTTGTCAAATACATTCTAAAACTTTTTAATCTTGGTACTGGCAAGTTAAACCTCCGTGAATTAATTAGGTATTACTAAAGACTTTTAGTTCGCAATTTTCATAAAACTTGTAGCCAATAAAAAGTGACAAAGTTACATGACAGACGAGGCAAAGACTTTCCAAAACTTACTTAAACTTTGAAACTTCGTACTAACTTAAGTTCACGAGGGTGGACCAGGGTGCATAGCGGAGTCGTCCGTTGGTCACCGTGGTCTCGCGAGTACTGCTGTGGCAACAGCGACCATCGGCAGTCAACAGAGTTGGACCATTCTTCGGGGAGTCCACTGCGCGCGCGCGAACAGACTCCACCCACCGAACTTTCGGACAGTATTCGAAAGGAACTTTTATCGTGATAATTGGTGATTTTGAAAGTTTGTTTCAGTTATTGTTTTGTAGTTTATGTTCATTTTTGCCAAAAGGTGATAGACTATAATTAGCAGTGAAGGTGGTGTGGCGCCGTAACAAAACATGAAGTCAGTGATGATTAACAAAGTTTGTGTACTTACATTAACTGAACGAATATTTATTTAAATATTAAAAACCCTATTGCGTTAGCTAATTTGGCTAAAATGTTTAAAGAGTCTCGGTTTTTTTGATAATGGTTAAGATTCATTTAAACACATCCCCGTCTGTTATAAAGTTTAATTTAGATCTTGTATTTAAAACGTACTATCTATGCGTTTTCGTGAATGTTTTCTTCAAATGAGGATATAAAGGTTTGTCTAGGGACATACAGTACCATCTTTCCTACTATTACTGTGATTTGGGACGAGTCGAGAGATGTTGCGAGTCGCATCCTCATGTGCTAGCCTGAGAACGTTTTATGTATGACCACGCGGCGGACACGACGTACAAATACGCGTTCTTGAGTCTACATAAGCACGACGACGTCTGTACACGCGTACGCCTACATACATCGCGCGCGCACTCTTCTGGATTCCGGCGGGGTCCGGCAATCTGCGCCTTGAGGGGTGGGGTAACTCGAATCGGTGCGGGGTGGAGCGTCTCCATTCTGTACGTTAGCACTATTATATATTCTGTGGTATGACAGTTAATCGCTAGGTATTCAAACGCTATTCATACAAGATGATTTTTTTTAATCGTATGACGTCCTCTTCTGAAAAATGGCCTTCCCTTAGGGTTTTACATCATCATCATCATCATCCCAGCCAGGTACGTACACTGCCAGGGCATAGGCCTCCTCTCACATGTTTTCCTTCACCGTAAAGCTCACGATAAATTTCAAATGTAATTTAGCACATAAATAAATTCCGAAAAACTCAGAGGTGCGAGCCGGGATTTGAACCCACGACCCTCTGCTTGAGAGGCCATAGGTCGAAGGCCACCTTGGACTTTGGACCGGTACAACTTAAGGATCTTCGAAAATCGATTCGAGCAAACTCTTTTCCCAAAGGGCCGGTAACACATAACTCAACTTGTGTTGTAGGTGTCCATGGGCAGCTTTGATTGCTTTCTATCGGGTGACTCGCCCGCTCGTTTCCCCCTTATCATATTAAAAAACCTCCACCAGATCATCTTGTTCGCTATTTACTCCACAGACATAGTGTTAAGTATTTATCTATTTACGACAGCTGAATGGATATCAGTAAAGAAACCCAGAATCCTCTACCTGAGTTGCTAACCCTCACAGGTATAAGGATGTAATGGTTAATTAATTTTGGACGGAATTACCTTTACGCCCTTTTCTAACCCTCATAATAAAGGATGGGTGTTAAAAGTTTAAATCTATCTTTAGTATAGGAATGTTATTGATGGTATGAGGTTGTGTATATTGTGTATTCTAATACGACTAAATACCAAATCAAAGCTGCATTATTTATGCAGCATATATTCTGCGTTTAAGATCCCTTCCGCAGCTAACAAAAGAGCTGATAACTTTGAAACGGCTGAACCAATTTTGATGAAACATGTCTAAGAACCATCACCAAGAAACCTGCTTTCCAATAAATAAAAAAACCGCATCTGAATCGGTTCACCCGGTTAAGAGCTATGATGCCACAGACAGACACACGTTATATACACTTAGCGGTCAGACTTATTACACCCCTCTTTTTGTGTCGGGGGTTAAAAATATCGTTAAATGTTCGCAATGATTAGGGTCGAAATGTCAATTGCACACGTCAAAGCCACATCATAGCTCTGGCAAAATTTTCCTATTGGACAGACGACATTTAAAAAAAAATAGTGCGTGCAGCTCCTCCGCGCGGAAGAAGTGAAACTTCGTAATGTGGAAATGAAAAAGGCACTTATACATCAATATGAACCTTATTGCAATAACTTAAAGAACTAAATTTACTTATGCATCCATGTGTTTAAATTACACACTAGATGGCGCTTTTATCAAGTCTCATACATTTGCACAGACAGTATGAGTTCTGCATCGCACTATCGAAGTTTTCAACATCCGTTAATATACAAAGCGAGATGTGTACCAAGTGTACTTGCTTCGGCAGTACATATACTAATGCTTTCATACCCCTCCATGGTAGCGTTAAACTTTTAACGTAACCTTATTGGAACTTTGGAAGTCGCATTAGAAGTTTCACTTCAAAAAAAAACATCGTACTCTTATGGTGACAGTTTGCTGTACGACATTTAAACTCAGGTAAGTTGGAAATTAAATTCCTTGACTGTATTTGGAGATATTTTAGCTGTAACTTCAGGTCGATTCAAAAGTGGAGCAGTTTTGCAAACGGCAAAGTGAAAGAAGTGAGTTTCATAGGTGAGTTTAACTGTCAACATGACTAGAGTCAAAGACATGTTTAAAAATCATTATCCCAGCCTAAATATGTCCCAGTCCCACTACAGGGCACAGGCCTCCTCTCAGAATGAGAGTGTTGGGCTGTAGTTCAGACGAGGGGGCACTACGGATTGGGAACTTCACACGCACCATCTAATTTCTTCGCAGGTGTGTGCAGGTTTCCTTACGATGTTTTTTCTTCACCGTAAAAATAGTGATGGTGTTGTTTTAGTGTGTGTAATAAATTTTTCATTTAAGTATGTGCAAATGTTGGTAGTTCGTGTATTATTTGAATCCTGTTATACGAAACCAAGCCTACAATGCATTTAGTCGTTACGTCAGTAACGGTTGACAGATAAACGCGAACGGCCGTAATGTCAGCTGTTAACAGTTTACGCTTAAACGTAAAGCACCTCCACCTCCGAGTTTAGCTGTCAAATGAAAATGTTTGCGATTTTATCTCCTTTTCTAACGGTGCAAGAGCTGAGAGAAAGGCGGTTTTTGCTTTTCAGTTGAATAAGCCTGTGATATAATTTTGTGTAGTGCAAAACTTGAACAGTTTCGGTAAAGAAAATACTGTATTTATTGACATAATAAAATTCTCAACTTCCTACATAGCAATTTATTGATTAAGATAAAATTTCCATTGCAATCGGAGTACGACGACTGCACACAGCTGCGATTTAAATGCATGTGCGGCTAATAGTTGCGGTTACGATGCGGTTCGAATTATATTCTGTCATTCGTCCCGTCTGTAATGGCTCTTCAAATTAAGACTACAAGACCAATAATAAACAAGACAAATAAGAAAACGAATACAAATATCACGCGAGTCTATGATTTAGACATAAATATTTTCCCGATTCAGTCGGAAGTGAAGCTTCTCTCAGTGTATTTGTTCAATATATGCGGTATTTATTACAGAGATTAAGCTTCCAGAAAGTAGTAGGTTAGTAAAATAATATGTAAAGACACAAAAATCGTGCGTAAATAGCAGGAGAGGCGAAAGGAAAACAACATCGATTCCGGAAGGAAATATACAGATTACATTCCTTATCTTTTGTTATTAGTTCTATAGCCAGTTCTGACGGACTAAAATACAGCGTAAGCGAACCCTAAAAATGAAATTAAAACTCATGCAATTTAGCTCGCTAGTTTCTTAACACTTGTACTAATGCGTAGGTTGTAGATAGGGTGACCAAAATTCCCTTTCTACATTGTACCAATATACAAGCGAATTACAACAGATAATACTAGCTTTTACCAGCGACTTGATCTGCATAAAATTTGTACTGTGAATTAGCCCGTACTCAGAGTCATCAATTACAAACGTGCTTAGAACTATTAAATGTGACAAACGAGAAGAGAAAAGATTTGGACGCATAATAAGATGGTTTGGTCTGACATTGCCCCAGTCGGGGAATTGTGATGGTAAAAGGAGAGGGCATTTACCCAAAAGTGAGATAATATTAGGTAAGCTAAAAATTAACAGTTAAGTAGGGCTTACGCGGTAGGTACGCGTTGGATGCTGATGGCACGGGACCGATCTGTTTGGTGAGCCATGGGGGAGGCCTATGTTCAGCAGTGGACGTCTTTCGGCTGAAATGATGATGCTGAAGAAGGTCCTCGGTACCAATTTAATTAAGATACATTTTGTCCACTTTTCTGTAGAAAACTGGGACCAATTAAAATGAAGTAGGTACGGTTTTAAGGGCCTAGTAATTTTAATGAGCAATTACCTTTAAACGTCATTCATTGACTGTAAGATAGGACGTAAAACAGATATTAAAGTATTTGTACAGTTTTATTACTTAATTTCTATATTTACTAATAAATAACAGAAAAGGTCATAATACTTTAGTAGCGTCTCCATTCAACAGGTAGGTTAAGTGTTATGTGTCGACATAAAAAACGTCCGAATCAAACAACGTTCGTTCTTTTCCTCATTGAACTTGTGTGACACACTGAAAGATATGAGATAGATTCCTTGATGGTGTAAAAATTTTTAATTAAAAAACTTAGTGCGTAAATTTTATATTATTTAATTACAGCTGTTTGACCGCAAATTCGTCTGCAAATAATTCGCTTATCACTATCCCGCGGGAACTATGCAATGTTCCGGGATAAAAACTATGTCCTTCCCAGGGTCTCAAACTATCTCCATACCAAATTTCATCTAAATTGGTTCAGCGGTTTAAGCGTGAAGAGGTAACAGACAGACAGACACACTTTCGCGTTTATAATATTAAGTATGGATATGAATTTAGGGTTTCGAAACTAAAGGGTGCCCAACGGGTGCCGTCTGTTTGTCATACAGCTGTAGGTATCTTTCATATTAATATAAAGTTACAAGTTAATGGAAACCTGATCGAAATAAGTTTTTGTTAAGAAGTATAATTTTAATACAAGCTTTTTTTGCTGACTGTACTTTTTACCCCTGGTTACTATTTAGGACCAAATTACTCGTCAAGATGAATGAAACGAGTCCAAACTTGATGGGGTTATGTTGTTTTATTACAGAACTCCTATGGCCGCCTTCCATGTCCATCATCAGATCAGTTCCATGTCACAGTAATTTATTTCTTTATTTGGTTCACCAACAATTGTTATTGTTATAATATTGCATTGTCATCCGATTTACAAATGCATGCAAAATTTCAGCTCAATCGGAAATCTAGAAGTGGATCAAATTTAACTTGCAATATTTGATAACACACAGGCAACGGGACTGGTGAAGGTAAATAAAAGCTTGTAAAAATGGGTGTCTTTCGGTGATTTTCTGCTTGATCTTAAAAATTGCGAGAAGAGACACTTGAAATTTACGCAAAATGTACCTACTGTGACTGCTAAGACAAGAAATCAAATTTTTCCTTGGGTTGCGCCGGTTTTATGATATTTTTTTAACAACTCCAACAAATTTACTCCAAAAAGCGTTCACATTTAACATTCAAAATATTTCTGTTTCATCATACAAAACAGCCAGAAAACTGTTGCTAAATAAATTATGAGACATTTAAGAAATACGCAGCAAACATTTAATTGTCCTTACATCTTTGGGCCTCATAAGAAAGCTCAATGCTCGGAGTTTTTCTACGGGATCGCATTAGAAATGATGAAATCCGCGCAAGGACTAAAGTCACCGACATAGTTCGAAGAATCTCCAGACTCAAGTGGCAGTGGGCAGGGCACAACGCTCGCAGAACTGATGGCCGATGGGGCAAAAAGGGTTCCCGAGTGGCGTCCACGGACCGGAAGACGCAGTGCAGGTAAGCCTCCAACATGATAAGGTTGCGGGAACGCTTTGGATGCGGACGTCACGGGACCGATCTGTTTAGCGAGCCTTGGGGGAGGCCTATGTTCAGCAGTGAACGTCTTTCGGCTGAAATGATGATGATGAAATTTTAATCATATTAATTTTTATTCTTAAGCAAGAAAATCACCTAATTTGCTTTAACCTTTTCAACGCCAACGACACATATAGGTGTCACAAAGTATATTGTCAAAGTGATCTTGACACAATGACATAAGATTCAAAGCAGGTTTACGTTTTGTCGAGACGTGGCGTTGAAATGGTTAAAACGCCCAACGTACATTGAACAAGGTTTAATCCTACAAAATACACCCTCGCATACTTTGTTATTACTCCCAGTTATGGCCCAACTCTCATAGGTATAATGTTTTTTTATGTCCCAGCAAATAGCGCCCATAACGTCCTGTGTCCAGACCTTTGCGGCCATCATATAAATGTTAGCCACATTACAAGAGATTTTACATTTTTAGCATCAAAATGAGTCTTTACAATGTTTGAGTTTACAAACCGGACGAATAAAGGATACAAAGTTACGAAAATAGGCATTGTTATTTCAGAGGATGGTTTTTTTCACGAGTTCATTCAATAATATTATTATGAGTAGGTACTCATAATAATATTATTGAATGAACTCGTTAGACAAATTTATGTGTAACGTGTCAAAATAAAAAATGTCAATTAAAAAAAAATGACTGAAATACATGTAGGTATGTAATGGTCATACATAAGACATAGGTAGTATAATATTTATTCTTGATGAACCCAACATTTTTGATAGTGTGATCTACAGGCTTGTTTACATTAGGTACATTGGGTTTATTCAACAATAATCCTCTAAAGTTGTCATTGGTATGAGAAAAATTTTCATGTTTTATGTACAATAAAGAGTTTTACATACATACATACAAAATTGTATCATATCCACTAATTATAAATTTGGTCCCTAATTATTTTTAAACTTTTTGTTATTTGAGACCTACTCCTGCGTAGGTATAGATAAAATACTTTAGAAAAGCCCCTCTTGCATGTTGCTGTAACGTTTTCGTATATACAAAGTTGCCGTTCCGTTCCAAATCAGAAATAGTATTTTATGCAACGGTTGTATAAATGAGGTCTTAAAAGGTATGATGTATAATTGAAAACGGCAGGAGCCCTTTTTAGACCAAATTATACACCGTTACATACAATATATTTTCTACTTCTTCCATGTTTTCTTCTATTCATCATCATCATCATTTCAGCCGAAAGACGTCCACTGCTGAACATAGGCCTCCCCCAAGGCTCGCCAAACAGATTGGACCTGCGCCATCCGCATCTGACGCGTTCCCGCAACCTTAACCAGTAAAAAATATCTCGGAAAGTTATATTTTTAATAAAAACCACATGAATTCAGTTGCTACTTTTAAGCCGAATTTATGCCACATATACTGTTACGGGCTTTGATCAATTATAACTGAAGATACACATTGCCGAACAAAATCCCCTTCAAAGAATGTCCGAACTTTTTTATTTGGTTGCGTAACAAATAAAATCATCACCTACACAGAAATTTGAACCTAGTCTTTACTTCATTACAGTCGAATTTCGGTAGCGGCAAAACTCCACTTGACAGCTAAACTTGACAATTTCACGCAACGTTCTGAGAAAAAAAGAAGGCCACTTTTATCAAAGTGGCGCTCATTTGGCTCGGACATTTTCGGGCGCGCGACTGTGGATCTACAGTTATAATTGATCAAAGGTTACGGGGAATAGAGTATAGACTTTTCGGAAGTATCTATGTTCTTGTTTAATTGTTCGTGACCATGTAAAAAACAGATAAAGACCCTATCTTACGTTTTTTATCTAGATACCTATTCCACGGCGGCGAGAGTGTGGAACACTAGCTTGCTTCACGAGCGCTGAAGCTGGAGTAGCTATAATAAGCCGGCCATCACGAGATCGGGGTAGCCTTGTTATTTTTGTTTTTGTCATAATTTCATTTCATTATTTTTCTTTTCTCTTAAGTGTTTTCCATTATTCATTGCATTTCATTTTTAAATTAATTTAATTTACTTCTTAAATTCATTTGAATTGATTATATTATTATGTATATGGAAAAGGACTTGTTTCTGGATTTTTTTTGTATAAGTATTTCATTTCATTAAAAGACATAATTTTTAGACTTACGATTAAAATAAATCATTATTGTATTAGATATTTCTAAAAAAATACAAATTAATCTACGCAAGTGGAAAGTGAGTGAGCAATAGCTCAAAATTACCTAATATTAAAATACTAACGATGTCCTTATTGAGGATGCTTTTCTTACTTTCAAAAACACTCTTCACTAACTCCTTTTCTCATCAAATATTTTCCTCCATACAGCTCAAGATACGCTTCGTGTTTCAAAATCCCTCAAACGTTTACTTTATGTCTTTCGGGATTGACATCGGTGTCAAATAAAGCGAGAGATTTCACGAAGAATCCGAACGTTGCGATACAATATAAATACCTCGGTAGATTCAGTTACTCCCTTTGTAACTAGTTAGGACGAGTGTGCCACTTAGATCACAAGTAGGTTACGTAAATACACGTAAAATAAAATATAGCTTAATTATTTGCACTACACAGCGACTAATTTGTCATTCTTAGAAGCCCGACGTTCCGACCAAGTTGCAACGGTCGTAGTTACGGGGTGACTGTTGTATACAAGCTGTCATTCCGTCTTCGTATAGTTTAAATGAAACTACCTTCATAAATGTTTATAATAAAATTGTACCAATGCGTCGCGAAAGTACCCGCATATTTTAACATTAGTTATTAAGGAAGGTTGGTTATAGTTTCTAACACGGTTTGAGGTAAGAATTTGTTGATACTTCGTCATTTGCGGACACAAGCCACCTCGCAGAATCAGAAAGGCTTGGGATGTCATACCCACGCGAGCCTATTGCGGATAGAGAACTTGACACACACTGATGTCCTTCACGTTTGGGGCTTTAAGCCTATTGAGGGATACCTCACTATATAATGAGATAACATCAAAAATCATCATCATCATGCTGAATTGGGACCATTTCGTGACAATTTGTCTCTGATATTATTTAAAAGCGAAAAAGTTTTTCGGGTACGCCGGTGGGATTCAAACCCACGTCTCCTGGGTATGCGCCCCAACGGGTGTTCTACCAATTGAACCACGTCGCATCCAACCGACTCCCCCGAAATTCTTAATCGCTTACAATACGCCAACAGTGGCGTGTGGTAACATCCATCGCAACTATTAGAAGCTACGACTCCTACGTTCCAAATTACATTGGAAATGCGTAAGAAATGATTTACCACATCTATTTTATTCAAATAATCCGTACTGCTAATAAAATAAATAATATTTGAATTTGTCTCTGTTTCCGTTTTATCTGTTTTAAAAAACCTTAAATGTCATTACCATAAATGTTTTTTTCTTTTAAAAAATACAAAGTGACAAAGCTCAAAAAACGTTGATACACACTTTGTTAAAGCTGCCTCTTAACTTGTATAATTACTCCACAGCATATTCGCCCAGAATCTAGCAAAAACAAAATGAAATTTCGATTCGTTGCCCGGGTTAAAGCCAATTACTGCAAGGTAATAAGAAAAAATACTTAATACGAATTTTATTAGAGCACTCTCATGTTTAAAATTTTTCACTTCTCATGCTCTTAAAATGTTACTTTAGTCTCTGCATATCGGGACTAAAGCTCTTTTTTGATCTCAAGGGATTAAAGTAAAATTTTTTTAATTGACTATGGAAACCCCTAAACTGCCAATCACGGTGTTTGTGAATGGAGGATTATCGCCATTTTCAGTAACTGGGTATAGACAATTTTAAAGCTTTCCACAGACCGAAGCGCGCTGCGGACGCACTGTAGCGCCCTGCGCTTCGGTCTGTGGAAGCCTTTAGGGCGTGGAAATAACCTCAAAATGACAACTGTAGAAAAAATATTTAAAAAATAATAATTTCGTGAAACACATTGAATAATTACGAATATTAATCTATTTAATTATAAAATATTAAAGATGAATTCATTTTATTTTGCACGTAAAGAAAGATTTCCTTTAGCTTAGGTGTTTTTAATTTGTTTTTTTTTTAAAAACGCTGTCGGCAAAGCAGTTCCCTGCTCTGTCGATAAAATAGCAATCCGCACTGTCGGCAAAGCAGTGCTGGAGTGTACGGTAGATAGAGCAGTTACGTTTGAATGTTAATATGGCGTGACTTCAAAATAATGCGATGTCAGTTGCATTTAATAGTAAATAGAAAGTATAATTAGATATAATTTAACAAAGAATTGGCATATACAAAATAAACTTAAAAAGTCGTTTCTTTATTCACGGGTAAGTGTTTCAGTTAACAATATATTTTGTGTGTGAACTTAGATCAATTAGGTTAATTTATTTGCCGATTCTAATGAATGAACAATTATCATTCTTACATGCATAGTCCAATTAGTTTTAACATAGTCTTTAAGTTAGAATCTGTTGGCTAATTATGCAAGCATTTAAAGCGTCACTTTACAAAAAAATATAAAAGAAAAGAAAAGACAGCGGTATTTTTTTTGCTATTTGAATTTTGATCAGATGTCCATTGCTCGTATGAGCATACGTTGTAAAAAAGTAATTTTGTACGTCGTTTTTTTCCTCGCATTCAAAGTGAAAAGTAGAGTGTTTAACGCGGGACTAAACTACCATAATGACAACTCGAATTATAGCCTCCCTCGCTATCGCTCGGGTGGCTAAATATCTCGTGTCATTATGGCTTGTTTTAGTCCCTTGTTGAACAATCTACTATTGTTTCTAAATTAAGGTGGCCAGTTGCACCTGTAACAATAATTGTATTAATGTTGCATATAGTGCAATATCGATAGACTATCGATAGCTAAGGCAAAACCAATAGTACTTATCAATAATTCAATAGTATCGTTAGTGCTATATGGTAATACAATCGATACTATCGATAGTATTGCCAAATCAGGCAGTAATTACCAAAAACAATCGATACTATCGTAAATGCGATCGGTGGTCCAAAACTATCGATATTATCGTTTGTTTTTGGTCACTACTGGCTGATTTTGCAATAATACCGATACTAATCGATTCTATATGATATAAAACTATCGATACATTTTTTCGTATGGTTCACTAAGTATATGGTTAGATTCATTACATGGTTAGTTAATCCGTTCTTATTACAATACAAATCATCAAATTTCATTAACACATGGCCCAAATATAGTAAGATAAGTTGAAATAATATCTATGCAAGTCAACTTTGCCATCTTAAATGCTCAAAACGTTTAAAAGGCATTTTGAAGGGACCAAGATTCGATATCAAAATTGGGTACTCGACCTTTATTCGGTTTTAATCACTCCTCTCTAATGGGGCCCCGTTGAAAACTTATTAATAACCGCTGATGTTTCATTTTCATCGGTTTTGTCATGTCATTGACCTAAATTCTATTATTAATTTAATAAATGGATTTGATCATTCGACAGCTACCTGAATTGAAATTTGGTGCTTAAGTAAAAACATTAAAATTTAATCGTAAGTATGACGTTAGGTACGCCATTGATATTATCAAACCGCACTCAGAATGGGACTGTCAGAACTGTCTTTTCATACATATTTTGACGTAAGCATATAGAATTACTGTCAATTCCAATCCCTATCTAATCGCGGGCGAATAATATGCCTATGCTATAAAGGTTTAGGTACTTTACTAAATGGAAACAACATCAGCTGCCAACACGACCAATGACTTTCACGCGTGACATTTTCGACGTACTCTTTAGTTTAGTCGCATACCTAATATGGAGTTTGTTAACATTTAGTAAAGTACCTAAACCTTTATAGTACGTATGTATATAATAGTTATTTTATGTGACTAGTGCATAATGAGAGGGATTAAAACACGAGTGTGGTTTTATGAAACGACATTATCTTATCTGGTGAAAAAATAACGGAGACTTGTGCATGTAGATAAAATTATGTACTTGCATGCACATAATTGGGATTAAAACACTCGTGTGATCTTATTATGAGACTCACCTTCGGTTAATTTCATAAAACCACACTCGAATTTTAAAACAGTCAGCATGCAGCAATCACATAAATAACTATAAAAGTCAACCAAATGTTAAATGTAGTTTGTATCGTTAAACTAGGTACATTATACAATGTTTACTCTTCATTGCATGCCTACTTTTATAGTTATAACAATATTATGGAGAAGAAAAAAACAATTTTCAAAATTAGCGTAAACGAAATAAGGACATATTTTTTTTTGTTTTAAAACAATATTAAAATATCAAAAAGTTTTGAGTTTTAAGGAACTAGGCCAAGACTTAAATTACCCGCGGCCAATTTCGAACAGTTCTGAAAGTAAAACTTGAATTACATGAGATTCAGTCCTTAACATTACTAAAAGTGAGTAAATCAATTGTGTTCATAAACTCAATATAACCTACTTAGTTATATTTAACTACTAAATATTTTAGATATATATAATATATATATATTATTTTTTTAAATAATTTAAAACTATAACAAAAAACAACAAAAAGAAATTACAAAGATTACTAATATAAAACAACTAATAATCAAAAATAAAACAAAGTCATAAAAAACTAAAACTAAGTACCACCACCCCCACGCCATACCTGGCTCAAAAGTGCCCATAATACCAGCAGCGTTGCCCCGCTGTATGGCCAGCGCAATCTGCTGAACCAAGTATGACCCGGAGCGGGGGTCGCCGCCCCTGTCCCGATGGTCAGACTAGCACGCACTGTGTGCCAAATACTAGGTAAGTCTTTGTTTGAGGCAGGCTCTCAAGGTCAACCAGATAACTAGGAACTAGTCATAGTATTTAGATATAACTATCTGTGCTTGGACAGAAAGATGAAATAAGTTTACCAATTTACCATGTGGCAAACTTTGGTCTATCATCAATCAAATTAACGGACTGACAAACTCTTTGGATGTTCCTAATCTTATAACATGCGGTTATTACCACAGTAGGTAACAAAACTTACACACAGTAAAATAGCCACAGACAAAATAAATTGCCGAACATAGACAACTTTATTCGACATCAAAAATATACTGTCTAACCCATGGACTTAATACCTAACCAGGACTGAGTACTAACTTTTATTAGTCAATCAAAAGTGAACCATATTACCAAGCCATACAGTTTAATAATGGCAACTAGAGACAGCGGTCCGAGAGATAACAACAAACTAGAGAAACTAGAGAATTGTGTCCCACTCGCACCAGTACTTGATCAACCTAATTAGAACGAGATGCAACTCTCTGGTTTTTTTTTTCGGACTCACTTTTTTGTCGCAGTACTCAGTCTTGGTTAGGTATTAAGTTCATGGTCTAGCCATGGTTAACCTATTACAAAAATTTCAAAAAACATTATTAGTTAATGACGCTGAAAAGGGAATCTCACTCACCATGAAGTTACAGTAGGTGCCTGCTGCAGCGCTGATTTTTATAGGCAAACCGTTCATAATACATATAATTGCATCAATCATCATATTATTATCAATGATTTGTTAAATGATCAAATGATTACTTACAGTGTAGGTACTAGCTGCTGTTGTCCGCGACTCCGTCTGCGAATAATTCGTTTATCGCTATCTCGCAGGAACTATGGAATTTTCTGGCATAAAGAGACAGACAGACAAACTGACGGACGGATGAAACGGACGGACAGACGGTCGGACGGATGGAAGGACGGACGGACAGACAGACAGACTGACAGGCAGGCACACTTTCGCTTATATTATTTTATTAGTATGGATTTCATACTGAGTACAGTTGCTATTTATCATCAGCCTGTATTAGTCCACTGCTGGTCATGGGCCTCTCCTATGGCATGACACTGCAATCGATTTTCAGCTCTCTTCCAATCCCTGTCCACTGTTTTACTAACATCATCGCCCACCTAGCTACAGGGCGCCCTACACTACAAGTTTATCTTCATTTGGTCTCCATTCAAGAATTAGTCTGCCCCAAGAAGTGAATTGGTATTGTCGGTTGCCATTTAGTACGAGTTAGGGTCTCCCCAGGTCCATCGACGCGGAATTGGCTTCAGCCGATCGAAAAAACCTTTATGTCAACACAATAAGAGCAACAATTATGTTAGAAAATGCAATAATGTTGTAAAAGCGACTTGGAATGTTATCAAGGAAAATGCTTCTCACAAGGATATGCCGAAGGGAATACAAAGGGTCAATCTAAATAATAAGATTATTACATCACCAAATAAAATTGCCAATGCTTTTAATAATAAATTCATTGATGAAGTAACAAGTAATGTGGACAGTAATGACACTGCTGGCGGTTCCTTGAGGGATCCTTTGCTATCTACCATTTATCTGAAGCCAACCAGTCCAGCAAAAATTTTAAAAGTTATAAAAATGCTACACAATACAGGATCTACGGGGTATGATAACATTTCAACGTCAGTCATAAAAGACAATGCAGACATACTGGTGTTTCCCCTTTGTCACATTATTAACTTATCGATAAGAGATGGATGTTTTCCCGATGACTTGAAAATGGCGATCATAAAGCCAATCTACAAAAAGGGTGAAGCATCGGATATGCATAATTACAGACCTATTGCTTTGATCCCTATTTTCTCAAAAATTTTCGAAAAAATCATTTATCAGAGACTAATATCGTTTTTTGACAAGCACAATATATTAACAAGTGCCCAGTTTGGATTTAGAGCAAACAAATCAACCACTCTGGCTGTTTATGAGCTTGTTAAGGTTGTGACGCAGTGTAGAAATGCCAGGATTCCTATTTCGGCGATTTTTATGGACATGTCGAAGGCTTTTGATAGGGTTTGCCATAACAAGCTTTTAGATAAATTATATAACTATGGAGTGAGAGGAATATGTCACTCGTGGCTTAAATCGTACTTAACGGAGAGGCAACAATGTACTGAAATTGTAGCTTATTCTGAGCATACTAAAACTTTTGATATACACAGATCTAAGTATAGACATGTGAGGGCTGGCGTGCCTCAAGGAAGTATGCTTGGACCTTTATTGTTTCTTGTTTATATTAATGACTTGCCCAAGATTACCAAACACAAAATATTACTATTTGCTGACGACTGTTCGATCATAGTACATAGCGAAGATGCGAAACGGTATGAAGATGAAATTAATGGAGTGTTTCATGATGTAAATGAATGGATGGAAACTAACGATCTTCAGGTTAATCTGCTGAAGACCAAGTTTATGGAATTCTATGCTCCCCAAGGGAAGTCAGCTCAGGTAACTGTAAGCTATAAGGGTTGCGATTTGAAAAAAGTGGACTACATGCGGTTTTTGGGTATATTTCTTGATTCTCACACCAACTGGCATAGCCACTCGGAGCATATTATTTCAAAACTGAGTAAATTTGCATATCCTTTGAGGAGACTTAGGCTGATATCTTCTGAAAAAACAGCTCTTTTGGCTTTCCACTCTTACATAATGTCAAACCTGCGATACGGACTAGTTTTGTGGGGAAATACCAGCAGCAGAGACAACGTTTTTAGGTTGCAGAAACGATGCCTCCGTTCAGTGTTTGGTCTGGAACAATCTGAATCTTTTCGGCCATTTTTTGTACAACACAGGATACTCACCTTCCCCGCTCTATATATTAACGAAGTTTGTTTATTTGTAAAGAATAATATAAACATGTTTCAAATAAGGAATCCTAGACAAAGATTGTTGTCAAAATATGGTCATGACATAGTCTGCCCAAATTCCAAGTCAGCTCTCTACTCAAAAAATATAGTTGGAATGAGTGCCAGGCTGTATAATAAACTACCATTGGAGCTTAAAAGATTGCCACCTTTACCCTTTAAAAAGAAACTTTTTAACTGAAGAGTGGAAAAGTGTTTTTACAGTATGGCTGATTATTTAACTTTCTCGGAATATCGTAATTGAACGGATTGATATAATAATGATTTAATTATAATTAATAATTTAATTTGGAAATGTTATTTAATAATAATAATAAAGTAGGACATGGTTGTATTTTTATATTAGATTTGTAATTAGTTTATATAATTTGTAATTAATATTAAGTTGACATTGTACACCTCATTGAGGTAGGATATGAAGGACATTGTTATTGTTAATAAGACCTGTTTGACTTATAACCATGCAATAAATTAATTGATATTTGAAAAGACGTCGATCGGCTCGGCTACGCGGGCCGAATGGAGCCGAGCCGATCGACGTCTTTTTCGCTCTTATTGCGTTGACATAAAGGTTTACATAAAGATAGTCGATAGATTTGGGGAGACCCTAATACTTCGGAATAACTGCCAGCGCTAATACCTATTTTGGGACCAATATAACTTTAGCGATCTTCAAAAAAAACAAGTCTACGTACTTTTTTTCAAAGGGCCAGCAACGCAGTTGAAATTCTGCTTATGGGCTGTCCTAGGGCGGCGGTGATTCTGTTCTAACAGATGAACCGCCCACCCGTTTACCCCTTATTATAAATATAGCCTACAATACGTCCCACTGCTGGGCTCGGGCTTCCTCTCAAAACGAGCCTCATTTTTAAAAAAAAAAAAAAAATGTTACGGGACAATTCACTCACACCAATTGACCTAGTCCCAAAGTAAGCTAAGCATAGCTTGTTTTATGGGTACTAGGCAACGGATAAACATACTTATATAGATAGATACATACTTAAATACATATTAAACACCCAAGACCCGAGAACAAATATTCGTATTATTCATACAAATATCTGCCCCGACGCGGGAATCGAACCCGGGACCTCAAGCTTAGATAGACCATAATCATCATCATCCCAGCCTGCAGGGCACAGGCCTCCTCTCAGAATGAAAGGGCTTGGACCGTAGTTCCCACGCGGGTCCAGTGCGGATTGGGAACTTCACACACACCATTGAATTTATTCGCAGGTGTATACAGTTTTCCTCACAATGTTTTCCTTATATTATCCTTCACCGTAAAGCTCATCATCATTCATCATTTCAGCCGAAAGACGTCCACTGCTGAACATAGGCCTCCCCCAAGGCTCGCCAAACAGATCGGCCCTGCGCCATCCGCATCCAATGCGTTCCAGCTACCTTAACCAGGTCGTCGCTCCATCTTGTTGGAGGCCTACCTACACTGCGTCTTCCGGTCCGCGGACGCCACTCGAGAACCTTTCGGCCCCATCAGCCGTCAGTTCTACGGGCGATGTGCCCTGCCCACTGCCACTTAAGTCTAGCGATTCTTCGAGCTATATCCGTGACTTAAAAGCAAAAAAGCAAAGCTCATGGTCAATTTCAAATGTAAATTCGCACATAAATTTCGAATAACTCAGAGGTGCGAGCCGGGATTTGAACCCACAATCCTCTGCTTGAGATACCATAGGCCAAACCGCGCCACCACGGCTTTGAGATAGATGCTGTCATGTAAAAAAACTCCGCGGCTCCATCAAAAAAATCCACGTGCCGTTTTTACAAGACAGCTGATTCCTAAAAACGGGTTATTGGCTCTATTGTAGCACACGTGGACAGACGTCCAATCGGAAAATGCCGATCACGTACGGCAATCATCTTCGGATACACGCACACCGAAAATAGATTAATAGTTAAGTTGAGGTGAGGTGACAAGCTAGCAAGCTTCATACAGTCCATTTTTAGGGCTCCGTACCCAAAGGGTGAAAACGGGACCCTATTACTGAGACTGTCCGTCTGTCCGTCTGTCCATCTGTCACCAGTCTGTATCTCCAGAACCGTGATAGCTAACTGTCTACAGTTGAAATTTTCACAGATGATTTATTTCTGTTGCCGCTATAACAACAAATACTAAAAATAAAATAAAGTTAAAAACAAAAGGGGTCAATCAAGAAACGTGTTTTTTGACTAGACACTAGGGGATCTTAACCAACCAATATAAAATGATCTCACACTGCGTACATTTTACTTAGAAGCAGGGTTCTGCTAACACTGGATTATTATAGTTACGACTGTTCACTGCGTATATTTTGTGTACGGAACCCTCAGTGCGCGAGTCCGACTCGCATTTGGCCGGTTTTTTACAAGCTGCTAAGTAACGATATATTTGTATGTTTATTAAGGTCAAGTCTTGCTAGTTAAATTTGTTTCACTTCTAGTGATCAAGACTTGAAATGTGTTACATTATGAGTCATCATCATCATAATCCCAGCCTATATACATACGTCCCACTGCAAGGCACAAACCTCCTCTCAAAATGACGGGATTTGAGCCGTAGTTCCCACGCGGGCCCAGTGTGGTTTGGGAACTTCACACACATTATCAGGATGCATTCAAACGACCTTGAAAGTAACAAGTCGTCTACGACTACCAGGATTCTTAGAATTCAACTCTGACATTTTCATTCCTCAACTTGCAGGAATTTCCATAACAACTAACTATTGTATGTTGTCAAATAAATCTTCCGCCTAATCCTTCACGCACTCGCCGCTGTGCAAATTGTCTTCAAGCCTTCTTTAACAAAGCAATGAACCGTCGCGTAACAAACAGCTTACGGACCTCTCACAGTAAAACATAACAAGGCATCTACACTAATATTATAAAGAGGAAAGATTTTTGTACCTGTTTTTGTATGTTTGTAATGAATAGGCTCAAAAAGTACTGGGCCGATTTAAAAAATTCTTTCACCAATAGAATGCTACATTCTTCCAATTTGACATAGGCTACATTTCATTTTGAAAAAAATTAGGGATCCTTGGTAAAATTTGAACAATGTAACCGAAGGTGTAGAAAAATGAGTCTTAAAATGTCTTTCGTCGAATGCGCTGCCGAAACTATTAGCGATAGAACAAAATAATGTACAACAATATTGAAGAACATCATAATGTCTACAAAAAACTCCGGGGTAGCATATGTCCAACTATTGTAGTTATGTCACTACAACAACTTTTTTCATTTTAAACATTAATGAAAATGCTAACCAAATTCAAACCATGCTATTTATGTGTTTATATTAATCCTTATCCAAATAAATTATTTTATGGTCAAGACCATTTAACTACCTATAAAATAGTTTTTAAATTATTTAAATTGGACTTTCCATTCAAAAGATATTACGAATTAAAAAATTCAAACAGTAAACAAAACCGCCATAGCGCCGTGGCCGTTGTTTGCGATGCAGTCTGAAAAGCGCGCCGGGCATCGCGGCGGGCGGGGTGGAGGGGGCACTGAAAATATAACTGTGGGATTTTTTTTAATATATAATTAATAAATAATAAATAATAATTTTTTAATAAATAAAAATATTTGTGAAAAAAAGTGTTTTATATCCAAATTTCCAAAAATAAATAATTGTCTACCCCGTGCGAAGCCGGGACGGGCTGCTATCTGATATAAAGGGAGTATGAGGATAGAATGGTAGGTAATTATTGTCCATACTTATAATATTACTAGCTGTAGCCCGCGACTCCGTCTGCGAAGAATAGGAGTATAAAAAATGGCATATGACCTATTCTCAGACCTACCAAATATAGACAAAAAATTTCATAAAAATCGGTTAAGCCGTTTTGGAGGATTCGATAACAAACACCGTGACACGAGATTTTTATTAGATATAACTAGCTTTTGACCGTGACTCCGTCCGCGTGGAATTAGTAATTTGGGCAGCTTATTTTTTTTATCCAATTTGCTTTTACATCAATTATGGCTCTCCTTATAGTTCCTCGATACAAAAAAATTACCCCCTCCCTGCACACCCGCGTTCACATTCACCACCGTACTCCCAAGTCAAGCGTGCCTATAGAAGTTTTACTTCAAAAACCCCCGATTTTGAAACATTCTTCCGCTCCTATTGGTGTTAGTTTGATGATATACAGCCTATAGCCTTTCTCGATAAATGGGCTATCTAATACTAAAAGAATTTTGCAAATCGGAGCAGTAGTTCCTGAGATTAGCGCGTTCAAACAAACAAACAAACTCTTCAGCTTTGTAATATTATTATAGATGTGAAAGTGTGTCTCTCTGTTACCTCTTCACGCTCAAACCGTATGAAGATAGATTGACGCCCTAGGAAGGGCATAGAATATTTTTTTATCCCAGAAAGGGGCATAGTTCCCGCGTGATAGCAATAAACAAATTAAAGCTACCTAGTTAGTTTATAAATTACTTGCTGTTGCCAGCGACCCTGTCTATGAAGTATTTAGTTTGTCGCTGTCCTGCGGGAACTATGTAATTTCCCGTATTAAAAAGTATCCTATTATGTTAATAATATTAGTTCACGTTTACTCGTATAATATTTAGTGGGATTTCACTTCTATTATGAATTTGTAAATATTTATCGCAACCACACCCTGTACTATCTGATGATCATTGTGGTGATCTCCTCCACGACGTTTCGGATGACGGACTAATTTGGCATGTTGCGCTCGTGTGACCGAATGACTCGCGATTCCAACTTTGTAAAAGCAACCACTCTCCTGGCCGCCTGCGTTCAGGTGGACAACTCAGAATCGAATATACCGTGATTTAGTAAATTCCCACCGCCATCTTCCCATCGCCACAGGACTATTACTCGTAACGCTCGGTGTCCAGATTCTTACTTCTTAGCAGGTTTCATCTTCGCGTGATTTGTTAAAGAAGACAAGCGATTGCGTGGGTGCAGCCTACTTTCTGACTTTTCTTTTTTTCATAACTGCTTTCTTTCTTTTACGGCCAATATATATGTAAGTTTTCTTCACGGAACCAATGTTTTCCGTGTAGTAAAGGTGTAGGAAAAATGTGTGCCTTAAACCCAGTTGAATGTTGGACATTTTATGACTTTGGACATAGTGAAAGGGCATAAAGTTTTTATATTCGCCTAAACCTTTATTTTGTACCTAATATCACGCTGATAAAATATACTTAGATCCCTTTAATCCAAAAAATTAAGTTACTAGAAAAGTAATTATCTATAATTTCGACATTTAGGTCATCAGTACGACTTTGGATTAGTACAAGTATGGGTTCGACTAGATTAGACAATAGACAAACATACATACATAGATATGTAACATACCTAAATTTTTAAATACCTACATATGAAAAATCCGAGACACGATCATTTTTCCATAAAAATATCTGCCCCGACCGGGGATCCAACCCAGGACCTCAAGCTACGTAGTCAGGATATCTAACCACTAGAATAACCGGTCGTCAGAGCAAATTCTTGTAAACAATGGAAATTAAAATCCGATGCTGTACTATCAAAAACCCAGTCCAATATCCATATCTTTAGTATTCAAGCCAAACCGAGCGTCTAGACCACAATCTAAAATGATTTATCTATGGTTTTCTGCGCATCACGCCGATCGATCTAACAGTGAACGGCAAAACAAGCAAAACCTATCCAACATGTTGCTTGGTTAGCAAAGGATTAGAAACCTAGAAGGGATAGAAGGGTATTCTCCTCTGCTACAGCCAACAATTAGCTTAAGTACATTCTATTGCTGGGAAGCTTTGGAAGACTGTCGAAATAAAGCAAGGAATTTTATTTGGTTTTGAACAACTAAGTATTTAGGAAGTGAATCACAAGATGTTTATTAAAAATAAGAATAATTTATTTGCTAAAATTTCATCATTTACAGACAACCGGTTTTTTTTTCGAAATATTTATTTTACTTTAGAATTAGTTTTTTCTCTTTAAGTGAATGATTGTATTCTATTGAGAAAATAAAAATCTTATATCTTACGATTCAGCTTAACAAGAAATAGTAGATTGTTCAACAAGGGACTAAAACAAGCCATAATGACACAAGATATTTAGCCACCCGAGCAGAGCGAGGGTGGCTATAATTCGCGTGTCATTTTGGCAGTTTAGTCTCGCGTTAAACACTCTACTTTTCACTTTGAATGCGAGGAAAAAAACGATGTTTTAGGTATACTAATCAACAATATTACTTTTATACAACGTACGCTCAATACGAGCAATGGACGTCTGTTCAGAATTCTAAATAAATACCAATTTAAATTTGTTCCGCGGTTTTTTTTTGTTGAGTGACGCATATTTAGCCAACAGATTCAAACTTGAAAATTATTTCATAGCTAATTGGACTAAGTATGCATAATAAAATGAATTCATCTTTAATATAATTAAATAAATTAATTATTCGTAATTATTCATGGTGTTTCACGAAATTATTATTTTTTAAAATACTTTTTATACAGTTGTCATTTTGAGGTTATTTCCACGCCCTAAAGGCTTCCACAGACCGAAGCGCAGGGCGCTACAGAGCGCTACGGAGCGTCCGCAGCGCGCTGCAGTCTGTGGAAAGCTTTAAAATTGTCTATGCCCAGTCACTGAAAATGGCAATAATCCTCCATCCACAAACACCGTGATTGGCAGTTTAGGGGTTTTTTAAAGTAAATTAAAAAAAAAATACTTTAATCCCTAGAGATCAAAAAAGAGCTTTAGTCCCGATATGCAGAGACTAAAGTAACATTTTAAGAGCAAGAGAAGTGAAAAATACATTAAAACTTAAAACAATAGAACTTACATAATCTTACATTATTGTTCGGGTAAAAAGAAAGTTGGCGTCGTGTCGTATCAGGAATTCAAATGGCTGGCCGAAGACCGCACGGAGTGGCGGTTACTCCACCGACAAGAGCATAGCTCTTAAATTTAAGAAGAAGAAGAATCAAAAGAAAACCATAAAAGAAACATTGTGCCGAAAGAAGCAAAAAGGACCGCACTCTGCGCGTTGCCACGGCAAGCCGCAATGCTGGTTTTCAGTATGACCCTTTAACTTATATATTATTACTAGCTGTTGCCCGCGACTGCGTCTGCGAAGAATAGGATATAAAAAATAGCCTACGACCTATTCTCAGACCTACCGAATATAGGGAAAAAAGTTTCTTAAAAATTGATCAAGCCGTTTCGGAGGAGATTGATAACAAACACCGTGACACGAGATTTTTATATATTAGATTTCACCAGGCTTCTTACAAAACAAAAACCAGCCTTTTCATTTAAACGGTAACAGTTTTTATCCTCTAATTTTTAGCGATTTCGACCGACTTTTAATATTTTGTCAGGCAAAAACTACGAAACTCAGCCAACCATATGCAATAAATAGCAGCGATGTGATATTTTAAATTAAGTTACTTAGTTTAAGTTTCTTTTTACGAACCTTTTTTCTAACTTTTTTATGATTTTGTGTGTGAAGACTAAGTTTCTACGTTTCGTAATAAAATATTTATAACTACCTGTTACTCGCTACTTTGTCCGCGTCCGCAGGATTTTTTTACTATTTTGAGATAAAAGGAGATACAAAATAGTTTGAGATACCTACTACAAAAACATAGGATATTTTTTTGTTTTATTTCCCGCGGGATATTAATAAACAAATTCTTTGCAGTCTGAGTGGTGAGCTATTGCTAGCAAGACCTTAATTGAAAGTTAATTGGCGTTTAAAATAATAATAAAAAATTCAAATAACAGTCATATCCAGTAAGTAGGTACCTACTGTTAATGCTCAGTGTTGCTATCTATGTTTTTACTAAAGATGTCGTCAATTGAATGAATACCTTTTTCATCGTGAGGTACATTGTCATTTCTTTAAAGGCATCCTGCTTCCATTTGCCGATAGTAACGCAAAAGACTCAAAGGCACGCTCTTACACAATGCTTTGTGGAAGTTTCAGAAAGTTTCGTACTTGGTGGTTGTTTTTGAGTTGGAGCTCCAAATGTTTAATTTGATACAACTTTGGAAGTTTATTGTTATCTCACCTAGTAGGTACCTATGTCTAAGTAATTAGGCGTTATGCTTGCTGATTTAGGAGTAATTAAACTTGAATAAATATTGCAATATGGCCTGCCCATTGCCATTTCAACGAGCTATGTGGCTATGTCGGTGTCCCCGGTTCTTCTATGGATCTCCTCGTTTCTGATTCGATCTCGTAGAGAAACTCCAAGCATAGCCCTATCCATAGCTCGTTGAGCGACTCTGAGCCTATTCATCAGACCCATAGTGAAGCATCACGTCTCGGATCCATATATCATCACTGGAAACACACACTGATTAAAGACTTTTGTTTTGAGGCACTGAGGTATTTTGGACGAAAAAATGTTGCGGAGCTTCCCGAACGCTGACCATCCGAGTTGGACGTATAGCACGCAGACAAAAACAAACAAACAGATCCTAGATTTGGCCGTTGGGGCCCAAAAGTTCTGGAATAGAGACCACGGACTGGCAAGCGCAGCGTGGGACGTTCACCAACGAGATGGACGGACGATTTGACGAAGGTCGCAGGTTTAGGGTAGATGCAAATCGCTTCCAATCGTAATGATTTGGCATCAATGAGGGAGGCCAGCAGTGGACATCCTACGACTGAAATGATGATGATGATAATGATGAAATATTGCAAGGACACGGATATTGATAATGGTATTACTTGTATGTACGCGACCATAAGTGGCGTAAGCCATATTGGTATTCATTAATGCTTTTATTGCTATGCTATCTTAGTAAACTTTGAGGTTATGGTATTGTTTATAATATAAATTGGCATCATCATCATACCAGCCTATATACGTCCCACTGCAGGGCACAGGCCTCCTCACAGCATGAGACGGCTGGGGCCGCAGTTCCCAAGCTGGCCTAGTGTCGATTGGAAACTTACACACTCCATTGAGTTTCTCCGCAGTTGTGTTCAGGTTTCCTCAAGATGTTTTCCTTCATCTTAAAGCACATGGTAAATTTCAGATATATATTTATGTAACTGTTACTTACCAAAAAAATTGTTTTTAAAACATCGCACTAGCCTAATTTGATTAACCATGTGGAATATTATTTGTGATTAATTAAATACGAATGCACTACTAGGTATCTTAGACATCCTTAACTTTGGCGTGACTAAAATTACAACAAAAAGCGGTCATTTGAACGTAGCCAGCCACGCCCCCACTTTATTTCCGCGCTCCACTACCCACTATTTGAGACCACAGAGTATAACTCGTCTTGATTTACGAAGTGCAAGAAGCCACTGCACACTGCTGCAGTATGGTGCGATCGCCCCATTACCTGCTACCATTTTCCGCTACATGCATCATGCGTTGGCTGAACGACAAATAAACGGTTTGCGACGTATTCAATGGCGTAAAGACTGTTTTAGAAATAGGTCGTTCAATGCTTCAGGAGGCTATCAACCTACCTATCAACATAAAGACGAAAAGAAAAAGAATAAAAAAAAATCTGAAGTGCGAATGCAATGTTTTAACGACCGCTTTAGCCTAGTTGGTAGTGACCCTGCCTACGAACTTACGAAGCAAGAGGTCCTGGGTTCAAATCCCGGTAAGGGCATTTATTTGTGTGTTGAGTTATGGATGTTTTCTATATATTTAAGTATTTATTTATCTATATAAGTATGTTTATCGTCGTCTAGCACCCATTGCTTAGTTTGGGACCAGGTCGTTGTCCCCTAATATTTATTTATTTATTATTTGTTTAATGTGTGCGTGCGTACGTGCATGGTATGAGTGTTTGTTACTTTTAACGCTAATAGTGTAGGAATTATTTGCAAAAAAATTTAGTGAGTCAGTAGCTGGATCTCTGGAATAATACATAGGCTGCTTTTTCCTCCACGTTCCCACGAAATCCCAGTGAAATCACGTAATCTTAACCACTAAGTCTAGATAGGTGCATGAAATTGTGCACGGATAGGTATTCTACATAATCATCATCATCGTCATCCCAGCCTATATACGTCTCTCTGCAGGGCAAAGGCTCACAGGCTTCCTTTCAAAATGAGAGGGCTTGGGCCGTAGTTCCCACGAGGGCCCAGTGCTGATCGGGAACTTCACACACACCATCGAATTTCTTCGCAGGTGTATGCTCACGATGTTTTCCTTCACTGTAAAGCTTACCTATGGTAAATTACAAATGTGATTTCACAACTAAATTCCGAAAAACTCAGAGGTGCGAGCCGGGATTTGAACCCACGACCCTCTGCTTGAGAGGCCATAGGTCAAACCACTAGGCCTCCACGGCTTCTACATAATAAGTACCTGGGCGACCGGGCTCTGCTCGGGCAGAAACTCGGTACCAAGCGTTTTCCCAGAGATAAGACCAAGCTAGATCAATTTTTCATCCCCGAAAACCCCCAAATACCAAATTTCATCGAAATCGTTGGAGCCGTTTCCGAGATCAAAACACCGGAGGGGTGGGGGGGGGGGGGGGGGTGAGAGGGGGGGAGGGGATGCGGGAGAGGGAGCGCGGGGGTATTAAAGGGGGGATAAAAATTTCATTGATTTTGCCGTAGGATGCACCGTTTTCAAGATATTTGACAAAAACACCGGAGGGGGGGGGGGGGAGTTAAGTCACGTTAAACTATCGTCCGTAAACCGACTTTACAGACAACCGGCTTTTCCTGTTCTGTGCTCCCAATAGGGAACGTGCACATAGACTGTGCTGCCAACTGGTGCCATAAGGGTGCCATCAATTTGAATGTTTTACCTTGATAAGTTTGTTTTACTGTCCGCATAGTCTCTTCTGTCGCATTAATGCTGCCGCCTATAGTTATTGCACGTTCCCTATAATACTTTTTCTAACAAAAAAGTAACTTTTTCTCACAAAAAAGTAACTTTTTCTCACAAAAGAAGAATCTTGACGTTTTCTCATGAAAAATAAACTTAAAAAAAAAACTAAAAATGTTGAAAAAAACGTGGAATCGAACCGAGGTCGGCTGGATCCGCGACCACCCGATTTCTAATGTGCCATTATGATCTGCTCGAAGTCGGCGAAATTTAGCTTTATATTCTAATGCAAACAAAAATAGCCGGAAAACACGAGTAAAAGCGATTTTCTGAAAATGAAACATAGCTAGATCAGTTTTTCATCCCCGAAAACCCCCACATACCAAATTTCATCGAAATCGTTGGAACCGTTTCCGAGATCCTGATTATATATATATATATACAAGAATTGCTCGTTTAAAGGTATTAGATAGATATAACGCAAAAGATGACCATGACGTAACTTTTGGGAATTCCTACCTTCTTCTTCAGCCCATAGCCACCCAATGCTGAGTGTAGGCATCCTGCATTGCTCGCCACTCATCTCGGTCCAGTGCTCTCCTCATCCAGCACCTTCCCGCCACTTTGACCAGATCGTCAGTCCACCTCATCTCCTGTCTGCCAACGTTTCTCCGCCCGGTTCTGGGTCTCCAGTCCATCACAGCCTTCCCCCATCTTCCATCACTCCTGCGGCAATATGTGTCCAGCCCACTTCCACTTTCTTTGGGTGATTACCTTGGCTATATCGGTGAGCCTTGTTCGTCTCCGGATCTCCGTATTTCAGAATCTGTCCCGGAGAGATATGCCCAACATCGCCCGCTCCATCGCCCTTTGCGTGACTTGCAGCTTGTGTATGACCTTTTGCGTGAGCGTCCAAGTTTCGGCTCCATATGTCAGCACCGGGAGGATACACTGTTCGAAGCATCTGCGCTTGAGACTAAGAGGTATGTCCCCTCTGAGCACGTTGGACAATTTACCAAATGCCGCCCAGCCTAAGCGAATTCGGCGCTGAATTTCCAGGTCTTGTCCGCTTTTTTCTAGGCTCATGGTTTGACCGAGATAGTCATACTCCTCCACCCTCTCCAGTACCTGTCCATGAACTGCAATGTGGGTGGCATCGGTGTTCTTACACATAATCTTTGTTTTTGCCATATTCATTTTAAGACCCACCATTACAGACACGTCATACAGTTCAGCGACCATGACTTCGAGGTCTTCCAGGTTCTCTGCAAAGAGTATGATGTCATCCGCGAAACGAAGGTGTGTCAACTGATTGCCGTTGATGTTAATGCCTCTACTTGACCAATCGAGAAGCCTAAATTTATAAATTCCTACCTAGTTGTCCTCAACTCTCGCGATGGTGTCAGTCCACACCTAGTGGGACTGTCAACGCTTCGCCTTCCGGTTCTTGATCGCCGCTCAGGAACCTTTCTCCCCTAACGGTTATCTGTTTTTCAAGCAGTGCATGATGTAGCCCGCCCATTTTACTTCAACTTGCATAATATTTTTGGGCTATATAATTATACTCTCATTATCAGTCTAGACAAAGTAATAAACGACTTGAAATACCACGTCTTTTCTATTGAAAATTTAATGTATTAACTTGTATTATAATAACTAATAATGTAAATATTCTTAAATTTTCCCGGCAGACCCTACTTAAAACGCAGTAAGAGCAAAAAAGCGATTAGACCATTATGTTCCTTACGCTGTGCTTGTTATAGTTTAATATTCAACCAACGTAAAAACCCTCTTACTGCGTTTTAGAGTCTGCAGGGCAGAAATATCATAATTACGCCGTATCCTAAATGAGATATTCTCACGCAAAGAAAATTTCCACAATGTTTTAAGGATTATTAATTTCAAGATAACTTAAAATGTACCTACAGGCAAGGTCATAAATAAAATGTACTTAACCAAGACGTCAAAAATATCTTTTTATATACCTCTATGTCACTAATAATAAGGTTAGTGTATTTGAAGCGAGGGCTGTATAGATTTGTATGCCCTCGACTGTAGTTACTTCTTTCGTTTAGAGGTAAATAACACTCGCCCGCATTTTTCATTCAGTCAAGTCACTGATAATTTCTTGGGCTTTTCTTGCTGTGATTGTAAAAAAACCTAATTTTCTACGAAAAAAATATTTCTTTACAAATATAGCTTTCAGCGAAAGTTCATTTATTACTATGACGCGCGAGAATCCAAAGCAATTGTGTCTGAGTGCCCAGTGTTTATTTTGATTCCACATCGATACATAATTAAGTGATGGTAAATTAAATATTATGATCGGCATTCGATAACCTTCAGTTTCTGATCGATCAATACCGTTACGTCAAGATTAAACTATGGAAACTATGAGTTCAGCCATTTATCTTTGTAAATAGTAGGAGATACGGTAATAGGAATAATATTAAACCCTCATCTGTTATTCGACGATGACAATAGTACATTACTGCAGAGGCCGCGAAATAGCTGAATCCCTGTTCGCGGCAGAGGCTTGTATAAAGCTTTTCTCAAACATGCAATGAAATAAATAAATAAAAATCCAAAAAATCAAAGTTAATTTATCCTTTAACCTATTTCTTTAAAAAATGATTTTTCTCAAACACGCTTTGAAATGTATGCGTTAATGTCACGAAATGAAGCCATGAAGTTTGTTGTTTATGGCTCCCTACATTACTTCTTGGCCTAGGCCATAAAAGTAAGTATGTAAAACCATTATTGTCCGCTGCTGTAACTTTTAAATTTGCTTACTAACATTAAACTGACAAAGGAAAAATTACATACAGCCAACTTACGACATTAAAAAAAATCTATCTTCTTTTATTTCTATAAAACCGCCTAAACTACTGGTGATGGATGGATGGATGTATGGATGTATGGATGTACGGATGGATGTATGGATGGATGTATGGATGGATGTATGGATGTATGGATGTATGGATGTATGGATGTATGGATGGATGTATGGATGGATGTACCTATAGATGTATGGATGTAAGGATGGATGTATGGGTGGATGGATGGATGTATGGATATATGGATGGATGGATGTATGGATGGATGGATGTATGTATGGATGTATAGATGTATGGATGGATGGATGTATGGATGGATGTATGGGTGGATGTATGGATGGATGTATGGATGGATGGATGTATGGATGGATGTATGGATGGATGTATGGATGGATGGATGTATGGGTGGATGTATGGATGGATGTATGGGTGGATGTATGGATGGATGTATGGATGGATGTATGAATGGATGTATGGATGTATGGGTGGATGTATGGAAGGATGTATGGATGGATGTATGGATGGATGTAGGATGGATGGATGTAGGATGGATGGATGGATGGATGGATGGATGTATGGATGGATGTATGGATGGATGTATGGGTGGATGTATGGATGGATGGATGTATGGATGGATGGATGTATGGATGGATGGATGTATGGATGGGTGTATGGATGGATGGATGGATGGATGTATGGATGTATGGGTGGATGTATGGATGGATTAATGGGTGGATGTATGGATGGATGTATGGATGGATGTATGGATGGATGTATGGGTGGATGTATGGATGGATGTATGGATGGATGGATGGATGTATGGATGGATGGATGTATGGATGGATGTATGGATGGATGTATGGGTGGATGTATGGATGGATTTATGGATGTATGTATGGATGGATGTATGGATGGATGGGTGGATGGATGTATGGATGGATAGATGGATGGATGTATGGATGGATGTATGGATGGATGTATGGGTTGATGTATGGATGGATGTATGGATGGATGTATGGATGGATGGATGTATGGATGGATGTATAGATGGATGGATGGATGGATGGATGGATGGATGGATGGAAGGATGGATGGAAGGATGCATGGATGGATGGATGATGATGATGATGATGATGATGCATGTTTGAGAAAAGCTCTATACAATCCTCGGCCGGAAGAGAGATTGCTGGACTCGTTTTATCCGGCCTCGTCTACGACTCGGCCGTATACCCCAAATCTCGTCCATCAATCCCTTACTTCACGGCCTCTGCAGTAATGTACTATTAATGATTCGCGTGTACCTAAGTTATAAACTTATCTGATAGCCCTCTTTTGTCCATAAAGATTGATTCCATGTTTTCATTTTACATGCATATCGACCGTTGCGGCAATTGGTTTAAAGCATGCCTCTGTTCCCGTTTCTCGCCGGACTGCTAACGCAGCGGAAAATTGATGTGAAAATAGATGGCATCTTGATTCTTTTAGGGTTGGGTCTGGATAAATGGAAATAAATATGGATAATGGACATTTGCGATATGTGTACGAGTTCTTATTCCGCAGACCATTATTACGTATTGAATTTGTCAAAAAAAAAAGATTTTGGTGTACTTATTCTGTGCAAACTTGACAGTACTTTGCTTTTCTCTAATAATTGTAAATTTAATGTTAGTAAATAGTACAACAATAACAAAAGTGGATTTAACTTTGAATGTAAGGTTTGAAAATTGTATCTTATTTGTTATATTATAAATTTAAAAAAAAAATATGTGTGTGAGTGTGGTTGTGCGCACCTTGAGTACGTTGTTACCCTTTCACACTAAGCAATTTGACAGTTTTGGATGAAATTTGGTACATGGAGTTTTTGAAACTTGAATTAACACAAGATACGTATCTAGTTAACAATATTAATATTTAAAAAAAAAATGCATTATTCCCACGGGATATCGCTAAGCGATTTCTTTGCGTACAAAGATGGGAGCAACGACTATAGTAAGTAAATGTGTAAAATACCGACCCATTTTTCTAGCTTCGTTGGAACCTTACCCGAAGCGTCGGATACGGGAATAGTTGATAGGCAATCAAAATTTACATCAACTTCAATGAATCCAAATTGAGAGTCCATCGCCATAGTTTTAACGGTTCAATACCTTAGTACTTCATTCGACTTGTACCTACAAATCAAACGCAACAAAAGTAAAGGTGAAATTTAAAAAAAAAAGTTTCTAAAAACTTTTTAGCAAACTTCAAAAAAGGAGAACGATTTCTTAATTCGACATACTTTACTCCTATGTTTTATTTACTTTTTTATTGATAAATATTTCTATCGATGTTTTCCCTGCTTGTAATCCGTTTTAAATGATTTTATTGATATATTATCTTAGTGGTAGCATGATATTTTTTTTATTAAAATCGTTTTTGCAATATTATTTCATTCATTATTGTTAAAAAAAAAACTTTTCGGTACAAGAAATTCGAATACCTGTTATACGCTAAGAATTGGAAAATCGGTACCCAGTTAGTTTGCTTTCTATTCTACGTGTTAGATTTTTATAAACAGGCTGTATGAAAGGCGTTATGGTAGATATGAAAACCATAATTTACTACCCTGTTATTCCGAGCAGCCTGCAAAAAAGATTACCGATACCCATTGACCGAGTTCGTCTTATAACAAACCATAAAAGCTTTTGCAAATCTAATCATACAGTATTACGTTGGAAGAATATCACGACTTACCGACTTCTCCGATCACTGACATTTATATGCTATGTCCTGGTGCGGCCCGTACCGAAGTAACGAGGAAGGTGGACTTACCCTTCTTCGCCGCCGACCTCGCTGACTGGTCACGGGTGATTCAAGTGCACAAGTAACCGCTATATATTTTTAGTTTTTTATGCTGTAGAAGTTCTTGTTACACGAGACACAACAGCAAAGTTTATTATAAAGATATGAGGTGACAGTGAATGACGTGTACCGTGGCATCAGGGGCTTATGGCCAGCGTTCGGAAGGCTTGCCCACCTCCTTGCACACGGCAAAACGGCGCAACCAATATCCTATTTGTAATTATAGGTTTTTAGGTTAAGATTGAGTTAGTTTATTTTTTTCTTTTTTATTGTGTAAAATGTATAGTGTATTCAATTGGTAAATCTTATCTTACTAATTAGATGGACATATCTGGTTGTTTGTTACTCATTCTCGCTATAACGGTGTGGCGGATTCTGATAAAATTTGGCACACAGACAGTTTATAACATGGATAAACATAACAATAGGATACTTTTAATCACGGAAAATTGCATAGTTTTCGCAGGATAGCGATATTCTTCGTAGACGAAGTCGCGGGCAACAGCTAAGTAATATACTTAGTAGGTATACCTTAATTATCATTAAAAACAATAAAAGGGGCTATGGAAGCATTAGTAACGTCCTATTTATTATTATAAAATAAAATAAATAAATATCACGGGACAATTCACACCAATTGACCTAGTCCCAAACTAAGCAAAGCTTGTACTATGGGTACTGGACAACGGATAAACATAATTAAATACATATCAAACACCCAACACTCGAGAACAAACATTCGTATTATTCACACAAATGTCTGCCCCGACCGGGAATCGAACCCGGGACCCCAAGCTTCGCAGTCAGGTTCTCTAACAACTAGGCCATCCGGTCGTCCAAAATGAATGTGAAAGTTTCTGTGTATGCGTGCGTTCGTGTATGTGTTCGTGCATGTGCCCTTACATGGGTGGGTGTGTGCGAGCATGCAAATTCCGATAAGTTTAGAGCAAAAGCGCAAATCGATGAAATTCTATCGCAAATGTAAATGAATCGACAACTAAGTTTGTGCGTAAATAGAGAACAAATTGCTAGTTTCCGTCGCACTCAAAAAGCAATCAAGCTTTCACACTGCAACTGTTAGTTAGGTACAGATCTTTTATTTCAGGATTAGCATTTTACCCGCGGCTTCACTCGTGTGAATCGTTAAATTCAAATTAAAATTCAAATTCAAAAATATTTATTTGTCAAACATAGGTAAAAAAAAAGGTATATATAAAACAGGTCATAAGTATCACTATGTTCAGCCATAAGGCATACAAATAGCCACAGCTTGACATGCAGCATGCTTCTTACGAACTAAAATTCAATAATTTTCTATAATTGTATTATATAATATAATTGTATTATTAAGTCTGGTAGTTGAATTGAAATTCTGGGATTTCACTAAATTCCTACGGGAACTCTTAAAAAAATCTTGGTCTTCTTTTTTGCTGTATGAAGAACCCCAGCACGAAATTTTAGATCTCTAGACTTACTGGGTGAGATATCGGCTTTTACATGG
Organism: Archips xylosteana; assembly: GCA_947563465.1. Taxonomy (NCBI): domain Eukaryota; kingdom Metazoa; phylum Arthropoda; class Insecta; order Lepidoptera; family Tortricidae; genus Archips; species Archips xylosteana. The sequence goes on along the minus strand of OX387347.1, from coordinate 18,903,167 downwards.
TAATAGTCAACCAAATTTGATTTTTAGGCCTCCATAGAACCTTATGAATTTACGTGCAAATTTAGATATAATATAAATATTTTAAATATAGAGACAATGATGATGATGCATTTTGGGGAACGTATCAAAATTTATAAAGTTAAAAACGAATAATGGACGAAATACATAATGGTCATAATACATACTAAAATTTTCTATGAAACTATTCATAAAACGAACTTTTTTAATCATGTAATCTACAGATTGGTTTAAGTTAGGTTAGGTTTATTTTATGAAAATCCTGTAAAGTTGAGAATTTCCAAGAAAATTGCATTATATCAAATGACCATTATGTATTTCGTCCATTGTAACTCAAACACAATATTGTTTCCCAAATAAGAAAATAAATAAAAAATAAAATTAGACTCTGAAGTTAATATTAATTCTAAAAATCGATAATATCAGATCATTTTCGTATCAGAATTAAATTTCTTTCTTTCTTTCTGTAGGCTTATTGTCTAACGTTTTTGACGCTTGCCTTCGCAATCGCTATCTCTTTCTGTCAAACGGTATAAAACGTTGACAGAAAGAGATAGTGAAAGCGAAGGCAAGCGCCAGAAGCGTTAGACAATACGGCCTCGCCGTGGATGGCTGGTGACGTGGCAGGCTGGCTGTACTGGTGGCTAACTAAGGGGAGGCCACACGAGCGTAATTTTGTGAGTTGTGAGCGGCAGAATTTCGGTTGGGCCATACATTGTGTCACGTGAGTGTCACGTGATGGCGCACATATTGTACGGCGCGGACCGAAATTCTGCCGCTCACGACTCACAAAATTACGCTCGTGTGGCCTCACCCTTAATTCTACTGGTAGCTTAAAACTTACAAAATTCTTGTTAAAATAACAAGAATACTTAGTTTATTGTAAGTTTTAAACTACTAACTACTCTTGACCACGGTCGCTGCAACGTTGAAGTATTTTAGCAATAAGTTGACCCGTTTAAGTCCCACGGGTGTAATAATAACGAAGCATGTTGTAAGGTTGCATAATACGTTCAAATTGGGGTCCGAATGTGTTCAAAGGATTTTCAACGAAAGAAAACCATTGTGAAAAACTGCACACACCTGCTAACCAATTTGACAGGATTTTTGCGAGTGAAAAAGAACCCCATTAATAGCTGGGACCACTGGGTTCAGTATACTTCATTTAATTTGGAATTAGAAACCACAACAACATTATATTGCGGCTCGTGAACTGTAATCTCATTACAATTCGTACTAGAGTAACAATTGACGACACGCAAATAAAGTGGCATTAAAACAATTTTATTTTGCGGCTCCCAGACTATTGTACTGTACTATTTGCTAGGTAAGAAATAGTTGACCAGACGCAATATAATTTATTGTAGTTTCTAATTCTAAATTAAATGAAGTAATAGTAATTGTGTAATCTGTGACTGCTGTGAAATAGCACAGTTCTGTTGCACTGTTGACGACAAACTTACTCCCTTACTTGCATAAGATTTAGCTTCCAGAAGTTTAGTTAAAGTAGATTTGACAGCTGGTTTGATAGGTTTGATATTAGTTATCGTTAGAATAAGTTGGTGTTAGCTCACACTTAGTTAAACTCAACTTTGACAAGAAATCGACACGCAAGCACAGAATATATAATAGTAGGTACTAACGTACAGAATGGACACGCTCCGCCCCGCACCGATTCGAGTTACCCCACCCCTCAAGGCGCAGATTGCCAGACACCGCCCGAATCCAGAAGAGTGCGCGCGCGATGTATGTAGGCGTACGCGTGTACAGACGTCATCGTGCTTATGTAGATTCAAGAACGCGTATTTTGTACGTCGTGTCCGCCGTGTGACGCAAGGTTAGTCAACTGATGTCATGTATTTTAATAAAGTCTGTAAGGCATACCAACTTAAACCTCAATGAGTTACGATTTTGTATCAATCGATCAAATCAAATCATAACATCATCCCAGCCTATATACGTCCCACTGCAGGGCACAGGCCTCCTCTCAGAATCTCCGCGGGCCCAGCGCGGATTGGGAACTTCACACGCACCATTGAATTTCTTCCCAGGTGTATGCAGGTTTCCTCATGATGTTTTCGTTCACCGTAAAGCTCAGGGTAAATTACAAATGTAATTTCGCACATAAATTCTTAAAAACTCAGAGGTGCGAGCTGGAATTTGAACCTACGACCCTCTGCTTGAGAGGCCATAAGTCATACCACTAGGCCACCACGGCTATCATCATATAGCTGTTAAAGTTAACTTTGAAATTTTGAGCTTGAGGTCCCGGGTTTGATTCCCGCGTCGGGGCAGATATTTGTATGAAAAATACGAATATTTGTTCTCGGGTCTTGGGTGTTTAATATGTATTTAAGTATGTATCTATTTATATAAGTATGTTTATCCGTTGCCTAGTACCCATAACACAAGCTTTGCTTAGCTTACTTTGGGACTAGGTCAATTGGTGTGAAATGTCCCATGATATTAATTATTATTGATATTAAATTAGTTTTTTTTTATGCAATATAGGCTTGCGTTTGATCACCATCACTCCTGATGGAAAGTGAAGATGAGGCCTACGATGGAGCACGCTTGCCTAGTAAATGCTCATTCACCCTAGACTTGAAAGCGGCCGAATTGTAGTATTCAGGGAACACAGTCTCAGGTAGGGAATTCCACTCCTTAGCTGTGTGTGAGACATATCCCTTAACCTGACTTATTGTCTAACGCACTTGGGATTACAATCGTTGTCGTCGGATGAGGAAAGAAAGAGATGGTGAATGCTGTCGCAAGCGTCCTCGCGTTAGGGTATGCGCGCGCGAGCAACTTTTGTCTCCGCGACTATTTTATCAAGTCTATGGGTTAGTGTGGAAGTGCGCCGCGACTCCCGGGATACAAATACACATAACACAAAAAAAATCGCCTTGCGTTGCGACTAAGTTGCTCGTGCGCGCATACCATTTGACAACACAGCTTCTGATTAAGTTTTAACTTTTTAGGTTGGCATTGTAAGGCCGTTCGCACATGGAGCTACTCAAAAAGAACTATGTAGTTACGAACTTAAATTATTGATATCAGTACTTAACTAGTTGCGTCGTGTGCGAACTTCAATGCGAATATATGGGCCGAAACGCTCAAGCAACTCGTTAGTAATTTAAGTTCGTAACTAGTTCTCTTTGAGTACCTCCATGTGCGAAGGGCCTAACTGTAACTAGGCATTGCCCCGTTCATTGGGCTGCAGTGATCAGGTGACCTAGTTTTTCGGTTACTTTTCTTGTCTCATAAAAAAAAACCGGTCAAGTGCGAGTCGGACTCGCGCACGAAGGGTTCCGTACAATTATCTATAAAAATCACGTTTGTTGTACGGGAGCCCCCCTTAAATACTTTTTAAATTTTAATTTAATGATTTATTTTTAAAGTCAATATATAATTAAATACTCTATGAACATTTCGAGCGTCTACCTGTTGCCATTATCAATATCGAGCAAAAACGAGCAAAAAAATCACGTTTGTTGTATGGAAGCCCCCTTAAATATTTATTTTATCCCGTTTTTTAGTATTTGTTGTTATAGCGGCAACCGAAATACATCATCTATGAAAATTTCAACTCTCAAGCTAGGTATCACGGTTTCCGAGATACAGCCTGGTGACAGACGGACGGACGGACGGACGGACAGCGGAGCCTCAGTAATAGGGTTCCCGTTTTTACCCTTTGGGTACCGAACCCTAAAAATTGAAAAATTCCCGTCATCTCGACTCGTCACCCGTAACGTGTCAACACGCAGGCGACTCAATCCGTCACCGCGTCTTGTTCCTAATCCCGTCACCTGCCCGAGCTCGATTTATTACCTATTCGACTTTATGAGCTAAGCAAACGCGCGAATAGGGATGCGACGTTGAACTAATAAAATCGATTGAAAAAGAAGCGTTGTAAAAAAATCGATTTTAAAATACTTGGTCAAAAATATAACAGAAATAGGAAAAAGAATAACATCGGTATTCGATCAGATAAATGTAAGAAAAATTAAATTATGAAGGCTATATGTCTTGTGACATGCTTTGTGGTTTGTTTACAGAACTGTGTTATTGTTAAGTTTAACATTGTATAATAACATACCGCTTAATTTTTAATTAAATTATCAGTATTTATCTATAAGATGTTTATTCGATGCCTACATTTTGTATAATGTAACCTTCGTTTTGTTTGGGACTATGTCCATTGGTGCCAACTGTCCAATTTATTTATTATTTTTTTACGCTTTTTTATTTGAGTATCGTTATCTACAATGAAATATAGTAAACTCAACTTAGGAAATCCGACCATGTCAGCCCTAACTGTCAACAGACAGACGACTCAATCCGTCACTACTTAATTTCTAACCTTTTCACATGCCCAAGCTCGATTCCTATTCGAATTTATGAATAAAAAAAAAAACAACAGGTTTGCCAAAATAATAGTCTTAGGGGCTGTTTCACCACCTTATTGTCAAACTACTGGTTACGTAACCAATGAATAAACTAAGTACTGCACAAATCTGTCGGCCAGTTTTTTTTCAGTTTCACCACTCCGGTCCTGTGCAAACTAAGTACCACTTAACTAATCGTCGGTTTAACAAAAAGTCGGAATAGCAACGTCCCATTTCACGACCACGGGTTCCTGTTCGCATATTTTCGTTCAAAGAGTCGCTCGTTATTAAAGCAAAATAAATCGCAAACTATGTAATTTTTAAACACATCTATTTTTTTGCATAAACAAATGTGTAACATTATAATTAATCCAAAAACGGTATTTATTTACGATACTTTGGTTAACAATAACAAAGAAAAATAAAATCACGTAAAACGAATCGAAAAGTGGCGCCAAACCCTTTGACAGATTAACTTTTTTTTTTAATGGCGATGTACAAGTTCAGTTAGAACAAACGATTGTGCCACTGAAAAAAAGTCTGTAATTAAAAAATATTACGAAATTTTGGATTTATTTTTAAATACTAAAAGCGTACCTATATTTTTATTCAAATCTTGATATTTAAATTCTCGTTTGCAATTTAGCATGACTTCTTTCTTTCAAAAATTAAAAATACTGTGATTTATTTTTCTGAAACCGGCTGAAGGGCTCTCCAACTATGGCCACAAAAAAATAAACTAACTAATTAAAAAGATATGTGACGGATAAAAATGCTAAATGCCACCTCATCTGATGGTCAAATTAAGAAATAGTTTGTCCGTCACTTAGCGCTAATCAAGACTGGTGAAACAGAAATTTTTATTCCATGTGACAAATAAGGTTATGATCAAGCTAATCCGAACTTTAAAAAAAGTGGTGAAACAGCCCCTTAGTAAACTTATTTTTATTTTATCAGAAAAAGCAGAAAATTTTATTCAAATTTGTTATTTGCGGAATCTACATAGAATAATGACATATTATGACAGGAAACAAAAAACATATAATATACAAGTAGGTACAGGACTTATTTCAAAACCACACAAATATTTGTTTTTAACATTTAAGATAATAGTTAAAAAATGAAACACCTACCTAATATTATAGGAGACAATACATTTTGCCAGTGCTTTAGTAAAAAATGCGTCAGCAACAAAGAAGAAAAAAAAGATTACTTACGATCGAAAATCGATTACTAAAAATATTTTTTTATCCTAAAATAATCGTTTTTTCACATCCCTAATGCAAGGGAACGCTCTGGGGACTACCACTTTATTGTTTTATGTCACGGGTAACGTTCCAATTTGTCTATTCACTTTCTGTCACCCTTTTCATCCGGACAAAGAATGATTTATGGAGTGAGAGATGTCCGTGGGATTTTACAGCAAGTCGGATATTTTTATGTTTGCATGAAATTTAAGCAAGCACTAACGTCACCAACATAGCTCTAAGAACCGCATCGCAAGACTGAAGTGGCAGTGGGCAGGGCACGTCGTTCGTAGAATGATGGCCGATGGGGTCAAAAGGTTCTCGAATGGCGTCCACGGACTGGTAGATGCAATGTAGGTAGGCCTCCAACGATATGGAGCGATGCTTGCTTAAGGTTGCCAGAACGCGTTGGATGCGGATGATGCAAGACCGTTCTGCTTGGCGAAACTTGGGGAAGCATATGTTCAGCAGTGGACGTCTTTCGGCTGAAACGATGATGAAATTTAAGAGGTCCTGTGAATACCCTTAATCAAAATATGTATCGTCAAACATAACATTTACTACCGAATGCTTTTTATTATACAATATAGGTAGGTTTGCGTTTGAGCACAACACGCCTGATGAGAGTCTGAGATGAGGTCTACGATGAAGCGTGCTTGCCTAATAAATGCTCATCGCGATGTAGTGTGGAGTGTAGACCATGTGATAACCTTTAAATGAGGTTCCGATATTGCTGTTATGACTAGGCTTGGGACTTTTGGATGCTCACCGTGGTTCTAGAATCCATGGAGTCGTCATTATGTTAAAATAAAATTTTCGAAGTCAAAGTCTTAAAATAAATTCTATACTAGAAACCATAATCTATTATTTTAGTAGTCACAATTCACGGGTGACGCGATATGTATGATTTATCTAATTATGCATCCACTTTAATACTTATTTGTGCTGTGACAAAAGACTGAAAACTTTTTCCTAACTTAAAATTAAGAAACATTTGAGTATTAAATTGTCGCTTTTGATTAAATATGGTTAAAATAATTGGTACAATTACTGATATAATTTAAACTGTTTAATTTTATGACTATAAGATATTACTGGTAAGAACCATTTAAGGAGTTAAAATATGATGAAGAAAAGTCTATTTTGTTCCTTATGTAATGTATTTCAAAGCAGCAAAAAATTTTTTGTTTTAAACCATTTTTCCGATCTAATCTATTAATGTGTCTATTAACGATGTAACAACATAAATTTTGATTTCTAATATAAATTTTATTTTAAGACTTTATTTAGACTTTGACTTCTAAAATTTTATTTTAACATAATGACGACTCCATGGATTCTAGAACCACGGTAAGCATCCAAAAGTCCCAACCCTAGATGACCATTAACGTGTAGGAACAATTAGCGCCATCTAGTCATCCATTAGAGAAACTGCTCCATTCTACATCGCATTGTTGAAGTTTCTCAACTCTGATGTATAAATACAACTTCCAACTCTCTTCCTTTGGACTGCCGAGAGAGAGACCAAACCTAGGTATCCCCCCACAAGCGTGATGGCGTCTGTTGCACTGTCTGTCCGTTTTACAAATCATGGCATTATTCAATCTAACTTATATATCACATGGGTTGAAATCGCTCGCGTCCGTAGGTTTACCTTTGCGATCCTACACGTAACCCCTGGGTGGTTTTAAACAAGCGATACAACTCCGATGGTAGGCTACGGCCGTGACTGGTCACCACCCTAATAGCCTGTCAGACTGCCAAGCGATTCTCGTCGTGTTCCGGCCTGTTGCCTAAAGAAGCCATTCTGGAGGAAGAGTCTGAGCAGTGCAGCGCGCGCGTACCGGTTCCAGTGCCCCGCATTTGTTGCACGGTTTGCACTGCTTGGCCGCGTGCAACACCGCGCTCAACTGCCTTCTTCTTGCCTATTCCCCTAAATTCAAGTCTAGGGAGAATGAGCATTTACTAGGCAATCGTGCTCCTTATATTTCTTCACAAGCTTCCTCTTAAAGATTTTCTTCACAGAAAACTCGCTAATAAGTACTTGAATTTTGAAAAAAAAAGGAGCCTGGATTTGAGCCCATGCCCTTCCACTTGAGGGTGGATCGAATTATTATAAATGGCATTTTCTGACCACATGATTGTTGTAAATGAGATTGATTAACACAGGACCACACATTACATAAAATGGGTATAAACCACGTAATGTAATTCAAGCTTTAATTGTCCTGTCATTATTTAGTTGCGGTAAGGTCCAATTTGTAACAGATTAACTTTACTCTAACAACGAAAATGTGTTCATTAAAAGAACATTCTAATGCAGTTCGTAATAAGCACGTAATATTTTACAACTTTAAGCTAAATGCGGGAACTCAGCATTTCTTCGGGATAAAAAGTATCCACATTATTTAAGGACAGTGTATATTCGACCAAGTTACTGCTCTATTCCTTCATCAAATGAAAACAATAAGGCTGTTTGGCACTTACTTGTAAGTGAATTTAATTATCCTTTGATGTCATTAATTTTGATTTATTTAGTCATGCAACTGAAATTAAAACCTTGAGGTAGTAGAAGAATTTTGTGGTAGACTATACTAAGGTTCGTACCAGTAAAATACTTTTTAGAATCAATTCTGTAGTTCCAGATATTGACCCAATACTACCTAACAAACAAGCACCTACAGGTAGATAAATATCAGACCGTGCATCGCGGTAGAAAACGGGTACGTATCAAAATATATAAAGTTTAAAACAAATAATGGGCTAAATACATAATGGTCATAATATATACTAAAATTTTCTATGAAACTATTGATTAAACGAACTTTTTTAATCGTGTTATCTACAGATTGGTTTAGGTTAGGTTAGATCTATTTTATGAAAATCCTGTAAAGTTGAGAATTTCCAAGAAAATTGTATTAGGTATATCAAATGACCATTATGTATTTCGTCCATTATTATTTTTAAACTTTATATATTTTGATACGTACCCATGATGGGCAAAACAGTCGGAAAACGAAAGGTCGGGAGACGCAAAATGTCATGGTTCCGTAACATAAGGGAATGGACCGGCATCAAGGCAGTAAAACAGCTATTTAAGTTGGCCATAGACAGCACAAGATTTATGAACGTGACTGCAAACCTTCAATAATGAAGTGGCATTATAAGAAGAAAATAGCGATGAAATTTTAATAGTAAAAGCTGCCTTGTTTCAAAAGAACCATGCGCAAAGAACTAAAAATGTAGGATTATTTCTAATAACGAGTAATAGGTATTCAAAAATGTCTGAAGCGCGCACTGGAACATTTTTAAGCAGGTAAATACTTAATATTAAAGGGACATAAGAAACCAAACAAACATATCCCCTTACAGTGAAATCCTTTCTTTCGCTTGTGTTCGCTAAGACGCATCTGGGATATAAGACGATTCTTAACACAATGTCCTTTTAAAAGATATTTTTCCGTGAAAACTCAACCGAAAACATTTTCTTTACCAAACGTCACGCTTTACAAGGGTAAAGAATTTTAAGGGCCTTTACATTTCTAACAGTCACGGGCCGTGATAAAAAACGATCCCTCGTAGCTGTTTCAAATGCAAAGTATTATGTTCGTATTTTTGTGAGGAATCTAATCTACAAAACGTTCTTATTCATAAAGAGAGGAATTCGTTTCGATTGTGGAACACGGTTTCGTGTATTGAAGGAACCTCTACATTTTGAACTTTGCTCAGACATCCGGCAGTATTCGCTTACTGCTTTGCTGGTTTGTTAAAAACGTCAGCTAAACAGCGGTGGTTAGGAATAGGATGCGAAAGGTTGAAGACCGAAGGAAAGAGATAGATTATAGTCAGAATTGGGAGAAGAGCCGTTGAAGAAGAGAAGGAAGAGAGATCGTGAGGCTGTTTTTTTTCGATTCGATAAGTACCTACCTGGGTAAGGCCGTGAAGCAATCTAAACGTAGTATCTTCTATGCTACTAAAATCGACTAATCTTATCCTAGCATCCTAATAATATTAGGTATAGATGAGAAAGTTCGTGAAGATGTTTAGGTGTTTAGATATTTGAATTTTGTTACTCAATCACACTATAACGGCTTAAAGGAAACTTAAACTTGGCGTACAGATATAAAAAGATCTGGATTTAGATATAGGATAAGTATCCCGGTAACGCGTTGCCGTAAGGTAATATTCTAACTTTAGAGATGAATAGATGGCGCTGTGCAAAAATGTTGAAGCAACTGTGCTTTTAAGATGACGTGGTAACTTCGTCTGCAATCAATAGATGGAGCTGTCCGAGCAAATGTTGTACATTTTAAATATGTTACGGTAACCATTTTCAGACCAAAATCCAAGATTGTGAATGTTTCTCTTCAAGATGTTTCTATCACTGGCGAAGCCGTGGGTCAAAGCTTATTAGTTGATACAATAAATTTAATTTAATTACCATGCTACAAAGATGGCCACACGGTCTGTAGTGGATGTTTTAGCTTTGGTTCATGGAGATATTCGTCAATTTTGCTAGCACAAAAGATACGGTGATTGATTCTGTCTGAAATAATAATATATGGCATTGAATCAAAATGCTTTGCGACCTTATCCACCTAGTCAATTGTCTTTGGTACGTGATATTGCCAAGTAATTTTTAATCTCCTTGTCCAATGAAAATTGTAGTCTCACCTGTCTCAAAGATACTCTTATTACAAAGACTATTATAATGTGACTCGTCTTGCGTTGGTTAGTTCAACGATCCTTTATAATGAAAAGCATGGATTTGACAAAATCTAGTCATCAATAGTGAGTAAAGAATTGAATTAATTCAATGTAATTCTCACACATATTTTCCAAAACGTGATCGGATATTTTTAGTCTAGTATTACCAAGAAAATACTAATGAAAAATATTTCATTCAGATTTTTGCTCGCGTGCCTAGTTAGTTGCTTAGTGAAGTTTTTGTAAAAATAATTATGCGAAATGATGAATTATGCCAAATGATGAATGTTGCGTAAAAATTTAATGCAATCCAAAAATGAACTAAAAACTATTTTTCCTGCAGTTTTTTTGTTCCCTTTATTTATTTATTAAAATTGGTTCGTCAAAAAAATCAATGGTCTGTGTTAATAAAAATAAGAGAGTGAATGATAACCCTATAACAGTCAATAAACGGCAAGCATATCTTGTCAATATCACAATGATGACAGCGAGTAACGTGGTTTAACTAAAAATACTTAAACAGCAATATAAAATAAAATAAAGAATACAAAAGAACTAACTTTTAAATAAGAAAGAAAAAGGTGAAAATTAAAAACTACTTATCAACATACTAAAGTGTAAGTTTGAAGTAAAAAATACACACTAACTCTGTTAAACAGACAGGGTATGGTTACCACGTCTTTTACTTTGATATCTTTCTAATCTAATATATAAAAATCTCGTGTCACGGTGTTTGTTACCAAACTCCTCCGAAATGGCTCGACCGATTCTCATGAAATTTTGTGTGCATATCGGGTAGGTCTGAGAATCGGTCAACATCTATTTTTCATACCCCTATTATTCTTCGAAGATGGAGTCGCGGGCAACAGCTAGTCTAAATAAAAATCTCGTGTCACGGTGTTTGTCTGTGGTGTTTGTTATCGAACTCCTCCGAAAGGGCTTGATCGATTTTTATGAAACTTTTTATCCGTATTCGGTAGGTTTGAGAATAAGTCGTAGGCTATTTTTTACACGCTTTATATTAGCTTCACCTGTATGATTGTTTATTTATTTGTATGTATATATGTATGTTTGTAACCGACTCCTTAGGGCGCGATTTTGACCCACTTCCCGGTTTCCGATTGAGCTGAAATTTTGCACGTATGTGTAAATTGGATGACAATGCAATATTATGGTAACATGGAGCTGATCTGATGATGGAGCTGGAAGATGGCCAAAGGCACTCCACAATAAAACGACACAACCCCATCGAGTTTGGGCTCGTTTGATTTATCTTGACGACCACTTTGATCCCATATGGTAACCAGGGTCTGATGATGGAGCTGGAAGATGGCCAAAGGCACTCCACAATAAAACGAAACAACCCCATCGAGTTTGGGCTCGTTTGATTCGTTTTGACGAGTACTTTGGTCCTAGATGGTAACAAGGGTCTGATGATGGAGCTGGAAGGGGGAGGTAGGTGGAGGGATGGGGGGGAAATGGGAGAGGAAGGGGGTTTAGGGGGTTGGGGTTAAGGGTGTGGGGTGTTGGGGGGGTTCGGGGGTTGTGGGAAATGGGGAGGGGGTAAGGGGGGTTGGGGGTTGGGGTTTTAGGGGGTTGGGGTTGGGGGTAAGGGGGGTTGGGGTTAGGGGTTTGGGGGAAGTTTGAGGAAATGGGGTGGGGGTCCGGGGTTAGGGGGGTTGGGTTTAGGTGGTTGGGGGTTTGGAAAATGAGGAGGAGGGTAAGGGGGGTTTAGGGGGTTCGGGGTAAGGTTGTGGGGGTTGGGGCTAACACACCTAAGTTTTTGGGGGGGGTTGGGGAAATGGGTTGGGGGATGTTGGGGGTTGGGTTTAGGGGGTTGGGGGGGTTGGGGGTTGTAGGTGAGGGGGGTAAAGTTAGAAAGAAAGAGGTTTACGTTTAGTAGTGTAGAGCAGTGCGCGCGCACCAAATACCAAGTATAAGATAGACTGATTTTATTTAGGACGAGCAAAAAACCGTTTTGTGTCTCTTTTTAGCACATGGAAACTCTCACTGTGAAAAAAATGCAACTAAAAAATAGAAAATAAATAATAGTTAAAAAAAACTAAAAAACATGCTTTAAAAAAATAAAGAATTAAAAAAAAAATAATAAATTTCAATTCACTATTCTTATAGTGCAGTAAAAAATCTTAATAAGCAATTATTATAATATATTGTTATATCCAGATCAAAATTTGTAAACAATTCTAAATATTGATAAAATAAGTAATAATAGTTTAAAATATTTTATTGTAAAATAAGCGTGGGGTGCTTTTTAAGATGTTATCAAAATGATAATCCTTGAAAATTGACACCATGCACCCCACGCTTTTTTACAATAAAATATTTTAAACTATTATTATTTATTTTATCAATATTTAGAATTGTTTACAAATTTTGATCTGGATATAACAATATAATAATTGCTTATTAAGATTTTTTACTGCACTATAAGAATAGTGAATTGAAATTTATTATTTATTTTTATTTTTTTAAAGCGTGTTTTTTAGTTTTTTTAAACTATTATTTTTATACCCCTATCATTCTTTGCAGACGGAGTCGCGGGCAACAGCTAGTTTTATATAATAATAAAAATAAGTAATCCCGCTGAAAATATTCGCAGGCGCAGTATATTGCCCAGACGCTGTGTGTAGGCGTCATTGTTGTAAATTAATTCCTTCTATTCTTTGAACGTGAATTATAAACACTTGCTGGAATTATGATATTGATTCTATTGTTCACTATTGATGATGAATTTGTTGCGATCTTTTATACAAACTGTAGGTACAATCAAGGAATTTAATTCCCTACCCATTTCGTAAAAATGTCGTTAAAAATTCGCACGCAATGCATTAAGGTCGAAATGTAAAACGCAACACGTCAAAGTTACATTGTAGCTAGCTCTTATGGTGACAGTTTGCTGTACGATATTCAAACCAAGGTGGCTTGGAAATTAAATTCCTTGACTGTACCTACTTGCTTACCCATTATTAAAAAATGAACCAGCCAAGTGCGAATCGGACCTGTAAGATGATGGATTCCGTAAGTACCTCTTTACAGAAAAAAAGCCGGCCTTGAGTGCGTCGGACACACCCATGATTGGGTTCCGCAGCCATTACGAAAAACCCTTGCATGTTTTATTATTTTAACTATTAATTATACTGTCCGTATTAAACAAGCAATATTTTATAGTGAGGCTGCTATTTACTATTAAACTACTAAGTTAATTCTTAAGCAAACTTTGCCGATATAGTTTTCCTTCTCAATTTGTCATATTTTCTCTCATCCTGATTTTTTGTTTTATTTTTATACCTACAGTTTAGCTTTTAGAGCGGAGGATGCTCGATTTTTGCAAAAAAGTTTTGATTACTTTGCAAACGAATCACTATATCGAAAAATGGTCTTCACAACCTTGTAATTATTTTTACAATACATTTGCTCGAAAAATTCACTTTCAAAGGATGTATAAATGGCTCATAAGTTCATTTTACCGCACTAGTGCGACTTTTTTACAGTTTTTTTTAATTCTCCGTTTTAAAAGTTTACAAGCAAAGAGTTTTAAGTGACAAAAATAAAAAAATATCGATTTATACGTAGAAAAATGTATAAATATACAAAACTAAGTAATGAATTTGCAAAATTGATTGTTATTATTATAAACTGTAATTTAATTACCGCAGATTTTAATGAATTCCACCTTTTATTTATTCGAAAAAATCGCAGTGGCTGAACGCGTCGGTCCTTTGCCTGATAATTTTAGTTAACCTAATTAAAAACAAAACTTACGCATGCGCATTACGGATGCGCCATTTTTGTAAAACTTTGCGTTGTTTTGAGTTGCTGATTATAGTATTTGTACGAAAACCAAACAAAATGAGTGATGTTCAAGTGATGAAGTCGACAATAACATGGAATTAACTCCGCCCGATATTTCAAGTAAGGCGCAAACCGCGCAAAATAATCTTTTGCCACCAATAAGTATCTCGAGAAATTTGTTTTTATTTTACAATTTTGTGTTATTAATTGCCTATTTTCTCACAAATGTATTGTAAAACGTCGTATGATACACGGTTGGCAAGATTTACAAACTCGTGACGATGAAAACCCTCGCCGTGCGGCTCGGGTTTATCACTCGTCAACTCATTTGTAAAACCATCTTACTAACCTTGTATCACAAATAACTATTACAATAATTTGCTCGAAAAATTCACTTTCAAAGGATGTATACATGGCTCGTAAGTTCATTTTACCGCACTAGTGCAATTTTTTTACAGTTTTTTTTAATTCTCCATTTTAAAAGTTTGTACAAGCAAAGAGTACAAGTGACAAAAATAAAAAAATATCGATTTATACGTAGAAAAATGTATAAATACACAAAACTATACGTATTCTTCGCGGACGGAGTCGCGGGCAACAGCTAGTTTCAATATAAAAAAAATTAAAATTAAAAATTTAATCTGTTTATTGCAATTAATGTTACAAAAAAAAATTTTTCTTATACTTAGTTACAATCTTTAAATATTTAAGATTATTATAACTAAGGAATGCGAAGGGGGCACTCCTACGTTTGTAAATGAACGAGGAGCAAGGTCAACACCTGATCAGTGACCAAGCTGAACGCGTCGGAATGTCACACCCCCCCGCCAGCCCTTAGCACCTCCACTCCCGCCTAGTCCATTCAAAATTGTCTAATTATAAATGGACCAGTCGAGAGGAAGGCGCCAAAGCTAGCAGGAAGCATGCCACCCCTTAGCACTCCACTCCGCCACCAGCCCGATGCCAGCCCCGCCCCCCGCTCATTCACAGACTCAATATAAAAGGAAATAAAATAAAACTATTAATATTACTAGTACGGTCAGCGCCACAAACACGCGACCACCTCTGCACCCTGCCACCTTAATATCATGTTTATATAGCCATATAAAACCATGTAGTCAAACAACTGAAATCGACAAGGTCCCAAGGCACTCGCTCGTTCATAGAAATCGTTCATATAAAAGTTTGCTTGAGAATTTATTTAAATAAGTAGAACGTCATTTATTGTAATAAAGATATACAAAAAAAGCAATAAGTTTATAACTTAAGACTGGCCTAAGTGTTATCGAAAAGTCCCCCACGAGTTGTCCCTGGCGCAAAGGTACCCATCACACTTGCCGAGTTATCACGTTGAATGGCGATGGACAACCTTAACCAATATAAAATGACTAAAATAAATGATTAAAATGACTCCACGTTGTTTCGTGATGATATTATGAATAAAGGATGACGTGACGTGTAGCGTTGACGCAGTTGACGTGACTCGACGAGTGACAGGATAGTCTAGTGTAATTTACGAACATCACACAAAGGTAATCTCCAATGTACGGAACGGGTAACGTTGATTATTCTTTACTAAATCTATTTAACTAAATCATCATCATCATTTCAGCCGAAAGACGTCCACTGCTGGACATAGGCCTGCCCCAAGGCTCGCCAAACAGATCGGCCCCGTGCCACCTAACATGCGCATTTACCTAAAAGAACTGAAACAATTACTTTGCTCAATCATGGCCTTAAATGATAGCTACGTTTAGGCAACAAATGTGTGTTCATCCAGTTCCTCCACCTCCACCCTGTACGAACTCCTTCACCGTAAAGCTCATGGTAAATTTTAAATCAAATTTCGTACATTTCGAAAAACTCAGAAGTGTTAGTTCGGACTCGAATCCACGACCATCAAAAAACAAGCCGTGACTCAGAGCAAATAAAGCTATACTTTTATTAGCAAAATTTTTGTGTACTTATTTACTTTTTAGGGTTCCGTAGTCAACTAGGAACCCTTATAGTTTCGCCATGTCTGTCCGTCTGTCTGTCTGTCTGTCCGTCCGCGGCTAAGCTCAGAGACTGTTAGTACTAGAAAGCTGTAATTTGGCATGAATATATATATCAGTCACGCCGACAAAGTGATTACATAAAAAAATTTTTAGGGTACCTCCCATAGACGTAAAGTAGGGGTGATTCTTTTTTTCTTGACTAACCCTATAGTGTGGGATATTATTGGATAGGTATTTGAAAATAAATAGGGGTTTTCTAAAACCATTTTTTGACAAAGTGAATATTTTAAGACATATTCACTCCGAAAGTTCAAAATAATGTGTCTCCCCCTCTAACTTTTGAACCGCACGTCTAAAAAAATATGAAAAAAATCACGTAAGTTAAACTTAATAAAAAATTTCTAGGAAAATTATTTTCAACATAATCAGTTGAGCAGTTTTTAAGTTTTTGTAAAAAATATTTCTAAACTAAGATTGTAATTTAACCGCCATTGCAAGCATTTTTTTTTCTTTAAGTACCTATAAGATCACGCTAATAGTATCTTCTTTCAAATAAAAAAAAATTACATCTGATAAACAATCAACATACATACTAGTACTTAGTTACCCAATTCGCCGATAGATGGCGCTGTACCGCCGACGTTGGGATCAAAACAACCACATTAATAAAGTATGCAAAGATTTTTTCGTACCTACTACGGAACCCTATCTTGGGCGTGTCCGACACGCTCTTGGCCGGTTTTTTAGTTTTATTTATTCACACGGCGATAATTTTGTCTCACGAGAGCGTAGGTGGGTATGGCCGCGAAGCGTTTCAACCGCGTGTCCCGTGTGTTACCAAAATTGACTAATAGTACGTCCGTCATCTAAAAAATCTCAGTGACCACCACCACGCGTGATATGGTGTGTGGTCGCAGAATTGCAATTGGTTTTAGTTTATGGACATTCCTTAGATTTTGGTAACACACGGGATACGGCGGTTGAAACGCTTCGCGGCCTCACCCATACATAGTATTATTGCAATAATATTAGTTTACAATAATACGAAACATTTCTAATTTGCCTAAACAACATCAACACATTTCTAGTGGTGCTGCTAACTTAACCTTACCTTTGACGCAGTTGGGTAAAAAGGAAACCCCGCAAACCGCATGTGGCAAAGTTAATTAACTTTTACCAATACACGGTGCGGTTACGGTCTCTATTCTCTACTAACCACAATTCATGACCCGTTAAGTTTTAACAAAAAGAAGTCACAGCTATGCAAAACTAGAAGCAAATGCACTATTGGACTAAGAATAAATATTAACAGAAGCGAAACTCCACACTTTTCACTTACTATCTTTACCTACGATAAATTGTAACGCGCTTGTAATCACAATCTGAGTATACTAATAATTATAAAGCTGAAGCCATAATTGATGTAAAAGCAAATTGGATTAAAAAATAAGCTGCCCAAAGTACTAATTCCACGCGGACGGAGTTGCGGGCAATAGCTAGTACGTAAATAAAAAGAACCTATGCGCGATTTGAACTCGCGTGGAGATGGTTCTATACAATAATAGTACATTACTGCAGCGGCCGCGAAATAGGAGATTGCCGGCCGAGTAGTTATAGATGGCCGAGTGTTAACGAGGCCATCTAGAGATACGAGGCCGGCAATCCCTGTTCGTGGCCAAGGCTTGTATAGAGTTTTTCTCAAACATGCATCACCATCACCACCATCATCATCATCACCATCATGATCATCATCAACATCATCATCATCGTCATCACCATCACCATCATCATCATAATCATCATCACTATCATCATCATCATCATCATCATCATCATCATCATCAACATCATCATCACCATCTCATCATCACCATCATCATCATCATCATCTCATCATCACCATCATCATCATCATCATCATCGCCATCATCATCATCATCATCACCATCATCATCATCATCATCATCACAATCATCATCATCATCATCATCACCATCATCATCACACCATCATCATCACCATCATCATCTTACCTTACCTTAAATAAGCGTAGTGGCAGAATGTCTTAATGAACCAAAACGCAAATATTGCTTATAGTTTTTTTTTAATGGCTAAATGCTATGATGCCATAGAACTATAAACGTCATGGTATGAAACAATAGACGATCACTTTGCTGGCCTTGGCCAGCAAAGTTGTATGAAATTCCATTATTGACCTCTCGTCTAGGCGGTCCCCCACCACCGGCTGCACTTGCACCTGCAACGTGACCCTTCGTGGCGTATTTTAAGGAACATAACGTCAATATTTCATAGCATGTTTCAGAAAAATATTTTATATATATTTTTTTAATCTGCTACTTATATTTTTATATTCGCATTCGCATTTCTTCCCACGTGCTTTTTTTGGGTAAGTAATACAAGATATAACAACTTATTATCTAATATTCATAATATATACGCTCACTTTATATAAACTCGTTTAGTATAACGTTCACTGGATATAATGAACGAAAAGTATAATTATAATATGTATTTAAACCGCACATTTTTTAATGTTCTCTTGTAATTTATAGGTATAGTGAGTGGGGGTAAGATGATAAGCAGTGTAAGATGAAAACTACTCGTAGCACCCAAAGTGTTTTTCATCTTACACTGCTTTTCATCTTACCCCCACTCACCCTACAGAATTATTTTTTGATTTTTTTTTCGAATGTAGGCCCATCTCCGGGACATGGTCAATTTTCACCCATTTTCTTAAATATCTTCAAAACTAATCTTAAAATTATAAAAAATGTGTAGGTATTCAATATACAAAAATGCATGTGTAATGTATGTTGGAGTTCACTTCGAAGCGATATGGCTGCCATTGCTTACCTACTTTTTTTTCATATACCTGTTTTTCTGTATTGTGGTGTATAAGGAGTCATTGTATTGTAAAATTGTAAGATGCTGACAATAAGCCATTTCATTTGAAATGTCACACGATATAGACTAATAATTTAGCCCCTAAAGTATTTAAAATTCATTTTCTCAAACATGCTTTGAAATGTATGCGTTAATGTCACGAAATGAAGCCATGAAGTTTGTTGTTTATGGCTCCCTACATTACTTCTTGGCCTAGGCCATAAAAGTAAGTATGAAAAACCATTATTGTCCGCTGCTGTAACTTTTTAAATTTGCTTACTAACATTAAACTGACAAAGGAAAAATTACATACAGCCAACTTACGACATTAAAAAAAATCTATCTTCTTTTATTTCTATAAAACCGCCTAAACTACTGGTGATGGATGGATGGATAGATGTATGGATGTATGGATGGATGTATGGATGTATGGATGTATGGATGTATGGATGGATGTATGGATGTACGGATGGATGTATGGATGTATGGATGGATGTATGGATGTATGGATGGATGGATGGATGGATGTATGGATGTATGTATGGATGGATGGATGTATAGATGTATGGATGGATGGATGGATGTATGGATGCATGTATGGATGTATGGATGGATGTATGGATGGATGGATGTATGGATGGATGTATAGATGTATGGATGGATGGATGGATGGATGTATGGATGTATGGATGTATGGATGGATGTATGGGGATGGATGTATGGATGGATGGATGAATGTATGGATGGATGTATGGATGTATGGATAGATGGATGGATGTATGGATGGAGGTATGTATGGATGTATGGATGGATGTATGGATGGATGTATGGATGGATGTATGGATGGGTGGATGGATGGATGTATAGATGGATGGATGGATGTATGGATGGATGTATGGATGGATGTATGGATGGATGTATGGATGGATGTATGGATGGATGTATGGATGGATGTATGGATGGATGTATGGATGGATGGATGGATGGATGGATGGATGATGATGATGATGATGATGATGATGATGATGATGATGATGATGATGCATGTTTGAGAAAAGCTCTATACAATCCTCGGCCGGAAGAGGGATTGCTGGACTCGTTTTATCCGGCCTCGTCTACGACTCGGCCGTATACCCCAAATCTCGTCCATCAATCCCTGACTTCACGGCCTCTGCAGTAATGTACTATTTCTCAAACATGCTTTGAAATGTATGCGTTAATGTCACGAAATGAAGCCATGAAGTTTGTTGTTTATGGCTCCCTACATTACTTCTTGGCCTAGGCCATAAAAGTAAGTATGAAAAACGATTATTGTCCGCTGCTGTAACTTTTTAAATTTGCTTACTAACATTAATCTGACAAAGGAAAAATTACATACAGCCAACTTACGACATTAAAAAAAATCTATCTTCTTTTATTTCTATAAAACCGCCTGAACTACTGGTGATGGATGGATGGATGGATGTATGGATGTATGGATGGATGTATGGATGTATGGATGGATGTATGGATGGATGGATGGATGGATGTATCGATGGATGGATGTATGGATGGATGGATGTATGGATGGATGTATGGATGGATGTATGGGTGGATGTATCGATGGATATATGGATGGATGTATGGATGGATGTATGGATGGATGGATGGATGGATGGATGATGATGATGATGATGACGATGATGATGATGATGATGATGCATGTTTGAGAAAAGCTTTATAAAATCCTCGGCCAGAAGAGGGATTGCTGGACTCGTTTTATCCGGCCTCGTCTACGACTCGGCCGTATACCCCAAATCTCGTCCATCAATCCCTGACTTCACGGCCTCTGCAGTAATGTACTATTATTTGCGTTACATATTACATACTATGTAGATGTTATATAGATTCCGTTTTCCCAGTTGAGGCACAGAACCCAAAAAATTACGTAATTTGCGTATTCAAAGTCTCTTTTTATCTTACGACATTTATATAGATAGAAATAGTGATTGTGTTTGCACTCCTGCAAGCATTAGACAACAAGCTTAGGTTCCTGTTTGCTTTAACGATTGGTTGCCCATTTTTTTAATGACGCGTAACGTGCGTGGCTTGTTGCAGTTTTAAGTAGTTGCGGTCTAGCTATAGAAGCATGCAGTTTCCAGGATTTTGTCAGGTTAGATGAATAGTCAGGATGTCATCTTATAGAATACAGTAGGTCAGGTTAGGTTTACCTAATAAAAAATCTAAAGAAAATACTGTTTCAGAAAGAAATTACTTTATTTCAAATGAAAATTACCCGTTAAAAACACCCGTTTGTCGCTGCTCCATGCTTCTAAGGATCACCCCTCAACACTTCGGAGAGTGTTGGGATCCTCGGTGTCGATATTTCGAGCACGGTGCAATTTCGCGATCACCTGAAAGGTAAAACCAAGTCGGCTGCTAGAATGTTGAGCGTGCTTGGCCGCTCTAAGCGATACTTCACTCCGAAGCAGCGGCTTCAGTTATATAAAGCCCTGGTTCGACCAAGGATGGAGTATTGCTCTCATCTCTGGGCTGGCGCACCCCAATATCAGCTGCTTTCACTTGATCGCATACAGCGCAGAGCGTGCCGAGTTGTCGGCAACCCCTCACTCTCCGTTAAACTCGATCCTCTTGCTCTCCGCAGAGACGTTAGCTCCCTTTGCGTGTTCTATAAGATCTACAACGGTAAATGCTCTGAGGAACTCTTTGACCTTATTCCAGCTGCGGGGTTCCATTACAGATCCTCCCGTCGTAAGCGTTCATTTCATCGACATCATGTTGATGTATGGCAGTCTTCGACGGTGCGTTTTAAGCGGTCTTTTTTGCCACGAACTTGCAAAATCTGGAACGAGCTTCCCGCTGGGGTCTTCCCATCGAGTTACGACCTGGGTGCCTTTAAGAGGCGAGTGTACAATTTTCTGCAGAGCCGACAACGCACTGGTATCGCGTAAAGCGCTACGAGTGTCTATGGACAGTGGTGTTCATTTAATATCAGATGACCCACTAGTTCGTTTGTCTGTCTTCACTAACATAAAAAAAAAAATATATAGAAAACTGTACATTATGGCATATGAGATTCGGGCAAACGATAGAGACCTGCAGGTTTATTGTCTAACGCTTCTATCGCTTGCCTTCGGAATCACTATCTCTTTCTGTCAAATGGTATAAAATGATGACAGAGAGAGATAGTGAAAGTAAAGGCAAGCGTCAGAAGCGTTAGACAATACGGTTTCTATTTATACTAAGTTAAGTAAATATTACAGTTTCATTATCAAAGCCAGTTCCACGCAATGTTCCTAATATTTGATTTCAAATTCAAACTTCGTCCCCAAGTTTGCGTACGCGTGTCAACTAGGTAGGGTTGTCGACAAGCCGGTGAAGCCCACAAGATAGCGATAAGCCGAATATCCACCTTGATTGATGAAGCCTGCCTTCGACCGCCACGTTATCCAACTTTGACAGTCCGACTGTGGATTTTGTACAGTTGCGACAACCCTTAAAAATGAGGAAGCCACTTGCGCGGTTGTAATTTTTCAAGGTGATAACAGCACAAGCTTTTGTTTAACTTTTTTGATTGTTTGTATGCTTGTAAAGGTCAAATCTTGCATGTTGGGTTGACTTGAAATTTGGTATTTTAGGTTTGGATGACAATATAAGTAGAGTCAGAAAATAATTTTGAGATCATTTATTTTTAAACTTCATTATCACCATCATCATCAGCCTAGCAGTTCGTCCACTGCTGGACATAGGCCTCTCCCGTGGGACTCCACTGAGCGCGATCCTCGGCCACTCTCATCCAGCTCTTGCCAGCCGCCTAGCAAAGATCATCGCTCCACCGAGTCTGAGGATGTCCTTCGCTACGTTTGCCGGACCGTGGTCTCCACTCAAGAACTCGTCTACCCCAACGGTTATCGGTTCTTTGGTTTATATGGCCGGCCCATTGCCACTTCAGAATGCTAATGCGGTAGGCTATGTCGATAACTTTGGTTCTCTGTCGGATCACTTCGTTACGAATTCGATCTTTCAGAGAAATTTTTAAACTTATTAAATGTAAATTTTTAAGTTCGTAGGAAGCAATATCATGCTATCTAATATACCGTAGTGTCTCAAGTCAAAAGTCTTTGACCAGCAAGTGTCGCCAGTGATGACTTATAAGGCACTGAGACGTGGCCGTTAACGATGGTCCTTATAAGAAAGGTCAAGGTAACCAACCCAACTATCACCACCACCAAACGATACTGACGCGTTTCGAACTAAACCAAAGTTCATCCTCAGAGTACCGATCACTATGCTACAAGATGTTAGACTCAAGATGTTAGTTTGGTGGTGGTGATAGTTGGGTTTGTATGATTTGTGTGTGTTCGTACAGTGTGGGGGTGGAGGAACAGCATGAACACGCATTTCTTGCATAAACGTAACTGTCAATGGTCGCGGGTGAGCAAAGTAATTGTTTCTGTTCATTGATATGGATTTCCGCAAAGTAACGCCTGATTCAATAAATAATTGAAGATAAAAACCTTCTCACGTAAAATACACAGTTTAATTATCTTACAAATAGAATTGCGGTACAAGGGAATGATGAATTAACCAGTTGATATTATCGAGATATGCCCGCGGCGCTGCTATCAGCAGACCTTACTTGTTGAATATAACAAATTGTTCGCAACAAGTTCGTTTTGTTTACGCGTTTTGTAATAAATAACTGAATTGAGACCACGCTATCTCAAGGAAGCTGGGTAAATACTGGGTATTTAATTTATATTAATATTATTAAGAATACTTTAAGAATATCATCATCCCAGGCTATACGTCCCATTGCAGGGCACAGGGCTCCTCTCAGAATGGGAGGCCTTGGGCTGTAGTTCCCACGCGGGCCCAGTGCGGAGTGGGAACTTCAGACACATCATTACATTTCTTAGCAGTTGTATGCAGGTTTCCTTAACCGTAAATCTCATGGTAAATTTCAAATGTAATTTCGCACATAAATTCCGAAAAACTCAGAGGTGCGAGCCGGTATTTTTGAACCCACGACCCTCTGCTTGAGAGGCCACAGGTTAAATCGCTAGGCCGCCACGGGTTTTTCACTGGAAATTTAATTTATATTAAAACTATCTTTTGCCCGGGATTTCGTCTGCGAGGAATTAGTAATTTGGGTAGCTAATTTTTGATCCAATTTGTTTACTATTTAAATTCGGGCATAAACACTATTTATGTCCTTCCTCACAAGTCAAACTATGTCCATACCTTTTATTTATGTAATCTGTTCAGCGGTTATTGATTCTCCATACAAACTTTTACCCCAACTTTCACCCCCTTGAAGAGTAATTTCTGGTATAAAAACCATCCTATGTCCTTTACCCAGACTCAAACTATCTGTATACTTACCAAATTTCATTTATTTATATCGGTTCAGATGTTATGGATTCCCCATACAAACTTCCACTCCAATTTTCAACCCTTGAAAAGGTGATTTCCGGGTAGGGTATGCTCCCAGTACTGAATTTGTATGGCGAGAACCGGGGATTCCTGGTTCCGGTACCGTATTTGTATGGAAATCCAGTACAGGAGCAAATCATATTTCCGGGACTAAAAACTATCCTATATCTTTTCCCGGGACTCAAACTATCTGTATACTAAATTCATCGTAATCGGTTCAGCGGTTTAAGCGTGAAGAGGTGACAGACAGACAGACAGACACACTTTCGCATTTATAATATTAATATTATATAGTATGGATTAGTAAGGAATGTTTGCTGTAAAAAATCTTTGATGTACCTAAATATAATATTAGTGACTGGTGGATGAACAGAGCGAAAATTGATGTTATAAGGTTCCGTTCTTCTTAAATAAGCTTTAAACAGGGTTCAATCGGACCCTTAAGTACAAGGATGTTTAGACCAAATTACCCAGTTATTTGCTTGTAAAGTCGACCAGTTTGATTCTGTAGAAGAGATAGAATGTAACATTTGTTAGTAAATTCTACAATGAATCTTAAAAACATTTATTCTTCACCAGATTATGTGATAAGACTTTTAAAAATAGGTCAGGGTCCAGAAAAAATAACATAAGGTAAACGTACCAATGCTCGACACCTCAACGCCCAGTAGATTGTAGGTGTCATGTATTGTATTGGGTCGGTGTTGAGCACATGGACGTTTACCTTACCTACGTAAGCCAAGTAGTTTTTAATTAACACACAAATGTGACTCAGTTCTTCATACGCACTACTTAACCTCATCACGATCCATATAAATTCTGTTGTAGTTTTTTAAACCGGAGAATTAATATTTATAAGCGACGAATAATGTACTAATACATAAACATCGATTGCCGTGCATGTGAGTATACGGCCTTCCTGCAAATTTCATATTCTTTTAACTGATTTAAATTCAAAGTGCGTGAGATAACAGAGTATGCTCCAGTGGCATAATAATATCAGCTATAGGTAACGTCACGAGAGTTGACGGGGATGATTACACCCACAGCTACATAAAGTACTGATTGCAAAAAAGGGGTACGTATCAAAATAATACCGCACGGAGTGGCGGTTACTCCACCGACAAGAGCATAGCTCTTAAATTTAAGAAGATGAAGAATCAAAATATATAAAGTTCAAAAGTAATAATGGACGAAATACATAATGGTCATTTAATATGAAGCAATTTTCTTGGAAATTCTCAACTCTACAGGATTTTTATAAAATAAACCTATAACCTAACCTAAACCAATCTGTAGATTACACGATTAAAAAAAATCGTTTAATCAATAGCTTCGTGGAAATTTTTAGTATGTATTATGATTATGACCATTATGTATTTCGTCCATTATTCGTTTTAAACTTTATATATTTTGACAGGTTCCCCAAAAAAAGTAGTGAATGAATGAAATGAGTGAGTGGATGAAAAAGTGACTTATATGATCTTATGATTAAATACCTACGCAATTCCATGCATACTTATTAAACATATATTTTTCATAAAACCTATTTTTACAAATAACAAATAATAATGATAACAAATATCTGCAACAAAAAAAAATGGTATTTTATAAATAGCGAAAAATATGCTTATCCTGATTTAAATAAAATCGATCAAAATATTTTACTTTCTGTTTTGTTTGAACTAGATGTATTTTCGTAATAATTCTTAACGGCAGGTTGAAAAAATTTTTAGTCAATCTGGTGAGTTATTGAGTTGAACTTGCTATCGGTACGAATAAATTTCAAAATCCCTCTGTCATTACATGACAATATGTTGTTGTGTGCGTGACCTCGAATCTCGTGGCGGTACCTATATAAACGCAATAATATTTACTTAAGGCAGTGTTTAGTCACTCCGTACAATAGAGTACAGGTACTCCCCCAGCGCTATCGTCGGCAGTTTGGCAGTTTTCACTAGTAAATATATTTTATGATCATGACGTTTATCAATACTGGCGGCGGTTACAATTGTAGCATCACTCTTGTTATAGTCGTCATCAACAATAAAATTGTGTTCGACTTTTGACTCGATGAATAGTGGTCTCATAAATTTTATCAAAATTCGTTCTGCAAATATAATTTTAATAAAATTTTACGTCGGTCAATACCTACTCTATCCTTTATTTCGTAATGTACCTATATATGGTGAAAACAAAAAAAAATGTTGATGTTATTTTGGATTTTATATTAATTGTTTCCTATCTACAAAAACTCGAAAAACAATCTATTTAAATTGTGTTTGTTTTAGGTATAGTGTATTTTTCGGTGTTCCCTGATACTATATTTTAGCATTGTCTAAAGTAGTGATAGGTATGTGATAATCATAATTATTCTTGAAAAGCTCATTTCCGAATATGAAAATTCCGAAAATGAAACTCCTTTTTTTCATTTTCCAAATTATTGTTTGTCCGAAATTTTATTTACCATATTTTCTTTTGCCAAATGCTATAAAATCAATTTTTTTATTTAACAAATGATTCAAAATCCAACTGCATGAAATTCCGTAGGATCATTTGCCAAATATATATTTATTCCGCAAAATCATTATCCCGCAAAGGTCAGGGGTACAAAAGGCGACCATACAACAGGGATGTTTCCTAGGTAAAAAAATAATAATTCTTATTAGTCCGTATTTTACATTATAAAAAATATTAGACACGTAATTTTTCTGTTGACAATTAAACAAAAAATGACGAAGATATGGCGCGTTGAAGTTCCGTGTGACGTCACTTGTTCCTACACTTGGTATGAGCGTTTTAGGAACAAGTGACGTCACGCGGAACTTCAACGCGCCATATCTTCGTAATTTTTTGTTTAATTGACAAAATAAAAAATACGTGTCCAATATTTTTTGATAATCTAAAAGACTCCCAAGAAAATCCCCTACCCACATAGCAAATTCAATAAAGCCTATTATGTGTGAAGCGTAATATTCATTTCGTTGTTTAATGTTTCCCAAATATTTTATTGCATTTGCTATGTGGGTAGGGGATTTTGTAGGTGGTTATAAAAAAAATAACTAACACCAAAGGCTAATGCTCCGCTACGCTCCCGCATTAGCCTTTGAACCTAACCTATCCGAGTCGCTTCCGCTCCGCACCGTCTTGCTCGCTCGCTCGCTGAAAATTAGCCAATGTTGTCTTACTCTAATGTTAGGTAAGGTAGGTAATAAAAACATACTTTCGGCTTTTCGTAACATTTAGATTCTGAAAAGATGGCAAATGATTAAGTTGGCAAATAGAAAAAATGGATATTGTTTTTCGGCATTTTAAATTTGTTGGCAAATAACACTGTGATTAAATGAATCTGTGGAATTGTGAAGTTGTGGAAAAACAAAACGTATGGATTTTAAAAAGTCAGTGATAAGTTTTAGAATAAATGAAATTCGAGTAAAATAGTTTCTAAACATCGATAGGTTACCTAGGTATGTATATTTTCTGTGAGAAGTATTAAAACAAAGACAAGGTAATACAATTTTAGTTTATGTAAATGTATTTACTACTTGAAACAATTTAAGACGTATTTGGTTCAAGTATATTTTTGCGCGAAAGATCAATGTTACACAACATAGTTCAGTGGCCTATTTACCGGCCCGGCAACTTCAATTCTCGGTACACTATGTCGGTGTATGACCAACTTTTGGGGCTTCGTTGCCTGGGCCTTGTAAGGGCCAATCTATATTAGGAAGACAATGTTACTGGTTCAAACAACTCAGACGTTTCTTAACCCTAGTGTGTATCTTGCCGTGCTTGTTAACTAAGCCCTAAGGTTTGTAAATATGGATTCAATGTCAGTAGTACTGGAAATTAGCACAGATTTTTTTCCGTATCTAGCACTATCAAAATAATTTGTTTGTTTTAATCTGCTTGAAGAAGAACTTTTTATTAATACTTACTTGCTTTTTTACATTGTAAACTTTGTGTTGTTGTATGAAATACGTTAAATTATTTTATTTAATACAATCCAAAATTCAAAATGGCGTAATTAATAAAACAATGAAAAATAATTCCAACATAATTATGATACCGAATCACTTCAAAATTTGGATGCTGACTAAATGTATCTATGTAGGACATTGTTTGTTATAACTCTCAGTATAGGCACCTAGATGATTTTTTCTGTGCTTTTTCGATTTCACTAACCAACTAGATTTTGACAAAACTCTGCATTTTCTAACACTCAGTAACCCCAGTTCCATCCAGCTTGTAAAACGTCGTGTTGGTAAACATTTCGTAACCGTAATGCGGAAGGTACCTTTTGTGCCTAATTGAAATATGGCCGCAAATCGTAACCCACTTGTGGGTCTATCGCTGTTTGAGTCACAGCTTGCTCCACTTGGTTACTTTTTTGTTAAATCGTATTGGGTTTGGTGAACAGGTGAGAAATAAGTAGGTCACAATGGGATATTTGAAAGAAAGAACAATATTTATTCGTGACATTTCACGATTTAAATCGATTTCGATCGATCGATATCATTCGTTTTTTTTTCGTGACTACGGATAGCTTAGTGATCAGACAACCTGACAACGAAGCTTGAGATCCCGGGTTCGATCCCCGGTAAAATACGAATGTTTACACTCGAGTCTTAGATGTTTAATATGTATTTTATGTAAGTATGTTTATCCGTTGTCTAGTACCCACAGCACAAGCTTTGCTTAGTTTGAGATTGGTTCAACTGGTGTCAATTTGTTCCACGATATTTAATTAGTATTATTATTTTATTTTTAAGATTTAAAGAGAACAACAGAAACAGAGACAAATTGTCATGAAATGGTCCCAACTCAGCATGATGTCGGCCTTACAGGCGAGTCTGGTCTTTCGTAAGAACTATTTTACTTACGATCTTAGCCCTTGGCAACGGACATGGAATTCTCTGATGTTGTCGGTCTGTTCATGGTATTCACTTACCAATTTATCAAAATTTCATAAAATAATATATTATAGTTACATATACATTCATACTATATTCATACAAGCCCAATCAAGACATGTAATTATGTGATAGACATCAAATAGCTAGCATCTTATATTCATTGTTAACTGTTAAGACCCTACCTAAATTGTTTATTTTCAATTTCAATTCCATTTTCAATTCCATTTTTTTGCTTAATCTTTACAGGGTAGATTTTTGTTGAAACTTTGTGCATTTTTCACTATGTTGAAAATTGTAGTTAAATAGAAAGCATACCTATTTGGTCCTTAACTGAAGACAAAATGAAGTTTTCTATACTGGTACACATATCTTGCAACACCAAGTTTCACAATAATGGAGTACTCTAACCATTATACTGGTTATATTAAAATTTATGATCCAACTAGCGGTGCCCGCGATATCGTCTGCGAAGAATTTGTTTTTCGCTGTCCTTCGGAATTTACGCGAATTTACAGGATTATGTTTATTCAGTATACAAACTATCCGCCAAATATTATTCAAATCCGTTGAGCTGTTTTTGCGTGATCGAATAACAAACATCCATACTTTCGCATATATAATAGTTCGATGAGTCCATGGTGCTAAGAAGAATGAACTCAACTGACGTGCCATTCACAGCATCGGGCTAATTCTATCGTAAATAATAATTATAGGTTGAGTATAACCATCATACTGTGCCAGCTCTGTCACAACATGATTAATAATAGTTTCTAAGTAATTTAAACTAATGACCTAACTATATTCTCAGTACTTTATTCACAGTGTTTCTATAAACATTGTTCTATAACAACATTCTTCATCGGTTTCTTTGGACCTGTATCTCAGAATGTGGGAGTAGTTCCCATCCGAGCCCAGTGCTTATTGGGAACTTCACATACCACTGAACTGCTTCGTAGACGATACAGGTTTTCTCGCGACGTATTCCTTCACCAAAAATTTCAAGGTAAATATTAAATATAAATGATAGATCACAGGACTACTTTTTAAAATTTCTGCTACGAAGTTCTTGTGATCTGTAAAACCGCGCGAGACTATCTTTGCGAAGCTTAAAATTTAATAAATTGGTTGGGAAATTTTGTAAAAAATCAAAAACTGAATCTCCATAGAAATCCACAGGTTTAGGTAATCATTCTTCTAATCTAATATATAAAAATCTCGTGTCACGGTGTTTGTTATCGAACTCCTCCGAAACGGCTTGACCGTTTCTTATGAAACTTTTTTTCTCTATACTCGGTAGGTCTGAGAATAGGTCGTAGGCTATTTTTTATGCCTACCCCTATTCTCCGCGGACTTGAACTACTACGAAACGGGTTGACCGATTTTTATTTTTTTTTTCTCTATATTTGGTAGTCGGGGGGAAGAGAATAGCTAGGTGATAAGTATACCTATTTATTGCAAAACAACGTTTGCGGGGTCAGCTAGTCTTCTAATATAAAAATCTCGTGTCATGGTGTTTTCGTTTGACACGTGTCTTATATTCCTGTAGAAGTCATCTGAGTGTCCACCAATCTGAGTCAGTTTGGTAGGTTCTGATTCCCTATTCTTCCGAACCCACTCCGAATCCTATTCTTCGCAGACGGACTCGCGGGCAACAGCTAGTTATTATGTATTGTCTAATGCGCGGGCGCTCGCAATCGCATTCACAATCTCTTTCAGCCTTCATCCCATACCGTGTAAAACTAAAAAGTGGTGAAAACTATTACGATTCAGAGTGTGATAATGATAATGATAATATGATAATATATCTATTTACATAGAACATGGTACAAAATAACAGTTCTGAAAATATAATAAGGCTCTCATATTCTGCCGCGATTGCGACGTGTAAAATTAACATATTAATTAATTCTAGTTAATATATTATGTGTACATACTTAATGGCAATCAATAATTAAAAAAAAAAATACAAATGTCAATAAGTGTTAAATCATAAAGCAATAATAAAATTTAAGCAATAATAATATTAAAAAAATGTCAGAAAGTCAATAATAAATAAACAGAAAAACAATGTCAACATTATACACTACAATATACCTACTACAATTTATTAAATACCTACTTTAACTATGATGTAATGTCAAAAATTCTCTAACTGAATAAAAACAATGCTTCAGTAAATACGTGTCCAGTTTCCTTTTAAATTCGTGCACATTACTATGCTTAAGGCTTTCGGGTAACTTATTGTAGATACAAAATAAATCCTGTGCTCACAAAATCTCACGACAATCGGCTGAGAAATGCGACCTGTAGGAAAGAAACGCATTTTTGCGAAAGCTCAAATAGAAGCGCTTCGTCAGTCACTATTTGATTTATTTATCCACGTGATGTCATAACATGCCTTTCGTCAGAAGATATGTGAACCATGACAGGCATTAAGCAATATCCTTCATCATTAATAGCAACCACATTGATCAACATCGAAAAAAGTACTTCCATTTATTTTAATTGCAGACTAAGATTTCGTTTAGCATAGTTATGCTAAGTTTAGAAGCATTTGAAACTTGGAACTTCAATTATGTTCATTGCGCGGCCGAGACGCTCGTCGCACAGTGGTTACCAGGCGGTACACGCAATGAACTGATAAAACGCTCGCTGCGCCGTTGGGTGCATAATAATATGGTGTGCCATTTTTCTTACAGTTTCATTCATTACATTACAACTGGTGCATGACACGCACATGCATCTGGTCTGCGCCGGTCTTTAGAGTTTTCTGATAGATGGAGTATAGCTAGATGGCGTTAGTGCCGTGATGTTCGTTAGACGTTACAATCTTGCTTGCTATTGGCTTCATTAGTCATGAACTAATCCCAAACGTGTTGTCGAACCCTTATTGAACGACCAAAGAGACGCGTTTTTTTTTAAATATAAAACTAACCCGTGAGTGACCCCTATGTCACCTGATGGAATCAGTCCTTGAAGAGCCCTGGGTTGTACAGTCGCGAACTTTAATTTGGGACCGACTTAAGGTTGACAGTCCTGTTATATTGTATAGGAATTCAAAGGATATTTATTCGAAATAGGTCGCAAATTAAAGCACGCGACCGTAGGTCTAGTATATATCTGGAAATACAAACGATGGGAACGCATTTCATTCCTTAGCATTTTGAATTGCGAATTTTTAATAGGATGTTGATCTTTTCAGTGAAGGAAAAACAACAAGAGGGAAAATAAAACAATACCTACATCTGCGAAGTAAATTAATAAAGCATGTGAAGTTTCCGATCCTCATTAATCTCTCATCCTGGGAGTAGGTCAATAGGCCATTAATATCTTTCGACTTAATGTATAACAAGCAGATTAATAAAAAAAACGATTTAACACAAAAATATTATATTTACAATCGTCTTACGTAGGTATTTAATATCTTACAAATAATTGAATGGCACCGGATATTGTAGCGCATAAAAAGCTTAAAATTCTTATGTCTACGTGACCATCACTGCAAACATCGACAAAAGCTCACTACACGCTCAATGAAGAGAAAATTTAATTTATACTACATTCTTTTAATAGTTAGTTTTAGTTGGCGGAGAACAAAAAGTTAGACCACATTAAAATAAATATAACGACTGACTGGACAATAATTATTTTGTAGTAAACCAAACTAATTGTATGTGTAATTTTTACATCAGAACAGAAAACTTTCATACCAATTTTAACTACATACCAGCATCGTATGCAACTTTATATACTCCACCAAAATGTGGTTATTTTAGTGAGAAATACATCAAAGGCATAGAAGAATATGATAAATGAAAAATACAGTTATAAGAAACTCCAATTAAAGATTTCGTAAGTACAAATATGCCAATTACAAATCATAATTTCATAAATCATTTTTATAGATTTACATCGCGTGTTCTAGCCACTGTTCATCCTGTAATCAACTCGCTTAAGAAACTATACTTAACGTAACATCAATCGAAACTATTAATAGATGAACTCTTTATCACAAGGTTATCACAATTTAATGATACCTAACAAAAGTCATTGAGAGCAATTTATTAAACACTCTCATAATGCTTTAAGAAAATATTAAACGTTTTCAATAGTGATGCAACGAATAAGAATACGAATATTCGTGTTTGCCGAATATAATGATGGCATTTGCAAGGAAACTATTTGCTTTTGCCACAACATTGTCGCTGACTTCTTTAACTTCTTCTTCTTCTTATTTCTTTGCATTTTCCTTCGATAGAAATAAATTTTTCTCTCTATAAAACCATACACTGTTGCCTCAGAGAGGTTTTTTTTTCAAAAGCTGGCAATGTCCTTACAATTAAAAAAAACGGGGGCTGAAAATTTCTATTTTTTGCTATTCATATCAATATTTGTTTTCGTGGAATAGTGAAATCATTATTCGTATTCGTAAAAGTAATATTCGTTGCTTCACTCATTTTCAAAATCACTAAAATGTATAACAGTAGCATGGGTTGGATCTCAATTAAATCATCAAAGACCTGTTTCCGAAATATTTTTGTTGTACGTCAAGGTGATTCAGAATTGAGATCAGCCCATCCTCATGATGTTGCGACGCCTTAGCAACCGCTCCATTGCGTAGAACACGCGATCTGACCCTCAGTAGGGACACACAACACCCGCCCTGCCCGGCACACCACCTATGGCATCTGGGAAGTGGACTTTGCAAATGTCCTTCCAAGACTTATCAGCTTGTTTCCTAGGCTGTCTTTCCACACTCCCGTACCCATTGTATCCGTAGCCAGGGTACGCGTTCTGGTAACCGTAGTTCTGGTTTCCGTATCCATTGTATCCATATGATCTTCTTCCATTGCCATTGATAGCATCGTAGAGAGCGTCGAAGAACGGAGCACTTTCGATGGACGATACCGCTAGAAGCAGAAGGGTTGTGAAGAGCAGGAGGCGTGTGGAAGACATCGCGGAAGGATCACAAGTGGCAATTGTGTTAATTTAGTTCGCGGTCAGCGTGACCTCGTTTCACGGAAGCTCGCGTCGGGGCTGCTTATTCGCGAATGGTGTCGGGTGTACTCGCTGCCGGCTTATATACCGGCCTCGGTTTCATCCGACGGCAAATAAACACCGGCGCGTGCGCCGGGTTCACGGTCCCTACCCTGGAATCGTATTGAAGTGTTGACACATTACAGATTGCAGAGGTTAGGTGACCACTACGTCTACTGCCATAATCTTACGTCATGTTTCGAAACATTCCTTCATTATAGAGATAGCAGGATTTTATTTGCTGGTGTTCTATGAGAAACGAAACTCAAGTAATTTTATTCTGATATTTTCATTTAAAATGGCATAGATTTAATTAACTTTTAAATTTCTTTCCAATTTCGAAATTGATCGTGTTTAATAGATTAAAATCTAAGCTGTGCTTCGTGTTACCATTATGTAACATTATTTAATACGTAAAGAGCAATGTTAAGGTAAAATAAAGTCAAGTTCAAGTTGTTGGCTGTGCGTTCACCTCTGGCCGTGAGATGCATTTCTTGACGACCAAGACGTTGTCAGACGTAATTTATTTAATAATTTACCGTATGGGCTGTATAATAAATTGAGATGAATCGTTTTAAGAATTAAACTCTCTTATCCTTTACTGAGAGGTAATAACTGAGAGGTGCGAGCACGGACTCGAACCCACGAGGCTCTGCTGGAGAGGCAGCTGAATAGGTCTAACCACTATGGTGCCACGGTTTTTCATAGTTTATAAATATAACTTTTATTAATATGTGGTTTTGTAACAAAAGGGTCCAAACTGAGTCGTATTGTTTACGCTCATCTGTCCGTCCATCTATTAGTCCCTCTGTAATTTGTGTTTTCATAGAGTCTGTATTGTCTGTGGCTGATATTACTACACTAATAAAAACAGTAGACCCTTTTGGCAATTGTTTAAAAAACATCATCTTGACATGAATTTTTAATTCACTAGTACACAAACAAAGTAAGAACGCAAACCGGCCAGTATATCGAAAAAAATAATGCACCTTTTTACTCCTAACCTTCTAAAATCTCCATGCAGATTACAAAACTTCAGATATAATAACATAAATTGTTATGACGGAAAAAGGGAGCGTTGTGTTCGCTTCCTTCAGACATGGTTCAAGTTAAATCAACTCCTGTAAGTACTTAACTTCAATTATTTATGTTCATTGCAGATGATAACCAAGATAAACAAGTTTACATGATAAAAAACACAATA